>JAUCED010000008.1:1225223-2447946 GCA_033557995.1 Phytophthora crassamura | reverse complement strand
GAACAGCCTCTTGCTCTTCAACTTGTCGCTGCTCGTGTTAATTGCAGAGCAAAAAGAGTAGTCCGAGAGTACAAGGCGACCACCACGGCCATCACTTCGGTGCTCAACACGCAGGTGATCCAGCACCATCAGCGCCAGCTTACGACTGCGTTCTTTCTCCACCACAACGATTTCTGCGGAGGAAGCCTCGCTAGATGCTATCGGCAACAGCAGCTCTTTGTCTTCGTCTCCAACAACGTGAACCAGATCACTGCCCTCCAGCAGCAACGACAAGCGCATGCTAGTGGCACAAACGTAAGCATCCACTCGCAACAACACGGCGTTCCTGGACTCGACAGGACCGAACCGATGCCTGGTAGCCACGTCAAATACTGTGAGCAGTGTGCGACCACAATCGGGTAACACTTTCGCAGTTGTCAGGACCTTCATACCGCGTTCTCCAGCGATTCCGTGGCGTCGAGTCTCGTCGATCAACTTGGCAGCATTGACGTCGGCGTCCCGATCGAACGTCCTGGTCACTGGAGTGGCCTTCTGCTTCGCGTACAACCGGTCACGCAGGAATGTCACCGTCAGCAGATTCGTGGTGCTATTTAATTCCCGATCCACTTGAGCATCCAAGCGCGTCATGATGATGTGCCGCATCAAACTGGCCAAGGACTCAGAAGCAATGAGGAACGGCTTGTCGGGGCCAACGACCTCGCGTAGATCTCGATGTCCGTGGATTTCCGCGAGGGCGCTGCCACTTGATGCCGGGTGATACACTTGAAATGTTAGGGTGAACGAGTCACGCTCACGAACGCGATCTGTCGGTGCTGCGAGCGCTGGGTGCAAGTCACGATGCACTTCGGCACGCATTGTCACGCGCACAACGACGTACAGTCCGTTGGCTCGGTAACTTCCACGGTGCACAAGCTCCTCGGTGTCGTAGCTGTAGACCTTCCGCTTCGATTTGGCCGCTTGGAAGTGGTCCTCATCGGTGTCATCGTCTTCGTCCTCACTTTCAGTGGAGCGATCGTCGAGGAGGTCAACACACGACGCCACCTGACTCTTCTCCTGACTTCTCGTGGACTGTGCCGACATCTCCGTTTCATCAACTGGCGATGGTTCACTGTGTCGATTGTAAGAGCCGACACCAAGTACTGGAGCTGCTTCGCTCGCCCAGAAAGAGCCACACGGTAAGTGAGCGACGACACATCCGTTCTCCCCGCCACCGTTGGGATCCCATGCGAAATAGCGTCGAACAACGTCCCGACTGATGTCTCGCTGCTCGGTCACTGATGCCTGCTGCCACGACAATTCTAGTGGCAGACTGGCCTCGAGTTCACTTTGTTGGAGTCGCAACGTCTGCTCCGCACAGGATCCAGGCAGCCAGACGCGATATCGAACAGCATCCATACTCTTTCTCCAGCTTGTGGGTTCTTCCCCTTCCGGCTCATGATCGCAGAGTTCAACTTGAACGTACACGCGGACGATCTGCTTGTTGGTGATCCGTTGGTGAGGATCCTCCAACACGCGCAGAACACAGGGGAATCTTGCCAAAATGCGACGTCGTAGGCGATACAAGCTGATCAAGTCCGCTGGCTCAGCCGACTCTTGATCAGCATCTTCATCGCAGTTTGCAAGCACGTTCTCGGGTGGCTTCGCAAGACAGAACCTTCGCAACAATGTATGTTGTAGCTGAGAAGGCGTGGCATGCTTTGATAGATGAAGCAGCTCCTCTGCTGCACCACTTGAGATCCTGATACTATGGCAAGTACTCGATCCTGGAGCGTAGAAAGCAGCTCGGAAATCTTCCGACTCGTGATGCTCGATGAGAGTGAATACCCAACGCTCCCCTGGTGTAAAACCCTCTTGATTGCCTGGTACTCGCACAGCACGACGAAGACGCACGCGTCCAGGTGAAGTCTCCGTTGTCCGTACGCTGAGTCTCAACGAAGCCGCCGCCTTCGGTTGGAACTCCGGCACTTTCATTTGCGTCCGTGTGACGCAGTACAAACGAAGCCGATCGAGCATCAAAGCTGGTAGACGTGCAGCAGACAGGAAGAATTGGCGGGCTTGGACTGCTGACATGCGGCCCAGGATGGTCTCCAGATCCACAGCCAAGCTCAACGCCACAGCTTGCGTGCAAGCTGCGTACGAGTTACTTCCGTGTACGAACGCGTCAACTTGAACGTGTCCGCGAGCAAGCTCCGCAATAGAAAGAATGACCAGGTATCCTCCAAGCAGCAGCACGTGTCGATACAATCGTACTGCATGAGGCCTCAACACCAACTCGTACGGACTTGGAGACTCGATCGAGTCGGGACAATCTTCGAGTCTTCGCTTTTCCAGCAAACACAGTCGAGCGAGACGGGCGTACACGTCCGCATGTGACTGCGGTGGCAGCTTCTTCGCTCTCGTTTCGCCACCCTTTGGCATCGCTGTAGGTGTCAGGAGGTTGTCAATGTCGTCTTCCGAGATGACTGTCATCCAGCGCTGGCCAGTGCTCGGTAAGTACACACTGGCGAAAACGCAGCGACACTCGTGGAAGAGCGTGACGACACAGCGCTCCTCTAAGTCGTTCAACTTCTTCTTACGCTCTTGACTGGACGCTTGAACGCTCGAACTCCCGAGCAAGTGAGCCGTGCGGTACACCCGAACATCGGCCAGTACTGCGTCCATTAACTGCAGCACCGCCGAGTCTTCACCCGCACCATCCTGTAAGGAGTTAGTCGGGCAATTGTCGAAGACCACGACGCGCTCAAACAGACCGGGAACGGGAGCGAAGCGGGTGATTTCAGGAGCCAGGAACCCCGTACCGTCCGCAGCGATTAGCCGGGCAGTTCGAGTCGCTGCTTCGACCCAGGCCGCAAGAGCGTACAACAATCTACTCGAGTCAACTTGTGATCGGGAAACTGCAGCACTGGGCCACAAGGCATGACGCAAGTACCGCTCGAGCGCCGTCAAGTTCACGAAGGGGATCGTAGTGATGTCCACTCGCTGTAACTTCGCGCGCAAGAATGCTGGCTGTGCCAGAAGCCGACGAGAAAGACGCCAACTCACTGCACTCGTGGCGACTTCACTCTGTGAAGGGCCGCCGTACACTTTTCCAGGTGTGAGCAGCACGATAACAGCCTCCATGACGACGATTAACGCTGGAATAGGCGCTGGAGTCATCGCTTGGTCCGCCATTTCCTGAGTGACGGCGTCCTCCGCGAGCTCCAGCCGCAATCTCGTGGTGCGATCAAGAGCCAACTTTACGTCTGCGTCTACCATGCGGCGTCGTATCTCCTCTCGATAGGCGTCCTCTTCCTTATCTCCTCCTTGCTTTGGGCCGAAGAGGTCGCTGCGATTCGTCCTGGTTCCCCTCAAAAGCACACACATTGGTAGTGGATGAAGACCGTGCTTGACGGTGGCAAAGCAACTCAAGAAGGCTCGTTGCGTCACATCCCGAAGCCCCACGTCGCCTTCAAGGATCACACTGTGTCCTAGCGCCAGCGCATCTCGAATAGCTTTAAAGTCAAAGGTTTGACTAGTGTCTTCGCAGCCCAGAGACCGCTGCTTGGATGCTGGAGGACGCGTGATCGAGAGGAAAAGACCAGGTAAAGCGGCTTGAATCTTGTCCAGAATGGCGGCTCGAGCCTTTCGTGGCACGTCGTTCGCCACCACAAGCAGCAGCGGCCTTGGTCGGTGGAACGGATAGCCACGAGCCTGAACCAAGTCGGCAGGAACGAAGCGCCGAGCCACCATCTCATCACTATGCTCAGCCTCTCGTCGCTCCGTGACTTCGTGCTGAGCTTCTCGCTTGCTCAATGTCCGCTGAACAACTAGGAACGGATCTCTCGATGTCGTACTGGGCTCAAGAAGGCGCTGGAGACGCGTGATAGCGCAGAACGCAGTCGCCCAGTTGAAGATGGCGACGGCAGCGTGCCAACCTCGTGGAATTCGCTCAAACGTCTCGACTTGAAAGTCGAAATCCCCCGTGTAGGTGTCCAGTAATGCCATTCCTAGTGGCGATTCACGTAGATACGGCGTTGACGCCGCCACACCCGCAGCCACGAACCCTCCGGACGCTTTCAACGCCGCTCGAGCCGCTCCAGCAGCAGCATCCGCGATTTTCTGCATTCTTCGGGTCACGCCAACTCCACAACGTAGAAACCTCGCGGCCTCGTGCCATCGAGTGTTGGGAATATCCCATTCCTGATCAGCGTCGCTCGTAAAGATCATTAGCAAGCGCACCAGTCCAAGAACGAGAGCTGGAAGAGGTCTCGCGTCCGCTTTCGCCTTTGCTCCAGCCTTCATGAGGTTGGGAAGCGCCACCATCTCTTGACAGGCCTTTGCCAGTTCCTCAAGCGCCACAGCATTCACCGCTCGAGCGGCAAGCGCAAGCTGTAGGCGCCAACTTACCAGTTCTCGGATCTTCCTCATCCTTTCTCGCCCGAATCGACCTCGCACCACCTTTTGAATGCGCTCGGCGGCTTCTTCTTGGCGTCGTCTTGTGCGCTTGGCCTTGGCTACTCGACGAGCCAGACAACCTCTTGCTACGCGCTGTAAGTGCACGGAGGCTGCCTTGTGCCAGTACATCTTGGCCACGCGACGCCGCACAAGGAAGCCACGCACAGCCGCCTGGATGAAGGTACTGGCCACGACGTACTCGATCTTCATCTGCTCATACAGTTCTCGCGCCAACATCCCTCGAACGAACTTCTGGATCTGCGTCGCGCAAAAGTGCTGCACTAATGGAGTGACCTGCTCGTGCTCACGGGTTTCTGCTTCAGCGACAGCACGACTCGCCGCTTGTTCTTGATCCTCTCGACGCTGTTGTTCTTGATTCAAACTTGCAACTTTCGTGGCTTGTTCTCGACTGGATTCGATCCGCTTGGCGTGCTAAACCAACAACACACAACTCGTTACTAAACCGTAGGAAAACACTAGAACTACAGGTACTTACTGAGGCGTCCATGACGGCTTTATGCTGCGCCTTGAACGTGTTAAGAAGCTCCTCTTTCTTCTGGATGTTGACGATCTTGCTCTCGTAAACGTACGTTTTCTCCTCCATCTCTCGTCTTAACGCAGTCAGTTCTCCTTGTGCTTGAGTCGTAAAGGCCTGAAGCTCGTCGCTGTAAACCTGCAGCTGGGAGCAGCTCTCGAAGTACGCGATGTCCATGGCTTTCCGTTCCGTCTCCTCTCGAAGCGAGTCAAGCAGAACCCCCAAGTGAGCGTTCGCTTTCCTCTCAGCAGCCAAGGCTTCTTCAAGCTGAGCACCTCGAGCTCTTCTCCTCGGTGGTGGAGGACGCTCAAACGATCTCCACTTGGGCTTCGAGATGGGTCCAAGCATTCCTGACCGCTTCTTGGCGTGAAGTTTCCCTGGAACATCCGAGTGCGTTGGGTCTCCAAGTCGGAGGACGTTACCTTCCCGATCTTCTGCAGTAAACGAGGACTCGAGTGTGGTAGGAACGTTGTAGGCGTTCGCAGACAACTCCACCATACTAAACCGGCGCTGGGCTTCATCTTCTGGAACGACTCGACCGTGAATGTCACGCGTATAGCGTCCAGAAGCCGCTTCTTCCTGTAGAACTACAGCCTCCGCTTCGTGAAGGCGAGCCAGGTCCACTTCGCCGATCTGTGACGGTAGTACCGAGCTGTACTTGGTCTTTGCACGGTTTGGAACTCTTGATTTCGGACGGAGAGCTCCCACCTTGGCCGGCGTATTGGGAACGAGCTCTTCGTCGTTGATCACTCGCGTCTCGTACGGCGTTTTCGCTCGCTTCCGCTCTGCTAGCGCCTGGGCGAACGCATCGGCGTCTGTCACAGGGTTCTCAGCTTTGTCACTCGAGTTGCGGAGACTTTCTCGCGTCGATTGCGAACGCTTCCCACCAACTTGAACGAATCGATTCGAGTCTGCAGAATCGCTCCGTAGCTGTGTATTCTGTTCGGCCAACAGCTTCGCTCGACAGTCAAGGTTCAACGGTAGAACGAACGGGTTGCGCTGGAGAGTGAAGCCGAGCCAGTCCGTGAGCCCCGTGTGCTTGCCCAAGAACTCCAAGTCGGACGCGAGCTTAAGCAGGTAGTTGATGCCGTTCCACTTGAATTGTTCAGGCTCCAAAGATGGCGAAGTGGCCCCAACGTTGGTGCCAGCTTTACTCTTGTGCTTGTAGTTTCTCCAAGCCACGACAGCTTCTACCGTCTCGAGCGTCGCTAGGCGAAGTAAGTCAAGCACATCCACCGTCTCGCCCAAGTGGGCGCCACTGACATGGCCCGCAGTACTTGCCCGTCCGAGGCGTTGAAGGTATCCCTCACGCACGAGGATGCACTTGAGAACCTCAAGTTCCTAGTCACAGAAAAGGTCAACAAACCAGTACTTCCAAGTACAAAGCAGAGGACTTGATTGTTCCTACCTCGCCGGAATCGAGCTCTTGGGTCTCATGTTCACTCGCAAAGGTGACGGAGGAGACTTTAGGCAGCGATACCCCCTACCAAGCACGAGGTTTAATACATACTTCGAACCCCTCGAAGCTTTTCAATGGTGAACGTACCTTCCCGTTGAGCCCCGAGCGAGCGGCTTTCTTGGGCGAAACTTTCTTGAGTTTCTTGATCGGTGGGAACTTTCGTGACGTCGCCGAAGGAGAAACCGGAGCTGATCGACGTAGCGGAGACGCCACCGAGCTAGTAGCTCTGGTATCACCATCCCAGAAGATGCAAGAGGGTTAATTTCTTAACCACAACAAAAGTGCTTGTCTTCCAACACGTACACTTTGGGCTTGCCGTTTGCTTTCGGAGATGCGTGCTCCATCGACTCTGTAGCTTCCTAGGCGCACTGCAGAGCTACGGATGGCGTCTTGTTCTTCAATTCGAGGCTACGTCGAGCCGCATGAACGCATTCGGCCGCCGGATCCGTCGCTTGGCCACCAGTTTCACGCAGCGACTGAATTAGTCCTGGACGTCTATCAAGTGCATTACAGGGATGTATGCGTCTTGTATTATCTCAGGGGGTTAGTCGTCTATCCTGTCAGTGGGTAAGAAGTCTCGGCGTTGCAGCTCGTTGTCGATCGCATCCTCGAAGACCTCATTGCTGCAGTCTGCAGGCACGGGACAACCTGGCGACGACTGCGAGTCTTCCAAGAGCAGTTCCACCTCGGAAGCGCAGGAAGTGAACGCGTCAGACTGATCCGAGACTTCGCACTCGGACGCTCGCTCCTCTCGTTCTCCGTCGACATTGTCCTCCTGCAGCGTGGAGTCGTCCGTCTCTTCGTCCGGCGTTGACTGTGTCTCTCCAGTCCACGACGGAATGTACTCTAGAAGTAGCAGTGGGGCAGGCGACACCGCAGCATTGGGAGCTGAATCGCCAGGTTCTTCAGGCCAACTTGATGCCTCATTGATCGGAACTTCCGTTGATGAACGACAGGCTCTGTCCGAGGAACGATCCGGTTGGAACTCTACCATAAAAGCATCCGCAGTACGGAGCTCTTGGCTGCGCGGTGCCTCTGGGAACTGCAGTGACTGCACTTCAGCCCCACTGTGGATCGGTTCGCTTTCCTCTTGAACACTCGACATTCCAGCAGTGAGCTCCTCGAGGTCGACGCTTTCAAACTCCTCAAGTTCTTCGCTTGTCGACAGCTGATCGACTTTCGTCGCATCTTTCGGGGAGCTGGTGTCCTCCTCAAACCGATCTTTTGGCTGGGGCAGTGGCGTCAACTCCTCCGTGGACATGTCGATCATTGCAACGAAATCATTCTGGAAGGAAGAACGCTCGCCGTCTGCCACTGAAGCCGCTTCCTCTGGAGACTCTTGCAAGTCAAGCAGCAGCTCCTCGTCTCCAGGGACCTCAACACTGCCGCGTAACGCTTCATCTTCCTGCTCTTCGGGCGCCACATCTTTGGGCAGTGCCGTCACCTTCTCGGGACTCCCCACAGGCGCAAGAAAGACGTTCTCAATCGGATGTTCCTTGACCACTTGCAGCCCAAGCTTTAGATTCCCCCTCTTCGAAGTGGCAGGATCCACAGCCAGGCTTGTTTTGCTCTTCTGCGCTCGGTTTTCCTCCAGATACTGGCCCGCAAGGATCTCCAGCTTGGCCATGCACTTGCCCACGTAGAACTCGATCGCCAGGCAGATCGTGCTCGCGTCTGCTGTACGAAAGAGATAGTCCTGCGTCACCGTCTCGCCCGCGACAACGCGGGGGGAGCCGAGCGAGGCAGGCGCAGGACTTCGGCATTTCAGCAAGCAGCACGTCTCGCCTTGTTGGAACACAACCGACCACTTCTCGAGCTCCGTGTAGTACCACGTACTCAGCACCACGTCGGCTTCGTGGCCTGTGCAGAACGCCACGCCGTGCGAGGAAATCTCCAGCGACGTGGCTTCACTAGACGACGACTGGCCCGTCATGGCCAGCTTGACCGGGAAGCGGAGGACGCGGTCAGGAGCAATCGTCGCGTGCTTTTCAACGCACTCGGTGAGCACGTGCAGCCACACCTCGTACTCTTCCGGCTCCATGGCGGCGAACGTCCACGTCCGGTACAGCGTCACGACGTCGAACGCGTGCATCGTGGGCGTGCTGTCGTTGCGCGTCACGGGACTGGCGGTGGATACGGGGCGGATGCAAAGCACCGAGCTCAAGTCGAGCACTCGTCGCTCCTTGGGCGCGTCGGTCATTCCTGGACAGTGGCTCATCTTGTCGTAGTAGCACAGGAATCCCCCCACGGGCGTCTCAAACAACACGACCAACTTGTGGTGCCAGGCCTTGCGCAGGTGGAACGTCCGTGCGTTCTGGCGCTTGAGTAGCTGGCCTTGAAACTTGAACATCTTCGTGTAGTGCGCCGACTGAAGTAACGCTACCAGCGGCTGCATCGTCTTGGCCGGAAGCGGCAACTTGTCACGCGCTCGCCCCGATCTCTGTCTTGACAGCGAGTCGCGTGGTGCTGAGGAGAGACAAGCCGCGTGGAACTCGCACAAGCCGGTCGCCAGGACGCGACAAGTGCTTGGGTTGCTCGGGTTCATGTGGCTCGGCTCGCCAGAGTTCATGTGGACCATCACGTTCGACGTGGAAGACGTGGACACCTCGTGCTTGGTGCCGCTTTGCTCGCTGCTTTCCACGAGATGCTGGCAGCCGATGACACGGCAGCACGACTCGATGCGCTGCTTGAGACTGTCGGCGTCCGTGAAGAACATCAAGACGCCGGCCCGTGGGGAGACCGGGGCGTCACTGCTGCTCGCTCTTGACGGCCGAGGAGCGGAGGCCAGCATCTCGCGAAGGGAAGCGTCCATGTACGTGCCGTTCTTGAGGAACCAAATGGCTTCACGAATGTACTGCGCCTCCAGGCTCTGGAAGACGAGGTAGCCGGGCTGCTTTGCCAGTTGATGCGTCGTACGGAAACGGAGTTCAAGGCGTGTTCCGGCCACTTCGCAAGACTCCAAGTTCTCGTAAGGATACGAGAACAAACAGGCCGTGCGATCGTGGCAATCGGGCGACGGGAAGACGCGGAGGTGACGAATACCCAGCGTGAGTCCGCGCAGATCGCCGCTGATGGAGCACGTGAAGCAAAGGTGCCCGGACCGCATGTACTCGACTCCGAGGCGCTCGCGGCTCGTGGCGTTCCGTACTGGCTGCTCCTTTCGCAGTAGTTCTCGTCGCTTGGCCATGGGCAGCATCGCTGGTTGACTGGACCCGAGCGATGCCCGACGCTGTTGAATTGGCGACGGCAAGTTCTGGCCGATGAGGACGCCAATGTAAACCTGTTCCGGCGGCTTCTCGAGGTCCGGAAGGCCCAAGATGGCTGTGATATGGGCTTCAAGCTCCGTCAGCACAGGGAAGACGAACGTGGGCGACGTGGAGCCATCGTCCAGTACGAACTGCACCGACTTTTCGCTGTGATCCCACGTGATCTCCTTCACGAGGCCGAGGGGAGACTGGAACATCATTGTCGGCTGGTGGGCGGTGATCGCGTGGACCGTCTCGACGGAAACCCCGAGCACGATATCGACCGAAGGCGTCGAGGTCTCCGGAGCGGACCGCATCTTCCCATGGTACACGGAAGGCTCTTGAGCGCTTGAAGCGTCCGGTGCACTGTAGGCGTGGTGACGAGACCCAGAGCGACTCGCTTGGACGGGAAACGAGCCCCGCATCATCCGTCGGTCTGAATGGCACACAAAAAGATGAGACGTCTCAGAGTGAAGCAGGAACCGCAACTGTCGTGGGGCTTACCACCTTAGCTCAGCGACACCGACGCCCTACTTATAGCGTGAGGGGGTAAGAAGCGCGTCCTGCCCTACAGAAACGCTCACGGACGTCACAAGGGGTTGAGACCGGCGGTCTGCCACTTTCACTCGGAACTAGTCCATTCATTCGTCTTTGCGTTCCGGCACTATGAAGACGCTCGCGAAGCAGGCGTTGAAGATCCGTTCCGCGCCTTGGAAGTACGGGAACTGGAGCCACATCATCACGAGCAGCTTCACGTGGTAGAAGAGCGGCAGCCACCCGACCTCGCGTGCGAGCGCAGCGACCAAGTAGTCGACAGTCACCGCCACGACGAAGTAGGCGAGCCACCATTCGTACCGGCGCGTGCGCTTCTCGCCCAGCACTCCAATCGTGACGTAGGCCGGGAAGCCCAAGCCCAGGAGCGCGCAGCCCCGACAAGCCACGAACCCGGGCGTGAACATGAACACGAGGCCGAAGAGCGCAGGCCCCTGCGCCCACAGGTCCTTGGCCAGATGCACGTGACGCTCAGGAACCACGCGGAGCGACACGAGCATGCGCATCAACAAGGTCGTCTTCTCTTCGTCCTCCGTGTTCGCCGCCGCCACGCGCTCGTGAAGGCGGTTCGCGTACGGACTGATCAGCGGACTCAGCAGCGTGTAGAGCACGATGTCGCCTCTCGTGAACGGCGAGTGCATCCACATGAGGAAGACGTTGCGCAAGTGGAGCGGCACCGTCAAGAACGACGTCACGAACGCCGGCAGGAAGAGCGTGAGCATGCCGAGCGCGCACACCGCGAGCGACCAGATGACCCAGTACTTCAAGCACGCCTCGAAGGCCCGCCACTCGTAGTCCGGGATGCTGATCTTGTCGAACTTGTTGCTGAGCTCACTGGGCAGCCCCGGCCTCGACGCCGGCGGCGTGGCCTTGGTACTCTTCGGGTAGAGTCTCTTCTGCCTGATCACTCCGACCGAGTGGAGCAGCGGGTAGCCAATGCTCAGCAGCCCGAACAGCGCCTCACTGGCCAATACGTCCGTCGTGGACTGCGGCAGCCAAGCCAGCGCCTCGTAGCTGAGTCCAAAGAAGAGCAAGTGAGGCAGGAGAAGCGCCACCACGCGCCACTTGGCGCTCAGACTGGCCACAAACGCTCGGTACCGCAATTCCAGCAGCCTACGGGCGCGTACATACTGCATCCTCGCCTTGTGGACGTATCCCTGGCGGATACAGACCCCCACGAAGAGCAGAGTCACGCCCAAAAGAGCCTGAAGCATCGGGTCCATCTCGGCCACGTAGTCGACGCCGAGCTTGGCGGCTGCCAGCACATGAGGCAGCGCCGCCTCCCCCAGTACAGCCAGAGCTTGAATGAGAGGCACGGCCACGAGCAGCAGGAAGCGCAGCCAGACCTTGAGACACTGGAACGTGGCGACGACGGCATCTTCGAGAGCCAAACCGATGGCGGGCCAGTCGGGGGACTGGGCCAATAGCTCGGCCAGTTGCGTGGTGTTCAGGGGGTTGAAGTCACTGTACTGGCCCAGCAGGGACGAGGGCAGGGGCAGCGAATCCTGCTAGAAAGAGCCGCGAGTTAGTGTACGATAGACGGATGAAAAGGTAGAGACGCGTACCGTGAGTTCGGGGACGGGATCTTCGAGGTCAGAAGAGATTGGGATGTTGGGGACTTGAGCATGCAGCTTGGAGAAGAGGAACGAGGCCAGGAGCGCCCCCAGCGCCGGCAGCACGAGCCATCGACGCATGGTTGTCGCGACGAGTCGTTAGCTTTGCAGATTTTCATTCATATGCCATTAAAGCGGGGAGTATCTAACACTAAAGCGGGGACGATCTGCGACGTGTGGGAATGTGGTGTGTACTTGAAGTGGGAGAGATCTGCGACGTGTGGTGGGTGATTCGATTTCGACCACCGAAGTGCAAGTTCCTGTCCCGGATGTTCACTTACTTTCCCATTGACGATGGAGCTCGCTCGAAAACTCTTGCTGATGCTCGTGGCCGCGGTCTTCTTGTGCTCCGGCAACCTGTGCATCATGGCGTCCAAGATGGACGGCCTGGTGCCCTACAGCAGCGTCACCGTCACGCTCCTCATCGAAGCTGTCAAGCTCACCGCTACACTAGCAGCCATCGTCGCCACCGATACTGCCGTCCCCAATGAGCTCAAGCTGCAGACAAGCTGCTACTACGCCGTACCGGCCCTTCTAAGCGCGCTTGAAAGCAACCTCAACTACGTCGTGCTGCGCTACCTGGACGCCGCGACCGTCTCCGTGCTCTGGAACTTGAAGATCCTGCTCACTGCTGTGCTGTTCCGCTACGTACTGAAGCAACCACTCTCGGAGTTGCACAAGCTGGCCATCGCTTTGCTGGTGCTGGGCGTACTGACCAGCCAGTCCGACCGCTTTCGAGCAGGTGACAGCTCGACAACGGGGAACTCGAAGGAGTTGGCTTTGGGGTCGGCACTTGCGCTGGTTGGGGTGACGCTGTCAACGTGTGGGAGTGTCTTCGCTGAGTGGACGCTGAAGAAACAGGCGGACTGTCCATTCCTATGGCAGAGCGTGCAGTTGTATGCGTTCGGAGTGGTGTTTAACGCTCTGGGGTTGGTGCTCGTGGATGGCAAGTTGCTGCTGTCGGAGGGGTTCTTTCACGGCTACAGCGGCTGGACGGTAGCTGTCGTCGTCGTGAACTCGTTGGGTGGCATCTCCATGGCCTGCATTCTCAAGTATCTGGACAACATCGCCTGTGTTTACTCGAACTCGATGGCCATGATGCTCACGACCTTCCTCTCCATATTGTTCTTCGCCTTCTCGCCGTCGCTGGAGTTCGGCTGCGGCCTTGGCGTGCTGGTCGTCTCCATGTACCTCTATCACCATCCACTCGCTCAAGTTGAAGCGGGAAAGAAGACGCCAAGCAGCAATACAAGCAGCGAAGACGGTGATAGTCTACCAACCACAGCGCCTTCACTACAGCTCAAGAAGCTTAAACGATACAAGGAGGTACCGAGCGAACAGCGCCCCGAAGGTGAAAACTCCATCGCCGACGTATGAGGAAGTTTAGTTTTATTTTACCTATTCCTCCCAATAGTGATGGTTTTTGTTACGGAAATGTATCTAACCTCTCTGTCGTTGCTAAAACTTTCTTAATTAAAAAAAATATTGCTAGTTTCCATCCAGAAACTCACGATCCCAGTACACGGGCACGTTGGTCCGTGATGACTACGATGCAACCTCTCTCTGGGGACAGTGAACCAGTGCAGCTTCTGGAGAACGATGTACTTGGTGCCTTCCTCGTCCACCTTGATTCCAAAGGTTTTCAGTGCTGCCGGTTTGTAGAACAGCTCGCCGTCTTGCCGTTCCAAGCCGCCCAGAACGGGAATTCGGCTGCGAGCTCCAAGAGCAGTGTCGACACAGCACGGTTCTGACAAAACGGTCAGCGATCGATGCTTGTAGCTCAGATACAGGAACGGCCACACCGTTCTGATAGTGGAAATGCCCGACGACATCGATGGCGTGGCACACCAGGCTCCACAAGTAATACGAGATGGCAAGCGCAGTCTGCTTGGATTCCTGCAAGTGTGAAACGTTCAAACCAGAGAGAAACGTATGGAAAGCAAGTGCACTGCCCAGTTCCCCGACCAAAACGCCGTCTCGTAGCTGAAAAGCACGCATTTGATTCGAACCCACCACCTCTTACTAAGTAGCCGCGTACTCGCCAACATCTCAAAAATACCAGCATCAAACCCGAGAGGTTGTAGCCCATCGACGCGTACTGGATCCTGGTCGCCCAGCCATCGTTGGCGGGGATCAGGAACAAGTCGATCATGATTCCCTCGATGATCAGGTAAAGCAACACGCAGCGCTGGTAATTCAAAGCTCCGTGGGCCGTTAGACGCAAACTTTCCTGTACAAACACCATGGCTTGCTGCTGCTCAAGAGTTTCTCCCATCTGGTCGCACCGTTCGCCGTAGCATTTGCGCATGACGAAGCCCCGCCAAGCCACGATATGCGAGCCACGCCAACTAGAGCGTACCAGAGCGTACCAGTACGACACTCTGGAGGCTGTACTCCCCGTGTCTTCAGCGAGATAAATTCCATTTTTTATTGATGTCGTACGTGCCCAGAACTTCCACAACGGCTCGTTTGAGGGAGGCGCGTCAATGAAACTCGTACACTTAGGCACAATGCTGCTTTTTAAATTGCTTTTCCCGAAGGACCTCGTTAACTACATCGACTGGTTCTTCTCACGATTGAGCTGTCTGGTGAGCATCGCGTGCCGCTGGATGAGCTCGGCGCGACGTCGCTCGAGGTCGACGAGGTCGTTCTCTCGCTTGTCGAAGTCTTCGATGAGCAGCTCGGACTTGGCAAAGCCCTCTTTGCTCTTGAGCCTGGCGGCCAGCTGCCTCGTTGCGTCCCGGTCCTTCTTCTTGTGCGCGAGCTGGTCGCGGTTGGCCGTCAGCGCCTCCTCCAGCCCCTGCGAGTCGCGCTTGAGCATCTGGTTCTCGGCCAGCACGAACTGGAGCTTCTCCTTGATGTGGGTCAAAACCTGCACGGTGCTCGTGGTTTTCTTGCGCAGCTTGTGGAGCTCTTCGTTGCGCTCTTCGATCTTCTCGTTCAGCGTCTGGTTCTCGATCTTGAGCTGCTCAAAGTCGATGAGGTGCAGCCCCTCGGCCAGTTGCTCCTTGGCGTGAAGCTGCTGCTCGAGCTTCTTCAGGTGCGTGCGGAGGTTGATATGCTTGAGTCGCACTTTCTCCACGTCTTGGTCCTTGCGCAGCTCGGTGGCCTCGAACTGGGCGATGACCCGCTTGGCGATGGGCTTGCCCGTGCGTAGGTTCTCGGCGTTGCGCGCCACCTCGCGCTTGAACTCGAGAAATGCGTCCTGGATCTCCGTCACCTTGGCTTCCTTCTCGTCCAGCCGGGCCTGAAGCTCCAGCGCCACCTTGTCGTATTGCGACTGGGCCGCAGCCATCTGCACCTTGGACTCGTGCACGCCGCGCAGACACTCGAGGTATCGCTTGGCATTCTCGCTCGCGCTGGCCTTGTCCTCTCGTCTACCAGCAGCCGCTGCAGCCGCCGCTGCGTCGGCTCCCGTAGTAGCTGCTGAAGCTCCAGAGGTGCTCGTGGCCGCGCTGTTCTCTTGGTTCTTCTGAAGCAACGCAGCGATGCGTCGCTGTAGTCTACCGCACATGCAATGGTTAATAAGATTAAGTGCTCAACCTAAGCTGGCCAAGTTGGCCAGGTGACGCACTTGGTGTTCCGTTGCTGCAACTCCTCCCTGGCCTCTTTGGCCTCGGCGATGGCCATCCGTAGTCGTCGGGCCTCCTGCCGGGCCGCCTCCTCTTCATCCAGCTCCGCTTCAACATCGTCCTCTTCCTGCGACTTGTTGGACCCACGACGTCCGGCCACCCTCTCGGCCTCCTCCATAGCTCCACCCTCTTCCTCCTCCTCCGGCATCGTCTCCTGGTTCGTGCCTGGCCGCGTCATACTTGGCTCTTCAATCTGCAAGTCTCACCTTCGCGTCGTTTCGCGACACATGGCTACATTCCAAGCTTTAACAAATTTTATTGTAGGTTCTTCCCAAAATTTCCACCGGCGATTCGCAAAGAGCCGCCGGCGAATCGCCGCGCTTGAGTTTACTCTAGGACTATCACTAAGTACAACGAATGATTGCCTTTGGCCGAAGAACCCCGACATGGCAAATCCAAGAATCACAATACCTTTTTCAGAGCGCACTTTTCCTACACATGAGCAGCCTGTACATGCGCATGGGGCCACTACGCTCCGCGTGTGCGCCACTGCGGGCCGTCAAGAGCCTTAAAGGCAAGTCAAATGCCAGCGCGCGCTGGGTAAGGCGTCAATGGAGCGACCCCGTGGTTAAGCAGGCCAAGCGCGAGGGGCTCCGCTCACGCGCGGCCTTCAAACTGCGAGAGCTCAATGAGGTTTGTGTAAAACTTGATCCATGGGTGGCCACGGATGGCCATGGTTGGCCATCTACCTCTGCTAGCATACCTTCTAACGGGCATATTGCCGATGCACTGCTCTTGTTGCAGCGCTTCCAGTTGCTTCGTCGAGGTGACGTAGTGCTAGACTTGGGCGCGGCACCCGGCGGATGGACACAGGTGGCCGTGGAGGCCACGGCCCCCAAGAACAAGAGTGGCCAGAGCAAGCAGCAGTCGGCCAGGGTGGTGGCCGTCGATCTGCTTCACTTTGACCCCGTGGAGGGTGCGGCCACCGTCGTGGGCGACTTCCGCCACGCAGCGGTGCGGCGGGAGATGGACGAGTTGCTGCGTGGCCGCAAGGCCGACGTGGTGCTGAGCGACATGGCCCCGTCCTTCTCGGGCAACTTCCTCACGGACAGCCAGCAGCAGCTGCGGCTGTGCCATAACGCGCTCAAGATGGCCGAGCTGTACCTGCGACCAGGCGGCAACTTCGCCACGAAGGTCCTGCGCTGCGACGGCACCGAGGACTTCCGCGCAGACCTCAAGGAAGCCTTCGACACAGTCAAGGCCATGAAGCCGCACTCGTCGCGGCCGGAGTCCACCGAGATGTTCCTGGTGGCCAAGGGCTTCAAAGGTGTCCAACCGGACGCTCAAGGACAGCAAGAAAGCAACTAACCTCGAAGCTAAGCTGGCCGCGAACACGTACGTCGTCACCCTTTCACATCTCGTCTATTCAATTTTCAGAAAGCAGCTACGAACGGAAGCGAGACCCTAGACGGAGTGAGGGGAGCGCTCGGTTGAGAGCGCTCTTGTCGTGCGCACAGCGGTGGGGACTGGCCTCTTCGATCGAGGCCATCCCATTTGGTTGAGAACATGCAAGTTGAAAGGAAAAACGTAGCTCCGCTGCGGCCGACGGCCGACGCACGACGATCGGCTGGCTGGCCGGTTAGTTGAGGTCCTGGCCCAGCCTCAGCGCCAGCAGCGTATCGTTGTACTGGTTGAAGGCGTCCTGGATGTCGTCCTGCAGCTGCATGGCCAGCGGGATGAGCTCCATGTTGACGTTGCCGCCGATCTGCGCCGAGGCCGCCACGCGGGGCTGCAGCACCTTGACGGCGTGGATCATCTCCTGCAGCTCCGTGTCCTGGCGCACGTCGCCGGCGGCGTAGATGATCTTCTGCAGTAGCTGGTGCACCAGCTGCTCCACCTCCTGCAGGTCGGCGTCGTTGAGCGGCTCGGCGTCGGCCGCGTTGGCCAGCGCCTCGCGCTCTTCCTCCTCCCAGCGCTTGCGCGCCTCGGCGTACGCCTCGCGCTCGCAAATGTCCTGCGTGCGCAGCGTCAGGTTGAGGAAGCGGTCCAGGTGGATGTTGAGCAGGGCGTCGGGCATCTGCGTCAGCACCTGCGTCATGTAGCGATTCATCTCCTTCTCGCGCCTGATGATGAACTTCTCCTCCTGGTTCTTGCCGATCATCGACGAGAACGGGTGGCGCTTCGGGAAGCGCGGGAACCACGGCGCGCGCTTGCCACGACGGCCCGAGGCCGCCGCCTTGAGCTCCTGGTGCAGCGCGTTGAAGTCGTTGTAGCGGCTGCCCACGAGCCAGGCCGTCTTGGACTGCTCGAGGATGTCGCGGCCCCACGTCACACGCAGCACATACTCCGTGTACTCGTCGCCCCAGTTCTGGTCCTGCTGCTTGCGGTGGCCGAGCATGGTGCACGTGAGGATGCCGCCCTTGTACGGAATCGGGGGGCCCGTCGGAAAGTCCTGGATCTTCTCCACAGGGTTGATCAGGTTCTCGTCGTCAGCGGACATGACCGGACCAGCGGGGGCCTCCCCGCCCTCGCCGAACAGGTCACGGCCAGCCTGGGCGAGCTGCTCTTGACGAAGTGCGTCGCCGGCCACGGCTTCGCCCTCGATCTTGGCGTTGTCGCCAGCGACCCAGCTCATGTCGGCATTCTGGAGAGACTCCTGGCCGACCATCGCGCCAGCAACACCCATCGACCCAACAGCGCCAATCTGACCGGCCTGGCCGGCCGACGCCTGCAGAGGCTGCACGGAGCCCAGCGTCGCGGGGCCATTGCCCGCCACGCCAGGGACACCCAGCGCGCCAAGCGCGGGAGCGGCCCCCAGAGTGCCGGCCATGGCCGCCCTCTTCTGGGCCTCGTCGTACGCACTCAGCTTGCGCAGAGCCGCAGCCTCCGCGTCGTGCGCCATGGACGCGTCCTGAGCAGCCTGCGCGGCGTCCTGTGCAGCCATGGCGGCAGCAAGCGAAGCGGCCTGAGCACGCTCCACAGCGCCCTGCCGCTTCGCCTCTTCGCGGCCGACAGAGCGGCGGTACGCATGCTGGATGGCAGCAGCGGCAGCGGCGCGCTTGAGCTCCAACTGGCGCTGACGCTCCTTCTCCTCCTCGTCCTCCTGGATGCGACGCTGGCGCTCTTCCTCCTCGCGCTGCAGACGCAGCTGCTCCTGCTCGGCAGCCAGTCGGCGGGCCTCCTCCACGGCCAAACGAGCCTTGCGGATGTGGTGCAGACGCTGCACGAAGTGCCGCTGGGCCTGGACGACGTAGAACGCCGTCAGCCAGCGCTTCTTGGCCGAGTTCTTCTTCTCGGCCTGAAGACGAGCGGCTTCTTCCGCCAGACGCTTGCGCATCTTCTCGTCTTCCAGCTGCGAGCGGCGCTTGTCGGCCTGCTTGCGGCCGAACTTGCCGCGCACGATCGACTGGATCTTCACCGCCGCCGCGTTCTTGTCGGCCAGCTCACCAGCCCTGCGGTCGCGCGTCTGCTCCAGCAGCTTCTTGAACGCGTTGGTGGCGAGCACGCCGCCAATGGCCATCTTCCAGTGCTTCTGGGCCAGCGTCTTTCGGCGCATCTTGAGACGGTGCGCATTGCGAGCGCGAATGAACTGCTTGCGGACGGCAAACATGCGCATCACCGCCTGCATCTTGAGGACGGCCGCCTTGCGCCGTCTCGTGTCCTCGAGCAGCCACAAGAACGCGCGTTGGGCCAGCACCTTGGCCAGCGCGTAGCGCCAGCGGCGACGAGCAAGCCACTTGCGCAGTCGCGCCACGATCCACGGCCCCATCTTCTTCATGTCGACCTTGAGCAGCGCATCCAGCAGCGCGATCTTGCCCGTCTTGAAGAACACCTTGGTGCGGCCAAGACGGTAGGCGTCAGGCTCGACGCGGAACGACCACAGCACGGCCTCCGTGAACGTGCGGTCGTTGTACGCGTTGAACATGGGCGTGACCGACGGCGGGAGCACCGGCTTGTAGATGCGGCAGATCTCGTCGTACGACACGCGCGTGGGCAGCCCGACCTTGAGCAGCTCGCACGTCGCCAGCATGCCGGAGCAACGCAGCTGGTCCACAACGTAGCCGTGGTCGAACACGCCAGGCGCCATCGTCGGGTTCGGCTTGATACACCGGATGAAGTTGCAGCGCGTGGCGTTCAGCGTGTCCGTCAGGTCCTGCATCTGGTCGCAGAACTTGGCCGACACGCTCTGGTTGTGCATCTGGCTCATGCTGCTCGCGCCGTCCATCGTGTCGAGCTCCAGCGTGGACGAGAACAGCTCCTTGATGAGCGACGACTTGCTGGACGTGACAAAGTCCTCCAAATCCTTGGGGATCGTGTCGTTGTTCTTGTCGATGAAGTTGCCGATCGTGTACGGCACGCGCGTGGCAAAGTGCTTGACGATGAACTCGTACTTCTTGTCCTTCTCGTGCGGGGCCAGGAAGTGCGGGTGCTTGGCGTGCGTCTTGTGCAGCGTGGCGTTCCACTTCTCGTCCGACGGCTTGGGCATCTTGGCCTCCTGGTCCAGCAGCGGCAGGATCCCGTTCGGCTTCATCGAGATGAGGTCGATACACTCGCGGTTGTCGGGCCACACGATCTTGCCCACCTCGATGCCTTCCGCCGCGAACAGCTCCTGCTCGGCGATGAACACTTGCTGGTTGAACGTGGCCTGCAGGGCCTCGTTGGCGTAGTTGATCAGCAGCTGCTCGAAGTCGTTCTCCTCGAACGACTCGAAGCCGAAGATGTCCAGCACGCCGATGAAGGGCAGCGAGCTGTCGCCGTGGCCCAGCGAGCGGTTGATCTTGACCAGGATCCACTTGAACAGGTGGTTGTACATCGACTTGGCGATGGCGTCACGCACGTAGCTGCCCTCCTTGGCCGAGCGCTTAATGGTGAAGTTCTCGGTGCGCGTCGAGATCTCGCGCGTCGTGATCACGTGGAGCAGGCTGTCCGTGTCCACGCCGAGCAGCTCGGCGCACGAGGCCACGTACTTCTGGGCCTCGGGCGTCACCTCGCCGGCGTCGCCCTCGGCGGTCTCGCGGTCTTTAAGACGGATGTTACCCAAGTGCAGGAGGCCCGCCAGGATCGTCCAGACCTGCTTCTGGAGGCCGACGTCAATGCCGACCGAGCCGAGCGCACTGGCCACTTCGTCGAACAGGATCTCGTCGTCGACGTTCGGGTCCGACACGCAGCCGCTCTGGTTCAGGTACGCGAAGCTGTGGACGGACTCGAGCTTCAGTTCCTTGCTCAGCGCCTCGTCCGCGCCCGACAACAAGAAGTAGAAGATGTGAAAGTTGCGCTCGCCCGGGATCTGCGCCACGACGCGGAACTTCTCGAGCAGGTACGTCTCGATGAAGGCGCCGCTGAGCGTGCTGTCGCCGGGCTTGAACTGCAGCTTCATGAACTTGCCGAAGCGCGACGAGTTGTGGTTGCGCAGCGTCTTGGCATTGCCAAAGGCCTCGAGGATGGGGTTCGTGTCCCAGAGGCGCTTGTCCAGCTCGAGCGCCAGGTCCTGCTGCGCGTCGTTGCCCTTGCTGGCCGTGAAGGCCAAGTGCTCGCGCGACGTGAGGTAGCGCAGCACGATCTTGGACGTCTCGGTCTTGCCGGCGCCCGACTCGCCCGAGATGACGATCGACTGGCACTGCGCGGGCGTGCGCAGCGCCATCTGCTGGAACGCCACCTCGGCGATCGAGTACGGGTGCGGGGGCCGGTCCCCCATCTGCGTCTTGATGTAGTCCGTCACCTTGGGCTCCACCGTGCGGACGAGCGGGTTGACGGCGATCAGCACGTTGGCCATGAGCGTGTAGGGCCGCAGGTTGTCCATCTTGGAGCGCACGTACATGTTCTCGAGGATGCCGGCCTCGTGGATGTAGTACAGGCCCGTCATGTCGTCCACCACGCGCGGGTTCACCTTGTACAGGTCGCCGATGTCCCTCAGATCCACTTTCTCCTGGCCGAACTTGCCGTTCACAGTCAGCACCATGCCCTTCTCCGGGTCCTCACTGGGGGAGTACGCCACGATCTCCACCACGCGCCACACGCGCTCCGGGTCGGGGATCCAGATGTGCGCGCCGATCTCCACGGGCGTGTGCTGCAGCGCGGCCACCACCTCCTGCGTGTTGCGGCGCCGCGCCGACTGCTGCGCGCGCCGCTTGTTCTCCAGCACGAGCCGCTGCGCGATGCTCAGGTTGGCCTCGTCCACGGGCAACGCGCTGTGCCGCTGGAAGCGCTCGTACGACGGCAGCGCGCTGGACGGCACCATCTCCACGCGCGGCTTGGACATGGTATCAATTGCTGCCCCCTACGGTACTGTACTCTCCTTCTGGGGCTCTTTCCGTTCTGACGCTCGGGGATCTGAGCGCGACTTGGGCCTTCGGGTCGTGGGAGTTCCGACTCTCTCTGGGACTTTCTCTAGCCAAACTTGCTTGTCCGCGTGCCTTGCGCTCACGACTCGAGTCTCGGTCTTCTTTTCCGCCGCACGATGGGACGAAGGGGGAAGGAATGGAGACCTGGCCGAAATGATTGTGCCACAAGGGCGATTGGCTGAAACTCGGCACGTTGAAGTGGCCACGTAAGCCGACGCGAAAGGTGCTTGGAGCTGACGTGGACGTTGAGGCGGCCTGTCTTGTTGTAGTGTGCGCTTCAGTGCCCTTGTGTCTAGCTGTTGAGCTGGCTGGTTGGATGGATGTCCTACGCGGATTCGCGCTGGACATGGGCGGCTGGATGTTCTGAGGCGGATTGCTCCATGAGAAAGTTGGCAGTCACAATCGCGACGGCCAAGTCGCGCACAGCCGCGAGGAGCGGGGAAGGAACTGATGCAGGGACTCCTGCAAAGGGGAATCGACTACTGGTGTCGTTAGGACGGGACTACAGCGAGCTCTATGCAGCTTCAGTAGCGCGCGGCTTGGTGTCGACAAGGTGCTACGAAGGCGTCGTGGAAGAAGGAGACGCGAGCGGATGAACGAAAGGATGACAGCACGAACTGAAGCGGGCCAAACGCGTGACGATTATCCATGGGTCATGGACCATGGCAGATACTTGGCAGGCAGGGCGTCCTCGGTATTACCGCTGCTCTTGCTGCTGACTCGCTATCAAGCTTGGGGCTGCGTCACTTGGGCTGGGCCTTCTCGGTCGACTGGCTCTTGGACCGGGTCTTGCGCGGGCTGTCCTTGCTCGAGACTTTGGTCGACTTCTTCTTGGGTGTGGCCTTGGCCTTGGCCGGCTTGCGCTTGGGCGGTGCCTTGGCCTTGGTGGCCTTGGCCTCGCTCTTGGGCTGCTCGTCCTCAGTGTTGTCCAGAGCCTCGCGCCGCTGCGTCTCCAGCTGCTCCTTGAGCCGCTCGTTCTCGGCCCCCAGTTCGCGGATCTTGAGCTCCAGGCGGGCCACGTGCTGGGCCGTGGGCTCCGGCCCGGGCTCCTCGTTCTCGGCCTCGTCCTGCAGCGCCGCCTTCTTGCTGGGCGGCTCAGCTTCCTGCTCCGCGTCGCCCGCGCTCCGCTTGGGCGTCGCTCGGGTCTTCTGCTGTCTCGCCACCATGACCAAGAGAGGAAAAGGGAAAGGAAGGGAGGGGAAGACTTGCCTGCTTGTTGCTTGTTCTGTCGGCGGGAGATTGGCGAGTGTGGCGGCCATGCTGGCGTGTCGAAAGTGTAGCCCATCTCTGGTTGGTTGAAGTTGCCTTCAAGTGAGTCATTACCACGAGGTCACGGAGCAAAGAGCAACAAGGTTCCCGTTGTAGCGGGGATGCCCCTTTAGATGCATGGCCTTAAAGGCATCTTCCGATTGATGAAGCGCGAATGAAGCGTCGTTTTCCAAGATGGCATGGCATGATCGTCCCTCTTTCGCAACGGTGCAGAGCAAGCTGCTGGTAGTGTGGCTGCTACTGGGTGTGCTGCCACTAGCCCTGCAGATCCGCAGTTATGTGCAGTTCGTCAAGCCCTACAAGATGCCCGAGCGCCTCGTCGTCTCGCCCGACCACCGCAAGGAGACCGCCAACCTAACGCAAGCGTGCCCCTTGGAGGCACTCGTGCTGGCGGGAATCTGGTGGGACTTTGAGCCCACGCACTACTACGTCGTCGATAACGCCACCATTTGCCACGCCGTCGTGCCGCAGTACAACACGCACGGGAACTACTTCATCGGGAGCTCCAAGGTGGCTCCATACCGAACAGCGCCGTCCAGCTGCGCCAACGACAGCTTCTTCTTGCACGTTTACTTTTACCACGCCAGCGTCGGGTTCTACTCGTTCTACGAAGAGGAGACCGGCACGTATTGCACCAACGACAAGACTGCGTACATTCGTGTGGAAGTTCTGGGGGCTTACGACATCAACGGATCCTTCTTGGCGGAAGACACGGGCAGCACGGCCTGGAGGGTGTCGTATTGGTACAGCATCGCTGGCGGCGTCTGGCTCGTGTATCGCACTCTTGTGATCCGGCGCAGCTTCGCCTTGTGCCGGTGCTATGGCCGAAGGTGCGATGAGCTGGGAGAAAAGCTCGATCAGCAAGGCGCCTTCGTGTTCGTGCAGGAGAACTTGCGACTATCGGCTCACGGGGCATCCAACTACCAGCGAGCAGCGCTGCTGTACTTGATCGTCGAAGGCATCATGACGGACTTGTTCCTCATCATCGCGAACGACTGGTGGCTAACCCGAGTGCAGTACGGATCGTTGGGGTATAATTTGTCGGGTCTGATGCTGCTCCTGTTCGAGATGGTGGAGAGCATGGGGTGGTTGAGCGAAAAGTGGCGGCTACGAGTCAAGCGGGTGCTCTTCAGCTTCGAGACGGCCCTGGTGGGCGAACTAGTCACTGCTCTGATGCTGCAAGCTTTTCTATCGGGGTTGAATCGCTCGGACTTGAAGCGATCGAAGCCGACGGCGCTCGCCGTGTCCTACTACTTCTGGAGCCTGGTCTGCCACAGTATGATCGTAGTTGTGGTCATCGGGATCATCTCGTCAGCACGCATGCTGTGGGCTCTGACGTTCGTGTGGCTCAAGCATCGGTCGTATGTCATTTTGTCCGAGCCTTGCTGCGTTGACACAGCGCTGGGAGTACGCAGTAGGATCATGCTGCTGGGAGGCTACCGCTTGAAAGACGGCAAGCTGTACTACAAGCCGGCCACGTTGAAGGCATTTGGGCTGCTGAAGATGGAGGAGGACGGCGTGGAGTATCTGGTGGTGCACAAGCTGTACTGGTTCACGGTTCCCAACGACCATTTGATCAGGATCGGCGTGATTTCCAGTCAACGCGTGGAGTTTTGCAACGAGCGGCCTTGCACGGGCATCATTCGTTTCCTAGACAGAAGTTTGGGAGGAACGTCGGGCTATAAAGGCTCTTCGGCCATGCGCATGATTCAAGTTGTGGCAGGGTCGGATGCTTGAATCAAATGCCGTAGTACTGACATCTCATCGCTGAGGGAGGAAACCTCGGCAGAATGCAGACTTGTGGATTCATCAACGCTCGACGTCTAGTGCGAGACGCTCGCAATTTGGTGCAAGTAATGCTCTAACTGCAGAGCTCAATTCGAAATATACACCAAAGAGCAATGGAAAGGTGGTGTGCTTGCCGCCGTGTTCATCGCGGACATCCACGCCAATATCAATACGATGCGAGGTGCCGTGTTGCAGCTTCTCCCTTCACGGCGACCCCGCACTCGCCACCGCTCTGCCGAACACCGAGTGCAGGGTCTTGAGATGCAGTGCGCTCTCACCCCGGGCAAAGGCTCCTGCGGCGAAACTCGAAAACCCTACCGCACCACTTGGACGTGCCTTCCGCTTCATTTCAGTAGGTGTTAAACCAATGAAAGATCGCACCAACCTGCTGCACCCCATGCCTTCCGCCGCGCCGCGCCAAGCAGTCAATCCTCGCGTCCCGCAGCAACAGCAGCAAATTTGGTCCGTCGTGCAATGAATGCAATCTCCACGGGCATGGTCGCGACCAAAGCATAGCCACGGCCCCGCTGCAACGTCGGCAACATGACCAGCCACGTCACTCGTCGCAGTCTACTTGGTGTGCATATCACCACTCTGAGACATGTTGCTGTTCCACCTTGTTTTGGCAAACCAATACCCTCCTGAAACCGCTAGGTAGCCATCTTGATATGGCTTGACGAGACCTCTTCGCTTACATACCCCGCACACACCGACTTCGCCGTTTCTACCAATGCCGCGGTGCGTATCTTTACTTTTTGCAGCAATCGAGCTGCATGCCCCGTGTTGACAAGATTCCTCATACAAAACGAGGTCAAAAGGGGCAAGACGGCTGGAACGCTGGTCAAAAGCCCCTTGGTGGGCTGCAAAGATCTCATTCTCGAATTCACCTCGAAGTCGACAAGTCTCCTCTTCCCAAACCCAACCAAGATGGCCAAGCTCAGCGTCAAGAACGTGGACGTCAAGGGCAAGCGCGTGCTCATCCGCGTGGACTTCAACGTGCCCTTCGCCCAGGACGGCTCCATCTCCAACACGCAGCGTATCGACGCCGCGCTGCCCACCGTGCAGTACGTGCTGGACCAGGGCGCCAAGGCCGTTGTGCTCATGTCGCACCTGGGCCGCCCTGAGGGCAAGCCGAAGGCCAAGGACTCTCTGGCCCCTGTGGCCGTGGCCGTGGAGCAGAAGCTCGGCCGCAAGGTGACGTTCCTCAAGGACTGCGTCGGCGCTGAGGTCGAGGCCGCGTGCGCCAACCCCGCCGAGGGCAGCGTCATCCTGCTCGAGAACCTGCGCTTCCACGTCGAGGAGGAGGGCAAGGGCAAGGACGCCGAGGGCAACAAGGTTAAGGCCTCGCCTGAAGCCGTGGCCGCCTTCCGCGCCTCGCTGAGCAAGCTCGGCGACGTGTACGTCAACGACGCGTTCGGCACGGCCCACCGCGCCCACAGCTCCATGGTGGGTGTGAACCTCCCCATCAAGGCCGCCGGCTTCCTGCTCGACAAGGAGCTCGTGTACTTCGCCAAGGCCCTGGACGCCCCGCAGCGTCCGTTCGTGTCCATCCTGGGCGGTGCCAAGGTGGCCGACAAGATCCAGCTCATCATGAACATGCTCGACAAGGTGGACGAGATGGTCATCGGTGGCGGCATGGCCTACACCTTCAAGAAGGTGATCAACAACATGGAGATCGCCGAGTCGCTGTACGACGCCGAGGGCGCCAAGATCGTGCCCCAGATCGTGGAGAAGGCCAAGGCCAAGGGCGTGACCCTGCACCTGCCGGTCGACTTCGTCGTGGCCGACAAGTTCGCCCCGGACGCCGCCAAGAAGGTGGCCACCGAGCAGGAGGGCATCCCCGTGGGCTGGATGGGCCTGGACGTCGGCCCCAAGTCGCGTGAGGCTTTCAGCGCCGCCGTGACCAAGGCCAAGACCGTCGTCTGGAACGGCCCCATGGGCGTGTTCGAGTTCGAGGCCTTCGCCAACGGCACGAAGTCCGTCATGGACGCTGTCGTCAAGGCCACCGAGGCCGGCGCCACCACCATCATCGGCGGCGGCGACACGGCCACGTGCTGCGTCAAGTTCAACACGGAGGACAAGGTCAGCCACGTGAGCACGGGCGGCGGCGCCTCCCTGGAGCTCCTGGAGGGCAAGGTCCTGCCCGGCGTGGACGCTCTGTCGTCGGCTTGAACAGCGCGGCCGTCTGATCCTTCGCGCAGGAGGAGCGGGCTGTAGTCATTGTTTCTCGTTCCATCTAATCGCACCAATACATAGCAATCCAAACCCACGCACGTAGTCGTCAACTTGCCTTCCTTCAGCGTTAGGCTCTGCAGCTTGGTGCTCGACCAAGCTGCTCAAGATCGCAGAGCAAAGCTCTGGGATAAGGTGCGTGCACAGAGCTGCGGCAGCGTTAAGCAGAAGCCGCGACAACGCGGTGGGCTCGACATCGATGCGTCATAGAGCCTCGATCATGGAGCCTTTGCTCGACAATGACTGGCGCGCGAAGGCGGCCGCACCAAGCAGCAAAGACGCCGGCTCGTGTCTTTGAATCAACGAGGACACCAAGCGGAAGACGTGAGGACGTCATTGGAGACCACGCGGGTCAATGCACGAAGGAGAGAGACGCAAAAGGGGAAAGGAATAGATTGCGGCGGGGAAGGATACGTGACGTACACAATGCAAGGACAAGAACTAAAGCACCTTCCTGCTCGACGGACGACGGCAGCGGGGGTTGACGCTCCGCTCTGTTCGGCACAAGACGACTCTCGGCACGGATCGTCAGCGGGAGCTCTCTCTTCTCGGACTCCGAAGCCCGCCATCGTCGTAGCGAGCCGCAGAGCTCCAAAATCAGGGTCTAACTACGCTTAGACCTCCGTGGTGGAGTACGAGCCCGTGTAGTTGATCTGGTCGAAGCCCGTCATGGCGGCGTAGTTGTTGAACTGCTGCTGGGACTCGTTGTACTCGCGCTCGGCCTTGTGGGAGTTCCACTCCTCCATCTCGCGCTTGTAGCGCGCGCGGTCGATCTTCTCCTTCTCCACGAACGGCGCCTTCTGCTCGTCCGTGGCCTTGCCCCAGGCCTCGCCCAGCTGCTTCGAGATCTCCGTGTTCTTCATGTCCTGGTGCTCGGCCTTGATGCGCGGGCGCATGACCTGGCTGTAGAACAGGAAGGCCGAGGACGCGCGCTTGGGGGCGTCCGGGTGCTTCTTGGCGCGCTTGTTGGGCACGCGCAGCGGGCCGTCGTAGGCTGCCATCTCCTCCTCGTAACGCTGCTTGTCGGCCTCAGCCGCCACCTTCCAGGGCTGCTTGTCCTCGTCCGTCATCTTGCCCCACGCGTCGGCGATGGCGCGCATCACGTCCGTCACCTTGGAGTTTTCGGGCATCGTGGCCTTGATCTCCTCGCGCTTGTCCATGGAGAAGAGGATGTACGGCGACTTGCCGCGCTTGGGAGCGCCCGGCGCCTTCTTCTGCAGGCGCTTGCGCTTCTTGCCGCCGCCAGCCGTCTCCGTCTTGATGGCGGCCCACGCCGCGCCGGCACCATTATCGTTCACCGCAAGTGGTTCCATGGTCAAAACCCGGGAAAATCGCTTCACTTCGTGTTTGTATTAGCCGAAGGGGGAATGAGGCTTCAGTATGCCGCATACAGATCGCTGTGAAAACCGCGTCATCTCTCCCAGATTAATAGAGTTCGAGCCAACTTACGGATGTCGCCTATCCTTCTCTGTCGTGATTGGTCGAACATCGATCTTGCTGAATGTATTGATGAACCCCTAGCCCTCCGATTTGACTTGCTGCGTCCCCGAATACATGGTGAAACCGCTGTGCTCCCGTTATTTACCGTGGAAACTGCACCTATTAATACGAGATGGAGTAGCCTGGGAAAAGGCGCGCAGCGTTCCGCCAATCATCAGCTTCCATTGTTTTGGGTAAACTGTCCAAAATTGGTCAAACATGCCTACGTAAGTACGAGAAATGTTTCGGTACAGTGGCACAGTGCGCGGCCAAAGTGTGGTGGCGAGCGGTTAAAGCTATCGACCGTGCAGCAGCCCACCCTTTCGATGCCGAACCACGTTCTGCTACCAGTGTAGCATGGAAATGACAGAAGCCCCTGCAAAAGTTGGGTTATCTGGATACCCGCTCGCGGTGATGGGTTCTGCCTTCACCACGAAAAAGAGATCTTTACAGCTCGCCGGCAAGAAGAATCAAGGACTTATCATTCGATAGTCTTGTGCATATCTAATTTACCAATCGTATAGACGGAAATGCTTTCATCGTAGCGAGCGAGCATCCTATCGGAGCTTGTCTGCGTTCACTGTGGTGGTGTGCTGGCCGCACGCTTCAACTTGGAATATACCTATAAAATGGGCACTACTTGGCCCCAGCGGGAGTACTGTATCATATCTCATATGGATACCTACTTGGCTACTTATAAACGACGTGAGCGGATTGGCTACGGTACGGCACAGGGCTCTTGATGTCCGTTGTATGATGTGCATCGCAGTAGCTTTGCAATTGTCTCGAGGAAACCGAGCAGCCATGGCGAAGCACCACCCGGACCTGGTCATGTGCCGCAAGCAGCCCGGCGTCGCCATCGGGCGGCTGTGCGATAAGGACGATGGCAAGTGCGTGATCTGTGACTCGTACGTGCGACCCTGCACGCTGGTGCGCATCTGCGACGAGTGCAACTACGGCTCGTACCAGGGCCGCTGCGTCATCTGCGGCGGGCCAGGCATCTCGGACGCCTACTACTGCCGCGAATGCACGCAGCTGGAGAAGGACCGCGACGGCTGCCCCAAGATCGTCAACCTGGGCAGCTCCAAGACCGACCTCTTCTACGAGCGGAAGAAGTACGGCTTCAAGAAGCGCTGAGCACGCCGCTCCCCCACGGGGCGGCAGTGCGGGGAGCGGGGGACAAATACAGCCAACAAGTTGACTCTTTACCTGTATTTGCTTGTCTTGCTGCTCCTCTTGTTGTGTTAGACCTGCTTCACCACGACCGCGGCCGCACTCGCCAGCGATTCCGCATGAACACGTACACGGCGCTGCGCCCGTTGCTTCTGAGTCTTTCGGACTCGAAGATCTCCTCTTTGATGGCCGTGATGGTGAGCGCGTGCAGCAGCTCGGAGAACTGGCCGGCCAGCTCCAAGGACGGACGAGCTTCAGTACTGCTACTGCAGACGACTTCTTGCGTTGAGTCCAGGCTTTGCTGGTGGATCACGTCGATCAGCGCTCGGAGCTGCTCGCACACGGACAGCCGCACTTTGTCACTGACGCGCTTGAGCTTCTCCACCTCGACCGCCATCGCCAGAGCTTCGCTGTCTCTTAGCGTCATGCGGCGATCAGCCTCGTACATCTCGCTGCGCTTCGCTCGCAGTCGACCCGAGAGCTCCCTGTAGACGGACAGGTCGGCACGGAGCCTCCCTTGATCCGATTTGGTTGGAGTCGAGAGACTCGGTACTGCCGTCGGAACAGGCACCTGCACCTTCACCAGCTTTACGATGGCATGGCTGCAGGACGTCTTGGTCTTGGATGGTGTCCTACTCGCCATTTTGCTGGGCGGTTCGTTGGTCCGAGGGTTGCCACGGCAAATTTGAAATGGTCGAGAGCTGCAGGCTTCCACGCAGTCTGGCGTCATGCACAGTCCTGCTGCAGCACCCGAATGGTAGCTTGATTTCGAAGGGATGGCGACTTCTACCAGCCGTAATGGTTCGATGCCGGCGTTGCTGAGCGATTGCTGCCCGAATGTAGCACGATCCATCGAGAACTCGCCACGATCGTCGACATTACTGTTGTAGCTTCAGCTCTACCTCCCCAGTGTCAACATTGTCAACACCGGTGGATTGGATATTGAAGCAACATTGGCTTGTCGATTAGTTTTTTTTTTTTTGGATAAATGCTGCCTTAGTGCTGTCTGATAGATTCCAGTGGACAGTTTGGATAGCGGAGTGCTGGCTGGTTACTCGACCGTCAGCACCTTGAGCATGTTGGTCGAGCCCGAGCGGGCCTCGACCATGCCGTGCAGGGCGACGACGTTGTCGCCGGACTTGAGCCAGCCGAACTGCTTGCCCAGGTCCGTGGCGCGGAACAGGATCGAGTCCGTGCCGATCATCGAGCCCATGCAGCGAGCGGTGACGCCCTTGCAGAAGCCCTCGGCCTGGCGAGCAGTGCCGCCCAGGGCCGTCAACACCAACACTGGCATCGAGGGGCGGAACTTGGACACCAGACGGGCCGTGTTGCCTGACTCGGTCAGCACCACGATCATCTTGGCGTTAATGTCGATGGCCGTCTTCACTGCCGACGACGTGATGGCCTCCTGCGTGTCCATCTGGCCGTACGTGTCGAGCACCGAGTTGTGCAGCGCCTGGTAGAGCTCATTGTAGTGGATGGCGCCCTCGGCCTGCACGCAGATCTTGGACATCATCAACACGGCCTCCAGCGGGTAGTCGCCGTTGGCCGTCTCGCCCGAAAGCATCACGGCGTCCGTGCCGTCCAGCACGGCGTTGGCCACGTCCGTGCACTCGGCACGCGTCGGGCGAGGGGCCTTGATCATCGACTCCAGCATCTGCGTGGCCGTCACCACGGGCTTGCCAGCAATGTTGGCCTTGCGGATCATCATCTTCTGCGCCAGGAACACCTTCTCGGGAGGGATCTCCATGCCCAGGTCGCCACGGGCAACCATGATGCCGTCTGTCTTGGCCAGGATCTCGTCGAAGTTCTCGAGTCCTTCCTGACTCTCGATCTTGGCGATGATCTTGATGGAGCGGCCGCGGGGGCCCAGCACATTGCGGATGTTGTCGATATCCTGGCCCGTGCGCACGAAGGAGGCGGCAATGTAGTCGATGCCGTGCACCAGCCCGAAGTTCACCAGGTCGTCCTCGTCCTTCTCCGTCAGCGTGGGCAGCATCACCTTACAGCCGGGCAGGTTCATGTTCTTGCGCTCTCCAAGCGTGGCCGTGTTGTTGGCCCGCGTGACGACGCCGTCCTCCTTGACTTCCGTGACGGTGAGCACGAGCGAGCCATCGGCCACCAAGATGGACCCGCCGACCTTGACGGACTGGGGCAGCTCCGGGTACGAGCAGGCGATCTTGGTCTCGTCACCGAGGAACTCGTAGTCCGTGGTGAGCTCCAGCGTGGAGCCCTTATTGATGGTCACCTTGTCCTTGTTGGCCAGGAAGCCCGTGCGGATCTCGGGGCCCTTGGTGTCCAGCATGATGGCGATGTTCTTGTGCGGGCGCGTGGCCAGCGCCGCGCGCAGGCGGTTGAGCGTCTCGGCGTGGCCGGCGTGGTCTCCATGGGAGAAGTTGAAGCGGGCCACGTTCATGCCGGCGTCGATGAGCTCGCCCAGGCCCTCCTCGGACCAGCAGGCCGGGCCCAGCGTGCAAAAGATCTTGGTCTTGCGCTCCACGCCCTCCACGCTGCGCATGATGCTCTCGAGCTCGACGCCTTGTTGACTCAGTCCGAGGGCTCCCGACATGGCTGCAGGTCACACAATACAAGCCGCAGCGTCGCAGGTGAGTGTTAGTTGTCGTTGGCAAAAACCGGAATGAGCAATGCAGTCCGCACTGTAGCAGCGGCCGACAACTCCGATGGGCCGAGACGCCACGCCGCCTCCCATGTTTAAGGGTGAAAGGGATCTGTGGGTGCAGGTGGCGTCGGAGCGTGGCCGGCCGCCATTTATACAGACCTGCTTCGTCGCGGGTGGTGGTTTCTTGCTTGGTGCTTGGTCTGTGGCGCTCTAAAAGAAGAATGAGACTGTGACTGCCGAGGACCGCAGAATCTTTAGAAGGCCCCGTGGCACAACGACTGGAATTATGGGATGCTGCTGAGGCAGAGCTGTCCCATGCTGCTATTAGTGCTGGTGGTGACGTCTCAGCCTTTGGCCAGCGTCTTGGCCACCTTGGCGAGCGGTCATTATCGGAGAGATAACGCCTTACCGTTGCGAGCTATGATGCCTCAGACGCCGTCGGCCGCGGTTTTAGTGTGAGGAGGAGAAGTGGTGGCTGGAAGGGAGGACGGATATGAGCGCGCTCAGAGGCGATGCATTGCGAGCTGCTTTCTTAGTAAGAGTCTTACTAAGAAATTCTTACCATGAACTTCAACTTATTGTTGAAGTCTAGCAAGCAATCTATCTCCGGGCCATATCGATTCGAATGCAGGCGTACGTGCAATTGTGATGTTACAATCGCACTTCGTTTGGTCCTCTGCATTATAGCGATACCGTCGACTGATTGCGACTTGTCTGGGGGAACTTGTAGCCGTTGCCTTCTCTCTGCATTAGAGCGACACCGTCTACGACTGATGCGACTTGTTTGGGGAAACTTGTGGTTGTAGCCGTTGCCTTCTCTGGTTTCGATCCGTCTGAGCGTCGACGAGCACAAGGATCCAGCTCCATAACGGCATGCGCGTGCACGCTTGTCGTTTGTTTTTGATCAAAGCCGCCACAGGCGTTTTGGTTCTCCCACGCTTCTCGTGCGTATTTTGAGCCGGCGAAAGAGCCTCCTCAGCCTTCCTCCTCCTTCGTTGTGTTGGCGAGCTTGCTTAGCATTGAGTGCTGGACTAACTCTGCTGGCGGCAACGCCAGTATTTTGCTGGAAGTGACGATATACTTGCTAGTCAAAGCGCCCAGCTCGATGCACACTTCTTACAAGAATACCAACATGGGGGTCTACATGTATAGAGTTCCAGCGGTGAATCACAACAAGCACAACTTTTGATCGCCTTGACGTGCAGCCAGCTACTGCAGAAAATGGCATTCGTCGATGACTCGGTTGTGGCAACCAACGCCACCGAGCAACCAAGGTGCTCGAGGCGCACAAAGGCAGGGGAAACAGACGAACCAATGAAGCTTGCACACCGCTGGTGGTGGTGGGGGGGGGGGCTCATCCTCGTGACTGCCAAGCCACTACAACCTCGTTGACTGTCATCTTGATACCCAGGCCATTGCAAACAGCAGCGAGCCACCCGCACAAGCCAAACTTCATCCGATTCTGCGACCTCTTCCTTCATCTTCCGCCATCGACCACAAAGCGATCTGCAGAATCGGCTACACCACGGACGTCTTGGAATGCACGCCGCCTTTCGTCCTTGCGATCTGCACTGCATTGGCGCTGACAAAACAATTCGCATACTCGCTACTGCGCTCCGAGTGATGCTTTCAATGCTCAATGCATCTGTGGCGTGCTCTGCCACTCTGCTCGGATCTGCCTTGGGCCCTGGAGCAGCGCGATCCCTGCTCTCGAGAAGCGGCAACTGGCCAACGCTGCCAAATCCAGGCGCCCAAGACACCTTGCACGTGCGCCCTGCTGCTGCTCGCGGTATCCGAAGCATGACATTGTTAAACGTATCGCAGCACTTGAACTGCATCACTTCTTGCCGGACTCTCCATACATGGCCGCCATCTTCGAGCTCGCTTGACGCTACGCTACGGTACATGTAGTGCAGCCTGCAAGCTCCGCGGAGCCCAGCAGCTGGGGCCGAGGCTTTTTTGACGAGATTTAATCTGCGCGCCGCGGGCTAATCCCAAGCACAGCATCGCCACCGCAGAAGAGAAACGTCGGCGCCTAGAGATTCGCACGAAGGCCAAGTGCCGGCGGCGATGGCCACATTCGCGCCACCACGGTGCCCAGCAATCGAAGAGGGCTCCCAGTGTCGCAGCCCGCAGGCACTATCCCATGCACATCTGCTCGCCGGCGGCATCGGTGAGTGGATTCCTCGCCTGCTGGTCGGCCAGCCACAAGGCGGCCCGAGTTGGCCGGAGCGGCCCAGCACCCGGCAGCGCTGCAGCAGTGCTCATGTAGGCCCGGCCAGGCTGGCCAGCCTTCGGAGCTCTTATTAATACGTAGCCGTCAAATGGCGCAGCGGCGATCTCGGGGTTCGAGATTCGTTGTTGTGCAAAGTCGGGCTTTGGTGCTTGGAAACTCGTCCATCGTCCTCGACAACGGCGTTTGCATAATAACGCGCGGGCCACGGTCTCTGCTCGGGACACGTGGAGTGCAGCTCTGCTCGAGTATTAAACTAGCCGAGGCCTTCGCCCAGCTGGCCGCCCGCTCTCTTTGCTCTGCTCCCGTCCAGCGGATTTCGGCGGTTGGCAGGCAAATGTGTCATTCGGCATTTCTCCAAGAACTACCCAAGCACCAACCACAACTCCACCTTCACCATGTCTGCCGCTCTGTCGCTGAACCTGAAGAACGCCGACTGCATCAAGGCCAACGTCGAGGGCGTGCAGCGCAAGACCAAGATCTTCTGCACGCTGGGCCCGGCCTGCTGGTCCGAGGAGGGTCTGCTGGAGCTGATCGACGCCGGCATGAACGTGGCCCGCTTCAACTTCTCGCACGGCGACCACGCAAGCCACCTGGCGTGCCTGAACCGCCTGCGCGCCGCGCTGGCCAAGCGCCCCACCAAGAACGTGGCCATCATGCTGGACACCAAGGGCCCGGAGATCCGTACGGGTTTCCTCAAGAACCACGGCAAGGTGACGATCCAGAAGGACGCGCTCATCGAGCTGACGACGGACTACGAGTTCCTTGGCGACGAGACCAAGATCGCGTGTTCGTACCCGCAGCTGCCGCAGTCCGTGAAGGTTGGCGGTTCGGTGCTGGTGGCCGACGGTTCGCTGGTGCTGACGGTGACCAAGGTGAACGCGGACGGCATCATCGCCCGCGCCAACAACACGGCCGTGCTGGGCGAGCGTAAGAACATGAACCTTCCCGGCTGCAAGGTTCTGCTGCCGACCCTGACGGAGAAGGACGAGGACGACCTGGTGAACTTCGGTCTGGTGCACGGCATCGACTACGTCGCCGCTTCGTTCGTGCGCACGGGCCAGGATCTCGACAACATCCGCAAGGTGCTTGGCCCCCGCGGCCGCGGCGTTAAGATCATCTCGAAGATCGAGTCGCACGAGGGCATGGAGAACTTCGACGAGATCCTGGCCAAGACGGACGGCATCATGGTTGCGCGTGGCGACCTGGGCATGGAGATCCCTCCTGAGACGGTGTTCCTGGCGCAGAAGATGATGATCCGCAAGGCCAACCTGGCGGGCAAGCCCGTGGTGACGGCCACGCAGATGCTGGAGTCGATGATCAGCGCCCCTCGCCCGACGCGTGCCGAGTGCACGGACGTGGCCAACGCCGTGCTGGACGGCACGGACGCCGTGATGCTTTCGGGAGAGAGCGCCAACGGCGACTACCCTCGCCAGGCCGTGGAGGTCATGGCCGCGACGTGCCTGCAGGCTGAGACCGCCATCCACTACAATGACGTGTACCAGTCGCTGCGCAACGCCGTGCTGGAGGTGAACGGCCCGATGCAGACGGCCGAGGCCGTTGCGTCTTCGGCTGTGAAGACGGCCATCGACATCAACGCGAAGATGCTGGTGGTGCTGACGGAGACGGGCAACACGGCCCGCCTTGTCGCCAAGTACCGCCCGCAGATGCCGGTGCTGGTGCTGACCGCCCTGGAGCAGACTGCCCGCCAGACGGAGGGCTTTGTGAAGGGTGTTGTATCTCGCTGCGTGGGCTCGATGATCGGCACGGACTCGATCCTGTACCGCGCCACGGAGACCGGCAAGGAGCTCGGCTGGCTGAAGTCTGGCGACGCCGTCGTTGCCGTGCACGGCATCACGGAGGCCAAGTCTGGCTCGACGAACCTGCTCAAGGTGATTTACGTCGAGTAAGTGTAGTGGCTGTATAACAGTAGCGATGGATAAATTAACGACTGTCGTTGAATAATGTTTAGACGTGCACTAGTATTGTAGTCGTTCAGGAGGAGGATCTGTGAATTCATAGAAGTAGTTGTGCTGCAAACGTGGTGGTACAGGTAGTTTGGCAGGGATCTCCATGTTCTGTTGTGTGGTGGTGTGTAGACTAAAGGACCGTGTTGCTTTGCTAAGAAAAGCGATGCATCGTCGATTAAAATTGTGTTGAGGACAACTTCCAAGATGGATACACATGCCATGAGCAAGCGAAAGCGTTGCGGTGCATCGGAGGGGTCTGACTTGGCCGCTGCATAGAGCTGCAGCACCAGATCCAAGCAGCATTTCGTTTGACAACGACGCCACGTACGTCAGAGGCCTGTCGGCCTCTGTCGACCAACGAGGTAATGGCCACTGCACGGTATTAATACCAGGTACCGTATGAGGGAGTCTCAGGTGATCCTCACGCATCATTATCCATTTTGCTAGCTTACAAGAGGAACCACTCGCATTGGGCCCTAGAGCAGGTCAGCGTCAAGGCTACGATTCTACTTTAAAATCGTACAGATTTTGCACCGCGAAAGTAAAATACCTGGCGTTTTGAAAATTATTATATCTGGCATTTCAAGGACTTTGTTATTGGTTGAGTATTACCTTACTATTATTGTACTAGAAGGAGAACTACTGTGCAAACTGGACCAACCAGCGGCACACTGTTGCTGAAAATGGGTTCCCGAGTACGAACGAATAATGTATTTCTTTCCGGTTTGGTGGATCTAAGCAGACACCAACTGCCGAGGGGTTGATGGTTAACACCACCCTTGATTGCCTTGAAAACTTGACCCCAGACTCTCTTATATTGGTTTATGAGCGCGGATTGACAACGATAGGCAACCTGCTCTTCAAGTTTGGGGCCGAACGAATGAGGCTGGTCACGCTTGTGGCTTGGCGTCCCTTGTGGTGGGCTCAACGGAGGCAACATGCAAGATAACAGCACTGTGAAACTCAGTCACAAATTGATCGCTTCGCTGTTGCTAAATTTCAATTAGCATATGAATTAATGTGCCTTCTGACCTATCTTGCACTCTGCTGGTGGAGAACTGATGACTCTCTATTACACTCGAAGATTTAGGTACTTGCTAACCGAAGTTGCTAACCGAGCTAGCAATGCTTCAGCTACAATCGTTGTGTCGTACATGTAGCGCCTTCTGGTGCTGAGCAGGTCCAGAACAAACCGAGAAGACCTCCACTATGGTGGAATAGTATCGGCTTTCAAACATTTCATGGCAGTGCAAATTGTGGGGTCATTGATTGTCAGTGACCAGACGCAGTATATCTCGCTGGAGCCCTCTCTGGTCGGCGGGGTTCACCCCGAGCGCTACACATAAACCTCTTAAAACAAAATAGTATTCTCGTTCTACTCAAGTCCACATAGTATTCGAAACTTTAGATTATTCATAGTACGTATCAGTGTTATTTCAAATTACTACCGGCCAGTCTCTGGGCATGTACTAGAAACGTAAACACAGTCGCTGCTTTAACTGGCACACACGTTGCTTGCAGGACTTGGTTGCCTCCACATTGGTTTAGAGCACCACGCATACACATCACACTGTAAAGAAGTGCAGCAACAAGCCTCCTCTCCAACGATTCCTAACTCCTCGACCTTGGGTCTCGGAAGTGGAGTCTCGCCAATTCGATCTCATTCTACATTTGAACAAGAACCACACAAGTAACTTCTTCTTCTTGCACGACACCATGTCTGCCGCTCTGTCCCTGAACCTGAAGAGCGCCGACTGCATCAAGGCCAACGTCGAGGGCGTGCAGCGCAAGACCAAGATCTTCTGCACGCTGGGCCCGGCCTGCTGGTCCGAGGAGGGTCTGCTGGAGCTGATCGACGCCGGCATGAACGTGGCCCGCTTCAACTTCTCGCACGGCGACCACGCGAGCCACCTGGCGTGCCTGAACCGCCTGCGCGCCGCGCTGGCCAAGCGCCCCACCAAGAACGTGGCCATCATGCTGGACACCAAGGGCCCGGAGATCCGTACGGGTTTCCTCAAGAACCACGGCAAGGTGACGATCCAGAAGGACGCGCTCATCGAGCTGACGACGGACTACGAGTTCCTTGGCGACGAGACCAAGATCGCGTGCTCGTACCCGCAGCTGCCGCAGTCCGTGAAGGTTGGCGGTTCGGTGCTGGTGGCCGACGGTTCGCTGGTGCTGACGGTGACCAAGGTGAACGCGGACGGCATCATCGCCCGCGCCAACAACACGGCCGTGCTGGGCGAGCGTAAGAACATGAACCTTCCCGGCTGCAAGGTTCTGCTGCCGACCCTGACGGAGAAGGACGAGGACGACCTGGTGAACTTCGGTCTGGTGCACGGCATCGACTACGTCGCCGCTTCGTTCGTGCGCACGGGCCAGGATCTCGACAACATCCGCAAGGTGCTTGGCCCCCGCGGCCGCGGCGTTAAGATCATCTCGAAGATCGAGTCGCACGAGGGCATGGAGAACTTCGACGAGATCCTGGCCAAGACGGACGGCATCATGGTTGCGCGTGGCGACCTGGGCATGGAGATCCCTCCCGAGACGGTGTTCCTGGCGCAGAAGATGATGATCCGCAAGGCCAACCTGGCGGGCAAGCCCGTGGTGACGGCCACGCAGATGCTGGAGTCGATGATCAGCGCCCCTCGCCCGACGCGTGCCGAGTGCACGGACGTGGCCAACGCCGTGCTGGACGGCACGGACGCCGTGATGCTTTCGGGAGAGAGCGCCAACGGCGACTACCCTCGCCAGGCCGTGGAGGTCATGGCCGCGACGTGCGTGCAGGCCGAGACCGCCATCCACTACGACGACGTGTACCAGTCGCTGCGCAACGCCGTGCTGGAGGTGAACGGCCCGATGCAGACGGCCGAGGCCGTTGCGTCTTCGGCTGTGAAGACGGCCATCGACATCAACGCGAAGATGCTGGTGGTGCTGACGGAGACGGGCAACACGGCCCGCCTTGTCGCCAAGTACCGCCCGCAGATGCCGGTGCTGGTGCTGACCGCCCTGGAGCAGACTGCCCGCCAGACGGAGGGCTTTGTGAAGGGTGTTGTATCTCGCTGCGTGGGCTCGATGATCGGCACGGACTCGATCCTGTACCGCGCCACGGAGACCGGCAAGGAGCTCGGCTGGCTGAAGTCTGGCGACGCCGTCGTTGCCGTGCACGGCATCACGGAGGCCAAGTCTGGCTCGACGAACATGCTCAAGGTGCTGTACGTCGAGTAAGCGTGTAATAGAGTAGTAACTGCATCCCAATAGAATCATTTGCTTGGGTTTGATCTGTTGTCGTTGGGGTTGGTTTGTCTGGGTATGTCCTCAGTTTGCTACATGCGGGTGTTGTTGGAATGTGAACATGATTGGCAGACCACTTCAATATCGACACGTATAGACCAAATCGGCATCGAGGCGTATACGTATAGTTGATCGCTCCGTAAGTTTTTGTTTAACATTTTTTTTCGATTTAGAGAAGTCGAAAGGAGTGATCGGCCCGACCGCTATCGGATGTTGCTGTTTGCCATCTCGCTAGATTTCACAAGACAACCTGTATCTCGCTCGAACTCAAAAGCTCAAATTCCAAAAAAAAGCTCAAATTCCATCCAGCAGTGTCCTATAGCCTGATAGCCATTTGATCTTGATTCTTTTTCCATCTGATGGAATATCCGATAAGTTAGCAACTCGAAAGACTCAATTGCCAATACGTGCTATTCACGGTCCTCGTGCTCAATGCATCGCACCGCTGTCCCAACTCCAAGAGTCAAGACGACATACTGACGGCGAATGCTTCAATACGAATCTGCAGACGTAACACGAACAACCGTCGCTGGTAGGCAGACACCTCCTGCGTGCACAGTCTGGCTTTACTGCCCGGTCTCCGCTCAGCAGATGGCGTGTTGATTCATGAGGGACCAAAGCGCTTTAGAAACGTCGTCGGCAAGCGGGGGTTGTGAATGGGACACGCCCGCATGATAATGACCTGCTGGCGCGAGTATCGAGAGCGATACAGCGAGCAAGCGGCCTGCCACGTACTTGGAGCGCGTGTACATACCGCGACGAGCCAAAAATCGTAAAGATGCGCGCCCGCTTTGGTGCTTGGTTGGCTACTGTGTCACCAACCAGTACATGTACGCGGAGATTCGCTGTCGGCTCAACTCATTCTCCATTTGCCACACAAGTGACTTTTACTTCCACTTCTATCTCGACATCATGTCTGCCGCTCTGTCCCTGAACCTGAAGAGCGCCGACTGCATCAAGGCCAACGTCGAAGGCGTGCAGCGCTGTCTTGAATTCTAGCGAGTTCGAGCTCGGCGAACAGCAACATCCGATAACGATCGGGCCGATCACTCCTTTCGACTTCTCTAAGAGAGTGACTGGGGAACCCGTCTGACACTGGCTTTCTGCTGGGTACTTTTTACATACTCCCCTATCCCCAGGTTTGATGTCATCCGACCTGCGTATATTGTATACCGCGCGTACACCTCGCCTCAAAACTAAGCGAGTCAAAATCACTCAAAAAGAAAATGAGTGGCATTGCGCCCTCCCCCTTTCATTCGAAGTATTTTCGCGCCCAAAATGGAGCGCCGCCCGCGATCCGCGCAGAAGCGCAGGGCGCGCACGACTCCAAGCGAGGACGGCGGGAGCGACGTCAGCGCGCAGGGCGACGACGAGGACTGGGCGCTATCGTCCGACAGCTTGCGCGCCCCCATGTCCGACGCGTCCAGCCTGGTGGACACCCACAGCCGCGGCGATGGCTCGCACGCCCCCATGTCCGACGCGTCCAGCCAAGTGGATACCCACAGCCGCGGGGGCGGTGCTACAGAATCGTCGGAGGGCTCGGACGGCGTCCTCGCCCCTCCGTTGAGGCAGACGCGCTTCGACTCGTGGGAAGATCTGCATTCCTACCTGAACGACTACATGCAGCTGACATACCAGGCACTGTCTTGCTTCTTCTAGCACTTCTTACGACGCGTAATACTCATACTGTGTGTGTGCGTTTGTGTTGTTGCCTCAGAGTTTTCGCATTCGCACGAATAGCAAGGTTGCAGAGAGAAACAAGAAGATCCAGGCAGCTGGATCGAAAGCGCCTGCTATCCCCGAGGAATGGGGCTGCTACAACAAGACTCTGGTTTGCACACATGGTGGCACGTTCAAGTCCCGAGGGGAGGGAAAGCGGCCGCGCCAAGAGACTCGCCGCATTAAGTGCAGCGCACAGGCATGTTATTCATTCACCAGGTGGGCTCAGATGGGCTCGATGGGTACCATAGATGGGCTCGGATGGGTAGCGGACTGGATCAGGTTGGCACAAAAGGTTTACTAATTCGTGTCTAACTGTTTGTAGATCAACGCGTGCGTGCGGGTCGTGAATGGGCGACCCGACGACCCGGTGTTTGGCCTGTGTATCACGATGGCGAAGCTGCGGCACAACCACCAGCTGAACAAGCTCACGTACGAGCAGTACTTTTGGGTTCGTACAGCTATCTCGCCTGTCGTTGAGGACACGGTCGACGTTCTACGACGTGCAGGTGCGAACAAGAAGAGCATCCTGCAGTACATCCTCGACAACTCCGATTGCAACATGACGATCCGGGACGTGCACAACCTCGTCACGACGCTCAAGGCACGCGATCAAGGTTCCACGACAAGTGCACAACGGCTGAAGAAGTGGATGATTGAATTTTGCGAAGAACCTGGCAATGTGGGCCGTATTTTCGTGGAGAAGCAGCATGAAAAGGTACGACTACATTAATGCATTAATTTCATTGGCGTCTGTTAACCATCGTATGCTGTGTGTTGTATGGGCTATGCAGAATATAGCTACCTGTGTCTATCTGCAGACACAGCACATGCGTGAATTGTTTCACCGTTTCCCCGAAGTTATGCTGATTGATGCGATGCACAAGACCAACGCGTCGAAGTACAAGGTATTCTCGTTTATGGTCCACGATGCATTTGGCAAAGGCCAGTTCGTGCAGCACTCCCTACTGCAGAACGAGAGGGCTCCGACGCTGATGACCGCCGTGGAGCAGTTCAAGAAGTCGAACCCAGACTGGCCCAAGCTTCAGTGCGTTGTAGTAGACAAGGACTTCACGGAAATTGGGGTGCTCCGCCAGGCATTCCCGGGTGTGGTTGTTCTCCTGTGCCAGTTCCACGTGATCAAGTATCTGCGGGAACAAGTGGCATCTGCGGCTTTCGGGCTCTCACAATGGCAGAAGTCTCACCTCCGCAACCTGCTTCCACTGTTGGTGTACGCGAAGTCCGAGCGTGAGTTCGAGAAGCACCGGAACTACATGTGGCACTTACTTTCGATTGGATCTCGTTCGCGTTCTCAAGTCACCGTCGATACGCCCGGATCAACTTTGGGGACAGTTGGGTCAGACGGGTCCCGGATGGAGTTGGATGGTATCCAGGTGGGGTTATACGGGGATCGCACCACCTCGTCCATTTCCGATCCCGCAGCGCACCCGTTCGAGATGTACTTTCGGAAGAACTGGGACAGTTGCAAGCCAATGTGGTGTGCATTTGAACGGCAAAACGCCATCACGTTGGGCAACAACACCAATAACCGGCTGGAGTCGTCCTGGAAGCAGCTGAAGGACACCATGAACAGCTACATGGGCTTGGATGAATGCGTCGCATCGATCATTTGCTACCAGAGTCGAAATGAGCGGAAATTTCAAGCTCAAGTGGCTAAGATTGGGATGGTTCATAACGTCAAATACGACCGTGAAATGGCGCTTGTGGCCAATCTCGTCAGTGAACACGCTTGTGAACTCATTTTCGACCAGTACTCTTACGCTCTTGGCGGCCGCGCGCGGTACACGTTTCACGAAGCAGTACCTGGGATCGTTTTTGTTAAGAATGAAGCTGATGGAGAGGACATACTCGATGAACCAAGTGCTGAATATGCTGTGAACAAGGAGACTTGGCAATGTTCTTGTCTTTTCATGTCGACACGGCTGCTTCCGTGCAGACACGTGTTCTATCTTCGCAAAGCTCTCAAGATGGAGATGGTGATCCCCACGCAGATTCTTCACGCACGGTGGCTGTTATCGTCGCTGAACTCCTCAGCAACGTTGGAATGTTTGCCCGGAAAAGCCTTTGCGGTTCGCAAGGCTCTTCGTGGTCAAGACCACCCCTGGAATTCCAACAGGAAATACCGTGAAGCTCAGGATGTGGCTAGCTCCATCGCGGATATGATGAGCGGTATGGGTATGGTTCAATACCGGGCAGCTATGACATCACTGGAGGAAGTTGCACGTTTATTTAAGCGCGGTGAGAGCGAGGAGGTCCAGCAGCTCCTTACTAGCAACATCAGCAGCCGTTCCTGTGAAGACAAAAGCGTCCAGAATGATCATCCAATTGATACGACAAGCGAGGTGGATCCCGATGAGCCCGTGGACGTCACCGAGCCCGAACAGAGCGTGGCAGTGGCAGTCGCCGAGGAAGAGCAGAGCGTGGAAGTGGCTGATCGAGAACAGAGCACTGATGATCGTGAGCCTGATACAAGCGTCGAGGGGACCGACCCTGTTCGGAGCATTGAGACATCTGCTTCTACTGCATCAACCCAGATTCACACGAGCCCGTCTGGCGCAAACCAAACGGCTGGAGATGCAGTTATTCGGTCTGAAGAGGGCGCTCAACCGTCCGTTCAATCTGAAGACCCATCTGGCCTATCTGAGCAAATCGCGAGGCCCGTACGTTTGGAGGACGAGTCCGACGCATTTGACGTAGCGTCTCCTCCGCGGTCGAGAGGGAGACCGAAGACAAAGCCCAAAGCTGCAAAAAAAGCGCGGAACGCGGCAATTGCTATGATTGAAGAAGATTCGGAGATGCTCAGCAAAAACATGACGATCGCCACACTGGCAGTAGCACTTGAGGGCTATCCGACGTACTTGACGCAGTCGTCAACAGTTGTCAAGTTCAAGGTGCTGATGGTGGACAAGAATGTCAAGGCTCCTATTGCGTACAAGCTCTCCAAACTACCTGCCAGCAAGACGATTATCGACGCTGATGAGATCGTACGCGTCTTCCCGAATGACCTGCTCCGCAAGTGCACCAAGAAAGTTACCGCACTGCAGAAAGCAACCGAACATCTCTCAGAGCCGGAGGTTGTTGTAGAAATTCCTGGCCTTGGAGTGTTCAAGACCAGTACGCTCTCTACGATGAAGAAGTATCACGTCGCCATCCAGACGGTTCACCTTGTCGACAGAGTGATCAAATGGTGTCAGACGGTTAACTTCACCATCCCAATGAGCCCTGCGTTCAAGACTCAAGAGGATCCGGATATGAAGCAGAAGATCGAGCGATCCCAGTTGCTGTCACCTGAGGTACGTACGCCACGACTTAAATTTTGACCATTCACCTCTAACCGTCTGTGATGATAAACTGTATGTAGACAGAGATACTGGAAATCATGGGGAAGGGCTGCTTGGGTGACACCACGATGGCGCACCTGCTAGACAAACTGTTTGGAACGAAGCCGGCCGTCGTCGTGGGGGACTCCTATTTGATCACGGTCGAGTCTCCGACGAAGGTGACTTTGGACAACCCAAGATTGGCCAACCTATTGTTTGGTCTATCCGATGAGAAGGTAATCATACCAGTGAATGCTCACGGCAACCACTGGTGCGCGATCATGCTAGACGTGCGAGCTGGGATTGCATACCTCTACGATCCCATGGAATCGATGTACAGGGTCGGTCTCCGCGATGCCGTACAGAGGCTCTCGCTGATGGCACCAGGCCGGGACGAACACAGAATTCGCGTGCAGGCGTTCGAGCCACAGCTAGGAACCCAGACGGACAGTTACAACTGCGGCATATACGTGTTCGTAGCTTTCGAGATATTCGCTGGTGAGGACACCCCGGGTCTTATCGACAAGAAGACCATCCAGTACCTGCGCTACAGGTACATGACCATGTCAGTCTAACTAGTCCGTTTAACGTTCAATACATATTGTTCTTCTGGTTTAAGTATCTCCAACGTCATTATTGTAGCTATGAATGCATATCTTGAACACTCCGCTACGTAAATGCTTGCCTAGCTCTAAGCGTATTCACTATGGATTTCCAACTTGCATACCGGCGAAGTCTGTGTGTCCAGCCACGTTAGTGCGTCTGCCCGTCGAGCCGTTAACGCCCACCCACCGCACTGCTGTCTGGGCTGTGGCATCCGGCGCTGTCTGGGCCGTGGCATCCGGCGCTGTCTGGGCTGTGGCATCCGGTGCTGTATGGGCTGTGGCATCCGGTGCTGTATGGGGTGTGCGTGGTTGTATCTGTATGTGTCCGCAAGACTGCGTCGATTCGACAGTGTTCTACTCGTACGAGTACAACGCCTCATATAAATTGTGTGGCGTTGAGAGGGACGCTGTACCTCAAACGCGTCCTGTCTGCCACTTGTGTGGCAGAATACATCCGGCTATACGTGTTTCACGCGTATACTTTGGCTCACTGGCTCTCGTCGAAACGGGCACTACATGGTCCCCAATGGGCTGACATGGGGCGCGATGGGTTGAGATGGGCACTCTGCCTCGTCACATTTCCTCTCAGACGGGTCCCCCAACACGTGCCCTTCTCTAAATCGAATAAAACATGTTAAACGAAAACTTATGGAGCGATCAACTATACCTATACGTCTCGATGCCGATTTGGTCTATACGTGTCGATATTGAAGTGGTCTGCCAATCATGTTCACATTCCAACAACACCCGCATGTAGCAAACTGAGGACATACCCAGACAAACCAACCCCAACGACAACAGATCAAACCCAAGCAAATGATTCTATTGGGATGCAGTTACTACTCTATTACACGCTTACTCGACGTACAGCACCTTGAGCATGTTCGTCGAGCCAGACTTGGCCTCCGTGATGCCGTGCACGGCAACGACGGCGTCGCCAGACTTCAGCCAGCCGAGCTCCTTGCCGGTCTCCGTGGCGCGGTACAGGATCGAGTCCGTGCCGATCATCGAGCCCACGCAGCGAGATACAACACCCTTCACAAAGCCCTCCGTCTGGCGGGCAGTCTGCTCCAGGGCGGTCAGCACCAGCACCGGCATCTGCGGGCGGTACTTGGCGACAAGGCGGGCCGTGTTGCCCGTCTCCGTCAGCACCACCAGCATCTTCGCGTTGATGTCGATGGCCGTCTTCACAGCCGAAGACGCAACGGCCTCGGCCGTCTGCATCGGGCCGTTCACCTCCAGCACGGCGTTGCGCAGCGACTGGTACACGTCGTCGTAGTGGATGGCGGTCTCGGCCTGCACGCACGTCGCGGCCATGACCTCCACGGCCTGGCGAGGGTAGTCGCCGTTGGCGCTCTCTCCCGAAAGCATCACGGCGTCCGTGCCGTCCAGCACGGCGTTGGCCACGTCCGTGCACTCGGCACGCGTCGGGCGAGGGGCGCTGATCATCGACTCCAGCATCTGCGTGGCCGTCACCACGGGCTTGCCCGCCAGGTTGGCCTTGCGGATCATCATCTTCTGCGCCAGGAACACCGTCTCGGGAGGGATCTCCATGCCCAGGTCGCCACGCGCAACCATGATGCCGTCCGTCTTGGCCAGGATCTCGTCGAAGTTCTCCATGCCCTCGTGCGACTCGATCTTCGAGATGATCTTAACGCCGCGGCCGCGGGGGCCAAGCACCTTGCGGATGTTGTCGAGATCCTGGCCCGTGCGCACGAACGAAGCGGCGACGTAGTCGATGCCGTGCACCAGACCGAAGTTCACCAGGTCGTCCTCGTCCTTCTCCGTCAGGGTCGGCAGCAGAACCTTGCAGCCGGGAAGGTTCATGTTCTTACGCTCGCCCAGCACGGCCGTGTTGTTGGCGCGGGCGATGATGCCGTCCGCGTTCACCTTGGTCACCGTCAGCACCAGCGAACCGTCGGCCACCAGCACCGAACCGCCAACCTTCACGGACTGCGGCAGCTGCGGGTACGAGCACGCGATCTTGGTCTCGTCGCCAAGGAACTCGTAGTCCGTCGTCAGCTCGATGAGCGCGTCCTTCTGGATCGTCACCTTGCCGTGGTTCTTGAGGAAACCCGTACGGATCTCCGGGCCCTTGGTGTCCAGCATGATGGCCACGTTCTTGGTGGGGCGCTTGGCCAGCGCGGCGCGCAGGCGGTTCAGGCACGCCAGGTGGCTCGCGTGGTCGCCGTGCGAGAAGTTGAAGCGGGCCACGTTCATGCCGGCGTCGATCAGCTCCAGCAGACCCTCCTCGGACCAGCAGGCCGGGCCCAGCGTGCAGAAGATCTTGGTCTTGCGCTGCACGCCCTCGACGTTGGCCTTGATGCAGTCGGCGCTCTTCAGGTTCAGGGACAGAGCGGCAGACATGGTGTCGAGATAGAAGTGGAAGTAAAAGTCACTTGTGTGGCAAATGGAGAATGAGTTGAGCCGACAGCGAATCTCCGCGTACATGTACTGGTTGGTGACACAGTAGCCAACCAAGCACCAAAGCGGGCGCGCATCTTTACGATTTTTGGCTCGTCGCGGTATGTACACGCGCTCCAAGTACGTGGCAGGCCGCTTGCTCGCTGTATCGCTCTCGATACTCGCGCCAGCAGGTCATTATCATGCGGGCGTGTCCCATTCACAACCCCCGCTTGCCGACGACGTTTCTAAAGCGCTTTGGTCCCTCATGAATCAACACGCCATCTGCTGAGCGGAGACCGGGCAGTAAAGCCAGACTGTGCAGGCAGGAGGTGTCTGCCTACCAGCGACGGTTGTTCGTGTTACGTCTGCAGATTCGTATTGAAGCATTCGCCGTCAGTATGTCGTCTTGACTCTTGGAGTTGGGACAGCGGTGCGATGCATTGAGCACGAGGACCGTGAATAGCACGTATTGGCAATTGAGTCTTTCGAGTTGCTAACTTATCGGATATTCCATCAGATGGAAAAAGAATCAAGATCAAATGGCTATCAGGCTATAGGACACTGCTGGATGGAATTTGAGCTTTTGAGTTCGAGCGAGATACAGGTTGTCTTGTGAAATCCAGCGAGATGGCAAACAGCAACATCCGATAGCGGTCGGGCCGATCACTCCTTTCGACTTCTCTAAATCGAAAAAAAATGTTAAACAAAAACTTACGGAGCGATTAACTATACGTATACGCCTCGATGCCGATTTGGTCTATACGTGTCGATATTGAAGTGGTCTGCCAATCATGTTCACATTCCAACAACACCCGCATGTAGCAAACTGAGGACATACCCAGACAAACCAACCCCAACGACAACAGATCAAACCCAAGCAAATGATTCTATTGGGATGCAGTTACTACTCTATTACACGCTTACTCGACGTACAGCACCTTGAGCATGTTCGTCGAGCCAGACTTGGCCTCCGTGATGCCGTGCACGGCAACGACGGCGTCGCCAGACTTCAGCCAGCCGAGCTCCTTGCCGGTCTCCGTGGCGCGGTACAGGATCGAGTCCGTGCCGATCATCGAGCCCACGCAGCGAGATACAACACCCTTCACAAAGCCCTCCGTCTGGCGGGCAGTCTGCTCCAGGGCGGTCAGCACCAGCACCGGCATCTGCGGGCGGTACTTGGCGACAAGGCGGGCCGTGTTGCCCGTCTCCGTCAGCACCACCAGCATCTTCGCGTTGATGTCGATGGCCGTCTTCACAGCCGAAGACGCAACGGCCTCGGCCGTCTGCATCGGGCCGTTCACCTCCAGCACGGCGTTGCGCAGCGACTGGTACACGTCGTCGTAGTGGATGGCGGTCTCGGCCTGCACGCACGTCGCGGCCATGACCTCCACGGCCTGGCGAGGGTAGTCGCCGTTGGCGCTCTCACCCGAAAGCATCACGGCGTCCGTGCCGTCCAGCACGGCGTTGGCCACGTCCGTGCACTCGGCACGCGTCGGGCGAGGGGCGCTGATCATCGACTCCAGCATCTGCGTGGCCGTCACCACGGGCTTGCCCGCCAGGTTGGCCTTGCGGATCATCATCTTCTGCGCCAGGAACACCGTCTCGGGAGGGATCTCCATGCCCAGGTCGCCACGCGCAACCATGATGCCGTCCGTCTTGGCCAGGATCTCGTCGAAGTTCTCCATGCCCTCGTGCGACTCGATCTTCGAGATGATCTTAACGCCGCGGCCGCGGGGGCCAAGCACCTTGCGGATGTTGTCGAGATCCTGGCCCGTGCGCACGAACGAAGCGGCGACGTAGTCGATGCCGTGCACCAGACCGAAGTTCACCAGGTCGTCCTCGTCCTTCTCCGTCAGGGTCGGCAGCAGAACCTTGCAGCCGGGAAGGTTCATGTTCTTACGCTCGCCCAGCACGGCCGTGTTGTTGGCGCGGGCGATGATGCCGTCCGCGTTCACCTTGGTCACCGTCAGCACCAGCGAACCGTCGGCCACCAGCACCGAACCGCCAACCTTCACGGACTGCGGCAGCTGCGGGTACGAGCACGCGATCTTGGTCTCGTCGCCAAGGAACTCGTAGTCCGTCGTCAGCTCGATGAGCGCGTCCTTCTGGATCGTCACCTTGCCGTGGTTCTTGAGGAAACCCGTACGGATCTCCGGGCCCTTGGTGTCCAGCATGATGGCCACGTTCTTGGTGGGGCGCTTGGCCAGCGCGGCGCGCAGGCGGTTCAGGCACGCCAGGTGGCTCGCGTGGTCGCCGTGCGAGAAGTTGAAGCGGGCCACGTTCATGCCGGCGTCGATCAGCTCCAGCAGACCCTCCTCGGACCAGCAGGCCGGGCCCAGCGTGCAGAAGATCTTGGTCTTGCGCTGCACGCCCTCGACGTTGGCCTTGATGCAGTCGGCGCTCTTCAGGTTCAGGGACAGAGCGGCAGACATGGTGTCGAGATAGAAGTGGAAGTAAAAGTCACTTGTGTGGCAAATGGAGAATGAGTTGAGCCGACAGCGAATCTCCGCGTACATGTACTGGTTGGTGACACAGTAGCCAACCAAGCACCAAAGCGGGCGCGCATCTTTACGATTTTTGGCTCGTCGCGGTATGTACACGCGCTCCAAGTACGTGGCAGGCCGCTTGCTCGCTGTATCGCTCTCGATACTCGCGCCAGCAGGTCATTATCATGCGGGCGTGTCCCATTCACAACCCCCGCTTGCCGACGACGTTTCTAAAGCGCTTTGGTCCCTCATGAATCAACACGCCATCTGCTGAGCGGAGACCGGGCAGTAAAGCCAGACTGTGCAGGCAGGAGGTGTCTGCCTACCAGCGACGGTTGTTCGTGTTACGTCTGCAGATTCGTATTGAAGCATTCGCCGTCAGTATGTCGTCTTGACTCTTGGAGTTGGGACAGCGGTGCGATGCATTGAGCACGAGGACCGTGAATAGCACGTATTGGCAATTGAGTCTTTCGAGTTGCTAACTTATCGGATATTCCATCAGATGGAAAAAGAATCAAGATCAAATGGCTATCAGGCTATAGGACACTGCTGGATGGAATTTGAGCTTTTGAATTCGAGCGAGATACAGGTTGTCTTGTGAAATCTAGCGAGATGGCAAACAGCAACATCCGATAGCGGTCGGGCCGATCACTCTTTTCGACTTCTCTAAATAAAATAACAACGAAACAAGAACTTATAGAGCGATCAACTATACGTATACGCCTCGATGCCGATTTGGTCTATACGTGTCGATATTGAAGTGTCTGCCAATCATGTTCACATTCCAACAACACCCGCATGTAGCAAACTGAGGACCTACCCAGACAAACCAACCCCAACGACAACAGATCAAACCCAAGCAAATGATTCTATTGGGATGCAGTTACTACTCTATTACACGCTTACTCGACGTACAGCACCTTGAGCATGTTCGTCGAGCCAGACTTGGCCTCCTTGATGCCGTGCACGGCAACGACGGCGTCGCCAGACTTCAGCCAGCCGAGCTCCTTGCCGGTCTCCGTGGCGCGGTACAGGATCGAGTCCGTGCCGATCATCGAGCCCACGCAGCGAGACACAACACCCTTAAGGAAACCCTCCGACTGGCGGGCAGTCTGCTCCAGGGCGGTCAGCACCAGCACCGGCATCTGCGGGCGGTACTTGGCGACAAGGCGGGCCGTGTTGCCCGTCTCCGTCAGCACCACCAGCATCTTCGCGTTGATGTCGATGGCCGTCTTCACAGCCGAAGACGCAACGGCCTCGGCCGTCTGCATCGGGCCGTTCACCTCCAGCACGGCGTTGCGCAGCGACTGGTACACGTCGTCGTAGTGGATGGCGGTCTCAGCCTGCACGCACGTCGCGGCCATGACCTCCACGGCCTGGCGAGGGTAGTCGCCGTTGGCGCTCTCACCCGAAAGCATCACGGCGTCCGTGCCGTCCAGCACGGCGTTGGCCACGTCCGTGCACTCGGCACGCGTCGGGCGAGGGGCGCTGATCATCGACTCCAGCATCTGCGTGGCCGTCACCACGGGCTTGCCCGCCAGGTTGGCCTTGCGGATCATCATCTTCTGCGCCAGGAACACCGTCTCGGGAGGGATCTCCATGCCCAGGTCGCCACGCGCAACCATGATGCCGTCCGTCTTGGCCAGGATCTCGTCGAAGTTCTCCATGCCCTCGTGCGACTCGATCTTCGAGATGATCTTGATGCCGCGGCCGCGGGGGCCAAGCACCTTGCGGATGTTGTCGAGGTCCTGGCCCGTGCGCACGAACGACGCAGAGATATAGTCGATACCGTGCACCAGACCGAAGTTCACCAGATCATCCTCGTCCTTCTCCGTCAGGGTCGGCAGCAGAACCTTGCAGCCGGGAAGGTTCATGTTCTTACGCTCGCCCAGCACGGCCGTGTTGTTGGCGCGGGCGATGATGCCGTCCGCGTTCACCTTGGTCACCGTCAGCACCAGCGAACCGTCGGCCACCAGCACCGAACCGCCAACCTTCACGGACTGCGGCAGCTGCGGGTACGAGCACGCGATCTTGGTCTCGTCGCCAAGGAACTCGTAGTCCGTCGTCAGCTCGATGAGCGCGTCCTTCTGGATCGTCACCTTGCCGTGGTTCTTGAGGAAACCCGTACGGATCTCCGGGCCCTTGGTGTCCAGCATGATGGCCACGTTCTTGGTGGGGCGCTTGGCCAGCGCGGCGCGCAGGCGGTTCAGGCACGCCAGGTGGCTCGCGTGGTCGCCGTGCGAGAAGTTGAAGCGGGCCACGTTCATGCCGGCGTCGATCAGCTCCAGCAGACCCTCCTCGGACCAGCAGGCCGGGCCCAGCGTGCAGAAGATCTTGGTCTTGCGCTGCACGCCCTCGACGTTGGCCTTGATGCAGTCGGCGCTCTTCAGGTTCAGGGACAGAGCGGCAGACATGGTGTCGAGATAGAAGTGGAAGTAGAAGTCACGTGTGTGGTTCTTGTTCAAATGAAGAATGAGTTGAGACGAGGACATCGCGGATGACCCCCTGTGTCATCACCTTCTCCTGCTGTGCCTGCAGTCATGGTGGCTCGTTAGCAAGCATGACAGCCATCCGCGGTCGTCGGCGTGTCCCAATGCTGCGTTTCTCGGACGTAAACCGAGTGCCGACTCGGCACTGCCGATACCTCTCATTTAACGCCGCGTGCCTATTCATTCCTGCAGCAGTGAACGCCCGCGATGCGCTCTGATGCCGATCGGCTGCGGCTCGCCAGGACATGAGAAGCACAACCAAACTGGAGAAGCACAGCCAAAACGCGTCCATTCGCTAACCCCGCGCGTTAGTGCAAAAAAACATTGCATTTTTTGCTTCACAGAAGAAACCTGCTGAGCATGGCGTTGCGCGTACAGACTGGGTCCGCTGCCCGGTCTCAGCGTCGTGACTCATGAGGGACCAAAGCGCTTTAGAAACGTAGTCGTGGATGGGACACGCCCGCATGATAATGACCTGGCGCGAGTATCGAGAGCGAGCAAGCGGCCCGCCACGTACGTGGAGCGCGTGTACATACCGCGACGATCCAAAAATCGTAAAGATGCGCGCCCGCTTGGTGCTTGGTGTGAGCGGGTGTTGCCTGCTGTGTCACCTCCCAGTACATGTACGCGGAGATTCGCTCGCTGCGGGTCCTTCGGCTCAGCTCATTCTTCATTTGAACGAGAACCACACACGTGACTTTTACTTCCACTTCTATCTCGACACCATGTCTGCCGCTCTGTCCCTGAACCTGAAGAGCGCCGACTGCATCAAGGCCAACGTCGAGGGCGTGCAGCGCAAGACCAAGATCTTCTGCACGCTGGGCCCGGCCTGCTGGTCCGAGGAGGGTCTGCTGGAGCTGATCGACGCCGGCATGAACGTGGCCCGCTTCAACTTCTCGCACGGCGACCACGCGAGCCACCTGGCGTGCCTGAACCGCCTGCGCGCCGCGCTGGCCAAGCGCCCCACCAAGAACGTGGCCATCATGCTGGACACCAAGGGCCCGGAGATCCGTACGGGTTTCCTCAAGAACCACGGCAAGGTGACGATCCAGAAGGACGCGCTCATCGAGCTGACGACGGACTACGAGTTCCTTGGCGACGAGACCAAGATCGCGTGCTCGTACCCGCAGCTGCCGCAGTCCGTGAAGGTTGGCGGTTCGGTGCTGGTGGCCGACGGTTCGCTGGTGCTGACGGTGACCAAGGTGAACGCGGACGGCATCATCGCCCGCGCCAACAACACGGCCGTGCTGGGCGAGCGTAAGAACATGAACCTTCCCGGCTGCAAGGTTCTGCTGCCGACCCTGACGGAGAAGGACGAGGATGATCTGGTGAACTTCGGTCTGGTGCACGGTATCGACTATATCTCTGCGTCGTTCGTGCGCACGGGCCAGGACCTCGACAACATCCGCAAGGTGCTTGGCCCCCGCGGCCGCGGCATCAAGATCATCTCGAAGATCGAGTCGCACGAGGGCATGGAGAACTTCGACGAGATCCTGGCCAAGACGGACGGCATCATGGTTGCGCGTGGCGACCTGGGCATGGAGATCCCTCCCGAGACGGTGTTCCTGGCGCAGAAGATGATGATCCGCAAGGCCAACCTGGCGGGCAAGCCCGTGGTGACGGCCACGCAGATGCTGGAGTCGATGATCAGCGCCCCTCGCCCGACGCGTGCCGAGTGCACGGACGTGGCCAACGCCGTGCTGGACGGCACGGACGCCGTGATGCTTTCGGGTGAGAGCGCCAACGGCGACTACCCTCGCCAGGCCGTGGAGGTCATGGCCGCGACGTGCGTGCAGGCTGAGACCGCCATCCACTACGACGACGTGTACCAGTCGCTGCGCAACGCCGTGCTGGAGGTGAACGGCCCGATGCAGACGGCCGAGGCCGTTGCGTCTTCGGCTGTGAAGACGGCCATCGACATCAACGCGAAGATGCTGGTGGTGCTGACGGAGACGGGCAACACGGCCCGCCTTGTCGCCAAGTACCGCCCGCAGATGCCGGTGCTGGTGCTGACCGCCCTGGAGCAGACTGCCCGCCAGTCGGAGGGTTTCCTTAAGGGTGTTGTGGCCCGTTGCGTGGGCTCGATGATCGGCACGGACTCGATCCTGTACCGCGCCACGGAGACCGGCAAGGAGCTCGGCTGGTTGAAGTCTGGCGACGCCGTCGTTGCCGTGCACGGCATCAAGGAGGCCAAGTCTGGCTCGACGAACATGCTCAAGGTGCTGTTCGTGGAGTAAGCGTGCTCTAGAGTATTGACTAAAATGAATTAGTTGGGTCTATCAATTGTTGCTGGAGCAACATACTTTCGTTATTGAATCTTTTGTTGGTTGCATGAGTCGAAGGCTGCCACTGGGCGACTTTGCAGTTAAGTTATCACTGGGGCAACTTTTGCTAATGAAATATGTTCGTGAATTAGCAGCCACGAAGGAACAAGAAGGTTGGTAGTATTTGAAGAGTTAGGCGACTAGAATCATCGACACTTGGCTGGAATAGCAGCCCTTATAGGTTCATTTTATCAGGGTGGTCGCAGAGGCTGCAGTGATGTTTTCGGATTTTAATTTTCAAGGTGTTGAAGCGCAGGAACTTGCTGCAATGCTGTCCCCGCTGCTATATTCTTGATCTATCACCTGTGCTGCCACCACGAGTTGGTTATCTTGTCTAGCGAGGACCATGCTTCCGGCTCGTATGTCGTACACCCCTGGTGGGAGTAGAGGGAGGATCCATCATCCGTTCCATACTCCTTGGTCTATTGTCTTATAGGCGCTATCCAATAAATCCACACTTTGACGTTTACTGGCGTTGGGTACAGCGCTCATAATTTGCTGGCACAGTTCAAGGCACAAAGCTTGGATTCGTTTTTTGCGTGGTTTCTCGTCCATGCACTTGCAATTGCTTGCACTTGGTAGTTCCTGGCGGTTAGAATTGCTGCTTTCGTCTCATTGCTCAGTTTGGCGATGAATACTTCGTCGTTCCGGAGACCGGAGTCGCCACAGCATCGCACTGCGATTCGCAGGGGTCGTCGTACACCAGATTTGCCAAAGTAAGCTCATCGGTAGGTCCATCTACCAACACACTGCTACACGTGTCGCGATCCTTGAGCAGGTGTGAATGCACGATACAGTACGCTGATGACTGGAATGTAGCCGTCTACTTCCATGGGTGTACGGTGCTCAGCGCACAGGAAGTCGAGAGAGCTAGCATGTCGGCACCAAATACCGAGAGCAGCGCCGTTGCTCTCAAGCTGTGGGCCACAGTGTGGCGTCGAATTGCGGAATGCGTCGTCTCTGTTCAGTCCAGCTTCAACTTCAAGATTTTTATTATAGGCATTTGTACTCCCTCCGTTTCAGATTAGTTGACCGAATTGTTGGAAATGAGTGTAAAATTGAATTTATCGTCGCAAGGCGCACATGAAAATAACGAGCGTTATGTAATGCGTGCATCAGAGCGGTCGTTGCTTATAAAACTTGCCTCTAAGAGTTAAAACCAAGGGCTTTATCCCAATTCGCAAGAAAAAAGAGTGCCTATTATGCCACTGATTACGACGTGCTCTGTGATTGGACGCACTTAGCCAATCATATATTATCAAATTGTATTTATCCAATCACAGAGCGCGGTCAACTAATTTGAAACAATTATTGAACCGACTAATCTGAAACGGAGGGAGTATGAAATTTTGAACTCGATAACTTTTCAAATATGATGCTCTACAAGTTTAGTAGCATACAAATGCTTATAATAAAAATCTTGAAAACTATAAAACTTTCCCGATTACATATAAACACTCTCATGGAAGCCAAGATGATGACTGTAATCGACCACAAAGAAAAGCAACGCGACTACCACAGTAAAACTCCTCTTTCAAATTAACAGCTTGTACTGTAGTTGGGGTATCTGAGTTGCAAAAGCCGCAATACGAGCAGCAGCGTCACAGTCGAACTCGCGCCCAAGCACCCAAGCCGCCACAAGAAGCAGCCAATTCACCCCATCACCATGTCCGGAGCCATCGGACTGAGCCAGCAGGGCGTCGAGCTCGAGAACATCATGCGCAGCGTGGAGGGCGTGGAGCGCAAGACCAAGATCTTCTGCACGCTGGGCCCGGCCTGCTGGTCGCAGGAGGGCATCGGCGAGCTCATCGACGCCGGCATGAACGTGGCCCGCTTCAACTTCTCGCACGGCGACCACGTCAGCCACGCCGACACGCTCAACCGCCTGCGTGGCGCGCTGGCCTCGCGCCCGCACAAGAACGTGGCCGTCATGCTGGACACCAAGGGCCCCGAGATCCGCACGGGCTTCCTGGCCAACAAGGACAAGGTGACGATCCAGAAGGACGCCATCCTGGAGCTCACCACGGACTACGAGTTCCTGGGTGACGAGACCAAGATCGCCTGCTCGTACCCGGAGCTGCCCCAGTCGGTCAAGGTCGGCGGCATCGTGCTGGTGGCCGACGGCTCGCTGGTGCTTACGGTGCTGGAAATCAAGGACGACAGCATCGTCACTCGGGCCAACAACACGGCCACACTCGGTGAGCGTAAGAACATGAACCTGCCTGGCTGCAAGGTTCTGCTACCGACTCTGACGGAGAAGGACGAGGACGATCTCATCAACTTCGGCCTCATGCACGGAGTCGACTACATCTCCGCGTCGTTCGTGCGTACGGGCCAGGACATTGACAACATCCGCAAGGTGTTGGGCCCCCGTGGTCGTGGCATCAAGATCATTGCCAAGATCGAGTCGCACGAAGGTCTTGAGAACTTCGACGCGATCCTGGCCAAGACGGACGGCATCATGGTTGCCCGTGGTGACCTGGGCATGGAGATCCCTCCCGAGAAGGTGTTCCTGGCGCAGAAGATGATGATCCGCAAGGCCAACATTGCCGGCAAGCCCGTGGTGACGGCCACGCAGATGCTGGAGTCGATGATCAGCGCCCCTCGCCCGACGCGTGCCGAGTGCACGGACGTGGCCAACGCCGTGCTGGACGGCACGGACGCCGTGATGCTTTCGGGCGAGACTGCTAATGGCGAGTACCCGACCGAGGCTGTGTCAATGATGGCCAAGATCTGCGTGCAGGCGGAAGGTGCCATCCACTACGACGACGTGTACCAGTCGCTGCGCAACGCCGTGCTCGACACCTACGGCCCCATGTCGACGCAGGAGGCTATCGCTTCGTCGGCTGTGAAGACGGCCATTGACATTAACGCCAAGATGATTGTAGTGCTGACCGAGTCGGGCAACACGGCGCGTCTGGTGTCCAAGTTCCGCCCGTCGATTCCCGTGCTGGTGCTGACGGCTATGGCAGGCAGCGCTCGCCAGGCCGAGGGCTTCTACAAGGGCGTGAGGGCTCGCTGCATGGGCTCGATGATCGGCACGGACTCGATCCTGTACCGCGCCACGGACCTGGGCAAGCAGTTCGGCTGGGTGAAGCCCGGCGACAATGTCGTCGCCTTGCACGGCATGGTCGAGGCCCGCTCGGGCTCGACCAACATGCTCAAGGTGCTGACTGTAGAGTAGGCGAGTTGCGCGAGCATAGCTGGCTGCGTGCCATCAGCCGCTTGCACCGACTAGCGCGCGTGAACGTCGCAGTTGCATCGAAAACCATAACATGAGTTTGTGAATGGATTCGCGTCTTGTCGGCATGACGAGCAACGACGGACTCGACGCACTTCAAGGAGAAGTGCGACCGATTGGCAGACACCCAGGAACTGAAGTTGGTGCTTGGACGCAGCTTGCGTGTCGTGCGATGCCGAGCAATGGTGAACCCAGCAGTGTACCGTAGGTTGCAAGTGGCATCAGCATTATGTGGTCCACCCCACGATACACTGTACCGTTTGTTGAAGTGGCTACATCATTATGGGATCCACCCCCACGGTACACTGTACCGTTTGTTGAAGTGGCTGCATCATTATGTGGTCCACCCCCACGGTACACTGTACCGTTTGTTGAAGTGGCTGCATCATTATGTGGTCCACCCCCACTATTTTTCCTGTCACTAGGACAGTAGGTCACTAACGCGAGGGTTATATTCCGCTTAATTGCGAGCGGCGTTTTGTTCTTTTGTTGGGTACGACACCCAAACGCCCCAACAGCGAGCAAGCCAAGGAGGCGAGCGGAGCCCCAAGCCTTTAAGCTCGACAGTGCGGCCAAGCAGCCAGTCACTCCGGCCCGCCACCAGACCCCGTCGTCAAAGTACGCAGCGTGGCGTCCGTCCCTCTCCTCCAGACGCGCCCGCCTCCTGACCCTGCTCTTTATCCTCCCAGGTTTCTACTTTCAAAGATGCTGCAGCGGCTGCGTCACGCCGTGGGCTGGGGGCTGCCCGCGCCCCCGCCCGGCACTCGAGTGGACTTCCAGGTTTGCGCGTCGCTGGGCCACGGCCAGACGCTGTGGCTCGTGGGAGATCTGCCCGCATTAGGCGGCTCTGTGGACGTGGTGCCCAACACTGGCGGCGCGGGGGCCGAAGGCGGCCTGCAACTCGTGACCACGCCCGATTTGTACCCTATCTGGTACAATCTAGAGCCCGTAGTGGCCCCCGCGGGCACTGTGGTGCGCTACCGCTACGCTGTGTGTTCAGGAAGCCGCTTCTTACGATACGAAGGCTCGGCCGAGTCTGGCCCCGTCACACGAGAGCTCACAGTCGGCCCGGGCTACGTGCAGACGCAGGACACGCTGGACGCGCGGCCACGACGCCGCTCGTCGCTGTGCAGTGAGGACGAGGCGGCCGCCTCGGGCGTGGCCACGATCGCTACGGCCGGTCAAGATGCAGTAACAGGAGCGGCCGAGCAGGAAGACGGCAGCGAGGACGAGGACGTCCCGCCGCCTGCTTTTTGGGGAGTTATCCCGAGGCTCAGCTCCGGCCAGGCCTTTGTGGACCGACGCGCGAACGCGACCGACGACGGAGGACGCAGTAACAACCGCAAACCGCCAGGATCCGGCCGGCTGCTGACCGACGTGATTGCCGAGGAGAACGAGCAGACGGCCAGCCCCACGCCGAGTCTATCCAGACGCAGCTCGGCCCGCGTGCGGGCTGGCTCAGGAATGGCCCTAGGAGAGGACGTCGCGAGTCCCGGGACCAGACTAAGGGCCGTCTCGGAGGACATGCCCAGCGCGAATCAGAACCCCACGTCGCCCCGCGCGACGGCCAATAACGTGACGATGGAGGCCACTGACGGCGTGATCATTGCTGTGCACAGGCTGCCGGTTCTGGTGCACAGGACGCCGGAGGGCCACTACCACATCGAATGGGAGGACGACAACTTGATCTGCCCCTCTGGCCTGCTCAAGGACTCGTACCGCGAGGCCAACTGGGACCGCGTGAGCTCGATGCGACTTACGTGGGTGGGAACAGTGCATTGTGCCGAGCCGATCCCCAAGGAAGACGAGGAGCGGCTGACCAAGCAGCTCGAGGACTTTCATTGCGTCCCCGTGTTCCTGGCTGAACCGCTGGGCTCGACGTTCCACAACTTCTGCTACGGGACGCTCTGGCCCGTGTTCCACAACATCGTGGACGTGTACGGCGCGCTGCCCACGCGCTGGTGGAACCCTGGCCAGCAACGCAACGCCTGGGCCAGCTACAAGACGGTGAACCGCATCTTCGTGAACAAAGTGATTGAGGTCTACAACGAAGGCGACCTCGTGTGGGTGCACGGCCTGCATTTGCTGGTTGCGCCGAGTTTCCTGGCTCGGCGGCTGCCCTGCGTCAATGTAGGGATCTTCCTGCACACGCCGTTCCCAAGCTCGGAGATCTTCCGGACGCTGTCGATGCGGGCCGACTTGCTGCGTGGCGTGCTGGCCGCGGACCACATTGGCTTCCACCTGTACGAGCACGCGCGCCACTTCTTGACGAGCTGTCGCCGCATCCTCGGCCTCAAGTACAGCGCGCAGCCTGGTGGCTACATCGGCGTCGAGTACAATGGCCGGATGGTCATGCTGACCATAAGCCACATCGGGATCGAGCCGACTTTCATGGACCGGATCAACTCGAGCGCCCAGGTGGAGCAGGACGTGGCCGTTCTCGCGGCCAAGTACGAGAGTGCCAAGCGCAAGGTGTTTGTGAGTGTCGACCGCGTCGAGAGACTCAAGGGCATCCTGCTCAAGCTTGGCGCAGTGGAGTTCTTCCTGGCCCAGCATCCCGAGTACGTGGACAAGGTGCAGTTCGTGCAGATCGGCATCTGGGACTCGTCCAATCCGACGCCCGAGAAGGACAGCGTCCGTGCCGAAATCTTGGCGCACATGAAGCGGCTTAACGACCGCTTTGATGGCCACCGCAAGGAGCCGATCTTCGCGTACTCTGAGGTGGAAAACACGGACATGGCGTCTCGCCTCCCGCTCTGGCGCGTGGGCCACGTGCTGCTCACGACGTCAGTCCGTGACGCCGTGAACCTGTACCCGTTCGAGTTTATTTACGCGCACGAAATCGTCAAGTCCCCTGGCATTGTCATTGTATCGGAGTTCTCGGGCAGCAGTCGCGTGCTCACGGGCAGCGTGGGCGTGAACCCGTGGAAGCGCGAAGAGATCATTCAGGCCATGGAGCTGGCGCTAACCATGTCGGACGAGGAGCGCATCGCGCGTCACAAGAAGGATCTCGAGTACATCACGACCAACTCGCGCACCAAGTGGGCCGAGCGTATCCTCGTGGATCTGAAGCGGACCAAGAAGCAGACGGCGGAGGGCGAGTACATGGGCTACGGGCTCGGCCTGGGCTTCCGGATGCTCGAGTTCAACGCTGGCTTCAAGATGTTAGAGACGGACGTCGTGGCCAAGGCTTACCGTGAAACGTTCCGCCGCGTCATCTTCTTTGACTATGGCAACACACTCACGCCGGAAGAGCCCGCTGGCTCGCACAACTTCTCCAAGTACATCACTGGCAATGAGCAGAACGCGTTCGTGTCGAAGGCCGAGACGCCGAAGGCATCGCCCGATCTTCTGGCGTCGTTGACGCTGCTGTGCGCCGACCCGCGTAACACGGTCTTTGTGCTCAGTGGCAAGGAGCGCTTGGATCTCGAGAAGACGCTCGGCTCGGTGCGAGGCCTGGGGCTCGCCGCCGAGCACGGCTACTTGTACAAGTGGGGAACGGGCACGAATGTGAGCGCGACAGACAGCCGAGCGCCGCCGTCCAGCAGCGGCAGCTCCAGCAGCTTGGCAAGCGAAGTGGAGGAGGGCGTGTGGCTGTGCACGAAGGACAACTTTGACGACTCGTGGAAGGACGTGACGCACGCCGTCATGGATATTTATACGCAACGCACGCACGGCACGTACATTGAGCTCAAGGGCAGTGCGCTGCTGTGGCAGTACCGTGATGCCGACCCCGAGTTCGGCCAGCTCCAGGCCAAGGAGCTGCACGACCAGCTGCTGCAGGTGCTGGAGCATTTCCACGTCGAAGTGGTGACCGGCACCGACTACCTCGAAGTACGGCCGGAGGGCGTCGACAAGGGCGTGATCGTGGATCGCGTCATGTCGACGATCGAGTCGACGAGCGGCCAGTACGTCGACTTCATCTTGTGCGTGGGCGACGACCTGTCGGACGAGTTCATGTTCCAGTACCTGGACGAAGTGCGCAGCCGGCCCAACATGTTCACCGTAACCGTGGGCAAGAAGCCTAGCGCAGCCAAGTATTTCGTCAACGACGTGGAGCAAGTCATGGAGATCGTGCACGCCATGACCAAGGTCTCGACGGCGGCCAAGCGCAACTTCTCCATGAACGACTTGCGGCTCTTCGATCGCAATGTCGCCAACAGGTACCTACCTACCTACGTACCTTGCTACCGCTGCTTATTGGCCACTGACGTGATGTTTCTGTATTGCTACTTTAGTGGAGGACTTCTTTCGTTCCAGCGGTCTGAGGCCGTCGAGCGGCCATCGGGTACCATGGGTTATATGAGCGACGGCAGCTTTGAAGGCATGAAGTCGTCGCCTTTCGAGAGTTTGAACGAAAGCGACGAGACTCCTGCACCCGAGGAGACACAGCCGAGCACGAGCACAAGCACAGCGAACTCCTTAGCCGGCCGTGGCATTGCCGGTCGAGGGCTGGGCAGCATGGGCGGTGGCCTGGGAGGCGTGCGCAACTCGATGTCCATGAGCTCGCTGTCCACGGCCGGGATGCCGTCGCTGCACCCCACGTCGTCCACGTACGAGCAGTACCTGAGCAACGTGGATGAGACAGCAGAAGAAGAGGAAGGGGGCATTTTCTTCTAAGCTTTGGGTTTTCCACGGGAGCGAGAGGTAAGAGCAAGGCGACAAGAGGAGCAGCAGTGAAGGAGGAGAGCGGGTAATACAATCGATCTTTTAAGGTTTGTGGCCGCTACTGGTCGACGTACTTCTCTTGGGTGTCGGGGCCGCTCTGGTCCCCAAACGCGTAGTCCTTGACGACAGCCGTCTGGAAGTCCACGCCCGTGAAGACGAAGCCGTTGGCCTTGTCGATGGCCGCCACGACCTTCTGCAGCGTGGCCGGGTCCTGGATCTGCAGCGGCAAGAAGCTCACGAGGCTGAAGTCCTCGATCACGTCCACCAGCGCCTCGTTCATGCGGTGGAAGCGCTCGGCGAGTCGCGAGTTGGGGGACGTCGTATGCCGCGGCTCCAGAGAGATGTGCTCCTCGTCTTCGGCGTCGTCCGGCTCGTCCAGGCGATCCAAAAGGTAGCGCAGGTCCAGCACGTCCGTGTAAAAGTCCAAGTTGAAAGCTGCCAAACGTTACAAATCTTGGATTACAAAAGCTACACAAAACACTACAAACCAAGAAACCACAACGTACCGAGCTTGCCGTACTGTTGCATGAGGTCGATCTTGGACAGCACGTTGATGTGCGGCAGCTCGAGCCGCACCATGGACGACAAGCTCAGCATCACCACCGACACGAACTTGGAGCTGTCAGTGCAGTGATGTGCGTCCACAAGATGCACCACCGCCAGCTAAAAAAAAAACATAATCCCAACGCGAAAAATGTCAGAAGGTCACCACTAATTTCTAAATGACAAAATGCCACCCACCCGATATCCAAGTTTCTGCAGTTTGTGCAGAATGCTGTGCACGCTGTTCTCGTGCGTGTAGAGCTCCACTTGGCCGGGAAAGTCGAACAGCACGTACTTGTCCTTGAGCGCCGCGAGCTTCTCCTCCAGCCAGTCGAAGTTGATGTCAATATAGTCCATGCAGTACACCAGTCCTGAAATAAGTACAGTACCAACATAAGTACATCTGTACAGCATTTATCAATTATTCAATCTCGCTCACCGCCATTGGGGCCGAGCTCGAGCTCCTCCATGACGTTCTCGAGACAAACCATCTCGGACACGTCCACGTCGGCCACGTACGGCAGCTGCTCGTTGGCCGGGTCCATGTTGACCACGGCCACGTCTCGGCCGGTGGCCTGCAGGAACTGCTGCATGCCGTTACAGTACGTCGTCTTGCCCGAGCCCGGAGGCCCCAACACTATCTGCGCAAAGGGCATTGCTCTTGTGCTCTTGTGCTTGAATGGCTCGAACTCAAAATGTGACAATAGGGCACTAAACCGAGGGTTAATAATGACAAGTGCAAGTTGAAGTGCATTTTGGGATTTAGTGTCCTTCTTGACTGCGCTTCTGGCAATTGAGTTTCCATGGCTCGCGCTCCGTGAGCTTCTGTGCCTTGTCAGGGCGTAGAAGACGTACGTTCTGCGTGAGTTCGGGCGAGTTGCCGTCCTCCATTTGGCAGATCTGGAAGGCGCGGGTGCTCAGCAGTCGGGAAACTAGCGCCGCGTTCTCCACGTTGGTGGCGCCCACGTCCTTGAGGAACATACTGGACGGCGCTCCGTTCACGAGAACCGACCCTTTCATTGCGCAGAAACGCGTCAGAGTGCGCGCGAACTGGTTGCGCACCGGCTCGGCCAACGCTGGGTGCAGGCGCTCTTTCATACACACGACGCGACGCAGTCTTTCCTTGAGCACGACTCGCTGCATGTCGTGGAAGATCATGTAGCCGTCTGCGTCGCGAGGAAGCGGAGCGAACAGCGCCTCGATGTCGCGCGGCGTGTACTGCGGGAACCGCTTGAGCAGGTGGTCCACCTGACGCACCACTTCTCCCTCTTCTTCTTGAGACAGCGAGCACATGCCGTACACCGCCAAAATGTCTTCGCGCTCCATGCGCGCCGACATGGTCGTCAGCTCCCGGTCGGTGACGACGTGCAGCCCCTTCTCGCCGCTTCGTAGCCTCGACTTCGTGTCCAGTGGTCCGTACAGGCCGAAGACGAAGAGCCGACCTGCTGAAGTCGGGTGCTGCAAATGCTCCGGGAACAAGAAGCTGAGTAGCTGGTCCAGGCCCATGGCCGCACTCTTCATCGCACCATTCGGCAGTGGCGTTACTGCGGCGTGTCCGTGGCCTTGCGCGTGGGCGTGGCCATGGCCCTTGTGGCCGGAGTGCGCCAGCAGGAACGCTAGCTCGTGCGCAGCCGTCTCCTCTTGAGCAGAGCAGCGGAGTCCGAGCTTTCGAGGCGGGTCCTTCGCGAACCGAGCGCGGAGACAAGGCTTCGAGCTCTCCGTCCACGCGGCTGGGTCAGCGGGGCCGACAAGTTGCAGTAGTTCAGCAACTGCGTTCGGCTTCTCGACGCCAAGTACCAGTGCAGGGCCGCCGGCCAGCGCGTGAATAGCACGTTCTGCTATTTCATTGTCATCTTCTGTCTCCAAGTTGACGTGTGCATCGGCAGTAACAGGCGCGTGGGCGTCTACAGCCTGCGCTTCACCAACTCCTTGTCCTTCTCCGTCTTTTGACGCTTGATACAGGGAGCCGCGAGGGTTGCAAACTTCCAGGATAAACTGACGCGCTGCATCCGTCGAGAGACGCACTAGAGCCTGTTGCTTCACTACAAACCCCCCACTCTTGAGTTCCTGGCGCACAACCTCATCGTGTTCAAGCGCGTCTGCCTGCAGAACAAGCACACTGAGTTGAGCCTGTTGCGTGGGATCGGCCTCTCTAGGAGTCGCTTTAGGCGAGGCCGTGCTGCGCGGCGTCGGCAGCTTCGCTTTGCTCATCGATCTAAAGTCAACGGTCAATCTGTTAAAGCACTGCAACACGACAGAAATACTCAAAAGTTGGTTTCAAAAAGCCATTTTCGAGCATTTCAACAAGATAAAACACACTTTGTCATATCCTCGGCGATCTTCTGGCGTAGGTTTAAGCAGCGAGCGCGAAGCCGACGCGCGGCTTGCGCGAGTCGGTACCCCAGTCGAAGACGGTGTAGTGCTTGCGCATGAAGACGTCGCCCAGGATCCACAACGGGCCGGCGGGGGCCGGGATGTCGATGCCCATGAAGGCGAACAGGCACAGCGGGCCGCTCTTGAGCGTGTACTCGTCCTTGGTGAGCGTGTACGACTTGCCGTTGAGCACGAACGAGATGTCGGGCGCCGCGGCCGAGCAGCTGATGAGGTACTCGCCCATGATGAACTTGTGCGCGCCCACGAGCGCCGCCAGCTTGGCCACCTGGTCCTTGGGACCGGCGATGAGCGACGTGCCCGAGTCCACGATGGCCTTGTCCACGTCCGTAAGCTTCTCGCCCTTGGTCTCCACAGCGTCGAGCTTGACGGACCAGTACGTGGCACTAGTCACGTCCACGTACTCCAGCTCGCCCTTGTAGTGGGTCTTGTCAGTGCCGCCAAACGTGAGCTCGCCGTCCTTCTTGTCGCCAAGATAAAAGGCGAACACGGGCTCGTCCAGCAGCCCTTGCTGCACCATGCGGTGGAAAGGCGTCTTCAGGTGGTCGACACTAATGGAGTCAAAGGCCAGGCCGAAGAGCCCGTCGAACTTGCCCAGGTAGTAGGCCGGGCCCAGGCCCTTGGTCACGTTCACCTCGGCGAAAAACTGGTCGGCCACCGTGAGGCCGCCCAGCTGCAGCGTGTCCTGCGACAGGAAGCCTGACACGGGGCCGCTGCCGTACATGATGCTGAACTCCGTGCCATTGGGTTTGTACGTCGTGGACTGGGTGTGGTCGTACACATTGTGCGAGCCGAACTTCTTGTCGGGAACCCAGAGGTTGCTAGAGCCCGTGTCGAAGATGACGGAGAAGGACTGGGGCGGCGAGCCGATGGAGATGGACCCGTAGTACTGCGCGTTCTGGAAGTCGCGGATCACCACGTTGGCCGTATCTTGAATCGGAGGCTGAGTCGGAGTCGGGAAGTCGGGGCTCCACACGGCTGGGCGTTGGGCGGCGTGCACGTCGTGCAGCAGCGACGACACGAACTCGTCGTCGCTGCGCTTGAGCATGGGCACACGCAGCACGGCGGCGTCGGCGGCCAGCAGCAGCGCCGAGCAGAGGAGCGAGCAGCGCAGCATGAGGAGAGGATCTCGATGAGACACTTGGGCTTGGACAGGATCCGGGGAGAACGCGAATGAGGGAGCTGATTGAGATTGAAGTGATCCAATGTGTGGACCACTTCGTGTTGACATTTTGTGTTTTGCTTTTGTTGAAAAAAAAGCGGAAACATTACAGTCAGTTCTCGAGTGCAGTTACCGTATTTCGCATGTAGAGCGATACACCCTTCCAGCCAATCGTTGCTTAGAACAGAAATCCCAGAAAATCGCATGTAGAGCGATACAGGGCACTAAAGTGAAAATAGTGACACAAGTTTCTAGAAAATTAACCGCCAGAAGTGAATGGCTCGTGTCAAGCCAAAAGGGCGGCCCCGGCGCGGAGGATGCGGCCGCCACGTACAGCAGTACAAGCTTCATGCCGAATCGATCGACAAGAGTGCTGGCGGTTCTGGGAAGACTTCAGCGCTCGGGGGGTATGAAGGCCACGGTTGCCCATTTCTATCCTAACTTGGCAGCCAAGTCGTATCAAAGCAAGCGGGTTCAGATTCTGCGCTGGCGACATGAGCAATCGAAGCTGGACGAAGCTGCTCGTGCTCACAAGGGAGCCCACATGAAGCTTCGAGAGGTAGGGACGTCTACAATTCTATCTAAGGAAACAGAGGAGGGCATTGTTGTGTGGGTCAACGAACTTCGAGACGAAGGAGTTCCAGTCTCGATACAAATGCTGACTATGAAGGCCCGCGAGCTCGCTGATGCGGCCAACATCAAGGATTTCGAAGGTTCCGACAAATGGGTTGTCGGCTTCAAAAAACGCCACCGTTTCAGCTTACGGGCTCCAACCCGCCAGGGCCAAGTCTGTCCACCTGACCTCGCCGCGATTGCAGCTGAATTTTCAGCCCGTGTTGCTGCTACCATGCAAGACCTTGGTATCAAGCGCGTCTACAACGCCGATCAGACTGGTAACGAGGTTTTAGCGTTGATTTCACCAAAGTTACTAATTTTACACAATGTTTAACGCGCTCTAACACTGCTTGCTACAGCGGTATTTTTCGAGTATGTAGCCAAGAAGACCATTGCCAAGCGCGGGGAGAAGACTGTCTGGAGGTGCGATGCAGCGGAGCGTCTAAGGAACGCGTCACGACAATGCTGCTGGGTGACAGTGACGGGAATAAATACACCCCTTTCGTTGTGATGAAAGCGAAACCCTCAAAAAACAAAGCAACCCAAGAAAAAAATATATCGAAGAACGGAATGGGTTCGGCGTTCGTATTTGGAAGGACATCAAAGTCATTTTAGAGAACAACGCTGGAAGTTTACGGCAATAGCAAAGGTACGATGCGCTTGAAGGTTTGTTTTATTTAGTGACTTACCACGATGTATTTTGCTGCTTTTTCAGGGTGGTGGAATCAAGATCTGTCTGTCTTTTTAGAACGCCACTTTGGACACAGATCCCCGCTCAACGAGCCTGTTTTGCTGCTGTGGGACGATTTTAGCGGTCATTGGACCCAACAAGTCGTTGACTACGCTACATCGATCAACGTAGTGCTCATGAAGTCCCCAAAAGCGCCACGTCCGTCTCCCAGCCAGCGGACGTTGCTTGGAACTTTCCATTAAAGGCACGTCTGCGTCAGCTTTGGCATGACGACATGCAAAGCCAGATTACGAGGCCTCGAGTTCCCGGCAATAAGTTCAAGTTGAAGCCACCGGATAGGGCCAAGATATGCGGCTGGATTCAAGGTGCCTGGAACTCTCTGTCTGCCACGACTATTTCCAATGGGTTTAGAGGAAGCAAGCTCAAACCAAGTGCGAGCTGTGTTGCGTCGAGCGAGCTGATCGCGCAACTAGAGAAACCCTCACTGCTAGAAGGACAATGTGTAGACGAAAGCAGCGACTTCGAGTTCATCATCGAGGAAGCACTTGTCTAAAAATAGAAATTTTGTTTTTGAATTTTTACCAATCTCTAAACATCGTTTTTAAAGGGTTACCTACCCTTTAAAACAGAGTGTATCGCTCTACATGCGAAATACGGTATTGTCCAAATAAAACTCCCGATATTGTCCAGTGCGAGAATAATATTTCCGCATATCTTTCTCTGTGTATTGTCCATACTGTGGAGACGTGTATTGCCCCTTTCTCAGCCACATTGATACCGGTATGTAACTAAATACCGGTAAAATCGCCAATTCTCCCCATCGCCCCGTTCCGTCGCCAATTCCCCCCTCTCCCCGCTCCGGACAGCCAGCAGCAGCACGCCGACGCCGACGCCGAGATGGAAGGCGTGGTGCCTGTGCAGACGCCCGAGCAACCGCCCACGCAGCAGGCAACCACGCAGCAGACGGCCGCGCAGATGTGACCGACACGAGGTTTGTGGGCGCGCAGCCGGTGGGGGCGCAGCCGAGCACGCCAAGCACGAGCCGACCGCGCAGACACCGGGTGCTGAGTACAGCTCTGTCGGCGCTATTGGGTCGGGTGGCTCCCGCGTGTCTCGGGTGGCGGCCAGTGAAGACAATGTGAGCAGTGCGTCTTGCGGGCAAGCTAGTTCAAGCGCCGAGGAAGACGACGGCGGCGAAGAAGACACGAGCAATGGACAAGACACGGACGAGGCGATGCTTCTGTGTAGTGTCCAGGTTCTCGACGCTCCGGGCTTAGACCGCGACGGCAGCCGACTCCGAGTTGCCTGGACACAAGACACGAGCACGCCTGGGCAAGACACGGACACGACAACGAACTTTAAGACTGCGCTCAACCACCTGTCGTGGGACCTCGCGCGCGCCCTCAGCGTGCCCGGCGGCACCAGCGATTTCGACGTGGTGTGCGTCAACGCGCCCATCCAGCAAGACGGCCACAACTGCGGATTCTACGTCTCGCTCAAGCCCACTGTGTCGCTCGACATGACTGAGCGCGGGCTGCTCGTCTTCCGCTTCCGGATGATGCACTTCATCCTCACGGGTAGCTCCCTCTAAGCGCGAATACATGTTTGCTTTGGCTTTCCAGTGCGTTGCACTCGTCCCTATGCCATTCGTTTCCATGTCAATCACTTCAAGTTCAAACGTCTTGGATGCTGTATGCTTCGTAAATTACACTTACCTTTCACTCCAGGTTATATTGCAGCGGAAAGATTCGGTGCATGGACATCACACGGACTGATCACTGGAGAACAACTGGATTTGATAACTGCAAGTTCAAACGTCTTGGATGCTGTATGCTTCGTAAATTACACTTACCTTTCACTCCAGGTTATATTGCAGCGGAAAGATTCGGTGCATGGACATCACACGGACTGATCACTGGAGAACAACTGGATTTGATAACTGGACTGTATCACTGTCCAAAAAAGTCAAGCAAAAACTTAGAGGCTCGGGAGAAAGCATTTAACCTTTAGGCGGCGCTTTCGCGGCGTTTTTCGCTCGAGATTAATTTAACGTTTGGCACCCCAGCTGCCGTTCCTGTGGTCGATGAGTCTGCCGCTATCGCTGTTGCTGGGACGTGTCAGCAGTTCTCGAGCTTCAGCTTTTTTTTTCGAAAGCCGTTGAAAGCACACTAAAATTTATCAACATTTGTTGTTGCTTGTTGTTAACCCCTTCAGTACCAAGGCCTGTATCCTACAGGATAAAAGTTTTTATATCCTATATCCTACAGGATAAAAGTTTTAATATCCTGTATTCTACAGGATATTATTAACGGTAATAAATTTTCAAGTGATGCATACGAACTCAAAATAAACAGCTCAGCATAAGTTTTCACAGTGATGCAGCTAACCCGCATTTCTCGAGAAACTTTGCGCGCGCAAATCGCAAGCTCCGCTCATTCAGAAACGCGCCGAGTCGAGCACACGTAACGTGAGTAGTGGATCATAGGTACACTAGGGGTAAAAACAATTTCATCACCCAAACTTCCACCCGAAAGCCCCATTTCTATCGAAATAACCCAAGAAAAAATAAAGTAGGCAACACCTCTCGTTACCCTCTGGTGCGAAGGAGGTACTCTCCAAACCTCCAAGCTCCACAATTACTATCAACGCCTCTGATGCAAAGCAATGAATTTTAGTATAGAAAGGTAATCCATCCTGAAGGATAAAAGTAGTAAGTAAAATAAATATATACGTTCAGCCGACCCAACCATAACGATAAATGAAAGGTTTTATCTATAAGATTTCGAACGCTGATGATTCCATCATCTTTATTGGAAGCTCAAGCAAAGCGTTGCAGTCATACTGGGTAGATGTCAAGAACATGTATAAAACGTGGTTGCGAATGGGCAAGCCCTACAGTGTGATTTATGATCATTTCAAAAATGATGGGGTTGAATCGTTTGATATCGTACTACTTAGCGAGCATGAGTTAGTAAATAGTATCGATATTTATGAGCATAAGCAATTAGCGATTAACAACACCAAGTGTATAAACAATCATGAACACGACTTTAGAATTGGTGATGAGAAAAATGGCTATGTCAATCCTAATTATGACCCAAGGAGAAAGATTCAATGTGTATGTGGATCTAGATATAGTCGATATAACGAAGGTAAACACCTTCAAACAAAGAAGCATGCCAACTGGTTAGCTACGCATGACTATGTCATGAGCATCCTTATTTTTTTGCTCCGTCTCAATATGTGCTGTAGAGTCTAATCATTGTTCAGCATGCACCGTCTCAACGTATTGCACCGTCTCAATATGTACTGTAGAGTCTAATCACTGTTCAGCATGCATGCACCGTCTCAACGTATTGCACAGTCTCAAGGTTATTCACCGTCTCAAGGTGTAGTTGTACCGTCTCAAGGTATAGTTGCCCTGTCTCAATGTATAGTTGCACCGTCTCAATACACTTTTCGAGTGGTGCAACTATTAAAATACACTTTTAGAGTGGTGCAGTTATTTAAATATACTTTTCGTGGTCTCGGTTCATATTGAATTAATTAAAACTGTTTTTGGTAATAAAAAGTCATTAATGTAGAAACCATGACATACTCACCTGAACTTTATCAACGAAACAAAGAGGCGATTTCACGCGCCCAGAAGAGGTTAGCAAACCTGAAGAAGTACGATGACGAGCATCGTGAGCAAATTCGCGAGCGTCGTAAGAATGCATTAGCGTCAGCAAATCCTGAAGTGGCTACCGATTAATATTCTTTTTGAAATTGACTTTAGTCAGATGGATATAGAAAGTGATCCTGATACAAGGACGAAAACATATAGTAAGATTTTTCACCGAGATAATATAGCCATCGATATATAGCAAACATGTTTGCCTACGAACTCGAAGGACTTAGACGTTTGAAAATCCAGCCGATTAAATGGGGAGGCAGCTACCGCCTCAAGGTACGTTGCAGTACCGGAAAGATGGTATTCGTTGGAAGTGTATCCAAGCCGAAGAATCTGAGACTCATTGCTAAGCAATACAAGGTCTCGATTGACAAGCTGAAGAAGAATCTATCCCCTGACTACCGTGATGACCCAACTTATAAGCCTTTGTTTGGAATATATGGTGAGAGTCATCTACATGAAAACATTCCTACCGATGAGTTCTATGACAAGCTCGAGAACGTGCTTTTGAACCAAAAGAAAGCGTATAAGATCAATATTGCTCTAGGATACACGATGTACGATCCGGTTAATGATATATCATTCTATTTCTACCCAATATTGCTAATACCAACGTATTTGATCGACCATTCGTTGTCAATAGTCGAGCCGATGCTCGAAAGGTAATCAGCGATATTCGGATGAAAGAGCTATCTGATACGCTCAACTACCCGAAATCGGGTATCAAGGTTAAATCCATCAACGGTTTCAAGGTCTATATCGACTATCGTAATCACGCCCTTGGTGATAGTGATGCTTTGGTTCCGGAGTTCATCAAGAATCATCGATACATCATCAACTTTCCGCGAACGAACAACAAGTGTGTATCTTTTGCATGGCTTATCACCTTCAAGAGGAAAAAAATCGACGTAAGGTTGTAGCTACAAAGGTCTCGATTTATTTCTCACTAAGTCTATACAAGGGGTTCAAGGCAATCGATTTGATTGAGTTCGATAACATCGAAGAGTGTTTCAATCTCAACATCAACGTCTATAGCTTTAATCCCGATACGAATGCGGTCGAATGCATGCGCCCGACCGAAGGTAAGTATGAAGATACGCTCAATATCCTATCGCATGATAATCACGCGTTCTATATCACGAACGTCGAACGAGTTCAATCCAAGTACCATTGTCCCAAGTGCTCGATGGTATTCCAACTAATGATCAAATGCGTTCTCACACGAAGAACAAATGCGATCAGATCAATCTCGAGTCATTTGCTAAGGAACCAACGATTTACAACCCCGCTCAAAATAGGATCAAGAAGTTATTATCTAAGTACGGTATCAAGCATCGCGATCACTATCTAGATCATTTCATCGTCTTCGATTTCGAAGCCATGATGGAACCATTGGGGCAAATGCATGGAGCCAATACTGAATTCACGAGCAAACATGTACCGGTATCGGTAAGTATTTGTGATAGCTTAAGCAGTCAAAAGCGTTGCTTCGTGAGTGATAACCCAAAAAAGTTGGTTGAGGATATGATTTCATACATCAATAAGGTATCCAATGATATCAGTATCCACCATAAAAACATCAAGTCTATATACTATTCGATCAACAAACAGCTATCGAGACTCGATGAGGCTAACCCAAAGGTGATGGAAGGTATCAATTTCGAGAAATTCAAGAAGAAACGGAAGGAAAACGAAGGCCTCGATCGCTACCTCAAAATAAAAGACAAGATTGGTAAAGATATCGAGAAATTAGAATAGACCCCGGTACTAGGCTTTAACAGTGGAAACTATGATATCAATCTGATCCAAAATGAGCTTTTCAGTACGATAGGTACTGACAACATCAAACACATTATCAAGAACGGTGGATACATGGCAATCGTCGGCAACACTTTCAAGATGCTCGATATCGTCAATTACGTTCCTGCTGCAACAAGCTATGCTAAATACCTCGAGACATATCTCGGTGGATGCGAATGTGATGATATACTCAGATGTACGTGTGAGCTGACTAAGGGAGTGTTCCCATATGAATACATGACCAGTTATGAAGTACTGAGTGCGACTAAGCTACCCCCTAAAAACGCCTTTTACAGCAAGCTACGTTGCTATCATATCATGATGACGAATACGAACGAGCAAAATTCGTTTGGGATCACTATGAGATGAAGACTCACAAGGACTATTTGATTTGGTACAACAATCTCGATGTAGTGCCTTTCATTAAGCTATCAAGAAGCAACGAGAGCTATTCAAGCGTTTCGATCTAGACATTTTTTTGCGATGGTGTATCTCTACCGGGCCTTAGTGAAAAGGACATGTACAAGACTCAAGAGCTTATTTTCCAAGGCAAAGATCCGGGTGAGCCATTCGTTTTCCCCGAAAAGCGTTTCTTAGGCTATATCAAGCAAGATGAGGAAGCTAAGCGTGATTTCGCGATGACGATAGAGCATCTCAATAAGCTACTCAAGAAGCAAAAATTCATATGCAACTATTGCTACGTGAAGCTCAACGAAGAGAATGTATCAGCTGACCGTATCAACAATAAGAAAGGGCATGTGGATGATAATATCATCATCAGCTGCGTCAGTTGCAATGTCGCTAGAAAAGATATGAATATCAAGGCATTTCGCTACAAGAAGCTTATCAAATTCAATGCTGATCGTCTCGTCTATTGAATCGATGAAGACGAAGCTGACATCTATCGTAAGATGAAAGCCAATATCGCCGGAGGACCATCAATTATATTCAATCGTTACGCTAAACGCAACGAGACGTTGATTAGAGGTGGTAAGCTTTGTAAGTCGGATACGATGCAAATGCTCTATACCTTTGGTGCTTAGGAAATGAGATGCCGTGTGGTCGATTGACTACGATCGAGACGTATGGTGATATCGCCGATGACATCAAATCCGACAAAATCTTTGGGTTCCTCGAATGCGATATCGAAACGCCAGAGCACCTGAAAGACTACGTAAAGATTTTCCTTTAAGTGGTTTTTTAGAAGTATTTTATAATGAATTAAAAAAAAGAGTTGTTTATGATAGTGAGATGACACCAATTTTCAAAAACAGAAATCATTGGTACGCATATGTACGATTACAACCAGTCTCGTGGTAAGAATATGTCAAAGAAGTCCCGTAAGCTAATCGGAAGCTATTTCGGTAAGAAAATACTTATTTACACGCCTTTACTCAAGTGGTACTTATCTCATGGCATGGAAATCACCAAGACGTATAGCTTTATCAAAGGTAATGCTCACAAGCCGTTTGAGTCATTCATGAATCAGGTATCAGATGCGCGACGTGAGGGCGACATTGATAGTAAAGCCATGATTGCTGATATGATGAAACTCGTTGGAAATGCCGCCTTTGGACGATCGGGTATGGATATGACGAAGCATAAAGAGGTTGAGTTTCTATCGAATGATACGTCTATGTACAACGCTACTGAGCACTTTACATTCAGCTCAAAAACGGAGCTTAATGATGGTACGGTCGAGATGGTTAAGTCAAAGCGACGAATCAAACTCAGGAGTCCTATCCAATTGAGCATCGCTATCTACCAGCTCGCTAAGCTACGATGCTCGAATTCTACTACGATTGCATCGATTTTTTACATCGATCGAAGTGATTTCCAATATCAAGAAATGGACACAGAAATGGACACAGACTCAGGATACATTGCTTTCAGCGCTGAAAGCCATTCCCTGATCTAATCAAACCTGAGCTACTTGAACACTTTCAGAAGCATAAGTATGATTGGTTTCCTCGCGATGATACAGCCGAGAATGCGGCTTTTGATCGTCGCAAACCGGGTCTATTCAAAGAAGAGTTCCGTTGTAATGCCATGGTCAGTCTTAGCTCAAAGAATTACATTTGCTATCTCGGTGATAAGATTGATAAAGAGACTAAACAACCTATGATCAAGCTATCGGCCAAGGGTGTTCAAAAATCTCGCAACAAGACCGTTCTATCACCTGAGAACTTTGAATCCGTAGTGAAAAATCGAATCACTTTCAAGGGAAACAACAGAGGCTTTCGCATGTGTAGAGAGACTAACTCGATGATTACATATAGTCAAACCGAAACAGCTCTAAACTACGACAAGCGACGCGTATTGGAAGATGGTATCACTACCGTCCCGTTGAATCTGTAAGATAGTGGCTTCGGAGAAACTACTATGGTTTTTATATATATATAATGGACACACTACTCAATCAACTTTACTATGACCCTGAAACAGGGTTCATATCAGGCAATGCTCTCCATAAGAAGGCTAAAGATATTGATTCATCTATCACCCTTAAGCAAGTGAAGGACTGGTATAAGACTAAACTCGACATCCAGCAACACGTTGAGCTGAAGGATAGCTACGATGACTTTAGGATCGTGAGCAATAATCCAAGCTCATGGCAAATGGATCTTGCGTTTTGGAAAGGTAAATCAATACTGACAGCAATCAATATCAACTCACGTTTAGGATTTGCTGTGCTACTTAAAAATAAGCGAGCCGACACTGTATAAGCAGGAATCAAGGAACTGATAAAGGATCAAAAGGTAGATGTACTGACGACTGATAATGGAAAATAATTCCTGAATCGCAAGGCTACAGCGTACTCAAATCACAAACGATTACTCATTACAACAACGAGCAGGAGATCACGCGACGATGGGTAAGATCGAACGATTCAACCGAACCATAAAAATGAGACTCATTCGAATGCGACGTCCAATCACTGAATCGCTTGTTAAAACAGTAATTAGCAACTATAACAACACCTGGCATTCGTCTATCAATTCGACACCACTCGCAGCTAAAGGTAAAGTCATGGAAGCTGATCTCACGCATAATCGTGAAGTGATGGAACGAGTGGAAAATGAATTATCTGTTGATGCGTCGGTATCTATCGACAGGACAAAGGTACGTTTAATAAAGAAAAGGCTAGATGGAGTAAGACCATCTACGAAATCGTAGGAATTGACGGTTATCGAGTGCAGATTCAATCAAAGAACGGTCATACCCTCTACAAATCACCTAATGATATCAAACTATTTACCGCAAAGCCAACGGATGCGAAAGTAATAATCAAGTGTTCGAAGCTGAAAAGCTACTTGAGCACAAGAAAATGAATAATGGTAAGTTGAAATACTTAGTCAAGTGGATTGGATATGATGACGCAACATGGGAGCCTCAAGATAATCTACGCTTGATCAACAAAGCCAAGCGATCAACGCTTGAGGTTGAGTATTGGTCAAAACAATAAATGAGATCAGTTAGTTTTTGTAATAATTGATAGATAATCCTCTGTAAGCTTTTGACTCAGTATATCAACCAATGTAATTTTTTATGATTTTATGAAAATTATAAGACTTCATATATAGATATAATGTGTTCAGGTTGTATAGAGAAAGAACGTGAGCTTGCCAATCTACGAAGAAAGCTATGGATTATTCAGGAGGTTAGCCGTATCAAGAATGATCTGATGAATCTTGATGCTGTCGCGAATTTCCGTAAAACTGTCGTCAATCGAAGATATAAAAACGAATTGGAGACAATATTTGGCGTTCCATTCCACCGCATCAAGAATCGTTATCTAAGCCTTCTAAATGAGCGAAATCGCATCTGTCATTCTTATACCTCATTTCGTCATGACTCAGTCATGCCAAGCTACTGGTAATTATCTACTCATTTTTTATGGATAACAACATATAGATACGATGTTCCCCAATTTTATATCCCTCGCTCAGAGAGAGCAGAAACGACAGGAGCTTCTTGAACGAGCTCAGCGTCGTGTTCGTCAAGCTAATACGAAGCCAGAGATGTATGAAGGTTCATCGTGGGCGACTGATATCACTAGTGGTATCACTACTGTAGCGAAGAAATCAACTGAATCTATTCAGACTGATATTAGTGTTGGACCCGATCAGCCTGTTCCAACAGAAGTTAAGCAAACGAATGATTTTATTGATCAGGTGATTGCTCAATCAGACTTAAAAAAATCTGAATAATGAAAACTCCAACAAAAACCCTGAGGTCTCAACCGATCATGAAGAACATGTACGCCCTGATATAACTGACCAAAACGTTCAAGTTCGACCTACGACATCAGATGTTGGGGTTGGTGAGGATAAGGCAACAGTGGATGATACTTTGCTTAGTGATGATGAGCAAATCTCTCAAAGAGAATTTAAGAAAGCGGTCGCAGAAATATTTGAGGTTTATCCGATTCTTGCAGAATTGGGTATTCATCCCGTCGCTTCTAATGGACGCCAGCTAACGAAGTATTATATTGGAAATGGAGCTAAAACATATAGTATTAGATTGAACAATCTTGTTTTAGTTCCAAGCATCAATTGGTCAGAGACATTCGACTATATCGGTGTGATTCTAACTAATGACGCTCGATTTCTCAATTATATCAATGAGAACGAGAGCGTAATGAAATTGGGAAAGAGGATAAAAAAGGTACCGTTTCAAGTATGGCAGCGTATCGGATCCAAACGAGCAAATGATTCTTCTTCTGGCGACTATAAGCAAAGCAAACAGCGGCTTGAAGACAGTTTTCTCTTCGATAATTCAACATCCACAACTTCTGATCAGGCTGATAGTAAATTAAAAATGTATTTGATCCTCGCTAAAAACAAGGAACTACTTGAATCCAATGGTTTAATGAAGAAGATTGTTCCTATCCTCAAAGGAACGAACAAATCAATCCCTTTTGATGCTAATGGTTATGTATGGATCAAGGGAAGTACTATTGGTGTTTTCGATAAACAAATGAAGCCGGCTATCACCAAGAAGGTCAATTGGCAACTTCCGCTCAAATCATTTGTAGATATGGTCAGAGCGAAAGGACTTGACTTAGAGATGGTTGGTTTCAAGGATAAAGAAATCGATGTGAATGATTTCAATGAGGGAGAAGGAGATGAGCGCCATGGCACAATGGCAGGAATTGATGAAGATATGGATCAAAATCTATCCAATGCCGATAACGATGCTAAAAAAATCTTAACTGATTATTCAGGCAAATCAATTCTAAAGATGTTAAAATCCCGTTCAGAGTCAAACCTGTCGTTGAGGCTAAGGATAATGTTAAAGCTCATCCGGATTACTACTTTAGTGAGCCATCTGAAACAAAACCATTGAATATTAGAAATGGAAAACACAAGCAACTATCAGGAGAAGCATGGAAGGTATTGATGAAGAATATCAGATGGATGGATACATTGCTGTCGTTGCTCGATGGATTTGAGGAATTAGATAAATATCTCAAGGAAGTTGAGTATCCCTTCCCATCAAATAATGAGGAAGCAGCAAAATTCGTTGAGAGTAAGAAACTTGATCAACGAAGGCGCAAAAATCTTGATGATAATCTTAAAATATTGAATGAAGCAATCCTGAATACGGCTCACGATATCAGACATCAAAATATTGAGCCTTATGTGAAAGTAGATTTGGAAAAGCTACACGATGACTCTGAACGGGCTTATCAGGAGTATGGTGAGGCGCAAAAGCGATATTACGAAGCAAAGAAGACAGTCAAGGGTAATAGCTCAAAAGCAGCACGGTCAGCACTAAAGGCAGCGACATCAGCGATGAAGGCTACTAAAGCAGTTCATAGTAGCAAATACTATAAATATAGCAAATTGATACAGGAGATCGCGGAAGAAGAGGAACGTAAGCGTACAGCTGATGAGTTTGCTGAGCGTACTCGCGGAGAGGGACTTAAAGGGCGTGGTCTAAGAGGAGCAGGCGTGGCTCCACTGGAAGGGTTGTCAGACGAGGAAGAACCTACAATCTTAATGAGATTCAGGGCTTAGCTACACCGATTGCTTACGTATATCGCCAGCTTGGTAGCAAGTACATTCGTATTCCTGACCTTGATACTAAGAGTCTCGTCATTGTTCAGCCGAATCGACGCAAATGCGGTCCTAAGTGTCAGATTAGTGATAGCCTACAATCAATGATCAGGAGTCTCGTATATAAGAACCATATTGATCAACCAACGTATGACAAGCTCAGCGTCGAAGATAAAAAAATGTTCAAGGAGATCCTTGCGATCACTCATCTCCAGTACAATTTCCACGATAAGCTTACAGATTCACTTGAAACACTTCGTGCTGAGTATGACAAGCTGAAAGGTGAGATCGAGCTCTGGAATGATAACCCAAGCATCATCAAGCAGCTCAAGTCTCTTACCGTGGATATGTACAGCAATCGTCTTATTGATGATAAAGAATTCAAGGAGATTATGACTCGACTACTATAAACACCATGTTCTTCTTTAACCCCCGAATTATTTCAGCTTCCAGTGGGAGCTATGGCGATAACGCCGATAACAACATCGCTGAACTCAAAGCTATCATGAAGAATCTTATCATTCATGACCGCCCTCAGAAGACTCAGGCCGCTGTATGGGCCACTGATCTCGATAAGTCAATCAGGAAGTTAGATGCATCAACCCAAACTGAGGGAGGCCGTATGTGGGCTTACCAGCCGAAAGAAAAACTAAAACCGTGAAGACATTTGCTCTCTAAGCTATACCACTTCGCACGAGCTTATTTCGATATCTTCGATAGATGTTGATTTTTTTATCGCTGATACTAATTTCAAGTATGGCAGACTCCCTATCAGGACTTTTGGTTGGGAGGAACACACTATCACCAAGAACAATAATTCTGTCAGCTTGGAGCATCGTCGATCCCACGATTTGGTTAGGGTTATCAGTAGATAAATTGGTTTTGAGCTCTTTACTCGGACCGCAACCCATGATTATGCTATATGCTACCAAAGATATTTCTTTGAATGAGCTTGCGCATACACACACGAAACTTGAAGGCAACCATTTTTCAAGCCAACTAGTTGGCGAATCGACAGACTTGCGTGTCTCTATATTCACTCAGCGATAATTGCTCGTAGTTCATTAAGTTGCGATTTCAGATCATCGACCTCAGTCAATAAATGTTGGATCATCCGCATATTGTACGCGGAGATTCTTGAGTAATCAATATTGAGCTGTGTGTGAGCTCTAACGATGGGTCCTCTCCTTCCTCAATATCATCGCGATAGTAAACCGAGCACAAATCCATCAGGTGAGCTTTTGCTAAGTCCTGGGCAATCAGTCCTACTTCCTGTCCAGGCCTATTTTCTGATTCGATCCACTCATATAATTTAACTTCACACCGATCATAAAGGATTTTGATGCGATCGAGTGGGGCCGGCTGAATATTCCTCTTCAGTCGTCGATCTGACGTCGTAGCCAGAGCTGTGCAGGCTAGGTAGCCACCGAAAACGGCTGATACGTTATATGATATTGGACCGAGTGCCGATTCAGTGACACCAGAATTGGTCTGGAGGCGATAGACGGTTGATGCGCCGGATCCAAACTGATACAATATAACATTTGGGATGTGGAGAGGAGCTGATGGAGTGACTGTTCCAATGCCAAGGCGGCCAGTGGTTGTCAAAGTCATTTGGGTAGTAGCATTCGTGCCAAAACGGACATCATTATTAGAAAAATTACCAATCCATGCGGCATTCGTAGACGTGGCATTAGTGCCGTTATTTACTAGAATCTGAAATTTCTCCGGTGTTATATTCGAGCCAGAAAACATACACATCCGTGAGTAATTACCATCTAGATAGTCTGCACCAGAACCAGTTATTGAGAAGTATTCAGTGCTCGGAACTGAATTTATACCCAAGTCTGTTAGACTCCCGAGAGAGGTAATGTTTGATTGATTTCCATAAGATACATACCCATGTATTAAACCAGAGCAAGTGATATCCCCAGTTATTGAAATAGTTGCTGCTGATATATTGCGGCTCGCATCAACGAATGCTGCGCTATTGATTTGATACCCCACGGATGCGTTCATCGTTCCGCTGCATGTAATATTTCCGATATTAACAATATGGCGCGAAGATGTAATAACATCTACCCCATCGACTCGTATCGATCCAAAATCGCAAAGCACTCCACTTACCTTGATAGATCCATTCAGGTTTTGAGCATCGAGAGTGCGGATAGAGCCGATGTCCTTGTTCGCATCTACAACAAGAGCTCTAGAAGCTACCGCTCCTCCTAAGGCGATCCCCACATAGAACGAATGGTTGAAATTATCATACAATGCGGTAGTTGAATTCCAAAATTTGATATTTGGACAGCTCAGTCCAACACCTCCAGTCGATAGTGTTAAATTGGTTAGCGTACCAACCGATGTAATAGATGGTTGCGCCGTTGTAGCAAGCGTTCAGTAACTGAACCAGATACAGTCAGAGACGATAGCGTACCAACCGATGTAATAGATGGTTGCGCCACTGTAGCAAGCGTTCCAGTAATTGAACCAGATACAGTCAGAGACGTTAAAGTACCTACAGCGGTGATACCTGTTTGCGATCCGGAAACGGCTCCCGAAAGAAAGTAGCTGAGATCGATGACAGACCTGTGATCGAACGCGAAGCCCCTGTGAAGACCATATTGCCAGCGATGGTGAGCCCTGAGAGCGTTCCAACTGATGTAATATACCCTGAGCTGCCGTCTGTAGCGTTCCATAGATATTTGTAGCGGTCAGAGAGGCGATCGTTCCGATAGATCCCGATCCATCCAGTACAAAAGCCTTATTGATCGTGGCTGCTCCAGGCGTGATACTGACTACGTACGAGGGAATAGATGATACAGTGGAACCATTCACGGTTAGACTGCTACATGATAATGCCCCAATTCCGCTAATATCATTATTGGTACCAGGAACGAGGGCTATACCTTGTGTTGCTGTCCCCGGAGTAATACCTGTAATATAATTCAAGCGATAATCATTCTTATCGAGATAAAGCGTTTGAGCGTAATCATAGGTTAGATATCCACTGGCATCCAATGTTAGATAGAATGCTGGGTTATAGATAGGTGATGTAAAAATTGGTTGGGGATAAGAGAAACTGAACTCATAGTTGTTTTTGTCTCGAGCTATATAGATCGAGTGATTAAAGACACGATCATGAGCGGTATTCCAGACTTCGGCGCTTCCTTGCCAAAGAAATTCAAGTCTGCTGCTATGGGCGACATCCCTACGCTTGACATCAAAAGGTTGTTTAGAATGGTTGTCCTTGGTCCCTCCTTCAGTGGGAAGAACAATCTCTGTATGTTCACCTCAAGCATTCTCCACACGTATTCGCGCATCTAACGATCATCGCCCGCAATCTACACCAAGAGCTCTATGAGTACCTCCGAGATAAGCTGGAGGATTTTATCACTCTTGCTGACCCCGATACGCCACCTAAAGTCGATCAAGCACGTCATACGCCACTAAGTTCCAACAAACCTGAGCTTGTTATCATAGACGATTACAGCAATGATAAGCTACTCCAGAAGAATATCTTTTCACATTACTTCACCCGCGGAAGACACTTCAAATTGAGTACGATATTCCTTGCCACAGCTACTTTGCTACTGATAAGATGATTCGCTTGAATTCAGAGTATGTAGCGATCCTAAGAGCGAATTCGAAGCGTGATTTACAGATGGTGGTCAAGGACTTCAATATCAAGGGAGGTGATGATCGATCGATTGTCTACTACTACAACAAAGCCACTGAGCAAAAGGGACAGATGTTGTTCATTGACTCTGTGAAGGGGCAAATCAGGTACAACTTTGATAGGCCTATTGCGATGGAAGAGTACTTCCAATTAATCAATCGGAAAAATGCTTAACATCATATACAACTAAAATGGCGAGCTTTCTCAAACTTGACAGTACCAACCTAATCCAAGATGGATACAACTCAACTTGGAAATACTCGTTCCCTGGTTCAGCCGCTGACTTTCGTGATGTAGTATATGCAGTCCAAAGCATCAGCATGTACAACTCGGAATATAATATCGATGCGATGCAGTTTCAAAACACAAGCTTCAAGATCGAAGTCCCGACCGCGGCTACCACCTCTACTATCAGCATTATTCTCCCGGATGGTATTTATTCCTATGACGATATCAATCGTACTATTCAGACCGCCCTAGTCAATGCTGGCGCATATTTGATCGACCCATCAGGAAATAACGTCTTCTATCTAAAACTGAGTGAAAACAGTGTCTATTACGCTTACCAGGTAGATTTCCCCCTACGCCGACAACTTTGCCAACTAACGGTGGTACTTGGATAAGACCTGACAACTGGTCTATACTCACCTGGCGGTACTGGATTACCTACCACAACTCGCGTCCCTCGTCTTATTATCGATAATGTTGAGTTTGGAAAGGTTCTTGGTCTAACCGCAGGTACCTATCCCGCTGCCTCATCGATCGTTGCTAGTGCTCAGCTGTCTAACATCATTCCTCAGATTCACCCCACCAGTTCATACATCGTACGTTGCGATCTCATCAAAAATGAATACGTTGCCTCTGGTGATATTGTCAGTGCATTTGATAGAGGTGATGCAGCAATTGGACAGCTTATTTCATATAAACCAAGTCAGTATGCATGGATGAAATTGCCATAATGGATCTCGCTCTACAATTACTATCAGTATCTATAACCAAAATGACAAGAAGGTAATCTTCCGTGATACTTCAGTTTCAATAATGTTGTTGCTAAGACCAAAAAAATAAGTTAGCGAATGCTTCTTTTTTTCCTCACAATTTAAATGAGCCACCAGACTTACGCATTGCACGAATCTTAGCCATGTGATCCTTAGCTTCTTGCGAACCCTTTGCAAATTTCTTACCCTTTGGCTTGGCAACGCCTACCCCATAACGACGACGGACTTCACCTCGAACAGATTTGATTAGGTCTCCATACTCAGGTTTAGTCGCCTTGCTCAGTAAGTACTTCTCTCCTGCATCAACTGCATCAGTTATAACCCCCTTTCGTTTAGCGTACGAAAGAGCTCGCTTGGCCCCCTTCTTGACGTCTGTCATAGTTAGACGACCTCCTTCTTTATCGCTATCAGAGTCATAAACACCAATACCCGTCATGGAACGAATGGCTGCTCTTGCTGGAATAGCCGCTGATGGCTGTCCAGCATATGTAGCGAGAGCGGGAACAGCGAGATCAGCTGCGCGAGACAATAGTCCCGAATTTTTAGCGAACTTAAAAGCTGATTTAATGCCTCCCCATATCTTGGACCAAATACTCGCTCTATACATGCCACCTCCTTGCATATACTTGAATGGATAGTCAATTTCCTTCTTGTGATAGTTAGACGCGTGCCTTTTCCCGCTTTGTGTGCTTTGACCGCTTTAGCATACGATTCAGGGTGTAGATGTAGTGTAGCACCGCTCCCACTTAGATCATCTTTAGTCAGCGATAATGTACCGGTCTTGAACGCTCGCTTGAGCTTCCCTCGGGGATTGTTGATGAAACTGATAACTCCTTGAAAGTCATGGTTAATTATATATAATAGTCAGGTTTAAATCTTTCATTTTTGAAAATACTTGTGGCTTATTGTGCTGTTTGGAATATAGCCAGAGCATACACCATATTCCACAGTAATCTCCATACGTACCTTGGAATTGCTTGGGATTATACTTCCCGATACCATACTTCGTTGGTGCTGCTTCTCCCATTGAATCGAAGAATTCACCATTATGGACAGCCTGCCAGTGCCCCACATCGAGATTAGGTGATCGTAGTAGAACCAGATAGGACCCTTTCTGTGAGATAGGTTTTGTTATTTCATTCGATTCATAGCTCATAATATTTAATTTCGTTCAAACTATATTAGAAACCATATACAATCAACGACGAGTGAAACTCAACTATCCGACCAATATTTGTACCAGAGTTCGCTCAAGAGCGATCCTGAGATCAAGGTATCTTCCGGCAAGCGTGTCCCGTTTGTTATCGATCTGAATCAGAGTTCGTACCAGAATGGTGCCACTACTATCGATGCCACTGCTCAGCTTAACGGTTCTGAAGGATTTGCTTTTCTTCGCGATGCTTACATCATGCTCCCATATAAGATCTCGATGAAGAATGGTGGTACTGCTCAGACCGCTGCTGCCAATCGCTTCTGCGCTACTTTAAAGTGTGGCAACTGGAACGTCATTGATAGCATGTCTCTGGAACTCAATGGCAAGACCATTGTATCGATGGCTGATTACAAGCTGTTTTGGAACAATGTCCGTGCTCAGACAAGCTATAGTCCTCAGTACGTTGAAAAGCATGGAGCGGAGTCATTCCTCTTCCTTTATGCCGCTCAGTCCGTCTCATACAGCTCTGGAACTAATTCCCTTAACGGTGATGGTTATTCGAACACTCCTGCCTTCTCGTCTTCGTTTGCTACCTCGGCCCCCTCTGGTGGAGCAACCATCCCTAATGATGGTTTGGTAAGACGTCTTCTATCTAACCCTCCTACCGCTGGCGCTGATTTCTCTTCGACGTGGCCTTCGGTTGGTGGAGTCACTGCCTCTACCACAATTGCTAACCAAACTGCTCGTGGTGCCTTTGTATCTGGTGCTGCTACTGCTAACGCAATCATGGGAACGTGGAACTACATGCTAAAGGTTAAGCTAACCGATCTGCATCCCATCTTTAAGGAACTAGACCTCATGGCGAACCCTCAAATCCGTCTGCGCTTCCGCGTAAATCAGGGTACTTCTAGTATCGCTGTAGACGCTACGAAGGGTATGTCGCTAACCAGTACTACTCTCGCGAGTGGTAATGTGTGTCCTGTTATGGTTGCTGCTTCTTCCACCGGCAATCCTATGGCTAGTGTTCTTGCTGCTTCTGCTCCATTCAGTATTTCCTGGGGTGCTGTTGTCAATGCTCTTGAGCCTACTATTGATGGCACTTACATGCCATTCACTACTTCTCGTCTCTACGTACCATTCGTTCATCTTGAGAACCCTCAGGCAATTATCTCCAAGCCTGTGAAAAAGGTTCGATACAATGATTGTTATGCTCAAATCTTCAACCAGCGTGCTGGTACGGGTAAGCAATCCACTCAGCTGAATGCCGCTTTTGATCTCAGCTATCGGCTTCTGTTAAGAATGCTAAGTATGTAATCCTCCTCCCTTTTGCTGAGCAGACGGGTAGCTTTGCTACCGCCGCTGTACAACAGTTTCAGAGTCCGTTTGATTCGGCTCCTTGGACTCTGCACCCTGGTTCGTCCATTCACAACTTTAACGTTCGTATTGGTTCCCAGCAGACGTTTGACATCAGCCACGACTATGACTTCCATCACTTCACCAATGAAATCGCAAAGATTGCTTCGATTAACGGTGATCTGACTCCTGAACTGGTAAATGGTCTTCTTGACTATCAGACGTGGTCGCTAACTAACCGTGTTCTCGTTGCTGATGTTAGTCGCCTAACGGAACGTGATGTACCTCAGGCGATTCAGGTACAAGGTGTCAAAAGGTGTCAACGCTGGATGCCAGGGCACTAACATGCTCGTACTGGTTGTGAGTGAGCAAGAGTTGACTTTTGATCGCTTGACCGGGGAGATTTTGGATTTTACCACAGCGTAGGTTCTCGATAGAATATATGTTTTTGAATATAATGACTTATCCCTACAAGAACCCCTCCAAAGATGATGCTATTGACGATTATCGGAAATTAGTTGATTTTGATGCTTCTGCTATTGGTCATTCCCATGTCGGTATATTAACGTGCGATTACGTATTCGAAAAAAATCGAACCAGGTTAGCTATAAGGGTCGTAAGTCCAAGTTCGATGCATGGAAGAATCCTGATGAAAGAAAGAAAGTTATCGCAAATGCTATCAAATGGCATGATAAGACGTCTGAAGCTGAGCTGACTAAAGCTAACCTACGTTCAGTTTTAAACTAACTTATGGCTCAGTCGCTAATTTCCGCCCTGCTGTCGCCAAGTACGTCTATACCCACTTCAAAGCGAAGTCTGTATTAGATCCATCCGCTGGTTGGGGAATCGAATGCTCGCCGCGATGTCAATGGATATTGACTATATCGGTGTTGATTCAAATACTAAGCTTAGATCTGGATACAAAAAAATGTTCTCTACTTTTAAATCAAAGTCGAATGTTGATATCATTACTGCTAAGAGTCAGGATGTCGATTATAGTAAATACTCATACGACCTGATATTTACATCGCCTCCTTACTTCGATATTGAAAGATATGATGGAATGGGTTATGTTGATAAGGAAACATTCCTTGACGACTACTTTATTCCAACGTTCCGTAATGCATATCAATCGCTTAAGATTGGCGGTCACTAGCGATCAACTGCCCTCAAGAGACGATCAAGCATCTATCTTTTGTTGGGAAATTTAAAAAAATAAAGATGCCGATTGCTAATCGCAATGGCGGTGGTCATGATGCTCATGAGTTAGTATATTGGTTGAAGAAGTAAGTTAATTCAATTCCTGAAGTAGCTTAGGACACTCTCAATAACAAATTGACTCTTACGAAGCCAATCGATATAGTTCGAATCGATTAGACTGATTTGCGTAAGTGTCTTACCTTTGTACTTACCCCAGGTCATCATATAAGAGTTATCATCACTTAGAAACTTAGAGTGGAGGAAGATCTTGATTTCCTCAGTAATATTGAGACTTGGTTGGTTGAATACCCAACGACAATAGCCAGGATCAGAAGAATATACTTCTTCGATCGGCGTACCCTTGTATTTCCCAAAAAAAAAGAAAAAAGTTAGTTCGTTCGACATGTTATCAGTGGGGTGTATCTATATACATACCCCATTTAATATTTTGAGAAAAAATTTAAAATTTAGTTATCCCATTGATTCGAAGAAGTCTTCGATATCGCCAAAGCTATTGAGTTGCTTCATCAAACGTGATGGATGCATGGCTTCAGCGATGAGTTCTTCTTTATTTAATGTTCTTCTTAAAGAAGCTGCGCTGTTTAAAGAACTGGACTTGGTTTTCTAGTTCTTCAAGGATGTAATTCACAGGATGCTCTTCGTAATCATGATCGAAGCTATATATAAATTCTTCGAACTCGTCCTCATCGTCATTTTCATTTTCAACAGTATATAAGCGGTGAGCTTATAAGCTAAACCACGACTGATATACACGCTGAGCTACGAGGTTGTTTGCTGTAAAATAGCATTCAAGTGTGTTCATGATTATGCGTTATCGAAAGTGTCGAAGTAGTATAGTTTGTTATTATACTTACTACTTTTATCCTTCAGGATGGATTACCTTTCTATACTAAATTCATTGCATTGCATCAGAGGCGTTGATAGCATTTGTGGAGCTTGGAGATTTGGAGAGTACCTCCTTCGCACCAGAGGGTAACGAGAGGTGTTGCCTACTTTATTTTTTCTTGGGTTATTTCGATAGAAATGGGGCTTTTGGGTGGGAGTTTGGGTGATGAAATGTTTTTTACCCCTAGTGTACCTATGATCCACTACTAACGTGCGGTCATGCCGGTGGAGCTTTCATTCTCCGCGATCGTGGCTGGCGCCATGAGCCACCTCGTGGACTCTCGACAACGACGAAATACTACACCCCTAAAGGCTGGACAAACAAGCGCGCGGCTGAACGACGCGTTGATGTGTTTTGGGGAGAAGACGAGCTGCTGAGATACGTTCCGGAAGAAGGTATGCGCGCGAGCCTGCATGGCGAGTTACGGTTGCCTAACACTATCTGTGTGTAATCCTCAGATGCATGGAGCCCCCATCAAAGAAGGCAAGAGCGCGTGACGGTGCTCGGGCTCGCGATCGCGATCAAACGACTACGTCGCCGTCCGTTTCGTCACGCCTGCTAGCACCAGCTCTCGCCCACTCGCCACACCTTCCAGCCCATCGGCCATCAGCCCCATCTTCGGTGTCCAGTGTCAGTAGCTCACGTGAGGCGAGCCCAGATCCCCCGTGAGTGCTTCAGTGCCGGATACACCACCCGTCCGCCGCACATTGGCAATGACGACGCCTGTGCCAGCCACAAGAACAACTCGCAGCAGCGCTGCGATAACCGAGGCAGACACGGATCTTGGGGACACTGATGACGGCGTGTTCATTGGATCTGGTGACGAAGAAGATTTCACTATCGAGGATGAGATAAGCGATGATGAAGGCGAAGTCTTTGTTCCTGAGGCTGAGGATACCGAGAGTGAAGACGAAACGGAAGCGGCACCAGCAGAGCTTGATGATGAGCCCAACGAAGACGAAGAAGACCTTTTTGCATCTGCTGCACGTAGCCGCCAGTGCTGAAGACCTGTCAAAAGCCGACTTGCGACTTCATTACGCGCAAAGGCTGGGAGGTTGATATGGAGAACACAAGTACGTTTATTATGTGGAAGTACAGGTTATGGTTTTGACGCTAACATTCTTATCCTGTACAGGCCGTGACGTTCACGTTCCTGCTCAGAAGCTACATCAAAACGCTGCAGGGTCGCCGAAGCCGTTGGTCTCAACTGGGAAGGCCTGCTTTTTATGATGCATCCCAAAGAGATGTGGATCGAGATTGCAAACCAGTCGAATGCCTATCAACTCAGTCAGCGCAACTTTTCGCCAGGGCAGCTTGCACAATGGAATCAGCGCCGCCGAGCCCGCAATCCAGCTTATCAGCCGAAGAGTCCGGCACAGCGCGCGAGGGAGATGGCCAAGTTCAAGCAGATCCAGCCGTTCGAGCTGGTGAACTTCATCGGCTTGCTGTGTGCCAGGGCATTGTGCCCTCATCGCGGAAGACTGTCTAGACACTGGGCTACAAATGCGCAGGGCGCCGTTCCCAGAGGCACGTTCGGAAAGTTCATGGCTCGTCACCGCTTCGAAGCGATTATCCGCTACCTCCACTTCAGCAGCAACGATGATCCTGACGCTCGGCTCGTCAAGACGTGGAAGGTGAAGCCAGTTGCAGACGTTATCAATGGTACATTCGCTGCTGGAATGACTGTGGGCCCTCGTATTGCATTCGATGAAGGTATGATACCGATGAGGAGCCGATTCAGTCCAATGCGGCAGTACTTGAGAGCCAAACCGCACCCTTGGGGTACAAAGTGCTACCTTACGTGTGATTCGGACACCGACTACTGCTACAGAGCGGAGATCTACCAAGGACGTGTGCAAGGCGAACGCCGAGATTTGCTGCCGTCGGAGAACGCCGTGCTGCGCAATTTGGACACCGTACTGCAAGGCCAGCGGGACCGTCTTATAATCACAGACCGCTTCTACACGAGTGTGCAGCTTTCCACTATGCTGCTTGATCGCGGCCTCTATCACGTTGGAACGATACGTACTGACCGACTTGGGTTCTGCACTCGCATCGTCTACAAGACGCATGAGCCACGGGGTCCGCGGGGAGTCTTGCCGGATTGCGAGGTCGCGCGTGTTTCCAAACATGATGGCCGTCACTTGGATGGACAACAAGCCCGTGTGCTTCCTTACGACTGGATGCTCTTCAGCTCGAACAACTGTTGGGAGGCGCGAAGGTGCTCATATCGAGCAGGTTCCTGCACCGCAACTCGTGCGTGACTACAATGAAGGCATGGGTGGCGCTGACACGCACGATCAAAAGCGCCTGCAGCGGTTCTCGATTCAACGCGCGGTGCGATTCAAGAAGTACTACCATACTATTTTCGTTGGGCTAGTGGACATGGCTTTGGTCAACAGGTTCATTATCTACACCCAGCTGTTCACGCGCAAGTACCCTGGCAAACTCGCCTCCACGCACTGCCAGTTCATGGAAGACATGCAGGTAGCGCTGCTTTCCGTTGGCCCGAGTGACTTCGAAGGAGACCTGTCGATTGAAGCCATGTTCGGTAGCACACCACGGGCGCGTGCTCGACCGCGATCGGTTGCAACATCGCGTCATGAGATCGAGCAAGTTGATAAGTTCCGGACTGTTCACGTGGGCGGCAGAGATCAGCAAAAGCGGCGGCAGTATGCATGCAAGTCTGCTCGATTCTACGGCGCGCTCAGCATTTACCTGCGTGGGAGACTTATCTGTGCAGGACGTGCTCAAACGCGCACGGCACCGGAATCATCTACCTCTGTCAGCGTGTTCGCCAGCACGATCCGAATGGCCCGGTCAACACCGCCACATGCCATCAGATCTGGCATGACATGTGGCGCAACGGCACTAACACACCCGACGGCGTTCGATATCGCCGACGAGCACCGCAGGAAAACCGTGACGATGACGCTGAGTCTAGCAGCGGTGAAAGCGTTGGTAGTGAGTAGTGTAGATCATTGACAATACAGCAAATGCATCCGCTGAAGCTACTTACGCTTGTGTAGATCGAGTCTTGCAGCACCATGTCGTTGAACTTGTCGGCAAGAGCGGTCGTCATTGAGACTGCGGCAACTTGCGCTGTTGGAAGGACGATCCTGAATGATTGATCCGCGTAATAGACATGCAACGTAATGCCCACAGGCCAGTTGTATCATGATCAGTACAGGTTATCACGTGACGAGAAAGCAAAGCAAACCTGTACAGCACAGCATATCAATGCGGTTAGGGAAATTTCCTGCTGGCTCCGCCAAAACTCCGCAAATAGTGAAATCAAGTATCTTTGTAACGTGTACTGTACAGTAGAAAAAAGAGCAAAATCGTGGTACCGAAGGGGTTAACCTCTCGATCGGCGTGTATTATTCTAACAATTTATAACCCGAAGCTCTCTGATTATTCATCGTCTTGAACTCACACTTAGCACGTCGGGACACGAATGACCTCCGTGATGTTCTTCTTATAGTTATCCAGCCAGCTATTCCTGACGTCTGTGAGGGCCGGCTCAAATTGCTTCATACCGATTGTCTCCTAAGAGCGCGGGAAGCAGCGATTCGATGGGTGCCGGTTGATTGCTGTTGTCAGGACTGGGCCAGGTCTTAACTTACTGGTCCGAGCACTTGCACTCCGATGTGCTAAACCAGAACACCTTCCTAAAGCTCGATCCAGAAAACTCGCGATTCCTGTGACCAGTAATCGTTCCGCTTCCAACAAAAAAATTATCTATCCGTGCTACGAACTAGTACAGCGTGTGCAGCACCAAGTACTTGGTGCCTTCGTCCTTCAGTTCCATCATCCCATAGGCCTTCAACGTCGCCGGTTTGTACCGTAGTATAGCTTGCCATCATGGAGGTGATAACCATTTAGAGCGGCGCTTCTGCTCCGGCATCCAATTGCTGAATCAATTGACCAAGCCTCAGAAAAACAGCAAACGACCGATGTTTAATCCACACAACCGTCAAAGCCAGCAGGACGCGAATGGATAAAATGCTCAATACAACGTCGACCACAACGATCCCGTGGCAAAGCAAGCTCCAGACGTAGTAGGAGACTGAGAGAGCTGTCGGGTTGGAACGCTTCAGGACTGTTTGGTTCAGACCAGACAGAAACGCCTGAAATACCAGCGCACTAACCAGCTCTCCCACGAAAGCCGTCTCGTAGCTGAAAAACAGTCGCTTGATTCCCATTCGCCGCTTTTCTCGCAACCGATTCATGTGTTCGAGCATCTCAAACAGCAGCAGCACCAGCCCCCACAAGTTGCAGCTGTTGAACTCGAGTTGCCCAGCCATCATTGACGATAATAAGAAATGCTCGGCCATGATACCTTCCATGACCAAGTAGAGCAGAACGAAGCGGCGACAATTCCTCGCTCCGTGCACCGATAAACGCAAACTTTCCTGTACGAAAACCATGGCTTCGTGAGAAGTCAAATTCTCGCCTGAGTAGTAGTATAGCGTCTGCAGATCATGTAACTCCGGCGGATCGTAAGGATACGATACAATACCCAAAACTCGACCTGTGATGCTGTCTGTACCTGTACGACATCCTCGCCTTTGTGCTGCCGGTATCTTGATCCAAGAACAACCCGTTCATGTCGTACGTCCCCACAGTTTCCACCATCAATGTTGTCTTTTCCTTCGCGCAATATGTATTAACTTCGCCTTCGTAGAACGAGTAGAACCCAATGCTACCGTGATAGATGTACATCTCGATCGGGTAGCTGTCGTTATCGTAGCTGGTTGGCGACGTATGAAACGGCCTCACCGTAGTGTTCCCGATGAAATAGTTCCTGTGCAGATTGTACTGCGGGACGACAGAGTGGCAGATAATTCCCTGCTCCGCCCTGTAGTAATGTGTGGCCTCGGTGTTCCACCAGATCCTCGCGAGTACGAACGTCTGCAGGGGGCAGGTTTCTGTCAAATTATCAACTTCGTTCTGGAGATCGTGCGGAACGACGAGGTTCTCGGACATTTGGTGCAGCATGACGAATTTCAGGGAGATGACTACTTGCAAAGCGAGCGGCACAACGCCCATGATCGCCCACAACGCAATCAGCACTCGGTGAGCAGTGAACGCGGAGCCGCGATTGCGCCAAATAGGACGAGGGTCCTGGACACTGGTTTCATGGAAGACGCTGGGCTTGCAGTCTTCTTGCAGCTTGATTGAGGTTTAATGATGAGGGTGAATAGAAGTTCACAGGTTCGTCTCACCTAAACCTAAACCAAAACTGTAAACTACTTGGAAAACGGGTCGATCCATTTTCGCTCCAAGACAAGTAAAGCATAAAAGCTCGAGACGTTAATTCTATTTGCATTTTCCTTATCATCACTACGAACCGGCATCCATATTAGCGCGGGGAACTTGAGATTCACCACTCTTTATACTCAAAGGTATTATTAATACCTACAGCATACTATATAGTACTACGTAGTAGTAGTAGTAGATGAAACAACTATCAAAAATCTTCGGCTCTATTCTATCGGATACCAACGCAAAAGTCGGAGACTTTCTCGACGACTGTGGCCAAGTGGGCCATTTGAGTTATGAGAAAAGTGAATAACCGCCCACTTCCCGCAATGATGTTGCTGGCGTTGAGTATAGTGGTGCTACTACTTAGTTAGAAATATTTGGTAGGAACGTGTGCCCATGTACTTGACGAGTTACTGCTACGAATGGGATCGATTGCTTGTACGCTGCAACCCAATCTGTCGGCACAGCAGGCCGCTTGACTTACTTGCAGTCGCTCTTGCCGGCGTAGAACTTGCCGTCCGAGTTCTCGCATCCGCACTGGCCCGTCTTGGGGTCCTTGATGCAGCCAGCTCCCTCGCCCTTGGCAGCTCCGTTGCCACTGTTCATGAACACAGATTTTGCAAGTTAGTACATCAACACTTTTTCTTCCTGACAGGAGCAGCACTTACTTCCAGAAGAATGTCCAGCAGTCCTTGTTCGTCTTCATCTGCGTCGACGTCGGTGCGGTGCACGTGTACGCTGAGCAGGTACCGTACGGGTAGCCGTGGTTGCCGTCGTACTTGTGGTCTTGCACGAACACGGCGAACGTCTGCTTGTCGTGCGTGCGCGTGTTGTGCGAGCACTCGGCGGCCTGGATAGCATTGGAGACCTTGGTCGCCTGGCAGTTGTACGTGCTCGGGCACTTGCCCTTCGTGTTGGTAGTGGCCGGATTCAGCGTCGCGGACACGAGCGCGGGGGTGGCGAGGAGGAGGAAGAAGAGCGAGAAACGCATCGTTGCTTGGTCTTGGGGTGTAGTGCTTGTGCTGTTCGAGGCAAATTATCGACTGAGCTCGTTCTGCATGGCCTTGCGGACAGCGAATAATGAAGCGCGGGGTGGCTACACGTTTTGTTGATATGTTGATACAGATACAGAGAGATTCAATAGTCGTGGTTCGCGTGGCATCACCAAGCTGCAAATGATCCAAAACATTGATCTCTTAGGATGGGAATTGACTTTGCTTTGCTACGAGAAGGCACTCTCCAAATGCTCCCAAGGCTGCTTCGTTTCTGCTTGTTCCTCCTGGCTCTGGATTCCTGAGCCGGTCTTGGCCATACAAACAACCCGGCGAACATTGGCACGCACCGTGCCAGATATCCAGATCCAATTTCTCTTTCCTCGTGCGCGTGTGGCGAGACGATAGAACTGGCTGATCAACAACAAACTAGAGAAATGGAGCTGGAGAGTGATATTAGTTGCTGTAGATGCACATGTACAGAGCTGTCTTTGAGCGAAGCACGAAGCCTCTTTCACCTTGCCAAGCACTAGAAACGAAGACAACACGACAAGTTAGGTACTGGCAGGGCAGTGTGCCTTACGGCAGAGCCCATCTTCCCAGCATCAGTGCAACATAGTTAAGAGTCTGCCTCGATGTGTCCGTCGTCGGCATCGCACAACTCGCGAGCCTATAGCGCGCGGGCGCGGGCGCGCTGGGTGCTCTAGTTATCGTTGAAGTCCGGCCGGATGGATAGGTGTCGTTGGTGTGTGCGCCATCTGAGCATCTCAAACAGCAACAACACCAGCCCCCACAAGTTCTAGCCGAATGATGCGTGTTGAACTCGGGTTGTCCAGCCATCATTGACGATAATAAGGAAATGCTCGGCCATGATACCTTCCATGACCAAGTAGAGCAGAACGAAGCGGTGACAATTCCTCGCTCCGTGCACTGATAAATGCAAATTTTCTTGTACGAAAACCATGGCTTCGTGAGAAGTCAAATTCTCGCCTGAGTAGTAGTATAGCGTCTGCAGATCATGTAACTCCGGCGGATCGTAAGGATACGATACAATACCCAAAACTCGACCTGTGATGCTGTCTGTACCTGTACGACATCCTCGCCTTTGTGCTGCCGGTATCTTGATCCAAGAACAACCCGTTCATGTCGTACGTCCCCACAGTTTCCACCATCAATGTTGTCTTCTCCTTCGCGCAATATGTATTAACTTCGCCTTCGTAGAACGAGTAGAACCCAATGCTACCGTGATAGATGTACATCTCGATCGGGTAGCTGTCGTTATCGTAGCTGGTTGGCGACGTATGAAACGGCCTCACCGTAGTGTTCCCGATGAAATAGTTCCTGTGCAGATTGTACTGCGGGACGACAGAGTGGCAGATAATTCCCTGCTCCGCCCTGTAGTAATGTGTGGCCTCGGTGTTCCACCAGATCCTCGCGAGTACGAACGTCTGCAGGGGGCAGGTTTCTGTCAAATTATCAACTTCGTTCTGGAGATCGTGCGGAACGACGAGGTTCTCGGACATTTGGTGCAGCATGACGAATTTCAGGGAGATGACTACTTGCAAAGCGAGCGGCACAACGCCCATGATCGCCCACAACGCAATCAGCACTCGGTGAGCAGTGAACGCGGAGCCGCGATTGCGCCAAATAGGACGAGGGTCCTGGACACTGGTTTCATGGAAGACGCTGGGCTTGCAGTCTTCTTGCAGCTTGATTGAGGTTTAATGATGAGGGTGAATAGAAGTTCACAGGTTCGTCTCACCTAAACCTAAACCAAAACTGTAAACTACTTGGAAAACGGGTCGATCCATTTTCGCTCCAAGACAAGTAAAGCATAAAAGCTCGAGACGTTAATTCTATTTGCATTTTCCTTATCATCACTACGAACCGGCATCCATATTAGCGCGGGGAACTTGAGATTCACCACTCTTTATACTCAAAGGTATTATTAATACCTACAGCATACTATATAGTACTACGTAGTAGTAGTAGTAGATGAAACAACTATCAAAAATCTTCGGCTCTATTCTATCGGATACCAACGCAAAAGTCGGAGACTTTCTCGACGACTGTGGCCAAGTGGGCCATTTGAGTTATGAGAAAAGTGAATAACCGCCCACTTCCCGCAATGATGTTGCTGGCGTTGAGTATAGTGGTGCTACTACTTAGTTAGAAATATTTGGTAGGAACGTGTGCCCATGTACTTGACGAGTTACTGCTACGAATGGGATCGATTGCTTGTACGCTGCAACCCAATCTGTCGGCACAGCAGGCCGCTTGACTTACTTGCAGTCGCTCTTGCCGGCGTAGAACTTGCCGTCCGAGTTCTCGCATCCGCACTGGCCCGTCTTGGGGTCCTTGATGCAGCCAGCTCCCTCGCCCTTGGCAGCTCCGTTGCCACTGTTCATGAACACAGATTTTGCAAGTTAGTACATCAACACTTTTTCTTCCTGACAGGAGCAGCACTTACTTCCAGAAGAACGTCCAGCAGTCCTTGTTCGTCTTCATCTGCGTCGACGTCGGTGCGGTGCACGTGTACGCTGAGCAGGTACCGTACGGGTAGCCGTGGTTGCCGTCGTACTTGTGGTCTTGCACGAACACGGCGAACGTCTGCTTGTCGTGCGTGCGCGTGTTGTGCGAGCACTCGGCGGCCTGGATAGCATTGGAGACCTTGGTCGCCCGGCAGTTGTACGTGCTCGGGCACTTGCCCTTCGTGTTGGTAGTGGCCGGATTCAGCGTCGCGGACACGAGCGCGGGGGTGGCGAGGAGGAGGAAGAAGAGCGAGAAACGCATCGTTGCTTGGTCTTGGGGTGTAGTGCTTGTGCTGTTCGAGGCAAATTATCGACTGAGCTCGTTCTGCATGGCCTTGCGGACAGCGAATAATGAAGCGCGGGGTGGCTACACGTTTTGTTGATATGTTGATACAGATACAGAGAGATTCAATAGTCGTGGTTCGCGTGGCATCACCAAGCTGCAAATGATCCAAAACATTGATCTCTTAGGATGGGAATTGACTTTGCTTTGCTACGAGAAGGCACTCTCCAAATGCTCCCAAGGCTGCTTCGTTTCTGCTTGTTCCTCCTGGCTCTGGATTCCTGAGCCGGTCTTGGCCATACAAACAACCCGGCGAACATTGGCACGCACCGTGCCAGATATCCAGATGCAATTTCTTTTTCCTCGTGCGCGTGTGGCGAGACGATAGAACTGGCTGATCAACAACAAACTAGAGAAATGGAGCTGGAGAGTGATATTAGTTGCTGTAGATGCACATGTACAGAGCTGTCTTTGAGCGAAGCACGAAGCCTCTTTCACCTTGCCAAGCACTAGAAACGAAGACAACACGACAAGTTAGGTACTGGCAGGGCAGTGTGCCTTACGGCAGAGCCCATCTTCCCAGCATCAGTGCAACATAGTTAAGAGTCTGCCTCGATGTGTCCGTCGTCGGCATCGCACAACTCGCGAGCCTATAGCGCGCGGGCGCGGGCGCGCTGGGTGCTCTAGTTATCGTTGAAGTCCGGCCGGATGGATAGGTGTCGTTGGTGTGTGTGCCAAGAAGGACACAACCTGTCGACAAACTCGTGTCTTGCCTGATTCTACAACGCAAGTCGACGTGGTGGTGGCGATCAAGAGCGCATGAAATACTGGTGAAGGACAGTCAAACGTCATTCTTTAATGTCGAACTCGGCAGAGTGCACGAAATTTAAGTACGTGTACTATGCAAGCCGCCTTTCATCTTTTCCAGAAATGGCGGGCCTTTTTTGTGGCCTCTTACGTTATGACCAAACAAACGAACGGCCACATGTCTCGTGTGGATCGTTCGTAAAGTTAGCACACACAGTCTGTTGCTAACTTGTGTGACACAGAGTACAGACCTTACGCGATTATGACTGACAAATCGCTCGCATTTTTTTTACTAATATAAATTTAATGAAAAAACGATGCGCTTCACTCTAAATTATCCCACAGGTGGTAGCCGTGCCATAACACGGGGCTAATCGTGACAAAAGGCTACTCAGTATCGTAGCCGTCGCAGAGCAACTAGCACCACGTTGGCTCGCCGCACCACAAACATCTCCGTCTGCGATTGACTTGCTCCAGCTCCGCAGCATGAACCAGTGGTGCGACTATGATTCATAGTCTATGAACGTCAAATTAGGAAGTGCTGTTGACGCGGCTGTGCCGGTATGGCGGCTGCCGCAGTCTGCTGCCAAATTTGCCGACTTCGGGTGGTCAACAACAGTCGGTATATCGCTCCAATACAAATCCAAGTCATTAGTTGAAGCCTTGGGCCTGCTCCGCACATTCGCTGTTTTCATCCAGTGGATTCGAGAATCCGCTGGTTTGTGGTCATCCACTGTTTCGCTCCATCCGCTGGAGCAGTTTGCGGAGCACCAAAATGCAATCCGCTATCTGCCCGAATTCACTGTCATACTTAGTTTCCAGCAGGTGCATAAGGTAAGAAGGTGTATTTTATTATGGAATGCAAGCTTAGTCCGGGTTGTCCGCGTTGTCCGCGTTCTCTTCGTGCAAGAACTGCTGGGCCATGAAGTAGCGACGCTCTTCGCCATTCCGTCAAACATTGTTGCTGCTTCTGCATTCATCGCTAAAAGTCGAATGAACTGAACATAGTAAGCTACCGACGTCTTGGCAGTGAATCGCGATTTCAAAGTCTTCATCTGTCTTGGACTCGGCATCTGGCGACTCGGCTTGGAGGAGGTGCCGTGGTAGCGGTGGCTTCTTCGTGTTCACGCTGCTCAGCTCACTTTTTTATGGTTTGTGGTATATTGTGTTACCCAGGGGTTCCAGAAAAACCTCCATTACCAATTGATATTGAATTGGACCTGGTAATGGAGGTCAATCTAAAAGGTAGTAGGCTAACTGTTTGTGTGTTCGTCGTGTGTACGTCCGCTCCCTGGCCAACTGCCTCGCCCTGTCGTGCGGCATGCTCGGCCGCGCAACCTTGCGCCGCAGGTGCCCCATCACGCAGCATACCACTACCATACGGACTCGACCAACTATGCCCGAAATTGCAAAAATGGCCGCAAAAATATATAACAGCCAATGGCGTGCCGTTAAAATTTGAGCTTTTTATCGCCCCCCTATTGGCCGAAATCGAGTTTATTTTCGTCGCCTCGCACATTTTGCCCCTTTTCGAAATCAATCGGCGGCGACTGTAACAGTGCCAAAGGCAACCGATACGTATGCTTTCGCTGTTGTGTTGAGGAAGCAATGTCTTGGGCATTGGGCCAAGACACGTGGAATTATAAGCAAAATTGACTCTGGGTGATATTAAAGTACGGTCGCAAAACCGTACTTAAGCCGAGCTTAGCTGCTAGCCACCGGTTGAGGTGCTGCACGCTAACTGGCCAATATGCATACTAAAGGGCGACTTATGTCCAATGACAGAGTGCCAAGTCACAGCCTATTTGGACTGTGACTTCTACCTGCTTTTGTAACGGGAGATCGTCCCGTTACATCACCCCCACTTGAGGTAGCAGACACCCGTCTGCTAAAGAGAACACGCAAAGGAAAAGAAAGACAAGAGGAGGCTACGGCTACGGATCCCGGGACGAGACGACGGGGACACGGGGGCAGTGATGGCTGAACGTCGGCACCACCAACTTCTCGAACGTGCGCCTGCGCACGTTCTCACAGCGACGAGAGCCTTCGACGCGAGAGAGGCCTCACAACGCAATCGGCCTCGCGACGCGCAAGCAACGGAGATGGCGACGGAGAGGAACACGGCAAGCGCCCGCGAGGGCATCCAGACCGAGTTGGCGCGCTGGGAGCTCTACGACATCAGCGGCGCGGTGGACCCCGCGCCGGAGCAGGAAATGGGCGAGCAGTTTCGCCGCTTCGGCGCCTCGCGCGGCAAGCCTGTCGAAGGAGCCCGCGAAGACTCGCTGCGGCTGTCGTGGAACGCCTTCATCCGCCGCTGGAAGGTCGAGCCGGACTTCGCCGCAGTCTTGAGACAGCGCGAGTCAGCGCGCAGTCGATATGGTCTGGGCACACTGCGCCAGGACCTTCACAACACGTGCTGGGACGAAGACCGGTACTGCTTCGTGAACATGATGGAGAAGTGCCCGCACTGTTGGCCGGGCACGCGTCGACCGTCGGCTGAAGATTGGAGAGACGATGTCGCAGTTGCTCCTCTTGGAGACGAGATCCGTCGTCTCATCGGCTGGTACGAGCGTGCGCTCGACCAGGCTAGGCGCGCAGGTAATGAACCCGCGCCTGCGCGTGCGGCGGATCCGATCGAATCGCCACGGGAGTGGATGACGCTGCGTGCCCCGGAGCCTGAGCAAGCGCAGCCTCGTATGCAGCCACGGTATCCGGAACGTCAAGCTGCAGGTTGTTCCGAGGCTCCCATGTATCATCACTGGGAGCGAAGCCAAGCCAGCGGACGCGATACTCGCGGGAGTTCGGAGTGGTACTGGCGCGGTGATGAGCGCCGCGCCTACTCGGAGTGGGATCGCGGTGCTCCACGAGATGATCCGCGATCCAGCGCTGCGTTCCAGCGCTATCCGTGAGCGGCGGAGGGCCGACGCGTTGAAAACCGCTCGTCGTGGGAGCCGCGCCGTCGTCACGCTGACGACTATTCGTCATGGGAGCCACGCCATGACGCTCGGGGAGCTGGTGCTGACCGGGAGATGCCAGCGCCGACGCCGGTGGCCGATCCGTAGACGCCGCCGCGTGCTCAGGCGCGTCAGGAGCCGAGGATTGGACCGGAGCAGACGCCTCCGCGTGCTGCTGTTGCGAACGAGGCGCCGCCAGCGCCTGCGGCGCCGGATAATCTTGGGCGCCTAAGTCTCTTGACGAGCAAGGTCGACGAGGCGAAGGGTCGCGCGCTGGACGCTGAGCAGGAGGCCGAGCGACTCCGGGATGAAGTCGCTCGACAGGAGCAGCGACTGCTGAAGATCGAGCAGTCACACGATGCGCACAAGCGTCAGTTCGTCGCGATGCGCAAGGCCGTGTGTAACGGGGCGTGGCCCTTATTAATGGCACCCAACCCGTCAGTGTGTCGTACACACATGGAGTTGTCACATAGTGATGTGCCACACTCACATGTGGTGTTTCGTACACTGACCCTGAAATGCGGTACGTACCTAAGAGATACCTTAAGTACGGTTTGTACTTAGCAAGGTCGACATGGCTTGGGAGCCAACCATTTGGAAACAGGTTACTTCGAAGGTGCATTAATTAGACAGTTTATAGTAAGTAGGACTTGGAGAGCAAAAGTAATAGACGTTCAGTTTAAATCTAACCTAGAAGTTCGCAAGTCGTTCGGTACCCGGTACCAGCAAACGACTAAGAAGGCAGGGCCTCGAACTAAGACAGCAGAGACGCCGGCCGTCCGTTGTGGTTAGCGCGTTACGCTTCCTCAAAGCAAAGGTTCGTGTGACTCCCGTCACACCTGGTAGCACTTGTAGTCAATCCCGCGACCGGCGCGGTTGTCTACCATCAAGGTCTCTCTGAGCATGGATGACTCAGGGAGCATGTTGCCGTCTCGGCAGGACTTCCCTCATCTCTCGGACGCCCACTGGGCAACGCTGGAGAAGATGGTGACCCTCCTGGGCGAGACAGCGTTCGCTGGATTCCCCTCGCTTCCTGTGGAGCAACAAAAGGCACGCGTGGAACGCTTCGACAAGTACGAGTCGTCGTCGTTGATCGCCCATGTGAGCGCTGCTGCGCAGGATGCCGCTCGCTCTGCGATGCGTGCTGAAGCACAGAGTGCGGCACAATCAGCAGCGCGCGAGTCGGGTACCTTCGCATCGCGACAAGGATCGACCAAGGCAGTCAAGATGACGGTTCACAAGTTTGATGGGAAGGAGTCGGACAGCCTGGTCTTCTGGATCCGTGAGATCGAGATCGCGCTGAGCGCGGGACAGATCTATGATCCGAGATCCCAGGTCGCCTTCGCCCTGTCCAACCTCGGAGGTCGGGCTCGGGCTTGGGCCATGGCTCGTGAGACGTCGTCTCCAGGCTTCTTCACCTCGTGGTCGTTCATGGAACAAGAGCTGCGCAAGAACTTCTTGCTTGCCAATGTGGCGTACCGCCATCGCTCCCTCTTCTTGCGTTGCAAGCTAGGGAAGCGCTCCCTTCAACACTATGTCATGGAGCTGCAGAATCTGGAAGCAGCCATGGCCGGAGCTCCTCTCTCAGAGGACGTGAAGGTCACGGTATTCATGGACGGCGTCCGTACTGGTCCAGTGCGGACCGAGCTCTTCCGCCGTCAGCCGATGACCTTCAACGATGCAGTGCATCTCGCGCTATTCGAGGATCACTGTGTGCGATCCGCGAAGGGACACGCGGGTCCGACCGACACGTCAGAAGGCCCCACTCCCTTGGAGATCTCGGCGGCGGAGTCTGTTTGGGCCGGCGCGAAAAAGCTTCGTGCGAGTGGTCGCTGCTTTGGGTGCAACGAGTTAGGCCATTTCCGTCGGAACTGCCCGACCAACCCATGGAGAACGGCTCGTGGCAAAGCCACTTCGGCGTCGTCGTCACTCAATATGATTGAGTCCGCGGGGTCGGAAAACGGCGACTCCCAGTAGGGGCGGGACGCCCTGCTGGGAGGCTTCGCTCTTCCCGGACGGCGGTGGCTTCGCCAGCTCCCAGCCCAGGAGAGCAAGTCCCAGGGACGACACTGTTGTGTCTCTCGGTGGCCGCCGCGCGGTCTAACCTCGTGGTTGTCACCGCCAGCGTCAAGGGATACGAAGGACCAATGACCATTCTGATTGATTAGGGTGCGTCGTATAACTTCGCAACGAAGTCCAGTGTGGCTAGGAACAGCATACTGTATGCTCAAGCTTTAGAAGACTCTAAGAGTAATAGCAACGTATCTGTTCGCCTAGCGACTGGGTCGATCGTATCGACGCGGAAGGTCCTTCTCCCCTTCACGGTCAAATTTGACGACTTTAATTCGGTCGAACCGTTCATTGTCCTTGACATGGATGATCGATACGATCTGATCCTCGGCATGCCCTGGCTTGTGAAGCACGAGCCGTGGATCGACTGGCGGAGTCGCACCATAGGTGCAAGTCACCAACCCTTAGCGGATCGAGCTTTGGCGGGTCATGTCCCCTGCGACGGTTTCGTGCACGAGCACCGGGTGCCACGCGGGGAACGACACTTTGCCGGCTCGGCCGAACATGTGTGTGTTTCCAACAAGGGTGGTCGAGCAGAGACTCCCACTACGCAAGGCGTTCGGGCTGGTTCAGCTGTCGCCCAAGAAGAAGAAGCCGCTGACGGAGTTCGCAGCGCGATTCAGGGTGGTCGAGCAGGGGCTCCCACCACGCAAGGCGTTCGGGCTGGTTCAGCCGTCGCCGAAGAAGGAAAAGTCGCTGACGGAGTTCGCAGCGCAACGGTGGTTGTTGACGCTATCACGGGCGATCGCAACGCGAAAGATCTGGCCCCAGTACCGACGTTGTCGGAGCTCCTTGAGCTCGAAGAGCTTTCTTATGTCGAGTTCCTCGAATCGCTTAAGGCGGGGAAACTGGAGGACCTAGTCCTTATCCGCCGCGAACAAGAGCCTCTCGAACTGAAAAGCTCCTCGGTCATGGACCCTGACGTGTTAGAAGAAGGGCGGGTCTCGAAGAGACAACAACGATATGGCGCAGCCATTCGGAAGGACCCCTCGGATCCCTATTATCCTCTGTTGAAGGAATTTTCGGACGTGGTATCGGAGGACCCTCCTTCTGTGTTACCCCCGGATCGGGGTGTGCGCCATGAGATCGAACTCGAGCCGGGTACGAACTACTGCACCACGCGCCAGTGGCCGCTTCCGAAGGAACAAGTCGACGTCATCGACGCGGGCATGGTGCGCGAGTCGAAGTCGCCTCATTCGTCACCGACGTTTTGCGTACGCAAACCCAATGGGAAATGGCGCATGGTACATGCTTTCAACAAGCTGAACGCGGTCACCATCCCCACATCGACGCCCATTCCTCGAAAGGATGTGATGCAGAACAACATGGCGGGGCTGCACGGTGTTTAGCGCGCTCGACATGGTCGATGGCTACTATCAGCTTCTGCTGCGGGAATCTGACATCCCTCTCACGGCTGTGAGCACTCCCAGCGGGATGCTGTGGGAATGATTGGTGATGCCCCAAGGGCTATCCAACGCACCAGCAACGTTTAATCGCTTGGTGACACAGCTCTTCCGGCCGCTGCGGCACTTCGTACAGACGTACTTTGACGACATTTTCGTTCACAGCAGCGCTGAAGATGGGAAGATAGACGTCGAGATGCATCTTGCGCACCTCCGTGAGGTCTTGATGTGCATGCGGGAGAACCGTTTGTATGCAAACATCAACAAATGCATCTTTGGTGCTGAGGAAATCCCGTTCCTGGGCTGCTTCCTTGGAAAGGATGGCGTCCGCGCTGATCCCGAAAAGATCGAAGCGATCTCACAGTGACCGGTGCCTACCTCCCAACGGGATGTGCGTAAGTGGCTCGGCCTCGCCAACTACTTGCACAAGTACAGCGAGTACTACGCTAAGTTGGCCAGGCCACTAACGACCCTTTTGAAGAAGGACACAGACAGGTCCTGGCCTGCGGAGGCTCAGCGAGCCTTTGAGGCGATCAAGCAGAGCTTACAGAGCGCCCCTATCCTGGCGCTGCCTGACGAGGATCGTCCTTTTAATGTCGTGTGCGACGCCTCTGACTTTGCCATCGGCTGCGCCCTGCTTCAGTTGATGCCGAAGGCAGGGACAGGGTGGTGTATTTCCAGTCCCGGCAGTTGAAAGCCGCGGAAAAGAACTACCCCGTCCACGACAAGGAGCTCCTCGCGATGAAGTACGCGCTGGTGAAGTTCAGGGTTCATCTGCTCGGCAGTAAATCCTTCGTGATCTACACAGATCATGCCTCGTTGAGGACAGCGACCTCGTCACCTCATCTTTCCCAGCGCATGGCGCGTTGGTTGTCATTCTTCGCAGAATACAACTTCACCGTAGCTTACAAGCCGGGGAAACAGAATGTCCTTGCGGACGCTCTCTCCCGGAGACCAGACTACGAGCTGGCACACGCGGTGTTCCTTGAGTCGCCGCTCCATGAGCTCATCTGCGAGGCCTATGCGGGCGATGACGATCTTCGAGATCTGGTCGAAGTGCTGCGCACGAAATCGGACAGCTCGGTACTCTCGGCTCGTCAGCGAGCCCAGCTTCACCGCTACTCCCTCGTTGCGGGCTTGCTCTAATATCAAGTATCCCCGGGGGATGATCCGCTGTTGGTTGTTCCCAACGACGAGGACCTTCGTCATCGAATCCTCTTTGAGGCACATGACACGGCGCTCAGCGGGCACCTGGGTCGCGAGAAGACGTATACGTCAGTGGCGTGAGACTTCTGGTGGGCCCACATGTACAAGTGGGTGCCGTCTTACGTTAAGACTTGTGAGACGTGCGAACGGGTCAAACCCTCTTCGGCCGCGGCGGCCCCGCTGATGAGCTTGGCGGTCCCGGCCGATTGCTGGCGCTCCGTGAGCATGGAGTTCATCTTCGAGTTGCCGCCCGATGGGCAGGGCCATACTGGCATCCTGGTCTTTGTGTGTCGCCTGAGCAAGATGGTTAGGCTGGTGCCCGTGAAGAAGAGTGTGACAGCGCCGCAGGCGGCTCAACTCTTCGTCGACAATGTCTTCCGGCATCACGGCCTCCCGGATGCGTTCGTCAGCGACAGAGACCCTCGGTTCGTCTCTCACTTCTGGCAACACCTCTTCAGGCTTCTCGGAAGCTGGACATGTCCACGGCGGACCATCCGTAGACCGACGGTCAAAGGAGCGCGTTAACCGTGTCCTGGAGGACATCTTGCGCAGTGTCTGCGTTGCAGAGCCCACAAAGTGGAGTACGCAGCTTGCGCAAGTGGAGTTCGCGCTTAACAATGCCGTGCATGCGTCGACAAGCTTTACACCGTTCTACGTCAACGGCCTGCGGCATCCGCGTACGCCGCTGTCGTTGCCCCCGGCTTCTGAGTTGGGTGAGGGAGGCGTTGTCGTGAACGACTCAAGAGGCCTCAAAGACGTGCGTACGTCCGTCAAAAACGGAACCTCCTATCCTTCATTGAGACGGGAGAAGCGATCCGCACTCGCGTCCGTGACGCTATGGCTGCCGCGCAGGACTGACAAAAAGAAAACAGCGACCGCCACGGGCGTGCTAACACACATGTGTTCAAACTAGGTGATTTGGTGTTACTTAACGCTAAAAACTTGCCTATACACTCGGTGTCGGCGGTCGGCAGCACCAAGCTGCGACCACGCTTCGTGGGACCTTTCTCGGTCATAGGCGTCCATGGCAATGCCTATACGCTGGATCTGCCATCGGCAATGGCCACGCACCCAACGTTTTACGTCGGCATGCTCAAGCCGTACTATCCGCCGGAGGTGGCTGACTCTGAGAGTTCGACGAGCGAGACATCTGCTGCAGGGCTTGAGCCATCGCGCGCGCCAAGTCGGCCTGATTTAGGACTGGGGCAGCCGGAGCGGCAGGCGCAGTTGCAACAGCCGGAGCAGGCCGAGCCTCTAAGTCGCTTACGCGCGTGTAGAGGTGGCGAATCCACGCCAGATGATCCTGTTGATCGTGACGTTCGCTCGCACGAGCACGCTCAAGATCCGCGACGCGGTCGTAGAGATGACGCATGTCACGAGCCTGCCGGCCGAGTTCTTCCCGCAGCTCCTGCACCCGACGTTCTAGTCCCTCTTCCTCGTGCCGAGAACGGCGGTAAGCGGCCACAGTCGCCTCGACGGTTTGCAGGCGGCCACGCAAGGAGGTCAAGTCCAGTCGCTGGGTCTCGAGGAGACGCTGACACCCCTCCACCGCGTCCAGAAGAGGCTCCCAAGCCGAGGCAGAGGCTTGAGTCGCCAACGCACGACGCGGAGCGTTCCGGTACGATGAGTCGTCCGTTACGACCTCCGCCTCCGTTGATCGGAAACGACGGTGACCGCTACTTCCACGTGGAGAAGCTCCTGAAGCGCCGTGGGCGTAAGGGCTACTACCAGTATCTGGTAAAGTGGCGCGGTTATCCCGAGGATCAGAGTACCTGGGAAGACGGTCGTCTCCTCGAGGAGGACTGCAGCGGGGCTGCAAGCGCTTTAGCGTAGAGGAAGACACAGACTCAGAGAGTCTCTAGTACTATTGATAACCTTACGCTCTATACAAAAGCTATACCGAGTACCGTAAGATAACTACTTACGGACTCCAAGAGACAGAAGTACCTTAAACAAGGCTAGTGAACTCTTAGGCTTCAAATGTGAACTGCATGTATTGTTGTTAGTAGCGGCAGAGCCGCCTGTTGTCTGAATGTATAGGACTCACTATCTATCATAGTAGATCCTAGTCTAATGCATATGGGTGGCTCTCAAGTCACCTACTGATCTAATATGAACTAAAGGGGTGTGTGCAACACATAACTCGTGTGACACACACTTATTTGATGTAACCCCGTTACACCTTCCCCCACCAGACTGTGGACACCACGTGTCCGCACTCGTCATCGTCTCGATTGAGAAATCTCTACGGCAACGGCCAAGTCGCTTGCCCTCGCGAGAGCCCGCTCCAGAACTTTCCAAGTTCAACGAGCACATGGCTCGGAGTCCGCAGGCGTCTTGGTCATTCGACAACAAGAGCGCGCCCGCGTCCCCGGCACCTAGTGCCACAACGTCCGACCGTAAGGTCTCGCCGCGCCCCGCGTCAACGCTCTCGGTGAGAGAGTATCACGCCCTGCAGCAGCGCCGTCGTGCTCCTAGCTCCGAGAGCCCCAGCAGCGCGAACATGGTCCGCCGTGCGGCAGATGACCTCTTTGAGGGCCTCGAGGAGGGGGAGGAGGACGAGGAGCTGGACTACAACTCCGACACGCCGATGCCTCAGCGAGAGGACTCCCCGCCACCTGCGCATCCACGCTCGCCGGAGCAGCAACGCCGGGTTCCCAACCCTTTCGTGGATCGCGAGACCACGGCACTTCGTGCTTCGTCTGGTTTGGAGACGGACGAGATCTCTAACGACCTCGACGAGGCTCAAGAGCGCCAGCTCGAGGAGCAAATGCCCGTTCGTTCGCAACGACCCGAGGCGCGACCGCTAGTGAGCTCTCGACGAGAGTATGGCTTCGTGCCGCTCAACCCGGTGGAGCGCTTGAAGCAGTTTGGCTCGGGGCCATTGCAGAATTGGCGAATCGGGCCGGCGGCCAGTACCAGCGACCAGGTCGCTACTCGTACTGCTCTCTAAGAGAGGCTTCTGACGCCGCAGCAGACCACTCCGCAGGAGTATGGGACTCGCCTGTCCGATCAAGCCCGTGGGGCTTCGGTCCCCGCGATGCGGACTATTCCGGTGGTGCTCGGTCCGGGAGAGCTCCTCCACGAGGACGACGCCCAATTCACGGACTGGGTTCATCGAACCCGCCGTCTCTCTTCGTTGGAGGCTCTCCGATCTAGCTTCGACGAAGCTGATGCGCGCTTAGAGCGCCGGCTTCGCTTCGATTTTGCGAAGTTGAAGACGAAACGTCAGGCGGCCGCCTCCAAGTCGCTACAGTCCCTCGGACTTGGCTCATCTGCTCTTAAGAGCGCTGCAGGAACTTACCAAGGTAAGTCGACGGCTGCAGCAGCCCGGGATCAACGCTTACGCTTGAGCTCAGCGTATGATCCCTCAGCTCCCCTGCCTAGCGGCGGGAAGCGTGAGGCGACCGACTTCGCGGTCGCGGGCTCGCAGAGCGCCTTCGATCGCGGCGATCAAAAGCGTCCACGACGTCAGGGCAGTCTTGCCGGAGGGGTACCTCAAACTCCCACGAGTTCTCTGAGTGCGGGTACCCACGCCACTTCACCAAATATTGGTTATGAGCGCCGCGTCGACGACGCTTTAGAATACGCTCCACATGAAAGTGGCGGTTCCCCTGCTCGTCGAGCAATGCCGGAGGTGGCCGAGCCGCTGCCTGTGGAGGAGGGGCCGGTCCGGCTCCAGGAGTTCGAGCAAGTCCGGGACTCGATGAGCACCTTGCGCGATGACGTTGGTCGTCATCAGCGGATGCTCGAACGAGCTGGAGGCGACTACGACCATCAAGCGAATGAGATTCGCGAGCTCCAAGAGCGTGTGGATTGGATCGAGGGTCCTCAGTCTGCGACTCAGCGGCTGGATCGCCTCGAACAAGGCTTTGCTCGCCTTGAGCAAGGGTTGGCCCGACTGGGCGGTCAGCTTGATCTGCTAGTTCGGCTGCAACAGCCCGGATTGGTGCAGCCACCGCAGGCGCCAGCTCCTGATAACCCACTTGGGCCGGGTCCCGGTACGGCTTGAGCAAGCCAACGTAGAACACGGGGTGCGTACGCATCTTCTTCGGAAGATTAAGCGTGTACGCCAGGCCCTTCTTGGCCACGACCGTGAACGGTCCCACGAAGCGCGGGCGCAACTTGGTCTTGAAGACCGCAGACACTGCATGTGTAGGTAGGTTTTTAGCGTTAAGCAACACTAGGTCCCCGACCTCATAACACTCAACATTGCCTCTGCCTTTAGCATCCGCATGTTCTTTCTGTTTGTCTTGACTATCAGCCATTGCGTCACGTACGTGTCGAAGGACACTTAGACGCGTTGACAGGAACTCGTCAACCTGTTTACGAACAGTGAGTGGGCTGACATCAGCAAGCCGATCGGCTATCTCTCCCCCACCAAGCCCAGGACCACGGAGTGGCAGCGTCAGCGGGACGCGCGGGTGAGTGAGGCCGTTCACGTAGAACGGAGTGTAGCCCGTGGAGGCATGCACAGCGTTGTTCAACGCAAACTCGGCGAGTGGAAGCATAGCGCTCCAACGCTTCGGCGTTTCAGCGCAAATGCTACGGAGAATGTCTTCGACAACGCGATTCACGCGCTCAGTCTGACCGTCGGTCTGCCGATGGTCCGCTGTGGACATGTCCAACTTGGTGCCAAGCACCTTAAAGACAGCGTCCCAAAACTTCCCAGTGAAGCGGGGGTCTCGATCAGAGACAATCGATGCGGGCAGCCCGTGTTGGCGGAAGACCCGATCGAGAAACAGCTTCGCTGTCCCTTCACCGTCCACGGTGTCCGGCACAGCCGCTAGATGAGCCATCTTGCTCAGACGGTCAACGAAGACCACGATGCCCGTGTTACCTTCCGAGTCCTTTGGAAGGCCAAACACAAAGTCCAAACTCATGGACTCCCAACACCCAGAGGGTACAGGCAAGCTTGCCAGCGGCGCGGCCGCATGCGGTGAGGGCTTCACCCGCTGACACGTCTCACACGTGCGCACGTACGTGCTCGTCCACTTGTACAGCTTGGGCCACCAATAGCTCACAGAGCTGTAGGTCTTTTCACGACCGAGGTGGCCACTAAGCGCCGTATCATGCGCCTCGTAGAGGATACGATACTTCAAATCCTCGTCATGAGGGACCACGACTCGAGGAGTGTCCTCCGCACTCGTGCTGTAGTACAGCAGACCGTCAGCGACGGAGTAACGGTGCAGACTCGCGCGCAAGCGCGCCGATAATGTCTTGTCCGAGTTTTCAAACTCCTTGCTCCCAAGAGCACGCAGCAGGGCGACACACATGTCGTCTCGCGCATACGCGGCGCGTATCAAGTCCGTCACCGACGAGGTCACCATCATGACATGAGCAAGCTCATAGTCCGGTCGCCGTGACAACGCGTCTGCAAGACTATTCTGCCTGCCAGGCTTGTACTTCACCTCGAAGTTGTACTCCGCGAAGAAGGACAGCCAACGGGCCATCCTTTGCGAGAGGTGAGGCGACTGGGTCGCAGTGCGTAGTGACGCATGATCAGTGAAGATCACAAACGGCTTAGAGCCCAGCAGGTGAACCCTGAACTTGACGAGAGCATACTTCATCGCAAGTAGCTCTTTGTCATGAACTGGATAGTTCTTCTCTGCAGCCTTGAGCTGGCGAGACTCAAACGCTATCACGCGTTCACGCCCTTCGGCGTCTGCTTGCAGCAGTGCGCAGCCGATGGCAAAGTCCGATGCGTCACAGACGACACTGAATGGACGTTCAGGGTCTGGCAATGCCAGGATCGGTGCATGAAGGAGACTTTCCTTGACTGTCTCGAAGGCACCTTGATGCTCGGTGTTCCAACACCAGTCCTCATCCTTCTTAAGGAGATTGGACAATGGCCGAGCCATCTCAGCGTAGTTCGCGCTGTACTTGTGCAAGTAGTTGGCGAGGCCAAGCCACTTGCGTAAGTCCTTTTGGTTCTTGGGAACCGGCCAGTCAACGATGGCCTTAACCTTAGCAGGATCTGCTCGAAGGCCGCTTCCCAACGAAGCATCCTATGAAAGGAATTTCTTCAGCGCCGAAGATGCATTTTGATGCGTTAGCGTACAGCTTGTTGGTGCGCATGCACTCGAGCACTGCTCGCAAGTGGTCAATGTGGTTCTCCACGTCAGACCGACCGTGCTCCGCACGACTGTGGACGAAGATGTCGTCGAAGTACGTTTGAGCAAACGCCCGCAGGGGCCTGAAGAGCTGCGTCACCAGACGATTGAACGTCGCAGGCGCGTTCGACAGCCCTTGGGGCATGACCAGCCACTCCCAGAGCATACCGCTCGGAGTGCTAACCGCTGTCAGCGGAATGTCACTCGCTCGCATGAGCAACTGGTAATAACCATCGACCAAGTCGAGCGCACTGTACATCGTGCAGCCAACCATATTGTTCTGCAGAACATCCTTCCTAGGAATCGGCGTCTGTGCCGGAATGGTGGCAGCGTTGAGCTTATTGAAAGCATGAACGATGCGCCACTTGCCATTAGGCTTTCTGACACAGAACATAGGCGTCGAGTGCGGAGACTTGCTCTCACGCACCATGCCCGCCGCGTGCTTGGCACTGAAGAACGCGTCAATGACGTCGTACTGCTCCTTCGGTAAGGGCCACTGCCTCGTTACGCAGTATTTGGTTCCAGGAACCAAGTCAATCTCATGACGGACACCTCGATCCGGAGGTAAGCCAGTGGGCGGGTCATTCGAGACCACATCCTGGAACTCCTTAACCAGAGGATAGAACGGATCCGATGGGTCCTTCAGGATCGAAGATCCACTTCGCGCACTGAGTGCCTCCTTCGTGACCTCAAGGACAGCTTCATCCATAAGCGACGAGGAGTTCAATTCCTCCTCCGGTCGTATCATGACCACTTCGGCGAGCGCGCCAGCCTTTAAGGCATCCCCAAAGTCGGGAATGGACATCTCGTCCAACTCTAGCAGAGCAGCTACCGTCGGAATAGCCTCGAGGCTGACGTTGCCCTCGGCTTCACCAGTCACTCCATCAACGAGTGTGTACAGCTGCTCGCTATCATCGTCCATGACGGACACGTCCTGTACCAGGACCGACGCCTTGCGTCTCGCAGTCGCCATCTGGCGTCGCTGCCGCCTCCTCGCGGAAGCTGTACGCCTCGGAGAGGCCAGCGTGTTGAGGCTGAAAGTCTCGTCAGGTGTCGCCACCTCTTGCTGCTCTGATTGAGCCGGCGTGGAGCCGCAACGCTCACAGCCCTCGCCCAGTGGGTTAGGTGCCACTCCACCCGCATCGTCAGGGTCCTCCCCTTGATGCCTCGGCTCACAGCCGACCACGCCATCGTTGGCATGCAGCGATGCTGCGCTCTCGTGACGAGCACCGCTCAGCGGGTTACGTGCCGCTCCACGCGCATCACTAGGGCCATGCCCATGATGCCTCGACGAACTGTCGACCATGCCATTACCGGCATGCAGCGATGCTGTGCTCTCGTGACGAGCATCGCTCAGCGGATTACGTGCCGCTCCACGCGCATCACTAGGGCCATGCCCAAGATGCCTCGACGAACTGTCGACCATGCCATTACCGGCATGCAGCGATGCTGCGCTCAAGCCACGAGCACCGCTCAGCGGGTTACGTGCCACTCCACGTCCAGCCCACGAGCAGTGCTCGGGACTCGCGTCTTCGACGCCAGTGTCCATTAACTCGGACACTCCAATGTCCAGCACATTGACCGACTCGGTCCAGTGCCCGCGCCAATAGCGCTTTTGCTTCCTAGCAGAGGTGGGTTCATGACTCGCCAATGCTCCCCTAGGAGGCAAGCGCGTAGCGCCTAAGGTCTTCGACCGCCAGTCGATCCATGGTTCATGGCGCTCCAGCCATGCCATGCCGAGGATGAGGTCGTACCTCGAATCCAGGTCGATGACCAAACAGCGTTCACGCTATCGAAGTCCAGAAACTTCACGCCCAGGTTCACAGGAACCTTGGGCACCGTGACACGGGTCCCCGTCGCAAGACGGACGGTGACGATGTCACTCGAACGCGCCTTCAGCGCCTCAGCGTACTGCTGACTTCCTTCCATCGTGGAGCGCCGAGCATAGTTGCCCGTCGCTCCGGAGTCGATAAGGATCTTCCATGGCTTCTCAAAGCCCTTCACGGTCGCTTCCACGACCAGCAAGCCCGGCTTGCATACACGTTCCGTGTTGTTAGAGAGCACGGTGCTCTTTGGGGCTAAGCCCTGCCGACCTCCTCCCCGAGGCTCAACAGAACTCAGTTCTTCTTCCCCAGCAGGGCGCCGCGCGCCTACTGGGACTTGGCGTTTCCCCGCCACGAGCCAGGCTTCTGCTTAGAAGCGGAGGTTCGGCTCGACGGAGCCTGGCGCTGCTTGCGCAGCGGGCAACCCGGACGCAGGTGTTGCGTGCTGCCGCACACATAGCATCGACGGATGCCGATACGCTGCTCAGCAGCCTGAAGCTCGGCTTCCTCATCTTCAGCGTAGCTGAGGTCCATAGGCACTGCGCCATTGGACGCATCAGAAGCTCCGGAAGAGCTGGCTTGGGAAGCCGTCCAACCAAGTCGCGCCGACTTGAAGTTGAACTCGGCGTTCAACGCCACGTTCACGGTTTCCACAAAAGAGGTCGGGTGAACACGGAAGACTTCCGTCCTGGCCACGCCAGTGCGAAGGCCTTCCATGAAGACGGTCACCGCGACCACTTCAGGAAGAGGATCCGCCGCCATGCCGGCGAGAAGAGTTCTCAACTCCTGGACGAAGTCCAACAATTTCTTCTTACCCTGACGGGTAGACAGGAACCGTGACCTCACGCGATACGCCTGGTTAGGCGGCGAGAACACTCGCGAAAGCTGGGCCTTCAGCTGATCCCAAGAAGGGAACGCAGTGTCCACAGACGTGCCACGTCAGGGCCCACTCTCGCGCTCGGCCACCGAGCTTGGAGATCGCAAGCGCCACGCGCTGCTGCTCGGTCTTGAGCATGGCGGACGTCATGGCCATTTCGACCTCTCTGATCCAGAGGAAAAGGCTTTCGCCTTCCTTGCCCTCGAAGGTCTTGACGCTCACCATGAGCGGTTAGCTCGTGGAACATCGTCCGATGCAGGTCTAGGCATCACAGACGCCGCGGCCGCAGTCATCTTCTGCTGGACGTGCTCCAACAGAGCATTCTCATACTGAGAAAACGCCTCCAGACGCGCGTGCACCGCGTCGGGGCCTTGCGAAGCAAGATGGGCCACACCTTCCGGGCCGATCAAGGACATCAGCTTCTTAAGCCCGTCCTGTTGGTTCGGGGGTAAGTGGGCAAATTGCTCCATCCTCACAGAGGGATAGTCGTAAGACTCAGGTGTCGGATTGACTACAAGTGCTACCAAGTGCAGTGGGGCTGCAATTGCTTTAGCGTAGAGGAAGACACAGACTCAGAGAGTCTCTAGTACTATTGATAACCTTACGCTCTATACAAAAGCTATACCGAGTACCGTAAGATAACTACTTACGGACTCCAAGAGACAGAAGTACCTTAAACAAGGCTAGTGAACTCTTAGGCTTCAAATGTGAACTGCATGTATTGTTGTTAGTAGCGGCAGAGCCGCCTGTTGTCTGAATGTATAGGACTCACTATCTATCATAGTAGATCCTAGTCTAATGCATATGGGTGGCTCTCAAGTCACCTACTGATCTAATATGAACTAAAGGGGTGTGTGCAACACATAACTCGTGTGACACACACTTATTTGATGTAACCCCGTTACAAGGACTGCGCCGATACCGTGGACGCTTATGAGCGCTCCCGCGGAGCCGGTCGGCGCTAACCGGCCCGAGAACGCTCACAGGTTCTACGGGCTGAGACTGTCGCCCCTTTGTCACCTTGGACACCACCTCTTCGAGGATATCATGCGGCAGGGCCGCATATCGCGGATCCCACCGATGTCGATCCCAGACGTCATCAGCTTTCATCTTCGCCATGCGAAATCGCAAACGCCGAATGGCGAGCCAATCCAGCCGATGCGGCGAGTTCGACAACTCCGGTATCGGATAGCCAAGATGGCGAAGCCAAGTTTCGAACTCAACCTCATTGGTTTGGCGAGCCAAGGCGGGGTTGGTCCGTAGGACGATGGGACACTCGTCGTTGTTGGCCACAGGCACAGCCCGCTGTCGGCTTTGCCGAAGGCTCGCAGCATTCTCCTCGGGAGTCCAGACTCGCTGCGATATGAGCTGCTCTCGTTACGCGGAGCCGGAGGCTCAAGCTCACGCTTCTGCTCGGCTGCGCGCTCTTGTAGGTGTTCGCGGTTCGCGGGCAGCAACGACGCAGGGTCCACCCCCTCCTCTTCGCCGACATTGGAGATGACCGGAGGCTCTCGGGGCGGAACATCAGACGCGACTGAAGCAGCCGCAGGCTTTTCTGGCGGCTTCGTCGACGAAGCTGGAGGAGCAGGCGGGACGCTGTCCTCGGCAGCCTTCTTGGTACGGGCCACGGCAGCAAGGCTGCGTGGAGTGGCCGGGCTTTCCAGGGTGCAGCGCACGCTGTTGCTCAGTGAGCTGTGGGGACGACGGAGCCTTCTCCTCATCCGATTCATCGTAGTCGACGGGTATCGAACAATTTTCCGACGAGGCAGAGGCCTCTGAGGCCGAACCCTCCGGCACGTCGTGCATCTCCACGTCGCTTTGGTGCGGTGAGTTGCCGCTTGGCGACTGGGCCGCGGCGGCCTTGGGCGGCGTCGTCGTCGGCGCAGGAGACGTTGTCTCGGACGGGTTGGACATGTGACTCTCGCGGTCACTCTCCTCCCCCGTGGAGCTCAATATGGAACCCTTCGCTGCCACTCTCGGAGTCGCTGCGATCGTGAGTCGGACCTGGCCAGGTCACTTCGTGCCGCTTGCGGCGTCGCGCCGCGGCGATAGCTGCCCTACGGGCCGGGGTTTTCGGGCGCTTGGGTCCCTTGCGCTCCGACTTCCTCGATGTAGCCAAGCTAGCGTGCGAGTGGGCCGGACTGGCGGGACGCGAGGCGTGTGCTGTCGGCGGAGCCGTTGTGGGCGTGGACGTGATGCTCAAGGAGCTACGGGCGTGCGTCGCGTGCGGGCTCAGTGAGCAGCAGGCGTGGCAGGACTTCGCGATGCCCTGTGGGCTGGGGCTTGTGCGGTCGGCGGCTCGTTGAAGAATGAGGCTCGGCCTCGGGGTGCGCACGTGGCGTTTGATGGCTGAATTCCCCCTTTCCGATCCTTCTCCGTAGGACGGTGCTTCCCGTTTGGGTGTGGAAGGGTGTAACGGGGCGTGGCCCTTATTAATGGCACCCAACCCGTTAGTGTGTCGTACACACATGGAGTTGTCACATAGTGATGTGCCACACTCACATGTGGTGTTCGTACACTGGCCCTTAAGTGCGGTGCGTACCTAAGAGATACCTTAAGTACGGTTTGTACTTAGCGAGGTCGACATGGCTTTAGAGCCAACCATTTGGAAACAGGTTATTTCGAAGGTGCATTAATTAGACAGTTTATAGTAAGTAGGACTTGGTGAGCAGAAGTAATAGACGTTCAGTTTAAATCTAACCTAGAAGTTCGCAAGTCGTTTGGTACCCGGTACCAGCAAACGACTAAGAAGGCAGGGCCTCGAACTAAGACAGCAGAGACGCCGGGCGTCTGTTGTGGTTAGCGCGTTACGCTTCCTCAAAGCAAAGGTGCGTGTGACTCCCGTCACACCGTGGGCTGGGAGCCGGAGCAGCCGGCGCCGAAGAAAGCGCGAACGGCGTCGCTCTATGAGCCGAACAATCAGGAAGAGAAGGCTCCCGCCGTCGCAGTCGAGCGCTGCGACTCCTCACTCGGGATCGCCGCCGGGTGGTACCGCTTGAGCCGGCCGACGTAGAACGTAGGATGGAGTCGCATAGCCGTAGGTATGTCGAGCGTGTAAGCGTCGCCGAGAACGGCAACGATTTTGAACGGACCAATGTAGCTCGGGAGCAGCCTGTTTGTTCCCAAGTTCGTCACGGCGTGTGCTGTAATGGCCGTGACCGAGCGTAGTACACGCTCACCAACCTTGAACGTTTCCATGTTCTTTCGGCCGCGCTTGTCCGCGTTTTCCTTCTGCTTGTCGACAGCCATGGCGATGGCGTCGCGTACGTAGCGGACTATCGACTGCCGCTGCAGTACGAAGTCCGGGAACGCAGCGGGTTCATCCGCTGCTGGCAGCTCGTTGGGCTCGAAGTTCGCCACTGGGGAAGCCGAGCCAGTCACTGGATCTCGCGGCACGGGGAACGACATTGCCCGCGACGAACCCGATGGATCGTCTGACCCTGAGATATCAGTCGGACCTGATATATCAGTCGGATCCGATGTATCGGTCGGACCCGAGGGATAAGTCAGCGCGTTGATGCTTGGGTCGTCACTTGAACCGAAGCCACTTGAGCCGAAGATCGCCTTCGACTCCGCCATAGGCGGGGTCCCTCCCCCACCAGACTGAGAATCACGCGCTGCTGTGGGAGCTGCCACAGCTAGAGAAGCCGGAACGCGCGGATGGCGCGCGTTGTTGACGTAGAACGGCCAACCCCGTCGACGCGTGCACTGAATTGTTCAGTGCGAACTCAACCATGGGCAGGAACTCACTCCATGACGCGTACGAGGTGGCGTAGCTGCGAAGCACGTCTTCGACCACGCGCGCGATTCGCGCGCTCTGTCTGTCCGTCGGTCTCTGGATGGGCGGCTGTGGACATACGCAGCCGCGTGCCGAGTAGTTGAAATAGGCGAGTCCAGAAGGCCGAAGTGAAGCGCGGGTCGCGATCCGACACGATGTCGGATGGTAATCCATGATGTCGAAAGACGACGTCGACGAAGATCGCGGCGGACTCTTCCGCCGTCACAGTTGCGGTGATCGGAGCAATATGCACCATCTTGCTGAAGCGGTCGACGAACACGAGAACGCCCGTGCGATTGCGGGCGTCGGCTGGCAGCCCGAAGATGAAGTCCATGCTGACGGATGACCACGCGTCAGCAGCCACAGGAAGGGGTCGCAGGGGAGCCTGCGACGAGGGTGCCGGCTTCACGCGCTGACACGCCTCGCAGGAACGGACCCACTTTGACCCACTTGTACATGTGGGGCCAGTAGAAGTCGCGCGACAGCGCGACGTAGGTCTTCTCGCGGCCGAGGTGGCCGCCGCTGGGCTGTCATGATACTCGTGGAGGAGCTGCGCGCGTACGTCGTCGTCGCATGGCACGACGACTCTTGGAGCGTCCTCACGATCGACGCTGTAAGACAGTACCTCGCCGTCGAGGCTGTAGCGTGCGATAGACGCGCGCATCGGAGCCGTCAGACGACGCAGCGCCTTATCGGACGGGTCGCGGAGATAGTTGATGACGCCGGAGTAAAACGCGTCCGCCTCGTACGCGGCAGCGATCTGCTGTCGTAATGAACCGACAGCGCGCACCGAAACCGTGTTGACGCCCGACGCAACACAGACTGCGCAATCTTAGTCATCATCAACGTGGACGACCGGAAACGACCCCGAACGCGGGTCGTAGTCAGGCCGGCGCGAGAGCGCGTCGGCGAGAATGTTGGACTTGCCAGGCTTGTAATGTACGACGAAGTTGTACTCGGCGAAGAACGATAGCCACCGCGCCATGCGCTGTGACAGATGCGGACTCTTCGTGGCAGTCCGCAGCGAGGCATGATCAGTATACAGAGCGAACGTCTGTTCGCTCAGGAGGTAGACATGGAACTTGATCAAGGCATAGCGCATGGCTAGCGACTCCTTGTCATGGACCGAGTAATTCCGCTCCGCAGGCTTCAGCTGTCGTGACTGGAAACTCACGACGCGTTCGCGACCTTCGTCGTCGAACTGCATGAGCGCGCAGCCGATGGCAAAGTCACTCGCATCGCACACGACGCGGAAAGCCTTGGCGTGGTTCGGGAGCGCCAACACTGGCGCTGAAGCCATGCTCTTCTTGACGGCGTCGAACGCCGTCTGTTCCACCGAAGTCCAGGACCCCACTCAGCGTCCTTCTTGAGCAGCTGAGAGAGAGGTCGCACTATCGCCGCGAAGTTCTTCGTGTACTTGTGCAGGTAGTTGGCAAGCCCGAGCCATTGTCGGACTTCCTTGACGTTTCTGGGTATCGGCCAGGAACAGATCGACGAGATTTTTTCGGGATCAGCACGGACACCAGCCTTGCTGACGTAGCAGCCGAGCACCGGAATCTCGGGTGCGATGAACACACACTTGCGCAGGTTCGCGTACAACTTGTTTGTACGCATTGTCTCGAAGATGAGTCGTAGTTGGGCCAGATGAACGTCGATGGCAGAGCGACCTGGCTCTGCCTTGCTGTGCACGAAGATGTCGTCGAAGTAGCTTGTAGCGAAGTCTCGAAGCGGTCGAAGTACCTGCGACACCATCCGGTAGAAGGTGGCAGGGGCGTTCTTCAGCCCTTGCGGCATGACTAGCCATTCCCATAGCACGTCGCTCTCACGCATGAGGATCTGGTAGAAGCCATCGGTCAGGTCGATGGCGCTGTAGACCTCGCTGCCTGCCATTGAGTCGAGGATGATGTCCTTGCGCGGGATCGGGGTCTGGGCTGGAATCGTCGCGTCGTTCAGCTTGTTGAAGGCGTGGACGATCCGCCACCCCCCTGTGGCCTTCTTCAATAGTCTGGACCTGATCTCGAGGAAGCGGCCACTGCCGCGTCACGCAATACTTCGCGCCTGGCACGAGGTCGATCTCGTGCTTCACGCCTCGATCAGCAGGAAGCGTGGCCGGGATCTTGTCCGGAAACACGTCCTCGTACTCGCGAGCGAGCGAGTACACGGGATTGCCCGAGGCCTGCAGCGCCTCCCAGGACTGGGATTCAATGCGCTCTGCGCGTGTTGAATTTGGTTCAGCACCTTCAGGCCGTTCGTGCTTGCCCGGCGTATCTGCGACAGAAGAAGCGACGGCGTTGACCGTGGCCTCAGGTGGCGCAGCGTCGAGGACACCCTCGGCTGTGAGGACGCAGACCTGCTCGATCTCACCGCGTTTGAGATCCTTCAGGAACCGCTTCCAGGACATGCTTGGGAGCTTGGTGAGCGCCGCAGCAGCCGTGGAAGGGTTGGCAACGCGGAGCTGGCGCCGGTGGTACTCGGTGCCCGAGTGTTCGATGACGTTGAGCACCTCAACGTCGAGCTCCTCATCTTCACTGTCTGAAGCATGGTTGGAGCGGGGACCGAGACGGCCGCGCCAGTTCTTCTGCTTGCGCCGCTTGATCTTCACCTGTCGTGGGGGCCACTGCTCTACCACGACGTCAGGATGCGGGAGCCCCTGATCGACCGCGTTGTCGTCATGCGGGAGCCGCTGCTCGACCGCCTCGTTCTCGTGCGAGAGCCCTGCTCGATCGCGTTATCCTCATGCGGGAGCCACTGCTCTTCCGCTATTCTCGGGTCCAGCTGCCTCTGCAGGCTGGAGTCGGCACACGTGACACTGTTACACGCCTCGCACGAAGGGCCATCGCTCTCTTCGTGCACCGCGAGTGTCATGGAGTCGGGATCCATGACGGCCACGTGCGGCCAAGGGTTGTTGCTGGTCGACGACCGGAGAAACGCAAGTACCAACGTCGATGTCGCGGGGGCGGACTGTGCGGTTCAGCCAGTCCACGTTCGCTGATGCCGTGACAGCCACGGCATCCCGAAGACGCAGTCGAAGGATCCGCTCAAGTCGATCACGAGGAAGTCATCGTCCCCGTAGAAGTCGTCGAAGGAATACGCGAACTTGACACTGCGTCGCGGCAACTGCCGCGGCTTGCCGTTAGCGTACTTGACGACCATTGAGCCGGGACCTTCACGGACTTGCAGATCTCTCGGGAGCACCGAAAAACTCTCGGCGCGAACGAAGTTACTCGTCGCGCCGGAATCCAGCAGGGCGCGGATGGGACGCTGCGCGCTCGACACGTGGAGACTGAGGATGATCAGCCTCTTGTCGCTGCTGGATGTGGTGGCATATAGCTGTGCATGTAGCACAGCGGGGCTGGGAGGAGGTTCCTCCACCAAGGAACTCAGATCCCCCGTCTGCCCAGTAGGGCGCCCCGCGCCTACTGGTCTTTTGACTGTCCGGAGGAGACAGAGCCATCGATGGCATCGACGGCGGCGAGCACGGGAGCCGGCGCACGGCAGACCGCCGCGCGATGACCAGGCTTGCGGCAACGGAAGCAGCGCATCGTTCGTTGCCCACTGGAAGTGCATCGGCCTCGGTCGTGGCTCTGGGACGGGTCGTAGCGACGCGTCGGGTTTGACTCGATCGCGTCGATCTCCATCGGCACTGATTCGTTGACGTCCGGTGCTCTCATTAACGGGGACGCGCGGGAGGCCGTGACGCTATAGTCTTCACGGAGCGCCGTAGCAAAGGCCTCTTCCAGCGTCGCGGCGGGCTTCCGCGTCAGATAGAATCGCTGGTAGCCAGCGTTCATTCCGGTCACAAGACATGAACTTGGGTCGTCATGTCGATCGGGTTTTCGACGATGCACGACACCAAGTGGCGGGCATGCTGGATGTAGTCTCTTATCGACAGCTTTCCCTGCCTTAGGTTCAGGAAGGCCGTCCGCTGTTGGACCTCATCTTGAGGCGGCTCGAACGCGAGCCGCAGTTCGTCCTTAACCTCGTCCATCGTCATGAAGCATGACGGATCAGCGGCACGGCGGCCGAGTGCCCATTCTTTGGCCTTGCCTGTCAACTTGGACATCAGGAAGTTCGTCCAGGCGAACTTGGTCGTGAGCTGTCTCGCCGCGACAGCCATGCCAATCTCGCAGAACCAACGGTTCAGCGCCATCCGCTTGGCGCCTTCGCCGTTGTAGCTCGAGACATCGAGCTTGACGATGCCGGACTTGTTCATCTTGGGCTGCGCGGGAGTCAGCGCTTGCCGACGTGCGTCTGCAAGCTCGCGCGCCATGAACTCTTGAGCTGCAAGGCGATGTTGTTGTTTCGTCCCCGTGGACAGCAGTGCGGTGATCACTGCTTCGCCGGAGACTTGTGAGAGGCGGTGAAGCCCCTCCCACTCGAATTGGGTCAGGTGGGGGAACTGCTCGTGTTCCAGTCGCGCACCCGACGTTCCTTCGATCGTTGACGCGCTTATCGTTCGTGGTCGTTGGAAGGACTACGAAGTGCTACCAGGTGTAACGGGGCCAAATACTACCGATACGTAAGCTTTCGCTGTTGTTTTGAGGAAGCTATGTCTTCGGTGTTAGGCCAAGACACGTGTAATTATAAGCAAAATTGACTGGATGATATTAAAGTACGATCGCAAAAACGTACTTAAGCCGAGCTTAGCTGCTAGCCACCGGTTGAGGTGCTGGACGCTAACTGGCCAATATGCATACTAAAGGGCGACTTATGTCCAATGACAGAGTGCCAAGTCACAGCCTATTTGGACTATGACTTCTACCTACGTTTGTAACGGGAGATCGTCCCGTTACAAGTTCAGTATCAAAACCACAGTGAGGTTGCCAGAAGCACCTCCAAATACATGAACGTTAGATGCGTACGCACGAGAAAAAGGTGAGCGGCTGCGAAGCCGAACCGAACTGACACCGCTAGCGGGGCGGCAAGTTTTCTTTCGAGCCTACTCCATACACAAAATCACCCAGTATCAAAACGGCACCGAGTTAGCCAGCAGCTCGGTCAGCAACATGAGCCCCTCCAGATAGCGTACCTGAAAATGTGAGCAGTAGTGACTGAGGCGAGAACATGATCTCTACTGGCCAGGACAGCAAAAAACGACGTGAGGTTGCTCGAGACACTGGGACTGCGAATGGCAAGGAGAGGCAGGAGAACCATTTGGTGTGGGTCACATTGGATAGCTTCTCAGTGTGGACCACCTGAAGTAGCCTCTGTCTCTGCTTGACGATGCACAATTGTTTATTGCAAGTGCTCTCGGCTCGTCGATGCATGTGTGCTGGTCAGCTTTGTGTGTGTGTGTTCTAAATATTTGCTCGTGTTTTGATTGGCTTAAATAATACGTTGCGTAATCATTTTCGAAATATCATAAATCAATAAAGTAGTAAATATGCATTCGTACCATATATCATTTTCGAGATATTACCTAATATTTACCATATTCACCATCGGCCTGGGTAGTATTTTTAAAACCATTAGCCCATCCGAGCCGTTCAGACATTTGTTTTGTTTTTGTTTTGAAGTGAGGTTCATTAATGTCATTAGAATAGCCATTTAGACATTGAGCTGCTCAAAGACAGTTCTCTGAAATTAATTTTCAGAGCTAAGACACGATGCCAGTGGAGGTGTGATTTCCCAACAATTGAAAATCTGGTAAGCTATATATCGACAAATATACCAATTGCGAAAGGTATAATACATAAGTCAAGAGTGACAAGTACTGTTAGCACTGTATGAAATAATACCTGAAGAAACTGGTAAATTACATGGATGTTGCCTGTGTCGTCACCCCATCACTGTAAGTGCGAAATATATCAAGCTTGCATGTTGCATGAAGGTGGCGCGGCTCTGTCCAAGGATGGTGTTTTTTAATTAAAAAACGAGCGCGGTATCTAAATAAATCTAAATTTCAGATCTTCTTCGCGCAGCGCGCGACTTTGTTTTTTAGACATAAAAGTCGATATCGGACTGCATACTCGAACATCCTGATTGGCCAGTTTAATCAAAACTGACCATGCCAAGGACTAAGACGATACGGTACCTTGTCGATTTTGAACAACAGCTGGGTAGGTTACACTTTGCCGACTTCAACAATAGTCGGTAAATCACTCCAATACAAATCCAAGTTATTAGTGGAATCGCGCAAGCAAAGCGGAAAACAGCTGGTGTAGGTCGAACTTCAAGGGAAATTATACATATTTATACGCTTGGCGATTCGGTGGCGGTTTCCCCTCGGTCGATTGAAACAATCACGTTCGGAAACCTCGAAAAGAACTCACAATACAAACCACAAAAATGCGAATTGTATTCGTCATCAACAACAAACTACGCCACAGTCCCTATCCTCACTTCTCTGCTGGGAGAGACTTTGTTGCTTGATGCCTATTGACCGACTTACTCGAGCGGGTGAAAGTTCTCAATGAGGCCCACGTACAGAGTAGCGCCGAGCAGTCCATGTTGGAAGATCTCGACGTCCGACCAACTTTGGCATCACTACACAGCCTTGTTTGCAGAGCCATGAACCTCTCAGTCTTATCTTGCAGCGAAGGCTCTATTCAAAGTGGCCGTGGTGCTTGAAGCCCAAATTGGCTCTTGCTCACACGCACCTTGTGCCTTGGTGAACTCGTAAAGATGCCGTTGGGCTCAGGCCGCAATGCAAAAGGAAACGGTCTTGAATGAGAATAGCGCTCTATCATTTAGCAGGGACGATTCAAGTTGTATTGACAGTATATGCGACTGCATATCTACAGTCTCGAAGAGCGTCTGAGCTACAGCGTAGGAAGCTGGATCCAACATAACACTACTCACCTTGGTCTTTACTGAGGCGGGTGGTGGCTCTCAACGAGACCGACGTACGTGGCCGCACCAATGATGCCACCGACGAACGGGCCGACGATCGGGATCCAGAAGTAGCCGTCACGCAGTGTCCACACCTTCCAGCCCCAGCCAGCGAAGAAAGTGAAGAGGCGGGGGCCGAAGTCGCGCGCCGGGTTGAGTGCGTAACCCGTGTCCAGGCCGAACGACATGCCAATGCACGTGAGCATGAGGGCCACGGCACCGGGGAAGCTGTAGGGGCTGGCGGGCTTGTTGAGCTGGTCACCGACGGCGAAGATGCCGCTGACGAGCAACGCCGTGCCAATGATCTCGTTGGCCAGAGCGCACCAGTTCGGCACCTGAGCGTTGGGGTACGTGGCAAAAATGCCCTGCGTGGTCTCACGCTCGGCGTCGAGGATGTCGAACCACGGGTAGTACACGATGAAGACGATGATAGCGGCAACAAACGCGCCGGCCGTCTGGGCCACGAAGTAGCCGGGCACCTTGTGCCATTCGAAGCGCTTGAACAGGGCCAGCGTGAGCGTCACGGCCGGGTTGAGGTGGCCACCGCTCACTCCACCGGAGAAGTGGATGCCGAACAGCAGTGCAATGCCCCAGGCCAGGTTCACCGACAGGTATTGACCAGCACCGCCGCCACCGAGCACGTACTGCGCCACGGAGCCGTCACCGATGAGCACCAGGATAAAGGTGCCGACGAACTCGGCGAGGTAGGCGCGGACGTCGGGGCTGTGAATGTGGTAGAACGGCAGACGCGGGTTGCCCTCGAGGTCAGCGTAGCCAGGCTTGAGCGACCCGTATTCAGACATGTTGTTGAAGAGGTGGGAAGGTTTGGTTGACTTGTGTCCGAAAGGAGACGAATTGGAAAATGAGGATCCCGATCGAGCGGTTGATCCAGCCAAAGCGAGTTGCGTTGACATTGACGATGAGGCGCCGCGGTGCCTGGTTGACGGCGGTGAAAAGGGTCAACCGCATCAGAGACACACTTGGTGTTCCGAACAGAACCCACATGTTGACACCTCCTGAAAAAAATACGCCAGCTGCTGCCATTGCCCTGCAGCTCTGCGAAGATTCACTGCGTCGGAGCCACAAGCGGATGCGGCAGAAACGGTAGAGCTCGCGGAGAAGTCTGATACTGCAGGGCATCGGGCGAAGGTGCAGGTGGAAGTCCCGATCGACTATCGCTGATAGAGAAAAAAAACTGTTCATGTGGATTGAGGACATAATACCAATTGTCGAGACTGACTCAGGTTCTTGTTGACGTGCTCCACTGCCTACCTTCCACGCAATAGCTTTCGCTTCTCAACGTTGTGTACCGACACTGAAACTAAATAAACCATTGTTTTCTTCGTGGACACCGCACTTGCAGTGAGTTGACATCCATCAGCCGGCCGATGGCGGTCTTTCTCAGCCAGCTGCCGCGTCCACAAGCGAGGGCTGTCCACGCGTGCCAAGCACCGCTTTAGTCAGCGCTTCCACTTGAGCCTATCCTTATGCGACCGCCGAAGATCGGGCCCACACAGACCGGCCGCTCCGCTCGGATAAGGCAAGCGCTGATCCCTTCTTCGCGTCAAGTCAAATTTCGTCGCGCTTGTCGCGGCACCGGATCCACCTGGACCGCCTGCAGCTTCCCGACGTGTTGAAGCTGGCAGGATAATGGGTTTGAGCACTGCACTGCAGTGGCAAGCGAAGAATTTATCAAAGGAGAGCTTGCATCGAACATATCGGTAGATAATATACTGAACGCATCCGACTGCAGCTACAGTTGTTTTAAAGCGGGCATCGCGACCATCGCGAATTACAGCACCACTGCATTCAATGCTCGTACTACGAAGGCCAACACGCTTCCAGCAATCGGGACAGCAACAACGCACGGTGTGGCAGTCCAATCTCCCGTGTCCCAAGCCATCCGGGCATGTTGAAGCCGGGTCAGACTCGGTCCGCCCCGAGCTGCAGTGTCGACTCGGATTTTCTCTAGCGAGCCCATATTGGCTGCCAGTCCAGCCACGCACACCACATGGGACCCCGTCGCAGGCAAGCAAAACTTTAGCAGTGAAGATCGTCATGAAACTCTGCTTCTACGAGAAGCAACGATTGACTTTATGCATGCACGGCTCGACAATGCAAACGACTTGAACCAACTTCAAATGAATACCATCCACGTTCTCCAGCTTCGGTGGTCGTGCTCCATTCGTGGCTCTTGTTGAAATGACAAGCCCTGGTACAGAGCAGCTGGAAGCGCCGTGTGTACATGTACTTTTTTGGAGGGCTTCAAGCACAGTGCTGGCGTCTGGGTGTGCACCAGACGGCAGACGCCTTCTGGACACCTTTGGCTTCGAGGCGATCCGCTCAAAGCGACGCCGTAGCTGAGCCAGAGAGCTCATTCATTCTTCCATTTACCCTCTACTGGGCAAGCCTCCTTCGTCCGCACAAGTCTCCGACCAAGAATGACCGAGTACGGCACCAGCAAGCACGGCTTCGCCGACCTGGAGAGCAACTCCCGCCTGCCGTTCTACCATGTTCGCAACCCGGACTTCCGGGCCTACCTGGCCGAATTCGTCGGCACCTTCATCCTGGTGCTCATCGGTGACGGCTCCGTGGCGCAGTACGTGCTCGGTGGCGGCGGTGCTGGTCAATACCTGTCGGTGAACCTGGCCTGGGGCATTGCACTGCTGTTCGGCATCCACTTCTCCGGTGGAGTGAGCGGTGGCCACCTCAACCCGGCCGTGACGCTCACGCTGGCCCTGTTCAAGCGCTTCGAATGGCACAAGGTGCCCGGCTACTTCGTGGCCCAGACGGCCGGCGCGTTTGTTGCCGCTATCATCGTCTTCATCGTGTACTACCCGTGGTTCGACATCCTCGACGCCGAGCGTGAGACCACGCAGGGCATTTTTGCCACGTACCCCAACGCTCAGGTGCCGAACTGGTGCGCTCTGGCCAACGAGATCATTGGCACGGCGTTGCTCGTCAGCGGCATCTTCGCCGTCGGTGACCAGCTCAACAAGCCCGCCAGCCCCTACAGCTTCCCCGGTGCCGTGGCCCTCATGCTCACGTGCATTGGCATGTCGTTCGGCCTGGACACGGGCTACGCACTCAACCCGGCGCGCGACTTCGGCCCCCGCCTCTTCACTTTCTTCGCTGGCTGGGGCTGGAAGGTGTGGACACTGCGTGACGGCTACTTCTGGATCCCGATCGTCGGCCCGTTCGTCGGTGGCATCATTGGTGCGGCCACGTACGTCGGTCTCGTTGAGAGCCACCACCCGCCTCAGTAAAGACCAAGGTGAGTAGTGTTATGTTGGATCCAGCTTCCTACGCTGTAGCTCAGACGCTCTTCGAGACTGTAGATATGCAGTCGCATATACTGTCAATACAACTTGAATCGTCCCTGCTAAATGATAGAGCGCTATTCTCATTCAAGACCGTTTCCTTTTGCATTGCGGCCTGAGCCCAACGGCATCTTTACGAGTTCACCAAGGCACAAGGTGCGTGTGAGCAAGAGCCAATTTGGGCTTCAAGCACCACGGCCACTTTGAATAGAGCCTTCGCTGCAAGATAAGACTGAGAGGTTCATGGCTCTGCAAACAAGGCTGTGTAGTGATGCCAAAGTTGGTCGGACGTCGAGATCTTCCAACCCCCAGTCTTCAATTTGCAAGCCAAGCCAGCAGCTCAAGACCAATTTCTACGATGGCCGAGTACAAACCTGGTTACGGAGGCTACGCTGACCTCGAAGGCAACGGTCGCTTGGCCCCCTACGCCATTCGCAACCCCGACATGCGCGCGTACATGGCCGAGTTCATGGGCACCTTCATCCTCGTGCTCATCGGCGATGGATCCGTGGCCCAGTTCGTGCTCAGCAAGAGAGCCGCCGGCGACTACCTCTCGGTGAACCTTTGCTGGGGTATCGCCCTGCTGTTTGGCGTCCACTTCTCGGGCGGCGTGAGCGGTGGCCACCTGAACCCCGCCGTCAGCGTGACCATGGCGCTGTTCAAGCGCTTCGAGTGGCGCAAGGTCCCAGGCTACATCCTCGCGCAGACATTGGGCGCCTTCGTGGCCGCACTGGTGCTCTACGTCGTCTACTACCCGTGGCTCGACATCGTGGACCCGGAGCGCGAGTTCACGCAGGGCATCTTTGCCACGTACCCCAACCCACAGATCCCGAACTGGGCAGCGTTCGCGAACGAGGTGATCGGCACGGCGCTGCTCGTGGGCGGCATATTCGCCCTGTGCGACCAGATCAACAAACCTGCTAGCCCGTACAGCTTCCCCGGCGCGGTGGGGCTTCTGCTGACGGGTATCGGCATGTCGTTCGGCCTCAACACTGGCTACGCCCTCAACCCGGCCCGTGACTTCGGTCCTCGCCTCCTTACGCTCCTCGGAGGCTGGGGCTGGAAGGTGTTCTCGTCGCACGGCGGGTACTTCTGGATCCCCATTCTAGGCCCCTTCATTGGCGGCGTGCTGGGTGCTGCCATGTATGTGGGCCTCATCGAGCTGCACCACCCGCCTCAGTAAGATCACTCCAAGTCGGAACAACCATAGCTTCATGCTCTCTCGAAGCGAAACCGAACGAAGGTTAGCATGCCATGTTATTCAGAGCCCTTGCCAACCAGAATACATTATCCCAAGCTCACGCGCTGCTGCAAATTCATTCCTTGTTGTGTCTAGCCTTTCTACAATCGAGGACGGATCAAGATGCCCCCGCCAACACTGAGTCTCGACAGCCTTGGATCGTTAGCTGCTACGTCCCTGGAGAGGTCCTTCTCGTCGTCTTCGTTGCGAGCATCTCCGTCTCCATCGAAGGCTTCACCGGGTCGGGTGCCGCAGAAAAGCTTTGGCCGGCTCCCAGCGCGTGTAGCTGCTGCACCCGTGCGACTCGTTGTCCCCGCACCGGCACCGGGTGTAACTCACGCCGACAGCTCGTCCAGCTTGACGCTTAGTCTCGACGATATTCGCGAGGAGATCACGCGCGCCTTGCCACCAATGGAAGATGAAGTCGACCATGACCAAGACAAAGCGGAACTGCGCGCCGAGATAGACGTGCTGCGTGAAGCGCTGCAAGGTCTGCGGGACGCCAGCTCAAAGGTAGGAAGGTGCTTTGCGTTTGGTACGGGGTTCTTAACTATACCGACTGCACTGTGGTTGATCTTGCAAGAACGATGAAGCCTGGCAGCTTGAAAACGCTCGTCTCAAGGAGCAGCTCAAAGCGGCCAGCACCCGGGAAGCAGCCCAACAGGAACAGCTCCGCCTGCGTGACGACCAACTCACACTTTGCCGTCAAGAGCTACGCGAGCTTCAAGAGCACCAGCTTCAAGCTGAAGAAGAGCAAGCAACCCTTGCTCGCTCCTCACTCGACGAGGCCGGCAGCTCAGGCCTCGGCCGCGAGCGCGAGTTGCTAAAGCTCGTGGTTCAGTTGGTCGGTGCCTCAAACGTCCGCGCCGTGCTCCGTGAACACTCGACGGACAGTTCAACCCAACTCCGAGAAGCTCTCGTCCGTCTCCGCTGCTCTCAGTGTCGACGTCTATCTCCGACGTCGTGGGCCAACTCGCCGGCCAAGTCTGTGGGAAGTGGCCAAACGGACAGCCTCCATAAGATGCTGTTCGGGTCGTCCTCCCGTCCACCTTCCCCGACAGCGACCCGCTTCAACTCGACGGGATCTCGATCCCCGCTCAAGTAGGAAGTAGACGACAGGGCTGCGAAGTACCAATTGATACATTCCTCTTGACATAAGCTCATGCGCTTGCGCTGCATCGCAGGCGTCCCTGTCTTTTGTATTTGCGTTCTCTTGCAGTGGCCGCTGAATCGACGCAGCTCTTGGCCGACGATGGCCGGCGCGTCTCGAGCGGGGTCTAGCGTGGGCATCGACCTGGGCACGGCCAACTTGCTGCTCGTGGGCGTGTGGCAGAACGATAATGTGACGATCCTCGAGAACGGCTCGGGTGGCCGCCTGTTGCCGGCGTATGTTGCGTTCACGGACTCCGGGAGGCTCATGGGGGACGCCGCCAAGCAGCAAGTGACTCGGAACGCGCCCAACACAGTGTTCGGCATCATGTACCTCATCGGCCGCAGGTTCTCGGACCCGAAAGAAAGTGCAGGAGAAGATGAAACGCTGGCCATTCAAAGTGGTTTGTGACGCGGAGGACAAGGCCAAGGCTGTCGTGCAGTTCGAAGGCGAGAGGAGAGCGCTGTACCCCGTGGAGATCCTGGCCATCATGCTGTTCGAGATTCGAGAGGCGGCCACCGCGTTCATTGGTAAGAACGTGAGGAACGCCGTGCTGACGGTGCCGGCCTACTTCAACTACTTGCAGCGCCAGGCGATCAAGGATGCTGGAGAGGTTGCGGGGCTCATGTGATCGCCTACGGCCTGGATCGAACGGTGAAGACGGGCCAGCGACTCGTTCTCGTCTTTGACCTGGGCGCCGGCAAGTTGGACGTATCGCTGGTGGCCATCGAAGAAGACATCTACGAGGTGCTGGCCACGGCACCAACCTGGGCGGCGACGACTTCGACAACCGCCTTGTCGAGCACTGCGCGACTGAATTCAGGCGGATGCACCACCGAGATCTCCACTCGAACTGGCGGGCGATGGCCCGCTTGGCGATGGCTTGTGAGCGTTCCATGCGGGCTTTGAGTGCTTCGAAAGAGGATCTCATTCAGCTTGACGCGCTGTACGACGGCATCGACCTCGGCGTCAAGATCACGACTTCCCTGTTTGAGGACTTGTGTGCAGACCTGCTCGATGAAGTGCTGCTGCCTGTACAACAGGTGTTGAGCGCGGCCAATGTGCTGAGAAGCAACGTGGACGACGTTGTGCTTGTCGGAGGATCAACACGCCTCCCAAAGGTCGAGCAGCGTGTGGCCAGCTTTTTCAACGGGAAAACACTGGCCACGTGTCCCCGCTGTGAAGAAGTCGCGGTCCATGGCGCGACCGTGCTGACCGCCATGCTCACGGAGGAGCTGTGTACCGTACGCTCTCTGGGCGAGTTCATGGTGCTCGACGTGATGCCGCTGCCGCTCGGTGTGGAGATTGATGGCAGGAACCCCGTCGTTATGATCCCGAGAAACACCACCATCCCGACCAAGAAGACGCGGACGTTCCCAGGTCCGCCGACAGCCAGTCGGTTGTGCGCATCCAGCTGTTCGAGGGCGAGAGCGACAACATTGGCAGTCACCATCTAGGCAAGCGTCACGTGCTCGACCTGCCGCACAAGTTCTGTGGCGAATCTGAGATCGAGGTTACGTTTGACCTCGATCCGAGCGCTGTCTTGCGAGTGTGGGTAGTTGATAAATCGTCGGGCAGGATGAAGCGAAGGCAGCGCTTGCAGAGTACGCGAATTCGGTTCGAAATGGTGCAGCGAGACGTATTGCCGAGCTCAAGCGCTCGCTCGAGGACGCTGAAGCCGCCAAGCACAAGGCTGCGGAAACACTGCGCTGGCTGGGATCCAATCACTCGACGACGAAACAGGAGTTCGAAGTGAAGAGAAGGAAACTCGAGGAGGCGGCGACTCCGGTTACTCGAACCCCAACACTAAGGAACCACGAAGAGATGACTGAGCATGGCTGAATGCGAAAAGCGTTGTGTTACACATTAAACATGAACGTTTTTTCTCCTTGCAGACGCTGTCAAACTTTAACACTTTCGAAGACAATGAGGAAGGGGAACAGTGCGACGGCCGATGTATCTGCTGCTTGCAGGGGCTTGAAGTTCACGCATATCAAGCGCTCGAAAGTGTATTATTACTAAATGTTGCGAAGTGAACAAATGTTGTGTACAACATAATATTGTGTACCCACACAATATACGTCACTTTTGCTTCAGACCATGAGCGCGAGTGAGGCAGAGGATGCCGTGGCCTCCAAGGGCCTCACCGTCGGTACACAGCCCTTCCACGGCTTCTAACCCGTGTATCTCCGTCCCCACTCACTCCTCTATCCGTTCATATGACTTTTGGTCAGTGCAAGACGCTGCCGCGCTCCACGCGCAGCTGTTTGCGGAGTTCCCCGAGCCGGAGGTGAAGAAGGTGTCTCGCTTGGAGCGGGAGAAGAAGGAGCTGGCCAACCGCTCGCTGGTCTATGGAGAGATCCCTTTCGAGAGTGTGGCTGCCATTTTTCAGCTGGTAAGCAGCTCTACAAGGCGAGACTCTAGAGTATTTCGACGCCTGACGGGGTAGTGCATGGCCGTTGGTGCATTATACTAGATGAGGACCCAGTTCGGTGTGCTGCTGGATAAAGGAGGCAATTTCTACGACATTGGCTCGGGATGTGGCAAAGTGGTGCGTGCTGAAGAGCGATAGAAGTGGAGATAGCATGGTGGGGAGCTGACGAGGGGAATGTCGAATGGCAGGTGATGGCGGCGGCGTTGCTGCACGACTTCTCCAAGTGCTGCGGCATTGAGGTGAGGCTGGAGGGGAGGCTGTTATTGCTGAAGGATCGAGACTGAGAGGTGATCGTGACTGCAGGTGCTGGACGGACTGCACGCGGTGGCGCTGAAGGTGCTGGATCGCTGGCGGTACCAGATGCTGGAGTCGCTGCCGGCCACCAAGGTCGATGTGGACGTGGGCTTCGCCAAGGAGGATGCTGTCAAGAGGGCGGATATCTGGCGGGACGCGACGCTCGTCTTCTGCAACTCGACGTGCTTCAGCGACAGCGTAGGTCAAAGGCGATGCGGCTGTACGTGTAGCAAGTCGCTAACTGCTTGGTATCCGTGCTGTGTGTGTGGAAATGAGCAGCTTATCCAGGCCATTTCAGCCGAAGCAGGTGCGTGACCGCGTCAAGCGCGCGAAGGGTGTGTGGCCGTCATCTGACTGTGTTGGGGGTGGCTAATGAATCCAGACCAGCTCGCGGTGGGCAGCTACTTCGTGACGGTGACGAAGCCGTTGCAGTCGACGCGGTGGCAGGCGATGCACGAGGAGAAGTTTCTCATGAGCTGGGGGCGCGCGACAGTCATTATCCAGAAGAAAATGTTCTAAGTCTTGCTGGAGCGGGGGTAAAGCGCCAAAGTGCGGCTTTTTACGCAAACGCAATAGGCGAATTCAATAGGAATGCGTTTTACAACAAGCAAGTTCAGGCTTCGTGCAGTCAGCTCAAGAGCTTGGTACGCAGACCTCCGAAGCTTATGAGTGGTTGGGCTCTTTTCTAGAAAACCACTGGAAAGGCCAGCGTCGTCTCTCGTTTGAAAAGTTAAACAAGCGGCACCATAACTTTCGCGCAGTAAGTCGATCGATCATTCGTGTTTCCGACAGGAACGGCCAGCATCTCGTACACTTGTGAGGTCTCTCGAACTAAGAATCCAGCGTTCACTATGCTGTTTATTCAGACTTGGATGGCTACTGACACCAGTTCTCTTGCACAGGTCCAGCGAGCATCCGTAGTTGAAAACATGGCGATGAACGCTTCGGCAGGGCACAACACCCGCATCGCTTCTTCTTCTTCCGCGACAGTGAATCGCCCGCGCGAATCAACGGCAAAGCTTCTTACACCCGAATTACTAGCAGTGGCTGCATCTTCGTCCGATTCTGCCCGGCATTCAAGTCCGTTACCTAGCGCTGTGCTGTTGACCCATCCGCTGCTATCGAGTGCCTGCTCGCCTTCCTTGAAACAGTCTTCGTCGATGTCCAAGCTGCTGCTAACCCCAGCTCTCGTCTCTCCTGCCTCGCCAATCCCAGCTCCCACGACGGCCTCTCCCAGACCACGAAGCAACCTCCTGACCCCAGCTTTCGTGGCAGCAACTCTGGCTTCCCCAGCAGCCTCAATCCATCATCACCGCCTCCCAATCTTCCGTTCCTTCACCTCAGAGCTCCGTGTGAGCCCATGCATCGATAGACAAGTGGTCAGGCCCGTCCATCTAAGAGAGCCAGTACTTCAACAAGAATTAATTGCTTAAATTAATTAATTGGTTTTGTCGGTCTCCATTCTACACTGTCCATTTTGCCGACGGGGAGCTCCCATCCCCGAGTTCTCGCTTCTCAGGTCGAGTTCTCCGCTCCCAGGGCCGGCCATGACGCACCAACCTGTGCATCGGATGCGCCTGCGTCTTTCCTTCCTGGCCATACTGGTTGCACTCGTCGGGACGCTGTGCTCGCCGCACATGCACGCGTCAGAGCGGCGCCACTTGCAACAGCAGGCACGGGACATGTTCTACCACGGCTACCGCAATTACATGGAGCACGCCTACCCTTGGGACGAACTCAAGCCACTCAGCTGTGCCGGTCGTCGATGGGACCGCCGTGAACGGGGCGATCTGGACGACGTCCTGGGCGGTTTCTCGCTCACGCTGGTGGACTCTTTGGACATGTTGGCGGTGCTGGGAGACCGCGACGAGTTCGCCAAGGCCGTCAAACTCGTGGCCAGCTCCGTGACGTTCGACCGGGACGTGACAGTATCCGTGTTCGAGTCCACCATTCGGGTCATTGGCGGGCTCGTGTCGGCGCACATGCTGGCGTCTCCGGAGTTTTTCGGCCTCATGGACGAGAGCGAGTACAGTGGGGAATTGCTGCAATTGGCCGAGGATCTGGGCCAGCGGTTGCTGCCGGCCTTCGATACACCCACGGGGATGCCCGTCCATCGCGTGAATTTGCAGCGAGGAGTTCTACCGAAGGATCGAGGGGCCAAGCTCACGTGTCCGGCCGCGGCCGGGTCGTTGCTGGTGGAGATGGCGTACTTGTCACGGTTGACGGGGGATGCACGGTTTGAAGCGAGGGCCAAGGAGGCCGTGGTGGCCATTTGGGAGCGGAGATCGGAGATTGACTTGCTGGGCAGTGCCATCGACGTGGCGTCGGGCCAGTGGGTGCACTCGCACGGAGGCATCGGCGCGGGCCTCGACTCGTTCTTTGAGTATCTGCTCAAGTATCATCTCATCAGTGGCGACTCGCAGTGGCTGGCCATGTTTAACGCGAGCTATACGGCGGTGGAGAGGCATGTGAACCATGAGGATGTGTACCTTGAGGTCGACATGAACCGAGGCAAGGAGCAGGTGCGCGCCCGTCGCGTCTCGGCGCTGCAGGCCTTCTGGCCAGGCCTTCAGGTGCTCGCTGGCGACGTCTCTGGTGCCATTCGCACGCATGAGCACATGTTCCCGCTCTGGGACGAGTTTGGCGCCATGCCCGAGTTGCTGGACCTGGCCCCGCGCGGCCAGTCGAAGCCTGGCACCCGCGGCACCGTCATCAGCTGGGCCCGTACGGCTCCGCTTCGGCCCGAGTTAATTGAGAGCACGTACCACTTGTACCAGGCCACACGGGACCACAAGTATCTCAAGATGGGGCGCCAAATGCTGCAAGATATCCGTCGCGTCTCGGAGGTTCCCTGTGGCTACGCGGCCGTGGGAGACATCCACACTCTTGACGTTGAGGACCGCATGGACAGCTACTTCCTCTCGGAAACGGCCAAGTACTTGTACTTGCTCTTCAGTGACGAGCCGGATGTCATCGTGCCAGCTCCACCAGCTCGGAACGCGTCGATAGCAAGGAACGGAAGCTGCACGGCCCAAGCTCTCGAATCTTCGCTCAATGGCAAGAACCGCACGGCCAACACGAGCTCCACGTTGGAGGAGACGTCGTACATGAGGAGAAGCAGGAAGCCTCTCAAGGCGTCGGACGTGGTTTTCAGCACGGAAGGCCACATCTTGATGCTCAAGTCGCATCTCTTCCGGCCCGGAAAGCAGCAGAAGGCGTCGTCTGCTTCGCCAAAGTGCGAGAACGGCAAGCTGCAAGTCCGTAAGCGCAACGTGGAGCTGGCGGCGGCCCGGGACGTTCAGCCAACGCCGTCTGTTGTGCCTGTGGGGGTTGCCGTGCGTCTTGGCGACGTGCACGTGCAGACACTCGTGGCCTCTCCAGCCAAGTTCGGGCTGCAGATCACGACGCCATCGGCAGTGGAGGCGCCGCTCGTGCTCTTTACCCCGGAACTCGGCGAGGCCTGTGGGGCCATCGACGCCGAACGCGTGCGTGGCAAGATCGTGATGGTCGCTCGTGGAACATGCACCTTTGCGGAGAAGGCATTGAGGCTACAAGGAGCTGGTGCGACGGGCGTCGTTGTGATCAACTCGAAGGCGGCGCACAGCAGATATCCCAACCGCAAGTACTCACTGGCCGACGACGCGCGCGGACTCGGCCAGTACGTGACGATCCCCGTCGTTCTGGTGGCTCGTGAGGACGCCACGCAGTTGCACCACCATGCTAAGCTTCTGAGCGACGACAGCGAGATGGCAGACGACAATGCGGACGTCCTGATCGGGTCGCTGTCCCCGTGGCTGTACTGATTCAAGGAACGGCATGAAGTACGATAGAAAGGTAAAATGCAAGTGTATATACTGAGGAGGGAAGGCCCCAGCCGCCCGAACGGCCCGCCTAGATGTCTTCGTCGAACACCGTGAGGTCCACGCGCACTTGGTTGCCCTTGGCCATCTCTTCGTCGTCGTCGTCGGCGATGAGGTTGACGATCTTGTCGACGATGAAGCTGGCGCGCTGTTGCTGCAGCGTCACGTCGTGCGGTTCGTCGTCCACGACCATCATGAGCACGTACTTGAGCAGAATGAGGCCGTGCTCGACGCACACAAAGAGCCACAGTCTCTCGTGGCCCGTCAGGTTTTCCGTCGCGTGTCGAGACGTGAAGCACACGAGCGCGACGTTGGTGACCATGGCGATGGAGCCCATGAGGTCGATGATCGTCCCCCACGTGCCAATGTCCTGAGCGCCGCGAGGGTCCGGCCTGCGCGTGGCGTTCACGAGCTTGTGGGCGTCGATGCGGATCTCGAACAAGTTGTTGAAGAGCGCGAAGGCCGGAGCCAGCGGGAAGGACACGACGAAGAGCGTCACGTAGCCGAACTGGATGATCATCTCGTTGTAGTCGTCGAACGTGCCTTTCAGGTCGTACACGTCGAGCGCGAGCTGCTTCTCGATGGCCGAGGCCGCACGGACCATTCCGTTCTCCTTGGTCTTGGTGGACTTGAGCTTCTTCATGATCCAGGGCAGGCCGGCCTCGAAGAAGTTGCCTGACGTGAGACGCAGGATGAAGATGATCCCCAGACTCATCATGAGCTCGTCCATGCAGCCGTGGCCTTCGGGCTTGCACGACTCGTGGCCCTCCACGGCCGTCTTGATGAACGCCACGTAGAACAAGCTGGCATACGAGTTGACGAACTGGAACAGGAACGTCTTGCCGATCAGGTGGTCCTCGTACTCGGTGTCCGTGCGGTGGTTCTCGAAGTGGTTGAGCTTGGCCGCAATCGTACTGTAGACGTTGTTCATGACCATAATTTGGATGGCGTTCACGGTCGAAGCGGCCGCGCCGCCCAGCTGCACGCCGTCCACAATGAACATCTCTTTCCACTTGCCTGACGTCGCAGCGTACCGGAAGACGAAGATGCCGGCCACCACGCCGATGACCAGCAGGATGAGCATCGAGACGAAGAACTAGCCCACAAAGAAAGTGAAATCTACGTCAGTTCAGGAAGAAAAGGCGGCGTTCCTACCAGTATCCAGCCTTACCAATGAGCCCATGATGCGACGGAACCGCGTCTGGGGACTGAAGTAGCGGATCTCCGAGCCATCGACGGGCGAGATCGTGGGTTGGCCTTCAAACTCGGGGCGTTCCACCTCCTCTTCCTCGAAGGTTGACATGCCCCATTCAAGCGCCAGAGTCGAGTTGTGGCGCTTCCAGTACTCGTAGTAAAAGCTACGCAACATCGGACCACAACCATGGTGAGAACTGGTTCTCTTCTAGCGGATCGAGACTGCGTAACGTACATGGACCAGAGCGCCATGAAGAGTCCGAAGTACGGGACCAGCATCGAATCGGCCGTGTCTTCAACCAGTACGTTGGCGAACAACGCACAGCCGATTACTGCAGGAGCGATCAACCACGTCGTGTAGTGACCTGGTCGTCAAGCAGAAGGTTAAACCCACGGTCTACAGCGTCTGGTAAGACGAACCAAGTAGAATTACCTAGCCACGCGAAGTAGAGGCCGACTTTCTCACCGAAGTAGTCCTTGATCTCGCTCAGCGGTTGGTCCCACGGAGCGAATCGCCAGCTAAACCACTTGTCACGGAGCTTGTTCAGCTCCGCGGGCTCGTGAAGCGGGAAGGCCGCGACCAGACACTTGTCCCGCAGCAGTTCGCTCACGTTCAGGCCGCAGCCGCCTTCGCCGCGGTACTTGAGGATATTCAGCAGGAGCTTGATCCGGTCCACGCCGCGGAACGGGGTCTGCTTGGGACCGTACTTGCGGTACGCCGGGTTCAGCCGCGGCTCGACGTCGAACTTGGCGAAGATGTTGTCGAACGGGTCGCGGTGCGATACGTGGTGCTCGTCCTTGATATTGATCTTCTTGATGTTGTGCTCCTCGTAGCCGGCCTCGGCGATACGGCGCAGCTCCGTGGGGTCGAACTCGACCTTGTAGTCGATGCGGTCGGCCTCCTTGGACAGCCGCTCCAGCGTGGCGCGCAGCTTGCAGAAGACGTGGCCGCGGTCGGCCGAGTAGAACATCTTGGTCTCGATGCCGCCGCGTGCCAGGTGCTGCAGGATGGTGCGCATGCTGAACTTCTTCTGCTGCTCCGAGAGCTCGGCGGCCTCGTCGTGCACCTGGAAAACCAGCACATAGTCGAACGAGTAGCCGTTCTCCGTGTCGAACTCGCCATCCAGCTTGATGCGTACGTCCTTGGCCTTGAGCGTGGCATTTAACGCCGAGCCGCGGCGAGAGACGCCCATTTTAACGGCCTGGAGATGCCCCGGGCCGGCCATTTTCGGAGGATCGAGACACTAACTTTGAGGCGCTAAAACTTGAGCTGCAGAGCGCGGTGAGAGGCACCGAAGGCGGAGATAAAGAGCTCCAGGACTTCGGGAAGAAGTTGGCAAGTGGGCAGCAGCAACGGACGGCGACAGCAGTGGAACTCGCAATGGGATCGAGCTCCCTCCTCTTCCCAAGACGTTTGAGCCGTTGCAACTGCCGACGGCGTTGGGTTACGAAAAAGTGTACCCATCCAATCAAGGGTTGATGGTCCATCGGCCAGTTTGACTTGGCAATTGTATGTGGACCTTGAAGACGGTGAGACGAGTGCGCAGTGCCGGTGTCTGGTGTCTGGCGATCACGCGGCCTGAAGTCCCCACGTGGCGAGCACTTCCGCACAGACGCCCTGCTGTGGCACCCCAGCACGTTTTGAGCGCGGTCGTCGATGCGGCTCTGAACCACGGCGGTGTAGCTGAAGTCCAGACCCAGTTCCGCTCGTTCATCGAGCCGCTTGGACCGGCCGGACCCGTCGGTCCAGTGGAAAGTCGACAGTGAGCTGCCGTGCGCGCAGCTTTTCCCCGACCACGATCGATTGGGGCGAGGCCGACATTCTGGCTGAAGGACTCACGGCTGGCAAATCCGTCTCGGTCTGTGGCTCGCACCCGTCACAGCTCTTCACAGCGCGTCTGTGCCAACGCGCAGGTGTGCGGGTCCCGCTGATCGACCCGACAACCTGCACAGTCGAGACGTTAGTGTGGAGTTTTGAGCAGCTATTGCAGCCGAACATCTGAGCCAACACTCACGCGCTGGAACGTACGTTTGACCCCGACCGAGCCCACAGCACTGCAGTGGAGGCATTCTACTCCCGCTTGCCCCTGGAAACGATGATGAGCGACGTCGACCCGTGGAAGTTGGCCCGCGTCTTCGACTCGCACCACATCGTCAAACTGTCGCTCGCAGCGTATTTGGCGGTGCAGTCGGTCCGCGACGACAGCAAGGGGTTCGTGCCGTACACGCCGCTGCAGTACGACGGGTCCTGCTTCCAGTGTTCGCGATTCGTGGTAACCCAAGTGAGACCCCGCGCGACGTGAAGCCCTCTCGTGGTTTGGACGCCGTCGGTATGGCTGTCGAGGTTTTCAACGCGCAAGACGAGCGTCGCTCCAGCGAATTGAGTCACGGATCTTCAGAGTCCTCGGCTGGAAGTCTCAATGCTCGGGTGGTGGACACGCAAGTGTTCTGGACAACGAAGGAGGAGGAGGAAGCCGTGCGGAAGTCGACGAGCGCCGCTTATGAACGCCTCGTGAAGCCGCGGGCCCCTCAGAAGCGCGACAAGTTGGCTCTGGCTCATTTTTTTGGTGGGAAACCAAACCCGCGTGATCATTACGCGGAGCTCAAAAGCTGGCATGATCAATTGAACGGGAAGAATATCCGATGGCTTGTGATGTTTACGAAGTTTTGCAGCTCGTTGTTGCACCTCTAATTACGACCACCGGACTTCGTTTCTAACCGATAGAAATGACCAATTCCAAGACGACCTTACAAAAAGGATTGCTGCGATGCTGCGGCGACACCCGACCCGCGTGGAGGAGCGTGCCGACGTGGCGGCCGAGTACGAGGCCTATCTGCAGGAGAAGGAGCGCAAGGCCATAGACACGGGTGTGAGCCGAATCAGGACGAGCCCCAAGCAGCCGGTCGCGCCTTTCGGTGCAGCGAGCGCTTCGGTCGCCGCGAGACAAGAAGCTCGGCGCCAGGACGTCCGCTCCCGCATTGGCCTGGACAGCTCCCACTAGACACGAGGGGAAAATACATGTATACCGATTGTGGAGCAGAAGAAGACCAACGGTGAAGAGAAGAAGGAGATGGTATTCAAGGTTTCGGTGGCTGTCGAATCAGCAGTTGCTGGGGGTGAAGGATACATTGAAGGATACACTGGGCCTGGCTTATTCCCTGGCCTCTCGCTGCAGTGCAGGTCTCGGGGTCTTTCTCTCGTCGGAGAAATGAGCTGCTGGGCTGCAATGAGACCGTGTCGGCGGACACCGACCACCAGAGAGGTGTACCGCCCCCAGAGCAAGTTTTTGAATGCAACCTCCATGCTACACCCGACCAACCAGTGGTTTCCTGTCCTCACTGCACTGGACAACCCAACGCAGTCCAGTCCAGTCGTCAAGCTCGGCTTTAACCCTTTAAGCCAGCAAAGGTGTCCTGTAACTCGCGCCTTACCGCCATTGATCGTCTTGTTGTTCACCATATTCTCCCGTATAATACCACCTGTTTGCATTGTTACTAAGGGGGATATTCTGATACAAATCACCCCTTCTGTACTTCAGAACTCCTCTAGTATCATCACTTCCCCCCTCCCTTATTGTACAAAACGGACGTCACCAAGCATAAACGGCGAGTGCGAAAGCTCACCTGAACATGGTGTGGGAGGGCTCGTCCCCGCTGCTGCCCACGGCGCACCGCCGCACGCGCAACGCCAGCACCGGCAGCTTCCCAGAGACGACAGTCACGGCCGACGACCCGGACTCTCCGCGCGCGCGCTTCAAGGAGCGCGAGAAGGCCGCACGTCTAAGACCCATGTCTTCCCGACAGCGTGCACTACGCCGCGTACCAGCTCTCCTGGCCCTCCTATTCGTGGGCTTTTTGCTTGGATATTACGCCCAACTGCTGATGTTCTTCTACAGCGTTCGACTGGGCTTCACGGCCGAAGTCCTGCCGACCACGGAGGTGGCTTTGGTGGAGAAGCTCACAGCTTCGCTCATCGAGCACACGCAACGCGTCGTGTTCGTGTGCAAGAAGACCAACTGGGACTTTGTGGGGTTTATCGCTACGCCACATACGATCCTGTTCGCCCACGATGATGTGGTTGTGCCCGCAGCATTGGAGGAGAGTCTACGCGTGGTGCGCCACGCCGGAGTCGACAGCTACATGAACTTGCACAACAAGACCGTGACCATCATGAGCCACGTGCACGCGGCCGACCCGCGCAACCACCTGCTGAAACAGGACGACGAAGCTGTCATGTACTGGCCGCATTACTACCAGTGTCTTAAGAAGTGCACGGACCTGGACTCGTGCTATGCTGGCGATATGCACGTGAACATTGGCGACGCGCGCAACACCAATTCGTACGTGTTCGCCACGGGCGGCTCGTACTTTGTGGGCTCGGCGCTGCTCAAATGCATGCTCGAGAAACCAATCTTCGTCGAGCTGGACGGCCTCGACTACGGCGAGGACAAGACCGTGGGCAAGATGATCCACTACAACCGCTGCAAGGTGCAGTACGTGAGCTGCAAGTGGTTCAACAACGAGGAGGTCTACTCGCCCAACGCGCACATCAAGATGAAGAAGGGCTATTCGGCCGAGATCCTCGAGGACACGGTGTTATTAGGCAGGGACGAGCAGCCGCCCCCGCAGAGGGAGCACGATGACATGGTGCGCCGTCTTCAGCAGGACGAACCACAGACAGAACAGGACCGCGGAGTATGAAGTATCAAACCATGCCCCGCCCAAACAAGCGAGACGATAGACGACTCCGCACGACTGGAATATATTGCATTTTAGACGCAGTTTCTGGACAGGCTTCGGGGGGGGGCATTGGGCAGGTTTAACGGGACTTCTACGGTTGAAGTGATGCTGGAAAGTGGCGTTTGGTTGACCAGAGATACCAACCGTATCGACAGAACACAACGAGTGTGAAGTCGCACTCGTTGTGCAACGGGGCTTGAACTGGGGAAGCGATGTGTTAGTTTTTTGTCGCAATATTGAGTTGTTGATGGAAATACTCGTTGACGCTTGTTGTTTCCAGTCGACGGCGTTTGCAGACGCTAAATGTGGCCGGGGGCCGTCGAGGAGTTGGTGCGGAGAGCTGATGGAGTTATTTTCAAAGCGCGGGGCCCCTGGGAACCTGCCGCGACTTGAGGTTGCATCGCAGTGAAGAAACGTGAACGGCGTCTGGCATTTGTATAACCTGCGTCGAGTGCGTCATTGGCCATGGGCTGCGGGGCTTCCATCTTGCAGCGTCCGGATGGGGAAGCCAAGGTCTCACCGCAGCCAGGAAACAGTGTCGTTGGCAGCAACAAGGCGGTGCGCTCGCCGCTGACGAAGGAGCAGATCAACTCCCGCATCGTCTGCTCGCCCAAAACGATGAAGACGAAAGTCACACCCAAGCTCAACACGCAGTACGCCTTCGTTTCGCAGCGCGGGTACTACCCCGACGGTACGTTGAACGCTGCTGAGGTATTCATGAGGAAGTACTAGATTTGACTCTGCACTTACCATCTCTCCAGCCCTGGACAAGCCGAACCAGGACAGCTGCACGATTCTTCCGGCCTTCATGGGCGACGCCTCTAAAATGTACTTTGGAGTGTTCGATGGCCACGGCACGACAGGAGACCTGTGCGCCTCGTTCGTGCGCAAGGAGTGTCCCGAGCGGCTCGTCCGCATCCTCGACCGCAAGAACTGCTCGTTCCTCGAGGCCTACTCCAAGTCGTTTGAGGAGACCAACGCGCGGCTACACGCCTCGCGCATCGACGACAGCTTGAGTGGCACGACCGCGATCTGCATGTTCCTCGATAGCGAAACCATTCACGTGGCGAACGTGGGCGACTCCCGAGCAGTCATCGCTACCATGAGCGAAGGGAAGCTTGTTGCGCAGCCTCTTTCAGTCGACCAGACACCCTATCGATCGGTACGGTTAACCCCTTAACGTGGCGGCCTGAACAACGGACTGCTGAAAGCTAATCGCTTTGGTTGACTGTCGTATGAACAGGATGAGCGGGAGCGTGTCAAGCGGTCCGGAGCTCGAGTGCTCACCATGGATCAGCTAGAGGGGATCGCCCCCATTCACGACGTACGTTGTCTTGTGTTCTTCACCTTCATTCAAACTTTGGACTCACGACTTTACTCGTTCTACTGCGATAGAACTGGGCAGCGAATCTGAACGACCAAGTGGACGAGGACGGTGATCCGCCACGTATTTGGTCGCCTTATGGGGCATTCCCGGGCACGGCCTTCACTCGAAGTCTTGGCGATGAGATTGCCGAGACGTTGGGAGTCATCGGCGTCCCGGAAATCACGTCGCTCCAGCTTACAGAAGACGACCGCTTCGTCGTCATCGCCAGTGACGGCGTGTTCGAGTTCCTGACGAGTCAAGCGGTTGTAGACATGGTAGCGCAGTACGAAGACCCACTGGAAGCGTGCCACAAGGTGGTGGCCGAGTCCTACCGCCTCTGGTTGACGTACGAGCTGCGCACGGACGACATCACGGTCATTTGCGTGTATTTCAACTTCAGTGAAGGCACGACGACGGTCAATGGCGCGTCGATCGGTGGCTCACCGCGGACCAATTCCTTGGCAAGGCGCATGCCCCGGCAGACGAGCGGGAGGGACGTCTCGCAGCAGCTTCGTCCTGTGCGGCGCGGTATGTCCAAGGAGAAGCGGCGCGCGCAGATGCGCAAGGATATGGCGCAGCTCGTCAAGGAGGAGGACCTCGCGTACCGCGTGAGCGACCACGCCATCCCCAAGAGCTCCGCCGAGCTGCGTTTGCTGGAGGCGCTAACGAAGAACAACTGGCTGTTCCGGCAGCTCACGCAGGCGCAGAAGGACGACATCTTCGCCGTCATGGAGCGTATCAACGTCCGCGAAGGCGACATGGTGATCCGCCAAGGCGATCCGGGCGACAAGTTCTACATCGTTGAGAACGGCGACTACCAGGTCAGCGTCCGCGGCGCAGACGGAGGCCCAGAGAGCATTGTGCACACGTACACCCAGCCTCGAGTGACGCCCGAGCACTACGCAGAACTGCAGCCGGCGTCGTTCGGCGAGCTGGCGTTGATGCACAACAGCCCGCGCTCTTCGTCGGTCAAGGCGCTGTCCGCCGGCGTGCTGTGGGCCATCGACTGCCGCGCATTCCGACGAGTATTTATCAAGGCGCCCACGTCGGTGCTGGTTCAAACGCTCAAGAAGGTGGACGTCCTCAAGACGCTAACGAAAGCGCAGCTAGAGCGCTTGGCCAACAACCTGACCGAGGTGGGCTACCACGACGGCGACTACATCATCAACCAAGGAGACGTGGGCGACACGTTCTACGTGATCCAGGAGGGGGCTGTCATCTGTACGATCTGGGAGGACGACCCGGCTGCAGGTCCTAACAAGAAGAGAACGTCGCGAGAAGTACTGCGGCTCAAGAAGAACCAGTACTTCGGTGAGCGTGCCTTGCTGAACGACGCTCCTCGCGCTGCGAACGTCATCTCCGTGGGGCGTACGAAGCTCCTTCAAGTGGGTCGGCGCGAGTTCGAGGAGGTGCTGGGTTCGTTGCAGGACATGATTGAGGCCGATCGGCTGCAGCGTGAAGCACGGCACAACTTCGAGACTGCGGTCAAGAACCTCATCTACAGCCCGGCCGCGCATTCGAGACGCAACTCGATCTCCATGGGGCCGTTGCGGCCGCAGGACATGCGGTTCCGCTATGTCCTACAGCCCACGGACTTCGGCTTCTTGGCGCTGTACCAGGGCGTGAGCGACACCAAGAGATACTTCACGGTGAACGTGTTCTCGCTGGCACAGGTGGCCGCCGAGCGGCGTGGCGATGAAGCGGCCCGCTACGTGACGACACACAAGACCATCCGGCTGGACACGCCGCTCGTGCCGGAGATGGTGGCGTCCTGGCGAGATGACCGGGCGCTGTACCTGTCGTTCGACACCGTCATGGTCACCGACTTGGCGGCCATGCTGGGCGACGAGCCCAACGGCCGATTCGCCAACGAGTTGACGGTGCGCGGGTTCGCTGCCCAAGCGCTGCTCATGCTCGAGTACATCCACCACGCGGGCTACGCGTATCGGAACCTTAGTAGCGAGAACGTCATGGTGGACACGCGCGGGTATCTGCAGCTCCACGACTTCCGCCACATGAAGCGCTTGCCGGACGAGACCCGGACCTACACGATCTGCGGCACGCCCGAGTACATGGCGCCGGAGATGGTCTCTGCGCGTGGCCACACGTCCAGCACGGACATTTGGTCGCTCGGCATCCTCATCTACGAGATGCTGTGCGGTCGCACGCCGTTCGCCATCAGTACACGCGACGAAGACTCCGCGAGTGCCACGGACGACAAGAGCTTCGGCTCCGAGACCAACCCGACGTCCCGCCTCACGAACGAGAAGGACGTGACGATGGCCGTGTACTCCAAGATCTCGCGCCACAACAAGGGCGCGCTCAAGTTCGCGCGCGACGACTTGTCGCCCGAGGCCTGCCACCTGGTCCAGCAGTTGCTGGACCCGTTCCCGGACGACCGACTCGGCGGCCAAGGGCTTGTCGACATCGTCAAAGGAGGCTCCGTTATCCGCGCCCACCCGTGGTTCGAAGGGGTCGACTGGGTCGTGCTAGCGTCCAAGACGTCGGATCAAAAGCACGCGGAGGCGTTGGCCAAGCTCATGGAGGAGCAGCTCGCGTCCGCGACGTCGGCCGAGATGCCAATGCTGGAGCCCGTAGACCGGAACAGCGGAGACCTCGACTGGCTCGAGAACTTCTAACACCATCACGACGCTTAGCTAGATAGAGATCCCGCCGGGCCGAGGGGTGAAGAGTCGTAGAAATCCAAATGCACTAGCCTGTTGGCACTTTCCATTCTTGTCCGACGTGGCGTAGTGTTGGTGGATCGGATCATGGCCAAAGAACCGGAGCCGGCCCCAGAGGGGACTCGTCCGATGATGATATCCATGCGAGAGATGGAGACACTGGGGCTCAAGACCGGCAGCGGGCTGCGTGAGACCGTGGAGTTCAAGGCGTTCACGCGCCAAGAAGTGCTGGACCAGATCGCGCAGGTCGGCTTCATGAGTCCATTCCACGAGTTCCGCGCCGAGATCGCCAAGACGGCGGCAGGAGACGACATCCTCATCGTGGCCGACCCGAACGAGACGTACGGCGAGAACTGGCTGCTCTGTCTGACGCGCAAAGCGGTCGACTCGCAGATGGAGCTCTTCAAGCGTCGAGAGCAGGACAAGATGGACGCCTTGGCGGCGCAGGAGAAGGAGGCCAGTGCGCTGGCAGACGCCAACGATATGAGCAAGATCGTGTACGAGGACAAACCGGTGCTGTCCCGGCCGTGGACGTCGGCCACCGCGCGCGAGACCCACGACGACGTTGAAGCACTGAGTATCAAACCATCGCGGCCACTGGTACGGCATGAACCCCTACGTCCTTGAGCTACTGCGCGCTGATGTTGTTGATCGTCTTGTAGATCACCATGTCCGTCACCAAGATGTCCGATGAACTCAACGCGGACTACAAGTTCAGCGACCGAGACGCCGACCAATGTAGGGTTTGCATGGGGGATGGCAGGCTTCGCTTTCGATGTGCACCACTAACTTGTAGGCTGCTTGGTTGTAGGTTTTGTCGAATGGAGACAGCATAAAGATCCAAACTATGAGCTGACGAGGATGGAGCAAGACGTGGGGCTGCAGGGAACGCCGGCGCTGGTGGATGGGACGACGCAGACGAGCTGGTTTCGCTCAGTGAATAGCGCACTGCAGTACGAGCCGATTGTGATGGAGCCCAAGCAGCGTCAAGTCGAGATGGACAGCGACAAGATCCAGGCCTTCTTGTCCCGCGTGTTGCCTCGCGTTGAGCAGGCTTTACAGCAGAACGAGACGCTCGACGTGTTCCTGGACCCGTTTGCGCACCTGTTTGAGGAAGAGGACGCGTCGCTCGGCAACAAGAACAACGAGAACGCCATGCGCGAACTGCGCAGCTTCACGGACCTCGTGTACAGCAAGAACAAGACACTGCCATCGATCGACTGGCACCCAAGACGGCACGGCGTGGTCGCGGTGGCTGCTGCTGCCAACGCGTCCTTCGCTCGGCGTCTCGATTTGCTGGACACGGTCGACAGCTCCTTCATCCTCATCTGGAACTTCGTGGACCTCATTCACCCGCAGATCATGCTCGAGTCGCCGCAGGACGTGCTGACAATGCGCTTCAACCCTGCCGCTCCGCACCTCGTGGCCGCCGGGCTGTACAACGGCCAAGTGCTCGTCTGGGACTTCTCCAAAGCGGAGCACTTGCTCTCCAAGATGAAAACGACCAAGACCGCGTCCGGTTCGGGAGGCGGAGCGACGGCCGCATCAAGTGCGTCATCTTCGTCTAAGGGTGGACGCGATGAAGACAACCACAAGCAGGTGCCGCCCATCAAGCCGCTGTACGTGTCGTATATCGACGTGAGCCATCGCCGGCCGGTGGCCGATCTACAGTGGCTGCCGGCAGGGGTCGAAGTCAACAGCCGAGGCCACGTGGTGGCCTCCACTGGCGCAGATGCAGGAGCGGTCAACCAGTTCGTGACGATCGCTGCTGACGGGCAGGTTTCGTTCTGGGATCTGCGATTCAAAGACCCGAGGTATCGTGGCATGACGCGCGCGAAGGTCGACAAGACGGGCACTGCAGCAAGCGCCAAGGACGGCTCTGCCGCTCCGGACGTCCATTTCGTGCCGATCTACTCGATTTCTCTCTCGAAACTCGACAGTCCGGGCGAGTTAGCGCTGCAAACGCTTTGGCTCGAGAAGACTCGCGAGGAAAATGGATCAGGAGGCGGTGAAGGCAGCAGTGGCGGCGTGCTGGCACTCACCAGCCACTTCTACTGCGGCACCGAGGAGGGCGAGTTCGTCTACGCAGACTGGCGTCCTCATGCGCCAGCAAAAGGCGGTACCAAAGGAGACGACGGCAGGGGCGAGGAAGGCGTCGAGTACGTGCAGTGGCTGTGTCGAGACCATTCCAGACCAGTCTTGGGCTTGTGCGCGTCTCCGTTCTTCCCGAGTATCTTCTTGACGGCGAGTGAATCGCACTTTCACCTCTGGAACGTCGCACAGCACAGCGAAGGCGGAGACGCCGCCAACCCGAGTACGGCGTCCAACGGCCCGATCTTTGTGTCTCCGTTGACTCCGTCGGCCATCACGTGTGTGGCTTTCTCTCCGTCACGTCCAGGCGTGATCTTCCTGGGGAAGGCCGACGGTATGCTGGAGGTCTGGGACTTCTTGGATCAGTCCCATCGCTCGAGCTTGTCGATCGGCGTCACAGCGTGTGCGCTGACGTCGATTGAGTTCCGTCCTCAACTGGTGTCGACTAACAGCCCAAGCGGGAATGTGGCCAACGCTTCGGCCGCTTCAGGTGCCGGAGGTTCTGGCGCTGGAGCCGGTCGAGCGAAAGCTACGGACGGTGGCGCTGGTGCTCGAGGTCGTAACAACCCCGGGCCAGGTGCCTCAGCGGGCGGAGGCGGCAACGCCACCGGCACAACGAACATCAAGCAGCAGCTTGTGGCAGTCGGCGACCAGATCGGGAACCTGCACATCTTGGAAGTGCCGAGGACGCTGTCCCGACCGACAAGTGGTGAACGTGCAGCCATGGAGGCCTACTTTAAGCGTGAGAGTGAGCGCATGAAAGCGGCCCGCGCTGCCTCAAAGTCGAGCAGCTCTGGTATTGATGGCGGTGCTCCGAGTTTGAGGCAGAGCCGAGGAGAGGATGCAGGCGCGGCCGGAGCTGCGGCCGCGAACAACCTCACGTCGCTGGCCAGTAAAGAGCTCGAGGCGACGCGTTCCGGCCCCGTTGGACCGGACGACGAGATCTTCAAGCAAATGGAGAACGACTTCTGTCGGGAGATGGCCATCGAGACTGCAAGGAGTGCCTAGAGGGTAGCCACTTACATCATCGAGTTCTTCTGAATGGCAAACATGTTGAATTTGTCCGAGCTGATGTCGGCCAGCTAAAGCACTTGCACAGAGAGTGACATCTACACTACGAAATGGCCGACAAGACCATCAAACGAACTCGAATCGGTACTCCGGGTGCGGACCGCGGTTCTTGTCCAGGTGGTGGTAGCAGATCAGCGACTCGTACACGAACGCACCCGCCGTTCCTCCCGTGATCGGCGCCACGATAGGAATCTAGAAGTAGTAGCGATTGAGCGAGAACACGCGCGAGCCCCAGCCGGCACATAACATGAAGAGACGAGGTCCCAGGACACGTGCGGGGTTAATGGCCAAGCCCGTGCGATGGTGCTGACCAGCGCTCCAGCTGCAGGTGGCACGGCCTTCGTTCCTGCGCTGGTCTAGCAGCGTCAGGATGCCCAGGATCAGTAGCGCAGTCGCCACGAACTCGGTCACAAAGCACGTGAAGTTGCCCACGTTCTCATGGGGGAACATCGCGATAATGGTCTGCGTGGACATCCCATCCGGGTCCACTTCGTTGAGCATGGGGCGATACAGGATGTACACGACGAGTGCAGCCACATAGGAGGCGGCGATCTGGTTGAGGATGTAGAACGGCACCTTCTTCCACGGCAGCAGCTTGAGCAGCGCCGGCGTGGTGGTCACGGCCGGGCAGGTGGGCGCCGGAGACGCCTCCACCGACGGTGATGCCGAAGAAGAAGGCGACCCCAGCATAGTGCGATGGTGATGAAGTTGCCGTTGGCCTCGCTGCTCAGGACCACTTGCGTCATGCAGGCGAGTCCGAAGAGCATGGTGACGAAGGTGGCGACGAACTCGGCCATCATCTCCTCGGCGAATTGGCTCTTCACCATGAACGGGATGTTCGTGGCGGGTACTGGAGTCATCGACCCTCTCCTTCCAACATAACGAAGGCGTCATACGTCATCGGGATGCAGGAAGCCCGCTTGACTTTGTGCGAGGATGATCAACACCTCCACACCAACAGACCTGATGGCATGATGTACATGTGCATTGAGATCAACTACTAGTTCGTACGGAGGTTAAAATACCCAGGACTGCACAACATCGGCGTTGGTGCGAGCGCTTTCTTGGTTTCTTACGCGCCATTTAATTATCTTCGCTCTGGTCCTCATCGCAGTTTGTTTAGCAACTTAGCGCGCTTCACTCCATCCTTGGCGCGCTCAACATCACCTCCAAAGAGACTGGAAACATTCGGAGTTTGCATTCAAAAACTTCCTCTGGGGGCGGTACACACCTATCTGTTGGTCGGTGTCCGCCGACACGTCTCATTGCAGCCCAGCAGCTCATTTCTCCGACGAGAGAAAGACCCCGAGACCTGCACTGCAGCGATTGGAGAGGCCAGGGGATACGCCAGGCCCAGTGTATCCTTCAATGTATCCTTCACCCCCAGCAACTGCTGATTCGACAGCCACCGAAACCTTGAATACCATCTCCTTCTTCTCTTCACCATTGGTCTTCTTCTGCTCCACAATCGGTATACATGTATTCTCCCCTCGTGTCTAGTGGGAGCTGTCCAGGCCAATGCGGGAGCGGACGTCTTGGCGCCGAGCTTCTTGCCTCGCGGCGACCGAAGCGCTCGCTGCACCGAAAGGCGCGACCGGCTGCTGGGGGCTCGTCCTGATTCGGCTCACACCCGTGTCCATGGCCTTGCACTCCTTCTCCTGCAGATAGGCCTCGTACTCGGCCGCCACGTCGGCACGCTCCTCCACGCGGGTCGGGTGTCGCCGCAGCATCGCAGCAATCCTTTTTGTAAGGTCGTCTTGGAATTGGTCATTTCTATCGGTTAGAAACAAAATCCGGTGGTCGTAATTAGAGGTGCAACAACGACTTCGACATCACAATCCAACGCATTGGATAGAGATTCACTGTCTTCCCGTTCAATTGATCATGCCAGCTTTGAGCGTCCGCGCAAGGATCACGCGGCTTTCGTTTCCTACGAAACAAATGAGTCAAGTTGTCGTGCTTCCGAGGGACTGGTGGCTTCACGAGGGCGATCGTAAGCGGCATTCGTCGACTTCAGCACTTCACTTCTGGTTCGTATTTAAGCGAAAAGTAAAAATACGATCGGAATATCGATTGTTCCTCAAAAATACGAAACGGAAAATCGCTTCTTCCTCAGAATTTACCAATAAAGGATGGTCAAGCTTTTCTGCGCGATCGTTGGCGTTGCAGAAAGCGTAGACATTGACGACGGAGCGTCTGTGTCAGCGTTGAAGAAGGCGATCAAGACTGTGAAGCCGCACACGATCACGACTGATGAGCCCGACCTACTGCGGCTCTTCCTGGCGAAGGCAACAGATAACGCGTGGCTTCTGTCGGGCTCTGAAGATGTGATAAAGCTGAAGGAGGGTGAGAAGAATGCTCACATCGTGCTGGTGGTGCCGCCGGATCAGCAGCAAGATGCTTCTGTCAAGAAGCAACTGCGCTACAAGGGAAGGCGTACCGAAGTTTCGTGCCGCAAGTTCTTGGATGATGTGGCGCTGAAACTCGCCCTCTTGTTCGACTTTGAGTGGTATTACGATTCTCCAACCATCGGGGATGTCTTTCGCGCTATCGTCAAAAGCTCATGCCGTGAGTCATAGAGCCATCGCTTGAGGCGTGGCGTTCCGATGGCAGCAATGGATTTGCCTGCTTTCTTCGAGGAAAGTCAACGGGAAACGCTCCGAACGCTCAATATGCGCACAAATCGCCGTATCCACGACGGCGCGGTACCGAAGACGACGTCATTCTCCCACACGACCTTTCTGTTGATGATCAAGTGAACTAACTGACGGACATCGCAGCAAGTGTAGGTGTTGGAGGCATCTTCGCTCTGACAGATCTGGACGTGAAGGATGAGTTCTCAAGTCTCTCGGTCAAGTAGTGACCATTCCAAATTTCATCGTAGTTTTAACTACGATGAAATTTGAACACGGTTTCCACGTATGATGATCACCTCTGAAAAGTGAAAAGAAATCCGCGACTAATTCCGGAAATTCTCTGTTCCTCTCCAAATTGACCATGTACGTTAAATGGTGAATGAAAAGTAGTATGACCAAGTTTCAAGACTGGATGCTCCTAGGAAGCTCACAATCGCAGCGGCAACCCAGCCGTCTCGCAGTTCCTCACCATGCTGATTGCACCAGTGGCCGCATGTCATTTCCAATTTTACCCCTAACCCCAATAACATTGTATCCTCCCATTGGCTGATATACTGACATGAGCAGCTCCAAGTTATTGAGATCATGCGCGATTGTGGCTGCAACAGGAAGGCGTGTCCCGTACCACGATGCACCAGTTGTCCTCGATGTGGTTGCACCCACGACGGCTATAGTGTGGAGGAGAAGCTGGTAAGAAGGCCTGGACGGCCGCGAGAATCATCGGCACGCTCAACCATAACAGAAGCAACGGAGCCGACCAGGAGAAGCTCTCGCATCGAGGCGAACCCGAGTTGGTTCATGAGCCCCCCTTCACTCACGCCAACACCGTCTCATCGACGGGTTCCTGGATATAAGGACATAATGGAGTTTTTTTGAGAACAGCGTGATCGAGTCGAGTACGTAAGAAAGCATATCGGTGCTAAGAAGAAACGGTTCTCGCCAGCATTCCGGGATACAGCAGCACCTGGCGGAGAAGAAGCTAGGGCTCGCATAGTCATTCTGAATTTGTATATGAACCTTCTCACATGTATTGCTGAGGCAATCTGCGAAGAAGAAGCTGCAGCAGCTTCTTTACATTTGTTTGCGTTGTGGTTGGGCAGTTCCCCTGGTGCGACGGCTGCCGCACACGAAACATCAGCCGAAACGCGTCGCTCTGTCCAAGAAACAATCGCCCCGGTTTTGACGACAAGTACACGGGGGAGTTTGGAGCGCCGAACCGTGCGCGCTGTGCTATGTCACTGTTTTTCATGGGGTGAACTTCACCTCGCTGCTGAATCGATTCCGGGTCTCAATGTGTGTAGACGAAGTTACTGGAAAGGAAAACGTGATTACGAGCTGCTAACTAGTGTTGGTGTACTGGAGAAACCAAAATGGAGGCGCAAAAGTTCGTTGAATCGCAAGTAGACACCGCAATCAAGACGATTTTGGCGATGGAGAACGTGGCGTTCGTGTCCTGGGGGACTAAACGTATCAAAGTTGACAGCATGTACCACGATGTCCCAAGCATACTGCGTCGGCGACCGATTAGCGTGATGTTTGAGCAGTACGAGAAAGCTAATCAGTTTTGTGTAAGCAAGTCTATGTTTTATGAGCTGGCATCGATTTTGACGAATGGAGAGGTTCAGGCGCGATCTGCTGTCGACTATGTCTCTGGTTTTCTCCTCAATGACAACTTCGGACTATTATCGCGTATTATTCACGATATCCTGCCGAGTGATTTTGAGGATTTATCACGGAAGATGGACATTCTGAAAGCCTGGTTAAAATATGGCACGGTCGGTCATTTTGAAGCTATTGCTGGTGAAAATGATCCCCCCCTGCCCCCGCCACTTGATTAAGTTCGGTCTCGTGCACCCGGCTAGTACAAGCACCTGCTCGTTGCCAGTTTCGTGCAGTTGTTGCCATGCCCTCCATCATTTTATTGCACACGTCAAGCAGCGACTAGAGGAAAGCGCCGCAGATGAGAACACGTTGGATGTTGAAGCAGATTGTCACGTAAAGCTGGAACTTTTTCTCGGCCATCGTCTCCGTGTTCTCAACCAGCAACGTGCATTGCACGACTTGTTTTCCGACATGCAGTCTCGTTGCGTCGAGAGCAAAGCGACGGAAGCTCTTGTAGTCATCGATTTCAAGATGAAAGCAGAGCCGATATATTTTCGCGAAAAAACATCGGAGCATTATGGCAAGAGAGGCATGAGCTGGCATGGAGCCATGGTGCGTTTCTGGACAAAGGAACTTCCGTCACAAGACCCTGTCGAAAATAAGGTGTACTTGGATCAGATATCGAACGGGGACAACCGTCAAAATAAAGAAGCTGTTGTCGCTCTTCTTGAAGCACTCATGCTTTTACTCAAACGTTCTTTGCCGACTATCACAACAATCTCTGTCCAGAGCGATAATGCGAGCTGCTACCAAAACGCGTTAGTCATAGCGCTGCTGCCTGTAATTGGTGCTGTACACGGAATTCGCGTCGAAATATTTCTTCATACGGATACACAGGATGGAAAGTCGATGTTGGACGCGCATTTCGCTCGGGCCATGAAGAAAATACGTACGTATATCCAGCAGGGGTATAATTGCGCCACACCAAGTCAACTAGTTGCTGCATTGAACGCAGACGGTGGTGTTGTCGATTGTGTTGCAGAACTTATTGAGTACGATCGCTCGAAGCTACAGCATCTTGAGGATTCCGTCAGGCGACTTGTTCAGGGCCTTCGCGCAATTCGATCCAGGGTGAACGATGTAGTCTACTTCTATCCGATGGAAACAAGTCGTAGTGTTGCAGCTGCCTCTGCTTCTGAGTTTGACTGTCGTGGCATACCTTCGTTCACAGCCCAGCTCTTTTCTTACTCCGGCGTTGGCGATGAAGTTCGAGTTGTCTTCGATTTTGGGAATACTTGCTGTACTGTTGAAAGTGACCAGAATGCAGACGCCGAAGATTTTGCTGCGGGTACCAATGATGACATCGCTGATATGGAGGGTGGAGGTGAAAGCGTAAATGACGGGATTGACTTAGGCACTGATATCCAATACCAATCAGACGATAGTTCCGAAAGCGAAGATGAGGACGACAGTGCTGACGAAAATGACCGAGAAGAAGCTGAGGGTGTTGAGTTAGCTGGGGCGAGCATCAACGAGCTTCCAAGCGCCACTGTGGTTATCACGGGTGTGAGTGTCACAAAATCAAACTAAATTCGAAGGCGAGCTCGAAAATGGAAACGAGCTGACGTACCCGTTCCCAAAACTCGTGCACCCCAATGCCCAACCTGTCGGGTGAGCGCGATGTTGCATCGTATGCAAAACGCTCCCTTATCGCCATGCGAAACGCTGGTGACCTTGTGATCATCGAGGCGGGTGGTCTTCCTCGCGAAATGGCGGACATGAATTTGTGTTTGCCGAGTAGCTCAGCAAGTATTCCTTTGCTAAAGCAAGGCTGGGCAAGGCGGCCGGCATGGGGAAAATGTATGGAGCTCGCTACATCAAGCGATATGAGAAAGAAGTCAATCAAATGTTTCAGCAGAGAGTGGAAAACAGCTCTCGCAAGTTAGGCCCAGCACGCATGGTCGAAATCCTAAATCAGAAATCACCCCAAGAAGTACGACATCCCCAGCGAGAACGAAATTCGGGCAGAGACCTCAAAACTTGCGCGTTCAAGACGAAAACGACCACGCGAAGTCTTGGAGCCTTCGTCTGCCTTAGGTGGAAATGTTGACGAAGACGATCTACTGGTAACGCAACGCCGAAAACCTATGCAATCTTGCTATGCATCCTTTTTGGAAGATGTCGTCACAAGCGATCCAGGGATCAAGCCACAGCTAGCACTCCAGAAGCTCCGTCACGCGTTTCCATCGAGCTCTTCAGAACTGGATGATCCATGGATAACAACGAAAGTCTCTTCAATCAAGCAAAAGCTGAAGAAACGACGTAATTTCACAACCCCGACAAAACAGAGAACCCCAAACTGATAAGATTTTCCAGCGCAGCAATATATTAGATGCATCGCCGTACACTACCATATATTCTCGTTCGATATCGTTATCAAACACTAGAACATGAATTACTACAAATACGAGCGGACCGCGAGGTAAGTAGCCCCAGATCCAGTAGTTTGGGATCGAGTCGCGCGGCACCATACAGCCCTTGCACAGCATGAACATGCTGAACACGCCCGTGATACCGATGGTGTAGTCCAGCGCAGCCGACCCGATAACGCGCATCATGAACTCGGACACCAACAACGACAGGAACAGGTTGAGCAAAAAGAACTCGAACGCGTTGAGCCTGTTCAGCAGCACCTCCAGCGTCGTCGACATGACCGCGATCACAAAGGAAGTTGGCGTACACGTAGCTCACCACGCTCAGCGAGCTGTTGGCGCGCTCGCGGGCAAAAACGGCGCGCTGCTCGATGAAGAAGGGCAACACGGCCACCGACACGAACACCAGGAACGCCTGCACGTAGAACAGCAGCAACACCAGGTCCTCCTCCGTCAGGTCGTCGTTCGTGCTCAGGTACATGGTGCCCACCATGAAGCTCAGGCAGAAGTACCTGAAGAGCCGGATCCAGTAGATGCCCGGTTGCTGATGTTGTTGAGCGTGTTGCGGTACATGAGAACGCCGAACTGCCGCAGAGAAGACGATGGCGGCTGCTGCAGCGTCTTGCGGTCGCTCTCAATGCACCTTGTCAGGTCGTGGAGAATCTCGCTCTGCGCGAACGAGTGCAGCAGTTTGGCCACGGCGGCGTGGTTGTCGAAGTCCGTGTTGACGAAGCTGACGAAGGACTCGGCCGGTTCAAGTACTGCGGGGGCAGTCGTAGCCCACCCGCGCGAAGTGCGGGATAATCTTGGCCCTTGGGCTGCAGAAGACCGTCTGGCCTGCGGACAACATGTCGTCGAGCAGCGATGACGGATGGTGGAGGTGCTCACCACTCCCCCCCCTCCCTCAACGCAGCGCTTGTGTGTGGCGCTCGAGTCCATGCCACTCGCGGGTCATTTCCGATATGTGGAGACCCGTGGCCACCACTACGTCGTTCTACTGTCCTTAAATTGAGCTTGGCGACGATGTGTTTGGTCTCCATCACCGTAAATCCCATGGCATTGGGTTTCTCTGTGTGTGGCCTGCCATCTGATAGGTCAACACGGATTCTATATTTAGATCCGACAATTCAGAGCTTGAGGCAGCGGCCATCTCAACCTGTTTCGATTGAGTCGTCGAGTTCGTCGGCGCGTAGTGCATCGAGGACTGCGAGTTGTTGAAGCAGAGATGGTTCAGGTCAAAGAGAGAAGAAAGAAAAGTATTGTTCGTGTCTTGGCTGCTTGCCAAAAGCAAGTGCGCAATTAGTTAAATTTTGATTTGCCACAAATTGGCGGTTTTGTGTGACCTTGTGCAGAAATGGCTTAAAAGCTGCCGTGACATTGACTTGCTTTTTGTATGCACTAAGCTGAAGTTGATGTCGCAGCCGCTGACTTGCTTTTTGTATGCACTAAGTTGAAGTTGATGTTGCAGCCGCTGACAAAGACAAGAGGACAGCGGTGCCGATGATATGATGTACACGTGCATTTGCCTTTGCTCTATTGACCCCTTCGCAGCAACCTAACGAGGCGATGTTACCTTCTGTGTCGTGAATTACGCTTGGACCTTACGCTTCTTCTTGTTGCGGCCGGGGCCGTTCGCGGGCGTGGCGGCGATCTCCTGCACGAAGCCCGTCCGCTCCTCGTCGATGGTACGCTTTAAATACTTGAGGCCGGCCAGGTTGAAGCCGATGCGGCTCTTGTTGTCCACCAGCTGCGCGCGCAGTCGCTGCCACAGCAGCTCGAGCTCGTTAAAGAGCACCACGCGCGCGCAGATGGCCGAGTGGTGCAGCTTGAGCAGGAAGAGCAGCACGCGGCAGCAGAACTCGACCTCCAGGTGGCTCGAGATGAGCTGCAGCAGCAGCCGGATCAGGCGCTCCACGTAGTCAAACGGCAGCACGATCAGCGCCTCCTCCATGTCGTGCGGCCGGACACGGCGCAGCGTGTGCAGCAGGTACTTGAGCGGCGAGTAGCCGAGCAGCAGCATGTTGGGCGGACGCGCTTCTTTCTTGGGCTTGCTGGGAGCTTCTTCTTCGCCGCCGCCTTCCTGCTCTTCAGTGCCGGGCAAAGCGTCGGCTCGGGCCTCCTCAGCCGCCTTCTTCTTCTCCTGCTTGAGCTTCTTCGCGGCCGCCGCCGCCTCTTTCTTCTTCTTCTTCTGCACGCGCTCGAAGTCGTCAATTGCGTGCAACTCGTTCTCAGCCAAGTCGATGGCCTCCATGACACTCTCGCCGGCACGAACCGACTCGATCGTGCGCTTTGCGGCCGACGCCGACGTATCCTCGCCGTCCTCGCCCTTGTCCTTGCCCATTGCAGGCGCCTTGCCGTTACTCTTGTTAGTCAGCTCGTCCTCAAAGAGCTGCTCCATCTCCTTCTCCTTCTCTTCCTCGATGAACACCTGGTCCTCCGTGCGCACGTACTTGCACAGCGAGCGGTCCTGCGAGCAGCTCACGACGAAGCTGCCGTCGCCGCTCACAGCGAGCCCCCACACTTCGCCGAAGTGCTGGCGGTCGATCTTGAGGATGCGCTCGAAGTGGTCGCCGTCCCAGTAGCAGATCGACTTGTCCTTGGACGCCGTGAAGAAGAAGTGCGTTTTGCGCACGAAGCGCACGCTCATGATGCTGTCCTGGTGCGCGAAGATCGACTTGTGGCAGTCGCCGAAGTCCAGCCCCCAGAGCTTGACGTTCTTGTCGGCCGACGCCGTCACGAGCATCGAATCGTCCGACGAAATGTCCATCGCCATGACGGGTAGCTTGTGGCCGTACAGACTCACGAAGAACTTGAGCGAGTCGTCGTGGAACACCTTGACTGTACAGTCCAGCAGCGCCACGGCCACGACCAGTTTCTTGGCGTCCTTCGTGTTGCTAAAGCGCACGCACAGCACGTCGTCGGCCATCTTGAGCATACGCGCGTGCGAGAGTCCCAGGCGCAACGCGCTGCTCGGCTCCGCGTCGTCGGGCCGGTGCATCTCAAAGTCCCAGAAGTTGACGTGCTGGTCCGCGCCGCCAGTGACGATGCCGCGGCCGTCGGGGCGCACGTCGATGGACCACACGGCGCTGCCGTTGTGCGCTTCCTCGTCCTTCCAGATGCACTCGCCCGAGTTCAGGTCGAAGAGCAGCAGGTGGCCCAGCTTGGTGCCCACCACGACGTGCATGTTGCCAGGCGCGAAGACGGCCGAGAGCGCCAGCGACAGCCCGTCGCTCAACGTGCGGATACACTGCAGCGAGCGCGCGTTCCAGATCTTCACCGACGCGCCGGACAGCGACAGGATGAGCTGGTCGTCCGAGCTGATCGCCACTTGGCGCACATCCGAGCGGTGGCCGGCCAGCGTGAGCGCGTGCGACTTGCCGTATCGGTCCTCCAGCGCCGGCGCGCTGGGCGACAGCGTGTACGTCTCGATGCTGTTGTTCTGCAGACCCAGCATGATGGACGTCGTGCCGTCCTTGGCGACGTCGGGCGAGAAAGCGAACGACTTGACGCGGTGCGACGAGCGCACCACGCACAGCAGCTCCAGCTCGTCCGTGGCCGAGTTGTCCGCGGCGTCTTCCTCGTCGGCCTCGTGCTGCTTCGGGATGACGAGCTTCTTGCTTTTACCGGCGTCCAGTAATTGCTGCTGCTTCTTCTTGGCCTTTTCACGCTGGCGCTTCTCGCGACGTTGGCGTTTCTTCTTAATCTCCTCAGTCGAGCGCACGCGGTAGACTTCTACGGTCTTGCCAGCACTCTGCACGCCCACAAGGTCTCCTTTGGGACTGTAGCCCACACGCGCAGCACGGTCATTGCTCTGTCGGTAGATGGAGCCCATAAGCTTCACAGTCTCTCCTTCCTCTCCTTCTTCGTGCTGCACGCTCCACACACGGAGCTGGTTGTCCGACGCGCCTGTAAGCAGACGGTCTCCCTGCGGACTCACAGCCAGGGACCAGACCTCGTTGCGGTGGCCCACACAGGTCTGCACGCAGTGCTGTGTGTCCAGATCCCAGACCTTGACCAGGGTGTCCTTGGAGCTGGAAGCCAGCATGGCCGGAGCCAGGAAAGCCAACGCCGTGACGGCGTCCTTGTGTCCTTTGAGCCGGAAGCGGCCCGTCTGGCTGACCAGGTCCCACACGATAATGTCCGTGTCGCGCGAGCCTGAGGCCAGCTCGGCGCCGTCCGCGCGGTAGGCCAGCGTCTCCACGGCGCCCTTGTGGCCGTCCAGCGTCACCTCGAGCGCGCCCGTGGCCAGTTTGAACACGCGCACAGCGCCCGTCGAGTAGCCGCAGGCCACGTCGCCTCCGTCAGGACTCAGCGCCAGCGCCGTCACTTGGCCGCCGCCGCTTTCGGGCGCCAACAGGTCGCGCACCTTGTTGCCTTGACGCACGTTCCACACAGCCACGTCCTGCAGCGCCGGCGCGATGGCCAGGCGTCCACTAGCGTCGAACAACACATTGCCTTCCAAGGACGAGATCACGCCGAACGAGCTCGCGCGCTCATAGCGCAGGTACGACTTGACCATGGCCTTTTCTACTGCGCCAATGCCTGGTTGACAGAAATGAAAGACACGTTGGTTGGTGGCGGGAATTTGGGTGCGTCACACTATCTGGTGTGGTTACATCACAAGTTGAAGTGGATGTTGGACGAATTTGATTATGCTGCTGGTGCGTGAAGTGACAGGAGGCTTAACGACCTTACGGTCCAGGTTTTTCTGAAGTCTAATCGGAATCAGATACAGGTATTTTCCAGGTGTCCATACAGGTATTGTCCAGGTTTCTCGTATGCGCAGAGAAAGTGCCGGAAACTGTTGTAATTTATTCATAAATTACCAAAACAGGTATTGCCCAGGTCGTGAGACCTGGAATAGTCACATGCGCAGGACATGAGCAAAAGTGGAAATGACACCACCGCCGCTTTGTCGGGATCTGTGGAGAGCATAATGGCACGATTTTGTCCAATCCGGTGGCTTCCTTATCTCCAGTCAATCTCCAGGTATTGTCCAAGAAGTTACCAGGTTTTGTATTTACCGTGCTGCTTTAACTACTATGTTTGTTCTCCCAGGTAACTAACAGGCATCGTCCAGGTTTTCTTCGTGAGCCAGATTGAAGTCTCTTGGGACTGCTGCTGCAGCTACGACGTTGTGCTCTTATTGCTCTTCATCTCCATCACCGCTCGCAGCATTTCCCAGCGCATTAGCGTAATCCCCGCTGGCGATACATCGTCTGGAGCGTCGCTTGACACTTGACCCCAGAAGCGAAGGCAAACGAAGACTCCACAGCTATCTCCATCTTTTGGCGTGGGGTCTTCAGCGTGGCGACTTCGTATTCTCCATCCAGAGAGCCGCTGACAATCTCGGTCGCCATAGTTTTCAGCACCTTCGCGATCTTTCTCTTGTCATGCTGTCATACACCTGAAGCTTCTTGTTTATCTTGTCGATGACAAGACAAACCCAATGACTGGTGTCGAAATTGACAGGAAGAAAGACGCTGTCATTTGCAGCATTGTCCACACACGAACGAATTTCAACCAGCGTTGATCCCGGCAGGATAGTGGTCACGTCAGACGCGCTGTCTGCAACTGAGCTGGAAGCAGTCGGCAGGAACACTGTGGTATTGTTGCAGTATTTACGGCTCAGATATTCCGTAAAACCACGAGTAGAGTTGTCACTAAGCAATTTCCCTGATCTAATCGATATAGCTCCGCAAAAGTGAAGTCGAAACCCATGTTTGGGACCTTGACGTACGGCCAAGTCATACGCATCTCCTCGGCCGCGCGTACTACCTCTGAGTTGTTGACCACTAGCCCCTTCACGTCTGAAAATAGCCAAGTGATGCACTTTCCTCCTTCCGAACAGGTCTTGCGCAGGTTCCACATCCATTTCATTGCCTCTAACTGCTCTCGAGTGAATTTGCCAATCTTCTGGATCACTACTACTGTAACGTCAGCACTCGCGTTGCCATCGACTACAATAGTTTCAGCGATCGGTTGTCCGTCATTCATCGTGGCTTTTTCTTGCTGAAGCTTTTCTAGTGACTTATCAATCAGCTTTTCCGACAGTCGAAACCGCACCGTTTCAGGGACGAAGCTCCTCTCCACTTCCACGTAAAGCACGGCGTGATTTTGAGCTCCTTAACTTGCTGTGTCAAAATGAAGGCGTCCACTTCCTCTAACGACGGGCGGATTTCCGCCAAACATGCTGCAATTTCACACACGTCCTCTCCTGGAGTAACCCACGCAGCCGCATTCCGCGGTTGTACGCCTTCAATGCAACCTGTGCCTGTTGTCGTTGCTCGGCGCGGTTCAGCCGCGGCCGCCCCACGTTGGGTGCGGATCCATTCAGTCGGATTGCAAATGGGTCGTCTGCAGACTGTGTGGGCGCTAAAGGCATAAGTGGATCATCACAGTCCTCGTCTTCTCCACCTTGGCTATCTTCATTTGCATTCGTGCCGCCGCCTTCACTACCACCGCCACTACGCGAACAGCCAACCCTTACTTCCCCCCCCCCGCCAATTGCAGCACCATCCTCGTCGTTAGCAACTGAGTCACTCGTCTTTTCTGCGATGTCGACCACCGTAACAGCAGTTATCTTGCCCTGTCGCATGTTTGCCACCACTCATCAAAATGAGTCATCGCTGATTCAAACGCGTCGTCGGAGAATCGCGTCAGCTCACTACTGATCCTGCCAAAGGTCTGCTGGGCCCGTCGGTACTTCTCCCACTCGCTTAGTGATCCTGGCGTGATGCGATGCTCTTGCTTGAACAGTTTGGCCACGAATGGTGTTGCCAGTTCCGTGACCTGATCAGGAGAACTGCGACTCTGGCCAAACCATCTATACAAATGCAATACACGACAAATACATGTTAGAAACCTGGATAATACCTGGTACGTTTTGCCATACCTGGCCAAACTTGGTCAAGACCTGGACATACCTGGACGAGATTGCACCAAACGGAATGACGAAGGAGCTGCCAATCGACTTCTTGTACAGCATTGCGTGTAGACACGGGAGCTTCATCGTCAAGGCGAATTCACAATCACACGCCCAGCTTGCCTTCTCCACGAGGTACTCCTGCTGATCTTTGCGTACAGTCACCGTCGCTCCGTTGTCGTTGAACGTGTACCGACCGATACTTTCCGCAGCCACCGCAACCTTGTACTGCGTCTTAAGAGCCGATGCAACCCAACGCGTGGTCATGCCCAACACAATATTCATCTCCTCCGAGTAACCGATGTCTCGTAACGTCCCGGGCATCTCAACTCGAGCTCTGTACTCGTCTTCAATCCGATGCTGCATCGCCAGCATAGCTTCCAGTGTATTGTGCATCGAAAACATCGACTTCACGTGCTGCTTTACTTTCCCGAAAAAGCTCTCCACACGGTTGTTCGTATGGTTGTTGAAGTGGGGGAGATCACAACGATACGCCATAACCCACATGTCGGCGCACGAGTCCCAGTTCGTGACGAAATAGTCCCACAGCGTGTCGCTTCCATCACGGCATGCGAGGCTCTTGAACTCATCGTGATTCAGCTTGTACGCAGCTTCGGTTCTTGAATATGTCATGTTCGTAATCACATGTTTGAGCTGCGTCACCACATCCGACATGAACGAGCCGTACTTGCCGCTGCGAACGACTTCGTGTAGCCACTTGATCACGTGGAAGTGACAGAAAAGCACACGTGCATCCGACAGTTTCCGCTTGATCACCTCCAATTCTCGCATGTCCTTATCGACGAAGACGATGCGCACAAATCTCCAATGTTCGTTCGCTCGCTTGAAGTGATCCAAGCATTTCGCCATGTGCCAGTCAGAATTAGTCTCAAGCAGCGAGTACTGGACAGGTTGTCCATGACCGAATTGATCCATGGCAACAATCGACAATAACTGGTAGTTGTATCTGCAATGCATTAAGAGAACTGGTTAATACATGGACAAAACCTGGAAGAAACCTGGAAATTTTCATCGCATAGACGGCTTCATAGGTGGCACAGGCTACTCACTTGTTGGTTTTGTGCGTGCAGTCCATCTGTAACACCTCTGGGAAGTTGTCATACATTGCGCGCATGTGTGCGGGCGTCACGGAGATGACGCCAGTATCCCCCCGAGCACTTTGGTTCACGGTCGACACGTTCTTCGGGTTCTCCAAGTTGAAGTTCACCACTGCCTCTGCGACGGCGTCATCATCAGATAGTTGTCTTCCTGCAAAGCACCAAACAATGCAACGACAAGTAAGACTGTTACTCAGGATGCCCAAAGCTCACACAACAAAAACCCACCGGATTGCCGAACTCGTGCTACCAGGTTACGGACATCATCCATCATCACGCGGTGGTTCGAGTTTTGCCTGATGTAGTCGTAAATGCTCGCATTTCCCGCGTCCGACTCCACAAGCAACTCGATGCCAGGCATCAAGGGAGACTGGGGCGAAACCTGGCGAATACCTGGGTAAGAACTGTAGATCCCACTGGAGATTTCGTGGTTGTGGCGATATGCCTCCAGCTTGAGCGTGATACCCCAGCCTTCCTTCGTCTGCACAACTTGTGCCAGAAATTGGAAAGGACACAGTCAGTTCTGCGCAGCTTGTGCACCTTGCGAGCGCCCTTCGATCGTTCTCGCTCTGGCCATCCATGTGTACAAATGTACTTGCGCTGGAACGGATTCATCTCCTCTGGAACTAGCGGGATTTGGTCGTCCGGGACACCTTGATACCGTGTCTGTGCACGTAAGGCGGCGTTGCGTCGATTGATGTTAATCATCTCGTTCACCACGATAACTTGTCGGGTACGGCGCATGTACTCCCTCAAGCTATCTTCGAACAGTGGCCAGGTTTTATGATCGCTCTGGAAAGGTGGAACAACGACGTTTTCTGTCTTCTTGCCTTCCTCTTCGTCGTCTTCTTCTTCCTCTTCTTTGCCCTCTTCTTCGCCCTCGTCTTCCACATCTCCAGTCATCTCGTCGCCTTCACTCCCTTCACCAGAGTCGCGGGCGCGCTGGGTTGAAGGATCCGCAACTCCATCTTCTTCGCCTTCACCTTTATCTTCATGCATCTGAGAGACCGAGCGCTTCTTGGGACGTCGAACGGGTTCTTGGACTGCTGCAGCCTTTTCCTCCGTCTCCTCATTCGCACATGCACCTTCACTTGTAGCCCTAGCGTCGCTGTGACGGATGCAATCGCGGCGCGCTCCTGGCGGGCGAGGTCTAGCGCACGGGACCGCTCCGAGCGCGTACGGGCCTCCGTGACGCGTGCTCTGCGGGCTGCTTCCTCGGAGCGGGCTTCTTTCTTCTTTTGGGCCTCGTCAGCCATCTGCTGCTTGATCTTGGACGTGTTGTGCGTGCGCGCCATGGTGCTGCTTCCTCCTCAGCTTCCGCGTGTCACGTTCTCCGGGAGAAGAAACTGATTTGGTGGCTGAGCGCGAAACATGAAAACTAAATTTCATCCGGTAAGTAAACATATATTCGGAACCTGGGCAATATCTGTACGCGAAACCTGGAAAAAAACTGGCGGAGGGATTTATGAAAACCTGGACGCGAAGCTTGCCTTTAAATAAATAGCAACTTTGTCGTTTGAAATATATTTGGATTGATAAATGAAGAAGTGCCTACAGCTAACTAGCTTTCGGGTGAGTTTTTCTTGTCGGACATCCGCGCGGCCTGCTTTCCCTTGATCTGCACAACCTTGGAGGCCGTCTCAGCCAGCTTCTTCATGGCCGAGTACTGGGACTGCGTCACCTCGCGCGAGTTGTTGTCGATGCAGCACACCGAGCCCACCACCTGGTCGTTCTCGTCCTTGAGGGGGAAGCCCAGGTAGAACCGCAAGTCGTGCGCCTTGAGCGCAGGCAGGTTCTGGAACCGGATGTCGGACTCCGGGTTCGGCACCAGCAAAGGCGTGTCGTTCATGATCGTGTGCTGGCAGAAGGACTGCTCGCGAGGCATGTGCAGCTGCCGGAACGGCTCCACGTTGGACGCGAGCACATGCTGCTCGTCCTCGCTGATGAGCGTCACCAGTCCGGTCGAGCACTTCATCTCGCGCGCGACCAACTCGCAGATCAGGTCCAGCTCGTCCGTGTCCGTGATGTTGGAGAAGCCGCCCTTCTCAATGGCGGAGAGACGCTCGCGCTCGTCCTTCGGCATGGGAGGCTTGCTTATACTCTCCACATTTGGCGCTATGTTGAGCGGGTAGTTGCGTCCTTCCGCGTTGGCAAGCACGCACTCTTCGACCGGAAGCGGCTCGACGCGCAGCATTCCTTTGTCCAGCGCGTCGGCGTACTTCTTGGCGGAGTCGTCCGTAAGGCGCACGGACGATGTCACGGAGGAGCACTCGGAGCGGACTTCCGCCTCCTCCTTCTCCTGGTTCAGCAGGTGACGAATCACCGACATGACCGACTTGCGCTTGTTGCCCGACGAGTTCTGGAGTGCATCGTACAGGAAGTTGGTCAGGGCCTTCCCAGGAGGGTCGGATGACGGAAGACCGGACGACAACGACGAGTCCGGGATGATCTCGATGCGTCCTCGGGTCTTCTGGTCCACGCGAGAGTAGTCACCGTCGTTCACGAACTCGACGCAACGCGTGCAGGCACGCACCGAAGACACGCGGCCGTCGCGGGTCTCCATCGAGTGGATACTCCAGCACTGGTGGCAGATCATGTATCCGCAGATATGGCAGCGCTTCTTGCGCGTGAGCAAGCGGAGGGACTTGGCGCAGCATGTGCAGCGCGAGTTCTTGGCCTCGAAGGCGGAGCAGTCCGCAAGCGGTTGAGTGCCAAAGCGACGGCGGCGGACCACGTCGGGCAACTGACTGGCACCGGCAGCGAGACGCATCAAGCGCTTTTGACGCTTCTTGGAGCGGGCGAGCTGGGTGCCGCGACTGTTATCGCTGCCGAAGCTGTAGCTCATGTTCGATGAGGACTGGTCGAACTGAGCCTCTTCCTCGTTGAGGGCGGCCTGGGCAAAGAAGACCACGCGCACCGAGTTACTCGACGGGATCTTCTCGATCAAGTAGGCCGCAGTCAAGTCGGGCAGCTCGTCGACCCGGTCCGCCTTCATCTTGCCGGCTGTCAGCTCTTGTTCAGGTACCGACGCCAGCGTCACAGTGAACGAGTCCGCGCTCGTCGTCTTCTCGAAGTACTCGAGGAAGCACCACTGCTCGTGGTTCTTGAACATACGCGAGCGCTCGAATGCGCTGGTCTTGACCGTGAGCTTGGACTCCACGTCTGACTTCATAGCCGAAGCTGAGGACGATCCCAGTGACGGGTCCGTCATGTGCACCACCGCGCCGTGAATGTAGTCCTTGTAGAGACCACGCATGACCATGTCGTGGTCGCTGTCGGTGGTGGTGCTCAGAATGAACGACAGCTCGTTCAGGCTCGCCTTCATCTCACCCGTACTCAGCACCTCCTGCGCCGACTCGAGTCCGTCACCGTGAGAGAACGCAGTGAAGCCGTTGGCCACCGTCTTCCACTTCCAGTTGCGCAGTGAAGCCTGGCGGTTTGTCAGCCGACGGAAGTCCACCTTGTCGGCCGCGTCGCGGGCAAGTTGAAGAAGTTGAGCATTGCCAAGTCGAACGCGAGACGGGTTTGACAGCGGGTCTTGGTCGGACTCCGAGTCCCCTAAAGACAAGTCTTTCGTGGTCCGATCCCAGGAATCGTGCCACGACCGCTCCACCGTAAGGCGCTTGAGGCTGCTTTTGAAGCTTGCCACTGTCGGACGCGATCGATCGGAACGAGAGCCAAGCATGGCGAATCGGAGAATGAGCTTTGAGATCGCGTGAATGGAGTCCTTGCCAGTATCGACGACGCAGCCGGGACAAGGAACCATTTGGGATCGGGAGTCATGCGAGATTGGGGGTTTACAGTATATGTAGCGGCATTGCTGCCCCCGCCAAAGCCGAGACGAGCGGATGGGGTGTGTGGAGGAAGAGGTGACGTTATGACGTTCGGCCTGCTTTTGACAATCGAGCTGTGTGTAACCTGCGTGTAAAGTGCAGCGCTGAATCTCCGGGGTTTTGAACAGGAACTTATCGGCAGGGGCGTGAAGTCTCTGCGCGACTAGGGAACGCCGTTGTCGACATAATAATACTTCATGGTCCGATATTATCGGACCATGAGGCAGGGCAGTTAGCGTTAACTTTGACGAAGCAGCTGGAGCAGTTGGCTTTTCAGCCATGACGGGCACCTGCTGGTGCTAGCTACGTGAATAGATTCACGAATCTAGTCGGCGTTGAGGTTCATGATACTTCGAGTCTTATCTGCCGCGATACTTTAGTTTTAAGAAGTTTTAAGAAACTTCAGCCGGTCACGTAGAGGCTCTAGATTTCGCCCAGAAGCTGCATATGGACCATGGACCAGAGCGTTTGAGGGCGGAGTGAAACGCAGCGGTGCTGTAGTTTTCGGATTTGCGGATTTGCCTCGCTCATCTGCATGGACCGATCGAATAGACGCAGCGTCGATCTTGTCGATCTTCACCGCCGCGACTCACAGCTTTGTTTCCAGTCGGCGTTTTTTAATGTACCCGCCTAGTGGTATCTGCAGACAGGTAGAGCAAGGTGAAGGTTTTGGCTGCGTGCATGCAGCACTGTCCTAAAAGTACATGCACTCAAGCCCCCGCAGCCGATTACTCCACGCTCGGAGACAGGCTGCAAGAACGATTGGTGTCGCAGCTGCAAGGAGCGCCTTGCAAAAGCGAGAAGCACATGCCTTGCAAGTTGCAGTGTGCTTCTCGTCTTTTTGCCGCGCTATTGGTTGCTTCCAATGAGTTGTGTATCGGTCGGTGCCCATCAAAGTCTTGCGGTGATCCACAGAGCTCAACAATGACACCACAAGTTGGCGCCGCAAGCGAGGGAGTAGTCTGGCTCATCGCGCTTCCCATCCGAAGTACATGTAAAGTGTTTTGACCAGGCTCTTTCATTTTTCACTTCGTGTAGTAAGATGGCTGCGACAAGAAAGGCTTGTCACGACTTCCTCTACATGTCAATTCCGGCCAAATTTGCCGACTTCGGGCGGTTCAACAGTCGGTATATCGCAATACATGTAGTGGAAATCGCCCAAGCAAACTGCCAAAGCGGAAAACAGCTGGTGTTGGTCGTACTTGAAAAGGGAAATTATACAGGTTGTATACCCTCGGTCGATTGGGCGTACGCTGCTACCACAGAAAGTAGCGTCCATATTTGGTATTTCTTCGGTGATCTTTGGTATACTTTCTGTATGTATCTATACGTACATAAACTGGGCAGCAGCACGATGAGGGGTGGCCTGAAACCCGCAAAATTCAACCAAATGGCCATTCGATTCCTCAGCGCCTGCCATCCCCCCGTTCTTTCAGCGCCTCCAGGAGGCTCTCCGTGCATAGAGCTTTATGATGAGGCCCTTCACGCATCAATTGAACTTGTTTCAGCGGAGTTAGAGTTTTTGGCCCCGAGCACGCCCGACATTCAGGATTTGAGGGCCATGCCATCCATCCTGAACGTACCGTGAAATGTCATATAATGTCCGTCTACTTTCTGTGGTAGTAGCATCGTCCGGTCGATTGAACCAATCGCGTTCGGAAACTTCGACTCACAATACAGTACATGTACCAGCTACACCACAAGTGATGACTACGGCTACCACAAGTCGATACAAGCTGCAACTCTATGGAGGTGATAATGGCTTTGCACATGGCCGTCTTACAATGGGAAGCAATGGTTCTTCAATGCCGCAAGCAAGAAGGAGGCTGTGAGTGCTGTAATGGGGCAGCAACAACTAGCCGTGGGGAAGTAGCAGAAGAGTAAGAGGTGGTCGTTTAATAAGGGCCAGCCAATCCGGCGCCGCGGCTAAGTCGGCAAAGAGCACGTCGTGTTTTGTATATTATATATGCAGATCAATGACAACGAATGCACTGCTAACTCAATCGTTCGGCACGAGCCACCAGCAAAGCAGAACTATTAGACCATCGGTTTTTTAGCCGCTAATTCGTGTCGGTGATTATTTTCAATTAATTTCTAAAAGATCTAAATGCTTAGAAATGAAGCGCTCGTGCACAGATGCAAGTGAGACAGCGTCGCCCGCCGACAAAAAGCAGCGCGTGTCGAGCCCATGCGAGGAGCCGCCTCTGGACGACGCATCCATCGCCTCATTTGTCCGCGACGGCTTCGTGGTGCTGCCACACGCGTTCTCGCCGTCCACGGCACACAAGTGCCGCGAGTTAATTTGGCAACGACTGGCCCATGACGGCATCACGAAGGACTCGTCCACGTGGGTGGAGCGACACAGCATCCCAGGTGCCAATGCAGTCGTTAGCATCAAACAACAGTTCTACAATATCCACACACTTACTCAATTAGTATTTATTTGGTCAGAGCTCTACTCGGCCGATGACGACCCGGTGTGGGGTGAAGTCGTGACTCCGCGACTGAAGCAAGCGATGGACCAGCTCTGCGGCCAGGATCGATGGGAGGACTTCGGTCTCGGGTGGTGGATGACCACGTTCCCGGATCAAGCGGAGCCGCCGTGGGGCGCGGCAGGCAAGTGGCACGTGGATGGCGCGGCATACCAGCATCACCTCGACAGCAAGGAGTCGGGGTTACTGCTGATCTTCCTCTTTTCCGACATTGGACCTGGAGAAGGGGGCACGGCGCTGTCTGTGGGTTCGCACAAGTGGATCGCCAGACTTCTGGAGAAGAACGAGCCGAGAGGGATGAAAGGCGGTGCCGTGAGCTACCACGCCCGCCAGTTCCGACGCCCAGAGGTGGTCGAGTTGAACGGCAAGGCTGGAGACGTTGCGCTCGTGCACCCGTTCTTCCTCCATGCGCGGAGTAAGAACTTGGGCCAGAAAGGAGTCGAGTCGGTGCGCATCATGTGCAACCCGAACGTGCGGCTGCACCACAGGATGAACTTGAGGCGAACTGATGGGGACTACAGTGCAGTCGAGCAAGCCATTGTGGATGCGTTGGAGGAACAAGCGCCCGATCGCGAGCACGACTGAGCGCCGAACACGTAGTGCCGTCTCTTAAATTCAATTCTAGTGCAATTGACGCGGTGAACTTACCAGTTTCGTGGAGTTATCGGCGAATAGTTGAGCCACCTTGTCGCGCTTCCGCGGTGCCGGTGGCTTCACGAGGCGTTCATAAGCGGCGTTCGTCGACTTCCGCACGGCTTCCTCCTCCTCTTTCGTTGTCCAGAACACTTCCGTGTCCACCACCCGAGCATTGACACTTCCAGCCGAGGATTCGGAAGATCCGTGGCTCAATTCGCTGGAGCGACGCTCGTCTTGCGCGTTGAGAACCTCAACAGCCATACCGACGGCGTCCAAACCACGAGAGGGTTTCACGTCGCGCGGGGTCTCGCTTGGGTTACCGCCAATGGAGAACACTGGAGGGCAGAAGTTGTCGTACTGCAGCGGCTTGTACGGCATGAACCCCTTGCTGTCGTCGCGGACCGGCTGTACCGCCAAATACGCCTCGAGCGACAGCTTGACGGTGTGTTGCGAGTCGAAGACGCGGGCCAACTTCCTCGCATCCACGTCGCACACCATCGCTTCCCGGGGCAAGCGGGAGTAGAAGGCCCCCACCGCAGTGCTGAGGGCTCGGTCGGGGTCAAACGTACGTGCCAGTGCGTGAGCGTTGGCTCCGATGTTCAGCTGCAGTAGCTGTTCAAAACTCCACACTAACGTCGGGTCGATCGGCGAGATCCCCACGCCTGCGCGTTGGCATTGACGCGCTGTGAAGAGCTGTGACGGGTGCGAGCCACAGACCGCGACGGGTTTGCCAGCCGTGAGTCCTAGCCGTAGGCGGCAGGCCACAACGAGTAAAGCTTGGTGGTCTGAACGATCCGTTTCAGAGTCGAGGGCTGCTAACTGGGCGTCGTGTATCAACTGCGCCTGAACGCTGTCGGGCGCACTGACCAACGGAAAGAACTCGAGTCCGAGTGCGACGATCTTCGGTCGGAAACACTCGTTGGCGGCCAGGCGGACGCGGTGGCCATGGGCCGCGAGCTTCAGGCCGACGGCGGCGAACTGCTTGACGCCGTTGTCCCACGTACCGATGGCGGCCAAGCAGACATTCATGGGTGGAACGGGTGGTTTGTTGTGCACGTTTGCTTGTAGCGCTTGCACCGCCTTGCCGTGCTGGAAGGCAGCAAGTTGTCTCCACTGAGCGATGGTGTCCTCGTCGATGGAATCGGCACTTTCGTTTGGAGCATCGACGGCCATGTCCACTGATGCGAGCAGAGTGAAGAGTGGTTGGCGTTTTGGTTGAGGTCGTCTCTAGTGCCAAGGAATTTGGGCTCGACTGTTCATCATTTGCAGTCTTTTAGCAACGTTTCTTGTAGATTGAGCGGTATTGTTTCTTGTAGGTTGAGCGGTATTGTTTCATGTCATCGTGTTAAAGGTCAGCTTTTTGCGCTTACGTCCGCATGGAAGCATAGCCTCTTCACCACTGTCGGCACCGCTCGATAAGCAGTACGTGCCAGACAACCCGTTTTGGGCGCCCATGGTTGCTATCGCGCGACGACCAAGGATGCTCGAGTGCTTTCGCCGTCCAACTTTTCTGGGGGGAGAGGCCGGAGTGGTAATCCAGCCGTGCATCGTGATTGCACGTTAGCAGCAATGTTCTAGCTTGCGATATACTTGAATTATTAATACATGTAGTCGTGCAGATCGGCATTGATCATGCTCGTTCACAGGCAAACATTTACCCACGCTTTCAGGTGGTGACCGTGTCCGAAAAAAAACATCTACAATCGAAGCCGCGCCCGCGCGTGTGACATCGGTGGATGGCGTTTGGCCTTATGCATGTACTGTAGCATGAAGGTGATCACAGCGCGTGAGCGTGCTCGCGCGATTGAAAGCGGTCGGTGGCATTACCACTGGTAAGCCGCGCTATTTTTGCATGAAAATCCGACTCGTTTCGTATGTTTTGTCCGGCTCGGAAGAAATAATCAAAGTCTTCGACATGATTAGCACTCGTCCTCGCATGCCAGTCGTTCTGGCCATTCCACATTCTTCCTCTTGAGCTTCCTTCGCTAGAGTAGTGCAATGCGACGTAGCAGCTTCAACAAGACCACATTCAGCGATGCAGTAGAAGCTCAGCATCCATACGCCGTAGCGCTATGCAGGTCTGACGGCCGCATCCAGCTCGAGTTCGCGCCGGAAGGCGACATCGACATCGGACGATCCAGCCTTCACGACAATGCCGACAACAGCAGCAATACCGAAGTTTGCATACCGCTCGCCAGCTCCACCAGCAGCAGAAGTACAGCCATCCAGCGGCCGCCAGTCATGCGCATCTGCATCATGATCGTCGGCACCAGAGGAGACGTCCAGCCGTTCCTCGCCATCGCACAACGACTGCAGCAGGACGGACACCGCGTGCGACTCGCCACTCACGCCGTCTACAGAGAGTTCGTCATGAGCCACGGCGTCGAGTTCTACCCGCTCGGAGGAGACCCCAAGGAGCTGGCCGCCTACATGGTCAAGACGGGTGGACACCTCATCCCCACCAAGATCGAAACGCTCACCAAGGACGTGCCGCGCAACAAGCAGATGATCAACGAGATCGTGCACTCCACGTGGCCGGCCGTCTCGGCCGCCGACCCGGACGGAGGCGGCCCCGGCGTTCCGGGCAAGCCCTTCCAGGCCCAAGCCATCATCTCCAACCCCGTCACGTACGGCCACATCCACGTCGCCGAGCGCCTCGGCGTGCCGCTGCACATTATGTTTCCGCAGCCGTGGGTGCCCACCACGGCGTTCCCGCACCCGCTCGCCAACATGCCCTACACAGACGAACTCAAGAAGACCAACTACCTGTCGTACAAGATGGTGGAGCTGCTCATGTGGACCGGGACCGAGAGCATAATTAACGAATTCCGCACCAAGGTGCTCAAGCTGCGCAAGATCCGCAACGGCGACGGCGGCCGAGACCTGCTGCTGGACCTCCACATCCCGCACGCCTTCATGTGGAGCCCCAAGCTCGTGTCCAAGCCGGCCGACTGGGGAGACCTGTACGACGTCATCGGCACCGTGACGCTCAACGGCGGACCCGAAAGCTCGTACACGCCGTCTTCCGAGCTCGAGGCGTTTCTCGGCACCGACGGAGGACCAATCTTCGTCGGCTTCGGCTCCATGGTGCTGGCCGACCCGCTCGCCACCACCAAGATGATCGTCGAGGCGGCGCAGCAGGCGAGAGTGCGCGTGCTCATCCAGTCCAGCTGGAGCGACATGGCCGGCGATCTCGACATCCCGGACAACGTCTTCTTCATCGGCAACTGTCCGCACGACTGGCTCATGCCGCGAGTGTGTGCGGTGGTTCATCACGGTGGTGCCGGCACCACGGCCGCAGGTCTACTGGCCGGGAAGCCCACGTTCATCGTGCCATTCTTCGGAGATCAACCGTTCTGGGGCCACGCGGTGGTGAAGGCCGGAGTGGGGGTCGAGCCCTGTCCGATCGCGCAGTTGACGACCGAGAAGCTGCGAGAGGCGTTCGTGGGGCTCATGGATCCGGCACTGCGGGCTCGCGCTCTCGACCTTCGAGACGTCATGCGCCAAGAAGACGGAGCTGGCGAGGCCGTGTGCAGCTTCTACCGGCACTTGCCGACGCAGGAAATGTTCTGTGAGCTGGACCACGAGCGGATCGCCACTCGCTGGAGCGTTCGTGATCGACTCAAACTGTGTGACCGCTGTGCTTGCATCGTGAGTGAGCGTCCGGAGAACTCGGGTAAGAAGATGGTTAGCTATCACTGCGTGGACTACACGGCGCGGGGTCCGGACTCGACCTTGGCAGGTGCTTCAGCTGGTACGGGGGCGTTCTTTCACGAGTTCGCTGGCGCTTACACCGGCCTGGTACGCGAACCTATCAAGGGGTTCTCGAAGAACGGCGCGTTGGGCGGTGCCTTGGGAACCATGAAGGGTGTTGGCTATTTTCTTGTGCGACCAACGCTCGGTCTTGTGCAGTTTACAGACCGAATGGTCACGGGTCACATCAATGCACACCGTGAAGAAGGCGAGCACAAGCACTCGAGTATGCTTGACCGGCGCTTGATGTCAGCGATTGGGGCGCAGAAGGGCTTGGCGGACAGTCATTGCTCATCGTCGGAAGTCAACAGCGTTGACAACGTTATCTTCACGAGCAAGCACAAGCGAAAGAAAATGATCCACAGCATCGACAAGATGGTGGGGAGTTATCAGACGCGCTATAAAGCTGTGCTGGCACTTCGGAAAGATCATAGCGAGCTACGATCCGAAAGCAATCCGCTCTTCCCGAGCAACTCGACAATCCCGCAAGTACAGAGTATCATGTCAAAGTGGTGCAATGCTTCTCACAAGCGGCCTGCAGTCACTCTTCGCTCCGCTCGACTCACATCACTCGGAACAGTGGACATGGCTGTCGATGCTCCAAACGAAAGTGCCGACTCTATCGACGAGGACACCATCGCTCAGTGGAGACAACTTGCTGCCTTCCAGCACGGCAAGGCGGTGCAAGCGCTACAAGCAAACGTGCACAACAAACCACCCGTTCCACCCATGAATGTCTGCTTGGCCGCCATCGGTACGTGGGACAACGGCGTCAAGCAGTTCGCCGCCGTCGGCCTGAAGCTCGCGGCCCATGGCCACCGCGTCCGCTTGGCCGCCAACGAACGTTTCCGACCGAAGATCATCGCGCTCGGACTCGAGTTCTATCCGTTGGCCGGTGCGCCCGACAGCGTCCAGGATTGTTCGCAGTTGATGCACGACGCTCAGCGAGCAGCCCTCGACTCTGAAACGGATCGTTCAGACCGCCAAGCGCTCCAAGTCTTTCGTGAACTCGTCTACTCGTTGTGGCCTGCCGCCTACGGCTCGGACCCGCACGGCAAAGGTCCCAACCAGCCCGGCGAACACTTCCGCGCGGACGCCCTGCTGTGGCACCCCATGCTGCTCGGGCACGTGCACGTGGCTCAGCGCCTCGGGATTCCGCTGCAGTGCATCAGCCTCGAACCGCTGTCGCCGACGTTCGAGTTCCCGCACGTGTTGAGTTCGTTGGCAGGATTCGACATAGCGGCGACGATGACTCCCCGGTACTGCAACTTGCTGTCGCATGGGGTCGTCGATGCGGCTCTGAGCCACGGCGGTGTAGCAGAAGTCCTGACCCAGTTCCGCTCGTTCATCGGTCTCACGAGCAGCTTGGACCGACCGGACCCGTTGGTCCAGTGGGAAGTTCCACACATTTACTTGTACAACTCGGCCTTGCTGCCGAAGCCTCTGGACTGGAGTGAAGAGCTCACGGTGGCTGGCCACGTGACACTACGGGATGGCCACGAAAACCAGGAGCTGCCGCGTGCACTGAACGATTTCGCGTTCTCCGAGTCCAGTCCGCCCGTGATCTACTTCGGCGTCTCCATGCGCGACTTGGGCTTCGGCGTGTTCGAGGACCTGGTGCGGAAGATCGACCTGGCTGCCCAACAGCTCCGTGTGCAAGTCATCGTACAAGCACGAGAGTTGGGTTCTGCTGCGCGTTCGCCGTACCGGTCCGAGTCGGTCTATCAAGTCGACAGTGAGCTGCCCTACTCGCAGCTTTTCCCCAGGGTGGCGGCCACGATCCATTGGGGCGAGACCGACGTTCTGGCTGAAGGACTCACAGCTAGCAAACCCGTCGCGGTCTGTGGCTCGCACCCGTCACAGCTCTTCACAGCGCGTCTGTGCCAACGCGCAGGTGTGGGGGTCCCGCTGATCGACCCGACAACCTGCACAGTCGAGACGTTAGGGTGGAGTTTTGAGCAGCTACTGCAGCCGGACATCCGAGCCAACGCTCACGCGCTGGCACGTACGTTTGACCACGACCGAGCCCTCAACACTGCATTGGAGGCCTTCTACTCCCGCTTGCCCCTAGAAGCGATGGTGTGCGACGTCGACACGAGGAACTTGGCCCGCGTCTTCGACTCGCAACACACCGTCAAGCTGTCGCTCGAGGCGTATTTGGCGGTACAGCCGGTCCGCGACGACAGCAAGGGGTTCATGCCGTACAAGCCGCTGCAGTACGACAACTTCTGCCCTCCAGTGTTCTCCATTGGCGGTAACCCAAGCGAGACCCCGCGCGACGTGAAACCCTCTCGTGGTTTGGACGCCGTCGGTATGGCTGTTGAGGTTCTCAACGCGCAAGACGAGCGTCGCTCCAGCGAATTGAGCCACGGATCTTCCGAATCCTCGGCTGGAAGTGTCAATGCTCGGGTGGTGGACACGGAAGTATACTGGACGACGAAGGAGGGGGAAGAAGCCGTGCGGAAGTCGACGAACGCCGCTTATGAACGCCTCGTGAAGCCACCGGCACCGCGGAAGCGCGACAAGTTGGCTCACATGTTCGGCGGAAAACCAAAGTCACACCAACGACGTACTGAGCTTGATGCCGAACGGTGATCATAGTACTGGGATACCAGGAACAAAACAGTACCGGTATGAGCATCTTCAGTCGCGCGGCCCAGCCCAGCTAGGAGAGGAGACGATCCTTGTCACAGCAACCATGATCATGCGCGAAAGCGTATTCGTCAGTACAAGTGCAATTGCTCGAAGGGAAACATCTCGTCAAGAAGCGAAAGCTAAAACGAGTTGAACAATGAGTTCTTCACAGCAGAAGATATCTAGCGGTTCCCTTCGACAGCACTGTTGCTTCAGGCTTCACGATGATAAAAAGAATGGATCGCCGGCATACCAAGGCCGACCCTCTTATGCGCTACATTTCATGGGTAGTTTGCCGGATATTTTTTCCGGCGCCCGATCTTATCCTCTTGCATCTTATTTTTTTGGATTGACTTAATCAAAGTATGGAAAATCCCGTTCCGAGCCATTTTCTAAGGTTTCGCGCTCAATGTCGTAACTTACTTAAAGGGCTTAAAGGGCTGGTCGCGTCATCTCCAGGTGGAGATATGCTGGAGATCGTCGCTACCTGGAGATGGAAGCTCGTCATGTGATTGGCTAGCTCGGCTAGGGCTACGACGTGACAACTGGAGATATGCAGGCTTTCATCTCCACAAAATAGGTGGGGATTGCCTGGAGACGGCGATCTCCAGGTACAATTTTCACTTCTTTAAAAAAAAGCATAATGTCGGAAATGGAGGATGGCATCGGGATCGTATCAGCGCTTGTTGGAGGGGCGATAGCTTTGGTAGCAGGCAGCAGGAGCGACGAAGAGAAACAGATGTATACTCTGACGGAGCTCTCCTTCGAGAACGCGTTAGCTGACCATCGCTGTGAAGGCTGGTTCACCAAGCGGCTGCGATGTTCTCGGGCGTCATTTCTGGAGATCTGTCGTTTCCTGCGTATTCGGGGCGTTGGATTTGCTCATGCGTCGACTAAGAAGCACTCTGTTGAGAAGAAGTGTGCTGCTGCACTATACTTTTTGCATCGGTGGCTGGATATAATGAAACTGCTGACGCAATGGGAATGGCAAAGAGCTACGTGATTGACATCGTCGACGAGGTTGTTCGAGTGCTTTACAATGCTGCAGACGAAGTTATCTGCTTCCCTAGTGACCAGCGAGGCTGGGACGCTGTTGAATCTCATTTTGCGCGTCGTTGTGGCTACCCGGGTGCGGTGGGGGCAGTGGATGGCTCCCTTTTGGCTATTCAGCGTCCCAAGGAGTTCAATGGATTCTACTGCAGAAAATGCTATCCAGCGCTAAACATGCAGGCTATTGTCGCGGCTAATCGGCGCTTTATGAATATTGAGTTGCGCCCTGGTTCATGGTCGGACAAGAAATGCTGGAAATACAGCTACGTTGGCCAGCACGTGCACACTATAATTCCTGCCGGGTGGCATTTCATTGGGGACGCCGGATATGCACTGTTACCTTCTCTACTAGTGCCGTATGCAGAACGAGAGGAGGGTGGATCACTGACAGCGAAGCAGCACTGCTTCAATACGCTTCATTCGAGTACACGCATGTCCGTCGAAAGCACATTTGGGCTTTGGAAAGGACGCTTCCGCTATCTCCAAAAGGTGCTTGATGAAAATTCCGTAGAGAAGAAGGTTCGCATGGTCACTGCCTCTGTTGTGCTTCACAATTTAATGATTGACCTGCAAGATAACACCAAAATCAAACTGTACAAGGAGCCGCAAGCTATCGAGGTGGATGACACTATTGAAGTTGGTTCTGCTTTGGCTCGAAAAATCGGACTGCAAAAGCGAAATGATATTGCCGATATCATTTGCCATTATCTAGCTTAAAGTGCAACATGAGTTTCTCCATCTTTGTCGGTCGCAACTGTGCTATTGCTCACTTGAGCAGTCCCGTTAGCCATCATTTGTAGAATTTGCGTTAGTAGGTTCGTCTGTGCACGGACGCTCTGAGAAAGCTCTTCAAGAGCCGCCTCGATATGATGGCTATCCTCTCGTTGTGAAGAAGCCGCTTCCGTATTCCCGCCAGTCCTTACTCTTTTGAATGCTGAAGCCACCTCCTCGAGGCTGTGACTCACCGCAAGGATCCCCTCCGCGACCGACGGATGTCCCTTGCGCTTTTTTCCCGAATGGCTTCTCCAGCCTTGGCGAGGATCGCCGCTCTCCTCTTCGTCACCGGGATCCTGGTCGTCCTCCTGGTGCTCATCACCTAGCTCTTCACCAGGCGCTTGTTCATCCTCTTCTTGCTGGTGAAGCTCGTCTACATTCAGTTCACTGCCGGCGCCAAAATCTTCATCAGAACCTTTCTCGGATTCATCAGCGTTAGAACTGAATTCAGCAATATCAAATGAGTTCTGGGTGTGGTGAACCGAGTCTCGGTGAGCCGCGTCAGCTCGATGGCGATCGCTGGAGTAAAACACAGTACTTCCCATGCCAGCACTGTCCCCCCACGCATCCACACATTGCGACGTAGCACGGGGGTGGTTGCAACGGTTGCTCCGTCCGATTGCCTGTTTCGAGTTGGGCTGCACGGTACTCGGTCCATTGCCTGTGCATATGGGTATGCTAGAAGTATAACACAACATAATGCCGTTAGTGAGACCACGATGCATGTCGGCAGCTTCATCTTTGAGGTGACCTTTGATTTGCACTGCTTCGGTTTGACCAGAAGACCCCTGATGCGCGAGGTCTCAGTGGCTAAGCTAGCCCAAGCTGCCCTGATCTCTCTGGAGCTTCTTCCGTCTCGGAATCGATCCCTCAGGGCTCCGTAGCGCAGCTTCAGCAAGGTTGCTGCAGCCTTCTCAGTCCAGGAAAAAGACTCGTCACCGCCTCTAATAGCAGCATGACCTTGTCGACGCAAGCGCTGAGCCGAGTGGTGTCCGTATTGTGTTTGTTGCGAAGGCGCCGAGTCCGTACTGGAAGACGCCCTTCCCGCGTCGGCCGACACGCTAGCGGTGACGTGGTTGGTGCTGGCCACAGAGCTCGACAGGGAAGCAGTGGGGGAGAGCGGGGCATGCAGCAGCTCCACCATCGACGCTTCATGCGGAGCAAAGCGCTCTTCTAGAGGGGGGGGTGCGCTTCTGGAGGCGGAAGTCTCTGCCGCCGCGTGCTCGCACTCCTCGCCATCGCAGCAGATCTGAAAGTGTGTCACTGCAGCAATTGTTTGTTTTTGACGGAGCTTTTTTGAAATTCTAATATACTTACCATATGGCTTCAGATGGAGACGACGCGACCAGCGCAGGTGGAGATGGAGGTGGAGATATGCTGGAGAAATGCTAGAGATCTCCACCTGGAGATGACGCGACCAGGCCCTTAAGTACGACATAACAAAAAAGCTATTTCGCAATTGGCAACCAGGAACCTAGAAAAAAGGCTCCAGAACACGTAAGCGAATGGGGTCATCAAGAGTTTGTATGTGGCAGATGTTCGACATGAGGTTGGTGTATAAGGTTTCGAGAGGGCTTCTTGATCAATGTCGTATATAATGCACCGTTCAGACCCCTAGTGAGCATTCAATGTCGTAATACCTGTATACAGTGATGTCGAAAGCCGTTTGATCGATCAAACGGATCCGGCAGAATCCTTGCAGAATTCGTGGGAATGGCAAATCGCTGTACTTGATATAAACGTCAAAACCCTCGTTAAACTGATTGTAGGGTCTACTGTTAAGGGTGAAACGAGAATCGATCAAAGCGTTCCAGCAATGCTGCTGCGCCGCGGGCAACCCGTGTGGCTCCTTCTCGGCCTTAATTAACACCACACTAGTCCAATACAGCAAGGACGGGAACGAACAGGACGAAGCCAAGCGCACAGCACGTTCATGACTGAGTAGGCAAATGCCGGCTCACCGGGCCTGCAGACTGGTGGTGGATCTGACGGGCAAGGGCTGGTGAGACGAGTGGAGGCTGAGGCGAGCGGAGGACAGCGGACGGCGAGCGAGGGACAGCGGCCGACTAGGCAAAAGGCGACAGCAATGGCGAAGGACACGAACAGCCCACGACCCTGCCGGTTAGGCAGTGGTCTCAAGTCGCTCGACTCGATGAGAGCGCGCACTGTCGTCTGGAGAGTGCTGAAGTCTCCGCCTGGGAGCACACCTTCGTCTGGACCCCCGATCCCGTCGCCCCGACGGCGAATCGACCAACCGAGACCTCGTTGTCTATATGGGTCAACGTTGTTGCCGGCAGTATCGTCTGGATGCTGTTCGAAGTCGCTGTCTGAGCGAAAGCCCGATTTGGCTACAGAGGAGTACGTCGGGTAGGGTGCCGGCCGTTCTGTCGGTAGCGCGCGGCAAGTGGTCGACGGGCCGTTCGCTGCTGTGTTTCCTGAGCCCTGCTGCTATTTGTGACGAAGGAGGCATGGTTGAGGTTCGCAAGAGAACTTGCAGAGGACGGAAGTACTAACGAGACAGGATGATTGTGTATGAAACAGGAAAAGGAAGCTAGGAAGAAAGCATGGCTGCAGAGCTGGGAGCTAACACGGAAAGGGAGCTTCGAGCGCAGCGCAGGCGTAGCTCAGACCCCGCGGTCACCACGCCGCGCCACAAGAAGGCGAGGACGGACAGCCGCCTAGTTGTCGAGACGCACGATGGTGGACAAGTGGAGCTGATGACGGATGACATGCGCGTGGCCAGTGGAGACACGCCTCAAGCGGCTCGGACATCGATAGGTGTCACGCCTGACACGGGCTTCGACGAAGGAGACGCTGGGACTGTCGGCCGCGGTGAGAGCGGACAGCAGGAGCACGCCGACCACGCTGAACAGCGCGACGAGAGCGACGACGAGACGCTGGACCTGAACGAGGAAGCGGCAGGTGAAGCTGCGCAGGGACGACATGCAGCACCGGCGCCACGAGCGGCATCTCGACCACCACCAGCACCACGAGTGCCATCGCCGGCAGCACGCGTGGCGGCGCCACCACCCACACCAGTCCGAAAAGTGATTCGGGAATACCGGGGTCCCAAGAAGATGCGACTACCCATCTTCAAGGGGCTGGACGGCACCATGCCAATCTCGACGTGGCTTCGGGCGGTGCAGACGGAGACACGCCGCCAGGAGAGGACGCTGGGGCTTCACTGGAGCAGCGACGAAGTCTACTTCGAGATGGCGTCATACTTGGAGGGTGAGGCGCTGCGTTGGTACGGTAACATCATTGGCAGTGCCACAAGGAGACCGACGAGAACTTAGCGCGCTTGCTCCGGGCTCGATACGGGAAACAGCGATCGGACCCCGAGGTGGTTGGAAGCCTGAACGACCGGAAGCAGATGCGAGGCGAGCCACTGGTCGAATACGCGGCAGTGCTCCGCGCGATTGTGGCTGACCGCAACATCGGCGAAGAGTGGCTGATCGACGCGTTCCTGAACGGCATGGGCAACCAGGACTCGGCGACGCACGCACGCGGCAGGGAACCCGAGACGCTGGACGAGGGCGTGCGCGTGGCGATCCGGCAAGTCGGCAAATTCGGCGAGGGCCACCGAGTGGGGCTCGAGGAGGCAATGGCGAAACAGGACGCGCGGCGAACGAGCAGCCCGCGCACGCCGCTGGGGGCGTCAGCGCCAATGGGCGCAAGAGACCGGAAGCAACCAGGAGGAGTGGCGGGACCGGCGAATATGGGAATGCTGGGCGTTGGGCAACTGCCGCCGCAGAAGCCACCCAGGTATGATGCCGAGGGAAGGCTTGTCGGCCCAATGGGAGCGGTGGCGGTTGGAGAAGACATCACGTTCTTACCACAAGGCTACCCTAACTACGCAGCGCCACCAGTGCTGCAGGGGTTTGCAGTTCCAGCCGGGTATACGTTGGTGCCGGTGGGTACTGGCTCGCCGGCGGGAAGCGCCAAGAACCAAGGGAGTGGAACGGTTGGCAATGCTCCCACGGGTCAGCAGAGAATGCCTCAGCCCGTACAGCACGGACCAAGCCGGAGGAGTGGACGTGTCAACCAGGTGGACGGTGGCCAGAACCAGAATGCGCCGCTGGGCACCCGTGGTGGGGGGTGGCAGCCGCTATGGGCCGCCAGCCCTGAAGACTAAGGAGGAACGACTGGCCAATTACCGGAGGTACATGGGCAGCAGGGCTCCAGCGCCGCCAAGCGACCGGGGTACACGTGCTTCTATTGCGGACAGCCCGGTCACTTTGCACGCGAATGTAAGGTCAAGCAACAAGACCTGGCCGGCGAGCGGGATGGTCAGGACACTAAGGAGGAAGGCGGCGATAAGACTTCGGGAAACGGACATCGGTCGTAGGGGCCTCGGGCCTACGAACCGCACGACCAGAACGAGGACGACAGAGATTAGAGCGAGGCCAAGAAGAGGTGGCGGTTACTAGCACTCAGCCAGCGAGATCGGCAGAGAAGAACGGGCTAGAAGCGGCGAAGGAAGCGTTGAGACTGGGGATGGCGACGGGAGAAGTAACCGACTCTGGGGACGGCGCGAGTCTAGCGCACGACAAGAAGAAGGAAGGTGGTGAAGTGCGGCGAGGCCTCATGGGGTTCAATGGACCCTTGCCCCGCCAGCAGCGAGAGAGGACCGGAGTGATGCGAGTGGAAGGGCCCGCGGCGACGACTCAGGCCACACCGTGCAGGGTACCAGACAAGACAGGAAGCCCGGCAGTGGTGATGGCCGCGCTGAGGGAGGAGATGTTCAAAGTCGACCAGGTGGGCGCCAAGGTGTTGCAACTCAAGGTGCTGACCGCGGACGCCGAGAAGTGGAAGGCGGAGGAAGACGCCCGGTGGAAGCGTCGAGCAGAGAAGAGGAAGGAGCGCGCGAGGAAGAGACGCACAGCGAAGATGGAGGCGGGAGTCGTGCTAGCTGTCAAGCAGCAGGACGTCCTCCACGCAGTTTCCGCCCGCGAGCGTCCAACCGGGTCCAGCGAGGAACCGAAGAGGACGGTCGGCGTATTGTACGAGGGGGACTTCGTGATGCCAGAGCCCAGCTGCGAGTTTCGCGAAGCACTGGCGTTGAGCATCGCTGCGCGGGAGGCGGTCGACGAGGTGGAGAAACGTCGCGACATCCTCGTGGATGGTTTTGGCAAGCTGGCACTCGCCGAAGCTCGGCGCATGGAGTCCTTGGCGGCCGGCAATGTATCAGGCGAAAACAACACCAGGGAAGGCGTTGCGCAGCGGTTAGTTAGTGGCGGCAGCCACGGGGTTGCGGGTGATAGCAGCGAACGACTGGGAGGTGGACGGCGACACCCCGCTGCGAGTATCCAGGGCGCGGCGGCGTTATCAGGAGGGTCTGGAAGGGTCGAGCGAAGACAGCGGAGATACGAGTCCGAGCGGTGTCAGCGAGATCAGGAGACGGGCGTGCTGCATGGCGAGGAGGGGACCTACCAGGCGATGGACGAGGTCCGGCGTGCTGGCAGACAGCGGGCGAGGACGTTCACGGAGGAGGAGGCCGAAGCGGTGGGGCTAGCCTTACCGTACGCGGAGGACTCCCTACGGGAGATCAAGGGGCAACGGCGGCGTCAGAAGTGCTACGAGTACCACAGCGGCAGCAGTTACGAACAGCCCGTGGTCAAGGTGATCGGGGTGCCGGGACAGCCTGTTCGAGTGAAGTTGAAGGCGGCCCGAGCGATGACCATAGACTTGTTGCCTACCGCCTTGGTGGACGTCATGGCGAGAAGAAGTCGATCAAGCTAGACACCTGTGCGCAGTACAGCGTGGCCGACCAGTGGTGGGCGCAGTACGGCAGGAAGCTGGACACGGTGGCGCCAGTGGATTACATGGAGGGCTTCATCGGGATGGCGGTGAAGGTCCTCGGCGTTTGGCAGTTTCGGTTCCGGACGCAATACCAGCAGCTCATGGTGGTCGACGCGCTGTTGGTGGACAGCGAGACCGGGGACTTCCTCGTTGGCGAGGACTGGATGTACGATCACGGAGTAAAGATCGACTTCTTGGCCAGCGAGATGAAGTGGTGTGACGAGGCCACCAATGCGGTGGTGCCGTTCTCGGGCATCGGCGCGGCCTCGCAGAGAGAGTCGGAGACAGCCAAGGTCAGACTAATCAGGAAGGCCAAAGTGCACACTCAGACGGTGCACAACGTGAAGCTCGCGGTTCCCGCGCCGGACGGGACGACGGGCGTGTTCATGCCGGTGGCCCGGCAGCAGCAGACGGCTAAAGCAAGGAGGCAACAGCACTTGCTGTTGGCGTCGACGGTGACCCAAGTGACGAATGGAGATATCACCGTGCCGATACTCAGCTTGATTGGGCACACGGCGAAGCTCCCGAGCAGGGAAACGCTGGACATCTGGGTTCCTAACGGCGGGGACATGGAGATCTTGGAAGTCGCGGGCGAGCTGGACAGAGAGAAGGTCCAGCAATGGCTCGACATGGAGATGCAGGCCAAAGAACAACCACTGAACAACGAGGCGGGCATGAAGCTCGGGGACATGAAGAGCGACGACCGCGAGTTGATGATCAAGATGCTGCGGTGCTTTCCATCCCTTCTCGAGCCACGAGAAGGATGCCCACCTGCAACCACACTTGGCGTTGAACACGAGATCCACACGGGCGATGCACCACCGATCAAGGTGCGGCCACGCCGGCACGCACATGAAGAACTCCAGGTGATCGATAGCGAAGTCGATGGGATGCTACAGTGAGGCGTAGTGGAACGGAGTCACGGGGCGTGGGGTTTCCCTGTAGTCCTCGTGAAGAAGAAGGACGGGTCGGTGCGCTTCTGCATTGACTATCGAATGCTGAACGAAGTCACCAAGAAGGACGTATATCCTTTGCCGAGGATCGATGAAACGTTGGAGAACATGTATGGAGAGCAGCGCTTCAGCGGTTTGGACATACATGCCGGGTACTGGCAAGTACCTGTGGCCCTGAAGGACCGTGACAACCGGGCTTTGTGACCAGGAAGGGACTCTTCCGCTTCGTGCGAATGCCATTCGGGCTAGCCAACGCCCCTGCCACCTTCCAGAGGATGATGGACGCCGTGCTAAGAGGGTTGACATGGCAGTGTTGCCTGGTATACTTAGACGACATTATCATCTTTACCAAGGGAAGCGTTGCTCGCCATGTACTGGAACTGGCCGCGGTACTAGAGAGGCTTTCGAAGGCAGGGCTGTCGCTTAAGGCAGCTAAGTGCAGCTTTGGCACTACACGCTTGGTGCAGCGGGGCTGCTGTAGCTTTAGCGTCAGAGGAAGACACAGACTCAGAGAGTCTCTAGTAATATTGATAGCTTGCAAACTCTATACGAGAGTTTGCACGAGTACCTTAATATAGCTAATTAAGGACTCCAAGAGACAGAAATACCTTAAACAAGGCTAGTGAACTCTTAGGCTTCAAATGTGAACTGAATGTATTGTTGTTTATCGCGGCAGATCCGCCTGTTGTTTGTATGTATAGGACTCACTATCTATCATAGTAGAGCCTAGTCAAATGCATATCCAGTGGCTGTGAGCCACCCACTCCTATCTGGGGTGACCCACGTAACATATGTGTGGAAGCCACTTATGTGTGGCACCTAGCTTGTGTGCATCACACTATTCAATGTAACCCCGTTACACCCTCCCCCACCAGACTGTGGACACCAAGTGTACGCACTCGTCATCGTCTCGATTGAGAAGTCTCGACGGCAACGGCCGAGTCGCTTGCCCTCGCGAGAGCCCGCTCCAGAACTTTCCAAGTTCAACGAGCATATGGCTCGGAGTCCGCAGGCGGCTCAGTCACTCGACAACAAGAGCGCGCTCGCGTCCCCGGCACCTAGTGCCTCAACGTCCGACCGTAAGGTCTCACCGCGCCCCGCGTCAACGCTCTCGGTGAGAGAGTATCACGCCTTGCAGCAGAGCCGTCTTGCGCTTAGCTCCGAGAGCCCCAGCAGCGCGAACATGGCCCGCCGGGCGGCAGATGACCTCTTTGAGGGCCTCGAGGAGGGGGAGGAGGACGAGGAGCTGGACTACAGCTCCGACACGCCGATGCCTCAGCGAGAGGACTCCCCGCCACCTGCACGTCCACTCTCGCCGGAGCAGCAACGCCGGGTTCCCAACCCTTTCGTGGATCGCGAGACCACAGCACTTCGTGCTTCGTCTGGTCTGGAGACAAACGAGATCTCCAACGACCTCGACGAGGCTCAAGAGCGTCAGCTCGAGGGGCAAACTGCCGTTCGTTCGCAACGACCTGAGGCGCGACCGCTAGTGAGCTCTCGACGAGAGTATGGCTTCGTGCCGCTCAACCCGGTGGAGCGCTTGAAGCAGTTTGGCTCGGGGCCATTACAGAATTGGCGATCGGGCCAGCGGCCAGTACCAGCGACCAGGTCGCTACTCGTACTGCTCTCCGAGAGAGGCTTCTGACGCCGCAGCAGACCACTCCGGAGGAGTATGGGACTCGCCTGTCCGATCAAGCCCGTGGGGCTTCAGTCCCCGCGATGCGGACTATTCCGGTGGTGCTCGGTCCGGGTGAGCTCCTCCACGAGGACGACGCTCAATTCACGAGCTGGGTTCATCGAACCCGCCGTCTCTCTTCGCTGGAGGCTCTCCAGTCTAGCTTCGACGAAGCTGATGTGCGCTTAGAGCGCCGGCTTCGCTTCGATTTCGCGAAGATGAAGACGAAGCGTCAGGCGGCCGCCTCCAGGTCGCTACAGTCCCTCGGACTCGGCTCATCTGCTCTTAAGAGCGCTGCAGGAACTCACCAAGGTGAGTCGACGGCTGCAGCAGCCCGGGATCAACGCTTGAGCTCAGCGTATGATCCCTCAGCTCCCCTGCCTAGCGGCGGGAAGCGTGAGGCGACCGACTTCGCGGTCGCGGGCTCGCAGAGCGCCTTCGATCGCGGCGATCAAAAGCGTCCACGACGTCAGGGCAGTCTTGCCGGAGGGGTACCTCAAACTCCCACGAGTTTTCTGAGTGCGGGTACCCACGCCACTTTACCAAATATTGGTTATGAGCGTCGCGTCGACGACGCTTTAGAATACGCTCCACATGAAAGTGGCGGTTCCCCTGCTCGTCGAGCAGCGCCGGCGGCGCCCGTGTCCTCGCACGGTGAGGAGCCTGTCCGGCCTGAGGAGCTGGAGAGCTTGGAGAGATCGCTGAGCGACGTGCGCCAGATCCTGGAGCGCCATGGGCGGAGGCTTGATCAAGCCGAGAGGGAGTCTGACACCACCGTGAATGAGATCCGCGATCTCCGGGAACGTCTCCAGTGGTGTGAGGCTGCTGAGTCGGCGACTCAACGCCTGGCGCGCCTTGAGCAAGGTTTCGCGCGGCTGGAAGGTCAGGTCGACCTGTTGCTGCGACTTCAGCAGGGCGCTGTGGCTCCGCCACGCTGGGCGCCAGCTCCTGGGAACCCACCTGCGCCGGGTCCCGGTACGGCTTGAGCAAGCCAACGTAGAACACGGGGTGTGTACGCATCTTCTTCGGAAGATTGAGCGTGTACGCCAGGCCCTTCTTGGCCACGACCGTGAACGGTCCCACGAAGCGCGGGCGCAACTTGGTCTTGAAGACCGCAGACACTGCATGTGTAGGTAGGTTTTTAGCGTTAAGCAACACTAGGTCCCCGACCTCATAACTCTCAACATTGCCTCTGCCTTTAGCATCCGCATGTTCTTTCTGTTTGTCTTGGCTATCAGCCATTGCGTCACGTACGTGTCGAAGGACACTTAGACGCGTTGACAGGAACTCGTCAACCTGTTTACGAACAGTGAGTGGGCTGACATCAGCAAGCCGATCGGCTATCTCTCCCCCACCAAGCCCAGGACCACGGAGTGGCAGCGTCAGCGGGACGCGCGGGTGGGTGAGGCCGTTCACGTAGAACGGAGTGTAGCCCGTGGAGGCATGCACAGCGTTGTTCAACGCAAACTCGACGAGTGGAAGCATAGCGCTCCAACGCTTCGGCGTTTCAGCGCAAATGCTACGAAGAATGTCTTCGACAACGCGATTCACGCGCTCAGTCTGACCGTCGGTCTGCGGATGGTCCGCTGTGGACATGTCCAACTTGGTGCCAAGCACCTTAAAGACAGCGTCCCAAAACTTCCCAGTGAAGCGGGGGTCTCGATCAGAGACAATCGATGCGGGCAGCCCGTGTTGGCGGAAGACCCGATCGAGAAACAGCTTCGCTGTCCCTTCACCGTCCACGGTGTCCGGCACAGCCGCTAGATGAGCCATCTTGCTCAGACGGTCAACGAAGACCACGATGCCCGTGTTACCTTCCGAGTCCTTTGGAAGGCCAAACACGAAGTCCAAACTCATGGACTCCCAACACCCAGAGGGTACAGGCAAACTTGCCAGCGGCGCGGCCGCATGCGGTGAGGGCTTCACCCGCTGACACGTCTCACACGTGCGCACGTACGTGCTCGTCCACTTGTACAGCTTGGGCCACCAATAGGTCCGGCTCACAGAGCTGTAGGTCTTCTCGCGACCGAGGTGGCCGCCAAGCGGTGTATCATGCGCCTCGTAGAGGATACGATACTTCAAATCCTCGTCATGAGGGACCACGACTCGAGGAGTGTCCTCCGCACTCGTGCTGTAGTACAGCAGACCGTCAGCGACGGAGTAACGGTGCAGGCTCGCGCGCAAGCGCGCCGACAATGTCTTGTCCGAGTTTTCAAACTCCTTGCTCCCAAGAGCACGCAGCAGGGCGACACACATGTCGTCTCGCGCATACGCAGCGCGTATCAAGTCCGTCACCGACGAGGTCACCATCGTGACATGAGCAAGCTCATAGTCCGGTCGCCGTGACAACGCGTCTGCAAGACCATTCTGCCTGCCAGGCTTGTACTTCACCTCGAAGTTGTACTCCGCGAAGAAGGACAGCCAACGGGCCATCCTTTGCGAGAGGTGAGGCGACTGGGTCGCAGTGCGTAGTGACGCATGATCAGTGAAGATCACAAACGGCTTAGAGCCCAGCAGGTGAACCCTGAACTTGACGAGAGCATACTTCATCGCAAGTAGCTCTTTGTCATGAACTGGATAGTTCTTCTCTGCAGCCTTAAGCTGGCGAGACTCAAACGCTATCACGCGTTCACGCCCTTCGGCGTCTGCTTGGAGCAGAGCACTGCCGATGGCGAAGTCCGATGCGTCACAGACGACACTGAATGGACGTTCAGGGTCTGGCAACGCCAGGATCGGGGCATGAAGGAGACTCTCCTTGACTGCTTCGAAAGCATCTTGATGCTCGGTGTTCCAACACCAGTCCTCATCCTTCTTAAGGAGATTGGACAATGGCCGAGCCATCTCAGCGTAGTTCGCGCTGTACTTGTGCAAGTAGTTGGCGAGGCCAAGCCACTTGCGTAAGTCCTTCTGGTTCTTGGGAACCGGCCAGTCAACGATGGCCTTAACCTTAGCAGGATCTGCTCGAAGGCCGCGCTTCCCAACGAAGCATCCTAAGAAAGGAATTTCTTCAGCGCCGAAGATGCATTTTGATGCGTTAGCATACAGCTTGTTGGTGCGCATGCACTCGAGCACTGCTCGCAAGTGGTCAATGTGGTTCTCCACGTCAGACCGACCGTGCTCCGCACGACTGTGGACGAAGATGTCGTCGAAGTACGTTTGAGCAAACGCCCGCAGGGGCCTGAAGAGCTGCGTCACCAGACGATTGAACGTCGCAGGCGCGTTCGACAGCCCTTGGGGCATGACTAGCCACTCCCAGAGCATACCGCTCGGAGTGCTGACCGCTGTCAGCGGAATGTCACTCGCTCGCATGAGCAACTGGTAGTAACCATCGACCAAGTCGAGCGCACTGTACATCGTGCAAGCAACCATATTGTTCTGCAGAACATCCTTCCTAGGAATCGGCGTCTGTGCCGGAATGGTGGCAGCGTTGAGCTTATTGAAAGCATGAACGATGCGCCACTTGCCATTAGGCTTTCTGACACAGAACGTAGGCGTCGAGTGCGGAGACTTGCTCTCACGCACCATGCCCGCCGCGTGCTTGGCACTGAAGAACGCGTCAATGACGTCGCACTGCTCCTTCGGTAAGGGCCACTGCCTCGTTACGCAGTATTTGGTTCCGGGAACCAAGTCAATCTCATGACGGACACCTCGATCCGGAGGTAAGCCAGTGGGCGGGTCATTCGAGACCACATCCTGGAACTCCTTAACCAAAGGATAGAACGGATCCGATGGGTCCTTCAGGATCGAAGATCCACTTCGCGCACTGAGTGCCTCCTTCGTGTCCTCAAGGACAGCTTCATCCATAAGCGACGAGGAGTTCAATTCCTCCTCCGGTCGTATCATGACCACTTCGGCGAGCGCGCCAGCCTTTAAGGCATCCCCAAAGTCGGGAATGGACATCTCGTCCAGCTCTAGCAGAGCAGCCACCGTCGGAATAGCCTCGAGGCTGACGCTGCCCTCGGCTTCACCAGTCACTCCATCAACGAGTGTGTATAGCTGCTCGCTATCATCGTCCACGACGGACACGTCCTGTACCAGGACCGACGCCTTGCGTCTCGCAGTCGCCATCTGGCGTCGCTGCCGCCTCCTCGCGGAAGCTGTACGCCTCGGAGAGGCCAGCGTGTTCAGACTGAAAGTCTCGTCAGGTGTCGCCACCTCTTGCTGCTCTGATTGAGCCGGCGTGGAGCCGCAACGCTCACAGCCCTCGCCCAGTGGATTAGGTGCCACTCCACCCGCATCGTCAGGGTCCTCCCCGTGATGCCTCGGCTCACAGCCGACCACGCCATCAGTGGCATGCAGCGATGCTGTGCTCTCGTGACGAGCATCGCTCAGCGGGTCACGTGCCGCTCCACGCGCATCACTAGGGCCATGCCCAAGATGCCTCGACGAACTGTCGACCATGCCATTACCGGCATGCAGCGATGCTGCGCTCAAGCCACGAGCATCGCTCAGCGGGTTACGTGCCGCTCCACGCGCATCACTAGGGCCACGCCCAAGATGCCTCGACTCAGTGTCGACCCCGCCATTACCGGCAGGCAGTGATGACTCACAGTAACTCGGAGTCTCACTCAGTGGGTTACGTGCCACTCCACGTCCAGCCCACGAGCAGTGCTCGGGACTCGCGTCTTCGACGCCAGTGTCCATTAACTCGGACACTCCAATGTCCAGCACATTGACCGACTCGGTCCAGTGCCCGCGCCAATAGCGCTTTTGCTTCCTAGCAGAGGTGGGTTCATGACTCGCCAATGCTCCCCTAGGAGGCAAGCGCGTAGCGCCTAAGGTCTTCGACCGCCAGTCGATCCATGGTTCATGGCACTCCAGCCATGCCATGCCGAGGATGAGGTCGTACCTCGAATCCAGGTCGATGACCAAACAGCGTTCAACGCTATCGAAGTCCAGAAACTTCACGCCCAGGTTCACAGGAACCTTGGGCACCGTGAAACGGGTCCCCGTCGCAAGACGGACGGTGACGATGTCACTCGAACGCGCCTTCAGCGCCTCAGCGTACTGCTGACTTCCTTCCATCGTGGAGCGCCGAGCATAGTTGCCCGACGCTCCGGAGTCGATAAGGATCTTCCATGGCTTCTCAAAGCCCTTCACGGTCGCTTCCACGACCAGCAAGCCCGGCTTGCATACACGTCCCGTGTTGTTAGAGAGCACGGTGCTCTTTGGGGCTAAGCCCTGCCAACCTCCTCCCTGAGGCTCAACAGAACTCAGTTCTTCTTCCCCAGCAGGGCGCCCCGCGCCTACTGGGACTTGGCGTTTCCCCGCCCCGAGCCAGGCTTCTGCTCAGAAGCGGAGATTCGGCTCGACGGAGCCTGGCGCTGCTTGCGCAGCGGGCAACCCGGACGCAGGTGTTGCGTGCTGCCGCACACATAGCATCGACGGATGCCGATACGCTGCTCAGCAGCCTGAAGCTCGACTTCCTCATCTTCAGCGTAGCTGAGGTCCATAGGCACTGCGCCATTGGACACATCAGAAGCTCCGGAAGAGCTGGCTTGGGAAGCCGTCCAACCAAGTCGCGACGACTTGAAGTTGAACTCGGCGTTCAACGCCACGTTCACGGCTTCCTCAAAAGAGGTCGGGTGAACACGGAAGACTTCCGTCCTGGCCACGCCAGTGCGAAGGCCTTCCATGAAGACGGTCACCGCGACCACTTCAGGAAGAGGATCCGCCGCCATGCCGGCGAGAAGAGTTCTCAACTCTTGGACGAAGTCCAACAATTCGTTCTTACCCTGACGGGTAGACAGGAAGCGTGACCTCACGCGATACGCCTGGTTAGGCGGCGAGAACACTCGCGAAAGCTGGGCCTTCAGCTGATCCCAAGAAGGGAACGCAGTGTCCACAGACGTGCCACACGTCAGGGCCCACTCTCGCGCTCGGCCACCGAGCTTGGAGATCGCAAGCGCCACGCGCTGCTGCTCGGTCTTGAGCATGGCGGACGCCATGGCCATTTCGACCTCTCTGATCCAGAGCAAAAGGCTTTCGCCTTCCTTGCCCTCGAAGGTCTTGACGCTCACCATGAGCGGTTTAGCTCGTGGAGCATCGTCCGATGCAGGCCTAGGCGTCACAGACGCCGCGGCCGCAGTCATCTTCTGCTGGACGTGCTCCAACAGAGCATTCTCATACTGAGAAAACGCCTCCAGACGCGCGTTCACCGCGTCGGGGCCTTGCGAAGCAAGATGGGCCACACCTTCCGGGCCGATCAAGGACATCAGCTTATTAAGCCCGTCCTGTTGGTTCGGGGGTAAGTGGGCAAATTGCTCCATCCTCACAGAGGGACAGTCGTAAGACTCAGGTGTCGGATTGACTACAAGTGCTACCAAGTGCAGCGGGGCTGCTGTAGCTTTAGCGTCAGAGGAAGACACAGACTCAGAGAGTCTCTAGTAATATTGATAGCTTGCAAACTCTATACGAGAGTTTGCACGAGTACCTTAATATAGCTAATTAAGGACTCCAAGAGACAGAAATACCTTAAACAAGGCTAGTGAACTCTTAGGCTTCAAATGTGAACTGAATGTATTGTTGTTTATCGCGGCAGATCCGCCTGTTGTTTGTATGTATAGGACTCACTATCTATCATAGTAGAGCCTAGTCAAATGCATATCCAGTGGCTGTGAGCCACCCACTCCTATCTGGGGTGACCCACGTAACATATGTGTGGAAGCCACTTATGTGTGGCACCTAGCTTGTGTGCATCACACTATTCAATGTAACCCCGTTACACTTGGAGTACTTGGGGCACGAGCTGGATGGTGACGGGATCCGACCAATGGAGAGTTTGGTGCGGAGCGTCCGAGAGTTTCCGGTGCCGGAGGACGATAAGGCAGTCAAGAGGTTTGTCCACCTCGCTGGGTATTACCGGCGGCTCATCGCCAATTTCGGTAGCAAGGCGGCTCCTATGACAGTGCTGCTGAGGAAAGGGATTCCCTGGGAGTGGGGCGAGAAGCAGCAAGCCGCGTTCGAAGGCTTGAAGACGGAGTTGACAGAGAGGCCGTTGCTGGTCTACCCGGACTTCGAGAAACTATTCAAACTGGTGACGGACGCCTCAACAGTGGGGCTGGGAGCCGCACTCATGCAAGATCAGGGCAATGGCGAGCAGCCGATAGCATACGCGTCAAAGGTGAACTCACCTACGGTCTCGAAGTACAGTATCACGGACCTGGAGTGCGCGGCTGTGGTATGGGCGACAAGCTGTTTAGACCCTACTTGTATGGCCGGAGGTTCGAACTGGTCACCGACCACGCAGCGCTGGCGTATCTATGCGCAGCAAGAACCTCACGGGCCGACTACACCGGTGGTCGCTCCAACTGCAGGAGTACGACTTCACCATCGTCTACAGACCGGGGTCAACCAATGTGGTAGCTGACGCGCTCTCGAGAGCGCCGGTACGACAAGTGGGAGCAGTAGGAGCAGCCCGAGAACCGCCGCGAGGTGGCGAAGGGCAACTCACGGACGTGGAGATCAGCGAGCACCAGCAGCAGGATGAGCAGGTGAAGGAACTGTTGCGTACAGGCCGACATGGAGCCGTAGCGATCGCCAGCGTAGACGGACTGGTATACGCGCGGCTCATGACTGGGGAGCGACGGGTGTTGGTGCCCGCAGCACTTCGCCACAAAGTGTTAAGAGAGGCACACGACTCCATCTTCGCTGGGCATCTCCGCGTGCCACAGACATACGCGAGGGTGTCGGCGGTCTACTGATGGCCGAAGATGCGGGTGACCGTGAGGCAGTGGGTACAGAGCTGTCGGGACTGCGGGACGCGGAAGGCGCGCCCCAAAGAGATCATCCCGCCGCTGAGAAGCCTGGGCTTGGGCTTCGTGGGAGACCGGTGGGCTTTGGATGTGGCTGGTCCACTACCAGTCACCGGACGAGGAAACCGCTACGTCATCGCGGCGGTTAAATATGCGACCCGGTACGCCGTGGCAGTGGCAGTGGCGGTGCCGGCGCACACAGCACATGATGTTGCGCGGTTCATCATGGAGAGGGTGGTTTTGGTACACGGGCCACTGCGCGAGCTGGTCATGGACGGCGCCCCGGAGCTGAACGGCAAGGTGATAGACGAGTTAGTGGCGCTACTGCAGGCGAGGCAAACAACACCAGTGCCTTACCGTCCTGCACTCCTGGGTCTGGGTCTAACGCTTCCATCGGACCTGGAAGGACATGGTGAGCATGTACCTGTCAGAAGAGCAGCGGGATTGGGATAACTGGCTGCCGTGTGCGTTGTACGCTTACAACAGCACAAGGCACACGACGACAGGGTACTCACCAAACGAACTGCTAATGGGGAGGCGGTTGCGAGCGCCGAACGAGCTACTGAGGACAAACGGAGTGACCCAGATCGGCACGTGGGCGTCTTACCACCGGCAGCTAGTTAAACACATGAAGCGAGCCAGTGAAATCGCTCAGCAAGCAGCGGCTAGGGATCAGGACCGAAGAGCGCGATACTATAACCACCGGGTGCGGAGGACCGCCAAGTTCGGAACAGGTGACTTGGTCTGGGTGCTGAAACCACCACGCGGCAAAGGAGTGACCAAACTAGCACACCAGTGGGTGGGCCCGGCGAGAGTGCTCGAAGACGCGGGCTTTGACAACCTGCGGCTCGTCAGATTAGACGACCAGGAGGAAATGGTGGCACACTGCAGCTTCCTAACATCTTATCACTGCCCGGATGGACAGTTGGAGGAGATCGCGAGGTGCACGGTCGAAGAGTTGGCGGAAGACGAAGCCGACGACATGCTGGACGTGTGGGGGCAAGAACCAGTTGGCGGTGAAGAGGCTGGTACCCCAGGGACGACGCCGGGGGTAACCAGCAGGGAGGACGAGTCACCGGTGAGAGCTGAGCGTCCAAAACTGGGACCTACGTCAGGATCAGACCAACGGGACAACCAGGCGGAAGGCGACGAGGAACAACCCGTGCTACTGGCCCAACGAGGAAACAGCCCGATGACCAGGCGTCTAATTCGAGAGCACGAGGAGGATGATGTCGAGCGGCCACCCGAAACAGCAACAGCGGCGACTGGCGGAGCAACCATAGCGGCAGGAACGAGCAGTGAAGAAGCAGTCACCGGCAGCCCCGAGCCTACCTGTACAAGCAGGGAAACGAGCAGGCGAAGGCGACCAGAGCATCAAGAGAGCCCAGAAGAAGCGTAAGCGGCATGGCGAGGCGGAGCGACAGCAGGAGGAGCTCAACCAAACCCGACAGCGGGAGGAAGCTGGACGTACAGCACGGGCTGAACGGGCACGACGACGGGGTGCTCGTAATCACGAGTCGGAGACCACAGAATCAGCGGCGGTTGATGCAGATGCTGATCAGCGGGTTCACCACGGTGAAGCACCCCGGGACCAACAGGGTGGAGATGACGAGGAAAGCGGAGAGCAGACCACGGCAGTTGACCAGGCGAGGGCGACGACAGGAACCACGCAAGTGCTACGAGGACGAGGGAGACCACGGAAGCAGGCACTGCTCCCCGACTTGCGGGACCAACCAGTGCACGGGCCTATTGTTGAGCGAGGACGACGGCGCGTGCGCAATAGGACCCGGCGCAACGAGCTACAGTACCAAGTCGAGTTCCGCGCGGCACGAGGCGCGACGCTGCAACGAAGGTGGCTGGACTTACCGGGATACGAAGCGCTGCTCGACGGCGGCAAGCTCGCGGACGAGCTTGAAGGGGATGGCGAGTAGGCAAATGCCGGCTCACCGGGCCTGCAGACTGGTGGTGGATCTGACGGGCAAGGGCTGGTGAGACGAGTGGAGGCTGAGGCGAGCGGAGGACAGCGGACGGCGAGCGAGGGACAGCGGCCGACTAGGCAAAAGGCGACAGCAATGGCGAAGGACACGAATAGCACGAGGACCAAGCGGAGTAGCGGCGACGGACGAACAAGACAGCAGGCAGGACGCAGCTGCGTGACGAAGGGCTCACCCGAAGTGAGGGACCGTCAGCAGGCTGCGGGTGGTGGGCTCGTACGACGAGGGGAACCGCCGGATAGGCAGCGTGCGGCCGAGAGAGCGAGTACAGGAAGATCGACGACGAAGGGTCGCTGCGGCCGGGTCGACGGCTGAGTGACCGGTTTGCAGCCGGGTACACGGTCGCAAGTAGTGGCAGAACAGAATTAGCAGAGCTAGCGAACTGCACAGTTAGTACGTCGGATAAGCAGCCAGCCGTTCCGCTGGTGGTCCCCGCGAGCGTCCACCGAGGTCCTCGCGCGGAGCTGGCTGAGTCCCGCTACAACTGTCTCGCGACGACCACGTCGGGGTGGCGGCGTCCGGGAGGCCGACAGCTGTCGGGCTGTGGTTGCGTAGAGCTATTCAAGAACCCACCTATCGCAGCGGGTGGCGACGGAGGCAACAACTACTACTGCACGCATTTAGTGAAGGGCAGGTTGCCGCGGTCCTCTCAAGGTCTCGTCGCTATGCCCGAGCCCAACTCCGTTGATGAACACGTTGGACAGCCTCATTAGCTTCTCCTAGAGCACGAGCTGGGCGACTTTTTGAGTCTCCGGAACATGACGTTGCGGATGTCACCGTCGTACTGCTACACCACGCTTAATGAGCTCCGCGAACATGGTCATGCACAGATGTGCACGCTCCTCCACCACCAGCCCTTGCACGTCCACCACGCACGTCCACAAGTCGCTACACGCTCCTACTAGTAGTCGGTCATCACGGCGGCGCCCGCCAGCATCAACTGGCGGCGCAGCGTGGACTAAATGAGAAATACCATGGGCCGACCTAGATGCACGAAACCTTGTCCTGTCCTATTGCTCCAGATCAGCTCGAGCGGCTCGGCATCGCCTCTGTTTTGTTTTTTCAGCGGCCGGTGTCTGCCTGCTTTTGGCTAGCACGGTATGGGTCCACTATTTGGATGACCACGTCTTTCAGCTGTCAGCCCATCGTAGTTTCTTCGTTTGTTTGTTGGTTCATGATCACGCAACGAAGACACGGATGAACCCCGTTTAAACGAACAAACGCCTGCCCATTGTATAGAACAAACCGTGCGATCGACATCACTGGTACAGTAAAACGAATACTGTACATGAGAGTGGCTGCTTGCCCCATTTCAGAAAGGAGGGGTGAATATGATGTAGAAAATACCAACTGAGGTGAGCGTGTGCGAGGCGCGAAGACGCAGCAAACCCGCGCGATATTTGCGAAGTCGGGCCCATCGCCGGAGCTCAACAGCGAGCCAAGCACTGCAACGACCAGATCTTAGAATTTTTTTGGAACTGACTGCAGTCACCAACTAGATTGCATAAAAGAACATAATTGCCCTAACCAACAAAGTCGCCGGCCTTCGGCCGGCGAGATCAAGCGCAGCGCGTAGCGCTGCAAGACTAGGGTAAGCCTAACGGGCTTGGCCATAGAGGTTTAGCATCGACGTGCGAAGCGAAGTCTTCGCGCGGCGTGCTAAACCTCCCCATTTTCCCATTTCCCCGAAGGGGTTTTAGGGGTAGGGCAGGTGATATTGGTGATTATGTTGCTCAATGTTGCTGGCAAGTTGCGCTAAAGTTGCTATAGTTGGTGACTCTAACAAGGTTCATTTTTTTACCCGCAGGAGCGCAGCGACTGCATTTGCGACGCGCAGCGGAGCAAAGATGACATCCGTTTTGGCGGAAAGCCCATCCCAGGATAAAAATAAAATTGGCAACGACTCGATTTGACTTGGTTAAACTATGGTTTCCCCAACCCCCCCCCCCGGCACAAGACGGGGCATCTAGTCTCTGCCTACTGTACATAGTGGACAAGGAGCACGGAGACAGACGAGCATCGTTTGACTCTTCTGAAAGCGATTATGAAGGACTGCTCTCCGCCGTGACTCACCCATGTGAACCACGCTGACGGAGATAATACTGTCGATACACCATACTTTGAGGTGGTGAACCGACGAGCAAATGTACAAGCTCTTTCGGGTGATTAAAAATCTTCAGTCCTTACAAACCTTAGCCTTTTAGACCCATGACCGTCGGAGAAGTCATTGATATTCATCCGACATTGCCCATTGTCAATTCTGGTGCATCGTCGATTTGCTGTTGATTATGAAGTCACGTGCTTACGAGGGGTGTCAGCGACAGCGAATGCCTTGTTGACAAGATAAACTGGGGGAAACTGTCACTGCGTGACACCTGGACGCCTACCAAATATGGACTAAACTTCCGCATAAACGAGTTTAAAAAAACTTATATCTGCACGTAAAAGGCACTTTGCCCCCTGATTGAGCAACGACATAGATTTTATGTTTGTTTCAGCATGGAACCCCCTTTATGGCAACTAGGTGGCAAAAACTCCGACTGGAGACAAATTTAGGGAAACAGTTTAAAAACATAAAATATCAAGTTTAAGTAAGTTTTGGTAGACGTCCACGTGACACTGTCACGCAGTTTACGTTGTCAACAAGGCATTCGTTGGGATCACCTAGTCGTTCGTCAAAGGAATTAATCACTTCGTATCTTGCCTCCAAGCACTCAAGCCTCCACTTCTACAACTTCATCAATATGGTGATCGGAATCCGCACGGCCGCCACGCTTGCCGCGATGGCGCTCGCCCACACCATGCCCGCCTCCGCGCAGAACATGTCCTACGGAGCCGACAACTTCTACCGGAGTAACAACGTGACTATCCAGCCCATTACGTTCCCGAACCAGTTCCGCATGACCGTCGCCGGTAACCTCTTCATCCCCAAGGACCTCAATTCGAGCTCGAGCGTCCGCGCGCCCGCCATCGTCGTCGGCCACCCCATGGGTGCGGTGAAGGAGCAGAGTGCGAACCTGTACGCCACCAAGATGGCCGAGCAGGGCTTTGTCACCGTTTCGGTCGACCTCTCCTTCTGGGGAGGCAGCGACGGCGAGCCTCGCAACACCGTGTCGCCCGACATGTACGCGGAGACATTCAGCGCCGCTGTCGATTACCTCGGCCAGCAAGACTTCGTCGACCCCGAGCGCATCGGTGGTTTAGGCATCTGTGGCAGCGGTTCATTTGTGATCAGCGCGGCCAAGATCGACTCGCGCATTAAGGCCATCGCGACGTCCAGCATGTACGACATGGGCGCCGCGAACCGCAACGGACTGAACCATGCCGTCACTGTCGAGCAACGCAAGGCCTCGATCGAAGATATGTCGCGACAGCGAACGATTGAAGCTGCAGGTGGGGAGGTGCAGTACACGAGCGGTGCGGTGCACGAGCTCACGGCCGACACTCCCCCGGTTCAGGTCGAGTTCTACGACTACTACCGCACTGCTCGTGGCGAATACACGCCTCCCGGATCGTTCCTCAACGCTACAACGCACCCGACGCTATCGAGCATGGCCAAGTTCCTGAACTTTTACCCGTTCAACGACATCGACACCATCTCGCCGCGCCCCATGCTGTTCGTCGCGGGCGACCAAGCGCACTCGCGCGAGTTCAGCGAGGATGCCTACAAGGGTGCCGCAGAGCCCAAGGAGCTGTACTGGGTCGCTGGCGCCGGTCACGTCGACCTGTACGACCGCGTGGACCTCATTCCGTTCGCCAAGTTCACCGAGTTCTTCAAGTCGGGTCTGGGCGAGACTGCCAACTAGAACTGAGTGAATCATCTCGGACGTTGTCGATCGTCACTTGAACAGACGAGAAGGCATTGTCATTGTCAACAGCTCCCTTCAGTGAGCTTTCTCCATAGAGGAATACTGTAGACAATCCAAAATGAATTTCCAATCGCTTCTACAGCAGAAGAAATGTATCTCTTGAAAGGCAGTTCACCGTTTCGTATTTTGTTGGTGTTGAGAGCTCCTGAAGTCATTCCGTGTACATTTATTGTTCATTCAGATTTCACCGTGTAATCCCCAGCGCTGGTAGCATGAGGTATTATAATACAGGTACTGTAGACGCGTCTGGTAGAAATTCATTATTTATTTTCAAGAATTGTTCTGCGACGCCACTTCACGCAGGCGCTTCAAAGACTGAAGGGCACCCGTCCCCCCATCGAATAATACAGCATTATCCGCAGGTGGAATAAGCTTTACACAAGTGTAGTATAGAACTTCAAGCGTAACACGGTGATCCGTTATCAATCCAAACGAAGTACTGTAGGCAGGCATGGGTATTACTGGAATATTTCGCTGAATGCGGGCAGTCTATGACCAGTATGGCCACAAAAACTGCTGGCAGTACTTTAGTTTTGCCTCTCCACGCTTCTAATACCGCGTTCACTAGTACTATCGATCTACTACTGAGCTACTATCACCTTCATTAGCATTTTTGCTGTTAAACCGCTTGTACTTGCGCGGCTTCGACAAAAAAATCACCACATCCATTCGCCACATCCGTTCCCCGTGGTTGTGCCGCATAATCATGCACATGTTAGCTTTGTCATTATCAATATGGGATCGTCGAGAGCTCATGACGCAGTTTCTTGTTGGAATTTTTTTTCGAATTTCCACAATCAACCTATGAATCTTGGTAGTACAAAATAGTACTACTAGATCGATAGAGAGAAGTACTGGTAATACTCGGGCTGGAAGTGGTAAAACGACAAATATACTGGTTACTATAGTAATATGCATAGTACTATCGTACTATTTCGTACTGTAACATCCGTTTACTACCCATGCCTGACTGCAGGGCTCAACTTCCACTCGAACGTCGATATTACGAAACGAGATGATCTTAACGTTCGGGAGCTAGCATTTCATTTTGCAATTTGTGCCTCGTTGCTTTCACTTTGTTTTTTACATGCTCGACTTATCCTCGAGAGCAACGCTTGCAGCTTGATGTGTACTTAGCGTGGCGAAGTTTCACGTATGCGTGAATCACGGTGATTGTGAAGCTCGATCTTTCTACTTCGAAGTAATTGCTTTCAGGGGACCTCAATTTACAGTCGGACCAGAGAGCGACGAGGAGCCAGGAGAAGAAGAAGAGCCCGCGACCATCATCGAACCGCACGCCCCCCTCGCCCCCAAACTCATCTCCGCGCCTGGCGCGTGTGGCGAAGCTCCGCGAAATGCTGCACCCGCATACCACGTCGGCGACAAGAGGACGCGCGGCTTTGATGACGTCGAGTGGCAACAGCTGAAGTCTGCTTACAAAGTCAAGAACCGGGCGCTCAAGTTTACACCGACGCCAGGAGTTCTACTGATGTTGTTTCTTGATGTCGTCAATCGGGACCTCCGACAGGGACCCCATGCTGTGGGACAAAGGCACAGTGAAGGACAACATCTTTCGACATGCGATCTGCTGCGTTTGAGCCGGTGAGGTACACGATCACCATGAGCAACGAAGATCTGAACGTGAACAGGTGCGCGGGCATTCTCGTCATGTTGGCAGTCGTCGACTCGTGGTCGTTGAGTTCAAGAAGGCCAACGACTCGTATAGCAAGGGCTTGGCGCAAATGATGTTGGCCAGCACGATCCAGGAAGACGAAGCATCGACCGAGTGTGTGTACGGCCTGTTGGCGACCCCGCTCGCGTGGACGTGGATGCGACTAGACCGTGACGAAGCCCGGTTCTACTTCACTTCGGTTTCCCCTCAAGACATTGGTGGTAGCCTTAAGACCATGGCGAGCATCGCAACCGGCATCGTGCTTGGCCTGCCGATCAACAAGGCGTCAGCCACTGTAGAAGCCCCAAGTACCCCAGTGAACACGGTTAAGCGCGCGAGACGTAGTTAATAAATGCAATTGCATTCTCTTCGCGATGCGAAGCACATTATTGTAACAGGGAAATGGGGGGGCACCTTGCTCAACACTGACAAATGCTGGGTACAGGATCAATAACTCCAGGCGAACGTGGCACTTCACCCTATACATGTGCTTGAGCACACCCATGCATTGTTCGTATGCCGCCTCAACGATAGCTTCGCTGGTTATCCCAGATGTGTGTCATGAAGCGCATGTAGCTGTGTGCGGTGGCGTCGAATGAATGTGACCTTTTTCCCTCGGTTTCTGCTTCATGCTATCAACACTGGGAGTGACAAGTTGAAAAGCTGGACGAAGACTACTGTAGTTTGAAAGCCATAGGGAACTCTCAACAACAACAAAATACGAAAATGGTGAACTGCTTTTCAAGAAATGTATCTGCTGTAGAAGCGATTGGAAATTCATTTTGGATTGTCTACAGCATTCCTCTATGGAAAGCTCACGGAAGGGAGCTGTTGACAGTGACAATGCCTTCTCGTCTGTTCAAGTGACGATTGACAGCGTCCGAGATGATTCACTCAGTTCTAGTTGGCAGTCTCGCCCAGACCCGACTTGAAGAACTCGGTGAACTTGGCGAACGGAATGAGGTCCACGCGGTCGTACAGGTCGACGTGACCGGCGCCAGCGACCCAGTACAGCTCCTTGGGCTCTGCGGCACCCTTGTAGGCATCCTCGCTGAACTCGCGCGAGTGCGCTTGGTCGCCCGCGACGAACAGCATGGGGCGCGGCGAGATGGTGTCGATGTCGTTGAACGGGTAAAAGTTCAGGAACTTGGCCATGCTCGATAGCGTCGGGTGCGTTGTAGCGTTGAGGAACGATCCGGGAGGCGTGTATTCGCCACGAGCAGTGCGGTAGTAGTCGTAGAACTCGACCTGAACCGGGGGAGTGTCGGCCGTGAGCTCGTGCACCGCACCGCTCGTGTACTGCACCTCCCCACCTGCAGCTTCAATCGTTCGCTGTCGCGACATATCTTCGATCGAGGCCTTGCGTTGCTCGACAGTGACGGCATGGTTCAGTCCGTTGCGGTTCGCGGCGCCCATGTCGTACATGCTGGACGTCGCGATGGCCTTAATGCGCGAGTCGATCTTGGCCGCGCTGATCACAAATGAACCGCTGCCACAGATGCCTAAACCACCGATGCGCTCGGGGTCGACGAAGTCCTGCTGGCCGAGGTAATCGACAGCGGCGCTGAATGTCTCCGCGTACATGTCGGGCGACACGGTGTTGCGAGGCTCGCCGTCGCTGCCTCCCCAGAAGGAGAGGTCGACCGAAACGGTGACAAAGCCCTGCTCGGCCATCTTGGTGGCGTACAGGTTCGCACTCTGCTCCTTCACCGCACCCATGGGGTGGCCGACGACGATGGCGGGCGCGCGGACGCTCGAGCTCGAATTGAGGTCCTTGGGGATGAAGAGGTTACCGGCGACGGTCATGCGGAACTGGTTCGGGAACGTAATGGGCTGGATAGTCACGTTGTTACTCCGGTAGAAGTTGTCGGCTCCGTAGGACATGTTCTGCGCGGAGGCGGGCATGGTGTGGGCGAGCGCCATCGCGGCAAGCGTGGCGGCCGTGCGGATTCCGATCACCATGTTGATGAAGTTGTAGAAGTGGAGGCTTGAGTGCTTGGAGGCAAGATACGAAGTGATTAATTCCTTTGACGAACGACTAGGTGATCCCAACGAATGCCTTGTTGACAACGTAAACTGCGTGACAGTGTCACGTGGACGTCTACCAAAACTTACTTAAACTTGATATTTTATGTTTTTAAACTGTTTCCCTAAATTTGTCTCCAGTCGGAGTTTTTGCCACCTAGTTGCCATAAAGGGGGTTCCATGCTGAAACAAACATAAAATCTATGTCGTTGCTCAATCAGGGGGCAAAGTGCCTTTTACGTGCAGATATAAGTTTTTTTAAACTCGTTTATGCGGAAGTTTAGTCCATATTTGGTAGGCGTCCAGGTGTCACGCAGTGACAGTTTCCCCCAGTTTATCTTGTCAACAAGGCATTCGCTGTCGCTAACACCCCTCGTAAGCACGTGACTTTATAATCAACAGCAAATCGACGATGCACCAGAATTGACAATGGGCAATGTCGGATGAATATCAATGACTTCTCCGACGGTCATGGGTCTAAAAGGCTAAGGTTTGTAAGGACTGAAGATTTTTAATCACCCGAAAGAGCTTGTACATTTGCTCGTCGGTTCACCACCTCAAAGTATGGTGTATCGACAGTATTATCTCCGTCAGCGTGGTTCACATGGGTGAGTCACGGCGGAGAGCAGTCCTTCATAATCGCTTTCAGAAGAGTCAAACGATGCTCGTCTGTCTCCGTGCTCCTTGTCCACTATGTACAGTAGGCAGAGACTAGATGCCCCGTCTTGTGCCGGGGGGGGGGTTGGGGAAACCATAGTTTAACCAAGTCAAATCGAGTCGTTGCCAATTTTATTTTTATCCTGGGATGGGCTTTCCGCCAAAACGGATGTCATCTTTGCTCCGCTGCGCGTCGCAAATGCAGTCGCTGCGCTCCTGCGGGTAAAAAAATGAACCTTGTTAGAGTCACCAACTATAGCAACTTTAGCGCAACTTGCCAGCAACATTGAGCAACATAATCACCAATATCACCTGCCCTACCCTAAAACCCCTTCGGGGAAATGGGAAAATGGGGAGGTTTAGCACGCCGCGCGAAGACTTCGCTTCGCACGTCGATGCTAAACCTCTATGGCCAAGCCCGTTAGGCTTACCCTAGTCTTGCAGCGCTACGCGCTGCGCTTGATCTCGCCGGCCGAAGGCCGGCGACTTTGTTGGTTAGGGCAATTATGTTCTTTATGCAATCTAGTTGGTGACTGCAGTCAGTTCCAAAAAAATTCTAAGATCTGGTCGTTGCAGTGCTTGGCTCGCTGTTGAGCTCCGGCGATGGGCCCGACTTCGCAAATATCGCGCGGCCCTGCTTCGTACGAGGTTCTGCCGTTGAGGCGGTGGAGTTCAACCGTGCTCGGACAAGTGGACGAGCAGGCTGCCGAGAGCGACGAGGCAGCAACGGACGAACAGAAAGTCACTTCGGTTGTTGCAGTGTGAGTATAGTGAATGCGAGAGTGTTGTATGAGAATGTTAGCGGAGGTTGAAGTGCAAGACGAGGAACGAGTGAAGGTTGTGAACAAGGCCGCAGTCGTGGGGAAACAGGAGGTCGAAGAGATTGGGGACGGGACGTCGCCCTGAAGCTCAAGGTCGCGTCCCTGCTACTTGAAGTAGCCTGCAGCGACTGCTATGGCCAAGAGGGGGTTTCCACGAGACGTGTTTCCCCTCAGCGCAAACACAACACACTAACCGAGCAATGAATGACCTCACTTTGCCTTTGCACATCTTGTGATCAAGTCGTCCTCATCTGTGTCACGCAGACAGGGTCACTGCGCTAGTCAAGGATATTGCCTCTTAGGTACTGAGCCCAAAGCATCACTAGGCTTCATTGTCAAGAAGAATCGCTGGAGATGAATACTGGAGCCCATCAAGGAGGGAACATTGGAGGAGCGTCTGGGGGGAGTGCTATGCCTGCTGGTGGTGGACTGCAAGCCGGTGTTGGACAGCAAGTTGGTGTCGTGCAGCAAGCTGCGGGTGGACAGCAAGCTGCACCTGCTCGAATAGTTCTGCAGGGGACAAACAACCCCCCTCAGTTCACCGAGGAAGGTGGATTTGACCTTTATAAGGCGCAGTTGCGCTCCTTCCTGATACAACGTGGGTGCTGGGGTATCGTAACTGGTCTGGTTCCGTCAAACCCTGGTGATGTGGATCAGCAGCAGAGTTACGAAGAGAAGAACATGTTCGTGTGTGATACACTGCTGCGTGGTCTATTGCAAAAGGACTCGAGAAAGGTATGCAAGCTCGAGTCGGGATTTGATATGTGGCAAGCTTTTGAAGCTGAGAAGACCAAGAGGGCCTTCTCGAGTGTGATTCGCGTGTGCCGAAAGCTATATACGAGCACTTTTCCTGTTGGAGGTAACATGGAGCACTGGTTGGATGATGTGGAGGACATCAGGCACAAGTTGGAGAACATGAACGAAGTGATCTCTGACAACGAGATGGTGAAGATCATCTTGCACGGCGTGGAGGAAACTCACCGCAACGTAATGATAATCTTCACCAACCGCAGCCGAATGGGCAACCAGTTACCTTGGAGGTCGTAGTGAACACCTTACGTGGGGAAGCAGAGACCGACCAGGCACATGAAGAAGATGGCGAGTCGTCTGCTCCTACAAATGCGACGAAGGTAATGCTGGCTCGACAACAACAACAAAACGGCGAAAATCGGAAGCGGGAAGCTGATGCCCAGCAAGATGTAGGAAAGAAGAAGGCAAAAATGGCGACCGAAGGTGCTGGTTCTGCAACAAGAAGGGCCATCTTTGCCATGAGTGCTTCAGCTACCTTGCACAGCAGAAAAAGAAGGAAAATGAAGCAGCTGCGTCAAACACGGGGGAGAATGGTGGTGCTATGAAGACGGTACAGAAGGTCGATGGGCATCCGGTTGAAGAGATCGGAATGGTGAAAGAATCAAATTGTTCAGCAGACACCATGGCGACAGCGATGCCATTGAGGGCGTGGATGCTGGACTCTAGATCAGCGACGCATGTGTGCACTAACGAACATGCGTTCGAGTCTCTCAGTTTGGATAACAGCTACTTCCAGGACTGGGAAGGCGGGATCAGCACGGGGAAACCCTTCGGGAAAGTAGTGCTTCGTGCCGAGGACGAACGCAATCGATCGGGTGCTGTGATCGAGCTCGACCATACCCGGTTTGCACCGAAAGGGACCACGAATATCTTGTGCCAGTACAAGTTGGAGAAGGCCGGGTGGCAACCTTCGTACACTGATGTGCTGGATCCTGATGAGCGGCGCATGGTCCTGGAGCGCGATGGAGTTCGCTTGGTTCTGGAGCGTCACGGCGCTCACTTTTGGCTCGCAGCTCAGACGTTGGACCCTGCCGAAGCGCGACTGTGCATGGTAATGCCTACAACAACGGAAGGAAAGATCCTCCGATGGCACATGCGATTCGCGCACTTGAACGGCGTTGCACTAAAGAAGATGGTGGAGTTGCACATGGTGGAAGGACTCGACTCGGTGACAGCCAATGACTTCAACAAGGCAATTGATTGTCATGCCTGTCGTCTAGCCAAGCAAAAGCGCATGTCGTACAAACGCCAACAAGGCAAGCGGATGGAGGACGTCGGTGCCCGTATCATGTCGGATGTTTGCTCCATGAAGCCCCCCACGCCGGCAGGTAACCGCTACTTTTAAGTCATCCATAATGAAGCGTCACGCTTTGCTTGGGTCTTCCTGTTGCAGCACAAGAGTCAATCTGCTGCCCATGTGATGGAAGTGATAAGCGCAGTGGAGAAGCGCTATCCCGTGCGGAAATTCTCTAGTGATGGAGGAGGGGAATTCATCAATGACGCATTACTGGAATTCCTTCAACCGCGTGGAATTGAATTGGTGGCGACGAACTCGTACTCGCCAGAGGAAAACTGCCTCGTCGAGAAGATGAACGGCAAGTTGGTAGCAAAAGTACGGTCGATTCAACTGGCGAGTGGGCTACCAAAGTGCTTATGGGGTGAAGTCCTGCAATACGTGGTGACTGTCGACAACATGAGTGCTACCAAGGCCTTGAAAGACAAGACACCGTACGAGATGTACGAGGGGAAGAAACCGGATGTGCAAAAGCTGTTTGTTTGTGGATGTGTGGGCTACTGCTTCGTTCCTGCTGCTAAACGCCACAACAAAAAATGGAGCAACGCGCTCGTCCTGTCTTGATGATCGGATTCTCACTCTACACCAACGGATATCGAACACTGGACTTGATGACAGGCCAAATGGTTGTGAGTCGCAACGTCAAGCCTCAAGAAACTTGACAGTGGACACCGAGTACGTGCAGAAGCTTCTCGACAAGCGATACACTCGCAAATGTGTTCAATTGCCGAAGGCAATTCCTTACGTACCACTGCCTCGTGACACAGCTGCCTACGCTCCTTCAGCGATTGAAGGGGGAGACTTTGAGGAGAAGCGTTCTGTGTTGGAGCCCGAAGCAAGTCACGTTGACAATATGGAGGCTGACGATAGCTGTAGTGATTCTGCTGATGGAGATGCCGATGATGTGGAGATGGAGGAAGCTGGTTTCAGTGGGAGCCAGGCTGCTGGAGCGCCGGATTCGGCAACGGAAGCACCTCCTTCGACTACTTCGACTACCGCAACGACTTCTGGTGTGCCTACAACTCCTCGTAGATGTCAGCAACGTACACCACCCCAACCAACGAGACGTTCAACAAGGCAGCGTCGTGCAAATCCCCGCTACAGCCCGCAGACGTTTGTGATGGCTGCAACATTGCTACAGTGCATGCTTATTGCTGTGGTCAATGAGATATTGAACCCGACAAGTGTGCGAGAAGCGATGGCGTTACCGCAAGCTGCGGAGTGGAAGAAGGCTATGGACAAGGAGTATGAGTCGCTCGTGAAGAACGAGACTTGGAGACTTGTGCCGAGACCAAAGTCATCGAAGGGCAGCCCTGTCAACATAGTCAAATCACTATGGGTATTGGTGGTCAAGAGAAATGAGAAAGGAATGGTGGATCGACTGAAGGCCAGGCTGGCCATTAAAGGTTTCATGCAGAAATACGGGATAGACTACCTAGCGATGTATGCTCGTGGTGCGGATTGAGTCCGTTAGGCTAGTGATGATCTTGGCGATACTGTTTGGCTTGGATCTACGCCATATTGACTTGCGACTGCATTCCTGAATGGAGTGCTGACAGACGTGACTATCTACATGGAACAACCCGAGGGATACGACGACGGAACTGGACGTGTTTGCTTGCTGCTGAAAGGGCTATATGGGCTCAAGCAGGCCTCCAAAATTTGGAGTGACATGCTCAAGAAGTTCTTGATTGAGTTGGGCTACACGCAGTGCACGTTTGACGTTGGTGTGTTCTGGAGGATTGGTGTTGAGGCTCTAGTCATCTTGACTGTCTATGTTGACGATATTGGCATTGCTGTGAAACCGCGAGGCTACAAGATCGTGATTGAAGAGCTTGCGGCTAAGTTTGAAATCAAGGATCTCGGTCGTGTAAAGCATCTATTGGGCATGGAGGTATCGTACGAGCCCGGGATAATGGTAGCTTGGCGCAGACGGCTTACATCGAGCGCATGGCAGCAAAGTTTGGTCTCGCTGATGCTCTCCCCGCTCCATCGTCTCAAATGCACAACGACCCGACTGTGTCAATCGAGGATGACTTGGCAAAGATAAACGACCCGAAGCTACCATATCGAGAGATGGTGGAATCACTTTAGTACTTGGTTGCATGCACAAGTCCCGACCTGGCCAATGCAGTGCGGACGTTGGGACGTTACGCGAACGCATACACGCGTCAGAACTATCACGCGGCACAGCGTGTTGTCCGGTATGCATTGACAACCAAGCATCTCGGCCTCGTCTATCGAGTCCATGAGGGGCCGACTGCGCTCGTAGCGTATGCCGATGCTGATCACGCACGGTGTCCGGAAACAAGCAAGTCTGTAACTGGATTTGTACTCAAGTTGAACGGGTGTGCATTACAATGGAGAAGCAAGAAGCAAGCCAACGTCACGACAAGCACATGCAGCTCAGAGCTGCTGGCAGCGTACGCGTGAGCTGAAATGGTACTGTGGACGCAAGACTTGCTGAACGAGTTGAACGTCAAGATGTCAATCAAGCCGACACTCTTCTGCGACAATCAGAGCGCGCTGAAAGCGATCGAGAATAACGGGAACTCGGAACGCTTGCGCAACTACGCCAAGAACATTCGCTACGTAGCGGAGCACGTAGCGCAAGGGAGGCTTAAGATGGAGTATGTCCCGACAACAACGAATCTGGCAGACATCTTCACCAAGGCTTTGGGGCCGACGCGGTTTGCTGAACTACGTGACGGATTGAGCGTGGAGAACACGCAAGATGCCTGGGTGGCATTGCACCAAGTGGTGCAGAAGGTGGCGGCTAATGCTGACACCGACATGAACGTCGACATGGCAAGTGTGCTATAGTGAGTCGATGTTTTCCAGCTTGGTGCTGGGATACGCATTCACAGTGCATGGTGCATTGGATTGCAACAAGTCGAAGTGAAGTGGGAGTACGAGGTTCTGCCGTTGAGGCGGTGGAGTTCAACCGTGCTCGCACAAGTGGACGAGCAGGCTGTCGAGAGCGACGAGGCAGCAACGGGCGAACAGAAAGTCACTTCGGTTGTTGCAGTGTGAGTATAGTGAATGCGAGAGTGTTGTATGAGAATGTTAGCGGAGGTTGAAGTGCAAGACGAGGAACGAGTGAAGGTTGTGAACAAGGCCGCAGTCGTGGGGACACAGGAGGTCGAAGAGATTGGGGACGGGACGTCGCCCTGAAGCTCAAGGTCGCGTCCCTGCTACTTGAAGTAGCCTGCAGCGACTGCTATGGCCAAGAGGGGGTTTCCACGAGACGTGTTTCCCCTCAGCGCAAACACAACACACTAACCGAGCAACGAATGACCTCACTTTGCCTTTGCACATCTTGTGCTCAAGTCGTCTTCATCTCCTGTCAAGGTTCACTTTGTGGAGTCTAGTGCCATGCAGACAGGGTCACTGCGCTAGTCAAGGATAGTGCCTCTTACTTCGCGGGCGCCCCGCGCGGGTTTGCTGCGTCTTCGCGCCTCGCACACGCTCACCTCAGTTATTTTTTTTCTACATCACATTCACCCCTCCTTTCTGAAATGGGGCAAGCAGCCACTCTCATGTATAGTATTCGTTTTACTGTACCAGTGATGTCGATCGCACGGTTTGTTCTATACAATGGGCAGGCGTTTGTTCGTTTAAACGGGGTTCATCCGTGTCTTCGTTGCGTGATCATGAACCAACAAACAAACGAAGAAACCATGATGGGCTGACAGCTGAAAGACGTGGTCATCCAAATAGTGGACCCATACCGTGCTAGCCAAAAGCAGGCAGACACCGGCCGCTGAAAAAACAAAACAGAGGCGATGCCGAGCCGCTCGAGCCGATCTGGAGCAATAGGACAGGACAAGGTTACGTGCATCTAGGTCGGCCAATGGTATTTCTCATTTTAGTCCGCGCTGCGCCGCCAGTAGATGCTGGCGGGCGCCGCCGTGATGACCGACTACTAGTAGGAGCGTGTAGCGAGTTGTGGACGTGCGTGGTGGACGTGCAAGGGCTTGTGGTGGGGGAGCGTGCACATCTGTGCATGACCATGTTCGCGGAGCTCGTTAAGCGTGGTGTAGCAGTACGACGGTGACATCCGCAACGTCATATTCCGGAGACTCAAAAAGTCGCCCAACTCGTGATCGAGGAGAAGCTAATGCGGCTGCCCAACGTGTCCATCAACGGAGGTGGGTTCGGGCATAGCGATGAGACATTGGGAGGACCGCGGCAACCTGCCCTTCACCAAATGCGTGCGGTCATGATCGTACTGTGCGCTTGGCTTCGTCCTGTTCTTTCCCGTCCTTGCTGTATTGGACGAGTGTGGTGTTAATCAAGTCGTCCAGCTGCTGAGAACCGAGAAGGAGCCACACGGGTTGCCCGCGGCGCAGCAGCATTTCTGGAACGCTTTGATCGATTCTCGTTTCACCCTTAACAGTAGACCCTACAATCAGTTTAACGAGGGTTTTGACGTTTATATCAAGTACAGCGATTTGCCATTCCCACGAATTCTGCAAGGATTCTGCCGGATCCGTTTGATCGATCAAACGGCTTTCGACATCACTGTATACAGGTATTACGACATTGAACGCTCACTAGGGGTCTGAACGGTGGATAATATACGACATTGATCAAGAACCCCTCTCGAAACCTTATACACCAAGCCCCATGTCGAACATCTGCCACATACAAACTCTAAATGACCCGCTACGTCGTTTGTTACGACATTTGCTTACGTGTTCTGGAGCTTTTTCTGGGAAACCAACGTGTTAAAGGAGACAAAAATCGTATACGGTACCACAACACTTGTTCCGACTCTGCCTCGAGGGAGCACGGTTGCTACTCCGAGTTGTCTCAGTTTTTTATGACGTCCTCGACCGCTCTCGCACGTAGCTCGAATGGTGCTCTGCTGTCCAAACCACTTGTTGATCTTTTTTTCCGCTCGGATCTTGGACGGCGACAGAGTACCGTAGAAGTGGGTAATGGTTTCGTCGAGATCGTTGCCATCCCCCTCTAGTTCAGAACATTAAGCTTGTGCGAGTACTTATACTCTACTGCAGTGCGCTGATATGTCTTCCGCTTATTGCCTCGTTCTATCGTGCACGGGGCGTTGTTGACCATGACCAATGCGCTCTGAGCAAAGTCTCATTTTATCAACGCAAGAGGCTAAATTTAGCGCGACTGCAACGACAGCAATGCTGTTGGAAGTGGCGTAGCCACTTGGAGTTGCGACTCCAGAGTTATGTACAGGAACACAAGTTAGGCATGTTCTAGAAGTTCGTCGAAGGTAGCCAAGGTAGCGGTAGCTAGCACTCGAGGAGATATCTCACTTCTCTATCGGAAAGCCACTAACGAGGCCCCGGCGGGGGCCGAAACGCGTCTGGCACGCGCTCTTAGAAGGTCACTACACTACATGCATCTTCACCTTTCAACAACAACAGCCATCTGTCTTAAAATGAACGCCTCTCATTGGGCGCCTTCCAAAACCCCTATACAAAGATCGATCAAGGAGTCATCAATCCGGTCATTAAACTTCGGTCATTAAGTTAAACCGAATTATTTGGATTTAATCGTGAGTCCATCCCACGATTGCAACGAGGGTCATGTATAATGTTACCCTGCTGAATTCGGTGGCATCATCTTCTGGAAACTATCACAGGCAATATCACATACCCTTACAGATACAACAAGCCTACCGGACGGAACGATCCGGAGTTCGCAGTTCGTATGCTAAAGTGAAGGGGCTGGGCCGAGGTGGAAGTGATGGCAGCCTCGGTGGTGAGTGAGAGGGTTTAAACGTGTCTAATGTGAGTGGGGTGGCGCAGCCGCTGTTCTTCATTGAGCACGCTTGCAGGTGGCATCGTCGACGCTACGAGCGCGTTGGGATAGTTAGGGTGATGTTATTGAACAGGTAAATGTGCACGCAATGAATTGATATGTATCACGGACGGTTGTGAGTGAATGAAGGAGTGATGTGTCCGTAGAGGAAACGCGTGTGTGGTCATGGCACGTTGACCGTCGTAATGGTTGACAGCTTTGCGTTGAGTTGGCAGCAATTGCGGTAGAGCCCCATTTTTGTGGGCGAGAAGGAGATGACGGCGCCAGGCGCCGGGACGTTGGGGTCGTCCGGCGCCACCTCGTAGAGAGAAACGGTGATAAGGTATTGGTTTGCCTCGAAAGCGTCCTCGCGCTGCGCGGCTTGGAACTCCTGTGGTGCAAACTCAATATCAGTCTGGTGCTGCAACTAGTACAACGGTTATGGATTCTACGTACCCGCTGCTGCTGTTGTAGTGGTTCTGGTGCTTGCTGCTCTCCAAGATACAGGCGAAGAAAGTGGAATTCTCCGATGGTGTCAGCAGCGAACCACAATACACGTGCCTGGATGCGAATGGAGCTGTGGACTTCGCTGCGGCTTGTATCATTGTTCTTGATAAAGTCGCGTAGAGCTGCAATGCATGGTAAGATTAGCTGGGTGTCGGCTTCCATTTCTGTAAACGCCAACGTAGACGACGGCAGACATACCGTCGATACTGTCGATGATCTTGTGTGGGGGATGTTGGTTCATCGTCCTCTTCAGCTTCTTGAGCGGCGACTCGTAGCTGGAGGACGGCGTGTTGGCGGAGCGAGAGCAGCGCACATGCTTGGTAGGTGGCGGGCCGTCGGATACGACGGAGACCGCTGTGGGCACAGACCCAGGCTCCGGCGACGTGGCGTCGTCTGCGAGTGGCTTCGAGTGCTTCTTGGGCGGCATCTGGCGCAATGAAGAATGGGCCGTGCTGCCTCCGCTGCTATCGGAGCGAGGGGGGTACAAACTAAAGAGCGAGAAGCGGCTCGGGCGTGGGAGGAGACGCTGCAGTGGCCGCATGGATAACAACAAGAGAAGAGTAGCGGGACGTGGGTGGCATTTTGAAGTTGGCGGGAAGAGTAGCGGGACGTGGCCGGCGTTTTGAAGCTGGCGAGTTGGAGTGAGTTGAAGTTGAAAAAAGCCGAAACGTTGACAGGCCTAGCTGGCGGAGGTCATAGCTGTCGGGGTCGCGGAGACGCTTCATTGCGCTTGAACTGATGGCCGAGAATTTATTGCGTAAAATTTAATCTTCCATAATTTTAACGTTTTAACAAACGAAAGACAATTGGCGTGAAAAACGCATGAAAATGTAAAATTTTCATTTTCAAGCAATCGGGCTCGTTTTCACGCCAATTTTTTATTGGCGCTAGCAACACTGTGTACAACAGTGGTTCTCAGTTCAGGCAGGTTGAAATGCACGCAATAATGTCTGCATTTCAACGGAATAATGGTGCTAGAAGGCATTGTAACGTGAACCACTGATCCCTGCTTATTTGAAAGTAGCATTCACGTACGACGGAATGGGTCTTCATCGCGCAGTGAGTCATCCATTGTCTCCGATCATCGATCAGGAAGGAACTTCAACGTGGGTAGTTGCTGGGCGCAAGCAAAGAGTCCGGTGTGCCTGAAAGCGGGACTTTGGCTCTTCCTCTTCGTGTCATTCGCCAATTTCCCCCGGCGAAGTAGCTCCGTCGCAATGTATCCGCGTCTGGCGTCTGCATTGGTAGCAGCAGTCCTTGTTGGCGTCGAGCTCCGCCGATCAGCGCGACCACCACGGACTACGCGCTGGAGCCTTTCACCGTGTCTGTCGACGCTCAAGAGACCTCTCTCGCCATCCAAGTCTGAGAGTGTAAGCGAAGCAGCGCAGCGAAGAGGTGTTGTCCTCGAATATGACCTACTTACTTGTCTGCTTTGCATCGCTGCCAAGACGCATCGGATTGAGCGTTCATTCGGTCGCGCGTGCCGTCATTGACGAGAAGTTCTGGCTGGGCGAGGTGTCTACGACCTGGCCGCTTCGTCTGTGGACGTCTACCTGCCTCCGGTTCAAGTCGACAGCCAGGGCGTTGAGGTCAACTCGAACGCCTTCATGTACGGCGACGAGTTCGCTGCCGGCCAAACTGTCACGGTCGACGCACCTCGGGGGTAGGTCGGTGTGTTCATGCGCTGGCCCGTCACGGACTGGAGCTGCAGCAGCTCTGGGAGTTCGCCATCGGCAGGCCTCTATATTTGAGGGAAATCGGGCCTGTTTCCCTCCCAATCCCTCAGTTAAGAAACCCGATCATACCTCGGTTAAGATGGACTGAAGACACCAAAGCAACATCAGTCAAATACTTCCCTATTGATAGAACTTAGCGGCCTCGAGTGCTGATCACATTCTCCCTGCGAGTCTAAAAGAAAATGTATCTGCTCGATTTCACGCTTCCGAGACCATACGCTCGATCGCGGAGTTGTTCGCGGTTTGGTTGGAGGAATCGCGAAAATTGTTGTAACGAGATCCCAAACCAACGAACCAAACTCTGACAAAGAACTTCCTCCGGTGTTACATTGTGATAACCACACCAACTCAGTACAGCGCGGACAGCTAGATCTCTTTATTCGACACAATTACGACTGAAAGAAGCGAAGTGGACTGATGAAGAAGTTGCACTGGTGGAGACCGACCACCAGTAACTGCTGATATCGATCGACTTAGACACTGTGCTACGAAATAAGCTTGAGGCGTTGCAGTGACAGCACAACACAGTTCGAAGAAGGATGGCAACCAAGTGCTCCAGCAGTTTTAGGGAGCGTTGGCAACAACTTTCCCCAACAGTCGAGTCGAACTTCTCTGTTATTGGTAGGGAACGACGAGTACCGGCAGTCGCTCACCTATTTCTCGCTTGGAGGAATTCTGCACGCGAAGAGTTCACGCAATTGCGTGGACTAGCCGTAGCGGATAATAAAAAAAAAAATTCTTGTTATTTTCACTTCCATTCCACCTGGACCTCACGTTACCTCACCTAACTTGCCTTGGCATCCCTCTATTAAGCTAATCGAGGGAATGAGGTATGATACCTCAAATATAGAGGCCTGGCCATCGCCGAGAACACCACCGTGCTGGAAGCCGAAATCGTATCAGAAGGACGCTGCACTAGGCCCCTGAAATATACTTGACAACGCCGTTAGACTTGTTAAACAAGTTCGCCAGTCGATCCGTAGCAACCACACGTCCAAGGAAGAAGACAACCAACAGACAACAGATACCTGTCCTCAACGATTTGCCGTCTCCGCAATCGCCTGCCTGCGTCCGCGGACTTTCCATTCCCATCCCGACGGTCTCTCTTGACGTCCCACTTGGTCAGGAAGAAGTCCGTGGTCTCCGCTCTGTAACGAAGTCGCTGATGCCTGCTGCCAATCGATGGCTTGAGTCAACGTGGCTGGGCTTCCGCGCGTCACAACGCAAGCTGTGGGTTCAAGAACAACTGAACAACTTCCGCTCCTTGAGGCGATAAATACAGACCATGAACACTGGCACCGGCGGAGGCCCCCAGCGCCGATATGTGCGCGCTAGCGACCGACGCCTGGCCGAAGTGGCGGCGCAGGCAGCAGCACGCATTGACATGGACGCGCTGCGCCATCAGCGCTCGGAGTCTGCGGGGGTGCTGACGGAGCGCTCCATCGACGGCACGATGGTGACCTCGACGAGTATTATCGACTGCTCGGTGGCGGAGATGCGCAGTCTGCTGGCGCCGCCCACAAGCGAGCGCTACGCCTGCATGATGCGCGAGCTCGTGGGCCCCGACTTCATCTACGGCGCCATCGTGCACCGCGCGGACGAGATCATGACGGTCCGGACGGCGACGTTCGTCAAGCGCCACATGCTGGCGCGCAACGAGCAGTGGTGCTTCGTGAGCGCTGTCAAGCCGGTGGAGTCGTCGGGCGACGACGACGGCCAGGGCTTCGCCGTCACAGTCGCGTCGCTGCATCCGGACGACGTGTTCATCGGCAAGGCGCAGGTCGCCAGCGTGACCCACATCCAGGGACTGTCAGCACTGTACCTCGTCACCCCCGAGCCGGGCAGGAAGGTCAAGGACGGGAGAACGAGGCGAGCTGTCCGCGTCACCTTCTCCGCGCACGTGGCGACAACCGGTAGATCCTCTCCGTTCCGGTGGCGCTTGTCCGCAAGGAGCCGCAAAGAGGCCGACGACGCGTCGAACGGGGTAGTGCTGGCCCGGGTGGTGCAGTTGGCGCGCACACTCAAGCAGTTCCAGGTTGCGGTGCGTCGGCGGAGACTCGACGCGCAGGTTCTGGCGGACCTTCGCAAGGTGCAGCCCAGCAACACGCGTTGTGCGTGCTGCACACGTCGCGTCGACGTCATTAGGAACATGTTCGGCAGTGCGAAGAAGGGAAGCGCGAAGGAGGACGCAACGAAGTCGCGTGGGTCCAAACAGTGCCAGCTTTGCGGGTTTCTTGTCTGCGCTCGTTGTGTGTGCACAGTTGGCAAGAGCGCGCTCCCGGGCGAGTCGTCTGAGCCTGCCAACAAGAGCATCAAGTACAGCCAGGCAGTGCATTTGTGCCAGCACTGCATGCAGCGCGTGGACGACGCCGACTACGACAACTACTGTGCCTCGATTGACGGCATGTCTCCTACCAGCGGTGTCCAGCCGGATAGCCCAAACGCCGAGCCGGCCAGCGCGGTGATCGCTCGAGTGATGAGCCAAGTGCTTGGCAACGCGTCTCCAGAAGAAAAACCAGTGGTCATTCGTGTCATCAAGCATCTCCTGAGCCCGAAGGAGGGGGCAAAGAGCAAGTTCCGTGCTGACTCGGCCGAGTTGGCCAAGAGCTTGGGGCGCTTGGCCGAGGAACAAGGCTTCTCGAACGAGCTACCGCAGCGAGAGAGGAAGGAGGTCCCTGAAGTCACCCCGGAAGGATCTCCGGAAGACGATGATGGGCTCCCGCTGGCAGGAGCCTCGGGCCGGCAGTATGCGCTGCACTATGCCAATGTCTGCGATGATGTCGATCCTGAAGATGACGCAGAAGCTGACGTCAAAGACCCTGAAAGCAATGACGTCGTTGCTGTGGTGGCACACCATCCCGTGCCGGCGGATGAAGCCTATCGACTGCATTGGATCGACACCCATCCAGGCATTGTGAGGCACATGATGAACCTCCCGGACCTGGAGCTGCTGTGCAACATCGCCCGCGTGGAGCTGCAATGCGACGCGACACTCGTGACAATCATCGGCCCCACTGCTTCGTACGTGGTGGCGTCGACGGACCCAGCTTGGCGAGGTTGCGAGATCCCGCGCGACCACTCCATTTGCGCTCACACCCTCATGAACGGAGCGCCGCTGCTTGTCCGTCACCCCGAAGCGGACGTGCGTTTCAGCGCGATGAACCTCGTGCGTCGCGACGGCGTGCGATTCTATATTGGGTTCCCTATCACTTATCCGAACGGAGGAGGCAGCACCGCCGTCGGCACCTTCTGCTGCGTCCACGCGGGCGACACTCGTGACGTCTCGGAGTCTCAGTACGCACTCATGGCCACTCTTGCTGAAGGCGCGACTCGAGTGATGGAGTGCCGTGCGTCGCGCTTGCTGGAAGGCTAGATGAAAGTTGTAAAGGACAACAGGTAAATTATATCGAGTTTTGCTGAAGTTCCTTTGCTCCAGCTTCTTACGCTTCTGTACGACACCAGCAACGTGTTAGGCAAGGCTAGTGAAGGGCGATCAAGCAAGTCATCGTCGGTGGCGATTCGGCTCGCGATGATGCGCGTGGCGCTCTGAGAGAGCTTCTTCAGGGTTTCGTACTGCGATTGACACACACGACGAGGCTCTTGAGCCACGCAGCACACGGCTCCGATCGCCGTGACTTCATCAGGTACGAAGAAGGGGGAGCCAAAGGAGCGCAGACCGCCGCGCAGTTGACTGCATCTGATGCGCACGTTGGCTGCTGCGTGCGGTACGAGCATTGGCATTGACCTATGATGGTGCGCACACAAGGCTTCGTCGCGCGGGCCCACACCGTCACGGAAGACGGGGTAGTTGGCCAGGATGAACCGCGTGTCGTGCGTGATGAGATTCACGAGTGCTGTTCTGCAGGTTGCGTATTTCAGTGAGTCAACTCCGGTTCACAGCTCCAAGCCGCTCGAGCTCGTTGTCAGGCAGTGGGAACAACGGAACGCCAGCATTCGACTCGCTGTATGCCAGCGGATAGGCCCTGCCACTAGCCCCTGCCAGCAGACAGCTAGAGAGTGGACGCTGGGGGAATTTGAAGCTGTGTTTGAAGTGCTAGCAGGTATTCCTCCTGTGAGCTTTCGACGGTGAGCCTTCAGCTGCGGTTAGACCCGTCAAGCCGCTCGGTTGCATGTGGCGATGACTCTGGTTCGTCTTCGTCAACCAAATGCATGATAACGTTCTTCACTGTCGGCAGTTCACGCCCTAAAGCGTTCACTAGCGTATCGCGCAGCAGACGCGCGAGAACTTTGGTAGCGGCCTCCGACCCGGAGCATTCCACCTTTAGCTCTAGCGTGTCGCTGTTGTCTGCCGGCATCGAGCTTGGCCACAGCTCGACCTAATTGTGCCTTGCATCATCAGAGCACCACCGAACTGGTCCGAATGGAGGAGCAATGCCCAACGTGACCTTCTCCAACAGCAGACAACTTGGTCGATGCTCACTCTCGAGCGTATCCCTCGCAGCTCACTTTGCTCGGCTACTCGTCCGAACAGGAAGCGCAGCGCTCTCAGGACATCGCGTACTTCATCGTTCGCATTTGTGCCAACTGCATGGAGCGCGTGGACGACGCATTGTACGACACCAACAGTGACCATACTTCGTTCTTGAGCCCTTTTCATACTTGGATTGCTTTCACCGCCAACGTCAAATACAACACTCACTGTACCTCACTTCATTCGCTCGAGTTATCCGGCGAACACAGCTACTGCAGTTCTACTTGCTGCAGCAGACTGGAGTATCGTTTGGCGAGGAGGTCCGAGCTCCTTTGTCTTGGATCGCACCACCTGACCCCCAGCAGAAGCCAATTTCTTCATGGCCGAGTACTGCGACTGCGTCAGGTCGTGGGACTTCTGATCCATGCAGCAAAGCGAGCCGATCATCGTGCTATTGTCTTCTCCTACAATCGGGAAGCCGCAGTAAAAGCGCACGTCGAACGCGACGCGCCCGTTGATGTTTTGAAAGCGCACATCGGCCTCAGGGTGTGGCACCAGCAACGGCTTCGATGTCATGATGGTGTGCTGGCAAAAAGAGTGCTCGCGCGGTAGCTCCGCGCGCCGCAACGTGTCCAGGTTGACGCCCAGCACTGTCATGTTCTCTTCAGTCACCACCGTCACGATGCTGAACTTGCAGTCCAGCTGCTCCGCGGCCAACGTGCAGAGCATATCAAGCTCCGAGGCGTCCTCCAGCTCCATGATGCGGCTATGAGCGATCGCAACCAGCCGCTCCTTCTCGTTCTCCGGGATGGGAGCATCGGGAACCGACCCATTTGCCGCAGTTTTCGGCATGGAGATCGGGTAGTCGCGCTTCGTGGTGTTGGCCAGGACGCACTGGTACAGCGGCACTTGATGAATGCTCAGCCCGTTGTCCAGGGCATCAAGATACTCTTGGTCCGCGCTGACGGACGTTAGACGGACCGACCGCGTTTCGGCGTCCGATTCAACCTTCGTTTGTCTTTCCTCCTTAGCCCGTTCCGCTTCGGCCTCCTGGTTAACAAGACACTGGATCACAGTACGCACCGAGTTCTTTCGAGAACCGGACGATGCGCACAGCTCTTGCCGAAGCAAGCGGGCCAGTGTCTTGCTGGCCGGAGGTCGGCAGGCCGGGTCCCGCTTTACCTCGACGTTGCCAAGAGAACTAGGGTCCACGGCCGAATAGTCCCCGTTTTCCACGAACTCGGTGCACGCGCGGCTTGGCCGTCGACGTTGTGCTCGAATGGAACGGCATGGAACCGGACAGCGACGTTGCCGTGGCGCTGCGTATTTTGCTCCGGAAGCGCACGCGGCGCGGCTTGGTGGCGCTCTGGTCGACGCTGGTCGTGCGCTGCAGCAGCGGGGTGTCGGTGAACCGAGACTGCTGCATCACGCTGAACGCCGTCCACTGCGCTGGTCGGATTGTGATGGCATCGGAGACCGACGGCACGAACGCGCAAAAGTGGGCAGGAGACAGCGCTGGGCGACGTAATGCTCGCGTGACACGGTGTCTGACACCTCGCAGATGGCGGTGACCACGCTGAGCGCCGATCCACGGCACTTGGGCTCTATGTCTTTCGCGACGAGTGTCGGCAAGCACGCATGGGGATAGCGCCACCGTCACGACACCGTAGGAAGTGATGACGAGACCACTTAAGGGACTGGGCGGTCTGCTCAATCGCTGTGGCTACCTGTACACGTACCTGCCGCCCGCAGCACGATATACACTGCTGCCTGCGACCACATAACTGGAGTGCTCACGAGTATCAACAAGGGGTGTTCTTTTGCCAGCGATGGCCGCTATCCATTCTAATGCGACTGACGCTCCCACGCGTCCATGAGCTCCAAGCAGAACTCGGACATCCTGCCGCTGAGCAGCAGTCGCTGCACGAGCTGACGCACCTCTAGATCGGACGACGAGATGCAGCCGCACAACGCCGGATACATCTCCATCAGGCTGCGCGGCTGCAGTTCCGCCTCCAACGCACTGGTCAGCAGCACCACCACGCACTCGCGGGCTGCTACGGTCTGGGCGTCCTCTCCTGAGACCGCCGGCTTCGACGCGAAAGAGGACAGTCGGGTGCTGCGCTGCGACGCCTCCGTCGTGGGCTTGGGAGACGGAGCTCCCGAGTGCGCGGCGCTGTCCAGATCGGCAAACCGCACCAGCGCAGTGTTGCAGCACGCCACTAGCCGAGCCCGCGCGAACGACGCCAGCTCGTCGTCCGCCATCTGAATGCACAAGGTGGTCAGCTGCCGCACGCAGCAGCGAATGATGGCCTTGTTGTGCCTCAGCGCGTCGACGCCCGAGCACAGCAGCGCCACCAGATCGCCGATGAAAGCGTTGTACTGTTGTCCGCTGTGAGCCTTGATGCCGCTGCTGTCGCCGCTGAGCAGCGCGATGGTGCTGTCCACGACGCACTCCAACACGCTCAGCACCAGCACTTCGTCCTCTTCCGACTGCACACAGGACGGGAACTTGCCTCCGTTGGGCTGCACGAACCCTGCGATCGTCTCCAGCAACGGCCGCCAGCAAGCTTCCGCCAGCCGAACGGCCACCAGCCCGCTCGAGATGACAACCAACAGCACACGCAGCGCGTGTTTCCACAGCTGCGTCGCCGCCTTCTGCGCCGCAGTCAGTGGTTTCTCCGGTGATGGCGACGGACTCGACTCCGGGGTGGCGAGCCCTTCGTCAAACTTTAAGAACGGCTGGATGCAGAAGAGAACCGACAAGAAGCGCTTCTCCCTCGCCTGCGTCGACACGCTCGCGTACAGCTGCGCCAGCGATGTGAGCGCGTGGCGCGTGAAGAAGACGACGTCCTTGGTCGACGACGCGGTCACGTACCCCACGAGCTGGTCCAGCATTTTCGTGTGGACTTGGGGGTGGGCGGCAAACGATCCGCACTCTTCGAACGCGTTCAGGACGCGCGACTGCAAGCTGTTGGTCGTGATGTTGGTGACCGCCTTCGTCACTGCGCCGGTGCCGATCGCCGGCGTGCCAAGTACATGGCGAGAGATCAAAGTCGCAAACAGGTCCAGCATCTTCTCCACGTTGCGGACGTCCTTGAACTCGTACTCCTTGGCCTGCATGTAGAGCGTTATCAGCACCGACACGACGGCGCTGGCGATTTCCTGCTCGTCGTCTTCTTTCCAAGGCAGCACCGGGTTCTTGTCCTTCTCCGCCGCACTCTGCCTCTCATCACACAGACGCAGCAGTTGGCTAAAGGCCTCTGTCCAGAGCACGGGGTCGCGATACACTGGCGCCGACGTCGCGCGCCTCACATTCGGAGACGTTGACGTCGGTGTAGACGACGACACCAGAGCGCCGCCGACGACGCGCATGCCGACGCCGGCACGCACGGGCTGCGACTGCGCGATGTGGTCGAAGTCCCCCGCGGACGAAACCTGCAGCAGCGTCTGCAGCGTCTTGACCGCCGCCAGCACCACTTCCTTGGGCATCCCAAACGCAGCATTGAGCGCGACGTGCTGCAGCAGCTCGCGCCAGATGGAGGCGAACCACGACGTGTGTTGCAGCAGATAATGCCAGTTGGTTTCCAGCACGCGACTCATCCCCGTCAGCATGAGCACGCGCGACTCGTTCCACTGCTTCTCGGCGGTGTCGCGTGAGTGGTGCAGCATGTAGTTCGCCGAGCTCTTGGCTGCGTCCTTGGCGGGACTGCGCATGCTCTTCTGCTTCTGCGTCTCGCACAGCTTGGCCGCCAGTGGCAGCACCGTCGAGTTGATAAACAACTGCCATTCCGTGATCTCGAACTGCGCGCCGTACGTCACGGCCGTCCCGAACAAGGTGTTGATGGCGCTGTTGCGCACTTCGGCGCGGTCGTTCAGCGCCACGGAGCTGAACTCGGCGAAGATGCAGCCCCAGTGACCCCCTTGGCGCTTGCTCGGGTCGCTTTCCTGCCGCGCCTTCTGCTTCCCAATGACATCGGCCACACTCCACAGTTCGTTCACCGCCGTGAGACTGATGTTGACGTCCTTGGCGATGCTTCCAAAACGCCCAATGCACTTGATGCAGTCCGGGAGATAGCTGCTGGGGATCGACACCACCAAATCGTCGACGATGAGGCGTAAGCACTTGAAGGCCAGGACTTGCGTCTTGGCGTCTCCGATCTCGCAAGCCTCCTGCACTGCGGATAGTATCAGCGGCCATCCGTTGCTGATGAGATGGCCACAGGCATTCAGCATCTCCAGCATGCCCGCCAGCGTGCGGTCTTTCATGTCCGACCGTGCCAACTTCAACAGCGGCACGAACAACTCCTGTTGGTCAAAGACGTGGGGGAAAGCGGGGCTATCTTCGTTCCGGGCCGCGTCCAGGTCCGCCATGGTTGGCTTTGCAGTGGGCGAGACGCTGTTGACGACGTTCTGCAGAGCGTTCTGCATGAGATGTAGGATGCTTTCCGTGGTGAACACTTGGAACTGGCCGAGTTGGGGGAACTGAGAGGCCGTGAGAGGCGCTTGCGGCACGAAGGTGCTCATGAGCACGAGCTCCCGCATCACCTCTTCGAAGCACCGCTTACTGCTTGACGCCAGCTGCGTGAGCATGCGCAGCGCAAAGCACGGCATGAACGTACCCGAGCCCGTGAGACCCACGCCCAAGTAGCTCTGGTAAATCCTCATGTGGTGGTTGCTGGCGGGGCTGGAGGCATCGTCCTCCGCCGCCATCCAGTCGTCATTTGAGGTGGTGGAACTGGCCGCATCGGCCGTAGCCTCGGCGTCTCGGTTCGGCACTGGGAGGCCAACTTGGTCCCAAGAGACTCGCCGAACTGCCGCCAGCAGCTTACGCAGAGCAGCACTACTCAGCTTGAGCGCGTCGCGGAAGAAGTCCACGATCGAGTTACTCAGCATCACCAGCTGCTGCTCCACATCTTCATCTTCAATTCGGAAGGCGCTGATCCGGTAGTTTCTGGTTGGGAGTTTCTGCTGTCCGTTCTTGAGCTTCGGGTCGGTTAGCCCCACGACGATCTCAAAGCCTTCCAGTAGCACGCACCACTCCATCTGTGACAGCTCCTCCTCCATGACGTGCGCAGTGCCAAAAAGCGCCTTCATCGCATGCACCTCGCGCCAGCTTATGACCACCAAGCAGCTCTCGCCATCGTCTGCCACGGATTCGTCTTGATACTCACCAGCCCCACCGCTGCCGGCACCACTCGTCGATACGGAGCCCTTGGCGTTGCCTCGAATGCCGTCCGGTAGTGGGAAGGAGAACCCACACAACGCACGCAAGCAAGTCAGCACCACCTCGTCCATCTGCTTGCACCACGTCTCCCTCGCGCGTTGGCTCTTCATGTTCGCTCGGAGCCGCGACGCTACCGTGGCCAGTACGTGGTACGACTTGAGCGACATGGTCACCAGGTCGACTTCCCGGCAGTGCCGCATCACGCAGTTCATCGACTGGATCACCGCGGGCGCTACGACGGCAACGCACGCCTTGGCCAGCTTCTCGCAGACCTCCTCGTTGTTGGTCGATCTGGACAACTCAAACACGGACGCCGCCATGTTGCACTGGCACGAAGCGGCGACGCGGACCGCGACGAAAAACTGCTGCAACACTGGCGTTTCCTGCTCGTTCAGCAGCTCGAGACCTGAACGAGACGCAGCGCCGTCGGGACCTTGGGGCTTGAAGTCTGACGGCGGCGACGTCATAATCACTGAGGACGTGGTGCGCGTGATGGCGACCAGCACTCCGTCCGGGTAGTTCACCATCGCAGCCACCATGTCCGGCTCCAAACACACGCGACTGAGAACTTCCAGTGCGAGGAGGACGGGCCACGTGACGAAGTTAATGCCGCTCCCAGCGCTACTCGCAGCGTTGGCAGCGCTGGCGTTTGACGAACTCGAGTGCGTCAAGAAGTTCTTGGCCTCCTTGAAATTCGCGATCGCATTCGCGGCGTGAAACTTGGAGTCCGGCGACTTGGACGGCGTCGACGGGGTCTTGGACGTGTCTGGCGTCGTGTACGTCCCCGTTGCGATGATCTCCAGCAGCGCGTGCAAGATCAACGCGCATTCGCCGTCCAGGCAGTCTGCGAAGTGGCTTAGCAGTGTGCTAGCGAGCCGCATGCCTCGTACAAGCAGCGGGAAGAACGGGCCCGCAGCGCCGTTCGAGTTGCTGCTCGTGATCGACGAGTTGGCCGGCCCCATGATCCCCGAGCCAGCCGACCCGCCGTGCTTGTCATTGCAGCCCATCTCCAGCACGGCCTGCACGAGCGGCGTCATCTGCTGCTTGAGCACCGCCTTGAACTCGATGTCGAGGCGGAAGAGTCCGTAGTGCGAGGCCAGCACCGTCTCCAGTAGCTCAACGCCCAGCGCCGCGCTCATGGGCGACACGGCCGTGCGCTTGAGGAACATGCCGTCCTCCTCTCGACCCATGAAGCACAGCTCCTGGAACAGCAGCACGCCCACGTGCTTGGCCTCGGGGCTCGACTCCACCTTGCCAAAGGCCAGCGACACGATCTGGCGGATCGTCATGGCCGCCGTGTTGCCCACCACGGAGCTAGCCGAGCTGCTCGAGCCGTGCAGGTGCATGCAGATCCACACGGCCTGCATCACCATGTCCTCATTGCCCACCAGCTCGCTGTCTAGAGTAATAAAACCCAATTAAGACCAAACTCACCCAGCGAATAACCCAACAAAACTCGGTACGAACCTGCATCCTGGGTCCTCGCCCCTTTCTTCTTGTCCTCGTAGGCCAGCGTCATGAGCTGCAGTAGTGTCTGCAATAGCTTGACCTGTACATCGGCCTGGGTGTTTTTCTCGGCCTGGATCTGCAACACACGCAGGATTGAGCCCACACTGGCCGGTTCGATGGCGTCCCAGCTGACCAGCCTCTGGATGCTACTGAGTGCGAGCCCCAGTATCTTGTGGGACGCGCTCGTGTGGTTGCAGGCCAGCAGGAAGGGCCGCAACACGCTCTCGCTCTTGAACAGCGCGTGGCCCGGGCCCGGAGCGCGCCCCTCCACGCGCAACAGCGCCGCGTACTGCTGCTGCAGCGCCGGCAGCGTCTCCAGCGCGCGGTCCACCGCCTCCTTCACCACCGGGTACTTGCGCTTGGCCTCGGCCCGCAGCGCGTGCAGGTCCGCGGCCAGCTGCCGCAGGAAGTCCATGGGCTCCAAGCGGGATGCAGTTCAACTCAACTGGGTTTTTAACTCCATTTTGTTTTGTGGTGCACACAAAACAAAACTCATTGTTTGTGGTGCACACAAACAAATGAAAAAAAATGAAATATGAACAGATCGGGGTACGTGATTTATCACAACACTTCCGGGGCGCGCTTGGGCAGGCCGAGCCTCGCGCCGCCGCCGCCCTGGGCGGCTCGTCCTGCCTGTTTGCCTCGCGCACGCGGAGCTGTCTGTCGCCGCCCGCCTCTGGAGGCGACAGCGACGGCAAGTTTACGGGTTAAATCGAGGCCTCTCGACTCTCGACTCGACGGCACCATACAGGGCCTCAAATACGTGACGACAGGACCAAAATGTTGCTGCTGCAGTGAGCACCTCGAGGACAGGCGGGCAGACCCAGTGGTGATTCACCACTGGTGAGCAGCGCTGCTCATCTCTTCGAGGAAGCTGAGATAGGTAATATAGCTGTACCTGCGCTTGCCTGTCGGCTGCGGATACTTGCGACGGCTTCAATGCGAAGGCTGTGAATCATTTTTTCGCTGCTACTGTAGGAACCAAATCGAAAGCCTCGCGGCGAAAGCGATCGATGTCAATCGTCGTTTGGTGCTCTAGATCGATTCAGTCGGTCGGAGGTTGTCACCCCCACATCAAGGACATCGTGGTCGAGCATCATGCGCAGCGGTGAGAGCGAGCGGCGGCCTCTCAACATGGCTGAAAACACGCCATGACGTGCCTCCCGCCGGACACCGCGACAAGTATCCTCGACCAACGAAGCCAGCGTACCGTTGCCCTAGCCAGCTGCTGCTGCTGCTGCTGCTGCTGGAAGATCGTTTACTTCCCAAGTTGAAGTTGTACAACTGAAGTAATAGAGTTCGAGTCTCCGTCTCCAGCGTGGATGGTGTCTGTGGCGACGCTTGTAGCATTGGTCATGACTACGGTCTGCCGCTGGTGGTTGTAGTTCACCACTGAATGAACTGGAACGGCCTGCGTCGGAGCCTCCCGCTTTGCATCTTTCGCTCGGATTCCTACTTCGAGCTCTTCTGGTTTGACGACGGCGGATAATGTTTTGTCGCGCCGCCTATCGGGGCCAGCCAAAACAGGATCCTTGACTCGGTTGCAGCGCGGCGTGCAGCCATTTTCGAGCTCAAGATCTCGCGAGACACTCGGATCACCAACCGGATTTGCAAGACTACGGTAGGTTTTGCCTCGTTATTCTACTCGCCACGCTCCTCGGTGCCGCAGACGGCAGCACAGCATTGCAGCTGTGGAAGGCGAGCGTTGCGTGCCACACAGACGACGTGTTATCGGTAGGCATTTATGTTCCACTTTTCACTGAAAACGGAGCTGAGTGTTCAACTCGACTGTCGAAGCTTGGTATCTGCAATCTACAAACGTCCGCAACTCCAGTAATGCTGCGTTTTCAGGGGTGAAAAGTCCTTGTTCACTCCCGTCGCTTAATTGCGCTGTCGGGGGTTCGGCTACCGGTTCAGAATGGTTTAGTTGGATCGTGTTTGCTCGGCCCGAGTCGGGCGCCAAAGACGAGAAGATCCTGCATCTTCATCTTTGAAGTGGAGCGCTGTCCACGCTCGTTACTGCACCGTCGGTGATGCAGGGCAGCGCCATTATTGATCCAGTTCAATCCACGTCGCTCACTTTAAATCTTCCATCACCAGCGGAACCACACACTACCTCCACCCATTCAAGCTCGATTCGAGTATCATCATGGACCCGCTTTCGTACAGCTACAAGGTCGACGAGGACTACACCGCCGCTCAGTCCCCACGACCGGTAGTTCAATACACCAGTGATTCCGCCGTACCAACTCAAGTCCCCACTCCTACGACAGTGCCTCGCAGAGTTCCTCGGAACGCTCATACTCGTGCTCTTCGGAGACGGAACCGTCGCGCAAGTCACGCTCAGCGAAAACACCAAGGGAAACTACACCACGCTCTGCCTCGGATGGGGCGACGGCATCCTCTTCGGCATCGACGTCTCGGGCGGCGTCTCCGGCGCGCACATCAACCCGGCCATCACCACCACGCTCGCGCGCTTCCGTCGCTTCGAGTGGCGCAAGGTCATGTCAGACAACGGGCGCCTTCGTGGCCGCCTTCATCATCTGGGCCGTCTGCAAGCCGCTCTTCGACGCCGTCGACCCCGACAAGACGTCTAGGCAGGGCGTCTTCGCCTCGTACCCCTACAGCAGTGACGTGTCCGTGGGCGCATGCTTCTTGACGGAGGTGGTGGGCACGGCGCTGCTGCTGTGCGGACTGTTCGCAATCGGCGACGAGCTCAACAAGCCGGCCAACCCGTACTCGCAGCCCGGCGCCGTGGCGCTGCTGGTCGTTGGTGTCGGCATGGCGTTCGGCATGAACACGGGGTTCGCGATGAACCCGGCGCGCTTTGGGCCTCGCTTGTTCACGTTGTGCGCTGGCTGGGTCTCGCAGGTGTTCAGACTTTGCGACGCGTACTTCTGGGTGCCACTTGTTACTCCGTTGCTGGGCGGTGCGATCGGCGCGGGTGCGTACGTGGGTCTGGTGGAGCACCACCACCCGCGCGACTACAACCCGCCGCTTCATAGCGCTGGCAGCTTCGCGATAGCGAGTCAGGCGTCAAACAAGCTGGACGACCTGTAGAGACCGATGACGGCCTTGTAGTAGGCCAATAGGAGTAGGCATTGTATAGATGGGGGCAGTCCCTGCCGGGCACTCGATCGGCAATAACCATTCAAGAAAAATAATGATAGGGACAACGTAGAAGTGGACTTGCGTGTCGATCCTCTTTTGCAATGATCCCTGCTTGGTGGTCGTCAGTGACGGTGACGACTCGTCACCGTCCCAGCGAGTACTCGGATGATGTCACTGCAGGTGCTGCTGCTTGGTGCAGCCTCGCCTCGACACCGGAGCTTTTGTACACAGCAGAGCTCTCGTGGAGGCGAGTCTCTTCTGAGGCTGACTCAGCGGCGGCGACATACGCCGACAGCGCAGCGATATACGCAGCGAGTCACCATCCTGCGCGCGCCGTGTCGGACATGGCCAACCTCAGAGACGGGGGCTGTGAGCACTCAGCTGTTCGTAAACGCGACTAGCGAAGATCCGTTCGTCTACAGGCACCAGTTTTTCAAGCAATTGCCGATGCGGAAGCGCTTCAGGTCGGTGCGGGCAACGCACCGAGCCTTGCCCGTCCAACTTGCCCGTCCAACGTCGCGCTCCATGTGTCACGACTCGTTCTCCGAGCACTCCCGCCCCCCTTGTGGCATACACTGTCGAGCCAGCCTCGCTCGTATGCTGCTCGACAGTGCTGTGCGATCGCCGGCAAATCGCAAATCGCGTCCCACTAGCGCCAACTTCAACTGAGACGGCTTCGCGCTGCGGACGCTCCGCAGGAGCCCATGCCGGCATCACCAACTAGGCTGTCGTGTGTATGGAGCTGTCGGCTAACGACTCGGTTTCCAAGCTCCACAGCGGCCTGCTTCAAGCTCCAGCACGGTGAGGTGTCCACTTCACCGGCGGCTGATGGGCTATGGCCAACTTTGCCGGCGGTCGCGCTTCGGCGGTCACGTCGTCAGTCAGTGATCCGCCTGCACCTTGAAGTCGGCGCGCTCGCGTGAACATGACGCCCGACAGCCGGCTCATGGAGCGCGCTGGGTCCCACGGCGCTTCCAGGCCTCTCCTTCCTGGCGGCTTCCCGGCCGTGATGGCAGCCCTCACTTCTTAACTCGCCTCCAGCCAAGCAAGCTCCTTTTCGACCCTTCAATCCACGATGGCTCGCTTGTCGGACAGCGGTAACCTCAAGGACAAGGACGGCTACGTCGGGCTGCAGGAGGCCGACGTGGCCATGACGCCCGCGGCCGCCAAGCCGTACCAGGTCAAGTCACCGCTGATGCGCGAGTGCATGGCCGAGTTCATCGGCACCATGGTGCTCATCATGTTCGGCGACGGCGTGGTGGCCCAGGTGGTGCTCGGTGAAGGTACCAAGGGCGAGTACCTCAACATCAACTTGTGCTGGGGGCTCGGCGTGCTCTTCGGCATCCACGCGTCGGGCGGCGTCTCGGGTGCTCACCTGAATCCGGCGGTGACCACGACCTTGGCGATCTTCGGCCGCCTCGAATGGCGCAAGGTGATCCCGTACATCGTCGCCCAAGTGCTGGGCGCGTTCGTGGCGGCCTTCATCGTCTGGGCCGTCTACAACCCCATGTTCAACGCCATTGACCCCAACAAGGAGTCGACGCAGGGTGTGTTCGCCACGTACCCGTACAGCAGCGACGTTCCGGTCGGCACCTGCTTCCTAACGGAGGTGGTGGGCACCGCTCTGCTCCTCGGAGGAATCTTTGCACTGGGCGACGAGTTCAACAAGCCGGCCAGTCCGTACAGCCAGCCCAGCGCAGTCGCTCTGCTCGTGGTGGCCATCGGTATGGCGTTCGGCATGAACTCCGGCTACGCTATCAACCCCGCGCGTGACTTCGGCCCGCGGTTGTTCTCGCTGTGCGCCGGCTGGGGCTCCAAGGTCTTCACCATGCGCGACCACTACTTCTGGGTGCCCATCGTCGGCCCCATTCTGGGCGGCGCCATCGGCGGAGGCGTCTACATCGGCCTGGTGGAGCACCACCACCCGCGTGACTACAAGCACCCGCTCGACAACTAGAGCGATTGGTTTGAAGTGTCTTGCTCGCCTCTCGTTTGTAGGCTGTCGTAGGAGGCGGCAGTGCAGTGCATAGCGTCGTAGTGATGCCCATAGCTCGTTCTTATAAACTTCTTTCACGGATCTTCTTCTTCTTTTTCGTTTTAGAGTCCTGCCCGACGTGGCCCAGCGGGAAAGATGGCGGCATCTGCAAGATATACCACGGCCTCGCTCCCGTCAAACGCGCGCTCGTGCCGGCGATCGCGCGAATTTGACACAGATTAAAAGTGCTCCGCCGGCGTCGGCGAAGTGCGTCGGCCGGCCGAACATCGGCCCGAAGTGGCGCGGCATTCTGCTCTAAGACAAGACAGGCAGCGACGACAGCAGCAACCGAAAGTGCCGGCAACCCTGTCACTACATGCATGTTCTAGCATTTACATTGCGTCTGGCTGCAAACGAACGCTTGACGCGGCGACGCGACTAGCCCAGTCCGGCAGCTTCAACTTGGTTGGACCTGATAGGTGGCCCGTTGGATTCCAGCCAGCGCTTCCAGCGTAGAGATGGCGCTCGTTGAAAATGCAGATTGCGCGCTCGGGACCATCGGTCCGATAGCGACCGCGCTCGTTCCTCACTTTGCAATTGGCATCGTGCCTCGCAAGTGCTTCCTCCTCTTCCAGACACCAGCTTCCGATGTCGCCACGCAACTCAGACGCCACCAACGACAAGGTCGAGAGCGGCTACATCGGGCTGCAGGAGCCCGAGGTGGAGATGACGTCCTCGGACCTCGTCAAACCCTACCAAGTCAAGTCACCGCTGCTGCGCGAATGCCTGGCCGAGTTCGTCGGCACTTTGGTGCTCATCCTGTTCGGCGACGGCGTGGTCGCTCAAGTCGTGCTGAGCGAAAGCACCAAGGGCGACTACATCAACATCAACCTCTGCTGGGGGCTCGGCGTCCTCTTCGGCATCCACGTCTCGGGCGGCGTCTCCGGAGCGCACATCAACCCGGCGGTGACGACGACGCTCGCGCTCTACGGCCGCTTCGAGTGGCGCAAGGTGATCCCGTACATCATTGCTCAAGTCTTGGGCGCCTTCGTGGCCGCGTTCATCGTCTGGGCTGTCTACAACCCCATGTTTAACGTGATCGACCCGGACAAGACGTCCACGCAAGGCGTATTCGCCACGTATCCGTACAGCAGTGACGTTCCGGTCGGCACCTGCTTCCTAACGGAGGTGGTGGGCGCCGCTCTGCTTCTAGGCGGCATCTTCGCCATCGGTGACGAACTCAACAAGCCCGCGAGTCCGTACAGCCAGCCGGGTGCCGTGGCGCTGCTGGTCGTGGCTATCGGTATGGCGTTCGGCATGAACTCGGGCTATGCCATCAACCCGGCACGAGACTTCGGTCCTCGTCTTATGTCGCTCTGCGCCGGATGGGGCTCTCGCGTCTTCACCATGCGCGACCACTACTTCTGGGTGCCCATTGTTGGCCCCATTCTGGGCGGCGCCATCGGTGGAGGCGTCTACATCGGCATGGTGGAGCACCACCACCCGCGCGACTACAAGCACCCACGGGACAACTGAATGGTGCAGCAATGCAGTGCGTATGCCACTTCTGTGTTTAGGCTAGCTATTCCAGTGCAATGAACACGTCTTGCTTCTTGGGCTTCTCCGGCAGCAGTGCCCCATTCGTCTGCATCGTCGTGTGGCCGCGCTCACAGATCGACGCACGCCACGCTGCGCCGTCAGCAACTGTGCTGGTGGTCTCGTCGCGTTTCTGTCGGTCTCGGCGTCACTCCTCCTCTCCGAGTTGTCACTGCCGGTCACGCGTCGGAACGAGCTCCGCCTCGGGCCACACAATCAAGACGAAGGGATCCCTCCATCATGGAGTCCATGGAGGGAGGCCGAGCTGCAAGCTGCTCGTCGCATGGTCGCCGCCGTTAATCAAATCTGAAGCAAAGGTCTGTGACCGAGACCGCCGGTAAAGTGTCGAGACCGCCGAAAGTCTCACTTGGCATTGCTCAACGACCAACAAAGCGCCATGTCGAGCCCTGGAGCGGCGACGCCCATGGCAATCCAGTGCGCCGGCAGATGGCGAACGACACGGAAGTGGCTGACTGCAGCGCACTGCGCTTGACCGCAGACAGCACGACTGCGGCTGCCGGTTTGTTCAGGATCACCGCAAACCGCCCCAGTCTATGTCGGCTTTGCCATTCCTGGAGGAACCTGAAGGCGTGTACAGTGGTTGAAGTTCAAGCGAACTCGGGTGCTGCTGTCAACATTGTTGCCGTCTCTGGCTTGACTGCTCCGTCGCCTCCGCGGAGGCGCTTGCTCCTGGAGTTCACTTTCCGATTCACAGTGTCGGCCAGCAGCCTTTCGTTCAACTTTACTCAAGTGCTGTCGCCATGTCGGGCAACGATGACAAGATCGAGAGCGGCTACGTCGGCGTGCAAGAACCAGACGTGGCGTTGAACCTCGAGCCCGCCAAGCCGTACCAAGTTAAGTCGCCGCTCTTCCGCGAGTGCCTGGCCGAGTTCCTGGGCACCATGGTCATGATCATGTTCGGCGACGGCGTGGTGGCCCAGGTGGTGCTGGGCGAGGGCACCAAGGGCGAGTACCTCAACATCAACTTGTGCTGGGGGCTCGGCGTGCTCTTCGGCATCCACGTGTCCGGCGGCGTCTCCGGCGCGCACCTCAACCCGGCGGTGACCACCACACTGGCCTGGTTCGGCCGCATGGAGTGGTGCAAGGTCCCGTACTACATCATCTCGCAGATCCTCGGCGCCTTCGCGGCCGCGTTCATCGTCTGGGCCGTGTACTACCCCATGTTCAACGTGCTCGACCCCGAGAAAACCTCAACGCAGGGTGTGTTCGCCACGTACCCGTACAGCAGCGACGTTCCAGTCGGCACCTGCTTCTTGACGGAGGTCGTGGGCACGGCGCTGCTTATGGGCTGCATCTTCGCCATCGGCGACGAACTCAACAAGCCCGCGAACCCGTACACCCAGCCCAGCGCAGTCGCTCTGCTCGTGGTGGCCATCGGCATGGCGTTCGGTATGAACTCCGGCTACGCTATCAACCCTGCGCGTGACTTCGGCCCGCGGTTGTTCTCGTGGCTCGCCGGCTGGGGATCGGAGGTGTTCGAGCTGCGCGACTCGTACTTCTGGGTGCCGATCGTCGGTCCTTTGCTTGGTGGTCCCATTGGAGCCGGCGTCTACGTTGGCCTCATCGAACACCACCACCCGCGCGAGTACAAGCACCCGCTCGAGTAAGCTTCAACGCAGTGGTAGCTAGGACGGTGGAGAGATTGTAAAGTGGCGTTGATCTCTATCCTGAATATGAATGTTGCGTTGCCCACAAATCGTGTCGACTAGCCCAACGGGTCAGATGAACTTGTGCTTCTTGTCCAGCTTGCGTTACAGCGAGTGCACACGCCGCACATCATGAGCAAGGCAGAGCGTGTTCCTTTTGCTGCAGCGAGCAATGACAGGGATCCGTGGGTTACTGTAACATCGTCGGGCAAGACTAAGGAGGGCCATTTGAGAGGAGGGCCATTGATTTGCAGTACTTGACTGTGACCAGCCGCGCTGCGCTTGGCTGGGCGCCCCTTCGGCGCCCCCGCGGTTCGCTTCGCTCGCGATTTATAGATTCTAAGATCTGGACAGTGCAGTGCTCGTCTCGCTGAGGAGCTCGTCGCTGGGCCCGCCTCCGCAAATACCGCGCGGCCCTGCTTCGCGGGCTCCCTCAAATGGCCCTCCTTAGTCTTGCCCAACATTGTCGCTGCATACCGTCTGCCCGAAGTCGTGGACTCTTACCGTGAGCACATGTCCAGGGCTCTGCAGTCTATCCAACGCGGTAAACCTGTTGTTCTGTAGACTACAGTCTGTAGTCGACAACAAGCCACGCCACACGACAAGGTCAGAACGTCTGTCTAGAAAAGTGCAGCGATCATCTGCAGCATGTGGAAGTGAATCGGACGGCGGCGGTGTCAACGGCGAGCCTCGTGAGCTGCGCAGGTCCTCCAGTGCTGTAGTATCCGGCTGCAGATGGTCTGCCTGCTGCTTTGACGAGAATCCGAAGCCAACGCAAGATGGTTGTGCTGCTTGCTACACTTGTGGTGCAACGGGAGAGCTCTCGTGATCGCGGCACTCACTCGCTCACTCTTCGTTTTACGGCGTTCCTCACAGTTCGTCGTCTCTCCTACCTTCAGCCCCGACAACTTGCTTAGTAGGGCTCGAAAACCATGCTTCGCGACAGCATGGACAAGATGGACGTGATGCTTCGCGACAGCATGGGCAAGATGGACGGCAACTACATGGCCGAGCCCGATGTGGCTATGATGTCGACCGAGCCGCCCCCAACAGCGTATCAAGCCAAGTCGCCGCTGCTGCGCGAGTGCATGGCCGAGTTCCTCGGCATGCTCGTCATGATGACGTTCGGCATGGGCGTGGTGGCCCAGGTCGTGCTGGGGGAAGGCACGAAAGGCGAATGGATCAGCATCAACTTGTGCTGGGGCCTCGCGGTCATGTTCGGCATCCACGTGTGCGGAGGCGTCTCGGGCGCGCACTTGAACCCGGCGGTGACCGTATCGCTGGCGCTGTTCGGCCGCTTCGAGTGGAGGAAGACTCCGTTCTACGTGCTGGCCCAGCTACTCGGGGCGTTCGCCGCGTCCTTCATTGTTTGCATGGTGTACACGCCGCTGATCACCGTCGCCGACCCGCACAAGACGGCCACACAGGGCATCTTCGCGACGTACCCGTCCAGCGACGACGTTCCTATGGCCACCTGCTTCCTGACGGAGGTCGTGGCCACCGCACTGCTGGTCGGCTGCCTCTTCGCCATCGGCGACGAGATGAACAAGCCCGCGAGTCCGTTCTCGCAGCCGGGCGCGGTGGGACTCTTGGTGGTGGCCATCGGCATGTCCTTCGGCATGAACACCGGGTACGCCATCAACCCGGCGCGCGACCTCGGCCCGAGACTCTTTTCGCTCTGTGCTGGGTGGGGCACCAAGGTGTTCACTCTGAGCGGCTCGTACTTCTGGGTGCCGATCGTGGCCCCGCTGCTCGGGGGTCCGATCGGAGCCGGCATGTACGTCGTCCTGGTGGAGCAGCACCACCCCATCGAGTACGCCCAACAGCGCGCGTAAGTGCAGGTAGCTCAAGCTCAAGCTCAAGTTTGTAGTGCTCTTGCTGTCTATGAAGTCAAGTAAAGCTGCGTTTTGAACGTTTTTCGGGTTGCTTCGAGCGTGTCTTGTCGGTAGGAAGACAACGATAGATTGCTCGAGGCCTGGACATCGCCAACGATGTGCCGTTGAAGTTCAGCGGGGATTCTGAGCACGGGCGCGATGTGTTAGCCGGACAAGTTCAACCGGATCTCGTCCTGAAGATCGCGATCCCATCGCCGTCAATAGTGTAAATGCCTCGCATGATGAAGACTTGTGTTTCATGATGCAGAGGCCGACGTCGACACGACATTGGAGTCATTGCCGGCGGTCCGTTGCTCAGCGCCTGTATGCAACGCATGACCGACGCAGGAAACCTCGATCGACTCCAGCGCCTTGATACATGTACTGTGAAATGTTAACTAGGTATTTTTTTTTGTATTTTTTTCATAACATTTTCGAATATAATATTGATATTGATACCTGAAAAGATTATATTCGAAAGAATTTCCCAGTATCATGATATATTTTCAATATCATTTGGCATCTCCAACGAATATCAGATATGTTGGGTAATATTGCCTAAGGGGTCCAGCTAGCTGCACAGAGCATTTTATCCGCGAGGTAGGGAACTCACGACGTTTGTAGAGTCGATCAGCCTGCGCTATGCGGGGTGACATCTACCTTAGGAACACCTTTGTCCTGTTATCGCCTTGAAAGACACCGTCAGATACCATGTCTTTGATGGTCCATCACATGGATAATGTTTGCTCCACAAATGGTTGATATTATACCGACTCGTAGCGAATACGCCGGGTCATCGCTGCGCTCCGCATCAATATCTTCTACTGAGCTGAACGGCGGGTGCCGGTCATGGTTCCGGGTTTGGTATGATATGTCTTTTTATCTTACCTCTGCGTGTCGGTCAGGTTGCGAAATATCATCCTTTATGCAACCAAGCCTAAAGTGATCTTACGTCTACTGTAGCTCGAGTGGCAACTTGGGCCCTGCTGAGAATCCCTGTTTGTAAAACATGCATTAATACCCTTCAAATCCCTGGCCCACGCCTCAAAAAGCATGATTGGCTTACACTGAACATATACGTATCGTTTCGTACTTAAACGAACTCAAGTATATTGCATAATATATCAATATTATATATTATATTGTGTTGTTGTCGGATTCGAAATATGATACAATATTTCCACGATTAGAAAAAATATCGGGATGTATTTGTATTATCATCCAATTTGGGGGCGAACATTAATTAGCCCCTGACAATGAGCGACAAGCTTTTGACTCGACACTTTTCACTAATAGATGTCGCCTGCCGTTCATCGAGCGATGGCTTTCGTGGTTTAACATGGTGAACGCACGCCGAGGAAGAGCAAGCGAAGTATGAGAACAAGAGTTTTTTGGACACTTTAACCGTCTGCACACGCAGGAATCGACTCACGTGTCCAGCTTGCGTTACAGCGAGTGCACACGCTGCTCATCATGAGCAAGGCAGAGCTCGAAATATGAAGTGGTTGTGCACACTGCGTGTTCCTTTTGCTGCAGCGAGCAATGACAGGGACTGCAAGATCGTCGCTGGCAGACCGTCTGCCTGAAATTGTGGACTCTTACCAGCTCTGCAGTCTATCCAACACGGTAAAGACTACAACTTGCAACACGCCACACGGCGAGGTCAGAACGGCAGTCTAGAAAAATGCAGCGATCATCTGCAGCTTCGCGTGGTATGTGGAGGTGAATTGGATGGCGGCGGTGCCAACGGCGAGCTTCGTGAGCTGCGCAGGTTCTCCTGAGCGGTGACCGGTCTGCCTGCTGCTACTTTCACGAGAATCCGAAGCCAACGCAAGATGGTTGTGCTACTTGCTACACGCGTGGTGCAACGGGAGAGCTCTCGTGCTCGCGACACTCACTCGCTCACTCTTCGTTTTACGGCGTTCCTCACAGTCGTCGTCTCTCCTTCCTCCACCCGGACGAGTGCGCTTCGCACCTTACTACGCTCGAAAGCCATGCTTCGCGACAGCATGGGCAAGATGGACGGCAACTACATGGCCGAGCCCGATGTGGCTATGATGTCGACCGAGCCGCCCCCAACAGCGTATCAAGCCAAGTCGCCGCTGCTGCGCGAGTGCATGGCCGAGTTCCTCGGCATGCTCGTCATGATGACGTTCGGCATGGGCGTGGTGGCCCAGGTCGTGCTGGGGGAAGGCACGAAAGGCGAATGGATCAGCATCAACTTGTGCTGGGGCCTCGCGGTCATGTTCGGCATCCACGTGTGCGGAGGCGTCTCGGGCGCGCACTTGAACCCGGCGGTGACCGTATCGCTGGCGCTGTTCGGCCGCTTCGAGTGGAGGAAGACTCCGTTCTACGTGCTGGCCCAGCTACTCGGGGCGTTCGCCGCGTCCTTCATTGTTTGCATGGTGTACACGCCGCTGATCACCGTCGCCGACCCGCACAAGACGGCCACGCAGGGCATCTTCGCGACGTACCCGTCCAGCGACGACGTTCCTATGGCCACCTGCTTCCTGACGGAGGTCGTGGCCACCGCACTGCTGGTCGGCTGCCTCTTCGCCATCGGCGACGAGATGAACAAGCCCGCGAGTCCGTTCTCGCAGCCGGGCGCGGTGGGACTCTTGGTGGTGGCCATCGGCATGTCCTTCGGCATGAACACCGGGTACGCCATCAACCCGGCGCGCGACCTCGGCCCGAGACTCTTTTCGCTCTGTGCTGGGTGGGGCACCAAGGTGTTCACTCTGAGCGGCTCGTACTTCTGGGTGCCGATCGTGGCCCCGCTGCTCGGGGGTCCGATCGGAGCCGGCATGTACGTCGTCCTGGTGGAGCAGCACCACCCCATCGAGTACGCCCAACAGCGCGCGTAAGTGCAGGTAGCTCAAGCTCAAGCTCAAGTTTGTAGTGCTCTTGCTGTCTATGAAGTCAAGTAAAGCTGCGTTTTGAACGTTTTTCGGGTTGCTTCGAGCGTGTCTTGTCGGTAGGAAGACAACGATAGATTGCTCGAGGCCTGGACATCGCCAACGATGTGCCGTTGAAGTTCAGCGGGGATTCTGAGCACGGGCGCGATGTGTTAGCCGGACAAGTTCAACCGGATCTCGTCCTGAAGATCGCGATCCCATCGCCGTCAATAGTGTAAATGCCTCGCATGATGAAGACTTGTGTTTCATGATGCAGAGGCCGACGTCGACACGACATTGGAGTCATTGCCGATGCTGCGTTGCTCAGCGCCTAAATGCTTAGCGGGGCAATGCAGGACCGAAGCAGGAAACCTCGATCGACTGTGGCCAGCGGCAGCTTCAAGCTGTCGACTCGACACTTTTCGCTGGACATGGCTGCCGTTCATCGATCACGCGAGCGATGGCTTGATCGTGGTTTAACATGGTAAACGCCCGCCGAGGAAGAGCAAGCGACGTATGAGAACAAGAGCTTTTGGATTTCTTTCACGTTAACCGTTTGCACACGCAGGAATCGACTCAACCGATTCACCGGCATCGATCGCGGCTCCTTGAGGCTTAGAAGTGGAACTGCTCGCCGTGCTTGCGCACGACTGTCGCCTTGCCCGGGTGGTGGTGGCCGACAAGCACCACGTACACGAGGCCGCCAAGCGCGCCGCCGACGGTGGGGCCCACGATGGGGATCCAGAAGTAGTAGTGGTTGAGCGAGAAGACGTGCGAGCCCCAGCCGGCCGTGAGCATCATGAGGCGCGGGCCGAAGTCGCGCGCCGGGTTGATGGCGCAGCCCGTGTTGACGCTGAAGGCCATGCCGATGCCCACGACCAGCAGCGCCACGGCGCTGGGCGCGCTGAACGGGCTGGCCGGCCGGTTGTGCTGGTCCAACACGGCGAAGATCCCGCCCACGAGCAGCGCCGACGCGAACATCTCGGTCAGGAACCCGATGAAGTTGGACACGTGCTCTTTGGGGTACGTGGCGAACAGGGCATGCGTCGTCAAACGCTCCGGGTCGGCCACGTCGAGCAGCGGCCGATACAGCACGTAGATGAAGAGCGCGGCCAGGTACGCGGCCAGCGTCTGCGCGGCGCAGTAGCCGGGCACCTTCTTCCACGGGAACATGCCGAAGAGCGCGGCCGTGGTCGTGATGGCCGGGTTCAGGTGCGAGCCCGACACGCCGCCGGCGATGTGGATGCCGAAGAGCACGCCGATGCCCCAGCCGAAGACGATCTGCGTGAAGTCGCCGTACTTGCCGTCGCTCAGGATGGACTGGCACGTGGCGCCCAGGCCGAACGACATCATGACGAACACGGCCACGAACTCGGCGAACAGCTCGCGCACGTGCGGGTTCTTGATGGCGAAGCGGCTCTGGTTCGCGGCCGGAGCGCCGCCGTTCAAAGACGCCTCGTGCGCCTCCAGGTCCATGTAGCCGTGCTCGGTCTTGTCCGCGTGAGAGGGGGTCGCCATCGGAGCCGCGTCGGAAGTGCAAGAAGGAAGTGTCAGCGCCCTCGAAGGTGAATTGGGAAGTGAGTTTTCGGTCAGGTGCACGCCCCACGCGCGGGCGACTCGCTTTGAGCCTCCTGGCTTCAACGTCGAAGACAAGAGTCTTGATCCCTCTTTTGACAGAGATTAAGCGGCCAGCCTTACCACCGATCAGTCATAACCACGTTGAAGTTCAATGGCTCGGTAGAGGTCCAATGCCACACCAAGCGGAGACGATCAATTGTAGCTGCGGTGGCAGGAACGCCACACACACTCGTAGGTATTCACTTTGGCACCCAGCATCGTCCTTTGTCAGGATGACCGCGATTCGGATCGACCAGCAACGGCAGCGGCGCTAGTAGCTCCAGTTGAGAGCCGCATGAGACTCGACCTCCTTCTTGCGCGGCGAGCCACTGCATCTGGTGCGATAGATGGAGCTCAACGCCCGAGGAAGTGTTGCGGGCCACCATGTCTTCTTGCAGCCCGCTGTAGCGTGACCGCCCCGCGTCGGTCGACACTGACCGTCATCCACGTTGAAGCTGTCCTTCGCTCCGCTTCGCGGGCTGCACCAGTCGTGGGGCTCAAAAACTGTTGACGTTGACAGTTCCGGCGGCAAGAGGGTGAGATCGTCGGCTCGCTCGTGAGCAAGGCAACTTCAACGTCCGCCACAGCAACAGCCACTCGTAAACCGCCCTGGACTTCAAATCACGACGCACAGCACCAAGCAGGAAAGTCAAAGCCGCACCAGAAATCCCAGCCAAGGCAAGCAATCCAAGCCAAGCTGAGGAAGCCCAGGCAGCCGACACCATCACTCGCGAGCCCAAGCAGCGCACCAAAATGTGTCGACGTTGACACTTCTCGTCGCTCTCAACAGGAAGCCACTCAGCGCTCGCAGCCGAGCAACTTCACAGCCAGCGAACTGCTCCCGGAGCTCCACTGGGGCCAGCCACCCGAGCGACGTCGCCTTGTCAGCCCATTCCCCTTCAACTACGCTTGCCCCCCACATCCCTGACGCCCGCAAACACCTCGATAACAGGCCACCACGCAGCCTTGTATAACACCCACCCTCACAAGCATTGCCTTTGACCTTTGGTCTATACTTCTCCTTTTTCGTCTCATGCGAGCCGCTCTTGACTTGCTATTTGTATGATACTAGAAGCCTAAATATTTACCGTGTATTTACCTTTCTAGCCCCATACAAACACCAAGTCAAACATCAACCCCACATCGCCTCGAGTCTTCAAGCCGAAGAGCTCACCTCCGCCGGGCCATGTCGCGCCACCGCAACGTGCGCAACCGCGCGTACTCGTACGAGGACGAAGGCAGGTCCCTCCTTGAGCTCCTTCTCCCTTCCTCCTCCCCTACTAACGCCCTCTGTCCGCGCAGACTATGACGACTACTATGACGACGAGCCCAACTCTCCCGGCGCGAGTAAGTAATCTAATCTTGCCACAAATAAGTCCCAATCTGCCACATTTACTGAAAAAACTGCCATATTTGCCCCAATGTAGACGAGTTCATGTATCGCCGCGACTCGCCCAGTCGCCAGCGCTCCGTCTTCGCCTTCGTGCAGCAAGAAGAGACCGAGCAAGGACAGCTGGAGCACGAGCTCACCGGAACCAGCCTGGAAGACCCTGGAGACGCCGAGATCCTGGAGGCCATGCTGCCTCAGGTTCAACAGGCTGTAGGCAGTCGATTCTCGGCCCAGCAGATCACGCAGGAGCTTCGCAGTGCCAACTACGACCTGGACAAGGCCGTGGTGGCGCTGCTGGAGAAGGCCCAGGCTCCCGTCGCGGCGGGCGGCGTGCTGCCTTTGCAGATCCAGATCCCCAGGCTGGAAGCCGTGGCGATGGCCATTGGAAACGAAGAGCAGAAGCCCAAGAAGGAGATCGTGATGCCCGCTCCGGCCAAGGGCAAGGCCACGGCTATTGGCGGCCCCGTGCCGTCTCCGCCCAAGGAGGAGAAGAAGCCCAGGATGTCGGCTGTGGAAGCGGCTAACGCGGCGCCCACGCTCTCTCGCGCGCAGACGCAGTTCAGTCCGGCGGAGAAGAAGGCGTTCGAGCGCGCAGAGTTGAAGACGCAGGAGCAGGCGGTGAAGCTTGAGGAGGAGGCGCGCAGCGGAGGCAAGACCAAGATCAGTATGGTGGTCATCGGCCACGTCGATGCAGGGAAGAGTACCATCACAGGCCACTTGCTGTTCAAGCTGGGCTACGTGAGCAAGAAGCTCATGCACAAGTACGAGAAGGAGTCGCGCGAGGCCGGCAAGTCGTCCTTTGCCTACGCCTGGGTCATGGACGCGGACGACGAAGAGCGCTCGCGAGGCGTCACTATGGACATCGGCACGAGCCACTTCGAGACGCCCACCAAGCACGTGACGCTACTGGACGCGCCAGGACACCGCGACTTCATCCCCAAGATGATCGCGGGAGCGGCGCAGGCCGACGTGGCGGTGCTGGTGGTGCCGGCCGTGACTGGCGAGTTCGAGGCGGCGTTTGAGAACTCGGGGCAGACCAAGGAGCACACGCTGCTGGTGCGAAGTCTCGGCGTCTCGCAGATGGTCGTGGCTGTCAACAAGATGGACATGGTAAGCTCGTTGAAGCTGGTACGCTCGGGTCGCTCGTACTCACGCGTGAATTGTTGCTTCAGGTGGACTGGGATCAGGAGCGCTTTAACAACATCGTGCAGTCGCTCTCCACATTCCTCCACGGCGCAGGCTTCCGTCCGAAGAACCTGCGCTTCGTGCCTCTCAGCGGCATGACTGGCGCCAACCTGGAGAAGACCGGTGGAGTCAAGGAGTGTTCGTGGTACTCGGGTCCCTCGCTGGTCGAAGCTATCGGTGAGTCGATACCTGAACGGCGGCTGCTCTCGTTGATGTAGCTGACCTTACGCTGTGATGACGCGCAGACACCTTCGCTCCACCGCAGCGGCAGATCTCCAAGCCGTTCCGAATGACGGTCTCGGACGTGTCCAAGTCGATGAGTTTGGGCCAGAGCATCTCAGGCCGCGTCTACGCTGGTGCGGCTGCCACTGGCGACTCGTTCCTCCTGATGCCGATCGGTCTGCCTCTGACAGTAAAAGGTGTGTGGCTTTTGAAGCTGGGGCCGCAGCCCTGTTGCTGTTGCAGCTACTCACCCTTGTTACAACGCAGGAATGGAGCAAGACGGCGAGGCCTGCACGCTTGCTCGCGCCGGAGACACCATCGAGATGGGCGTCACTGGGATTGACCCGTCGGCACTGACGACTGGCAGCATTCTGTGCTCGATCGCGTCTCCCGTGCGTCTCGCCAAGAAGTTCGAGGCCAAGATCATGACCATGCCGGCGGTCGAGGTGCCGCTGGTCAAAGGCACGTACGTGACCATCCACATGCACAACGTGGACGAGCCCGTGAACGTCACCCGGCTAGTGAGCATCCTGAGCAAGACGGGCGAGGTGGAGAAGAAGAAGCCGCGCTGCATCACGCGCGAGCGCTCGGCCGTCGTGCAGATCACGTGCCATCGCAAGATCTGCCTCGAGGAGTTCGCCAACTACCGGCAGCTGGGGCGCTTCACGCTGAGAGACCGCGGCAAGACGCTGGCTGCCGGCATCATCACGCAAATCATCGCGTAAGTTACTACCAAGCCCCAAGGCTTGAGACTCATAGATCAAGCGGTAAGGAATATGAGCGATGGATGCACTAGAAAACTGGTCAACTGCAACTGGGCGTACAAACCTCGTTATTGGAGCGGTGCGTGGGTGGCCCTGGCCTACTCCTTGAGCTCGGCGAGTTCGCCGTCCTCCTGCAGCTGCTGCACGATGTCCAGTCCGCCGATAAGCTCGCCGTTCACGTAAAGCTGCGGGAACGTGGGCCAGTTGGAGAACTTCTTGAGCCCTTGACGCACGGAGTCGTCCGAAAGGATGTCGAAGTAGTCGTACTTGAAGCCCTCGGCGTCCAGGATGGCCACGAGCTTGCGGCTGAAGCCGCACTGCGGCTGCTTGGGCGATCCTTTGATGAATATCATGACGCGCGCGCGGTTGATTAGCTGCTCGTACTTGTTCTCCTTCTTGGCCTTCTTGTCCACGCCGAGCTGCTCGCTGAGGTCGCCGTCCTCGGCCATCTCGTTCAGGATGTCCAGCCCGCCGATGAGCTTGCCCTTGACGTACAGCTGCGGGAACGTGGGCCAGTTGGAGAACTTCTTGAGTCCTTGACGCACCTGGTCGTCGCTCAGGATGTCGAACGAGCTGAAGGCGATGTGGTGGTCGCGCAACAGCTTGACCGTCTTCTTGCTGAAGCCGCACTTGGGCTCGGCGGGCGTGCCCTTCATGAAGAGCAGCACGGGCGCCGAGTTAATGAGCGCGCGTAGACTCTCCTGGAAAGCCGCTTCGGCCTCTTCCACGTTCTTGGTGAGGCCGAGCTGCTCGACGATCGAACCTTCCGACTTCATCTCCTTGAGGATGTCCAGCCCGCCCACGAGCGAGCCGTTCACGTACAGCTGCGGGAACGTGGGCCAGTTGGAGAACTGCTTGAGGCCTTGACGCACCTCGCCGTCGTTGAGGATGTCGAAGGTGCCAAACTGGATCTTGTTTTCGTTCAGCAGCGCCACCATCTGCCGACTGAAGCCGCATTTGGGCTCTGCGGGGTTGCCCTTCATGAAGAGCATGACGGGCGAGGCGCTGATGAGCTTCTTGAGGCGGTACTGCAGCGCCTCGTCCAGCGGCTTGGGCGCCTCCTCGCTCGTGGGCGTCGAGGCGCTGGAACTCTTGGCCACGCTCTTGCTCAGCACGTCCACGCGCTTGGCCAGCTCGGCCACGTTGGCGCCTTCCAGCTTGTCCAGCACGGCGCGGCCCTGCTGGACGACAAAAGTGGGCACGACGGCGATCTCGAAGCGCTCCGAGAGCTCCGGCAGCTCCTCGGCCGCCACCTTGAGGAAGCGGATGCGCGGGTGCAGAGTGGCCAGCTGTCGCACCACCACGTCCAGCTGCCCGTTGGGGCGGCACGCCTCGTGGAAATCGGCCCAGAAGAAGCTCACGGAGAGCGTGGACTCGCGCGCCGTCGCCTCATCGAACTGCGCCGCACTCTGCACGGTCACCACGCTGCCAGTCACCGCCGCCATTGTTGCCGAAGGAAAGAGTGCTGCTTCTGAAGCCAAACGTTAAATGAGCTCAGGGAGATGAGTGACTGACTGTGTACTGCTCGCGATTGGCTGATACGTTAGACATTTCGCGATTGCGATTGGCCAAAATCCGTCGCGAGCAGTACAACAATCTGGAAAAATGGTTGTTGCGGGCGCCACCACGGGCGGACGGACAGACACCACGGGGCGGACAGACTCAAAAGGTACCTCAGGGCGCGGCGGCGCGAGGTGCTGTCGCGCTCCAGCACGCACAGCGCGGAGCTTTCGGAAATGCTGTACTGCTTCTGATTGTCTGATAAATCGCGAACAAAATATGAAATTAGAGTGACTTGGTGTATGACACTACATACCTCTGAACAAGACTATTATGCGAAATGAGAGGGTAGAACAGGTAGAGCGCACTACCAGCTTACTGAACACAAGTCAGAGTATAAATAATTTTATTCTCATGTCTACAAAATAGCAAAATAGTCTAAAATGGAGGGAGACGCTGGCGGACAACCGCTCACAGCTCGTGGCGCTCGAGGATCACGAACGAGTCCTCGAGATTGGCGTTGGCGATGCGGACGGGCGTGGCGCGCGGCATCCGCAGCGGTCGCGTCAGCCGCATGGATGCACTCATCTCGTCCGCCTGCTCTGCCCACCGAGAGGAGATGAAGTAGGTTGAGCTGGCGTTGGCGGGCGCCTCCGGCAGCCCAGCGCCAGTCTGCAGCTCCAGCATCACGTAGTCGCTCGGGATCTGCGTGGCGTCTGCGGTCTCCACAACTGTCGCCACGGGGATCTCCCTCTCGTCCAGCTGCTGCTCGTCTTGCTCCTCTGCCCTGTTATCCTCCACCTGCTTGGCTTTCGGCAGCAAATCTGCGACGGCTTCCACCGCCACCGGGACACCTGCTATTTGCCGTCTCTCCTTCTCCTTCTCGTCCTCCTTCTTCGGCGTCCTCTTCGTGTAGTCCCTCTCCTCCACGAAAAACGCGCTTTGACTCAACCCCTTACTGGGCTTCTCCACACTCGCTGCGCCTCCACCGCCCCACCGCACGCTGTCGTCCTTGCGGTAGTTATACATAGAGCGACTCATCTGGTCGTACAGACTCTCGCTTGTGACCTGCGCGGCAGGGAGCTCCACGGCCGTGGGCGTCACAAGGCCATCCACAGAAAGCGTGGGGAACACCAGTCCCATGGGCTCCACGGGCTCCGGAGACACGTTGGGGTTCACCTCGGGCCGCACGTGGATGCGCTTCTGGCCGCGCACCTTCTCCACGTCCACCACGTGCAGCACCAGCGCCTTGTCGGGGCAGTCGAAGGTCTCTTGCAGTGCTCGCTGCAGTACTGTGTTGGAGCTCACGCTCACGTAGCGCCGCTCGCCGGCCTCGTCGCCTGGAAGCTGCATGAGCAACGCGATGGGCAATTCGTCGCCTACGCGGTCCCGTGCGAGGCGCCGCACGAACGTCAGCCCCGCTGCGAACAGGTACCACGCGTCCACGGGCACAGGCTCGGCGCGGGTCTGCTCGGGGAACGTCACGAAGCAGGACGAGCGCACCACGTCGGCGCTGGCTGGCCCGCCCCCCATTGTTGCTTGGTTCGGAGTATTGGGTAGTGTCGCTGTCTTCTTCCGACGTCAATTATTCAGGGGGGTGTCGCGAGGATAAATTCTGGAAGGGCGGGGAGAGACACGCATCATATATTTTACTGAATGAGATCCAGAAAGTGCTTGACACATGCAGCGACTTGAGAAGGTGTTTTATATATAGAGGTTTACGGTTAGGGTTACCGAAATGGTTATCGATGAGCAGCTCAGGTAGGAGCTGTGCGAGCGTTCTTGTGGTTGGGTTGACAATGCGTGGTGGTGCTCGTCGGAAGAGCAGATTGCCGTGGCAACTACAGTGGCTTGGCTCGACGCAGGCATGACCATCGCGAAATTGTGTCGACAAGAATATTCCTTCTCTTCCGCTAAGGACGGAGCTGCAGTTTCGAGCTGGCAAGAAAAGTGGAGCTTCGATTCAAGCCCAAACGAAAGCGATTCGAGCGTGCTGCTGCAAGCTTGCTTCCAAACAAGCTCCGCTGAAACTTCGGCTATCTGGCTCACTGTCGATAGCACCTACATTTCGAAGCACACGAATGGGGGAAGCTGCAAAATATCATGGAGAAAACGTCCGCAATGGTCGTGAATCACGACTCCTAATACATTTCAAGTTTGCTTTAAACATGTACGCCACTTCCTTGCCACCACTTCAATTTCACCTCTTTTGGTGTGCGAGGCACTTTGATGCCCCGAGTTGGCGACTTGCTAGAGGCAGATCTTGCGATGACACGTTATCTACTTTACGGGTGAGTGCTCACGACACGTGAGTCCCGAGTGATGCAGCGCGGCTTCTTCTCTTCACCTCGTCTTGCTCAGGATGATCTCCTTTAACGGGGAAATGTTCGTCCGCACAGTGGATTGCGGTAACGCGCATCTGTAGTATCTCCGGCTCAAGCACGCGAATCCTGCTTCATTCCTACACTGAAACACGCGCATGGTTCATGGGAAGTAGTTTTTGCAACAACGACACCATAGTGAGCAGGACCCACGAGCACTCTAGACTCCACCCGTATTCTCCAGATTCGCGCGAGTCATACCGCTGAGCTCGAGAACAACTTGCCCACCGTCAGTTGAAGTTGCTCTTAAAAGCGATTCGTGCCTCCTCTCTATGCATCATAATGATCGCGCGTTTGATCTTAGATATAGCTCACAGAAGTGATTGATCAATTCAGCACAAGCTGCTAGGTACCACACCTACCCATTTGACAAGCAGATCGGTTCAGCAAGCTTACGAGCAAGATTACGTGGTCGACACGAGTTAACCGGTCTCCCGAACCGCGGACCGTCGCGGGTTAGGGCGCGTTTTCACTTGCGACTAGTATACTTGACTTGATCTCCGTATGCCAATCGCCTCCTACCCATTCATTTGTCGCGGCCGGGGCTGCGCTTCGCTCGCGGGCGCCGCACTCTTCGCTCGAATTCATCCTCGGAAACTCTCTCAACATGGCGGAAGTTGCAACTGAAGTGAAGCTCTTTAACAAGTGGTAGGTAGCAGCAATACAGTCCTAAAACAGACAGCACCGAATCAGGCAAACGCAGGTGGCTAATACAGGTCTCTTCTCCCCCTCGAAACAGGTCGTACGATGACATCAGCATCGCGGCGGACATCTCGCTGGAGGACTACATTGCCGTGAAGGGCAAGGCCGCCACGTTCCTGCCGCACACGGCGCAGCGCTACCAGAAGAAGCGTTTCCGCAAGGCTCAGTGCCCCATCACGGAGCGTCTGGTGAACGCGCTGATGCGCAAGGGCCGCAACTCGGGCAAGAAGCTCAAGGCCACGCGCATCGTCAAGCACACGCTTGAGATCATCCACCTGCTGACGGACAAGAACCCGCTGCAGGTGGTGGTGGAGGCCGTCATCAAGTCGGGCCCGCGTGAGGACTCGACCCGCGTTGGCTCGGCCGGTGTGGTGCGTCGCCAGGGCGTGGATGTGTCCCCGTTCCGTCGCGTCAACCAGGCTCTGTACCTGATCGCCACGGGCGCCCGCGAGGCCTCGTTCCGCAACGTCAAGACCATCGCCGAGTGCCTGGCCGACGAGCTGATCAACGCCTCCAAGGGCTCGTCCAACAGTTACGCTATTAAGAAGAAGGACGAGATCGAGCGTGTGGCCAAGGCCAACAGATAAGCGGACAGCCAGTGGACGTCGTGCGGGGGAGTGCCTGCGGTACAGTGGAGGGTGATTTACAGCAGACAGGGGAGCAGATACAGGGAGTGGCGTTATGGACTGTCGCTTTTTGTCGGCTTTTGCTGCCTTTTTTAAGGTGGGGAAGGCTGCCTTTTTGAAGCTGTGATCTCGGAGAATTGGATTTCGACCTCCACCGCCCTCGACGACAACATGGCGAACCGATTAAAGGACCGACTTCCGTTTATTCTGCTTCTGGAATAAAATGTGATACACCGAGTTGAGAGCACGAAACGCCGCGTTTTGAATCGTTGGTTTGAGGTATTTCGTTCTAGTTTTGTTGTAGGTAGGTTAGTCTAGGACGTCTTCCAAGTCGACGTCCGTCTTGCCTGCACGAAGCTGCTTGATGATGGCCTTGAGGCGGTTCACCTGCTCGCTCTCCGAGTTCTTGTTGGCGTTGTTCGTGATGAGCTTGACGCGCGACGCGTACGTGAGCGAAGTCACGGTCTCATCCTGGAGAAACTCGACGACCGAACGTGAGCAAAGACAACATGTTGCAGTCTCGACGATTGATCGAGCGTAGCCATTCCTGACAAAGCCAAGACGTGCAGCCGTACCTGGTTGTAGTCGGCTGGCGAGATGTTGACAAACATAAGCTACCAGGTCAAGACAACAACGAAACGATAAGCCCAAGCAAGCCCAAGATACTGGAGACACTTGGCTGGACCTACCGTCTTGGCGTTGCCACCGAGCGAGTCCTGCATGAGCTGCGTCAACTGAAACTCAAGCACCAAGCGTTCGTTAGACCAGAGATTTCACTTCAGCTTCTTTCACAAGGGTTAATACCTTGTTGTTTCGGTACGGGATGAACTTCTCGTTAGTCGACAGCGCCGAGATGACGTCTCCAAGGGCTGCGATGGCAAGCAACTTACAATTTCAGTTGGACTTCGGACAGCAAAGACGGCGTAAGGACGGTCAAACCTACCGCTGAGACTCTTGTTGATGGCTTGAGCCTCTTTGAGTCGCTCGGCCGTGGCGCCCGTTTTGCCAGCGCGCTCGGAACCCGCGAGATCGACGAGACTGAGCTTGCCGATGGTGGTGGCCTTGGTGGTTTTGTTGTAGCTCTCGACCAGCAGCGAGAAGATGGAGTGGCTGCGACTGCTCTCGGCGTTCATCTTGGTAGACCCCACCTGGCGCTTCTTGTTGGCGGCTTCGAACAGCCTCAAGGTCTGCTCGGGCGACGTGCACCTTTTGAGCGTGGCGTTCTGGACGACGACCATTCCTTTGTCGTTCTTCTTGATCTCCAGCTTGGTATCGTGGGCCCCGCCGCCTTCCATGAGGTGGAACAAGTCGATCAACATGTCATTATACAGCTCCAGCATCGTGGCCTGGAAGCTCACGGTGAAGTTCGCTTTCACCTCGTCAGCCAACGCAAAGAGGTGGTGAATGGTCCGTGGACTTAACCCCGGATCCCCCTCGCTTCCAGTCATGGTGAACGTCTTCCCCGATCCCGTCTGGCCGTACGCGAAGATGCAGACGTTGTAGCCGTCCACCGCGCTCTGCAGGAGGTTCTTCGTGTCCTCAAAGACCTGCACTTGAGTACTGGCCGGTGAGAAGACCTGGTCGTACGCGAACGTCTTCGCGGCGCGGTTGCCGCCACTCACTTCGAGCGAGAACTCGTCGATGAACTTGACACACGTACTGCAGCCGCGCTCGTTCTCCGAGCCGCTCATGGGGCGGCAGCGCGCGTACACGCGGATCTTGCCCTTCATGTCTTCGATCTGGTTGTAGTACTTCTTGCGCAGGGCCTGCTCCTCACGGTAACTCGTTTCCAGCGTCGTGTACTGCGCTTTGGCTTCTCGAAGCTCGTTGTTGAGCGGAGCGACCAGCGCCGCTTGATCGCGCAGTGTGGCCACCTCCTGTTCGAGCTGTCCGAGCTGCTTCACCTTGCCACCCGCGGCGCCCAGTTCCTTCTGCAAGGCTGCGGTTTGTTCTTGAAGCTCCTGCGAAGCCTTTTGAGCGGCCTGAAGCTGCTGGGAGAGCGCTGCGAGCTCCTTCTTGGCGGCTTTTTCGGTGTCTTCAAGCACCTTCTTGTGCTTCTTCTCCATGTCCGCCACACGACGATCCGAAGCGACCGAGCCATTCCCTGCTACACTGGCACCTCCACCACTTGCCAGTTGAGTCTCAGCCTTGGCCAGGGCAGCTTCGAGCTGGGAGATCTTGACGCGGTCCGCTTTGGCCTTGGCTTCAAGCGCTCGAAGCTTCTGCTTGGCTTCTTCAAGAGCTTTCCCACTGTCTGCAGCCGAGCTTTGAGGTGGAGAGCTCTTCTTCTTGTGGGCTTTCTTGTCCTCGTCGCGTTGTTCGGCCTTCTTCTGCTTCATGGCCAGGATCTGCTGCTTCTTGGTGGCTAGAGCAGCCGCTTTGGCCTCGTTTCGGGCCTCCCGCTCGGCCAGTCGAGCTGCTGCCTGCTCTTCTCGAGCGTTGAGCCATTCCTCACAGCTCTCACGCACAGTATCGAGCTGCTTGCGGAGGGTTTGAGGGCCTCGAGCTGGCGGAAGTCGCGCGGATTCAGCCAACACGCGCTTTAACGCAGACGCCGCTTGACGTCGCTGCTTGTCGTGAAGAGCCTGGAGCTCCGTGATGCTCTTCTCGGCGCACTTTGCGTACGTCTGGAAGCATTTGGCTTTGTCGCCGCGATTGAACTGCGCTTTGCCGCGAGCGACGGCGTCGGTTATCACCTGAACAAGATGGAGAGATCGTGCAGCGTCCTCCTTGACTTCCTGGCTTTCGTCCTCTTCCGGTTCCTCCTTCTCGTCGTTGTCGACCGGTTCATCGTCAGCGTCTTTTGCCTCAGCTATGGCAGCTTCAACCTCCTCTTCGTCCTTGTCTCCTGCGGCGTCCAGATCATCCGTGAACCTTTCATCCTCATGACCGTCAGATTTCGCTTCACTGGGAGGAAAGAGTTCACTGTCACGAGCCTCCGCGAGCTCCAAGTGCAGCCTTAGCTGCTCGATTTCTGCTTCAAGTCGAGTTTTCTCTGCTCGACGGTCCTCGATTTCACGAGATATAGCGGTGATCTCATCTTGAAGCGCGTCTCGTTGGTGCTGGAGTTGTCGATCGAGCTCCTCCTCTCGAGCTTTGGCTTCTTCCTTGAGCTTTTGCTCCACAGCGTTTGTATCTACCGGAGGTGTCAAGTGTTGCCCCAATGGTTCTTCGTCACTGGTTAATACGTTGCTTTCTTGGACTGAAGTCTGCACGGCGTTGGCGCTTGCAAGCTGAGATCGGAGCTCCACCAGCTCCTTTTCCAGAGCTGCGACTGCTTCATCCGGAAGATTCACCACTTCAGCGTCCGTGCTGCTGTCTTTAGTCGATACAGCAGCTTCAGTTCCGACTTCTTTGGTCTTGATGGATGAAGATGGAGGTCTTGAAGGTGGCCGGGACACGGACGGCGACCTCTTATCATCGATGGTACTCCAGCTACCCACCTCGTCTTGAGCGGGTGGTATTGCTTCACCCCCTTCTTGCTCGTCCAAGACCCGTCCAGTTCGAGCAGACCTGACGACTGCAGACCCTAGCGCTGACCAGCGACTCGATGCGTCAATACGGAGAGCCAAGTCCCGATGCTGCTGCTTGAGTGTCACCACCAGAGCTTTCTGGGCACTGAAAGCTTTCTCCGCCTCTTTGAAGGCCAAGTACTTGTCTTTCACCTGCGCTTTCTCCTCGATCGTCGGCTCCCTGCCGTACTGACCCTGGAACGCAGCCAGCCAGGCTTTAACCGCAGTCTTTGCATTCTTCTTGGCCTTCGTCAGTGCTTCGAGCTTCTCTTTAGCCTCGTGTAGTGAAGCTTTGGAGCGGACTAACGCAATGTTCTTCTCGCGAGCGACCTCAACGTCGCTTTCGTACTTTGTCTTGTTCAGTGGAAGCACCGGAACTTCAGCGGCGCCTTCTATCGCCACAGGCTTCGTTTTCTCCTCAGTCTTCTCCTCAAAGTCCTGCGTCTGTGTCGGCGCATCCAACGTCACCGGTGGAGACTTCGCCGCGGCCTCGATCGTCACAGCGACAGCTTGAACCAGCATCTCGACCGTCTCTCGGACGGCTTGCGCTTCGATGAAGTCGAAGCGCTCTCGAGCAGCTCTCAGTCTTCGCTCCAGTATCTCTTCACGGGTGCCTGCAGCTCTCGCCTTAGTCTCGAGATCGCGGAGCTTGGCTTGGAGTTTCTCGGCGCGCTTCGCTTCGGCGACTTGCTGCTTTCCGTCGACTACAGTGTTGACGAGGGTGTGGATGAATCGCTCTACGTCCAGGTTGGCTGCGAAATGCCTTCGGAGTTTGGTCTCACGCTGCAAGAACGCATGGTGCTGAGTCTCCAGGCCCGAGCGAGCGTTCTGAAGACGCTCATCAACGCGCATTGCCTCCCCCATTGCATCTTCACAGCACATTTGAAGCTCGTTTCGAAGCTGGTACTGAGCTCGCTCTCCAGAGAACGCTGCTACTCGAGAGACGCGTGCGATCTCATCAAGAGCGAGCTTCTGTTCTCTGGTGAACTCGTCTTCGTGGGTCTGCAGTGCACACTCAAACTCTCGTCGCCAAGCCTCATGGGCTTGCAGATGTTGGAGACGCTGCCTCTCCTGCTCCTGTTGAAGCTCTTGCTTCTCCTTCGCGTGACGCTCTTCACGACGATCGCCAGCTTTCTCCAGCGCCACGTATTTCTCTCGTGACTCCTTCAGCTTTGATTCTGCGCGGTCTTTGAGCGCTCGTACACGCGCTTCATGCCGCTCCCGAGTGTCCTTCTCAATGCTGCGGTAGTGTTCGAGGATCTCGCCAAGTTTCTGCACCTGCTCGGCTTTCATCGCGTGCATGTCGGCCACCACTTTGCTGAGCTGAGCCCGCGCCAGCGCCACCGGAATGTACGTTTCTTCGCGCTCGTTCAAAGGCGCTGGGGGAAGCGCGCCGAGCTCCAACACTTTGCCCGCGTGGAAGTCTGTAGTGAGTGGAAGCGGCGCCACTTGAACCAGAGTCGAACCCGGAAGCAACGCATTGTTGCCAGGAGTTAGTGTACTCGCTGTCGGGAACCTCTGACTTGGTGTAACGTGGCTAGTTCGGCGAGACCCCGTGGCGACCAAGCTAGAACCAGCGTCCGACATCGTCACCTCCTGCCCAAGTTGAAGTGGTATACCCTTTGCCCTTTAGGTAGAGTTTTCAGGACATACAACGGGTAGACTGGGCTGCATGGACCACCTCAAGCAGTCAAGGCAATCATGCAGCCGTACAATGAAAGAGTGAGAAGCCTGTGTTTAGTGAGCGCCAAGAATGAAGACTTCTCGAAACGGACCTCGCTAATTTGGTTCAAGAAGACCAAGATTGAATCAGTGCGGAGCTCGATAGTACTGCGGTTCAGTCGGCTCGATGAAGTCGAGCGGTTCATCTTGGAGGTACGGCTTGAACGACGCGTTCGTGCCCGGTCGTGCTGCGAGTGATCGGTGATGGTAACTGTAGCGTTGTCGTGGTGGTGGAGCTGTGAAAGGCTCAACAGCGGGGTGAGCAGAGCGCAGCAGAAGATGAAGATCGACATGTAGAACAGCCCCGTGTGATACGACCCCGTGAGTAGTATTGTTCGTAGTTCATTAGAACTATCGTTTACACGCCGTGTAGTGAAAGATTTACCGGGTATTTGTACCTATGGCCCTCGAACGGCTCGCGAGGACCACTACATCTTGGATTAACTATACCATACAAACTCTCTCTGGTAAACCACACACACACACGGCCACAAGATACCGGTCGGTACTGGGGGGATGGGGGCGCCCGCACCACGCAGCACCACACCACGTAAAACGCACGCTCGCTACCGGCCTACCAGTCGGTTCTGGGGTGCACCACACACAGCACCACGATATATCGTGTGTGAACTATACTATACAAACGATAGACGAACACACCCGCACCCAGTGAATTCACCCGGAAGGCAGGCATGGCGGAGCCTGCTATGATCAAGCGGGGGCAAAGCAACGCCGTGCAGAGCTGTGTGACCGGCACCACCCGCGCTCGTCTCAGCAGTGACGGGCTTACAGCGGCTCGGCACACGCGGCGGCGGCAGCCGCGACCGCTTCGTCGTTGAAGTTGAGCGGCACGTCACACGTCGGTGCCAAAATTGGCCTAATGGAGCTTCCATTAGGCCAGCGCTAGATGGGTTCACCGCATGCGCTCTCGCGCCAGGCTGCTTCATTCAGAATTGCCGCGCCACAGCAACAAGGCGCGGGAGCGCTAGCATGGACGCAGGCAGTGGAGGCGCTTGTCGTGAGCGTGACGACATGGAGCAGCACTGCGTCGTCGAGGATCAGCGCGTTTCATATGATCCTGTCGATCGCGGACATGGAACTGTTGGCGCTCGTGGTTTTGGTCCAGTTGCAAGCGTTGGTGATGATGACGGTGGCTGTGGAATTCGGAGTGGTTGTGGTGATGGCGGTCGAGGTGGGGCTAGCGACGATGGCATGAACGCTGTGCGAGCTGGTGGAAGCGGCGTTGGTGCTGGCGGCGATGGACGTGAAGTCGTACGAGTTCGTGGTGGTGGTGCGGGTGGAATGGCAAGCGATCACGGCGCACGTGAGCTGCCACCGTGCACTTCGGTGTCCAGCGCAGCGTTGGCGAAAAGCATCCGCTCGAGGAGTGCGGTGACGACGACATGCTTGTCGTTTGCAGAACTCGAGCCGACGGGCGCTCAGCCATGACGCCCAAGCGACGAAAGCGGGTGCAGCATGAATGTGCTGCGGCTGGCGCTGACGACGACCTTCTTCGGGTTTTGGACGTCGGCTGGGATCGCGAGAGGAGGGCGTACCGCCACGCGGATGCCGCACTTACATTCCCAGCGCATCGTCATCTCCCCTAACGCAACGCCTTGGACATGCGGGCTATTGCCGACAAAGCAATGTCGTCTGTGGAGTGCAGCTTCGCTTTGCGTGAACGAGTTGCAGACAAAGCAGTTATAAACGAGCAAATTGACACAGAATCTGATGAGGATGATCTTCTTAAACACCTTATTGTTGCTTCTGAAAAAAAAACGCTGGTCGGCCTGACACGCTCGATGAAGACATAGATAATGATTATTCTGATGGGGTCGCCGTGGTTGGCCACAAGAGTACGCATGAAGAATTGAATATCCCGCACGTTGCTAGAGCTGTTCTCTCAGCCTTAAAGTACAGAGATGCTCTGGCGGCCGAGAAGTCTGCTTATCAACGAAGTCGACCTGACGGCGCCGAAGAAGGGATTGAAAGCGCTACTGCTTTGCGAGGAAACAGCTACCTAATCAGCCACCGGGAGCGAAATCGAGAGCGGAGACAGTCTGAACACCGTAAACGCAGCATATTTGGACCAGTAAGCGACAATGATCGTGCGAAGGCATTAGAACGGCTTCAAGAAGCACTTGGCCCTGCTGGACTTGAGGAATGCGTGTGCGTTTCGTGTGATGAATTGGTACTGCGCCGAGACGCGCTGCGCAAAGAGGCCTCAGACTGGCGATTCATGAATCGAATGAGACGGTGCCTTGGTGGGGCGGACGAAACACTGCCTCAATTGCTGATAGATGCGTATTCTGCGCCTGTGTCGATACCGTATTTGAGGAATGTACTGGTCGCACCAAATAGCTTCCGCTGTTATACGGAGCAAGGTGCTCATCCGACAGCGTGGTTTACTATCTGCAAACCTGCAATAACGAAATTGAACGTGGGCGCGTGCCCAAGTTTGCGATTTCAAATGGTTTTATCATTGGCGCGCTTCCAGAAGAGCTTGCTGGGTTAACGATTCCAGAGCGTATTATGACGCAACTTGTTACCATTGGTGCAATGACTCGCGTCATGAGGCGGTCGCCACCGGTGCATTCGGTCACACTGCATAGCCTTGACTGCACACCTGGGCCGCCAGTTGCGCTGTTGCCGCGCTCTATTTCGGAAGTCTCCGAATTCCGCGTCGCAATCGTTGGTGAATTGACTGAAGCACAAATGGAAAAGGTAAGGGGCTACACCAGATCCGCACGCGTATGCTGAGCGGAGCGTACGACTTCTATACACGAAACAACATTTTTTACTCAGATGTTTCACGGAATGACGCAGTGTTGATTGGTGACATTGATTATGAATTGCTTGAGCATCTCATCTTGGAGCACATTGCAGATGAAGCTGGTGTGGTAGATGACAGCGTGCGTGAAGAGCTAGAAAATGTCCGTGGCCACTCGGACGGATGGCATGTGATGAATGAGCATGATGAACTGAGCATAGTGGAGCGCTGAATTGGCCTGTCCGATGCAGCGAAAGAGCTGCTATCAGGTGAAAGAAATCTTGGCCCAGAGCAAGAGCACAATCAGGAGAGGTCCCCGGACATTCTACGTGAAACGCTCGAACCAGATATCGTCAGATGCGTGTGGTGATCTACTCGCAAAAATGTTTCCTCATTTGTTTCCTTTCGGCCGCGGTCATCCAGGCGAGTCTCGCAAAATTCCTGTTTCGGTGAAAGAGTGTGTAAAACACTATACGATGCTGTCTGAACGCCAATTTGCGGAGGATGAACTCTTTACTTAGTTGCATTTGACCGAATATCGATGATGAACATGTACACTCAACATTCCGTACGCTGCCAGCGTTTTCCTAACCTTCTCAGTGGGTTTGACGGCATTGGTTCTACGGAGCTGGAAAAGGCACTGCTGGAGAATGAACAGCGGCTTCGAGGACAGCGATCGTCGCGGACCGAGAAGGATTCGATTGCCCACCGATTTCTAAAATCAGTAGAAATCGCCTCAGCTGCGGTATGGGGCAGCAACGCAGAGCGCGCAAAGTGCCGGCAGAAAGCATTTACTTATCAGATGCGATTTGGACAACCGTCCCTGTTCTTGACACTAACACCGAACTCTGACAACTCGCTAGTAATGACTCACTACGCTGATATCTGCTCGGTCGCGTCCTGCTTAAAATTTGAACGCCACGATGCCAACAAAAGCAGAACTTCGAGAAGCTAGCCTAGCTAATGACTATGCGTCGACGCGCTTGTTCATGCGGAACGTTGACGCATTTATTGAGCACGTGCTGGGAATGGATCCAGCCACACACGACCAGATGCCATTTCAAGGATTGATTGGAAATGTGGAAGCCTACTTTGGCATGGTCGAGACACAGGGCAGAGGTACACTGCATATCCACTTATTGGTCTGGCTGAAAGGTGTTCCTTCTAGTATTGCGCATTGGAGAATGAACTCAACGGCCATGGTGGTCACGCGTTTCAGAAAACCGTCCAATCTTATTTAGAGAGTGTTGTCTCGAACAGCCTCCCAGTCCCCGTTGAATTGTTTGAGTGTGTCGAATGTGGAGCTTCTTACTCGCAACTAGTTGGGTTGACAATTCCTCAGAGTGCTCGACAGAACCCTCGTCGTGGCAAATTTAGCGCGAAGCTTTGTAGTAAAATTGTGGAACCCGCGCTGGTGCGGTGTGGGGTTTGCGAAACAAAATTCAGCTCTCAGCACAAATGTCCTGTTGCAAAGTCGACCACTCCATTGGCCACCTTGGGAGCGTGAACTTACCGCCACTGAGATTGATGACGCTGCGAGCAAGGAACTCGTTCGTTCATGCTGTTCATGTGATTGATGAACGCGAGAAGACTCACATGCTAGTGCGAAGCGACTGCAAACTATTGACAGAAAAGTATGGATTAGAAGCTACACCAGAAACGGAAAACTTAGGCACAGCCAATGCTCCTCAAATGCAACTTTCAAGTAGTGACAACGACCCATTTCAAAATGACGAGTTTACACGTTTATCGAAGCGCTACCTCCTATGTTGGACGATGCACGAATGGGGCGTGTTGGGATGGATTACATGGTGTCGGCTTGGTCGTTTTGCTAAATCAGCACTGGTGGAGCCATACAAGTAGCTGTTTCAAACGATCAAAACGTACTGTGGATGATTCCTTTTGTAGATATCTATTTCCCCGTGATCGGTCCTCTCAGACAACTTTTGACTTGACTGGGGCTAGTTTGGAGCGGAAAATTGCTCATGAATTTGTTAATGGCTTCAACTACGAGATCATGGCCACATTTAAATGTAACCACGACATACAGTTCCTGCTTGGTGGGCGGAATGTATCCGATCGGATACACTACTGCACAAAATACGTGACCAAGCAGCAGAAAAGGCTTGACTCAGTAGTTGTCATGGCATTGGCATCGTTCCAGCGACGCCAAGTTCGTGAATTGCAGGAAGAATGTGATGATGAGCTCCACTCCACATCGTGGTTGACAAAGTCAAGGAAGCGGATTGCATCATGACCAGCCGCCAAGAAGTAGCGGGTCCTCTTGCTGCGCTTTACCTATATCGCGGATCTTGCTGCTATGAGAGTTCTAGGTGTTCGTTTGTGCCACCGCACGATATCGTTCGCCAGTTGTGCGCTTCAGAAGAGTACTTCTGTTCCTTGGTGAATGCAAGTAACAATGAGGACGGATCGCGCTTTCAGGCCGTATCGTTCTTAAATGATTATATATATCGCCCGAGCAAATTTGAGCGCGTGAATATCTACGAGTTCGCCATGAAGTTCTTCCGAAAGAAAGACGCCCATGCCCTAACTGCAACATACCCTTTCAAGCCTCCGCACCCACTCCAACATTCCCACAGTCTTGGCAAGCGTTTGAAAGAGGTGGTGCCAGTTATTCAGGGATTTCGTCTCCCATTCGTCACAGATTGCTCGCCAAAAGCCATTCGATACAAGCGCGCCATTTTGTCCCTAGTGTTATTCAAATCTTTTCGAACACTAGCGGATCTGATAGGCTCGGAGGGTGACTGCGAAGATCAATGGCTAGATTCATACGAGGAATGGAAAAGTACCTGCAGCGAGTTTGTGACCACAATCATGTGTCATATTGCTGATTACTACTGCGGTGAAGGTCTAGCAAAAGCTAGGACGGCCGACGAGATGAACGAGACAGATTTACGCCCTGGTGTGACTAATATGTGTGCTTCTGAATCGTCAGATGATAGTGATAGTGATGACTCGCTTTTCGATGGCTATGATTGTGAGGATGACGAGGACGCTGCTACGTCTATTGACGACAAGTGCGTAGATCCGTGGGATGTGATAGCAAATACTATCGTGGACACCGAAACGCTCGATCCGAGAGTATGCCCTACTTCGGCGCCTCCGGACAGTCGAACAGCTCGCATTCTGCAGTTGTTCAAAACTCACAGCATGTTAGAGAGGAGCGCGTTCCACACAGTTGAACGCCTGCAACAATCTAGTCTTCAAAATCATTTACCAACCGTTGAAGACATGCGGAAGTGGGTGCAGGACACTGACACCGACAACAAGTTGCGTGACGCCCCTGAATCCTCAAGTAGTGTTGCCGCGAGATACCGAGGTTGTGGAGCTGTTAGATGAGGCACTAGAGGAGGATTCGATGACGTGGTGGAATTCGTCCTGTTGCCAGCCGTCAAAACTGCGCCCAAATGGAACCAAGTTCGCTAGTATAAGCGATATCTCACGAATGTATACATCTCAATCAAAAGCAACACCACGCGCTCAAAATGATTGGAAGAGCATTACTGGCGAGGCGGCAGCAAGTGGAGGATCTTTCCTATGCTAACAGTAGCGACTTAAGCGCCGCTCTCCATCGAGACCAGCTTTGATGTTTCCTTGGCGGGGAGGGTGGCACTGGAAAGAGTCGTGTACTTAACGCTGTGGAAGCATTGTGTGAAAGCTGGAATCGTGCAGACTATCTTATAAAAACAGCACTAACTGGAAAAGCAGCAACTATGATCAGTGGAAGGACGCTTGCGAGTTTCTTACTTCAGTTGAAAAAGAAGCGAAGAACATCTGCTATCTACCTAGACATCTTGGTAATCGACGAAGTGTCCATGATGAAGAAGTATCAGCTAGCCCAACTCGACAAGCTTCTGCGGTGCGCTAAGCGAGTTCCGACCGTGCCGTTCGGAGGAATTCACGTTGTTCTTGTTGGCGACTTCCTTCAACTACCGCCTGTTGGCGGAGAGCCGTTGTATAAATGCCCCGCTGGAAGGCAACTGCAGAATGCAAACGAGATAGCTGGCTATCAACTCTGGTTTTCATTTGACTGCGTCGTCATGCTTGAGGAATCCGTGCGCTTTCAGGCAGATCCCGAATGGGGTCGTCGTTGTAAATACGCACGCAAGGACATCTGGTTACCAGAGTTTGTTGATATAATAAACTCGCATATCACGGATGCAACCCATGTTTTGGATGATTTCTTGGTGGGGGAATTACCTACATTTATTACGCCAGACAACCCCACGCGCCTCTCGATAAATAGCCTATTTATCTCAACCGCGATGAATATGATGCCAGATGGAGAGTATCCAGTTCGTGTTGTGGCCAATTTCAAAGGGCACCTTGGTAAACTAGGAAAAACGGAGGTGAAGATAGTTATGAGCCTTCCAGATACGAAATTTGGCAGAATGGCGCCGTACCTCGACTTGATAATCGGAATGCCAATACAGATTACACAAAATATTCGAGCAACCAAAATGGTAGCAAACGGGACGTTGGGTTCTCTTGAAGAAATTGTCTACCAGCCGGATACTACATTTTTGCGTTGTGCTTGATAGTATTGGCGGCTTTATGGTGAAAATACCAAGCTTGCCGCCGGTAGCGCTGATCGTCAGAATTTGACGTGGCGCCTCTGCTGTGTCGATGCAAGGATGCACCGACTCCGATCTATTTCCTCTGTTCTCGGACGCGCGGCCTTACAATCAATGCGATATCAAGCTCCCGCCCAGCAAAGCACGAATTCCACGGCGTCTCGCACTTCGAGTTGAGCAGTTTCCAATTGTCTGTGCCATATCTTCTACAGTGTATAAAGTTCAAGGCGAGACACTCAATAATATGGTTGTCACCGAGTGGCGGTCAGAGAATCGACTCGCCAACAAGCGAGAGCAACCATATTTACTCGTGTCACGAGTAACTTCCAGAAATGCATTCCGAGCGCTGCGTCCACTAACCGATGACATTATTCGGTGGGCTCGGCCGTCGGAGGAGGCATTGCGGGAAGACGAGCGGCTTCAACGTCTGAGTGATCAGATGCTGCAAAGTTCTACCAGCCCGAGTGTCAGACTGTAAAAATGCTCCTATCAGTTTTTGCCATAATGTTTCGTGAAATATCTGGACCGTTCATTGCCTCATTGCCAAACTAGCAAGCAGTGCCGTAGCAGGAGACTTGGAGATGGAGCGACTCCCTGAGGCCGGACGCCGAAACCAAGCGATCGAAGAGGATACTGCGCTCCCCACCGAGAGGCCAGCAAGCGCCAGGGACAGTGAAGCCGTTCAAGCTGCTGCCGTGGAGCTGAGGGAACCACGACTGGGTCTTGGCGATGCCCACCGCGTAGCCGACGAGTCTGACGCCGACCAGTCTGACGCCGACCTCGAGGATGCTGTTCACGACAATCAGACGCAGATTGATCGTATCAGCGCATTTGAGCAAAGAGCGATGCCGGTGACGTTTCCTGCAGCTACTGTCAACTCACCACCTGTGTCTCCGGCACGCCCACCACCTTCAGGAACTGTGAACGCGCTTATTGCAAGGTGCTGGTCAGGTGATTTTCGTTATACCCCATTGCCAGTGCGGCCGCTGACGCTGGAAACAGCTGAAACACTCTCGTCGGGAAGTGAGTCGTCCGATTCTGAAGACACGGCGTCAGATCCACCTGCAGATGAAGCTGAGGAAAAGGCTGCTCACCCACGGGTCCAAGGTGATACTTCGCGTACCAGTGACAGCGAAAGCAGCCGTTCGCCATCCGAGTATGTGCCCTCGGAGGAAGAATCCGACGACTCATAAGGAATGCAGCGTGCTATTGCAGGACATCCGTGGCGGAAGTAGGTAAGGGTTCAAACACGAGTTGTTTTTAATCAGTGTGGCCTCCCAAGTTCAAAAGAGATCGCACTGACTTTGCAGGTAGTTTGAGAAGAAAGCTAGTTGGTTTCTCTGCAAGATAATACACAGTAAGACTTGCACAAATGACAGATTCAATACATGTTGCGAGATGAATTATTTGGGTGGCTAAGCTCAACGACAGACATTAAAAAACGTAGCATCAAAAGCAAACAAATGAAGTTGCAGCACCCCTTGGAAGTTGATGGTTTGGACAAAGTCCAAATTGGCATTGGTCACCCACGAGCTTGGCCAAAGAAGAACGAGTGGTAGCGGTTGAAGTGTCGGCGTAGCGACGTCACGCTGGACGCCACAAACGGACAGTTGTGGACGCAGCAAAACGGGCTTTCATCGGCAACAGTGGCGCCGTCGACGACAGCCACGAGGTGCGGATCCGATCCTTCCTCATCTCTCTGGTAGTTCGGCGTGTCGAGGTAGGCATGCACAAGTAGGTTGTTGGTCTCGTAGCCAGAAGTGGCGTAGATGAAGTCGCCACGTAGCAGGATCATGTCGCCCTTGTTCAGACGGATGATTTGTAGGTTCGACCGCAGCGCGACGAGGTGATTCCAGCCATAGCCGTAGAGAATGGTGTTGTCTTGCGTCGCAATGAGAAGTTCACCAGGAACCGAGCTTAGCTCAGCGGCGTGGATGTCCGGTAGCGGAGGTGGAAAAAAATCACGACGGACAGGCGAATCAACCGCTCCGGCGATTGTACGCAACGCACTCCATTCCGTAGCAACCGTGTGAGGAAAGAAGGTCATGATGTGGCGCTCGAACGTAACCTCCAACACGCGGCAAATTGAATCAGGTAGCGAAGCCTTCACGCGTAGAGGGTCGAAAGCCTCGCCATTCCACATGCCGTTGCTGAAGGGCAACTCGTCATGACGAGCGACTGAGCGCAGGTTGTTGACAAACTCGTCAGGCACAGCGTTGAAAAAGGTCAGGGTCCCTTCTTGAGCAAGCCGCCCGCGCGCGTTCATGGTGACCATCGAGACCGATGCTTGCACCACGAAGAATATGTGAGAATGAAAGCATATCCGCGGCATAAAGTTGGTCAAACCAAGATGCCCAAGTTCGTGGTGACCATGGGTGGGGGCCAACAGAAAGCAACCTCAACCTATACACCAGTGCTATCAATTGGATGCTCGACAGCTATTTCTCGTCGTCGCGCACATCAACAGCGATTCAATTTGCTGACGTTCATTTTCCAACCGTCCTAATAAATCACGTTGAAGACCATTTGCCTTCAACTTTGACTTCGTTCTAGATATGCGTCGTTGCATATATTAATGCTCGGCGCATGCTGCAGACGTGAGGCAGAGGATGGAGTCGATAAGCCCTCGCTAAATTTGGTTTCAGCGTCCTGTGTGGGCGAGAGGTGAGCGCCGCGTGCTTCATTACAACCTGTCTGAGCCTGTCCGTCATGCTAGAAGCACGCGCTGCTTCAGTAAGTGCAGCGCCAGCATCGCGCCCGTCGGAACGGCACGTACCATGGGTTGCTGGCCCAATGAATTTGATCCAAGGACAGATAGTGGGTGTCAACTACAGTATCTTGACAGCGTCGGTTGGCCTTTGATCTCATTCAATAGACCAATTCGAAAGGCACGCATCGTAGAAGCGCTAACTCGGCAGAATTTTAGGGCAGAATCCGTAAAATGGGTGTTGAGCGCCACAATGGTGCGCACCTCTTACTCGGATAGATAGTCCGCATGAGCCACGCCGTTAGCGCGTGATTGTTCACATCATAGCCAACATCACGATTTACGGTCAAAGCTTTTGACGAGGAAGTAGTAGTGGCTTGCGATGCACATTGAGTAGCAGAGGAAGTTTAGTTGCACGGTCTCCACTAGAGAGGTGATAGACACATTGGATCCGGTTTAGATATGATGTGGTACGCTCACGACGCCTTTGCGGCTGCTACCATCTCCTTCGTTAAAGCCTATCCTATCACCAACTCGAATGTTGAGCCACGACACAACAACTCCGTTTGCGGAGCGATTGGCCCGTGCATCGTCGCTCACAATTGATTTTGCATCATGGTCGGCAAAACTCGCCAGACCCGCTCTCCTCCGCCACTTCCGGTGCAGCAAGACTCGTCGCCTCCGAACCCAACGGGAGCAACAACACCTCGCCAAACTCCGTACGAACGAATGCGAGATCTTCTAGCCTCCCGCGTTGTTAACAGCACAGCCGACGCGATCTCTACTGTGGATGGTACGGAAATGCACATTGCAAGGTGCTGGCACAATACCAATGACTAACTCATTTGTGTAATTACAGATCTCCAGGCTTACATCAGGGCAAACGGAAATGCTGGACGAGTTACTATTCGACTGAAGCTACTGTGGGTGTCGAGTCATGTCCACAAACAGTGGAAGTTTGTCCGACTGCACTTTATTGACGCCGAGTCACCGGAACCTCTGGAGAAGCTACTAGAGGTACGAATGTAACGCGTTGTTATCTTGTACTTCAAGCGCTGATCGTTCGATGAATTGCAGATGTTCCGTGACCAATACGCAGGGAACGCTGCAGACGTCGACTCGGTACTCTTTACAGCAACATCATGGGATGTAGATGTCGAGGACAACAACCTTCCACCTGTCGGCGCCATTGTTCAGATCTCGGAATACTCAAACCTCGGACTCTTTCGAGACACGCAGTGCCAGGCAACCGTTCGACTGGCTAACTTGACGTGGGTTAAACTCGACCCGGGTACAGCGACCAACGCACACAGAGCTCATGGCTAGTTTATAGCATTCCATCCTTACGTTTTGCATATCAATGCAGTTGTTTTACGTTCGACGCATTACCGTTGCATCTGATAATCTGATTCCTGCTTCTCATTGGCTACTCACTTGCAGGTGCCCTCGCTGTGCCGCACAAAGGACGGCTTCATCACTTCCGAACCTGCCGCGAGACGCTCACCACAACCGAAACATTGTAAGTATTCGTATCTTGTTGTACCCTGCACGCTATGATCGCTAACAGTGATCTATTTCGCTACACTGATGGTGTAGATGACCAAAACGCCAGGATCTCGCAATTACAGCCTCAGCGAGCAACTGCGTCTGGTAGTAGCAATCGGACGTGTTCTCCTCACTGATCGCGAAGGTTGGAAGGCGATCGAGAAGTCTTTCAACGCGGAAAGTTCATCCACGCTGCAGCATCGAGCGACGGATAGTTTGAAACGGAAGTTTGCGCGGCTTTGTCGGAACAATGCACGAATGGAGAGGAACAATCTGTCGTCACTGCACAAGCTGGTTCGCGAAACCAAGTGCCGCCTTGATGATCGAGTGCGTTGTCAGAGTTTACAGTACGGCGGATCGTCAACTCCGACGGAGTGCGGTGATGAAGATGCGCTGATGACGCCGAGCAGTGCTTTTGCAAGTGGCGGCGCGAACAATGATCGGTCTCGGGTGGACGCTAGTCGGCTGTTGGGTTCGGATGCGGGAGCTGAAAGACGAGCGCTCAATTCTGCTGAAGTTTGTGATTCTAGATCAGACACCACCTCTACCGCTTGCAATGCAGCTGTAGAACGCATCGGCTTGGAATACGAAGAACACCGCGCAAATGGCTCAATTTGTGCGTGTGTACGGGATGATATACCTCGAGAGCAACGTGGGCAGGGATCAAGTTGTGTGGCGGCGGAACTTCATTTACTCGTGGAACAACTGCATGGCTTTCAGACGACACTTCTCCACAAGTGCATGGCATACGTCAGACTTGTGGTCAAGCTGCCGGCAGCAAAAGTTCATCCTGTTACTAAGTCCTAGCACTCTAAGCAAAATAGATTTAGGATCGGCTCTCGAGCAGATTGTTGTTGGGCCGGTTGGGAAGAAGTTCGTGTGGAGCCTGGATTCCTTCCGCAAAGGTGAGTGAGAGCAGTTACCCGAGGACTACAATCTAGCGATGGGGACTTAAAAGATGGCGCTCAAGGCCACAGCGTAGAAAGCTGCCAGCAAAATCTCCTGCCGCACTGTCATTTCGTATTAGTCGCCCTCCTAAGCGGTGGGTGCGGTCTGTTCAATTGTGCTCACTAGCATCAGGGTTTGCAATCAAAACTCACTGTTATGCTTTGAATGTGATCTAGCACACAATGGCCGGGCGCGGGAAGGGTGCGAAAAGAGTTGGCACCGGTGGGGCGAAGCGCCACCGCTTCATCCTACGCAACAACATTGAAGGTATCTCAAGATCCTCCATCCGCAAACTTGCTCGGTGCGCAGGGGTTGTTCGGATGTCAGCCTTGGTCTACCATGAGACTCGTGCTGTGCTCAGCGTATTTGTTCGACACCTCGTCCGGGACGCAGTTGTTTACTCAGAACACGCGAACCGAAAGACCGTCACCAATATGGACGTCCTGTATGCTTTAAAGCGACAGGGCCGGACGCTCTACGGCTTTGAGTAAATCTCACTGCAAACTCACATACATAAACTTCAAATATACCTCACATCAACCTCGACTAATTGGACAGTAGTGCGCAAAAGCACACTTTCAGCCTGTATTTCAGTTTATTTCAACAACAGAATAGCATGCCATACAACCAGAACAAAACGAGCAAGCAAATCAAACACAAAATACTTGTGTGGTTTAGCGGCGGCCTACCATTTGCTTTCAACCTGTTCGAACCCTACGACTCGCCGCACACACAACCGTGAATCGTGGACTTACTCCGACGCACTGCTCTCCAAATCATTCGGAGTATACTCCGACGTAGGAGGACTTTGAGCTTGCTGGATCGATTGATCAGCAGCGGCGTCACTCGCACTTGACGAATCATCACCAGCTGTCGCTTGCCCAGTGCCTTGATCACCAGCCGCCTTCGCCTCATCGCCTTGGGAGCCTTGGGTTTCAGCTTGATCACAGTCGGAGAAACTCGCGCTTGGCAAATCGTCATCGCTAAACTATTGTTCAGCTGCCTTCTCCTCATCGATATTCCATTGCTCCGCTGCCTTCTCATCACTTAGGTTGTCTTGGTTTCCAACTTGATCACCGTCGGCGCCACTTGGCGCATTTGCAGCGCTAGACCCCTGCTGTAGGCTCACTGCGCTAATGGGGCGTCGTGCGGCCTTGATACGTTCTTTATGACCCGCCCAGCGCAGGTGTCGGTTGTATAAGATGTCATCACCGTACTGGTCATGGCAGGAGGTTTCGGCACGGACGCTAGCCTCACAAGCTTCGTCGTACTCGTCGCGCCGGTCTGCCAGCTCCGTCACAGCGTCGTCCACCGTTGGGCTCCCCGGTCGATGATCCCGCACCAGCCGCCGAAGTTCTTCCTCCGCATCAGCTACAGCCGTAGAAGCTGCAAGCTTTGCAGCAAGAGCCCGGTGGCGACTTTCTTCTGCTGCCTGCATTGGAGCCTGGAAGTAGAACGTCAAATAAGCGAGACATCTCAATAAAAGTCTTCAAGTGAACGTACTGCATCGCTTTCCATCTACTCAGCAGTATTCTGAGCGCCTTTCGCCGCAAATCCTAGTAATGGACTTTGGCGTTCGGCCTGGCCGCATATCACGTTACTCGGCCTCATCACTCGCAGCGCTGCCAGTCAGCGCCACCCTGTCTCCCGGTGCTACAAACACCACCGCCCTAAGCTGCCACATTGTGTTGCCGACGCCGCCCTCGACCGCCAAACTGCGCTGCTGCTGACGCCGTCCTAGGCACGGTGCTGCACATGACACTGCTGGACGCTTCCACGACGCTTTGACTGCTGCACTGGGGCCACACTGACTAACTGTAACGGGACACAAACATGGTCGTCCCATGCTAGGAGGGCAATACACATACCATCCATAATACAGTCTATGGGCTTAAAAACATGGGCACAGAATTGGCTAATTCAAGAGGTAATTTCAAGGGCTAAATTCTTCGAACTACGCCCTCCCCCGGGACGGAACCCGGGTAAGCAGTCCAGCACATTAAACCGGCAGTTTTTTTCTTACCGATATTTTACAACGAGAATAGGGCTAAACGTTTCTAACGCGTTGCAACGTGTTTTGCGACACCACCTCTCGACCACCTTAGAGCGAAAGAACACGCTATCGCTTCAGGGGGTAGTTTCGAAACCTCTCATCAGCCTTAGAAGCGTCATGCAGTGGTTTTCAACCGCACGCCCTCTTAAGTAGCTGAGAGCTCAAGGAGCACCCAACGCTTCAGGAGGGGGTGCAGATCTAAAGCTCTAAAGATCACAAATAGCTCATTCCGTATTCGACTTCAGTTCAGAACTAATTTATTTATTTTCTCCAAAACAAATTAAGGGGGTATGTATATAGATACACCACACTGATAACATGTCGAACGAACTAACTTTCGGAAAATACAAGGACACGCCGATCAAGGAAGTATTTACTTCCGATCCTGGCTATTGTCGATGGATGCACAACCAGCCAAGTCTCAATATTAGTGATGAGATTAGGGATTTTCTTAAAACAAAGTTCCTCAATGACGATAACTCTTATATGGTGGCCTGGGGTAAGTCCAAGGGTAAGACACTTACGCAAATCAGTCTAATCGATTCTAATTATATCGATTGGCTTCGTAAGAGTCCATTCGTAATTGAGAAATGTCCCAAGCTGGTCAAGGCTTTAGAGACTAATTAAAAAAATATTTTTTTTTATCAAGAAGACTTAATCACGATTGATCCTGATATATAAAGTCTTATGATATAATAATGAAAGGATATATCTATAAGATCACCAACGCCAACGAGTCTATCGTATATGTCGGTAGTACCACGAGTACTCTTGAACAACTATGGGCTAAGCATTCAGTAGCGTATAAGAGATGGAACGAAAGTAAGGTACGATGTGGTGCTATGATTTATCATCATTTTCGAGAACATGGTATTGACGCCTTTGCTATTCACTTAGTCAGTGAGCATGAAATTGAAGAACGGAAGAACTTGCTTCAGTTCGAGCAATTAGTCATCGATTCGACGAAGTGTGTTAATAAGAACGCTGCTATGCTTACGGATGATCAGAAACGAGAATACCAACAGCAGTATCACAAAGATAACAACGAACAAATAGCTGAACAGAAGCGAGAGTATCGCAATAAAAACAAAGATCGTATAGGTGCAAATAATCGAAGGAAAATCGATTGTGTTTGTGGTGCTACTGTTTCAAATCGAAACATGGCAGCGCATCGTCGATCACAGAAACATCAGCAATATCTATCAAATCAAAGTTGATCATATTTTTTTTCTGAATGAAACCTAAGCGGTGGTAAAATCGAGAACCTCCCCGGTTAGTCTATCAAAGTCAGCTCCTGCTCGCTAACTACGAGAATCAGCATATTTGTTCCCTGGCATCCTGCGTTAACACCGCTTACCTGAATCGCCTGAGGTACATCACGCTCCGTTAGGCGGCTAACATCAGCAATCAGAACGCGGTTAGTTAGAGACCAGGTCTGACAGTCAAGACGACCATTCACCAGCTCAGGAGTCAGATCACCGTTAATCGAAGCGATCTTAGCGATTTCATTAGTGAAGTGGTGGAAGTCATAGTCGTGGCTGATGTCAAACGTCTGCTGGGAACCGATACGAACGTTAAAGTTGCGGATACTGGAACCAGGGTGAAGAGTCCAAGGAGGCGAATCAAAAACGGACTCTGGAACTCTTGTACAGCTGCGGAAGCGAAACTACCAGTCTGTTCAGCAAAAAGGAAGGAGAATAACGTACTTAGCATTCTTAACAGAAGCCGATAGCTGAAGATCAAATGCAGCATTAAGCTGAGTCGACTGCTTACCAGTACCAGCGCGCTGGTAGAACCACTGAGCATAGCAATCACTGTATCGAACCTTCTTCATAGGCTTGGAGATAATTGCCTGAGGGTTCTTAAGATGAACGAACGGTACATACAGACGAGAAGTAGTGAATGGCATGTACGTACCATCGATGGTCGGTTCAAGGGCATTGACGACGGTGCCCCAAGAAATGCTGAATGGAGCAGAAGGAGCAAGAACACCAGCCATAGGATTACCCGTGGAAGAGCCGCAACGATCACAGGACAGACATTACCACTGGCGAGAGTAGTACTGGTTAGCGACATACCCTTCGACGCATCTACAGCGACAGACGAAGTACCCTGATTGACGCGGAAACGGAGACGGATTTGAGGATTAGGCATGAGGTCGAGTTCCTTGAAAATGGGGTGGAGGTCGGTTAGCTTAACCTTAAGCATGTAGTTCCACGTTCCCATGATAGCGTTAGCAGTAGCAGCACCCGATACAAAGGCACCACGAGCAGTTTGGTTAGCAATTGTAGTGGAGGCAGCAGCTCCACCGACTGAAGGCCACGCCGTAGAGAAATCAGAACCAGCATTAGGATGGTTCGACAGTAGGCGCTTTACGAGCCCATCGTTAGGGATGGATGCACCGCCCGAGGGGCCAGTGGTAGCAAACGAACCTGAGAATGCAGTAGTGTTGGAGTATCCATCTCCAGTAGTCGAGCTGGTCGCAGAGCTGTACAAAGCGGACTGAGCAGCATCCGGATATAGGAATGACTCCGCTCCATGCTTTTCAACGTACTGAGGACTATAGCTTGTCTGAGCACGGACATTGTTTTAAAACAGCTTGTAATCAGCTATCGAGACAATGGTCTTGCCATTTAGTTCCAGCGACATGCTATCAATAACATTCCAGTTGCCACACTTCAGAGTGGAACAGAAACGATTGGCAGGCAGAGTCTGAGCAGTAGCACCATTCTTCATCGATACCTTGTATGGGAGCATGATGTAAGCATCGCGAAGACAAGCAAATCCTTCGAAACCATTAAGCTGAGCAGTGGCATCGATAGTAATAACACCATTCTGGTACGATCCCTGGTTGAGATCGATTACAAACGGTACTCGCTTGCCAGAAGATACCTTGATCTCCAGATCGCTCTTGAGCGAGCTCTGGTACGAATATTGGTCGGATAGTTGAGTTTCACTCATCGTTGATTGTATATGGTTTCTAATATAATTTGAACGAAATTAAATATTATGAGCGACCTTATCAAGCCAATCACGTCCGGTCATGATCTGATCGAACTCGCGAAAACAATTGGAGTTCATTTGGATGATATCTATGAATCGAATGAAATAACAACACCTATCTCAAAGAAAGGTTCATATCTGGTTTTACTTAGACCACCTAACCTTGATGTAGGACACTGGCAGGCTGTCCATAATGGTGAATTCTTCGATTCAATGGGAGAAGCAGCACCAACGAAGTATGGTATCGGGAGTATAATCCCAAGCAATTCCAAGGTACGTATGGAGATTACTGCGGAATATGGTGTATGCTCTGGCTATATTCCAAGCAGCATAAGAAACCACAAGTCTTTTCAAAGATGAAAGATTTAAATTTAACTATTCTTTAGCTCAGGAAATATAGATTATATCATGTATCGTGAATTAACGATTTCCAGTGGTATTCCAGGTCCCAAGCTGACCAAAGCTTTCAAGACTGGTAGCTAAGTCTTACAGCTGACCAACTCAAGGGTAGTGGATCGGTTATCCATCTTCACCCCGCGTCATATGAGAAGGCGCTTAAAGCTCGCAAGGCAGGTCGCGGTGTGCGGCTTGATATCACAAGACACGAAGTCAAGAAAGGATACAAGCGAGCTCAAGGAGGTTCTATCTGGTCCAAGGTATGGGGGGGTATTAAATCCGCCTTCAAGTTTGCAAAGGACTCAGGTTTGCTATCCCGAGCTGCCGACGTCGCTGTCCCCGCTCTTGCAACCGCGCTGGGAGCTCCACAGGGTGCTATCCCAGCACGAGCGGCAATCCGTTCCATGACTGGAATTGGCGTTTATGATTCTGATAGTGATAAAGAAGGAGGACGTCTAACTATGACGGATATTAAGAAAGGAGCGAAGCGTGCTCTTTCGTATGCTAAACGTAGAGGAATTCTAACCGATGTAGTCGATTCTGGTGAGAAGTACCTACTATCCAAGGCAACCAAGCCTGAGCATGGAGACCTAATCAAATCTATTCGAGGTGAAGTCCGTCGTCGATATGGCGTAGGCGTTGTCAAGCCAAAGGGTAAGAAATTTGCAAAGGGATCCCAGGAAGCTAAGGATCACATGGCTAAGATTCGCGCAATGCGTAAGTCTGGTGGCTCCTTCCGTTTGTGAGGAAAAAAAGCATTAGCTAACTTATTTTTTGGCCTCAGCAACAGCATGATCGAGACTGATGTATCGCGAAAGATAACCTTCTTGTCGTTTTGGTTGTAGATACTGATAGTAATTGTAGATCGAGAGCCATTATGACAATTCATCCATGTATACTGACTCGGTTTATATGAAATAAGCTTTTCAATTGCTGCATCACCTCTATCAAAGGCACTGACAATATCACCAGATGCAAGGTACTCATTTTTGATCAGATCGCAACGTACGATGTACGAAATGGTGGGGTGAATCTGAGGAATGACGTTAGATAGCTGAGCACTGGCAACAATCTCTGATGTAGCAGGATATGTTCCTGCAGTAAGGCCAACCACTTTTCCAAACTCAGCATTATCGATAATAAGACGTGGGACGAGAGTGGTGGTAGGTAATCGAGTGCCACCAGCTGAGTATAGTCCAGTAGCTGGCTTTGTCCAAGTACCTCCGAGAGTTAGTAAAGTTGTGGGCGTCGGAGAAAAATCTACCTGGCATGCGTAATAGACACTGTTTTCACTCAGCTTTAGGTAGAATACGTTGTTTCCAGATGGATCGATCAAATATGCTCCAGCATTAACAAGGGCTGCCTGAATGCTGCGATTTACATCATCGTAGGAATAAATGCCGTCAGGGAGAGTAATACTGATAGTAGAGGTAGTCGCCGCAGTCGGGACTTCGACCTTGAAGCTTGTGTTTTGGAACTGCATCGCGTCGATATTATATTCCGAGTTGTACATGCTGATGCTTTGGACTGCGCATACTACATCACGAAAGTCAGCAGCTGAACCAGGGAACGAGTATTTCCAAGTTGAGTTGTAGTTATCTTGAACGAGATTAGTACTGTCGAGTTTCAGAAAGCTCGCCATTTTAGTTGTATATGATGTTAAGCATTTTTCTGATTGACTAATTGGAATTACTCTTCCATCGCGATAGGTCTGTCAAAGTTGTACCTGCTTTGGCCCTTCACCGAGTCGATAAACAATATTTGTCCTTTTTGCTCAGTGGCTTTATTGTAGTAATAGACGATCGATCGATCATCTACACCCTTGATATTGAAATCTTTCACAACCATCTGTAAATCACGCTTGGAATTCGCTCTTAGGATAGCTACATACTTTGAATTCAAGCGAATCATCTTATCAGTAGCAAAGTAGCTGTGGCTAAGAAATATGGTACTCAATTTGAAGTGTCGGCCTCTTGTAAAATAATGTGAGAAGACATTCTTCTGGAGTAGCTTATCGTTGCTATAATCGTCTATGATGACAAGCTCAGGTTTGTTGGAACTCATTGGAGTATGGCGTACTTGATCAACTTTTGGGGGCATATCTGGATCAGCAAAAGTAATGAAATCCTCGAGCTTACTCATAGAGCTCTTGGTGTGGTTTGCGGGCAATGATCGTTAGATGCGCGAACACGTGTGGAGAATGCTTGAGGATGAACATACAGAGGTTGTTCTTCCCACTGAATGAGGGGCCAAGGACAACCATTCTGAACAACGTTTTGATGTCAAGAGCAGGTATATCACCCATGCCAGCAGACTTGAATTTCTTTGGCAAGGAAGCACCAAAGTCTGGAATTCCGCTCATGATCGTGTCTTTAATCACTCGATCTATATAGCTCGAGACAAAACAACTATGAGTTCAGGTTTTCATATCCTCAGCCAATTTTTACATCGCCGATCTATAACCCTGCATTCTATTTAACATTGGATGCGAGTGGATATCTAACCTATGAGTATGCGCAGACGCTTTATCTTGATAAGAATGATTACCGCTTGACTTACATCACAGGAATTACTCCGGGGACAACAACACAAGGTATAGCTCTCGTTCCAGGTACTAATAATGATATCAGTGGAATTGGAGCATTATCATGTAGCAGCCTAACCGTGAATGGTTCCAGTGTATCATCTCCTCCCTCGTACGTAGTCGGTATTACTCCCGGAACGGCCGCGAACTCAAAGGCATTGGTTCTTGGAGCATCTGGCGAGATTGGAACGATAACATCGCTGACTGCAATCAATATTTACGGTACGCTTCAAACTGGAGCTCAGACGGCCATTACCTCTGTTGGAACTCTAACCAATCTAACGCTATCTACAGGTGGAACGGGTCTTCAGATCCCAAATCTAAAATTTTATAACTCAACAACCTTGATATACGATAATTTCGATCATTCGGCATTCATTGGTTTTTCATATGGAGGTTGCGTCGCATCTAAAGCTCTTGTAGTTGATTCGAACAAAGATATTGGTTCTATCCGTAATTTGACATGTACAGGGGCGTTTACGGCATCGACATCTGTATCAACACCATCGATCACAACGGACACGATTACGAAATCCGGAACACAAACGATGAGCGCAACAACGTTGAATCTCAATCCAACGACACTACAGATTCGTGGTACTACTCTATCAGCAACAGCGACCGAGCTTAATGCTCTAAGTGGTCTAACCGCTACAGCAACAGAGCTGAACTATAATGACATAACGACGCTGGGTTCCTTCCAACTATCGAAAGTTTTGACGCTGGATGCATCGGGGAGAGGACTTATGCCACTCGGCACGGCGGATTTCAAATTGTCTTAGATTTTACGGAAATACAGCTAATCGAGAGACGATTAATATCTATCGCGTGAGTGAAATGGATTGGTTATCGCGAGTCGAACTACTTCCGCGTCCAATAACAAGACATATCCGATCCTAAATCTGATATCAACGGACAACCCATCTACATTCGTCGCGGGTATCTCAGCTACCGCTGCTGACCTCTTGCTTGTGTCTTGGAACGACAAGCCGACAACTGGATTCACATCACAGACGCATCGCATGTGCTTCGATATTGGATTTACCCGACCTTATAAAACCGGGTACCCGTATACGTTCGGATTGGTATCATCGGCTGATGTTATTTGCCTTGCACCTAATGCGACGACCGCTACACCAACCGGTAATGGATGTCTCTATCTGGTGAGCGATACGATCGACAAAATGCTTTTTAATACGAATACCCCCTATACGAACGCGAGTTATGGAACAGCGCCTATAACGCTGAACAATGAAAATATCTACATCAAAGCATCTAACGACCTCAATGGGAACAGTAGCGCATTTGATATGCCACTATTGATGGTTTCGAGTCATGCAACACCTGTGGAAGTCGCTGTTCAAATCGGCAATAGTAGTAATGCAACGAGCACCAATAGTGGATATGTCGGAACTACCACTAACAACGACTTCGTACTAATGAGTAATAATTTGAGACGTCTGACGATTACCGCCGCCGGAAGAGTAGATATTGGAACGGGTACGCCTGTTGCTCCGCTTCAAGTTTCATCAACGGTTAGCTATACATGGAATAGCGCCGGAAATGTGGGGTTGACCGTATATAGGATAAGAACAGACTCTGGAATTACTGAAACGGCCACTGGAACCCCTATCCCCTATACCAACGTCTGTTGCATATTTAATGGATACATTGGCTGTGAGGCAATGGTGATGCAATCAGATCGCCGCCTGAAGCAAGATATCGCTGATGTTCCCATCGAGCGCGTCGAATGTCTCTATAAGTCTCTAAAGTTCAATCTTATAAATGGAAGGCTCATCCAGATAAGCCTAAGGAATTGGGTCTGATCGCTCAGGATGTTCTCGATCAAGGGTTCTTAGATCTAATAGGTCGCGTCCCTGATGGTGATCCGGAGCTCACGGAAGGTACTGATCCATGGTTAGAGCCCCAATGTGTAAAGCTCAGCGTCGATTATCCAAAGCTCAGCGTCTATAACATGCGGATGATCCAATTGATGCTCGCGCGAATCGAGATCCTTGAAAAGGATCAAATCGACGTGCATGCACGTCTCGAAGAGTTGGAATCAAAATTAGCTGCACTAACATAGAGCAATGACTGCGTTCAAGTTTCGCATTTCTCGTCGGAAAGATAAAAAATATGATGCTGTGTTTGCTGATGGCCACGTTGTAACTTTTGGGGGGAGAGGCAGGCCTCTCGGGGTTCACCCGAGGGTCTGACGACCTCGGGCATCGCCCGTCTTAAGCGGAATGGTGAGCCTTATGCTCAGTACAAAGATCGGACGATCTTGAAGGCTTACAAGCCCTACGATCACAAGGATAAGAAACGACGTGAAGCATACTACAAGCAACATGGATCCATCGACGAAGAAAATCCATACACAGCCGACTGGTTTTCGAAAACGTTTTTATGGTAGATAATATAGGAATCATGGGTGTATGCCAAGTAAAGAGCTCAAAACCAATTTAACGTATGATAATCCAAATCAGGTCGTAGGATCAACCATGCTTAGAGCGGATCAGATAGTAGTCTTAGGGGATTCAGTATTCCTCCCAACCAAAGATGCTGATGGTGAGGATGCTATACTTGAAATATCTATCAACGATAAAAAATCGAAGTCCATCGAGGATATCGAAATAAACTCGTGCGGAGTGGCATTAAGTAAGCTTAGAGCCCTTGCCTTCAGGCTATTGCTTAGATAGCAAACGTCTTCACAGTCTTTTTTTTCTTGGGTTGGTAAGCCCACATACGACCACCTTCGGTTTGGGTCGAAGCATCTACCTTTCTGATTGACTTATCGAGATCAGTGGCTACTACAGCGGCCTGAGTCTTCTGAGGGCGGTCATGAATGATAAGATTCTTCATGATAGCTTTGAGTTCAGCGACATTGTTGTCGGCGTTATCACCATAGCTACCGGATAAGCTGGAAATAATGCGGGGGTTAAAGAAGAACATGGTGTTTATAGTAGTCGAGTTATAATCTCCTTGAATTCTTTATCATCAATTAAGACGATTGCTGTACATATCCACCGTGAGAGACTTGAGCTGCTTGATGATGCTCGGATTATCATTCCCGAGCTCGATCTCGCCCTTTAACTTGTCATACTCAGCACGAAGTGTTTCAAGTGGATCTGTAAGCTTATCGTGGAAATTGTACTGGAGATGAGTGATCACAAGGATCTCCTTGAACTTTTTTTTATCTTCGACGCTGAGGTTGTCATACGTTGGTTGAACAATATGGTTCTTATATACGAGACTCCTGATCATTGTTGGTAGGCTATCACTAATCTGACACTTAGGACCGCATTTGCGTCGATTCGGCTGAACAATGACGAGTGTCTTAGCATCAAGGTCAGGGATACGAATGTACTTGCTTCCGAGCTGACGATAAACGTATGCACTGGGTGTTGCCAAGCCCTGAATCTCATTGAGGTTGTATGTTCTTCCACGTCTTACCACACCATCAAGAGGGGCAACACCTGCTCCTCTTAGACCACGCCCTTTTAAACCACTACCTTTGTTGGCTACATCGCTATAAGCTTTAGACTTCGCGTTGAATACTGCTTTAGTAGCCCTCATAGCTGATTTGGCTGCCTTTAGTGCCGATCGAGCTGCTTTTGAGGTATTGCCCTTGACTGCCTTCTTAGCTTCGTAATATCGCTTTTGAGCCTCACCATATTCCTGATAAGCCCGTTCAGAGTCATCGTGTAGCTTTTCCAAATCTACTTGCACATAAGGCTCAAATATTTTGACGTCTGATATCTTGACCTGTGCTTAGGATAGCTTCGTTCAATATTTTGAGATTATCGTCGAGAATTTTGCGTCTGTGCTGATCGAGTTTCTTGCTTTCAACCAATTTTTGCTGCTTCTTCGTCATTTGAGGGGAATGCATACTCAACATCATTTAGATACCCATTCAAGTCATCAATCCATCGAGCAACGAAACGAATGTATCGATCCATCTAATACTCTTTATCAAGCCCTTCCACGCTTCTCCTGATACTTGCTTGTGTTTTCCATTTCTAATATTCAATGGTTTGGTTTCAGATGGCTCACCAAAGCAGTAGTCCTGGTGAGTTTAACATTGCTCTTAGTCTCAACGATTGGTTTTAGTCTAAATGGGATTTGAAACCACTGAACCAAGTATCTGTACTTTCCAGTTCACATCTTTTTGTGGTCTAAGATCTTCTCTGCTTCAAGGATATCACCTCGATTGATAGTTGCTTCAGTCGTCGCCGATTGCACCATCTTGAGATCATTGGGAGCCTTGTAGAGTGTGTGCCCATTTTTTGACTTGATTTGGACGCGATAACCATCCATACCTACAATCGAGTACACAGATTTACTCCACCTAGCAGCTTCCTTATCAAACGTCCTCTTTTTTAGTCGGTAAAGTACATTGGTACCAATCTCGAGCTCATTATCAATTTTATCAGCTTCTGCTTGGTTATGGTTCAACTCAGCCTCAATTACCCTGCCTTTGGCTTCATTGGGTGTCATTCCAATTGATCGATGAGAAGTGGTGTTGTAGTTAGTAATAACGTCGCTGATGAGCTTTTTTTTTTTGCGTAATCCTCTTGGGAGACATTTTGGTTAGTCTCTGCTTCAGCGTTCTATTGAAGCGCTCGATTTTCCCCATAGTACCGTGATCACCAGGCTCATTGTTGTAGTGTTCGATTTTCTTTGCTTTAAATAATTGCTGAGCTTTTGAGTTCATGAACTCAGACCCATTGTCGCTTGTGATAATATCTACCTTATAAGATCGGATGAAAGCTTTTAGTGCTATCAATACTGTAGCAGCTATCTTATTCGATAAAAGTTTTGCGTACCCGATGCGGGATTTAATGTTGATACCAGTCAGAATCGGTTGTTTCCCCCAGAACGCAAGGTCAATTTGCCAAGAATTCGGGTTATGTGAGGCGATTTTGAACCCATCGAATATCTGTTTTTGCTCTTGGAATCTCTGAATATCTGACTGTGTAGCATACCAATCCTTCACCAGTTTTAGAGTTATCTTAGGATCTAACTCACGAGCCTTCTCATGTAGAGCCTGAGCACCGATATAGCCGGTTTTAGGGTCATAGTAAAGTTTCGTAAGTATCTCATCCATGGTATATATTAGATGGACATAAAAATGTGAAAGCTTGGATAGCGATTAATATCAAGAGCTACGGTAGTAATACCATCCTAAAGCACACGCCGCTTGTCGTAGAAATATGATAGCGCTGTCTTTGTCTGACTGTAGATGATGATAGATTTAGTCTCTTTCGACAATCTAAACCCCTTGTTAGTGCCTTGGAGTGTGATACGATCTCGCACAACAGACTCGAACCCCTTGGGGCACTATTGCGCCCACGACCCTGCTGCACACCCTTGGGTGAAACCTTGACCTTGTACGATTCGTCTGGTAGATAGCAGGTGTAGTTCTTGGAGGATAATGAGACCATAGCATCACCTGAACATTCATCCTTGAATAGACCAGGGGTACGACGATCAAACTTAGCCACATCCGTGCTATAATCACGTGGGAACCAATCATACTTGTGCTGCTTGAAGTGCTCATGTAGATCAGGTTTGATACAATCTTGGAACGGATTATCACAACTGAACGCGATGTAGGCGGAGTCCGTATCCATCTCCTGATACTGAGAGTCTGAACGATCGAAGTAAAACTCGATGCAATCATAGTAGAACTGGAGCATGCGTAGCTTAGCGAGCTGGTAGATAACAATCGACAAATGGATCGGGTTCTTGTTCTTAAGCTTGCGCTTCATCATAGTAAGCTCGCAAGCATCGTTGAGCTCCTCTAATCCATGAAAGGTGAAGTGCTCAATCTTTGAAGCAATTGCCTTCTTATCTGACTCATACTTAATTTCCTTGTGCTTGCTCATGTCCATTCCAGATCGACCGAAAGCACTGTTGCCTACTAGCTTCATCATCTCAGCAATCATAGCTTTGGACTTGTCAGCATCACCCTCTCGCCGAGCGCTAGACACCGCTTCCTTGAATGGAGCAAATGCCTTGTGTGAGCTAGCTTTGATGAAGTTGTATGTCTGGGTGATTTCCATACCATGAGATAGGTACCACTTGAGCAAAGGCGTGTAGATGAGGATCTTCTCACCAAAGTAGCTACCAATCAATTTACGAGCTGGCTTCGATCTGCTTTTCTCTCGTGTTGGGTTGTAGTCATACATATGCTTACCAATGATACTCTCATCCGTACAGTCAATCAGTGTATTTTTGAAGATGGGGTCATCTCACCAAAATACTGCTTCAAGTGTTCTGGTGTCTGAATATCACACTCGAGAAAGCCGAAAATCTTATCGTTCTTTGATGTCCTCAACAATGTCTGGATAAGCTTCGATAGTTGTAAGTCTTCCGCATGGCATGTCATTACCGAGAGCCCAGAGATATAGAGCATTAGCATCGTACCCGATTATCTTCTTACACAGTTTCCCACCACGAATCTTCGTCTCATTGCGCTTAGCGTAGCGGTTGAAGATAATGGATGGACCACCAGCAATGTTAGCTCTCATCTTACCGTAGATGTCCTTCTCCTCCTTGTCAATGGAATTGACCAGTCGCTCTGAGTTAAACTAGAGCGGCTTCTTGTAGCGGAAACCTTTGAGAGACATATCCTTGCGAGCGGTGTTGCACGAAATACAACTAATCAAGATGTTGCCATCGATGTGCCCAAGCTTGTTATTGATTCGATCAGCTGAGACAGTTTCAGTGCTCAAAGGACCGTAGCAAAGACCACAGAGATACTTTTGTTGATTTAACAGTATATCTAGGTGTCCTAACGTCATACCAAACTCGCGCTTAGCCTCAAAATCCTGAGTCTTGTAGCCACCCATACGCTTGCTAAGGAACCGAAACGCTTGAGGAGACGTCTTACTAGGATATTGGAGATTGTCGAAGCATGTTTGATACATGACTTTCTCCGAGAGACCGGGCAGGGATACACCATCAGCAAACATGTCAAGCTCAAAACGTTTGAACAACTCACGCTGAGCCTTGATGGCCTTGATGAAAGGTACCACATCCAAGTTGTTGTACCAGATCAGCAGGTCCTTGATCGACTTCATGCCATAGTGTCCCCAGACGAATTGCACGCGCTTATAGTCATCATCGCTGATGCTTGTTCCACGGAGATCGCTATCGAAAGCTGATATAGGACGAATCGTAGTCTGGCTAAGAACGTTGAACGAGGTAATGAACTCGTACGGGAAAATGCCCTTACCCAAGCCGCAGACACATCGAATCTTGTTGTCGCATTTGCAGTCGCCTAGATATGTACTGAGATACTTTGCATAGCTCGTACCAGTTGGTACATAGTTGCTAATATCGAGCATTTTCATGTTCGAGGTCGCAATGCACATGTAGCTAGGATTTTTGATTACCGATTTGATGTTGTCTGTACCAATAACGGCGAAGAGATCGTTCTTAATCAGATTTACATCGTAGCGACCGCTGTTGAACCCAAGCACTGGAACTTGATCAAGGTGCTGCTTAATCCTACCATAGTCAGACCTCTGCTTACCAAACCTGAGGGTGCTATGGAAGTCGAAGAAGCTGGCATATTTCCCTTCCTTAATCGAACCATCCACATCGATCATCTTATAGGTCTTATCGAGTTTAGCACCTGGAATCTCCATACCAGTCAGGCCGTGAGCATCGATAATTTTCCGCAGGAGGATCTCGTACTTGTGCACGTTGTACTGCTGGATCTTAATCGATACCTGGTGAATATATTCGAACATGTCCGTTAGTAGCATCTTCGGTTCATCGCTGACGAAGCAACGCACCTCCTCGGTTAAGCTATCAGATACAGATACTGATACGGGAATATGCTCATTGATGAAGACAGTATTCTCACCATGCTGTGCCTTAACTAGCTTTAGAATGGCCTCAAAGTCATACACGAGATAATGATCTAGATACTGATCAATGCCCTTGATGGAGTACTTGGTTAGCATTGATCGAATAGTGTTCGGGGCTGGTCTGTAGATAGTTGGATCAGCTGGAAAGCTCTCGATGTTTACAGGCTCACACTGATTTTTGGCATGGTCGCGTAGCTCAGTAGAGATAATGAAAATCATTTCACACTTCGAGCATTGGTACTTGGACTGAAGCATATCAACGTTCTTGATGTACAACGCATGGTTCTCATGGGATAGAATATCCATAGCTACTCCTTCTCTCTCCGAACGACGGATACACTCAACATTACCGGTCTTTACATCCATTGAGTAGACGTTAATACCGAAATGAAAGCATTCCTCAAGCTCGTCGAGCTGTAGGAGGTCAATCGGCTTAAAGCTACGGAACAGGCTATGCAGCGGGGCTGCTGTAGCTTAGCGTCAGAGGAAGACACTGACTCAGAGAGTCTGTAGTAGTATTGATAACTTGCAGACTCTATACAAGAGTTTGCACGAGTACCTTAATATAGCTAATTAAGGACTCCAGAGAAATGTAATACCTTAAACAAGGCAAATGAACTCTAGGCTTCAAAATGTGAACTGCGTGTATTGTTGTTAGTCGCGGCAGAGCCGTCGGTTGTCTGAATGTATAGGACTCACTATCTATCATAGTAGAGCCTAGTCTAATGCATATGGGTGGCTCTCAAGTCACCTACTGACCTAATATGAACTAAAGGGATGTGTGCAATACATAAATCGTGTGACACACACTTATTTGATGTAACCCCGTTACACCTTCCCCCACCAGACTGTGGACACCACGTGTCCGTACTCGTCATCGTCTCGATTTGAGAAATCTCTACGGCAACGGCCAAGTCGCTTGCCCTCGCGAGAGCCCGCTCCAGAACTTTCCAAGTTCAACGAGCACATGGCTCGGAGTCCGCAGGCGTCTTGGTCATTCGACAACAAGAGCGTGCCCGAGTCCCCGGCACCTAGTGCCACAACGTCCGACCGTAGGGTCTGGCCGCGCCCCGCGTCAACGCTCTCGGTGAGAGAGTGTCACGCCCTGCAGCAGCGCCGACGTGCTCCTAGCTCCGAGAGCCCCAGCAGCGCGAACATGGTCCGCCGTGCGGCAGACGACCTCTTTGAGGGCTTCGAGGAGGGGGAGGAGGACGAGGGGTTAGACTACGTCTCCGACACGCCTATGTCTCAGCGAGAGGACTCCCCGCCACCTGCGCGTCCACGCTCGCCGGAGCAGCAACGCCAGGTTCCCAACCCTTTCGTGGATCGCGAGACCACAGCACTTCGTGCTTCGTCTGGTTTGGAGACGAACGAGATCTCTAACGACCTCGACGAGGCTCAAGAGCGTCAGCTCGAGGGGCAAAGTGCCGTTCGTTCGCAACGACCTGAGGCGCGACCGCTAGTGAGCTCTCGACGAGAGTATGGCTTCGTGCCGCTCAACCCGGTGGAGCGTTTAAAGCAGTTTGGCTCGGGGCAATTGCAGAATTGGCGAATCGGGCCGGCGGCCAGTACCAGCGACCAGGTCGCTACTCGTACTGCTCTTCGAGATAGGCTTCTGACGCCGCAGCAGACCACTCCGCAGGAGTATGGGACTCGCCTGTCCGATCAAGCCCGTGGGACGTCGGTCCCCGCGATGCGGACTATTCCGGTGGTGCTCGGTCCGGGAGAGCTCCTCCACGAGGACGACGCCCAATTCACGGACTGGGTTCATCGAACCCGCCGTCTCTCTTCGCTGGAGGCTCTCCAATCTAGCTTCGACGAAGCTGATGTGCGCTTAGAGCGCCGGCTTCGCTTCGATTTCGCGAAGCTGAAGCTGAAGACGAAACGTCAGGCGGCCGCCTCCAGGTCGCTACAGTCCCTCGACTCGGCTCATCTGCTCTTAAGAGCGCTGCAGGAACTCACCAAGGTGACCCGACGGCTGCAGCAGCCCGGGATCAACGCTTGAGCTCAGCGTATGATCCCTCAGCTCCCCTGCCTAGCGGCGGGAAGCGTGAGGCGACCGACTTCGCGGTCGCGGGCTCGCAGAGCGCCTTCGATCGCGGCGATCAAAAGCGTCCACGACGTAAGGGCAGTCTTGTCCGAGAGGTACCTCACGAGTTTTCTGAGTGCGGGTACCCACGCCACTTTACCAAATATTGGTTATGAGCGCCGCGTCGACGACGCTTTAAAATACGCTCCACCTGAAAGTGGCGGTTCCCCTGCTCGTCGAGCAGCGCCGGCGGCGCCCGTGTCCTCGCACGGTGAGGAACCTGTCCGTCCTGAGGAGTTGGAGAGCTTGGAGAGATCGTTGAGCGACGTGCGTCAGACCCTGGAGCGCCACGGGTGGAGGCTTGATCAAGCCGAGAGGGAGTCTGACACCACCGTGGATGAGATCCGCGATCTCCGGGAACGTTTCCAGTGGTGTGAGGCTGCTGAGTCGGCGACTCAACGCCTGGCGCGCCTTGAGCAAGGTTTCGCGCGGCTGGAAGGTCAGGTCGACCTGTTGCTACGACTTCAGCAGGGCGCTGTGGCTCCGCCACGTTGGGCGCCAGCTCCTGAGAACCCACATGGGCCAGGTCCCGGTACGGCTTGAGGAAGCCCACGTAAAACACGGGGTGTGTGCGCATCTTCTTCGGAAGATCGAGCGTATACGCTAGGCCACGACCATGAACGGTCCAACGAAGCGCGAGCGCAACTTGGTCTTGAAGACCGCAGACACTGCATGTGTAGGTAGATTTTTAGCGTTAAGCAACACTAGGTCCCCGACCTCATAACTCTCAACATTGCCTCTGCCTTTAGCATCCGCATGTTCTTTCTGTTTGTCTTGGCTCTCAGCCATTGCGTCACGTACGTGTCGAAAGACACTTAGACGCGTTGACAGGAACTCGTCAACCTGTTTACGAACAGTGAGTGGGCTGACATCAGCAAGCCGATCGGCTATCTCTCCCCCACCAAGCCCAGGACCACGGAGTGGCAGCGTCAGCGGGACGCGCGGGTGAGTGAGGCCGTTCACGTAGAACGGAGTGTAGCCCGTGGAGGCATGCACAGCGTTGTTCAACGCAAACTCGACGAGTGGAAGCATAGCGCTCCAACGCTTCGGCGTTTCTGCGCAAATGCTACGGAGAATGTCTTCGACAACGCGATTCACGCGCTCAGTCTGACCGTCGGTCTGCGGATGGTCCGCTGTGGACATGTCCAACTTGGTGCCAAGCACCTTAAAGACAGCGTCCCAAAACTTCCCAGTGAAGCGGGGGTCTCGATCAGAGACAATCGATGCGGGCAGCCCGTGTTGGCGGAAGACCCGATCGAGAAACAGCTTCGCTGTCCCTTCACCGTCCACGGTGTCCGGCACAGCCGCTAGATGAGCCATCTTGCTCAGACGGTCAACGAAGACCACGATGCCCGTGTTACCTTCCGAGTCCTTTGGAAGGCCAAACACAAAGTCCACACTCATGGACTCCCAACACCTAGAGGGTACAGGCAAGCTTGCCAGCGGCGCGGCCGCATGCGGTGAGGGCTTCACCCGCTGACACGTCTCACACGTGCGCACGTACGTGCTCGTCCACTTGTACAGCTTGGGCCACCAATAGGTCCGGCTCACAGAGCTGTAGGTCTTCTCGCGACCGAGTTGGCCGCCAAGCGGTGTATCATGCGCCTCGTAGAGGATACGATACTTCAAATCCTCGTCATGAGGGACCACGACTCGAGGAGTGTCCTCCGCACTCGTGCTGTAGTACAGCAGACCGTCAGCGACGGAGTAACGGTGCAGGCTCGCGCGCAAGCGCGCCGACAATGTCTTGTCTGAGTTTTTAAACTCCTTGCTCCCAAGAGCACGCAGCAGGGCGACACATGTGTCGTCTCGCGCATACGCAGCGCGTATCAAGTCCGTCACCGACGAGGTCACCATCGTGACATGAGCAAGCTCATAGTCCGGTCGTCGTGACAACGCGTCTGCAAGGCCATTCTGCCTGCCAGGCTTGTACTTCACCTCGAAGTTGTACTCCGCGAAGAAGGACAGCCAACGGGCCATCCTTTGCGAGAGGTGAGGCGACTGGGTCGCAGTGCGTAGTGACGCATGATCAGTGAAGATCACAAACGGCTTAGAGCCCAGCAGGTGAACCCTGAACTTGACGAGAGCATACTTCATCGCAAGTAGCTCTTTGTCATGAACTGGATAGTTCTTCTCTGCAGCCTTGAGCTGGCGAGACTCAAACGCTATCACGCGTTCACGCCCTTCGGCGTCTGCTTGGAGCAGAGCACTGCCGATGGCGAAGTCCGATGCGTCACAGACGACACTGAATGGACGTTCAGGGTCTGGCAACGCCAGGATCGGGGCATGAAGGAGACTCTCCTTGACTGCTTCGAAAGCATCTTGATGCTCGGTGTTCCAACACCAGTCCTCATCCTTCTTAAGGAGATTGGACAATGGCCGAGCCATCTCAGCGTAGTTCGCGCTGTACTTGTGCAAGTAGTTGGCGAGGCCAAGCCACTTGCGTAAGTCCTTTTGGTTCTTGGGAACCGGCCAGTCAACGATGGCCTTAACCTTAGCAGGATCTGCTCGAAGGCCGCGCTTCCCAACGAAGCATCCTAAGAAAGGAATTTCTTCAGCGCCGAAGATGCATTTTGATGCGTTAGCATACAGCTTGTTGGTGCGCATGCACTCGAGCACTGCTCGCAAGTGGTCAATGTGGTTCTCCACGTCAGACCGACCGTGCTCCGCACGACTGTGGACGAAGATGTCGTCGAAGTACGTTTGAGCAAACGCCCGCAGGGACCTGAAGAGCTGCGTCACCAGACGATTGAACGTCGCAGGCGCGTTCGACAGCCCTTGGGGCATGGCTAGCCACTCCCAGAGCATACCGCTCGGAGTGCTAACCGCTGTCAGCGGAATGTCACTCGCTCGCATGAGCAACTGGTAGTAACCATCGACCAAGTCGAGCGCACTGTACATCGTGCAGCCAACCATATTGTTCTGCAGAACATCCTTCCTAGGAATCGGCGTCTGTGCCGGAATGGTGGCAGCGTTGAGCTTATTGAAAGCATGAACGATGCGCCACTTGCCATTAGGCTTTCTGACACAGAACGTAGGCGTCGAGTGCGGAGACTTTCTCTCACGCACCATGCCCGCCGCGTGCTTGGCACTGAAGAACGCGTCGATGACGTCGCACTGCTCCTTCGGTAAGGGCCACTGCCTCGTTACGCAGTATTTGGTTCCAGGAACCAAGTCAATCTCATGACGTACACCTCGATCCGGAGGTAAGCCAGTGGGCGGGTCATTCGAGACCACATCCTGGAACTCCTTAACCAAAGGATAGAACGGATTCGATGGGTCCTTCAGGATCGAAGATCCACTTCGCGCACTGAGTGCCTCCTTCGTGTCCTCAAGGACAGCTTCATCCATAAGCGACGAGGAGTTCAATTCCTCCTCCGGTCGTATCATGACCACTTCGGCGAGCGCGCCAGCCTTTAAGGCATCCCCAAAGTCGGGAATGGACATCTCGTCCAGCTCTAGCAGAGCACCGTCGGAATAGCCTCGAGGCTGACGTTGCCCTCGGCTTCAGCAGTCACTCCATCAACGAGTGTGTATAGCTGCTCGCTATCATCGTCCACGACGGACACGTCCTGTACCAGGACCGACGCCTTGCGTCTCGCAGTCGCCATCTGGCGTCGCTGTCGCCTCCTCGCGGAAGCTGTACGCCTCGGAGAGGCCAGCGTGTTCAGGCTGAAAGTCTCGTCAGGTGTCGCCACCTCTTGCTGCTCTGATTGAGCCGGCGTGGAGCCGCAACGCTCACAGCCCTCGCCCAGTGGGTTAGGTGCCACTCCACCCGCATCGTCAGGGTCCTCCCCTTGATGCCTCGGCTCACAGCCGACCACGCCATCGTTGGCATGCAGCGATGCTGCGCTCTCGTGACGAGCACCGCTCAGCGGGTTACGTGCCGCTCCACGCGCATCACTAGGGCCATGCCCAAGATGCCTCGACGAACTGTCGACCATGCCATTACCGGCATGCAGCGATGCTGCGCTCAAGCCACGAGCACCGCTCAGCGGGTTACGTGCCGCTCCACGTCCAGCCCACGAGCAGTGCTCGGGACTCGCGTCTTCGACGCCAGTGTCCATTAACTCGGACACTCCAATGTCCAGCACATTGACCGACTCGGTCCAGTGCCCGCGCCAATAGCGCTTTTGCTTCCTAGCAGAGGTGGGTTCATGACTCGCCATAGCTCCACCTGGAGGCAAGCGCGTAGCGCCAAAGGTCTTCGACCTCCAATCGATCCGTGGCTCATGGCGTTCAAGCCATGCCATGCCCAGATGAGGTCGTACCTCGAATCCAGGTCGATGACCAAGCAGCGTTAAACGCGATCGAAGTCCAAGAACTTCACGCCCAGGTTCACCGTAACCTTGGGCACCGTCACACGGGTTCCCGTTGCAAGACGGACAGTGATGACATCACTCGTACGCGCTCTCAGCGCCTCAGCATACAGCTGACTTCCTTCCATCGTGGAGCGTCGAGCATAATTGCCCGACGCTCCGGAGTCGATAAGGATCTTCCATGGCTTATTAAAGCCCTTCACGGTCGCCTCGACGACCAGCAAGCCCGGCTTGCATACACGTTCCGTGTTGTTAGAGAGCACGGTGCTCTTTGGGGCTAAGCCCTGCCGACCTCCTCCCTGAGGCTCAACAGAACTCAGTTCTTCTTCCCCAGCAGGGCGCCCCGCGCCTACTGGGACTTGGCGTTTCCCCGCCACGAGCCAGGCTTCTGCTCAGAAACGGAGGTTCGGCTCGACGGAGCCTGGCGCTGCTTGCGCAGCGGGCAACCCGGACGCAGGTGTTGCGTGCTGCCGCACACATAGCATCGACGGATGCCGATACGCTGCTCAGCAGCCTGAAGCTCGGCTTCCTCATCTTCAGCGTAGCTGAGGTCCATAGGCACTGCGCCATTGGACGCATCAGAAGCTCCGGAAGAGCTGGCTTGGGAAGCCGTCCAACCAAGTCGCGCCGACTTGAAGTTGAACTCGGCGTTCAACGCCACGTTCACGGCTTCCTCAAAAGAGGTCGGGTGAACACGGAAGACTTCCGTCCTGGCCACGCCATGCGAAGGCCTTCCATGAAGACGGTCGCCGCCACCACTTCAGGAAGAGGATCCGCCGCCATGCCGGCGAGAAGAGTTCTCAACTCCTGGACGAAGTCCAACAATTCCTTCTTACCCTGACGGGTAGACAGGAAGCGTGACCTCACGCGGTACGCCTGGTTAGGCGGCGAGAACACTCGCGAAAGCTGGGCCTTCAGCTGATCCCAAGAAGGGAACGCAGTGTCCACAGACGTGCCACACGTCAGGGCCCACTCTCGCGCTCGGCCACCGAGCTTGGAGATCGCAAGCGCCACGCGCTGCTGCTCGGTCTTGAGCATGGCGGACGCCATGGCCATTTCGACCTCTCTGATCCAGAGCAAAAGGCTTTCGCCTTCTTTGCCCTCGAAGGTCTTGACGCTCACCATGAGCGGTTTAGCTCGTGGAGAATCGTCCGATGCAGGCCTAGGCGTCACAGACGCCGCGGCCGCAGTCATCTTCTGCTGGACGTGCTCCAACAGAGCATTCTCATACTGAGAAAACGCCTCCAGACGCGCGTTCACCGCGTCGGGGCCTTGCGAAGCAAGATGGGCCACACCTTCCGGGCCGATCAAGGACATCAGCTTATTAAGCCCGTCCTGTTGGTTCGGGGGTAAGTGGGCAAATTGCTCCATCCTCACAGAGGGACAGTCGTAAGACTCAGGTGTCGGATTGACTACAAGTGCTACCAAGTGCAGCGGGGCTGCTGTAGCTTAGCGTCAGAGGAAGACACTGACTCAGAGAGTCTGTAGTAGTATTGATAGCTTGCAGACTCTATACAAGAGTTTGCACGAGTACCTTAATATAGCTAATTAAGGACTCCAGAGAAATGTAATACCTTAAACAAGGCAAATGAACTCTAGGCTTCAAAATGTAAACTGCGTGTATTGTTGTTAGTCGCGGCAGAGCCGTCGGTTGTCTGAATGTATAGGACTCACTATCTATCATAGTAGAGCCTAGTCTAATGCATATGGGTGGCTCTCAAGTCACCTACTGACCTAATATGAACTAAAGGGATGTGTGCAATACATAAATCGTGTGACACACACTTATTTGATGTAACCCCGTTACAGGCTAAGCGTATAGATGATACTCTTGTAGGAGCAGTAGCGCTTGAATACTTCCTTCACTTGGGCCTGGATCCGACGAGGATCCTTCTTAGCATGCTGATGTAAGTACCATGCGATACAGTGGAACACACATTTGTTGTTGGTCTTAGGGAAGTTGATTACGTGCTTGTTATCGCGGATAATCTGTGGGATAGCAGCTCCGCTATCGCCAAGTGCATGCTCGCGAAAGTAAATGTAAATTTTGAACCCAGTAATTGACTTCAGCTTATACCCCGATTTGGGGTAGTTCAGCGTGTTAGCCAACTCCATCGACCTGATCTCTGAGATAATTTTCTTACGAATGTCAGATCGACTGTTGATAGCAACAGGGGTCTTAAATACGTAAGTGTTAGCCAGATTCGGGTGCCAGTACTGGGTAAAACTACCATATGTTAGGCTTACGAGATCGTAGCCAAGAGCAATGGTTACCTTGAAAGCGTTAGTTTGGCTAGCAAGCACATTTTCGAGCTTGTCGTAGAACTCAGTGGGCTGGATACCTTCATACAGGTGCGACTCCATGTGTTTTTCCGTTGTAGAAACGATACTTGGGGTCAGACTTGTAGTTTGGGAACATATGCTTCTTCAGAGTCTCGACAGAGATCTTGTATTGCTTAGCTAGCAGCTTCTGATTGGTCGGACGGGAAACGTAGCTAACATAAACCATCTTACCAGTTCTACCACGCACCTTAACGCGGTAGGTACTGCCCCAGCGAACAGCATCAATATTCAATCTCTTTAGACCTTCGAGCTCGTATGCAAACATATTGCCTATATATATTCTTGGCGATATTATTCCCGTGGAAATGACTTTATAATTATTGGATCTTGTATCAGGATCTACTTTATATCTTAGCCTCATACAAAAAATTCGAAAATAATTAATTCAAATACTTGACGTAGGGTCTGTCGCGCGTTTGCAACCAGCGATAGTATTTTGGATCGTGAGCCTTGACCCGATTGAATGTCTTGTCACTGTACTTGTCTTTGCCTCCAATAACCGTTCTTGGGAGTAAATTACGAGCTAAATCCAGTCTAGAGGCTTCAGATACGATATCACACTTAAATAGGAAGTGAATGTAGGAGTCATCCACTCCTAGTAGCGACTCTGGCTTTCGATTTCTGTACTTACCAAATGCTAACTTCGTCTCACTAAAAGAAGTCAGACCACGGTCTCGACACTCCTTACAGTATTTGTAGCTACCTCGATACCGACATTGGCAGCCGAGGCACACTTTATAGTGCCCACCAAAGAGCTTAACACACTCTGAACCAACGAAGTGATGGTTCTCATCGATGTCGATAATAAGGAAGTGTCGCTTGATTGGGGTGTTGCAATAACACCGTCGGTTGACATTAGGTCAATAGCCAGGGCACGGATATACTTGCGTTTTGCCTATAGATATCCATTCACCCTCTACTGCATGCCAGAACCACCCAGACGAATGGTACTGACTAAGGCATCCTTCAAAATCGTAAGCGTGGTACCGTCAGTCATCGCCTATATACGGATTGACTTTTTTTATGTGAGAAAAAAATTAATTAATTATCTAAGTTCGGTTTCACCGGTACTAAGTTCGCTTTTCGGCTTTCGCTTGCGTGTTCGAATTTGATCCCTATTCTTATCGTCATACCCCTTTTGATACGATAGACGAGCTTCGCGTGTGCGCTGGTAGTAGCGCTTCTGCGCTTCCTTGATACGCTCTTTGTTAGCGAGATATTGATCGGGTGAGTATGCCATCTTTATATACTATTAACTTTATATTTGTCAGGATGAAAAAAATCGTGATAAAAAGCGATTTATTAGTGCAGCATGCCGAAGGGAGAATCAGCTAAAATAACTCAACGTGGGAATAGATCGAGTGACCTGCCTAGCCACAGCACGCGCCATGTCGATGTCGGGACCTAATATACTGGCGATGTCATAGTATCGTTCGATGCTCTCACGAATACTAGTACCGCCACCCTCTCCAATAGAGGCCAGGACCCCAGAAATCTTCAGCCTCTTGATAGGTTCTTGGAAGCACGGAAGGCTGACCACTGCACCAGCACCAGCACTTGACAGTAGAGTCTTAATCACCGCAAACGCCTTGCTTGGATCACGAATTGTCACCGATTCGATGGTACCGCAATCGTTAGTCGGGTCGGCGACCCAAAAAAACTGCCAATGCTTCTGCAAGTCGGTCAAGAGTGCCATCACAGGTTCAGCAGCCAGAATATCCAGTGCTATCAGTTCTGACACAGCCTGAGAGACGGAGCGTCCCTCCACATTTTGCTTCACCTTGATAATCAATCTCACGTCAGGCAGCATTTTCAATTCGAGCGGGTTCTCCAAGACCTGATCACTCAGTATGATCATGTCCGTTCGCCCAACAAGTTCAATGTTGTGCCCTGGTACGTCAGCCCAAAGAACGTCTTTCACTCCTTCCCCCTTTTCCACACCGTACACGCAAAGCTTGTTCTTCGCGAGCGCATCACCGATGTTGACTTTCACGTACTCGCGATATCGTTTACGTTGCTGTTCCTCGGTGAGCTTGATTTTCTGACCACACTCATCGACTATGTATTCCCACGTGAACGGTTTAACCTGCATCTCAGTCTCGAATGCAACCGCGCGGGAAGCTCGCAACCGAACATGCAAATCGTTCAAAAGACTCGAACTCGCGCTCGAGTGGCAAACCTTGCGCTTTCCAAGCACAGTTTTGTCCAGTTTGTCGTTCATTTTGTCGACCTTTTCGCTGAGTTGATCCAACTTGGAAGTCTCGCTCGCTGAACCAACTGCACCATCCGGAACCACCACCAGCACGTGAACAGGGGTCGTTTTAGCCATAACATGTTCCTTCGTGACTTGGAACCGCACGTCCTTCTTCGACAAACCAACAAGGTTAAGTGGTGCTCCCGCAACGTCCAACGGCGTCAAGCCATCCGCCTTCTTCACGTCTGCCTCCGTCAGCCACGTGCCGCGGCCCTCGCCTTTCTTCGCCAGGAAGAGCTGCAGCTGGTCGGCTCGCCCAGTGTACTTCAGCTCGTCTGCGATCGCCTTCTTCAAGTGGCCCACCGACAGACTCGCGTCGATATCCACAGGGAACGCACTTCCGGCAACACCGACGACGGCACAGAACAGGGTCACCATCGTTCTCGAGCCGGCAGAATCTGGAATGAGGAAGAAGGGAGAGAATTTATGGACGTATTTAAGCGGAAATGAAGGGTGAGAACTTCCAACCAATGGTGAGAAGCCACAACTATTCCTTGCGGACCTGCCAAACACTGGGCTATCGACAGGCCCGCCGCGCTCCGGATTGGCGATAGGACTTCTGTTGAACCCTGCTGACACCGACGAAAGCGACTATCCCGATTCTGACGAAAGTGAGTTTGGCGTTCCCGACTATGTTTCCAATTCTAATGAGGAAATGGACACGGACGAGGAGGTCGATGATCGCGACGCTGAGCTCGACGAGCTCGTCGCTCAGTCTGACGTGGAGCCTGCGCAGGAGCCAATTGAGCCTGGAAGAGCTCTTCTTCTCCCGTTACCAGAGGAAGGACTGGCAATGCCTAGAGAGCTGCAAGTCTTCCAACCGGAGCAGTGGCACATGACCGAGGAACACCTGTACGTCCGTCTGAACCGGCTTGTCGAGGTCTTGCACACCCACTTCCAGAGCAGAGCTGCTCAGAACCGCGTGGTCCAGCAGTTCCGCCTTGCCTGATCAATGAGGACGGACAAGTAACACTGAGAGACGGCCGCATCCGGCCGCATGTTGATGCTGCTTTCGTCGACTTAGACGCAGCACTCACACAGGGCTATCCAAAGAGCTCTGAATGCTGCCCTCTGACTACTGAGTGTCCTGTGCCACGACGTGTACGCGATGCGAGGGCGAGCTGGCGTGTACATGCGGGTGCTAGGCACCGTCCGCGCACTGTACGACATTCTCCATCTGCTCACGGCGACTTGGCTTCGTATACCGCGACACGCTGATCTGGTGATCTGCAAGTTCGGTGTGAGCTTTAACGTATTCCGGCGAAACACGACCGATGCTCGCAACGACTACCCGTTCGCACCTGATCAGCGTTTCCAGTTCGCCCGGTGTGTCGAGTTCCCCCACGTGGAGCGCGCAGTTGAGCGTAATGCGATGTTCAACGTCGAGCGTGCCGTCAGAGATGTGCTGGGGCCGTATCGGCTCGCCATCGCTAGGCCGAATGGCACAGACTACCACGAGCTGTTTGTCATTCACCCTGACAGGATCGAGGAGATCGCAGCTGACTATGAGGCGCTTTCTGACGCCCTCCCCGAGCCAGGGCGCTTCGTACGCGTCGAGTAATGTTGGTGACGATGCATTATGTATTTGACTCTGTTGAGAAACTTTGTTTTGAATATAAACGTGGACTTCAACCGCTGCTATATTGGTTGACCTGAGAGACGACTGCTGACTCCTTGTTAAAGCTAAGAAAAAAACTGCCGGTGTAATGTGCTGGCTATTACTACTCCCGAAGAGCGCGCCGCCCATGTTGCCTCCTGCGCCGACCAGCCCATTGACGGTGCCCGTGTGCTGCTCATTCAAGTACGGGACGATGGCGTACGTGGACCCGCCTGAGGCTTGAGCCGCAATGGCCACGAGCACGTAGAGCTACGCCCGACTGAGTGCCATCACGAGGGCCCCGAGGATGCAGAGCAGGACGCACTGAGTGTATTGGCGGCCACGCATCCCCATCGACGGTTCACCGCGTCCGACGTCAAGCCGCCGAGTGCTCGCGCCACCAAGTTCATGAGCCCGAAGGATGAAGCAACCGTCGCGGCACTCGTCTTGGACAGCAGCGGGCAGAGTGCGCTGTCGGTGCAGCCCTTCTGGGTGAACTCCTTGTAGAAGTAGAGCGCGCCCATGTTGTTCAGCTGGAGCTCCGTACCGAAGCACGCCGCGTAGTGTGCGGTCATGATGAGCACGTTCGTGTCGGATAGCACCACCTTGCACGACTCGAGCAAACCCGGGCGCTTAGGAGACTGCACCTCAGTGGAGCTACCGGTAGCTGCTTCCGCTTGACGTTTCTGGTTCATGAGCTCTTGGAAATCGCCCGTCGGACAGCTATCCACGGCGAAGCAGATCACTGTGCCCATGACGATCATCAAGAAGGCAGGCAGCGCGATGGTGATCCGCCAGCCCACGTCCTCGGACACATGGCCGCCAGAGGTGATCGCCTCGTACACGTACGGCAGCACGAGGAAGGCGAAACCAATGCCCGAAAGTCCCAGTCCGCCAGTGATCGCATTGGCCGTACCAGCCACGTTGCGGGCGAATGTGATGGTCGTCCAGTACTGACCGGAGACGAAGACGCAGCCCACCAGGCCGACGAAGAAGCGCACGATCAGCAAACTGGTGGCTGAGTTGACGAACGCCGCACAGACGATGGGGATGGCTCCGAACCACAGCACGGCGCTCTGCACAGCTCGCGGACCGAATCGGTCCAGCAACGGACCCGATGCAATTCGAGAGAAGATGGTGCTTGCCGTACTGGCGATGTCGGAGTTGAGCACTTCTCCTTCCGAGTCCGAGTTGCGTCTTGATGACGGGCATGAGCGGCGGGATGGCGTACCAACCGAAGAAGCCCATGATGCCCGACATCCACGACAGGTAGAAGATGCGCATGTGTGGCCGCAGCATGCTGCAGGGCCGGAAGCCAGTCGCGCGGTCGAACTGCTTGTGGTCTACCGGGAGATCGTAGCTCTTGCCTTCATCTTCGTGCTTGTCCACTTGGACGAAGACGCAACGTGGAGACTCGCCGGGCGAAGGCAACCGAGACGAAAGCTCTCGAACGCGAGGCGTCAATTGCAGCGAACTGAGCGACAATAGCCGCGATCGTGACGGTGACGCGTTGAAAGACTCCATCTTGTTGTTGCTGTTGCTCTTGTGAGCGCCGAGAATGATGTAAATTCGGAAGTGATGGATGCAGGCGCAAACCAAACAGGAAAGCCCGAATTTCGGATGACTCACGGAAATAACTGGCGGTGCGGGTCAACAGCTGTCTGCCTTCGCACCGGAACTGCTCTTGCACTGCACTTCAATATGGGGCGGCAAGGCGGTGTTGATGCTGCGTATTATGCGCGTGGCGGCACGTGCAGACAGCTGGAGCAAGCGATGAGTGACCACTTCAAATTCATCTACAGTACTCTAGATTCTAACGTTAGTTCTTGTTGTCCTACCTAAAAGCCACTCCTTGCGCTTCAACTTCAGCTTGTTAAACGCCCAATGGGTGGCTGTGCGCTGCTCTACTCATACGGCTCGTCCTCGAGGTACATGGTGCTGTGTGAGCGTTTGTATGCGTTGCTGTGCGTCGGGTGCTGGTTGTTTGCTGCCTCCTGCTCCTGCTGCAGGTGTGGGAACCTCAGCAGCGGCGTGAGCAGCGCGCAGGCCAGGATGATGATGCCTGTGTATAGCAGCCCCGTGCTGTAGCCGCTGGTGCTGCGGAAGATGATGCCGTAGATCACTCCGCCTAAGTTGCCACCGGCGCCCACCAACCCATTGACGGTGCCCGTGTGCTGCTCGTTCAGGTACGGGACGATGCCGTACGTGGACCCACCTGTCGCCTGCGCAGCAATAGCGACCATCACGTACAGCGCGGTGCAAGCGCCGAGCGAGTCTAGCTGGCTCAGCGTGATCACCAGCGCGCCCAGCACACACAACAGCGCAAACTGCACGCACTGTCGACCACGCATGCCCAGTCGGCGGTTCACCGCGTCGGAAGCAAGGCCGCCGAGTGCGCGGGCGAACATGTTCATGAGTCCGAACGCCGATGCCACTGTGGCCGCGTTGGTCTTGGACAGCAAGTTGCACATGTTGCTGCTAGTGGCAGTGCACCCCTTGTCGGTGAACTGCGTGTAGAAGTAGAGAGCGCCCATGTTGTTCAGCTGCAGCTCCGTGCCGAAGCAGGCGGCGTACTGCGCGATCATGACGAGTACGTTCCAGTCGGTCAGCACGATCTTGAAAGACTGCAGCATGCCCATGGGCTTCGGTTGCTCACTGGAGTTGTGAGGCTGCGTCATGGGGAGAACGCTGGAGCTACCGCTGATGCTTATCCGAGCAGGAGCTGCCCGGCCATTCTGCTCCGCTTGCCGCTTGGTGTTCATGAGCTCTTGGAAATCGCCCGTCGGACAGCTATCCACGGCGAAGCAGATCACTGTGCCCATGACGATCATCATGACGGCAGGCAGCGCGATGGTGATCCGCCAGCCCATGTCCTCGGATACATGGCCGCCAGAGGTGATCGCCTCGTACACGTACGGCAGCACGAGGAAGGCGAAACCAATGCCCGAAAGTCCCAGTCCGCCAGTGATCGCATTGGCCGTACCAGCCACGTTGCGGGCGAATGTGATGGTCGTCCAGTACTGACCGGAGACGAAGACGCAGCCCACGAGTCCGATGAAGAAGCGCACGATCAGCAAACTAGTGGCTGAGTTGACGAACGCCGCACAGACGATGGGAATGGCTCCGAACCACAGCACGGCGCTCTGCACAGCTCGCGGACCGAATCGGTCCAGCAACGGACCCGATGCAATTCGAGAGAAGATGGTGCTTGCCGTACTGGCGATGTCGGAGTTGAGCACTTCTCCTTCCGTGAGTCCGAGTTGCGTCTTGATGACGGGCATGAGCGGCGGGATGGCGTACCAACCGAAGAAGCCCATGATGCCCGACATCCACGACAGGTAGAAGATGCGCATGTGTGGCCGCAGCATGCTGCAGGGCCGGAAGCCAGTCGCGCGGTCAAACTGCTTGTGGTCTACCGGGAGGTCGTAGGTCTTGGTCGCCACCACCTCGGGCTCGTCGATGTGGAAGTACGCGGAGTGCGGCGTCTGGGCAGGGGACGGCAGACCGCTGAGTCTCGACGAAAGCTCTCGTGCCCGAGGCGTCAATTGGAGCGAGCTCAGTGATAGACGCCGCGACGGGGGGAGGTAGGGCGACACCTGGTCGGCAACTTGGGGGGCCATGTTGGTGAAGACTAGTGTGTTCGACAAGGTAAATGCCGGAATGAAGTCAAGTTTCGGTCACTACTGGCCAGCAGATCAAGAGGCATTTCTGAAGTTTGGTAGGTATGCCATCGCGGGATCCGGAGTGCACGTCGTAATGCATGCAAACTCTTGAGGTTGGGCTTGAGGGCGGACAGCAAGGCGTTGACGTCACCGCCGGCAAGTGAGACCGCCGATATGCCTCGTCGCGTGCAATTTCTGAACCAATGAGCGCAGCAGACGGGAATGTGTTTATGCGCAAAGCAGGCAACAAACATGCACGATTATGCCGCTGGCGGCACACGACGCGAACGGGGCTGTCATTGGACCAAGGGGCCATTCGGACTTGCGTTCTCCTCGACTCGATGTCGGCATAGCACGTCGCAGTTTCGGCATTTGACGATCTGCTTTCCCAAACGAGTTTCCAGCAACCCGAAAGCAAGAGAAATACTGGTACATGGGAGACTGATGCAGTTGAAAATGCAAGAAAAACGACTTCGGAGCTTCCAAAATGCAAAGACAAGCACCGATTTCCGCTTGGGGTGCAGACACTGGGACTTCCGTACGTTAAGCTGTTTTAACATCGCAAAGTTGAAGCCTCCGCTGTCGAAGACTATCTGTCTGTGTGTATCAGGAGCGAGCTCGCTGGTTGTCCTGCATCTTGGTGTGCCACTGCGCGGCCAGTTGCGTCGGCCCCTCGACGCGGTGGAGCAGCGCCAAGTGGTCGCGGCGAATAACCTTCATCCTGCGCAGATCGACCACTTCCGTCAGTTGTTTCGGTACGCGAACAAGTTTTTGGCAAACGCACCTTTGCACAAGCGAGGCTACTTCGCTCTGGGCGTCCAGCGTGGCGCTTTCTTGCTCTCGGCAGTTCTTCTGCAAGGCGTGGAGGTCTCTGTTGCGGGCAGTACAAAAGTCCACGCTTGAGCAACCAACCGACAGACAGTACAAGCGTGAGATGAGATGGTTCGGCACTGACCGATGAGCAATTTGAAGTGCGTGATCCTTGCTTGTCCGCGTCTCCTTTTCTTCTGTGAAGCGACAAAGCAACGAGAGTTAGTTAAACACATTTCTAACGCTGTCTACGCTTCGTACCGTTGAGCTGCGTCTTCAGCTGTTGAGTCTCTTCCTCTAGTGCTTTTGTGTGCGACTTGGTTTCCTGTAGGAAACGAACCAATCACAACAGATTCGTCACCACGTAGCCACACTAAGTAGTGACTGCAACGGCGCCGCGTACGTCGAGGAATGCCGAGAGCTGCTGCAGTCTGGTCTCCACTTTCTCGCGTTGGGACTGTTCGCTTTCCCATTCGATACGCAGACGCGAAAGCGATTGGTTCAAACGGCGGATCTCCAGGTCCATCTTCCGGAACTCGTCCGCTTTCCTCTTCTCCAGTGCGTCACGATGCTCCTGGTATTCAATTTTCCAGTATAAGCTCCAGCAATATTCATTTCGTTTGGCTTCAACTTCCGTACCTGAGTGGTTTTCCAGTCTTGTCGATCGATCTGCAACTGCTGCTGGAGACGATCGCGCTCTTGAGTGACGGACTGCCTCGAAATCACCTCCAACTTACTCGACAGAAGCCAGTCATATTAGGATTAGCGTCGCAGGTGCTGTATAAGTCGATCATTCATCAGTCGCACCTGAACCTGCCCGTTCAGCGTTACTACCTGGTTTCTTGCGTCCTCTAACTCGCCTGACATCTGCTCCAAGCTTGGGAATGGAAACATAGTTTTAAGTTGCAACAAATTTGTTAATAGAGGGAGCTTGATAACTTGAAAGAGGTGCCAAGCTTACGCTGTGGCTGCCTGCTGACTCTCAAGCATCAGCTTCTTGTTCTCCCCTTGCTGCTCTCTCAGCTCTGCTTGAAGTCGCTCACAGTCTCGATCGATCATCGCCTGTTGAGATGTTGTTCAAAGTGTGAGGAGCGAGGGGCTGCGACTAGAAAACGAACCTTTCGCCTTACCACTTGTGTTTGCAGCTTAGCGTTCTGCAAAGACGAAGACAAATTGAGTGCGAGGCACAAGATATCCATTCCACGTGAAACAGGGATCGTCTGAGTGAATAGCATACCTGTTCCTGCATCCCTTCTGCAAAGCGAAAAGCCTGCTCTCGCTCCTTCTCGATCGCGCTCATTTGCTCCTCTCGGTGACGTCGGATCTCGGCCATCTCGTCGATAAGTTGAGCTTGATCCTGCTTGGTTTGCTGCAGTGCCTTGAACTTGTCTTCATGTTCCCTGAAGTCACAAACGAAGACCTTGTGTTACGAACGTCACAGCAAGAAAACTATCATCTCAAGCATTCAGTCCAACCGAATCCAGGCGATCAAGGATTCGTACTCGTCCTGGGCAATCTTCAATCGCCCAAAGAGCTCGTTTTTTTCTTTCTACCCATGTAAAATCACGTAAACACATTCGAATCGTGGTTTAAACTCGTCGTAATTTACCAGCTTCTGTCTTACCTCATGCTCTTCACAGCTTCGCTCTCGCTCAGCCAGATCGCTGGCGATAGCGCGATACTTCGACTGATAGTGAACAAGCTCACTGTCCACGGCTTCCGCCACCTCAGCATGTTTTCTCTTGAGCTGTAAGATAAAACACATGATACATCAATTTCCACAGGTTTTTACACTGGGGCAAGTTGTCTTGCTCACCTCGTGGACGTATGTTGCCACAACGAGTGCCTGCTGGAACAGCTCTGGCTTTGTTATTGACTGGAGATACTCCTTCACGTCGCCAAACTGCGAGCGCTGCAAAAGTTGGCGCACAACGAGCCCAGCGGTGGCCTCAGCGCTGTAGACTGACTTGGAGGGCTTCGACGGCTTTCCGTTGCGTGCAACTCGCGTTCCTCTCGGACGTGCACGAGGTGGCGCCACAGCTGCATCGTCGACTGCCGAGTTGGTCGACTCCAGCTCGCTCCTTCCTTTTACGGACGTCGTTTCGCTCAGCGAGTCTTCACTCGAGGTGCTCGGCGTTGTCCCCCTCCGCTTGCTCACCTTTTTCTTCTTGGCGACGACAACTTTCGTACGACTGAGCGGTGGATCCGTCGCTGTATCTGCGTTTTCCTTCTCTCTGATCTGCTGTCGCCTCCGCACCAGACTCGCACGATCCATAGCTGCCCCCCTCCTTCTTCTAACAGAGCTTTGAGCACTAGCAGTTACAGTGGCTGTTCGAGGAAGAGGTTGCGAAAAGCTCCACACCTTCAAGCGAGCCTTCAGATGGTTGGGTCCAAGGTTTCCATGATGGTCTTGTGCATGTTTTGGCTCCAGCGGTCCATGTTCTCGCACAGCTCGTTCCAGGCGTCTTTCGGGACTGCGAAGCTAGGCCGGCGTAGGTGCGAGTGCGACCAGATGGACAGCACGACGGCCTTCTCTTCCTCGAAACTGCGGCCATCGACGACGGCATTTCGACGCGGACAGAGACTGCACGCTCGCACCTCCATGACGACGTTAGCGTCCTTGCGGATGCGAGTGTTTGGGAGATACGGATGCCTCTCGTCCTCGTCCACGAACTCCGACACGACTAACCCGCTGGCGTTGTGGCTGTCCGGTCCATCTTCGCGATACTCGTAGAAGTTGACGTGGTTCGATTCCATGTGCAGGCCTTTGCCCGTTGTGGACACGAGTCGATACTGTGCGATGCCTGGCTCACTGTTGTCGTCGTCTTCCCGTACTGTGAGGTGGCCCACCTTCTCCGAGATGCTGATCTCGCTGTTGGACATGAAGTACAGCACCAGATCGAACACCTGCTTGACGCTGTGCGCAGACTCGAACTGGGTCGTCGTGAAGCGAACCGCCCAGTAATCGCCTTCCTCGTTCTCAAAGCGTCGCTCCTCCGACATGGCGTTGCGTGGGTTTAGATGCGCAAGACGTCGGCTCATGAAGTTGCGGCCGTCTTGGAGCTTTAGAGCCCATATTGAACGCAGCAAGCTCCGCCGAGAAACCTCGTCATTGGGTAAGATGAGCGTCCGCTGAATAGGACTCCCGTACTGGATGCTCTGTTAACACGACGCACTGTCAGAACTGTAGCAGGTGACACTCTGAAGCTCTCGACACACGTACACAGGCGCTGTAGCCGGACATGGCCGCCTGGATGTCCACGAACGTGTCCTGCTGATTCTTGACCACGTTGCGCAGGACGTTCTCGAATATTTTGGTCTTGTCCCCGTCGTTCTCGCCGCGCGTTGGAGCCAACGCGCGCTGCTGTAGCTCGATCATTTGGGCCTGCAGCGCGACCAGCTCGTCTTGCAGCCGGCTGATCTCCTCCTGATATGGACGTAATTGCGTTAGTCGTACGACAGACTGATGGTATCCATCGATGACGCGACACACCTTTCGAAGCGTGTGAGACCCCTTTCGGTGCGGTCGCTTTCTCTTGCACGTTGGCGCCACTTCCTCTTCGGCGGTTGACGGCGTACTGCCGTCTTCTCGCTCGACTCTGGCGTCGATCTCTTTCGCACGAAGAGGTCCGACACGGCGAGGACTCGTCGTCTTCACTCCCGGACGAGCTGCATCGTCGGCACTCATTGCGTCGCAGTGCGCGGAGCGATCGTCGCTGACCGATGCTGTCGCAGTAACCAGGAGTAATACCGGTACGTGCAAATAGACAGGCTTAGGGCGGTTTGGCGGATTGGCGCAGTACCCTACATTTTCTATCCGCCAACGTCTCGGATCTCGATATCTATTCGATCAGTTGAGCTTGACCCTGCTTAGTGCCTTGAATGTATCTTCATGTTCACTACAGTCGTAAACGACGTGACCATAGTTTACGAATTTCACAGCAGAACATCGTCAACTAAAGCAGCTCGCCCTCATCTTTCTATCATTATTAAGAAGGAAGACACGTTAACTCACTTGAATTTCCTCCGACTTCTTACGTACCGAGGGTTCTTCATACACAAATTCGCGTTCGCTCTGCCAAATCGCTTGTGACAGCACGAAAAAAAATGTCGACTGATAGTGAACGAATTCGCCGTCGTCAACGTCTTCCGCTACCCGGATGTTTTTTTGTCTTGAGCAGTTCGATCAAATGTACGAGGCATCATTTGAAATGAACCATTTCCCACGTTTGCTGGCGAGCTTTGCATTGAAAAGCCTCCGTCATGTGTCTTCTTACCTCACGAACACCTTCAGCGAGCTTTCGTTGCACCGCTGTTCCACTGTAGACAAGACCAAGCAAAAGTCTCCATCTGGTAGTATTTTCTTGTTGGTCAGAATTCCCATCGCGAACCCATTGTACTAGTACTGACACTGAAATGTCGGCGCTTACCGACATATTTCTAGCGCTCTGGAAGCGGCTCCCTTCTGACCATCGTCGCCATCGAGTGAACCCACCAGCTATGACAGTTTACACTTAGTGGCTAGCATAACATGATAAACTGGCCACGAGAGGAGAAATTGACGAATAGAGGTCCTCGTGAAATTGCTGCTCGATGATGGTTCTGACCTCAAAGAGAACCGCGTAGCTACGCTGGAAAGCATAGCGGTGGATCAAAGCAGTAGCGTAGGGATTATTGCTCTAGATGGAATTTCTCCATTGATTGCGATTAAAACTGCGGATGATTTTTTGAGTCGGTTGGGAACGTCGCGAAAGTGATGCGACGATGCTAATTTCCGTTTGCAGCGGCAGGGATTTTAGGGCTGATAACAATAGTGGCGTGTACAGCCGCCGAGAACGTGAATGCTACTACAGCAGCTTTCGTAATCGTAGATAATACGTCAATTGCGTTCAATTGCATTGCCGAGTTCGCGTGACGCAGTACTGTTATTTCTTACTGTGGCTACTTGATCGTCGATTCACGGTGGTAGCCCCAGCAAATAGTTTAGTAGATCTCGAAGTAACCGCTCAGTCCTACGAGTTCTTGGCCGAAGAAGTCCGCCGTACAGTAAAATAAGTGGTGCGTACTGCCGACCTTCTCGTTTTATGCCGACCTCGTACAAAAGCTGCTGACGACAATGATGGTAGCCAGCATGAAGAACTTTTTTACGGAGCTCAGCACGATCGAAGTCCTTGAACCATCTTACGCTGAGGCGACACTGGTCTCACTCGGCATTTGAACAAGTGGAAGTATTGCGAGGGCGGTGAAGTCAACTCCCTGTGGCCTTTGTCGAGAGTCCTGAAAACAGACTGCATTCATGAATGCTATACAGCGCTTGTGGGGCTTTCGAATGATGGCAGCTCGATCTTTCGCTCAAGGATAGTGGAAACTGACGGGCTAGCGGCATGCTCAGAGCGGAAACGTACATGTAGTATATGCAAGACTACACGTAGTAGCCCACTTGCTGGAATTGTAGCAGTAAAACTCGCAAGTTTGCCGATTCCTCGAGTACAGAATGCGCTTGCGACCAGCGCTGACTGTATGTGAGCTCCGTTGGGTAAAGCGCGATAACTAATCGGAGAAGGCTGTTAAAACCTTTCACTGTTCGGCACTTGGTTGGAGTCGCAATTTTCAGATGCAAAGCGTTGAGGCCACACGGGCTTGGCGATTAGTACCAGAGGGCCTTGTTCCAGAAGAGGCTCTTCGAGTTGGCCAGGTCATCGTCAGCGATCGTGAACGTGTCGTTGAACACGATCTGCGTGCCCACGCTCGACTCGTTGTACTGCGGCCAGTAGATCTTGTCGTCGGTCCACATGGTGTTGGGGTTGCCCGTGAGCACGAAGGAGAGCAAGTACTTCTGCATCATAACGGCGACCGTCGCGTCCACGGACGAGCTGCCACCCATGCCACCAGCACCACCAGGTCCTCCAGTGGAGCTGCCGTCGGTCGTTCCCATGCTACTAGCATCACCGACAGAGGTCGCTGAAGTACCAGACGAAGCCGTCGTGGTGCTGGTGGTCGCCGTCGTGCTCTCCGACGAGCTGCTGGACGACGTCGACAGCGTGTACGTGCTGTACCAGTAGTAGCTCTGGTCGGTACCGTGCGTGGCCGTGCTGAGCGCGACCTCAGCGTTCCAGGTCTGGTTGTTCAGCGCATGGGTCAAGGCCAGGTTCTTGCCGGTCAAGTCGAACGACTGCTTCATGTCGGCAAAGCGCAGGCCAGCGCTCTCGTAGTCATCCTCCGGGTACAGCTCTAGCAGCTCGTCGATCACGTCGTCCGTGATGGCCGGGAAGAAGATGCGGAGGTACGTCGACACGTCCTCCTGCGTGTCGACACCCGAGTAGGTCTGCGAGTTCGCCTCGTGCTGCTCGTGCGAGATGACGCACGGTCCGGAGAAGTTGAAGTGGCCCTGGTACAGGTTGGCCTCGTACGTGTCCGGGATGATGAAGCCATCCACGCGGGGCTGCATTTGGTACGTGTAGGTGTCCACGATGTCGTCGGATGCGCTGGTGAGCGTGGAGAAGTTGACGTCGCGCATGCAGTCGAGGCTGCCACCGTCACAGCCGACGGCCGACGACACGTTCTGCCAGAACTGCTCGCCGTGGTGATGGCCGGCGCCAGGCACGTAGCCCGGGGACATGACGTATGCCTTGTGGAAGAGCTGTGGCGCGTTGCCGCCGAAGCGGGTCATTTGGAACAGCACCTGCGAGCCACCGGCCGAGAAGCCCATGGCGGTCACGTCGTCCGGGTTGCCCCCGAAGCTGCCGATGTATTTCTGCACCCACTCGAAGGCGTGCGTGGCGTCCCAGACGCACAGGTTGGCGGCGCCACCTTCGTGCTGGTACGTGGGTCCCGTGGCGAGACCGGTGATGCCGAGACGGTAGTTGTAGCCGACGAAGATGAAGTCCGTGGACAGGTCGAAAAGACCCTCAGGCGTGTTCTGCGACTTGGAGCCGCCCGTGAAGCCACCGCCGTAGGTCCACACCACGACGGGCAGGTTGCGACCGGCAGCGTCGGCCGGGGCCCACACGTCGAGGTACAGACAGTCCTCCTCGGAGGAGCAGTCGACGTCGGCGTCGGCGAGGTTCGTGCCGGTGTTGGTCTCGGTCTCGACGTCGGGCCACTCGGGCGCGGCGAAACGGAGGTCGCCGGTGGGCACCTTGGCGAATCGGATGTTCTGATACTTGTAGTACCCGACGGTGGTGTTTCCGCCGACGGCCTTGATGGTGGTGTAGTCGAGCTCGACGGTGGGTAGCGAGGAGGAGGACGAACCGCTGGTGGTGGTGGTGGTGGCCTCGCTGCCGGAGCTGGCGACGGAAGAGCTGCTATCGACGCTGGTCTGGGCGGCGCCCTGGAGTGCGTAGGTGCTGCTGCCAGCCATGGCGGGGGCGGCGACGGCGGCGGTGGCGGCCATCAGGAGAGCGTAGACGCGCATGCTAGCAGGTAGTATTGAGTGATTTCCGAAGTGCTTGTGCTCGAAGGCGGGGAAATTGAAAGTGAGTGTGACGCTCGTCGACGGCGGGGTGCAGTGACTCGACACGGTGTGATCCACATGGCACCGACGCTGCTGTTGCTGTTCCAGCTCGTCGGTGCCGTGTGGATCACTCCGTGTGGAGTCACAGCACCCCGCCGTTGGATTTTTGCCGATGGGGAAGAACTTGTGCAGTTTAACCGCGCGTGTGACAGCTTTCGCCTGTGTGTCTGTCTCGCTGTCTTCCAAGAGCTGGCGCCGTCGTCACTGACCGGGTTTTGGCTGGGAGCGACTAGCCAGGTGGAAGGGCAGCACGCGATTTGCAGTTCTGTTGGCGACAAACCGTGTCCGTAGTGTCACCAGGTGCAGGATATCAGACTGACAGAGCCACAGCGGGATCGGGAGATCCTACTTTTGGTCGATAACATCGGAATAACTGAGCACAATAGTACCACACACGGTACTAAGCCTTGCAAGAAGAAGGCCGAGTACGCCAACTACAGTCCCAAGGCATCTCCGACTGATAGAACTCGCTCCGGTGCACCAAGTTTCTGGTAGGGTGAGTCATTTGCCTCGAGTGTGACAACCTGTCAAGGGCGGCGTATACAGTACAAAGACGAGTCCCAACTCCGTGTTCATCGCTCACGCCCAGAGTGATGAACGCAAGCACGCATCCGCTCGTCATATGGTCTTCTTGCACCGAAACAGATCGCGGTTGTGACCACCGTAAATCGAGTGGCAGCGCGGATAACTGTTTCGCTTCAATATTGTGCTTTGCAGTTAGTTTGCCGCCCTACTCAGGCAAATAAAGCAATGTCGTACTTAGTGGTAAATCGTGAAGAATTTGAGCACGACGTTCCAAGTCGTGTTTGCAAATGGCACTGTATGAAAGTGCCAAACGCATGCTAAATCATTTTCGATCTGCAACTCGCGATTGGGATGACTTGAGTGCAGTATTGATAAGAAAAAAGCGAGCACTAGTTAGTAACTCGTACTTGAGTACGAGTTATAGCTATTAGAGCTCTCGTACAAATTACATTCGCAAGCGACAAAAAGTATGCAAAGCACAATATATTAATACATGTATAGCCGATATACATATTGCATCATCTTGATGCCAATGCCGCATTGCCATTTCCGTAGCAGATGAACCCGAGATTTTGTGCCTGTGTAGATGAAGAAATTAGTTGATTAACTAGAGGATATACCGTATCTGCTAGCTGTAATGCTATTGCGTTACTGGCGAGGTTCGACGCTGCAGTGAAGTCAGATGGAAATCTGTTGGGGCTTCAATCCCTGTCGTTTCAGAACGGAGGCAACGCTTCGTTATCTTTAATTCCCGTGCGTGCCGGAACACAAATCTGCAATGTCAGCGAAAGGAAGCATTCACGTTTTGAACGCTGGGTTTCTGAGTTCTAGTCGCTCCCAGCCAAAACCCGGTCAGCCACCTGTGCGTCTGCCAGATGCATCTGGACAGGACGGCGGCGCAGCTCTTGGAAGACAGTGAGGCAGACACACAGACGGAGGCTGTCACACTCGCGGTTTACACTGCAGGTCTTCCCCATCTGCAAAAATCCGCAACTTGCAGCTCGTCGGTGCCGTGTGGATCACTCCGTGTTGAGTCACTGCACCCCGCCGTCGACGAGCGTCACACTCACTTTCAATTTCCCCGCCTTCGAGCACAAGCACTTCGGAAATCACTCAATACTACCTGCTAGCATGCGCGTCTACGCTCTCCTGATGGCCGCCACCGCCGCCGTCGCCGCCCCCGCCATGGCTGGCAGCAGCACCTACGCACTCCAGGGCGCCGTCCAGACCAGCGTCGATAGCAGCTCTTCCGTCGCCAGCTCCGGCAGCGAGGCCACCAGCACCACCACCAGTGGTTCGTCCTCCTCCTCGCTACCCACCGTCGAGCTCGACTACACCACCATCAAGGCCGTCGGCGGAAACACCACCGTCGGGTACTACAAGTATCAGAACATCCGATTCGCCAAGGTGCCCACCGGCGACCTCCGTTTCGCCGCGCCCGAGTGGCCCGACGTCGAGACCGAGACCAACACCGGCACGAACCTCGCCGACGCCGACGTCGACTGCTCCTCCGAGGAGGACTGTCTGTACCTCGACGTGTGGGCCCCGGCCGATGCTGCCGGTCGCAACCTGCCCGTCGTGGTGTGGACCTACGGCGGTGGCTTCACGGGCGGCTCCAAGTCGCAGAACACGCCTGAGGGTCTTTTCGACCTGTCCACGGACTTCATCTTCGTCGGCTACAACTACCGTCTCGGCATCACCGGTCTCGCCACGGGACCCACGTACCAGCACGAAGGTGGCGCCGCCAACCTGTGCGTCTGGGACGCCACGCACGCCTTCGAGTGGGTGCAGAAATACATCGGCAGCTTCGGGGGCAACCCGGACGACGTGACCGCCATGGGCTTCTCGGCCGGTGGCTCGCAGGTGCTGTTCCAAATGACCCGCTTCGGCGGCAACGCGCCACAGCTCTTCCACAAGGCATACGTCATGTCCCCGGGCTACGTGCCTGGCGCCGGCCATCACCACGGCGAGCAGTTCTGGCAGAACGTGTCGTCGGCCGTCGGCTGTGACGGTGGCAGCCTCGACTGCATGCGCGACGTCAACTTCTCCACGCTCACCAGCGCATCCGACGACATCGTGGACACCTACACGTACCAAATGCAGCCCCGCGTGGATGGCTTCATCATCCCGGACACGTACGAGGCCAACCTGTACCAGGGCCACTTCAACTTCTCCGGACCGTGCGTCATCTCGCACGAGCAGCACGAGGCGAACTCGCAGACCTACTCGGGTGTCGACACGCAGGAGGACGTGTCGACGTACCTCCGCATCTTCTTCCCGGCCATCACGGACGACGTGATCGACGAGCTGCTAGAGCTGTACCCGGAGGATGACTACGAGAGCGCTGGCCTGCGCTTTGCCGACATGAAGCAGTCGTTCGACTTGACCGGCAAGAACCTGGCCTTGACCCATGCGCTGAACAACCAGACCTGGAACGCTGAGGTCGCGCTCAGCACGGCCACGCACGGTACCGACCAGAGCTACTACTGGTACAGCACGTACACGCTGTCGACGTCGTCCAGCAGCTCGTCGGAGAGCACGACGGCGACCACCAGCACCACGACGGCTTCGTCTGGTACTTCAGCGACCTCTGTCGGTGATGCTAGTAGCATGGGAACGACCGACGGCAGCTCCACCGGAGGACCTGGTGGTGCTGGTGGCATGGGTGGCAGCTCGTCCGTGGACGCGACGGTCGCCGTTATGATGCAGAAGTACTTGCTCTCCTTCGTGCTCACGGGCAACCCCAACACCATGTGGACCGACGACAAGATCTACTGGCCGCAGTACAACGAGTCGAGCGTGGGCACGCAGATCGTGTTCAACGACACGTTCACGATCGCTGACGATGACCTGGCCAACTCGAAGAGCCTCTTCTGGAACAAGGCCCTCTGGTACTAATCGCCAAGCCCGTGTGGCCTCAACGCTTTGCATCTGAAAATTGCGACTCCAACCAAGTGCCGAACAGTGAAAGGTTGTAACAGCCTTCTCCGATTAGTTATCGCGTTTTACCTAACGGAGCTCAACCACATACAGTCAGCGCTGGTCGCAAGCGCAATCTATACTCGAGGAATCGGCAAACTTGCGGGTTTTACTGCTACAATTCCAGCAAGTGGGCTACTACGTGTAGTCTTGCATTTACTACTACGAAATCGTATTTCTTTGGCTTCAAGTCTTCGGCGCTGGGAATGTATATGCATCGTCAAAGCTGTCTGAAAGATGTCTTCCTCGTTGCCCTTCCAATTTCCGTACATAAGACGCAACTTGCAGTGTTTTGATATCTCAAGCATTTTTCCAGGATTAAGGCCAGGATTCGCACTTAAGTGGAAATAGTTGCGTACTTTTTCTGAAAATATTCCTGGCCTGCAACATCCGCCAAGATATAATCCACACGTACTGCGTAAGCGTACTGCGTAAGCGCTTACGCAGTACCGTACCCAGGTTACGCCTTTGTGTAACCTAAATCATTATTCGCGTAACATTTCGGCAGTTGAAAGTGAAACGGAAAAAAACTGCGTGTTCCCAGTCGCAAGACGTTGAAGTGCTACTGTACTTGTTTTCGCCGAAGATGGCCTACTTTGGTTGCCGGCCAGCTTGCGAGCAAAGCCCACGACCTTCCCGTTCGCAGTTGGAAGGATGCCTCGAAGTTACGTCTACTCTTTGATCGGCGCCTGATGCAGTAACGGCAGTAGCACCGGAGCGGGCAGCATGCCCTGCGACGGTAGCTTAGTACCAGAGAGCCTTGTTCCAGAACAAGCTCTTCGAGTTGGCCAGGTCGTCATCCGCCACCGTGAACGTGTCGTTGAACACGATCTGCGTGCCCACGCTCGACTCGTTGTACTGCGGCCAGTAGATCTTGTCGTCGGTCCACATGGTGTTGGGGTTTCCCGTGAGCACGAAGGAGAGCAGATACTTCTGCATCGCGATGGCGATCGTCGAGTTCACCGTCTCCGTATCGGCGCCAAAAGTGGCAGCTTCTCCCACGCTCAGCGTTTCCGTTGTGGTCGCAGTATCCGAAGAGCTGCCCGACGATGTCGACAGCGTGTACGTGCTGTACCAGTAGTAGCTCTGGTCGGTGCCGTGCGTGGCCGCACCCAGCGCGACTTCGGCGTTCCAAGTCTGGTTGTTCAGTGCGTGTGTGAGAGCAATATCCTTGGCTGTCAAGTCGAACGACTGCTTCATGTCAGCGAAGCGCAGGCCGGCGCTCTCGTAGTCCTCCTCCGGATACAGCTCCAGCAGCGTGTCCACGGCATCGTCCGTGATGGCCGGGAAGAAGATGCGGAGGTACGTCGACACGTCCTCCTGCGTGTCGACACCCGAGTAGGCCTGCGAGTTGGCCTCGTGCAGCTCATGCGAGATAACCGCCGGTCCGGAGAAGTTGAAGTGGCCCTGGTACAGGTTGGCCTCGTACGTGTCCGGGATGATGAAGCCGTCCACGCGGGGCTGCATCTGGTACGTGTAGTCGCCCACAACAGTGTTGGAAGCATTGACCAAGTCGTCGAAGGATACCTCGCGCATGCAGTCAAGGTGGCCACCGTCGCAGCCCAACGATGACGACACGTTCTGCCAGAACTGCTCGCCGTGGTGGTGGCCGGCGCCGGGCACGTAGCCCGGGGACATGATGTACGCCTTGTGGAAGAGCTGCGGCGCGTTGCCGCCGAAGCGGGTCATCTGGAACATCACCTGCGAGCCACCGGCTGAGAAGCCGGCCGCAGTGACGTCGTCCGGGTTGCCGCCGAAGTTGCCGATGTACTTCTGCACCCACTCGAAGGCTTGCGTAGCGTCCCAGACGCACAGGTTAGCAGTGCCACCTTCGTGCTGGTACGTGGGTCCCGTGGCGAGACCGGTGATTCCCACACGGTAGTTGTAGGCGACGTAGACGAAGTCCGTGGAGAGGTCGAAGAGGCCCTCAGGCGTGTTCTCCGACTTGGAGCCGCCTTTGAAGCCGCCACCGTAAGTCCACACCATCACAGGCAGGTTGCGACCGGCAGCGTCGGCCGGGGCCCACACGTCGAGGTAAAGACAGTCCTCGGACGCCTTGCAGTCGACGTCGGCATCGGCCATGTTTCCCGTGTTGATCGCAGTTTCGATGTCGGGCCACTCCGGGGCAGCAAAGCGCAGGTCTCCGGTGGGCACCTTGGCGAACCGGATGTTCTGGTACTTGTAGTACCCGACGGTGGTGTTTCCGCCGACGGCCTGGACGGTGGTGTAGTCGAGCTCGACGGTGGGCAGCGAGGAGGACGATGAACCAGTGGTGGTGACGTCTTGAGTAGAGCTATCATCCGAGGTAGTGCTATCGACGGCGGTTTGAGCGGTGCCGAACGCGTAGTCAGAGCTGCCAGCCATGGCGGGGGCCATGACAGCGGCGGCGGCCATCAGGAGAGCGTAGACGCGCATGGTAGATGAGGTGCTTGAGGGGGGTGAATGTCTTGTGTTGGTGGGAAACCAAAATGGAAAGTGAGCTGGAAAGGGTGGCGTCTTCGGCTTCCTGTGGGCTGCGGTAGTGTAGCAGGGGCCTCGTGGTTTAAGGGCTCTCCAAGCACCATGACAAAGGGTGTACGTGTGACACAGGCTCCTTGCTTTGAAATGCGTGCCGGTTCCCCAGATGGATACGCTGGATCTCATCAATTCGCTCGTGCTAGTCGTAATCGAGACTCCGTACTTCGTCTTGGTGATGACTCCCCGCTCTGCGAGGCTATCCATCCAAGCCTCACGAAAGGACTGCAGCACTCGAGTAACAAAGGTTTGGGCGCCGCTCCGCTCCGGCCGATGCCTTGTGAATCGAGCGAACGTCTCGTGGATTGATTGATTCGGCACACGCCGCATCGTGAGCAGTATACCATGCGGGACTGCAGCACCGGTATGACGTCAATCGATTGTGGCGACGCAATCAAATGGTTTTGCACGATCGCAGCGTGAGGATCTACATCTGACCCTGCGAGTTTTCGTCTACACGTGTAGACTGTAGACGAGTCCCAGAGTCTGGGATTGTAGACGAAAACTCGAGGCAGCGCTCGCGAAGCCGCTGACAATTCCGAGTGCTGGAGTGCCACTTTTCACGACATCGAGGGATCAAAACGCACCGCTTCCCTCCCACATTTTGTTGGAGTATGGGATTTGGACAGCGGAAGGCAGAGCGAGGTTGCTAGATAGAAGTAGGAAATGGAGGTGTAGTTGGAGAGGACGGGCATGTAGGTGCTTGTGTATTGGAGAAGATAAGAACCAAAGTGATGACTTATGAGTCCGAGGCAGGATGGGGAGACTAATTCTCCACCAACCTGCCACTAAGTACGGTTATCGTAAACTTGGGACGGTATTAATACCTTCACTCGTAGATAAGCAGTCGGAGATGGTAATTTGATGCAATTGTCTGGCAAGCGGCGATCTTTGCTGCTGCATCTCCAACCACGCCAAGTGGTTGGAGATGCAGCAGCAAAGATCGCCAACCAACCCCAACGTTTGAGCTGGAGTTGGAACGCAAAAAATTCTGAACTCCCATCTTTCCCCATACTTGAGCCCATGAGTTGGCCGCTGAGGTCCCTCGCACTCTGCTTATAGCGACGGAAAGACTGGTCCAGAGTGAAGAACTTCTGGACCCAGTCTATCCATCGCTATAAGCAGCACGTTCAGTGATCAGAGCACTTATTGCCAGGCATCGGAGGCTCATGCCAAACCCGCTGGGTCTAAAAGGAAAAATATCTCGCGAGGCTTCTGCGACCCGCGTCACCAAGTGAATGGCTACACCAGAGGCCTGCCGTCCAACATAGTTGAAGCTGAACCTCTCCTACGTCATCCCCTTCAACTTGCCCATATTGCGTGTCCGCCGTGGCGCGCCATGTGCTCTACTTGCGCAGCCAATAGACGAATGCACTGGCCCAAAGCCTGTATCACTGCTCGCCGTGTCGACGGCGTCGGCACTGCCGACCGGAGCAGCAGCGCCGATCGGTATAAACACACCGGAAGCAGTTGAACGCGACGCAACCTATTCTTGCCGCGAAGCGAGCCATTTTCGCCAACGCTGCCTTCGCGCACCACTCGATAGTGAACTTCTTCATCAAGCAACTGCAGTCTCCGCTACATAACCATAACGCTGGCATTGCAACGCCAACCAGCAACGTGCCCGTCGACAGTCGACAGCACCTCCGAAAAGCGTTTAACAACCGCGGTCACTCCTCGAAAGAGTGACCTCGTGTTCACGTAAAAAGCCAACAATTCCCACGTGCAGCAGTTCAACTTGAGGCCATTCGCCATTCCGCCACATCCCGCCGACGCCTCGCTCTTCTGCCTGCTCTCTCGGCCTACAGCCCCCACTCTCTTTCAGTGTCTTGTTCGTCGCGAGCCCAGCCACCGCTTCACGCGCCGCAACCCCCCCCTGATTCACCATGGACGTCAAGGCTCCTCTCTCGCTCGACGCGTTCGTCAAGCTAGCTTTCTGTCTAGAAGGCCGGGACAAGCTCTCCAAGGTGTGCAACTTATATATTCAGAATCTGCTGCATCTCAGCTCTCTAACGCACTATGAACGCTTTCGCGACTCCCTCTAGATGCTGCAATACGGCAGTCGAGCCATGGCCTTCTACCTGCTGACCGCCGACCCGAAAAGCGACGTGGGGCAGCGTCTCCATGCGCTGTACAAGACTATGCAGCAGTCCCGCAAGGCCTTCCGTCTGGGCAAGAGCGTCACGTACTACAAGAAGCTGCAGACGTTGTCCGGTAACAAGAGTCTCACCGAGGGGCAGAAGTACCTCCAGTTCATCCAGAACGTGGGCATGCTGGGCTACTTCATCACGGACAACCTGGCGTTCGCCAGCAAGGCCAAGGTGCTGCGCTTTGACTCCGAGGAGCTCGCTCGCCGCGGCGGCGTCATGTGGTTCTGCGCCAACATCGCCGGCTTCTTCCACGCCGTCGAGAGTCTCCACGCCGACGTGGACAAGGAGAAGTGCGTGCGCGACATCCTGGCTTCCGAGGACGACGCTGCACGCGTCGAGGCGCTGCAGAACCAGCTGGAGACGCTGCGCAGCGGCCGCTTCAAGAAGCTGCTGGCGGTGCTCAAGGTCACGTGCGACCTGGTCGTGTCGTCCAACACGGGCGCCGTGCGGTTGGCGGAGCGCATCACCGGCTCTAAGCTGCACGACGGCGTCGTCGGCTCGGTCGGCTGTGTGTCGGCCGCCGTGGTGCTCTACAACACGTGGCCTAGTGCGCCGAAGAAGGCGTTGCCGGCTTCCAGCGAGAAGGTGGAGGCCAAGGTCGAACCGAAGACCAAGAGCGAGACCAAGAGCGAGACGGACTGAGCGGTGGTACGCCTGCATTTACCCATGCCTTGCTGGTGTTTTACCTCTCCCGACGCATTGCTTTGATATGAATATAACGATAAATACTCATGAAACCTGCGATTTTTAGATCATTAATCGTTAAAACGTGTGCTAGGCCAACTGGAAAGTGCTGGAATATGTCAGTGTTTTCAGTATTTTTAGTGCTCTGTAGTCCATTTTAGCGGCATCTTCCTCGCCAGATTTTGCCTTTTGAATGAACCGCCGGCAACGACGCGAGTCGCTGAGCGAGCGGCTGCGGTCCGAGGTGCAGATGTCTGCGGCGCTGTGGCAGATCGGCCCCAGCACCGAGGAAAACGCAAGAAGCGCAGACGCAAAGCCGAGTGGGAACAGCCGACGCTCGTCTGCCTACACCAACGTCGGAAGCACTGAGACTGGCTTTCCGTGCCCTCGAGAAGTCAAGCCGCTGCTCTTCTTCTACAAGTATCTGCAGCCGATCGGCAGCGCTGAAGGCGTTGGGGGGATCAAGGACAACTGCAACAGCTCGGGGCAAAGGAAGCTGAAAGTCAACTTACCGCTGACGGTCGTCTGCGAGCGCACGAACGCCCAGGAGATGGTGCTGTGGCTGCGCACCGACGCGCAAGGCAACGTTGTGCGCGAGGAGAAGACGCCGCTCTGGCGAAAGAAACTACACCACGATCTACTTGGTGCGACGTCAGGTTCAGCAGAAAGCGATCCGGTGCTGGCCGTGAGGAGTGTCGCGCGTTGGAAGAGCAGCAACAACTCGGGCGGTGGAAGCTCGGTTGTACTGACTCGACGAACGCTGGATCCCGTGGTCGCTGTGCCGTGCGAGCTGCCGATCTGTATCCAGCAGTTTGTACACTGCCGCGGCTCTCAGGCCAGCGTCTACCGCATCTTCTGGTGTGAGCAGGAGAGAAAATGCTTTGCAGTTAACCTTACGAGCAGGTACGATCGTCCTAGCGCATCGCGTTCCCTAGCGTCAGTACTAACGCTATGGTGACACCGTCGTTCTGATCACGGTTCGGTAGTGTAGCTTGAAAAGCACAGAGGCCCCGGAAGATGTCGACGCTGCTGACCACGCCAACGTATCGACTACGTCCTCGACGGGGTTATCGGCTTCAACAATGGCAGCGATGAACGCCGCGTTCGAAGCGGCAATGGCCACGGCAGCCCAACTCGCTCGCTTCTACTGCGTTACAGTCTCGCCAGACGCTAGGGATTGCGCGCGATGGCCCAAGCTCCGAGGTACGGCCATTGCCGAAGGCGTTCAGGCGATCTCACGCGTGGTCGAGCACGTGCAGATGCAACTGCCAGCGCTGCGCTTCCACTCGATGACTGTGGACTTCATTAAAGACACCGCTGCGGTTTGGTGGCTTACGCGGGTCGTCGACTTCACTGCGTCAAGCATTGCGGAGCCTCCAAGAGACGAAACCTGCTTCAGTTCACGCGACTCCGCCGTGCTGATCCCTGAAGCCCTCCGGACGCTGCACGGCCGGTCTAACAACGAGCTGCAAATGGATGAAGGCGGGTCCCCCCCACGAACGTCCGCCTTACTCCGCGGCGACGAGCTGAACAACGCCCCGAATGCGCGCACCTGCTTCCTCTGCGGCTGCTCGTGTGAGTTGTCGTTAACGTTCCGAAACGAGCTCCAGAATATGCTCAAAGGACAAAGCGAGGAGGACAGTTCGATGACGATGGGGATCCCAGCTGCGGACGAGTACCGGATGACGCTGACGATGGCACTGGACACGGTCTTCCTCATGCGCCAACGCGGTTTACTCCTATCCGTGTGGGAAACCGCAGTCGGTACAGCGCGGAAGTCGCAGCTTCGAGACGTGTGCGACTTTCCCGTGTGCATGCTCTGCTATCGAGTGTACCAGCAGCAGAGTCGACTGCAGACCATAGCGCGCGAGCTGCACAATGCGCTGTCACCGTCCACAGGAACGTCAAGTGATCGACCGGAAGATGATGACGATGTTACGAATGGAGCTGCCAGTGCTGGTGCTGGGGTGGGAATGGCTGCGTCTGCCGCGTCTGGCTTGGCTGCACCTCAGTTGCTCTCCACCGAGTTGCGTCGCCGTCAAGAGACCCCGAAGAGTGTGCTTGACGCCCTGGAGGCCTATCGGGCTGAAACGATTCCACCTGCTCTTCTTTTACGTGGAGATTCGCCCGAGATGCGGCCAACATGGAGCATCTTAACGCCCATGCGCGGAACCGACGTCGACCCGACTGCAACGCAGCTCCGCCTTGTGTTTTTCTTCCACGAACTACAAGACGGGGGGCCGGACTTGGTCCCGCCGGACTTCTACCTGGAATATCAACTGGGCCAGGGCGTCACGAGAGTGCAACTCGAAGGCAGCAAGCGACACACGCCCAATCGATGGCAGCTCTGTGAAGCACGCGTTCATTATCTATGCGCGACGTTGGATGCCTTCAGTGAGTTCTGCTCCCACAAGCGGCTGCTCATTAAACTCAAGGCGAAAGCTCGATCGCCAACCAAGAACGCGGCGTTTGAGACTCAAAAGGACCAAGCGTTCGCAACAACTGATGATGACGGACGGAGCAGCTTGAACCGAAGTGGCAGTCTTTCTGGGAGTCCAAGTCGCCGTCACAAGGAAGAGTTCTTCGGCTTCGCGTTGCTACCACTACGACAAGTTGTTACGGCGGCAAAATGGTTCGGGAACTCGCTACAACCCGAGAGCCGAACAGACTATTTGCTGGAATTGCACACAGCTTCGCATGGTCCGCTTACGCTCAAGCTGACGGTCGGTCTGCTCGTAGACCCTGTCCCTCTGGGTCATGTGCGTGACGTACTACGAGACAGCATCTTCCTGGAAGAGCAGCCACCGCGTGGGGTGTATTGGCCTCCATCCACTCACTGTCTCGGTGGAATTGCTGTACCCAGAGATTGGATCGGAGCGCTGATGCCTTCGGAATACACCAAGATCTTGCCCATGCGCCGCAGAGAGGCCCACGGAGCACACACAGCAGTGACGTCCAGCCTTACGCGCACGCCTTGTCAGGCTCGCCCTCCAGCGGCAACGCCCCCACCGCTAACGAAGTCACTATCACGCCGAAAGAGCGCAGAACTAATGGTCAAATCGTCTCAAAGTGTGAATTCGACGAAGCAAGGGATATCCAAGCTACCGATGGACAAGAGTTGGGCTCAAAGTACACGGGAGCTGCCTCTAGATCGTGTTGCTGCTGATAGTGATCCTGGAAGCCAATCGGAGCTTCAATCGAGACCTTTGGAGTTCATGTCAATAGGGATGAGTGGCACAACTTTGACGCAAGCTTGCATGGCCGCCAAGCGAATTGTGCTCCGTGTTACGGAGAATCCAGCAGCGAGCAGCTTCCCGACAGCCTTACTTGGTGCCATTCTACGGCATGCGAGCTTTGCGAACCCCGTGGCGACGTCTTGTTTTCCATGCACGTCCTTGGCGAGCTGGAAGGTACCAGCTAGATTTCACTTCACAAGACGATACTCGATGGACCGCCTTCTTGCCGAAGTGAAACCAGGATGTCTTCCGATGTTGGCATTACTTGGAGAGCTGTTACTAGTTTTACTAGAGGACAGCCAAGTACCCGCCAGAGTGGACGTTAATGCCCTTGAACGGTTGTTGGAGCCTTTCTGGCAGCAGGTAAGCGGGTTGCGTGCTATCCCGCGTACCGAGACCACTTGTCTGCCGGAGAGGAGAGTGCTGTGGAATCGAGCAATTCGACGCTGGGAAGCTGCCAGCAGTGAAGCAGCGGCAGAAGAAGAGACCTTACAGCTTAATCCATTGATCGACTCGAATACGAAGCTCGCACCACAGAAACATGGAGCTACGCTAACGCTGGAGATTGGAGACTTTCGTGCCCAGAGTCTGGCGCTTGTTCTCTGTGAGTTGTTTGAGCAAATGGAGACTTTGGACAACGGATACATTGAGATTGCAGAGTTGCGGTCGCTAGCGAAATGCCTCCCTGACGAGGGATTTGAGTGCGCTCAAGAGCAACTGGATCTTGAGATCGGATCCCGTGAACAGCTTTCGACAGAGGATATTGTGACGCTGGCTGAGCTCGCCGAGCAGCAGCGACGTCTTGCGCTCCGAACGCTGCTTCTTTTCCTAGTGGAAAGCGACGTGATGGCTGGAGCTCTCGCCCGATTCGACCGACTCGGCTCTGGTGAGATGAGTCTGGAAGGTACTGAGCTTGTTTGCCTACATCTTGCTCGTTTATATTTCGTAACATTACTTTTGCTATAGAGTTTAAGGAGCTCGCGTCTGAGGCGCTGCTAACTCAGCGCAAGGTCTTCCGTGCATTCCAAGAAGAGCCGAGAAAGCCACAGGACGGCTTTTGCTTGCGTCATGGCTTCACCGAGCTTTACGCTACTGATAGCGTCTGTGTGTTATGCTCGACCGAGGTGCGTGTGATCTGTACATGGCAGATTTTCTAAGGACTCACACTATGGTCGCATTGCCTGTGTAGTACCGAGCGGAGAAATCGCCGAGTAAGCCGCGATCACCAGACAAGAGCCTCGAGATATCGGAGACGCCCGTCATTATCAACACAACTACAGCTGTGGATGCCGTTGAGGCTGCGCGCAATGCTGCCCGAAAGTTTAGCAACGAGCGTTCACCGTCGCGGCGAGACTTGGAAGCAAAATTCCTCCTGGAAACAAAGCAGAATTTCGATCCAGCGAACTCCAGACGAGCGTCGTCGCCGCCGAAGTTGGAAAGGTTACGCCGTCTTTCGTCCGGGAAGATCGTCCTTGAGGACGTCCCCATTATAGCAGCGAGAGAGACGAGCCCTCGAAGGAGACGTGCTGCTGTAGCTGCAACTTTAGGCACGACCCGTGAAATGGTCGACGCCCAGCTCGACAACATGTTGGATCGCTTACACGCTGCTGAGCGCACAATTGTGGTTGGTGAAGCACAAGGTGGAGATCGGAAACTATCACTCAGTACAGCACGGACTCGACAAACCAGTACGTCAAGTACGACAGAAGATCTTACGATACGAACCAGACCGTCGTGCTCCGATCTCAAAAGTCTCTCAAGAAATGCATCCAGAAAGACGATGGCAGGCACTGCGTTGGCACAAAAGTCTGGGCAAGATGCCGATCAGGCATTGAAGAGGAAGAAGCGTATCAAGAAGAAGATCGTGAAGAAAACCTCCCGCAGACTAAGGTCTTCAAATCCATTGCTAACGTCTGCGTCTTTGTCAAAGCTCCTACGCATGGAGTTTACGGATCGAAAGCACAAGTTGGCGACGAGTGCAAGCGAATCGATCATAGAGAAAGCTGTGCGTGTTGAAGAGAAACGGAAACAGGTGCAGTTGACAGACACGTCTGAGGGGTATCGATCAAGAAATACTAACATTGAGTGTTTGTACAGCTCGACAGGTTGGTGCTGGCCGAAGTCCAGGAGGTCAAGCGCAGACTCGCCAAACTGCTTGAAGAATCGTAAACTATTTTCAGTAATTTAAAGAAATATTCAACATTATTTCCTACTTCACTCTTTTATGCGGTCGCTCATCCGGTAGAAATACCAGCGTAGCGCTCCTTCACGCTCACTCCAGTGTGGCTTCCACTCGGGGACGCGAAACTATACAATTCAAGCAAGCCGACACCAAACTCCCGTCAATTCCTCCCCACGAAGCTGCACTCTACCATTTCAACTCACCCCAATCGACAACACGTTCGCATCCTTTCCCAGCTGCGTCCTCAACCTCTCGGCAATGCCCGCCAGCGACTCTGCGAACGCGTAGACAATAACCAGCTTGGCGCTCGAGATGTCTGCGAGCATGACGTCGCCCAGCTCGACCCGGATCTTGTGCTGCAAATGCTCCTTCTGCACCTGCAGCTTGGCCCTCTGCACCAGAATCTCATCCAATTCCACGCCCAACGCATTGCAACCAAAGCGCTTGACGCCCGACACGAGCCAGCGACCGTCACCACAGCCCAAGTCCACGAGCAGGTCGTGTTCCCCCAAAGCGAGTTGTGCACTCTCAATCTTCGTCCATACAGCGTCAATCACTGCTACTGGCGATGGACTGAACGGCGCAAAGAGCTCCTTGCTGCAGTCCTCGCTCTTTAGCGTCAAAGATTCATTGGCTCTCGCCCGGGCAGCTTCAAGCACAAGTTGTCGCACTCGTGTCCGTCGATTCTCCGATGAAGCCATCTTCGGTTTTGACCCGGAAATCTGCTTTACTCTCTTAAGTACGTTATTATTTTGACCAATGCCGACAGCAAAGCTGTTTCATTGGAGGAAATGTTGACTGGAGCACCCGACGCAGATGCATTGACTCATTGGAGACCGAGCAGCTACGATGCCTGCCAAGGAGGACAAGACGCCCGCTGTGCGGCCCGAGGAGCACGACAGCGACAGCGATGAGGCGCCCGAAGTCGTGACCAAGCAGAGCGCCACGGAGAAGGCGCAGACGCAGCGTCAGAAGGAGAAAGAGGCCCGTACACAGGCCAAGGAAGCCGCCAAGAGGTGGGTTTTGTGTATCATTGGGCTGTTTGAGCGTGCAGGGGGGTTCTGGGAGGCTTTAGTGCTTTGCAATGAGTGATTCTGACATTGTGCATTGTTTGTCGGTTGTGTTTTATTGGAGCAGGAAGAGGAAGAGCAGACAGGAGAGCAAGAAGCAGAGTGAGGTGCCGGAACTGCCGGACGACGTGCTGTCGGCTGTCGCAGCCCGCAATAATGAAGAGGAAGAGGAAGTGGACCAACTGGAGGAGGAAGAAGCTGAGCTGCGAGCCAAGAAGCGGCGTGCAGTCAAGGATGCCAAGATGGTGGAACTGATGCAGAAGAAGACCCACACGAGGCAGTTCGGCAACATTCAGGTGCAGACGCTTGACGCCGTGGAGAGCAAGCAGACGAGGGGACTATCAAAGAGCGCGAAGGAGTTCCTGGCGCTGAGATCGGCGCCGAACAAACTGCGGATGAACGTACTGGAGGGCCACCCGTCGCTGTTCACCAAGAAACAGAAGCAGCGCGGGAAGAGAGCGTAAGGGTGGGGAGAAAAAAAGCAATGCATGTGATTTTTTCTTCTGCTGTGAGTGAGAGGTTGCTGCTCTCGATGGGGAGGATTGTTTAACAGCCCAGTGATGTTTCCTCGCAAGTGATCGTGCGCTAGTTTTGACGCTTTGCCACACCTTGTAGCTGACGTTATTCAACACTTTTCCAGGGCTGTCAAGACCGCTCGGTAGGGCCAAGTAGCTCAAGAAACTGGGCGAGTCGTTGTGAACTTCAATTCAGTTCCTCCCAGTCAGCGACGTACATAACAACTCATTGGATTCGCTTTGAAGGTTGGGATTGCACTTTGCAGAACGCATGACGTGATCAGCACTAGCGACTGGCAGCTCGTCCTTCCCAAGCCTACTCGTAGTGCAGCTTCACCTTTATCTAACTATATCCTGTGTTGAACCCCCTGACGTTCTTAACGACTTGCTGTAGTACTTAACACCATGCAATCGGCTTCTTTCTCTGCTTCGAGTTCAGAAAATTCGTAGATCAGCTTCTCCACTTCTGCAAGCTTCATCCTCTTTGACGGATCAAAGTCGCACATTGCACACACCAATGCCCATTCGTCGTCTGACATGGACTTTGGTTGTCTCGGAAGCTTTTTAGCTTTCAGGTGCACCTTCACAGCGCTATCAGGAAGCATTCCCCACGGAAGCTTACCCGTCACAGCCTCGATCATGCACATCCCCAGCGAATACACATCCGCCTCGAGAGATGCTTTCTTGGTTGCAATGAACTCTGGTGCGCGCCAGCGAATTGCTCCCAAGTCGCCAAATTCGGGTTGAGTTTCAGCCGCAAAGAAGCTCATGCCGAAGTCCGTGATCATGGCAGTATCCCCCTCGACCAGAATGTTGTCGCCCTTGAGATCTGCGTGGACGATGCCTTTACTATGTAGAAGTCGCAACCCACGGGTCACACCGAGCAATACTCGCCAAGTACACACCCGGCCGAGTTTCCGTTGCTCGTATAGATACACACGCGAGGAACCACCAGAAATGTGCTTGCACACCGTGAAGCAAGGCTCGCCAACGTGACATGCGCCGAACAATTGCACAATGTTGGGGTGTCTGCTTTCATGCCAAACTTTCACCTCCCGCAGAAAGTCCGTTCGATCGCTTTCCGACTTGATCTCGACACACTTGATGACGACGTCAGCGTTCATATACTCCCCATGGTAGACTTTACCCGAAGCTCCACGGTTGAATGGCACGTCATCAAACGGAACGTCCGTGCGTGGAATGAACCACTTCTCGTCGTCTGGGATGCCCCCCGACGAGAAACTTGCAAGACGAGTCAGAAGTTTTTGCAGGAATCTGCGCTGTGGCTGGGTGTAGTCACTCTTGTTCTGCTTCACCTCATGAACAAGCAGCATGAGGGCTTCCTCTTGAGCAGAGGCGTCTCCTAGACTATTTATCAGCGTTGGGATGTCACACTCAAACATTTTTTGTATCATTGCGCTCTTATGCGGTTCCCACTTTAAGCGCCACATTTCTCTCGTGTCTTGGGGTTCAAGTGAGGCGATTTCCCCGTGCAAATCTTCCAGCGTCTCAGACAGCGAGCGCGCGCTTAAGATCCTGACAATCATCGGCTTATCTCCATTCGTGAATAGAACAGCTCGTAGTCGAGATCGCACAGCATTGACTGAGTCAACACCACTGTCCTGAAGCGTTTTGATTCGCTCCATCAGATGAGAGCACAAAGGCTTCGCTTCACCCATGTGCTGACACATCTCCGAGAGTTTCGTGAAGTCGCCCTCGAGCCACTCGAGGATCTGATCAGCTAGCTTCTTGTTCCTTTCGTTGTCACTTTCGCGTATCGAAGTCAGCGTCTTTTCTCCATCCACGCTCTTCACAATTGCTCGGACGGCATCATTACCATCAGCACACAAACCTTGAAGAGCGATGAGGCCTTCATGAATCCGCTCTGCGTTTTCAGGCCTGATGATCCACAAAAGGAGCGCCTCGATTCCACCCTGAGTGGCGACTTTTGCCTTGACGTCACTAGGCAGATGTGAGGCCAGAAATCCCAACACCCCTGCCGCATTTTCCCGCTGAGGTTGAGTACCTTCCGATACGAGATTGACAAACTGATCAACAGCTCCACTCTGGGCAGTAATGAGATCCCGGAGTTCCGTGTTGTCAAGGGCAAGATTAAACAACGTTCCGGCGGCCTTCTCTTTCTGCTCGTCGTTCCCACTGCTCACCAGCTCCACTAGCGATGGGATGCCACCAGCCGACGCGATCTTCTCCTGGTTGGCAGCATCGACTGATAGATTCATCAACGTTCCGGCGGCCTTCGATTTCTGGTCGTCGTTCCCACTTCTCACCAGCTCCACGAGCGGCAGGATTCCACCGGCAGACGCGATCTTCGCCTTGTTGGCATCGTTGACTGATAGATTCATCAACGCTCCGGCGGCATTCGATTTCTGCTCGTCGTTCCCACTTCTCACCAGCTCCACGAGCGGCAGGATTCCACCGGCAGACGCGATCTTCTCCTGGTTGGCAGCGTTGACTGATAGATTCCACAACGCTCTGGCGGCATACTCTTTCTGCTTGTCATTCCCACTGCTCACCAGTTCCACGAGCGGCGGGATTCCACCGGCAGACGCGATCTTCGCCTTGTTGGCATCGTTGACTGATAGATTCATCAACGCTCCGGCGGCATTCGATTTCTGCTCGTCATTCCCACTTCTCACCAGCTCCACGAGCGGCAGGATTCCACCGGCAGACGCGATCTTCGCCTTGTTGGCATCGTTGACTGATAGATTCATCAACGCTCCGGCGGCATTCGATTTCTGCTCGTCGTTCCCACTTCTCACCAGCTCCACGAGCGGCAGGATTCCACCGGCAGACGCGATCTTCTCCTGGTTGGCAGCGTTGACTGATAGATTCCACAACGCTCTGGCGGCATACTCATTCTGCTCGTCATTCCCACTGCTCGACAGCTCCACGAGCGGCGGGATTCCACCAGCAGACGCGATCTTCGCCTTGTTGGCATCGTTGACTGATAGATTCATCAACGCTCCGGCGGCATTCGATTTCTGCTCGTCATTCCCACTTCTCACCAGCTCCACGAGCGGCAGGATTCCACCAGCAGACGCGATCTTCTCCTTGTTGGCAGCATTGATAGCTAGGCTCATCAACGTTCCGGCGGCCTTCTCCTTCTGCAGGTCGTTCCCACTTCTCACCAGCTCCACCAGCGGCAGGATGCCACCAGCCGACGCGATCTTTTCCTGGTTGGCAGCGTTGACCGATAGATTCATCAACGTTCCGGCGGCCTTATCCTTCTGCAGGTCGTTCCCACTTCTCACCAGCTCCACGAGCGGCGGGATTCCACCGGCAGACGCGATCTTCTCCTGGTTGGCAGCGTTGAACGATAGATTCCACAACGCTGACGCGGCAAACCATTTCTGCTCGTCATTCCCACTGCTCACCAGTTCCACGAGCGGCGGGATTCCACCAGCAGACGCGATCTTCTCCTGGTTGGCAGCGTTGAACGATAGATTCCACAACGCTCTGGCGGCATACTCTTTCTGCTTGTCATTCCCACTGCTCACCAGTTCCACGAGCGGCGGGATTCCACCGGCAGACGCGATCTTCGCCTTGTTGGCATCGTTGACTGATAGATTCATCAACGCTCCGGCGGCATACTCTTTCTGCTTGTCATTCCCACTGATCACCAGTTCCACGAGCGGCGGGATTCCACCGGCAGACGCGATCTTCTCCTGGTTGGCAGCGTTGAACGATAGATTCCACAACGTTGACGCGGCAAACCATTTCTGCATGTCGTCCCCACTGCTCACCAGCTCCACCAGCGGCGGGATGCCACCAGCCGACGCGATCTTCTCCTGGTCGGCAGCATGATATGATAGATTCCACAACGCTCTGGCGGCATACTCTTTCAGCACGTTGTTCCCACTTCTCACCAGCGCCACCAGCGCCACCAGCGATGAGATGTCGCCGACCATAGACGTGTAAGGAAGAAACAGGTCGCCGACTCTTGTGGAATGGCCCTGCCCCTGGATCTCTTGGCACTTTTGGAACTGAAGCTTCCTTCTGTTTCGGCAGCGCAGCCCTTCAGTAAGTTGCTGAACGGATTGCGGCTGCTGAAGCTCAGGAGAGAGAGGATGCCGCAGCTTGCAGCAGCACTGAGAGCTGAAGAACAGGAGGCTGAAAGACTCGAGAAAGAGCAAGAGCAGGATGAACTGGACGTAGTGGCGGTGGGAGCTGCCGCCCGGCGCGCCTTTCACAGCTTCTACGAGCCTCCACAGCAGACTAAACAAGTGGCTGAAGGTGGCAATGAATACACGGAAAACGGCTTTTGTCCCTCGTGACGGAGGCATTGAACAAGAAGAGCCACAAGATGAACTTGTTTTGGTGATGGAAAAGAGGCGGCACTCAAGTCATCGCGCGCAAATCCGTTCGTGGCACTCGCTCAGGCTCGCAAGGACGCGATCCAGCGAGAGCTGGAGGACAAGCACGCTCGAGCACGGAGCTTGCTCAAGTTCATGGAGCTTCGACAGCAAGATTCAGCTGAAGCGGACGCTCGGATCGCAGAGGAATTTAGTCAACGCGGCTTGGTGATCAAGGCGCAGATTCCAGTGGGGCCCACGCACTTACGTCTTGATGATCAGGAGCTACGTGCTGCACGAGACGGCGGTGCGGACTTCGGCGAGTTTGCCGACTCGCTGCTGCATGCCAAGACGCTGGTGGCGGAGAATGAGCAACAACGACAAGAGGCCAGTGGCAACGTCAAGCGAATGCTCACGACGCCTCGAGACGAACGGCGGCTGGAGAGGAGAGCAGCGAAAGTGGAGAGCACGTCGGATGTCTGGACACGACCATGTCGTTCTTCATACGAACGGAAGCCACGCTCGAGCAGCACAAGAATCACATTACTGGCGTCAAGGTCGCGCAAGCAGAGCAACGAGCTACTGCCAAGTCTCCTCAGCAAGAGGACTGGCACCAGAAGGGGAACAACGAATCAGACCTGGTTGCGACGACGTTGACTCCTTTGTCGACGACGCTGTTGTAGCAGCTCAAAGCACCGAAATCAGATATGGATGCGGTCGAGAAGAGGAAGAACATGGCCATCCTGGAACGAATGCAGACGAAGCTCGACTTCGTCAGGAACCCGAGGTTTGCAGTGCCAGATCAAAGCACAAGCAGCAAAGCAAAAGTGGACGAAGACCTCCCTGGCGCAGCCGAGAGCAGCTTAAAGCCGTGTTTCGACATCGTGCCGAAGCCTCCGATCGTGTTCACAGACTACGACATCGGCGGAATCTACGAGCAAGTTGTGTACATGCGGAACAGAGGCTCACTGTCTCGTCGAGCGCGAATCCTCCCGCCTGGCTCAACCTTCTTCTCTATGGCCAGTGTTCGATTTCCAGAGGAGAGCGGCATGGTCGCTCCAGGAATGCACATTGAGCTGCGTCTTCGCTTTGCGCCAGACTCTCGAGCCGACTACAAAGACAGCTTCACCGTCCAGTACGAAACCGAGCAATCGGTCGCCGCTGGATCTACCGGAACACCAGGAGCTGCAGGTTCAGCGGAGATGGTGGTGCCTTTAATGGCCCATCGAGAGCCACCGGAGCTGACGTTGCCAGTGCTAGTTCGCGCCCAGACACGCTTGTTGGTGGACGCTCAGTAACGCCACTGGTGTGCAAGAACCTTGGAGGGAAAGCTCGGTTTTGGCTGCTAAGTGAGCCAACGTGGGCTCGACTGGAACGTCTGCAGGTTGCAAGTCATGGCCTCTCTCCTCAACACGAACTGCAGTTGATATGCTGGGCGGTGACTACACACTTGGGAGCACAATGGACGTCGATCCTTTCCGAGTCACGCCGAATTCAATGGAGCTGGAGAAGGGCGAAAGCGTGACTTTCGACCTCGTGTACACGCCGTCAGGTGTCGGTGAACAGCAAGAGCGCTTCGTCCTGGTGTGTGACAACTGCCTCGTGCGCGTCTTCCAGATCGTTGGGCGTGGCTGTCAGGTGGATATCGCTGCGATGCGAGTGAATGACGCGCTCATCGACACGACCATCACCGAGATGGGTCCTCTAGATCGCGTCTTCTTCCCGGATGAAGTTCTCGTTAACGCAGCCGCTTGTAAAAAAAAACCTTCGTGATCGCCAACGACACGCCAGTGGACGTCAAATTCTCGTGGAAGATCCATCCGTTAGTTGAGGAAGGACGCACCGAGAGTGTGAGTGGAGGCAAGGACAACGCAACGGTCTTGTCGCTCTCGTCTGGATCCACTTCACCATTTCGGATCTCCCCGGAAACCGGTGTATTCGCACTATCGTCGTCGAAAGAGTTCATCGTTGAGTTCCTGCCTGTGGGGGCGCGGACGTACGCGTGCCAGGCGACGCTAATGATCAACGATGTTCCAGCGTGCAGCATGCCTGGACCAGGTCAGATGGCGAACCTGAAGGCTGCGTTTGAAGCACAAGATGGCGCTCCCTTGAGTTCACGAGCAGCCGCTGAAGCTGCAGCGAGGAAGTTGAAGGACGCAATGCCAGGCTTCTCGATACAACTTCGCGGTCGTGGAAGACTGGGAAGCTTCACGATTCTCCCGGCGCTTTGTGGTTCTTGGATTCCTCTTGAAGACGACGGCTTGCAACGACCAGGAAAGGACGGCAGCGAAGATGCGCACTTGCTACTGCCACAGCGAACGTACTCGACGGTTGTGCTACTGAAGAACCAAAGCGACGCACGAGTCGCGTTCCGATGGGACCTTGGACGGCTTCGACAACGGCATTTGGCTCAGGATGGCGGTCCTGCATCGTCGACACTTACTTCCGCAACGATGGGCAACCCCCGAGTTTCGAGTTGTCTCTCGTTCCGAAGTTAGGTGAGCTGGAGCCTCTGGGTCAACAGCGTGTCGAGCTGACATTCACTCCGTTGTGCACGGGTGCATTCTCGCTTAGTGTGCCGTGCGGAATCGTTGCGCCGGACGATACGAACGACCCTCAAGCTCCTCGCTTTGAGCGCTGGCTGCTTCTTGAGGGCCGCGTCGCTGGCGCAGAGATCGAGATCAGGTCGATTTCGATCTCGTGTTGGTTGGTGCCAGCGCAGAATCGTTCATCACGACCCGGAACCCATCGCGTTGTGTGTCCACGCATTGGAGATTTTTACACTTGGAGGGGTCTCCAGCAGGTGGGGAAGTGGCAGCTACTCAGCATCAACACTCAGCACAATCCTCAATTGGGCGAAGCTTCGACGATCGAGCTCCAAAGAATCTGTAGCGTCTCGACATTCAGCAGTTCCGGCAACGAGACGGAGCGGAGTCTCTTCACTTCGCGGGAAATTCTTCCTCGCGACCTGCATGGCGGGGTCGCTTCCACAACGATTCCGCTTTTCAGCTGTCAGGCCGTCCGGAGCGCAAGTTCTTCGGAGCCAGCACTGCCGGAGCGCACGCAGCCGTGTCTGCGCGGGCAGCGCACGCAGCCGTGTCTGCCCGTGCAGAAATCCAATGCCCCAACGTGTTCCTGTCCACCACGCGGCTGCCTCTGGGGACGACGTACTTGGGCGTTGAGATCCACCGTACCATCGAACTGGTGAACGTGTCCAACCTCGAGGCTGCGTTCAAGTTCGCGGAACCTGAAGGCGCTCTAGGGCGTATACAGTCACGTTCTCGCCGAAGCAAGGCACAATCCACTCCAAAGAGAGGCTCGTGGTTACCGTGAACTACACTTCACGCCAAGTAGGACGGTTCACCGTGGTTCTTGCGTGCAGTGTATGCTGCTTACCGGCTCCACTTGGCTTCGAAGTCACCAGCAACCACAAGGGACTTGTCCTCTCGTACGAACTGGTTCAAGCTCCGACGTCTACGAAGCTTTCGTCACGGAGAGAAGCACGACCGACGGATACTTTTTTTTGCCCAAGTCACCGAAGGAAATCCCTCTGGAGCGTGGCATCCCTCTCTCCGACTACGACTTGGAGCCAGAAACAAACCCACTCAGTAGCGTCCCGAAGCTAGCGTTTGGGGATAACGTCCCGCTCTGTGAGAGGTGCGCGGTGTGTCTCCTTATTCGAAACTTCAGTGGTGTTGAAGTTTTTGTGGATCTGGAAGCGAAGAAGTTCCCCACACCGGCTGTGAATCGGGCGTTTCTGGCGTCAAGGCAGCACACAATTCCCTCCGTCGACATCACCGAGTAAATGCCGACACAAAGGCAGACTCGCTATCTCCAAAAGCACGATAGCTCTCGGCTCTACCAAGACGGAGTCCTTCCGAGCTAGCGTCACTGCTCAAGATAAACCTGCAAGCCTCGTCTTTCAGACGCGAAAGACAATGGGAATCGATCTTAGTCCGAGAACGCGCAAGCGTATCAGCGCCATCGCGTTGATGTGGAAGGTTGACAAACTCTACGCGAGTAATCGACTGTTGTGCTACTGAAGAACCGATGCTTCTAAACGCCTTTGCCTCCTCGTGACCAAGTAATGGATTTGAAAGTCGCTGCCTGCGTTCATGAGAAAACTCTTGTGCTCGTTACTGCGGATCTTTAACACTTTCCAGCTATGATACGTCGGAGGTTTCTCGAGTCTACTCTACGAGTCTAGTGGGGCGACTCTGCGAGGCTCCAGTCCTCTTCAATGATGAAAAGAGACGCCATCTTGGTGAATAAATTGTCGGCTCTGTTGGCTTGGAGTAGGCAGGAGAGCAAGAAGCAGAGTTAGGAGCCGGAACTGCCCGACGACGTGCTGTCGGCTGTTGCAGCCCGCAATGATGAGGAGGAAGTGGTGGATCAACAGGAGGAGGAGGCTGATCTGCGAGCCAAGAAGCGTCGCGCGTTGAAGGAGGCTAAGATGGCCGAGCTGATGCAGAAGAAGACGCACACGAGGCAGTTCGGCAAGATTCAGGTGCAGACGCTCGACGCCGTGGAGAGCAAGCAAATGAGGGAATTGTCGAAGAGTGCGAATGAGTTTCTGGCGCTGAGATCGGCGCCGAACAAACTCAGGATGAACGTGCTGGAGGGCCACTCGAAGCTGTTCACCAAGAAGCAGAAGCAGCGCGGAAAGAGAGCATAAGGGCGTGGACAATCAATGCATGTGAAACTTTCTTTGCTGCGACTTTGTTAGTGTGCAAGCTTGGAGTGAGAAACACCAATCCAGTCAGACGGAGGTGAAGCTGCACGATGAGCAGGCTTAGGGAAGGCTTGGGAAGGACGAGTAGCCGTTCCCTGATGGCATCCACGATGAAAACTGTTCCCAAGTAAACTCCTGAGATTAAGTTGTACAACGATCCACCCCAAGTTTACTCAAACAACGTCTGCCTTAAGCAACGTCTGCCTGCAAACGTTGGACAACCAACCTTGCATCTGCCAAGCGATGCGTCAAATGGTCAAAACTATCACATCTTGATGGCGTCCAGTGTTGCTATCACGGATTTTTAGTGCTTACCATTGTCAAGTTGTACATATACACGTGCTGAAATGTTGTTATACTACCATACTCGATCAAGACTTTGGGGATATTCTCCATGGGGACGTTCATCCAGCTGCTGGAGCATTGTCCATGGCGATCGCTTCGTTCTCTTCTTCCACATCGGCAAACTCGCGAATACGCGTTTCCACATCTGCAAGCTTCATCCTATTTGACGGATCGAAGTCGCACATCGCACGCACCAATGTCCATTCACCATCTGACATGGACTTGGGCTGGGTCAGAAACGTTTTCTTTTTCAGGTGCACCTTCACAGCGAGATCAGGAATCGTTCCCCATGGAAGCTTACCCGTCACAGCCTCGACAATGCACATTCCCAGAGAATACACATCCGCCTCAAAAGACGGTTTCTTGGTCGCGATGAACTCCGGTGCGCGCCAGCGAATCGCTCCCAGGTTGCCAAATTCGGGTTGAGTTTCAGCCTCAAAGAAACTCATGCCGAAGTCCGTGATCATGGCAGTATCCCCCTCCACCAGAATGTTGTCGCCCTTGAGATCTGCGTGGATGATGCCTTTGCTATGCAGCAGTTGCAACCCACGGGTCACACCAAGCAATGCCCGCCAAGCACACACCCGACCGAGTTTCTGCTGCCGGTATAGATATCCCCCTAACGAACCACCAGAAATGTATTTGCACACCATGAAGCACGGCTCGCCAACGTGGCATGCTCCGTAGAGCTGGGCGATGTTGGGATGGATGCTTGCTTCGTGCCACACTTTCACCTCCCGCAGAAAGTCCTTTCGATCGCTCTCCGACTTGATGTCGACGCACTTGATAACGACGTCAGCGTTCATGTATTTCCCGTGGTAGACTTTACCAAAAGCTCCACGGTTGAATGACACGTCATTCACCTCGACGTCGGTGCGCGGAATGAACCACTTCTCGTCGACTGGGATACCCTCCGATGAGAAACCCGCAAGTCGATTCAAAAGTACTTTCAGGAATCGCCGCTGTTGCTGCGTGTAGGCACTTTTGCTCTGCTTCACCTCATGAACAAGCAGCGTGAGGGCTTCTTCTTGCGCAGCGACGTCTCCAAGACTATTAATCAGCTTTGGGATGTCGGACTCATACAGCTTGTGCATCATTGCGCTCTCATCAAATTCCCACTGTGAGCACCACATTTCCCTGGCGGCTTCGGGTTCAAGTAAGTCGATTTCCCGGTGCAAATCTGCCAGCATATCAGCCAGCGAACGCGCGCTTAAGAACCGGACCATCATCGACTTATCTCCATTCATGACTAGAACAGCTTGTAGTCGAGTTCGTGTCGTATCGACTGAGTCAACACCATTACCCCGAAGCGTCTTGATTCGCTCCATCACATGAGTGCACAAGGGCTCAGCTTCACCCATGCGTTGACACATCTGCGAGAGTTTTGTAAAGTCGCCCTCTAGCCACTCGAGAATCTGATCAGCTAGCATCTTGTTCCTTTCGTTGCCACTTTCGCGCATCGCACTCAGCGTCTTTTCTTCATCGAAGCTCTTCACAATTGCTCGGATGGTATCATTACCATCAATACACAAGCCTCGAAGAGCGATGAGCCCTTCATGGACCCACTTTGCATTTTCAGGCCTGATGATCCACAACATCAACGCTTCGATTCCACCCTCAATGGCGACTTTAATCTTCACATCACTTGGCAAATACGACACCAGGAAACCCAACACCCCTGCCGCCCGTTCCCGCTGAACTTGAGTACCATCTGATGCGAGATTGACAAGCTGATTAACTGCTCCACTCTGCGCAACAATGAGGTCCCGCAATTCAGGTTTATCAAGGGATAGATTCCACAACGTTCCGGCGGCATACTCTTTCTGGCCGTCGATGCCACTACTCACCAACTCAACCAGCGGAGGGATTCCACCAGCCAACGCGATCTTCTCCTTGTTGGCATCATTGACTGAAAGCTTCCACAACGCTCCTGCAGCCTTTTCTTTTTGGACGTCATTGCCATTTCTCAGCAACTCCACCAGCTTCGAGATACCAGCAGCCCTCGCGATCTTCTCCTGGTTGGCACCATTGACTGCTAAATTCATCAATACTTCGGCGGCCTTCTCTTTCTGTCCGTATTTGCCACTTCTCACCAACTCCACGAACGGCGGGATACCACCAGCCGCCGCAATCTTCTCCTTATTGGCATCATCGAATGATAGACTCAACAACGCTCCGACGGCCTTCGCTTTCAGCCAGTAGTTTCCACTCGTCAGCAACTCCACCAGCGGCGGGATACCACCAGCCGACGCGATCTTCTCCTGGTTGGCAACATTGTATGATAAATTCAACAACGCTCCGATGGCATACTCTTTCTGTTTGTCGTTGCCACTTCTCACCAACTTCACCAGCGCCGGGATTCCACCAGCCGACGCAATTTTCTTCTTGTTGGCAGCATTGATAGCTAGACTCAACAACGCTCCGGCGGCCTCCTCTTTCTGCGAGTTGTTGCCACTTCTCACCAACTCCACCAGCGGCGGGATACCACCAGCCGACGCGATCTTCTCCTGGTTGGCAACATTGTATGATAAATTCAACAACGCTCCGACGGCATACTCTTTCTGTTTGTCGTTGCCCCTTCTCACCAACTCCACCAGCGGCGGGATTCCACCAGCCGATGCGATCTTCTTCTTATTGGCAGCATTGATAGCTAGACTCAACAACGCTCTGGCGGCCTCCTCTTTCTGCGAGTCGTTACCACTTTTCATCAACTCCACCAGCGGCGGGATTCCACCATCCGACGCGATCTTCTTCTTGTTGGCATCATCGAATGATAGACTCAGCAACGCTCCGACGGCATACTCTTTCACTTTGTACTTGCCACTTCTCACCAACTCAACCAGCGGCGGGATACCGCCAGCCAACGCGATCTTCTCCTTGTTGGCATCATTGACTGAAAGCTTCCACAACGCTCCTGCAGCCTTTTCTTTTTGGACGTCATTGCCATTTCTCAGCAACTCCACCAGCTTCGAGATACCAGCAGCCCTCGCGATCTTCTCCTGGTTGGCACCATTGACTGCTAAATTCATCAATACTTCGGCGGCCTTCTCTTTCTGTCCGTATTTGCCACTTCTCACCAACTCCACGAACGGCGGGATACCACCAGCCGCCGCAATCTTCTCCTTATTGGCATCATCGAATGATAGACTCAACAACGCTCCGACGGCCTTCGCTTTCAGCCAGTAGTTTCCACTCGTCAGCAACTCCACCAGCGGCGGGATACCACCAGCCGACGCGATCTTCTCCTGGTTGGCAACGTTGTATGATAAATTCAACAACGCTCCGATGGCATACTCTTTCTGTTTGTCGTTGCCATTTCTCACCAACTCCACCAGCGGCGGGATACCACCAGCCGACGCAATCTTCTCCTGGTTGGCAGCATTGATAGCTAGACTCAACAACGCTCCGGCGGCCTCCTCTTTCTGCGAGTCGTTGCCACTATTCATCAACTCCACCAGCGGCGGGATTCCACCAGCCGACGCGATCTTCTCCTTGTTGGCCTCACTGTATGATAGACTTAACAACGCTCCAACGGCATACTCTTTCATTTCGTCGTTGCCACTCCTCACCAACTTGACCAACGGCGGAATACCGCCTGCCGACGCGATCTTCTCCTTGTTGGCATCATTGCGTACGGATAGATTCCACAACGCTGTGGTTGCCTCCACTTTCTGTTTGCTGCTGCCACTTGTCACCAACTCCACCAGCATCATGATATCACCCGCCAATTCAATCTCCTTCCTGTTGGCAGCATTATCCGATAGAGTATTCAACACTGCAGCGGCATTCTCCTTCTGCATGATGTTCCCACTTCTCATTAACCCCAGCAGCGGCGGAATACCACCAGCCGACGCAATCTTCTCCTGGTTGGCAGCATTGTGTGATAGATTCAACAACGCTTGGGCGGCCACCTCTTTCTGGTTGTCGTCCCCACTTCTCACCAATTCCACCAGCGGCGGAATACCAGCAGCCGACGTGATCTTCTCCTGGTTGGCAACATTGTATGATAGATTCAACAACGCTCGGGCGGCCTTCTCTTTCTGCTCGTCGTTCCCACTTCTCACCAACTCCACTAGCGGCGGGATACCACCAGCCGACGCGATCTTCTCCTGGTTGGCAGCATTGGCTGCTAAATTCCACAACACGGCAGCGCCCTGAGCTTTCTGGTAGTCCTCTCCACTTCTCACCAACTCCACCAACGATGGGATATCACTAGAATAGCCCTGCCCCATCGTCGTCGTCGCGGCTTCTTGGACGTCGTTGCACTTTTGGAACTGAAGCTTCTGCAGCGTACAGCCTTCAGTAAGTTGCTGAACGGAATATGCATTGGAGAACGACTTGACGAAAGGGTTCAATTCCAGTAGCTAACTGCCGCAACTGTCGCTAGGCGAAAGTGAGATTGAGGGAAGCTAGCGGCGCTGATGAGGAGAACAAGGGACCTCAGTGCTGGTAAGGAGCCCGGTAGTGGACCTTCCAAAATGCGGCGGATAAAAGTGGCCGTCTAGCTGCTCTCGCAGCTACGGGATCCTGGACGAGATCTGTCGAAGCTTCAGAAAGCTGAACAGACTCAAGAAACGGCTGCCGTAAAATAAATTGGTACAGCAATTATTGCAATAATCTACGAGCAATAATCTATTTTGGCAAAACGCAAAACCAAATTCAAATTGATAATCTATTTGGCACATATATTATAGTAATCATCAACCAGTGTGTATGGCGACTGTACGAGCAGGGGCTAATGTTAACTAGGTATTCGTAATAATTTTTCAAATATAATATTAATATTGATACCCAAAAAGATTATATTCGACAGCATTTCCCAGTATGATGAGATATTTTTAATACCATTTGGCATCTCCCACGAATATCAGATATTTTTGGTAATATTACCTACTATTTCCTAAGGTGCACAGAGCATTTTACTGGGAACACCTCGTTAGAGGCTGTAGACAGCCCACCCAAGATTAATTCCACGGTACTGCGTAAGCGTAACCTGGGTCAACATTCGCGTAACATGTCGGCAAAGCTTCAATTGTAACAGCAAAAAAATACTGCGTGTTCCCAGCCTAGTCGCAGACGATCTAGTATCCGCGAGGTAGGGAACTCGACAACTCGTGACTCACGACGTTTGTTGAGTCGATCAGCCTGCTTTATGCGGGGTGACATCTGTATAGTGTACGAGGCGATACAGCATTGGCCCTGGCACAGAACCCTTCAGTAAGTTGCTGAAACGTATGACAAGCAGGCATGGGTAGTAAACGGATGTGGCAGTACGAAACAGTACGATATACTATGTATATTACTATAGTAACCGGTACATTCGTCGATTGCCCACTTCCAGCCCGAGTATTACCAGTACTTCTCTCTATCGATCTAGTAGTACTATTTTGTACTACCAAGATTTATAGGTAGATTGTGGAAATTTGAACGATTTTCCAACAAGAACTGCGTCATGAGCTCTCGACGATCCCATAATGATAATGAGAAAGCTAACATATGCATGCTTATGTGGCACAACCACGGGGAACGAATGTGGTGAACGGATGTGGTGATTTTTTTTGTCGAGTACAAGCGGTTTAACAGCAAAAATGTGACAATAGCTCAGTAGTAGATCGATAGTACTAGTGAACACGGTATTAGTTGCGTGGCGAGGCAAAACTAAAGTACTGCTAATACCAGCAGTTTTTGTGGCCGTACTGGTCATAGACTGCCCGCATTCAGCGAAATGTTCCAGTACTAACCATTCCTCAGGCTTGATGGCTGATGACAAGTTTGCTCGCACAACCAGCGTCAACGGAGGAAGTTTGCGCGTGTTATTCGCTGCGATGCATGACAAGGAATGCCAACAAGACGCCGGACGCTGCTGCGATGGCGGCAGCCGAGGCTGCAATAGCTGGTGAAGCTCAGGAGAGAGAGGATGCCGCAGCTTGCAGCAGCACTGAGAGCTGAAGAACAGGAGGCTGCGAAGCTCAAAAAGCAGCAAGAGCAGGATGAACTGGACGTGGTGGCGGTGGGAGCTATCGCGCACGTGATTCGACGTGCCTTCCACACCTTCTACGAGTGCTCCACAGCCGACCAAAGACGTAGCTGAAGGTGGCAATCAAAGCAGGGGAATCGATATCATCCCTCGTGACGGAGACCTTGAAGACGGTCCGTCGACAGTCTCAGGAGAGGAAAAGCAAGAAGAACCACAAGATGAACGAGTTCAAGATGGAAAAGAGGCGGCACTTAAGTCATCGGGAGGAGATCAAACATTAGAGGAAAGTCCGTTCGTGGCACTTGCTCGGGATCGCAAGGACGCCATCCAGCGAGAGCTGGAGGAGAAGCACGAGCGAGCATGGAGCTTGCCTAAGTTCATGGAAGTTCGACAGCAAGATTCAGCTAAAGCGGACGCTCGGATCGCAGAGGAATTGAATCAACGCGGCTTGGTGATCAAGGCGCAGATTCCAGTGGGGCCGACGCACTTACGTCTTGATGATCAGGAGCTTCGTGCTGCGCGAGATGGCGGTGCCGACTTTGGCGGAGTTTGCCGACTCGCTGCTGCATGCCAAGACGCTGTGGCGGAGTATGAGCAACGACGACAAGAGGCCAGTGAGAACGTCAAACGAGTGATCACGACGCCCTCAAGACGAACGGCGGCTGGCGAGGAAAGCAGCGAAAGTGGAGACCACGTCGGGTATCTTGACACGACCATGTCGTCCTCCATACGAACGAAAGCCACGCTCGAGCAACATAGGAATCATATCACTGGCGTCAAGGTCGCACACGCAGAGCAACGGGCTACTGTCAAGTCTCCTCGGAAAGATGATATGCACCAGAACGGGACCAACGAACCAGACCTGGTTGCGACGCGTTGACTCCTTTGTCGACGGCGCAGTTGGAGCAGCTCAAAGCACCGAAATCAGCCATGGATGCGGTCGAGAAGAGGAAGAACATTGCCATCCTGGAACGAATGCAGACGAAGCTCGACTTCGTCAGGAACCCGAGGTTTGCAGTACCAGATCAAAGCACAAACAGCAAAGCAAAAGTGGACGAAGACCTCACTGATCCAGCTGAGAGAAGCTTAAAGCCGTGTTTCGACATCGTGCCGAAGCCTCCGATCGTGTTCACAGACTACGACATCGGTGGAATTTACGAGCAAGTCGTGTACGTGAGCGTCGGGTGCGAATCCTCCCGCCTGGCTCAATCTTTTCTCCATGGCCAGTGTTCGATTTCCAGAGGAGAGCGGTCTGGTCGCTCCAGGAATGCACATTGAGCTGCGTCTTCGCTTTGCTCCAGACTCTCGAGCCGACTACAAAGACAGCTTCACTGTCCAGTACGAAACCGAGCAATCGGTTGCCGGTGGATCAACGGGAACTCCAGGAGCTGCCGGTTCAGCGGAGATGGTGGTGCCTTTAATGGTCCATCGAGAGCCACCGGAGCTGACGTTGGCGTTGGTAGTTCGCGCCCAGAACACGCTTGTTGGTGGACGCTCAGTAACGCCACTGGTGTGCAAGAACCTTGGAGGGAAAGCTCGGTTTTGGCTGCTAAGTGAGCCAACGTGGGCTCGACTGGAACGTCTGCAGGTTGCAAGTCATGGCCTCTCTCCAACACGAACTGCAGTTGATATGCTGGGCGGTGACTACACACTTGGGAGCACAATGGACGTCGATCCTTTCCGAGTCACGCCGAATTCAATGGAGCTGGAGAAGGGCGAAAGCGTGACTTTCGACCTCGTGTACACGCCGTCAGGTGTCGGTGAACAGCGAGAGCGCTTCGTCCTGGTGTGTGACAACTGCCTCGTGCGCGTCTTCCAGATCGTTGGGCGTGGCTGTCAGGTGGATATCGTTGCGATGCGAGTGAATGACGCGCTCATCGACACGACCATTACCGAGATGGGTCCTCTAGATCGAGTCTTCTTCCCGGATGAAGTTCTCGTGAACGCAGCCGCTTGCCAAACCTTCGTGATCGCTAACGACACACCAGTGGACGTCACATTCTCGTGGAAGATCCACCCGTTAGTCGAGGAAGGACGCACCGAGAGTGTGAGTGGAGGCAAGGACAACGCCATGGTCTTGTCGCTGTCGTCTGGATCCACTCCACCATTTCGCATCTCCCCGGAAACCGGTGTATTCGCACTATCGTCGTCGAAAGAGTTCATCGTCGCGTTCTTGCCCATTGAGGCTCGTACGTACGCGTACCAGGCGACGCTATGATCAACGATGTTCCAGCCTGCAGCATGCCTGGACCAGGTCAGATGGCGCATCTCAAGGCTGCGTTTGAAGCACGAGATGACGCTCCCTTGAGTCCACGAACAGCCGCTAAAGCTGCGGCGAGGAAGTTGAAGGACGCAATGCCAGGCTTCTCGATACAACTTCGCGGTCGTGGAAGGCTGGGAAGCTTCACGATTCTTCCGGCGCTTTGCGGTTCTTGGATTCCTCTTGAAGACGACGGCTTGCAACAACCAGGAAATGATGGCAGTGAAGATGCGCAGATACTACTGCCACAACGAACGTACTCGACGGTTGTGCTACTGAGAACCAAAGCGACGCACGAGTCGCGTTCCGATGGGACCTTGGGCGGCTCCGACAACGGCATTTGGCTGAGGATGGCGGTCCTGCATCGTCAACACTTACTTCAGCAACGAAGGGCAAACCCCCGAGCTTCGAGTTGTCTCTCGTTCTGAAGTTGGGTGAGCTGGAGCCTCTGGGTCAACAGCAAATCGAGCTGACGTTCACTCCGTTGTGCACGGGTGCATTCTCGCTTAGTGTGCCGTGCAGAGTCGTTGCGCCGAACGATACGAACGACCCTCAAGCTCCTCACTTTGAGCGCTGGCTGCTTCTTGAGGGCCGCGTCGCTGGTGCAGAGATCGAGATCATCTCGCCGGAGGTCGATTTCGGTCTCGTGCTGGTTGGTGCCAGCGCAGAATCGTTCATCACGATCCGGAACCCATCGCCTAGTGTGTCTACGCATTGGAGATTTTTACACTTGGAGGGGTCTCCAGCAGGTGGGGAAGTGGCAGCTACTCAACATCAACACGCAGCACAATCCTCCATTGGGACCAAACTTAGACGATCGAGCTCCAAGGAATCTGTAGCGTCTAGGCATTCAGCGATTTCTTCCAGTTCAGGGCAACGAGACGGAGCGGAGTCTCTTCACTTCGCGGGAAATTCTTCCTCGCGCAACTGTAGCTTTTGCGCCGGAAGTGCGCCGGAAGTGGACAGCTTTTACCAGGTGAGTCATTCATTGTGAAAGCTACCTGCATCGCGGGGCCGCTTCCACAACAATTTCGCTTTTCAGCTGTCAGGCCGTCCGGAGCGCAAGTTCTTCGGAGCCAGCACTGCCGGAGCGCACGCAGCCGTGTCTGCCCGTGCTGAAATCCAATGCCCCAACGTGTTCCTGTCCACCACGCTGCTGCCTCTGGGGGCAACGCACAGTGGCGTGGAGATCCACCGTATCATCGACCTGGTGAACGTATCCAACCTCGAGACTGCGTTTAAGTTTGCAGAGCCTGAAGGCGCTTCTAGGGCGTATACAGTCACGTTCTCGCCGAAACAAGGCACAATCCACTCCAAAGAGAGGCTCGTGGTTACTGTGAACTACACCCCACGACAAGTAGGACGGTTCACCGTCATTCTTGTGCAGGGTACGGGCTTACCGGCTCCGCTTGGCTTCGAAGTCACCAGCAACCACAATGGCTTGTACTCTCGTACGAACTGGTTCAAGCTCCGACGTCTACGAAGCTTTCGTCACGGAGAGAAGCACGACCGACGGATACTTCTCTGCCCAAGTCGCCGAAAGAAATCGTTCTGGAACGTGGCATCCCTCGCTCTGACTGCGACCTGGAGCCAGACACAAACTCACTCAGTAACGTCCCTAAGCTAGCATTTGGGGATAGCGTACCGCTCGGCGAGAGAAGAGCGATGTCATTCCTCACTCGGAACTTCAGTGGCATTGAACCCTCGTGCATCTGGAAGCGAAAAAGTTTTCTGCAGCGGCTGTTAGTCCTTCGCTTCTCACTGGAATCTCGACTACTGGGAGCTTATCACGTATTGTGTCTTTTAGCTCTGAAAATAAATTTAGAGAACAGGACCAAAAGGTCATGACCATCATGACTTTCCCCGTTTTACTAAAAAATACAATTATCATCAATGACCACTATGCTCCTGCCAAAACATATGAGGTAGATACAGCACCCCAACAGGCCGGGTAATGGTCGGGTTTCCCGACTTATTGACCCTGATCAGCGTAGGGGGGTCCAAAACCTGGCAAAACACATTCCCTGGCCAACGGATATGGCACTGCGAACGGCACTTTCAAGATGCAAAACATACAAAAGAGAACCTGTGAAAGATTTTCGCTGTCCAAAAAGTAGACGGTTTGGACGTACCGTGATCCGACCCAATTCGTGGCATTGGTTGAAGCTGGGGCGTTGAAGTGTCAATTTGATGTCAGTTTTGAAAAAAGTTGCGCTTTCACCGCGTAGGTTGCTCAAAGTGCTTGCAAAAGTTGCCACGTCAACTCAAGCACACAATCAACGAGCGCCTACTCTGCTCTACCCAACATCAACGCACGCAGTCGGGGAACCCGACCATAAAGCGAGCGAGAACTGCTAGCCAATTCTGCAAAGTTGTAGCCAAGTTGAAGTTTCCCCGTCACATTCCCTTTCGCAGGTTCTGCATGCCAGATCCGGGGCTTGCCGCAGCAAATCGACCATCACTCTCAATTCCGCACTGAAGATTGCCTCCAGCGTGGGACGTCTCGCTGTGGGAGCACCAGCGCGAGATCGCGGCCGTAGCGCGCCGCCACAGCGTGCTGGTGAGCACGCTGCGGACCGTGGGCAAGACGCTCGTGAGCTGCGCGCTGCTGTGCGAGGCCGCAGTCGCCCGTCCTTAGCTGCTCGCGCTGGCGGTGGGCGCGTCGTCCTCGACTGCTCGGCGCTGAAGGTCCAGCTGGCGCGGCTGTGCAAACTGCGCGTGCTCAGCAGTGATGAGGAAATCATCACCACCGGCAGAGCTAGCAGGTGGCTGGAAGACCAGTCACATGCAAGTTGCTCGCGGCCACGTTCGCCCTTGGTGCTGCAAGAGATGCTGTGCAGAGGCGCCTTGAAGTTGGCAGATGTGGAGTTGCTGCCGGTGGAGAACTGGACGTGGTGCACGCCGATCTCCCGTCGTTCTTCAAACTGCTGACGGGCTGCTGGACGAGCTGCGATCGACGCTGCAGATCCTGGTGATGTTGAGGCTTCCGGCGTCCAGAATGGGCTGGGACCCGGTGACCAGCCCGCTGTTGAAGCATATTAACGTGATGAACATGCTGCCGGTGCTGTCGACCATGTCGATGGAGCAGCGTTTCCCGCCGCTGCACTGCGTGGTGTTTGCAAGCGAAGTGAAGATGTGAAGAAGAGAAGATGCGAAGAGAAGAAGAGAAGGTGTGTGGTAGATCTTCTGCTGGGAAGAAACAGCAAGAAGATCTGGTGAACGTGTTTCGACTGCAACTGGAGCCTTGATTGTGTAGCTCAAAACATTGATCGAGTCGGGTCGTGACGGAGATTCTATCCCGAAGGAGAATGCTGAGTTCATCCACCGGTGCAGACGCACCCCTTTATGCCCGAGGGACTGCAATAGTGCACCGCCATAAGATTCTGCCTCTTTGGCGCTTGGAGCTGCCGTTAGGATCACCGCGAACATCGTGACCCGTGCAACTTCCTCCATCGAGAGCGCTTGGCGCCGGTCGCGCAAACAATATTGGCATACGTGTCCCCTTCAGCAGAGGCCTCTTACGGCCACGAAGTCATCTCTGTGAGAGCGGCTAGACGACGGTCGCCATTTGTTATATTCCTCCAAGTGCATATTCCGTTCAGTGGTACTGAACCACTGAACGCTCATCCATTCAGCGGCAACTGAACGAATGTGCGCGGCCTTCGCCCACAAGCTTCAGTTCCGAAAACGCCGCAAGTCCAAGAAGCAGCGACACTGTCGCCGACAGCGATGGAGCAAGACTATTCTGGTGAAATCCCTGTGAACTTGGCGACGACTGGTAGCGACGAACAGAAAGCGAATGCCGCCGATGCGTTGGAGAATCTGTCCGTCAATGGTGCCAACCAGGAGAAGATCGCGTCGGCTGGTGGTATTCCTCCGCTGGTGGAGTTGCTGAAGAGTGACTGTGACGAACACAAAGTGAATGCCGCCGAAGCGTTGAGAAATATTGCAGTCAATGGTGTTAATCGGGAGAAGATCGCGTCGGCTGGTGACATCTTTTCGATGATAGCACGGGTGACAAGACACAACGAAGCAAGGAAAGCGAATGCCGTTGGAACGTTGCGAAATCTACTAGCGAATGGTGCCAACTTGGAGAAGATCGTGTCGGCCGATGGTATCTCGTCGATAATGGCGTTGGTGATGTGTGGGAGTGACGAACAGAAAGAGGAGGCCATCAGCATGTTGTGGAATCTGGCCTTTGAAAAACCTGGAATATAGGACCTCATTGTGGCCCAGAGTGGAGTAGTTGATCAGCTTGTCAAGTTTGTACATGAAGGTACTGAACCTCTGGGAGAAAATGCGGCGGGTGTATTGGGATTTCTGGCGTCACATCTGCCTAGTGATGTGAAGATGAAAGTTGCTACTCAGGGTGGAATCAAAGCGTTGATTTGTTCATCATCAAACCTCAAACGCAAAGTGGATTCATGAAGGGCTTATAGCTCTTCAAGGGTTCTGTACTGATGGTAATGATACCATCCGAGCAACTGTGAAGAACTTCGATGAGGTCGAGACTCTGAGTACGATACGCGAAAGTGGCAACGAAAGAAACAAAAGGTTAGCTGATCAGATTCTCGAGTGGCTAGAGGGCGACTTCACGGGTCTCTCGGAGCTGTGCCAGCACATGGGTGAAGCTGAGCCCTTGTGCACTCATGTGATGAAGCGAATAAAAAAACTTCAGGATAGTGGTGTTGACGCAGTCGGTGCGGCACGAATTCGACTACGTGCCCTTCTAGTCATGAATGGAGATAAGTCGATGATGGTCCGGATCTTAAGCGCACGGTCGCTATCTGAAACGTTGGCAGATTTGCACCGGGAAATTGACTTACATGAGCCCGAAGTCTCAGGGGAAAGGTGGAGCTCACAGTGGAAACTTGATAAAAGCACAACGATGCGAAATCTGTTTGCGACTGGCATCCCACTGCTGACAAATAGTCTTGGAGATACTGCTGCTCAGGAGGAAGCCCTCATGCTGCTTGTTCATGAGGTTAAGCAGAAGATTCCTACAAGACGGAACAGCGCGCGTTCCTGCAAGAACTTTTGAGTCGTCTTGCCGGTTTCTCGTCGCTAGGTATCCCAGTCGACGAGAAGTGGTTCATTCCGCGCACCGACGTCCAGTTTGATGACGAGTCCTTCAACGGTGGAGCTTTTGGTCAAGTCTACCACGGAGTGTATATGAACGCTGACGTCGTTGTCAAGAGCGTTGACATTAAGTCGGAAAACGATCGAAAGGACTTTCTGCGGGAGGTGAAAGTTTGGCACGAAGCCAGCAGCCATCCCAACGTTGCCCAGTTTTACGGCGCGTGCCACGTTGGGGAGCCGTGCTTCATGGTATGCAAATACATTTCCGGTGGTTCGTTGCGGGGATATCTATACGAGCAACGGAAACTAGGTCGGGACTGTGCATGGCGGATATTGCTTGGTGTGACTCGTGGGTTGCAACTTCTACATAGCAAAGGCATCATTCACGCAGATCTCAAGGGCGACAACATTCTGTCGAGGGACTTCGGCATGAGCTTCTTTGGGGCTGAAACTCAACCCGAGTTTGGCAACTTGGGAGCAATTCGGTGGCGCGCACCGGAATTCATCTCGACCAAGAAGGCATCGTTCGAGGCGGATGTGTATTCGCTGGGGATGTGCATCGTCGAGGCCGTAAGGGGTAAACCTCCGTGGAGAATCGAGGATGATATCGCTGTGAAGGTGCACGTGAAACAGAAAAAGCTGCCGAAACAACCGAAGTCCATGACAGACGATGAATGGGCGTTGGTGTGTGCGATGTGTGACTTCGATCCGTCAAAGAGGACGCAATTTGCAGAAGTGGAAAAGCAGATCTACGCATTTTCCGAGATGGATGCAGAGGAAGAAGACGCCCGCAGGAGAAATGCTCGAGCAGCCAGCTGAGAGATTCCCTTGGTGTTGACTACTACAATAAGTCGTTCCTGTATGATACTGCACTGCACGTGACAAGTTGTTGAAGCTGTCGGAGCTCGAACGCCAAGCATAATCTGCACGTCCATTTTCGAGTTACCGTCCCCTGCGAGTCCAGTGTGAGCAGCTTCTTGAACAATGCGTAAGCACCGACAGCGCCTCCTGCTGTAAGTCCCAGTCCAACCAAAGTGACGAAAGCCACCTCGCCTTTAATCAGGGGCCTCGATGCAGATACGACCGCAGACGTCACTTGTCCACTCGGTCGGCCACTGTTCAGAAGATTCATAGCAGCAGCTGCATTAATTCCCGCCATCCTCTCTTCGCCTTCTGCCTTTGCCACCTTCGGTCTGCGCCTGAGACGGCGAACCTCGATGATATCGTGAATAAACTTGGTAAACGACGCAGGAGCCGCATCGTTGGCCAAGTCGGCACTGGTGAAGCTGATGCCGCTCGCGGCAAAGGTGACCACGAGCAGGACCAGGACGCTGGTAAGACGCATTATTGAGGAACTGGGGAAGAAAGTGTGACTGATCGCTGGTTCGCTTCTCCCGAAATGAGCTTCTAGGTGGGTAGCCTGGTTTCTCAGAAATGACTGTCATCACGGCTCTCTTGAGAATCAAAATTTTTCTCCGAGTAATAATCATCAAGACTCTTGATGACTATCAACTCGGAGAAAGCCGGCTACTGTACCTATCCTACCTATTGCAGTCACTCGTTTGCAGATCTCACTTAGATTCACGATACCATAGTGTGGCAACCATACACCATTTCCAAGAGCAAGCGCTGACGGCAGGCAAAGAAAGATGATTGAAATTCATATCGGGAGGTCAGTTGAAGGTGCTGAGGCATCTTACTGTTGCCGACAGCACCAGTAGGAGTGCTGTTCTGCGTGTAGATTTGAGATCCCCGTGCAGCGGGTGTTTTTTACATGAACGTTTCGAACGCAAACGAGCATTTACAGTACCACGTTGTATGGCTCTTCTTCTTGGTAGTCTTACAGCTTGGCTGTGGCGTGTCGCCCCAGAAAGTCAAGACGGCGTAGTACAGGCTGTAGGATAGACTGAAAGTCGAGAAGTGAACAAACCAGCGGAAAAACTACTTCCTGGCGTCAACACGAACGGCGTCTTGACTAGATTCAAAGCTGAAGAAACTACACTGTAGTCGTCCACCCACCAAGGTTAGTCTGCTCGACTGCTGAAGAATATGACGCTGCCATCCAAGTTGAAGCGCTGTTTAGTCCCTATCGACGGACTCACCAACCTCTGACTGTTCAGCTTACTGTAACAATCGCTGCTTTTCGCTCTCAAGCTTGGCCAGAGCTTGGGTCGCGTATCCTTGCGTGTCGTAGGTAGGAGAGACGCACGTCGGCCAGCAGCCGCAAGTCACACAAAAGTCCTGTTTCGGGTGCGAGAGCTCAAAGCCGCATCCGGGGCAATACACGTTCGCACTGTCCGCCGTCTCCTCTTGGCCGTGAGGTTCCACCACTTGGGAAGCTTCGTTAAGTCTTCGTCGCGGTACATTCGCCAGATCTCCATCGAAAGCGCGCAAGAATGCGTGGAAGAAGTACAGATGCTCTCGGTCGCGGATGTACACGCCGTGTTCTTTGAAGACATCACGCTGCTGCTCGGCAAACTCTTCATCGGTCCAATGCGAGTCAAAGTAGCCGAGACGCAGCCGCGTGGTGCCCGAGCCAGCCTCGATCGGCTCTTTGGCTCGCCACTGGGAGAAGCTTTCGGGGAAAGCTTGGCGCAAGATTAACTTGCCATGCACGCCTTGTTCTCCATCGCGAGGCACCGGCGTTCGCTCTCCTACCATGTCGCTTTTACTCAACGTTTTGGAGAAGCTTACCACACGTGCGTCCAGGTACGGGCTGATGACGTCGATCCCCAGTTCCCTCGCAAGCTTGGCCGTGGTGAACTGCATGGTGGCCGTGATGCGCTCACGGTACTTGCTCAGAGCTTCCTCGCTCATGCCGTGGTAGAACGAGTAGCCGCAAAACACCTCGTCCGCAGCGTCACCGGTCACGAGGTGCCTCACGCCACGCTCCGCTGCCTCTCGCAGTGCCTCGTAAATGACCAGCGAGTTGCGCAGTTCCATCGGGTCACACATGCACAGCAACCGCGCCACCTCGGATGAATTCGCCAGCAGATCATCCAGTGTAACGCGAAGGACGTGGTGCTGCTCGAGCGATACGCTTTCCAGCCGTTTGAAGATGTTAGCCGCGAAAACAGCATCTTGCGCCGTCGGATCGGCTTGGACTGTCAGCGCGTGTCGGAAGCGCAGGATCGGCCTCGCCTTGCCTTTCTTGTCGAGTGAAATGGCCATAAACTCGTCGTCTTCATCAGCTGCAAAGTCTTGGCCACTCGCTTCGGACAGGATGGACGTGTCGAGTCCTGCACTAAGCAAGATGGCGTCGAGGCCGTCCGGAAAGCGGTCGCGGATCTCGTACAACACCTGCTGTAGTAATCTGCGGCACTCCAAGACTCTAGACGACGGAGGTGCTCGGATGAAGTCCAGGCATGAATTCTCTCGACGAGCACGCACAGTCCGCTCCAGAATCCGCTTGTCCTTCGTGTAATGATACAACGTCTGCTCGGACGAGTACATTTCTGGGTGGTTTGGAGCGAGCGACAAGCGTGGCAGCGCCCAGGCGCGCCACGCCTCAGGGGGGATTCGTCCATTCCTTGGCGTCGCAGCACTCTGCGCGAACGCCTTGGCCATCTGCGCCGCCAATAGTTCATGCAGCTTTTCGTCGTGCGAACACGCGTCCGGCTGCGGCGCGGCGCTTTCCACTCCACGAACCAACGGAGCCGCCTGCCCTTCCTTTGAACTTCCATCGACAAAGTCCACGCCTTCAACATCCAGCACCACCGGAACGCCATCCATGGCCCAAGCACCGGATGCAGACAAAGTTGCGATGGCTGTATGCCAGTAAGCAAAAAGCAATAGTTAGGACCCTTTGCAAACCTCACAAAGCTCTAATTCCTACATACCGGGCAATGAGAGACCGCTCGAGCGGCCAGAGCCATCTTCTGTGCCAAGATCATCTTGCCCGGCTCGGTATCTACCACCCAGTAGATCTGACAGAACCACTGGGAGTTAGCATGGTCTCAGTTCCGCCAAATATGCTCTCATACATCACCTCTGCTTGCCCAAAAGCCCTGGACGATGTCGTCAAGTCTTAAAGAGATTCGGTCACTGTCTGCTTGACGTATCTGTCCACCGGGTCGTCCAGCACGCGGCCGTCGTTCTGCTGCATCTCGAGTGCCACAAAGTCCAGAAAAGGGTCCCACAGGGCCTTGGAGTTGCCCACGAGCACCAATAAATGGGACGATTTGGCATCTTTTGGGTCCTCCCCCCGCGGAACGGGCAAATCGAACCGAGTGAGCGGAGACGCCGTCGCTGAGTGATCCGCCAGATATTGGTTGTAGCTCTCCACGGACAGCGGGATGAGCACGTCCAGGCCTCTGTGGGGCCTAACACATGAGTATACCTGTCATACGGATAACGATAGAGAACATAGACGCACTTGGCCGCCAGCGCTGAGTGAAGCAGCGAGCATAGACGCTTCGACTCGAGCATGGTCGAGATCGCAACAATGAATGTATACGTTGAAATGTAAAATTCTCACTACATTCTACTTGTTGCTGCACAATTGACAACCACTATCAATTGTGCAGCAACAAGTAGAATTTTTATTTTCCAGCTCTCGAGCAAAGTTCGAAGCCAATCAAAGATGAGTCAATTGAGTACCCCAAATTGAAGTTGCAGCAACTTCCTTTTTTCAGGAGATTGCCGCAGTCAAGGTTTCCCCTTCGCGGGGTGAATTGCTATATCACCAACTTGTAGCAGCGCTCATAGGCCAATATGCCGCGTTTGTCTGCACGCGGGAAGGAGCTCCGTGACCTGCGTCGTATCGTGGAGAAGCGGCGCATTGCAGGAGCCAACTCGTGACCTCTTGAGTGATCACGGCGCGTCCGAAGAGGAGCTTGACGAGTATTGGCAGCTCGAGTATGAAAGTGTACTAGCGACCCGCTATTTGGACCGTCCGAAGCACTACAGACGTCGGAAGGACCGCTGGTGGAAGCTGCTAAATGACCGCGAATACATGAACGACACTCAGTTTCACGAGCATTTCGACTCGAGCGGCCGGTGTTTTGGCGCCTAGTGGCTCTGGTGAAAGATGACCGCGTGTTCTTGTCAAAAGGAACCAAGCCGTTTCGAGGTGGTGCCGTGCTTCACCTGTTGGTGCTGCTAAAGATTCTCGGAACCTACGGCAACGACAATTCAGGCAGCAAGATTGGTCTGTTTCTTGGCATTGCAAGTAGATCGGCTCACAATTATCTCTTTCGAGCTTCATCGGCAGTGCTGCGGCTAGAGAAAGCCACCATGTCTTGACCAGACGACATTGAACGCCGAATGATTGCGCGGAGAATGCAAGACAAGTATGGCTTCGTGAATTGTGTTGGCATTACAGACGGCACCTTGTTCCCACTCGCAGCAAAACCCCGTCATCATGGAGATGACTACTACAGCAGGAAGGCATCATATTCGGTGAACGGGCTGGTGACGTGTGACGATATGGCAAGAATCCGAAACCTTGTCGTCGGATGGCCCGGTTCAACGCACGATAATCGTGTCTGGATGAACAGCCCGATGATGACCCATTCCCACAAATTCTTCAATCACAATGAATACCTTCTTGGCGACTCGGCGTTCCAAGTGTCGGCCATCATGATCCCAGCCTTCAAAAACCCTCCTAAGGCGCTGATGAATCCTCGACAAAAGTTCTTCAACTCAAAACTCGCGAAGGCAAGAATCAAAAGTGAGCATTGCATTGGGCTCCTGAAGATGCGGTTCCCTTATCTTCGCGAAATTCGAGTCAAATTGTGCAAGAAACGGAAGCATATGAGACGGCTCATCACATACGTCACTTGCGCTAGTATTTTGCACAACTTACTCATCGCAGAGCCGATACCGCAGGACTGGCGCGACGAGCTGGCCCGACAGATTAAAGGAAAACTCGATGATGATGATGAACTGAACTCCCCACTCCCTGTCGACGCGAGGGGAGATGAACGCAGGAACCAGCTGTTAGCCTACATGCTCGAGATGCGAGAGTAGTGGTAGTATGAGATCGATCTCCTCCTTTGAGATCCCTTCGTCAAGCAACTTCTGTCGCTCACGCAAGAGTGCAATCTTCCGTTGCTGTCGCCAGTGTTCAGCTTCTTCTTTGAGTTTCATCGTTTGCGCTGTTGACTCTTCAATCTGTGCGTTGGCAAGACGCACTTCATTCTCGAGCTGCTTCCCGCGAGCAGCAAACTCCTTCTCATGTAGACAGACCTCTTGCTTCCGTAGAATCAGCTCGACACGTTGCTGATCACGCTGCTGTGCTAACTGCGCTTCTTTTAGTCTCACCAGAGCTGGCTGGGACGATAAATCGTCTTTGCGAATCCTTTTACTTTGCGGCTGAGCAATCGAAATCGGGATTGACGCGGATCGCTTTGGGGCGTCGTTGGTGCTCATGCGCTGCTTCGTTCTTACATCATTTTCACCAGTAGAGTCGTCACTGGAGCTCGCATCGTCGCTTTCCGTGTCCTCCTTGTGAAAGCCAACATCTGTGTTGAGGAGCTGAGCGCGAGTACTAATCCGACTATTCATCGTTTCATACAGCAGGTAGTACTCAGGACATCTCTCAAGAATGCGCTGGCGCAGTGTTGATTCGTCTTTGACACCCTGGCCAGTCGCCGCAAGCCAATCCACAGCGGCTCGATACGATGACTCAAGCGATGAGATCTTACTCATGATGTCCTTTGCAGTGCGCATAGTCTTAATTCCTTTGAGGGAAATTAAGCGTGGCACTTTCTCTGCAAGCGCGACCTTGGTCTCTCCATTCTGATCGTCACGCCCTCGGTACCGATCGTAGTTATCGCCATCGGTAATCCAATCAATTAACACGCTCAGCGAGCTCACATCGTCTGAAGGTCCATCGTTGTGCCACATAACGCGCTTCTTTCCAGTTGGTGGGGGTGCTACAACCTTTTTTGACAGCTTTACCAGCGCGTTGTAACACCGCTTGCCACACGCAGCACTGTTGAAGGTTGCATCAGCCCCAAATGCATCAAGCATGGCAGCGACGCAAGCCACATGAGCTTCCCGATCACATCCAGTTCTGCTACACGTCTGAAATGCACTTCCCCCATTTGTTTTATCAACTCTCTTGCAGTCCTTCCACCGGCATGTGGCAGCACCTGAAGCGGTTAGCTGCAAACCTTCGGTGGTAGCAAGCTCGGCTGACAATGTTCCGACAAATGAGTTGACAAGCGATGCAGTTTCATCACGACAGGGATTACTGTTTCCTCGAGGGGATTCCGAGTCGGAATTCTCGCTGCTGCTGTCGAGCATGGCGGCAAGGCCCTCCATGCGCTTTGAGATACTGGATAAAACCTTTCCGCGGGCTGTATCGGCATTCACTAAGCGCGGTAGGTTTCTTTGGTTGTCTTCAGCCTCCTCTAAACGCGATGCCCCGCTGGAAGCGGCGGAATTTGACGTCTCCGCTGGCAGGTGGCACTCCAACTCGATGGGGGCGACGTGATGACTTCTCGCGAAGCTTGGAGCCTTTGCAGGAGCAATACGGCGGTAGTTGTTGGTCCTGTCGTCGTGCAGATCGGACAAGGAGTCGGTGGTTGCAGGCTGCATCTGTGTGTCTTCATCAATAGTGTTGCTGGCGACAGAGCTCCGTGCTTCAGTATGGGTTGACGTAGCCCCAGGCAACCTGACGGACCTGCTTGAAGCACGGGCGTGGCTACCAACACTGTTGCTCGGTTTGGATGCGCGTGACCGTGGCTTGCCCACCATCGACTCGTGGCTTGGTTGCTTCAGCTTGTTTCCCGCGCTCAAAATATTTTTACTTGTTGCTGCACGCTGAAAGGCACGCGTTTTGATGCAGCTATGCAACAACTGTATTGACCAATCAGAGAAATGGAAAAAATGTGACTTGCTGCAAGAAAAAAAGCTTCTTGTTGCTGCGCAATTGACTACAGCAAATTGTATACACATAATTCATTTTCAATTCAGGGAATATATTCCAAAATTGAAGTTGCCTTATCCCCTGCCCTGGCCTACTCGTCGAGCTTGGTCATGAACAGTGCCGAGTACTCGGCCAGAAAGTCTGCAGAGAGCTGACCAACGACCCGAGTTTACGGCCATGGTAGCCATAGCCTTGATGTCGGCCGGCTTCACCGCGCGGGAGTGGTCGTGCTTGACCCACTCGAAGAGCTCACGGGTGGTTTTGCCCTCGGGTAGCTCCCCGACGTACGGCTGACAGTAGCCCGGCGTGGCTGCTGGATGCGCCAGCTCTCTGCCAACGGCCCGCAGTCCACGGGATCGAAGCCGATCACGTCCACGAACTCGGCGAGCACTGCCTTGGTCTCGATGCTGTCGCCGGCGATCGGGAGCGCCCAGCGCGCGGGGTCGGCGGCGGGCCGAGCACCGAATCGGAAGTGGAACTGGTCGATGCTGTGAAACGCCTTGACTACGGTCGCGCCTTGCAGGTGGCGCTGCACCAGCTCGCTGTTCGTGCAGAGGCGTCGGTCAAGCTCCTCGATCTGGCCGTCTCGCTCCGGGTAGTAGTTCATTGAGTCGATCACGATTTTCCTGATGAAAGGCGCGACAGGGAGCTGCTCAAGGCTCTTGAATGGAATCGAGACGGACACGACGTCGCTCTGCTGCACAGCGTCCTCGAGCGTTGAGGCGCTCGCTTGAGGGCCCAACTTCGCGACGGCAGCCGCCAACGTGTCCGGGCCTCTGGAGTTGCTTAACACGACGCGTACCCAGCCTTGACAGCGAACTCGGCCATATGGAGTTCATGTTTCCGAAGCCAACGAAGCCGATCGTCAACGTCATAATGATGGAGGAGCAAGGTGCGCTTGATGCTGGTTGGGAACACCCTGTCGCAGTACAGCGATACCGACGAGTGCAATGCTCGCCCCGTGGCCGACGACACGTGCCTCATGTTCCCGGGTCGCGGACGTTCGCCGTGAACGCATGGATGGGCGCGTTTTAAAAAGTTCTCTGGATTTTGGATCCAGAGTAAACTCAACCAAAACTGGAGCGATTCCCGTAGCGTTTTGAATCCTTGATTTTGACGAGAAAGGACAATTCGTCAAAATCAAGGATTCAAAATGCTACGAAATCTAGAAAGGACATTTCGTCAAAATCAAGGATTCAAAACGCTACAAAATCTGAAAGAGGGGGGCACCCCCTCTTCCAGATCTGTGATTGGCTGCCAAGATTTATTCATTTTCAAATGTTTTGGCCGATATCTGTAAAATCAAAATGCTAAAGGGAATCGCTCCACTTACTCTAAATTCTTATACTCAATGGAACCGAAAATAAAATAAAAACATTATTTATTACTTACCTCTTCCTCCAGAAAACAAACAATAATAAAAATTGCCGCAATAACATAGATTGAAAATTTGACCGCTGTATTTTAACCAATCATTTGATCAGAGCTAAACTCATATTTGTTTTAGAAGGGAAAACAAACTGCGCTACCAGGTATCTTCATGTTCCATCTGGATGCTGCAAGTACTGTATCGGAAGGCGTAGAGCACCAGTACTAAGATAGTACTTTAAAGTTGTTAGAGCACTGGGAGCTATTGCACCTTATGGGGGGTCCCATTTAGCGAGTTTGCAACCCATTAGCGAGTTACGCACTGCCGAGTGGAACCCTCAGAGTTCCTAGCCAGTCGCTCTTTGGATGTGGTGTGGGAAACTTAATAGTGATGTCATCATAGCTATCCTGTAGAATCGTCAAGTTATGATCTACTAATGGCCCAGAAATTTGCACCTTTGGCATAATATGCCCAAAGGAGCAAATTTCTGGTCATAACTTATAAGAAAATATTATGTATGGCCAATAATTGGTGCAAGTTGATATTGTATTGGACAAGACGAATCCCAATAATAAAAAGTAACAATCGAAAAAACCCCAGTTATATCTTGTATTTTGCAATTATGTTTTCCGACCCCTGACCACGACTTGCTTACTTGCAGGCAGGAATGACTTACTGTACTGTAGTAGTCAACACTAAGGGAATTCTCAGCTGGCTGCTCGAGCAATCCTCCTGCGGGTGTCTTCTTCCTCTGCCTCCAATTCGGAGAACTCGTAGATCTGACTCTCCACTTCTGCAAGTTGCGTCCTCTTCGACGGATCGAAGTCGCACATCGCAGACACCAATGCCCACTCATCGTCTGACATGGACTTCGGTCGTGTCAGAAACTTGTTATTGTTCAGGTGCCACTGTACAGCGATATCCGGAAGCATTCCCCACGGAAGCTTACCCGTCTCAGCTTCGACTATACACATCCCAAGCGAATATACATCCGCCTCGAAGGATGCTTTCTTGGTTGCAATGAACTCTGGTGCGCGCCAGCGAATCGCTCCCAAGTTGCCAAATTCGGGTTGAGTTTCAGCCTCAAAGAAACTCATGCCGAAGTCCGTGATCATGGCAGTATCCCCCTCGACCAGAATGTTGTCGCCCTTGAGATCTGCGTGGATGATGCCTTTGCTATGCAGCAGTTGCAACCCACGGGTCACACCAAGCAATGCCCGCCAAACACAGTCCCGGCCGAGTTCCTGTTGCCGTTGTAGATATCCACGCAACGAACCACCGGAAATGTACTTGCACACCATGAAGCACGGCTCGCCAACGTGGCATGCTCCGTAGAGCTGGGCGATGTTGGGATGGATGCTCGCTTCGTGCCAGACTTTCACCTCCCGCAGAAAGTCTTTTCGATCGCTTTCCGACTTGATGTCGACGCTCTTGACAACAACCTCAGCGTTCATGTATTTCCCGTAGTAGACTTTCCCAAAAGCCCCGCCGTTGAAGGACTCGTCTTCCACCTCGACGTCGGTGCGCGGAATGAACCACTTCTCGTCGACTGGGATGCCCAGCGATGAGAAACCGGCAAGACGATTCAGAAGTTCTTGCAGGAACCGGCGCTGTTGCTTCGTGTAAGCATCCTTCTTCTCCTTAATCTCGTGAAGCAGCAACACGAGCGCTTCCTCGTGCGCTTTGGCACCCTCGAGGGTTTTCACGAGTGACCAAATGTCAACATCGAACAGCTTCTGCATCATGGCATCTCGATCTGTCTTCCATCGAGGCTGCCAATCACCCGTCGAAGCTTGCTGTCCAATCGAATCAAGCTCTAGATGCACGTCTGCTAACGTATTTGCCAGCGAACGCGCGCTTACGATCTGGACCATTATCGACTTATCTCCATTCATGACTAGTACCGCTCGTAGCCGAGATCGTGCCGCACCGACCGAGTCAGCATCTCTGTCCTCAAGCGCTCTCATTCGCTCCATCACGTGAGAGCACAACGGCTTCGCTTCACCCATGCGCTGGCACAGCTTCGAGAGATTCGCGAAGTCGCCCTCTAGCCACTCAAGGATCTGATTAGCTAGCATCTTGTTCCTTTCGTTATCACTTTCGCGTATCGAACTCAGCTTCATGTGCCCATCAAGTTTCTTCACAATTGCTCGGAGGGTATCCTTACCATCAGTACACAAGCCTTGAAGAGCGATGAGCCCTTCATGAGTCCACTCTGCGTTTTCAGGCCTGACGATCCACAAAAGCAGCGCTACGATTCCACCCTCAGTGGAGACTTTCATCTTCACCTCACTAGACAGATGTGACGCCAGAAATCCCAACACCCCAGCTGCGAGTTCCCGCTGAAGTTGCGTTCCTTCCAAAGCGAGATTGACGAGTTGATCAACAGCTCCACTCTGGGAAGCAATTATATCCCGGAGTTCAGTGTTTTCAAGGGCAAGATTCCACAACGCTCCGGTGGCCTTCTCTTTCTGCAGGTCGTTGCCACTTCTCACCAGCTCCACCAGCGGCGGGATGCCACCAGCCGATGCGATCTTCTCCTTGTTGGCAGCATTGGATGATAGATTCCTCAACGCTCCGGCGGCCTTCTCTTTCTGGGCGTTGTTCCCCCTTTTCACCAGCTCCACCAGCGGCGGGATTCCACCAGCCCACGCGATCTCGGCCTGGTTGGCAGCATCCTTTGAGAGATTCCCCAACGCTCCGGCGGCCTTCTCCTTCTGCAGGTCGTTCCCACTTTTCACCAGCTCCACCAGCGGCGGGATTCCACCAGCCGACGCGATCTTCTCCTGGTTGGCAGCATTGACTGATAGATTCATCAACGTTCCGGCGGCCTTCTCCTTCTCCAGGTCGTTCCCACTTCTCACTAGCTCCACCAGCGGCGGGATGCCACCAGCCGACGCGATCTTCTCCTGGTTGGCAGCATTGAGTGATAGATGCATCAACGCCCCGGCGGCCGTCTCCTTCAGGTCGTTGTTCCAACTTCTTGTCAACTCTACCAGCGACGGGATGCCACCAGCCGATGCGATCTTCTCCTTGTTGGCAGCATTGGATGATAGATTCCTCAACGCTCCGGCGGCCTTCTCTTTCTGGGCGTTGTTCCCCCTTTTCACCAGCTCCACCAGCGGCGGGATTCCACCAGCCCACGCGATCTCGGCCTGGTTGGCAGCATCCTTTGAGAGATTCCCCAACGCTCCGGCGGCCTTCTCCTTCTGCAGGTCGTTCCCACTTTTCACCAGCTCCACCAGCGGCGGGATTCCACCAGCCGACGCGATCTTCTCCTGGTTGGCAGCATTGACTGATAGATTCATCAACGTTCCGGCGGCCTTCTCCTTCTGCAGGTCGTTCCCACTTCTCACCAGCTCCACCAGCGGCGGGATGCCACCAGCCGACGCGATCTTCTCCTGGTTGGCAGCATTGACTGATAGATTCATCAACGTTCCGGCGGCCTTCTCCTTCTGCAGGTCGTTCCCACTTCTCACCAGCTCCACCAGCGGCGGGATGCCACCAGCCGACGCGATCTTCTCCTGGTTGGCAGCATTGACCGATAGATGCATCAACGCCCCGGCGGCCGTCTCCTTCAGGTCGTTGTTCCAACTTCTTGTCAACTCTACCAGCGGCGGGATGCCACCAGCCGACGCGATCTTCTCCGGCTTGGCAGCATAGACTGATAGATTCCTCAACGCTCCAGCGGCATTCTCGTTCTGTCTGTCGTTGCCACTTTTCACCAGCTCCACTAACTGCAGAATACTACCAGCCGACGCGATCTTCTCCTGCTCGGCAGCATTGACTGATATATTCCACAACGCTGCAGCGTCAATCTTTTTCTGACCGTCGTTGCCACTTCTCATCAACCTCGGGATGCCAACAGCCGACGCGACCGTCTCTAGGTTGCCACCATTGACATCATTGACAGCTACACTCCTCAACGCTCTGGCGGCCCCCACTTTCTGCGAGTCGTTCCCACTTCTCACCAACCCCACCAACGATGGGATATCACTAGAATAGCCCTGCCACATCGTCGTCGTCGCGGCTTCTTGGACTTCTTGGACGTCTTGGACTCGTGGCACCTTTGGAACTGAAGCTTCTGTTCGCCGAAGCCAGTGCACAACCCTCCAGTGCGTTGCTGAACGGATGCGCTGGATTGGAGGACGACTGTTAGGCGACGGTGGAACTGAGGGACGCTGGCAGCGCTGGCGAGGCTGCGGATAAATAATGACCGTCTAGCCGCTCTCCCAGCCACTGGCCCTGGCCGAGAGAAGCCTCTGCTAAGCACGTCAAGTTTTGCGCGCGCAACCGGCGCCAAGCGCTCTGAAAGGAGGAAGTTTGCACGTTTATTCGCTGAAATGTATGGCAAGGGATGCCAAGAAGGCACCGGGCCTGGTGCCGGACGCTGCTGTGATGGTGGCAGCCGAAACTGCAATAGTTGCCGAAACTCAGGAGAGAGGATGCCGAAGCTGCAGCAGCAGGAAGCTGAAGAGGAGGCTGAGAGACTCCAGAAGCAGTAAGAGCAGGATAAACTGGACGTGGTGGCGGTGGGAGCTGTCGCGCACGTGATTCGACGCGCCTTCCACACTTTCTACGAGTCCCCACAGCCGGTTAAGCACGTATCTGAAGGTGGCAATGAATACACGGATACTGTATGTCGTGACGGAGACATTGAAGGCTGTCCGTCGACGGTCTCGGTGGAGGAAAAGCAAGAAGAGCCACAATACGAACTTGTTGGTGATGGAAACGAGGCGCACTCAAGTCCTCGCGTGCAGTGCAAGAACTGGAAGAGGAAAGTCTGTTCGTGGCACTCGCTCAGGCTCGCAAGGGCGCGATCCAGCGAGAGCTCGAGGACAAGCACGAGCGAGCACGAACCTTGCTTAAGTTCTTGGAGGTTCGACAGCAAGAAGCCGCTGAAGCGGACGCTCGGATCGTAGAGGAGTTGAGTCAACGCGGCTTGGTGATCAAGGCGCAAGATTCCAGTGGAGCCGACGCACTTACGTCTTGATGATCAGGAGCTTCGTGCTGCACGAGACGGCGGGGCGGACTTTGGCGAGTTTGCCGACTCACTGCTGCATGCCAAGACGCTGGTGGCGGAGAATGAGCAACAACGACAAGAGGCCAATGGCAACGTCAAGCGAATGCTCACGACGCCTCGAGACGAACGGCGGCTGGAGAGGAGAGCAGCGAAAGTAGAGAGCACGTCGGATATCTGGACACGACCATGTCGTCCTCCATTCGCACGAAAGCCACGCTCGAGCAGCACAGGAATCATATCACTGGCGTTAAGGTCGCACACGCAGAGCAACGAGCTATGCCAAGTCTCCTCAGAAAGATGATATGCACCAGAAGGAGAACAACGAACCAGACCTGGTTGCGACGACGTTGACTCCATTGTCGACGACGCAGTTGGAGCAGCAGCTCAAAGCACCGAAGACAGCCATGGATGCGGTCGAGAAGAGGAAGAATATGGCCATCCTGGAACGAATGCAGACGAAGCTCGACTTCGTCAGGAACCCGAGGTTTGCAGTACCAGATCAAAGCACAAACAGCAAAGCAAAAGTGGACGAAGACCTCACTGATCCAGCTGAGAGAAGCTTAAAGCCGTGTTTCGACATCGTGCCGAAGCCTCCGATCGTGTTCACAGACTACGACATCGGTGGAATTTACGAGCAAGTCGTGTACGTGAGCGTCGGGTGCGAATCCTCCCGCCTGGCTCAATCTTTTCTCCATGGCCAGTGTTCGATTTCCAGAGGAGAGCGGTCTGGTCGCTCCAGGAATGCACATTGAGCTGCGTCTTCGCTTTGCTCCAGACTCTCGAGCCGACTACAAAGACAGCTTCACTGTCCAGTACGAAACCGAGCAATCGGTTGCCGGTGGATCAACGGGAACTCCAGGAGCTGCCGGTTCAGCGGAGATGGTGGTGCCTTTAATGGTCCATCGAGAGCCACCGGAGCTGACGTTGGCGTTGGTAGTTCGCGCCCAGAACACGCTTGTTGGTGGACGCTCAGTAACGCCACTGGTGTGCAAGAACCTTGGAGGGAAAGCTCGGTTTTGGCTGCTAAGTGAGCCAGCGTCGGCTCAACTGGAGCATCTGCAGGTTGCAAGTCATGGACTCTCTCCTACACGAAGTGCAGTTGATATGTTGGGCGGTGACTACACACTTGGGAGCGCAATGGACGTCGGTCCTTTCCGAGTGACGCCGAATTCAATGGAGCTGGAGAACGGCGAGAGCGTGACTTTCGACCTCGTGTACACGCCGTCACGTGTTGGAGAGCAGCGTGAGCGCTTCGTCATGGTGTGCGACAACTGCCTCGTGCGCGTCTTCCAGATCGTTGGGCGTGGCTGTCAGGTGGATATCGCTGCTGTGCGAGTGAATGACGCGCTCATCGAACACGACCAGTACCGAGATGGTCCTCTAGATCGAGTCTTCTTCCCGAATGAAGTTCTCGCGGACGCAGGCGCTCGTCAAACCTTCGTGATCGCTAACGACACGCCAGTGGACGCCAAATTCTCGTGGAAAATCCACCCGTTAGTCGAGGAAGGACGCACCGAGAGTGTGAGTGGAGGCAAGGACAACGCCATGGTCTTGTCGCTGTCGTCTGGATCCACTCCACTATTTCGCATCTCCCCGGAAACCGGTGTATTCGCACTATCGTCGTCGAAAGAGTTCATCGTCGCGTTCTTGCCCATTGAGGCTCGTACGTACGCGTACCAGGCGACGCTAATGATCAACTATGTTCCTGCGTTGCAGCATGAATGGACCAGGTCAGATGGCGCATCTCAAGGCTGCGTTTGAAGCACAAGATGACGCTCCCTTGAGTCTACGAGCAGCCGCAAAGCTGCAGCAAGAAAGGTGAAGGACGCGATGCCAGGCTTCTCGATGCAACTTCGCGGTCGTGGAAGGATGGGGAGCTTCACGAATCTACCGGCGCTTTGTGGTTCTTAGATTCCTCTTGAAGACGACGGCTTGCAACGAGCAGGAAATGATGGCAGTGAAGATGCGCGGTTACTACTGCCACAACGAACGTACTCGACGGTTGTGCTACGGAAGAACCAAAGCGACGCACAAGTCGCGTTCCGATGGGACCTTGGGCGGCTTCAACAACGGCATTTGGCTGAGGATGGTGGTCCAGCATCGTCGACACTTACTTCCGCAACGAAGGGTAAACCCCCGAGTTTCGAGTTGTCTCTCGTTCCGAAGTTAGGAGAGCTGTTGCCTCTGAGTCAACAGCGCGTCGAGCTGACGTTCACTCCGTTGTGCACGGGTGCATTCTCGCTTAGTGTGCCGTGCAGAGTCGTTGCGCCGAACGATACGAACGACCCTCAAGCTCCTCACTTTGAGAGGTGGCTGCTTCTTGAGGGCCGCGTCGCTGGTGCAGAGATCGAGATCATCTCGCCGGAGGTCGATTTCGGTCTCGTGTTGGTTGGTGCCAGCACAGAATCGTTCATCACGATCCGGAACCCATCGCGTTGTGTGCCACGCATTGGAGATTTGTGCACTTGGAGGGGCCTCCAGCAGGTGGGGAAGTGGCAGCTACTCAGCATCAACACCCAGCACAATCCTCAATTGGGGCCAAGCTTCGACGGTCGAGCTCCAAGGAATCTGTAGCCTCAAGGCATCCAGCGATTTCGTCGAGTTCAGGCAACGAGACGGAGCGGAGCCTCTTCACTTCGCGGGAAATTCTTCCTCGCGCAACTGTAGCGTTCGCACCAGAAGTGGAGAGCTCGCACCAGGTGAATCGTTCCTTCTGAAGGCTACCTGCATAACGGGGTCGCTTCCACAACGATTCCGCGGTCTTTTCAGCTGTCAGGCCGCTCCCGAGCGCAAGTTCTTCGGAGCCAGCACTGCCGGTGCACATGCAGCTATGTCTACCCGTGCAGAAATCCAATGCCCCAACGTGTTCCTGTCGACAACACTGCCTCTGGGGACAACGTACCTGGGCGTGGAGATCCACCGTACCATCGAACTTGTGAACGTTTCCAACCTTGAGGCTGCGTTTAAGTTTGCAGAGCCTGAAGGCGCTTCGAGGGCGTATACAGTCACGTTATCGCCGAAGCAAGGCACAATCCACTCCAAAGAGAGACTCGTGGTTACAGTGAACTACACCCCACGACAAGTAGGACGGTTCACCGTGGTCCTTGCGTGCAGTGTACGCGGCTTACCGGCTCCCCCTTGGCTTCGAAGTCACCAGTAACCACAAGGGACTTCTGCTCTGCTCTCGTACGAGCTGGTTTAGCTCTGACGTCTACGAAGCTTTCGTCACGGAGAGAAGGACAACCGACGGATACTTCTCTGCCGAAGGCACTGAAGGAAATCGCTCTGGAGCGTGGCATTTCTCTCTCCGACTGCGACCTCAAGTCAGAAACAAACCCACTCAGCAGCGCACCTAAGCTAGCGTTTGCGGATAGCGTTTCGCTCGGTGAGAGGCGAGCGATGTGTCTCCTGATTCGGAACTTCAGTGTCATTGAAACTCTCGTGGATCTGGAAGCGAAGAAGTTCCCCGCAGCGGCTGTGGATCCTTCGCTTATCACTGGAATCTCGACAACTGGGAGCTTCTCGCGTCAAGACAGCACACAATTCCCTCCGTCGACACCACCAAGTAAAAGTCGACACAAAGGCAGACTCACTGTCTCCAAAAGCACGAGATCTCTCGGCTCTACTAAGACTGGATCCTCCAGAACTAGCGTCACTGCTCAAGATAAACATGCCAAGCCTCGTCTTTCAGACGCACAAGACAATGGCAATCGATTCCATCCCGAGAATGGACGATCGTATCTGCGCCAGCGTGTTGACGATGTCGACGACCGGCAGATCCTGCGCGAATACTCGACTGTTGTGCTACTGCAGAACCAATGCTTCTCGTCACCAATGTCTCCTTGTGATGAAGTAAATAGCAATTCGATGGTCGTTGCGATCATGAAAGAAATCGTTTGCTCGTTATTGTGGATCTTGAACGCTTTTTGTTTCTAGGATGTCGGATCAATGCTCTGTAATGATGGAAAGTAACTCTGTCTGGGCGAATTAATTGATGTGTGGAGCCGTCAGCAGAGCAAGACGGAAACCGGAACTGCCGACGACGTGGTACAAAAGGAAGCAGGGCCATGCTGCGACTCAAGAAACGGCGTGCGGTTAAGGAGGCCAAGATGGCGGAGCTGATGCACAAGAAGACGCACACGAAGCATTTTGGCAACATTCAAGTGCAGACGCTCGACGCCGTGGAGAACAAGCAGACGAGGGAACTGTCGAAGAGTGCGAAGAAGTTTCTGGCGCTGAGATCGGCGCCGAACAAACTCAGGATGAACGTGCTGGAGGGCCACCCGAAGCTGTTCACCAAGAAGCAGAAGCAGCGCGGAAAGAGAGCGTAAGCGTGGAGAAATAATGCATGCGATACTTTCTTTTCCTATGAGTGAGAGGGCGTTGGGCTGGAGAGAAAAATGTCGGGTACAACACACGATATTGTCCAAGAAAGGTGAAGCTGCACTACGAGTCGGCTTGGGTACGACGCGTAGCAGTAGTGCTCGCCAGGATCTTTCTGGAACTGACCACGTCATGAGCTCTGCAACGTGCAAGTGCGATCTTCAAGCGCTTCATGGCCAATTCGGCGAGTTGTTCTGTCCGTCGTTGACTGGAGGAACTGAAATTGAAGTTGGAAAGGCGTCCACAACGACTCGCACAGTTTCTTGAGAAGTTCGCCCTAACGAACGGCTCTGACAACCCAGGGAACGTGTTAAGCAACTTCAGCCAGAAGTTGTGGCAAACCGTCAAAACGAGCACGAAACATCACTGAGCTGGGCGTTGCTGGATACAGGTACGACTTACTGCAGTACTCTACACCACGGGAACGTTCAGCTGGCTGCTCGAGCATTTTCCATGCAATCCGCTTCTTTCTCTTCTTCCATATCGGCAAACTTGCGAATACGCTTCTCCACTTGATCAAGGGTCATCCTCTTTGACGGATCGAAGTCGCACATCGCACGCACCAATGCCCACTCATCGTCTGACATGGACTTTGGTTGTGTCAGAAACTTGTTGTTGTTCAGATGCCACTGCACAGCGATATCCGGAACAATTCCCCATGGAAGCTTACTCGTCACAGCCTCGACGATGCACATCCCCAGTGAATACACATCCGCCTCGAACGACGCTTTCTTGGTCGCAATGAACTCTGGTGCGCGCCAGCGATTCGCTCCCAAGTTGCCAAAATCGGGTTGCGTTTCAGCCCCAAAGAAACTCATGCCGAAGTCCGTTATCATGGCAGTATCCCCCTCTACCAGAATGTTGTCGCCCTTGAGATCTGCGTAGATGATGCCTTTGCTATGCAGAAGTTGCAACCCACGAGTCACCCCAAGTAATACTCGCCAAGCACAATCCCGGCCAAGTTTCTGTTGACGGTACAGATAGCCAGGAAGAGATTCGCCAGCGATATTCTTGCACACCAAAAAGCACGGCTCGCCAACGTGGCAGGCACCGAAGAACTGCACAATGCTGGGAAGCCTGCTTGCCTCGTGCCAAACATTCACCTCCCGTATAAAGTCCGTTCGATCACTCCCCGACTTGATGTCGACGTACTTGATAACAACGTCTGCGCTCATATACTTCCCATGGTAGACTATACCAAAAGCTCCACGGTTGAAGGACACGTCATTCACCTGGAGGTCAGTGCGCGGAATGAACCACTTCTCGTCGACTGGGATACCCCCCGACGAGAAACCGGCAAGTCGATTCAAAAGTACTTTCAGGAATCGCCGCTGTGGCTTCGTGTAGGCACTTTTGCTCTACTTCACCTCATGAACAAGCAGCGTGAGGGCTTCCTCTTGAGCAGGACGTCTTCGAGACTATTTAACAGCGTTGGGAGGTCGCACTCAAACAGCTTTTGCATCATAGCGCTTTTATCCAGTTCCCACTGTGAGCTCCACCTTTCCCTTGAGTCTACGGGCTCAAGTAAGTCAACTTCCCGGTGCAAATCTGCCAGCGAACAAGCGTTTAAGAACCGGGCCATCATCGACTTATCTCCATGCATGATCAAAACAGCTCGTAGTCGAGTTCGTGCCGCACCGACCGCGCCAACACCACTATCCTGATGCGTTTTGATTCGCTCCATCGCATGAGAGCACAAAGGCTCAGCTTCACCCATGCGCTGACACATCTCCGAGAGATTCGTGAGGTCGCCCTCAAGCCACTCGAGAATCCGACACGCTAGCACTTTGTTTCTTTCGTTGCCACTTTCTCGTATCATTCGCAGCGTCATTTCCCATCGATTTTTTTCACAATTGCTCGGATTGAGTCATTACCATCAGTACACAAGCCTTGAAGAGCGGTGAGCCCTTCATCAATTGACTCAGCATTTTCAGGTCTGATGATCCACAAAAGCAACGTTTCGATTCCCCCCCGAGTGGCGACTTTCATCTTCACATCAGTGGACAGATGTGACGCCAGAAATCCCAACACCCCTGCCGCATTTTCCCGCTGAAGTGGAGTACCTTCCGATGCGAGCTTGGCAAGATGACCGACGGCCCCACTCTGGGCAACAATGAGATCCCGCAATTCAGATCTATCAAGGGCTAGATTCCACAGCGCGCCGGGCAGCAAACGCTTTCTGGTCGGTGTTCCCAATTCTCACTAGCTCCACCAGCGGAGGGATTCCACCAGCCGACGCGACCTTCTCCTTGTTGGCAGCATTGGATGATAGATTCATCAACGCTCCAGCGGCCTTCGCTTTCTGGTCGTCGTTCCCACTTCTCACCAACGCCACCAGCGGCGGGATGCCACCAGCCGACGCGATCTTCTCCTGGTTCGCAGCAACATTGACGGATAGATTCCTCAACGCTGCAGAGGCCTTCGCTTTCTGCTCGTCGCCCCCACCTCTCACCAACTCCACCAGCGTTGGGATATCAGATGAATAACCCTGCCCCATTGCCGCCGCGTCCTGAAGCTTGTGTTCGCCGAAGCCAGCACAACCCTCCCGTGCGTTGCTGAACGGATGCGCTGGATTGGAGGACGACTGTTAGCGGCGCTGACGAGGGATGAGGGGGTCCCCGTAGTGAACCTTCCAAAGGTGGCGGACAAAATAGTGACCGTCTAGCCGCTCTCGCAGCCACGTGGAGAGAAGCCTCTGCTGACTCAGCAGTGCTGAGTATGTCAAGTTTTGCTCCTCTCAACGGAGGAAGTTTGCACGTGTTATTCGCTGTGATGCATGGCAGGGGCCGCCAAGAAGTCCAAGATGGAAAAGAGGTGACACTCAAGTCCTCGTGTGCATTGCAAGAGCAGGAAGAAAGTCCGTTCGTAGCACTTGCCCAAACGCGCAAGGACGCGATCCAGCGAGAGCTGGAGGACAAGCACGAGTGAGCACGGAACTTACTCAAGTTCATGGAGGTTCGACAGCAACAAGCAGCTGAAGCGGACGCTCGGATCGCAGAGGAATTGAGTCAACGCGGCTTGGTGATCAAGGCGCAGATTCTAGTGGGGCCCCGCACTTACGTCTTGATGATCAGGAGCTACGTGCTGCAAGAGACAGCGGTGCCGACTTTGGGGAGTTCGCCGACTCGCTGCTGCATGCCAAGCCGCTGGCGGCGGAGTATGAACAACGACGACGAGAGGTCAGTGGCAACGTCAAACGAGTGGTCACGACGCCCTCGAGACGAACGGCGGCTGGAGAGGAGAGCAGCGAAAGTGGAGAGCGCTGCCAAGTGTGTAGTCACCGCCCAACATGTCAACTGCCGTACGCGTAGGAGAGAGTCCATGACTTGCAACCTGCAGACGTTCCAGTCGAGACCCAGCTGGCTCACTTAGCAGCCAAAACCGAGCTTTTCCTCCAAGGTTCTTGCACACCAGTGGCGTTACTGAGCGTCCTCCGACAAGCGTGTTCTGAGCACGAACTAGCAACGGCAATGTCAGCTCCGGTGGCTCTCGATGGGCCATTAAAGGCACCACTATCTCCGCCGAACCTGCAGCTCCTGGAGTTCCCGTTGATTCAGCGACAACCGATTGCTCGGTTTCGTACTGGACGGTGAAGCTGTCTTTGTAGTCGGCTCGAGAGTCTGGCGCAAAGCGAAGACGCAGCTCAATGTGCATCTTGGAGCGACCAGACCACTCTCCTCTGGGAATCGAACACTGGCCATAGAGAAGAAGGTTGAGCCAGGCGGGAGGATTCGCGCCCGACGTGACAGGGAGCCTGTGCTCCTCACGTACACGACTTGCTCGTAGATTCCACCGATGTCGTAATCTGTGAACACGATCGGAGGCTTCGGCACGATGTCGAAACACGGCTTTAAGCTGCTCTCGGCTGCGCCAGGGAGGTCTTCGTCCACTTTTGCTTTGCTGTTTGTGCTTTGATCTGGTACTGCAAACCTCGGGTTCCTGACGAAGTCGAGCTTCGTCTGCATTCGTTCCAGGATGGCCATATTCTTCCTCTTCTCGACCGCATCCATGGCTGTCTTCGGTGCTTTGAACTGCTGCTCCAACTGCGGCGTCGACAATGAAGTCAACGTCGTCGCAACCAGGTCTGGTTCGTTGTCCTCCTTCTGGTACATGTTATCGTTCTGAGGAGACTTGGCAGTAGCTCGTTGCTCTGCGTGTGCGACCTTAACGCCAGCGATGTGATTCCTGTGCTGCTCGAGCGTGGCTTCCGTCCGGATGGAGGACAACATGGTCGTGTCCAGATATCCGACGTACAATGGACGTGGGTCCTTTCCGAGTGACGCCGAATGCAATGGAGCTGAAGAAGGGCGAAAGCGTGACTTTCGACCTCGTACACGCCGTCAGGTGTTGGTGAACAGCGAGAACGCTTCGTCATGGTGTGCGACAACTGCCTCGTGCGCGCCCTCCAGAACGTTGGGCGTGGCTGTCAGGTGGATATCGCTGCGGTGCGAGTGAATGACGCGCTCATCGACACGATCATTACCGAGATGGGTCCTCTAGATCAAGTCTTCTTCCCGAAGAAAGTTCTCGTGAACGCACGCGCTTGTCAAACCTTCGAGATCGCTAACGACACACCAGTAGACGTCAAATTCTCGTGGAAGATCCACCCATTAGTTGAGGAAGGACGCACCGAGAGTGTGAATGGAGGCAAGGACAACGCCATGGTCTTGTCGCTCTCGTCTGGATCCACTCCACCATTTCGCATCTCCCCGGAAACCGGTGTATTCGCACTATCGTCGTCCAAAGAGTTCATCGTCGAGTTCCTGCCCATTGAAGCGCGGACGTACGCGTACCTGGCGACGCTAATGATCAACGATGTTCCAGCGTTGCAGCATGAATGGACCAGGTCAGATGGCGCATCTCAAGGCTGCGTTTGAAGCACCAAGATGACGCTCCCTTGAGTCTACGAGCAGCCGCAAAGCTGCAGCAAGAAAGGTGAAGGACGCGATGCCAGGCTTCTCGATGCAACTTCGCGGCAGTGGGAAGCTTCACGATTTTTCCGGCGCTTTGTGGTTCTTGGATTCCTCTTGAAGACGACGGCTTGCAACGAGCAGGAAATGATGGCAGTGAAGATGCGCAGATACTACTGCCACAGCAAACACACTCGACGGTTGTGCTACTGAAGAACCAAAGCGACGCACGAGTCGCGTTCCGATGGGACCTTGGGCGGCTCCGACAACGGCATTTGGCTGAGGATGGATGTCCTGCATCGTCGACACTTACTTCCGCAACGAAGGGTAAACCCCCGAGTTTCGAGTTGTCTCTCGTTCCGAAGTTAGGTGAGCTGGAGCCTCTGGGTCAACAGAGTGTCGAGCTGACGTTCACTCCGTTGTGCACGGGTGCATTCTCGCTTAGTGTGCCGTGCCGAATCGTTGCGCCGAACGATGCCAATGACCCTCAAGCTCCTCACTTTGAGCGCTGGCTGCTTCTTGAGGGCCGCGTCGCTGGCGCAGAGATCGAGATCATCTCGCCGGAGGTCGATTTTGGTCTCGTGCTGGTTGGTGCCAGCGCAGAATCGTTCATCACGATCCGGAACCCATCGCCTAGTGTGTCCACGCACTGGGGATTTTTACACTTGGAGGGGTCTCCAGCAGGTGGGGAAGTGGCAGCTACTCAGCATCAACACCCAGCACAATCCTCAATTGGGGCCAAGCTTCGACGATCGAGCTCCAAGGAATCTGTAGCCTCAAGGCATTCAGCGATTTCTTCCAGTTCAGGGCAACGAGACGGAGCGGGGCCTCTTCACTTCGCGGGAAATTCTTCCTCGCGCAACTGTAGCGTTCGCACCAGAAGTGGAGAGCTCGCACCAGGTGAATCGTTCCTTCTGAAGGCTACCTGCATAACGGGGTCGCTTCCACAACGATTCCGCGGTCTTTTCAGCTGTCAGGCCGCTCCCGAGCGTAGCTCGGAAAATAAATTTCAGAGACAGGACCAAAAGGTTATGACCATCATGACTTTCCCCGTTTTACTAAGAAAATACAATTCCTGCCAAAACATATGCATATATGCCCCTGCCAAAACATATGCATATAAGGTAGATACAGCACCCCAACAGGCCGGGTAATTCTGCAAAATCCGGGCTTGCCACCGCAAATCGACCATCACTCTCAATTCCGCGCTCAAGCTTGGCTCCAGCGTGGCCGTCTCGCTGTGGGAGCACCAGCGCGAGATCGCGGCCGTAGCGCGCCGCCACAGCGTGCTGGTGAGCACGCTGCGGACCGTGGGCAAGACGCTGGTGAGCTGCGCGCTGCTGTGCGAGGCCGCAGTCGCCCGTCCTTAGCTGCTCGCGCTGGCGGTGGGCGCGTTTGTCCTCGACTGCTCGGCGCTGAAGGTCCAGCTGGCGCGGCTGTGCAAACTGCGCGTGCTCAGCAGTGATGAGGAAGTCATCACCACCGGCAGACCTAGCAGGTGGCTGGAAGACCAGTCGCCTGCAAGCTGCTCGCGGCCACGTTCGCCCTTGGTGCTGCAGAGATGCTGTGCAGAGTCGCCTTGAAGCTGGCAGATGTGGAGCTGCTGCCGGTGGAGAACTGGACGTGGTGCACGCCGATCTCCTGTAGTTATTCAAACTGCTGACGGGCTGCTGGACGAGCTGCGATCGACGCTGCGGATCTAGGTGACGTTGAGGCTTCTGGCGTCCAGAATGGGCTGGGACCCGGTGACCAACCCGCTGTTGAAGCATATTAACGTGATCAACATGCTGCCGGTGCTGTCGACCATGTCGATGGAGCCGAGTTTCCCGCCGCTGCACTGCGTGGTGTTTGCAAGCGAAGTGAAGATGTGAAGAAGAGAAAGATGCGAAGAGAAGAAGAGAAGGTGTGTGATAGATCTTCTGCTGGGAAGAAACAGCAAGAAGATCTGATGAGCGTGTTTCGACTGCAACTGGAGCCTTGATTGTCTAGCTCAAAACATTGATCGAGTTGGGTCGTGATGGAGATTCTATCCCGAAGGAGAATGCTGAGTTCATCCACCGATGCAGACGCACCCCTTTATGCCCGAGGGACTGCAATAGTGCACCGCCATAAGTTTCTGCCTCTTTGGCGCTTGGAGCTGCCGTTAGGATCACCGCGAACATCCTGGCCCGTGCAAATTTCCTCCATCGAGAGCGCTTGGCGCCGGTCGCGCAAAAAATATTGGCATACGTGTCCCCTTCAGCAGAGGCCTCTTACGGGCACGAAGTCATCTCTGTGAGAGCGGCTAGACAACGGTCGCCATTTGTTATATTCCTCCAAGCGCATATTCCGTTCAGTGGTACTGAACCACTGAACGCTCATCCATTCAGCGGCAACTGAACGAATGTGCGCGGCCTTCGCCCACAAGCTTCAGTTCCGAAAACGCCGCAAGTCCAAGAAGCAGCGACAGCGATGGAGCAAGACTATTCTGGTGAAATCCCTGTGGACTTGGTGACGACTGGTAGCGACGAACAGAAAGCGAATGCCGCCGAAGCGTTGGAGAATCTGTCGGTCAATGGTGCCAACCAGGAGAAGATCGCGTCGGCTGGTGGTACCGCGCCACCAGAGGCGGCAAGTGACAACGATGAAGAGGAAGCGGATGCTTCTGGCGCGTCATGGACAGGTTTAAACAAAGTTATCGTTGGGGTATTGGTAATTGCCGCAGCGTTCAGGGAACTATCCGTCAATGGTGCCAACCAGGAGGAAGTCGCGTATGGCGATGAAATCCGAACGCTAGTGGAGTTTCTGACGAGTGGCAGTGACGAACAGAAAGCGAGTGCCTCCAAAAGGTTGAGGAATCTGGCAGTCAATGGTGCCAACCAGGAGAAGATCGCGTCAGCTGGTGGTATCCCTGCGCTCGTGGCGTTGCTGATGTGTGGCAGTGATGAACACAATGAGTACGCCGCCCAAGCGCTGAGGAATCTATCCGTCAATGGTGCCAACCAGGAGAAGATCGCGTCGGCTGGTGGTATCCCTCCGCTGGTAGCACTGCTGTCGAGTGGCAGTGACGAGCATAAAACGTCGGCCGCCGAATCGTTGAGGAATCTATCCGTCAATGGTGCCAACCAGGAGAAGATCGTGTCGGCGGGTGGTATCCCTCCCCTGATGGCGTTGGTGACGTGTGGCAATGATGACCACAAAGACTACGCCGCCGAAGCGTTGAGGAATCTATCTGCTAATAGCGCCAACCACGAGAAGATCGCGTTAGCTGGTGGCATCCCTCCACTGGTGGCGTTGCTGACGAGTGGTAGTGACGACCACAAAGTAAATGCCGCCGAAGCGTTGCGGAATCTATCTGTCAATTATGTCAACCACGAGAAGATCGCCTTCGCTGGTGGTATCCCTCCGCTGGTAGCACTGCTGACGAGTGGCAATGACGAGCAAAAAGCGAATGCCGCCGAAGCGTTGAGGAATCTATCCGTCAATGGTGCCAACCAGGAGAAGATCGCGTCGGCGGGTGGTATCCCTCCCCTGATGGCGTTGGTGACGTGTGGCAATGATGACCACAAAGACTACGCCGCCGAAGCGTTGAGGAATCTATCTGCTAATAGCGCCAACCACGAGAAGATCGCGTTAGCTGGTGGCATCCCTCCACTGGTGGCGTTGCTGAAGAGTGGCAGTGAGGGACAGAAAGCGAACGCCGCCGGAGCGTTGAGGAATCTATCTGCCAATGATGCCAACCAGGAGAAGATCACGTGCGCTGGTGGAATCACCCCGCTGGTGGCGTTGCTGACGAGTGGTAGTGACGACCACAAAGTGAATGCCGCCGAAGCGTTGCGGAATCTATCTGTCAATTGTGTCAACCACGAGAAGATCGCCTTCGCTGGTGGAATCCCTCCGCTGGTATCGCTGTTGACGAGTGGCGGTGACGAGCGTAAAACGTCTGCCGCCGAAGCGTTGAGTAATCTGGCAGTTAATGGTGCCAACCAGGAGAAGATCTCTTCAGCTGGTGGTATCCCTCCGCTGGTGACGCTGCTGTCGAGTGGCACTGACGACCAAAAAACGAATGCCGCCGGAGCGTTGAGGAATCTATCCGGCAACGGTGCCAACCAGGAGCAGATCGCATCGGCTGGTGGTATCCCTCCGCTGGTGGCGTTGCTGAAGAGTGGCAGTGAGGAACAGAAAGCGAATGCCGCCGGAGCGTTGAGGAATCTATCCTTAACCGGTGCCAACCGGGAGAGGGTCGTGTCGGCTGGTGGTATCCCTGGATGGTTGACTGTTGTTGGCAATTGGGGACAGAAGAAAAATACCGCTGGATCCTTGAGGAATGAATTCGTTAATGGTGTTAACCTGGGAATGATCGCAGCAGCTGGTGGTATCACTCCGCTGGTCGCATTGCTGACGAGTGGCAGTGACGAACAGAAAGAGTACGCAGCCGTAGCGTTAAGGAACCTATCGAACAATGGAGCCAACATGGATGAAATCCCGTCTGCTGGAGGAATCCCGCCGCTTGTGGCGTTGCTACGAGTGGAACTGACGGACAAAAAACGAATGCCGCCGAAGCGTTGAAGAATCTATCTGTCAAAAATGCCAACCAAGAGAAGATCACGTGCGCTGGTGGAATCACCCCGCTGGTGGCGTTAGTGACAAGTGGTAGCGGCGAACAAAAAACGTCTGCCACCGCAGTATTGAGGAATCTATCTGCCAATGGTGCCAACCAGGGGAAGATCGCGTCAGCTGGTGGTATCCCTCCGCTGGTAGCGCTGCTGTCGAGTGACAGTGACGAGCATAAAACGTATGCTGCCGAAGCGTTGAGGAATCTATCCGTCGATGGTCCCAACCAGGAGAATATTGTGTCGGCTCGTGGTATCCAGTCGCTGGTGGCGTTGCTGACGAGTGGCAATGACGAGCAAAAAGCGAATGCCGCCGGAGCGTTAAAGAATTTGTCCGTCAGTGGTGCCAACCAGGTGAGGATTGCGTCGGCCTGTGGAATCCCTCCGCTGGTGGTATTGCTGACGAGCGGCAGCGACGAGCACAAACTGAATGCAGCCGAAGCGTTGAATAATCTATCCGTGGATGGTGCCAACCAGGAGAAGATCGCGTCGGCTGGTGGTATTCCTCCGCTGGTGGAGTTGCTGAAGAGTGACTGTGACGAACACAAAGTGAATGCCGCCGAAGCGTTGAGAAATATTGCAGTCAATGGTGTTAATCGGGAGAAGATCGCGTCGGCTGGTGACATCTTTTCGATGATAGCACGGGTGACAAGAGACAACGAAGCAAGGAAAGCGAATGCCGCTGGAATGTTGCGAAATCTACCAGCGAATGGTGCCAACGTGGAGCAGATCGCGTCGGCCGATGGTATCTCGTCGATAATGGCGTTGGTGATGTGTGGGAGCGACGAACAGAAAGAGGAGGCCATCAGCATGTTGTGGAATCTGGCCTTTGAAAAACCTGGAATTCAGGACCTCATTGTGGCCCAGAGTGGAGTAGTTGATCAGCTTGTCAAGTTTGTACATGAAGGTACTGAACCTCTGGGAGAAAATGCGGCGGGTGTATTGGGATGTCTGGCGTCACGTCTGCCTAGTGATGTGAAGATGAAAGTTGCTACTCAGGGTGGAATCAAAGCGTTGATTTTGTTCATCATCAAACCTCAAAACGCAAAGTGGATTCATGAAGGGCTTATAGCTCTTCAAGGGTTCTGTACTGATGGTAATGATACCATCCGAGCAACTGTGAAGAACTTCGATGGGGTCGAGACTCTGAGTACGATACGCGAAAGTGGCAACGAAAAGAGTAGAGTAACAGCTGATCAAGATTCTCGAGTGGCTAGAGGGCGACTTCACGAATCTCTCGAAGCTGTGTCAACGCATGGGTGAAGCTGAGCCCTTGTGCACTCATGTGATGAAGCGAATAAAAACCCTTCAGGATAGTGGTGTTGACGCAGTCGGTGCGGCACGAACTCGACTACGTGCCCTTCTAGTCATGAATGGAGATAAGTCGATGATGGTCCGGATCTTAAGCGCACGGTCGCTATCTGAAACGTTAGCAGATTTGCACCGGGAAATTGACTTACATGAGCCCGAAGTCTCAGGGGAAAGGTGGAGCTCACAGTGGAAACTTGATAAAAGCACAATGATGCGAAATCTGTTTGCGACTGGCATCCCACTGCTGACAAATAGTCTTGGAGATACCGCTGCTCAGGAGGAAGCCCTCATGCTGCTTGTTCATGAGGTTAAGCAGAAGAATTCCTACACGACGGAACAGCGCGCGTTCCTGAAACAAATTCTGAATCGTCTTGCCGGTTTCTCGACGCTAGGTATCCCAGTCGACGAGAAGTGGTTCATTCCGCGCACCGACGTCCAGTTTGATGACGAGTCCTTCAACGGTGGAGCTTTTGGTAAAGTCTACCACGGAGTGTATATGAACGCTGACGTCGTTGTCAAGAGCGTTGGCATCAAGTCGGAAAACGATCGAAAGGACTTTCTGCGGGAGGTGAAAGTTTGGCACGAAGCCAGCAGCCATCCCAACGTTGCCCAGTTTTACGGCGCGTGCCACGTTGGGGAGCCGTGCTTCATGGTGTGCAAATACATTTCCGGTGGCTCGTTACGTGGATATCTCTACAAGCAACAAAAACTCGGTCGATACTGTGCTTGGCGGGTATTGCTCGGTGTGACCCGTGGGTTGCAACTTCTGCATAGCAAAGGCATCATCCACGCAGATCTCAAGGGCGACAACATCCTGGTAGAGGGGGATACTGCCATGATCACGGACTTCGGCATGAGTTTCTTTCGGACTGAACCTCAACCCGAGTTTGGCAACTTGGGAGCGATTCGCTGGCGCGCACCGGAGTTCATCGCGACCAAGAAGGCATCGTTCGAGGCGGATGTGTATTCGCTGGGGATGTGCATCATCGAGGCCTTAACGGGTAAACCTCCGTGGAGAATCGAGGATGATATCGCTGTGAAGGTGCACGTGGAACAGAAAAAGCTGCCGAAACAACCGAAGTCCATGACAGACGATGAATGGGCGTTGGTGTGTGCGATGTGCGACTTCGATCCGTCAAAGAGGACGCAACTTGCAGAAGTGGAAAAGCAGATCTACGCGTTTTCCGAGATGGAGGCAGAGGAAGAAGACGCCCGCAGGAGGATTGCTCGAGCAGCCAACTAAAATTATGTTGGTGTTGACTACTACAGCAAGTCGTACCTGTATCCAGCAACGTGTAGCCCAGTGCTACGTAGCTTCCTCGCAAGTGAGTGTGCGCTAGTTTTGACAGTTGCCACATCGTCTGGCAAAATCGCTCAAGAAACTGGGCGAGTCGTTGTGGACTCTTTTCCGACTTGAATTTCAGTTCCTCACAGGCAGCTACGTACAGAACAACCGGCCGGACTCGCTTCGAAGTACTTGAGGGTCGCGCGTGCACTTTTTTTGTAGTACAGCTTTATCTGTCTTGATCTTGTGTTGACGTGTCTTTCCTCTCTCCAAGCTTGCACTCCCCACTCAAAGAAGCATCACCACACGTATTGATTCCCCACGCCCTTACGCTCGGCTTGTTGACGAGCTGCGTCGGGAAGTGCTTCAACACGTTCACCCTCGATTTCGATCTTAGCGCTAGGACCACTGGTCGGTACTATAGTTGCGTTTTTCTTGCTCTTCATCATCACTGCAGTCATCAAGTGGGTCCGCAACGGAAGTTGCGGCTATCCTGAAGGAAAGGCTGCGGGCGTGTTGTTGTGGAATGTGCCGATGGACAGCCCGAGCGAAGACCTAGAAGGCTTCCAGTTGGACTGACAATTAATTTGCAGTGAAACGTCAGCCAAACAGCAGCAGATCACAGTAGCTGCCCGCAGTTTTAATCTTTCTCTGGCCCTCCTTCCAGCTTACTTTGACGCGCTTCCATGTTAACCACGTCGTTTTCAGACTCTATTTCTTGGGTCGCCCTCGCCGATCACTATCAGTAGGACTTCAGCTCGCAAGTAGCCACCGAACCGAAGACACAATGTGACAGAGTTATTCGGCAGCGGCTTGCACATCCTCAACACAGACGTAGATACGCTCGTTCATTCTCAGACTGGATATCGATTTCCAGTGCCTTGCGTCTGGAAGACGAGGCTCGGCAAGTTTGTCTTTGAGACGCTACTGAGTGGGTTTGTTTCTGGCTCCAGGAGAGAGGGATGTCATGCTCCAGAGCGATTTCCATCGGTGACTTGGGCAGACAAATCTTCGTCGGTCGTGCTTCTCTCCGTGACTAAAGCTTGTGGACGTCGGAGCTTGAACCAGCTCGTACGAGAGTACAAGTCCCTTGTGGTTACTGATGACTTCGAAGCCAAGTGGAGCCGGTAAGCCCCGTACACTGCACGCAAGAATCACGGTGAACCGTCCTACTTGTCGTGGGGTGTAGTTCACAGTAACAACGAGTCTCTCTTTGGAGTGGATTGTGCCTTGTTTCGGCGAGAACGTGACTGTATACGCCCTCGAAGCGCCTTCAGGCTCTGCAAATTTAAACGCCGCCTCCAGGTTGGAAACGTTCACCAGGTCGATGGTATAGTGGATCTCCACGCCCAGGTACGTTGTCCGCAGAGGCAGCCGTGTGGTCGACAGGAACACGTTGGGGCATTGGATTTCTGCACTGGCAGACACGGTTGCGGATGCACCGGCGGTGCTGGATCCGAAGAACTTGCGCTCGGGAGCGGCCTGACAGCTGAAAAGACCGCGGAATCGTTTGGAAGCGACCCCGCCATGCAGATAGCCTTCACAAGAGAGGATTCACTTGGTGCGAGCTCTCCACTTTTCCGGCGCGAACGCTACAGTTGCGCGAGGAAGAATTTCCCGCGAAGTGAAGAGACTCCGCTCCGTCTCGTTGCCTGAACTCGACGAAATCGCTGGATGCCTTGAGGCTACAGATTCCTTGGAGCTCGATCGTCGAAGCTTGGACCCAATTGAGGATTGCTGGTTGTTGATGCTGAGTAGCTGCCACTTCCCCACCTGCTGGAGACCCCTCCAAGTGTAAAAATCTCCAGTGCGTGGACACACTAGGCGATGGGTTCCGGATCGTGATGAACGATTCTGCGCTGGCACCAACCAACACGAGACCGAAATCGACCTCCGGCGAGATGATCTCGATCTCTGCACCAGCGACGCGGCCCTCAAGAAGCAGCCACCGCTCAAAGTGAGGAGCTTGAGGGTCGTTGGGATCGTTCGGCGCAACGATTCGGCACGGCACACTAAGCGAGAATGCACCCGTGCACAACGGAGTAAACGTCAGCTCGACGCGCTATTGAGCCAGAGGCTCCAGCTCTCCTAACTTCGGAACGAGAGACAACTCGAAACTCGGGGGTTTACCCTTCGTTGCTGAAGTAGGTGTCAACGATGCAGGACCGCCATCCTGAGCCAAATGCCGTTGTCGAAGCCGTCCAAGGTCCCATCGGAACGCGACTCGTGCGTCGCTTTGGTTCTTCTGCAGCACAACCGCCGAGTACTTTCGTTGTGGCAGTAGCAACTGTGCAGCTTCACCGCCTTCATTTCCTGGTTGTTTCAAGCCGTCGTCTTCAAGAGGAATTCATGAACGACAATTCGCCCGGAGAATCGTGAAGCTGGTTGATGTAACTGGCGACGACATCACAGCAGACACCCTGAAGTTCACCCGACCTTGCCCTCTTCAGCAGAGGCTTCTCGCGGCTCGACTATCACTATTTCTCAACCGTCTATGGAAGGCCCACTAATGCAGTGCTCCCTCGTTAGCCCCGATACAGCTACAGGCGCGATGTTGACGATATCCCGCTGCTGGTGAAGTTGGTGACAAGTGGCAACGACGCACAGACAGGGGAAGCAGCCGGTGCGTTGTGGGAGGAGCTTTCGTTTACTGATGCTAACCTGGAGAAGATCGACTTGGCGCTGGAGATGTTAATGGCCAGTGGCAACGACGCACAGATAGAGGATGCCGCCGCAGCGTTGTTGAATCTCTCTGTCAACGTGGCGAATCGGAATACCATTGCGCCGCTGGTGGAGTTGCTGAGAAGTGGCAACAACAGACAGCAAGAATATGCCGCCGGAGCGTTGTGGAATCTATCCCTTGAAAACACTGAATTCCGGAGTTTCCTAGAGTGGAGCTGTTGATCAGCTTGTCAATCTCGCTTCGAAAGATACTCAACGGCAGCGGGAACTTGCCGCAGGGGTGTTGGGATTTCTGGCGTCACATCTGCCTAGTGATGTGAGGATGAAAGGCGCCACTCAGGGGGGAATCAAAGCGCTGATTTTGTGTGGATCGTCACACCTGAAAATGCCGAGTCAATACATGGAGGGCTCATCGCTCTTCAAGGTTTCTGTTCTGATGGTAATGATACCATCCGATCAATTGTGAAGAAGCTCGATGGGCACGTGACGCTGAATACGATACGCGAAAGTGGCAACGAAAAGAGTAGAGTAACAGCTGATCAAGATTCTCGAGTGGCTAGAGGGCGACTTCACGAATCTCTCGAAGCTGTGTCAACGCATGGGTGAAGCTGAGCCCTTGTGCACTCATGTGATGAAGCGAATAAAAACCCTTCAGGATAGTGGTGTTGACGCAGTCGGTGCGGCACGAACTCGACTACGTGCCCTTCTAGTCATGAATGGAGATAAGTCGATGATGGTCCGGATCTTAAGCGCACGGTCGCTATCTGAAACGTTAGCAGATTTGCACCGGGAAATTGACTTACATGAGCCCGAAGTCTCAGGGGAAAGGTGGAGCTCACAGTGGAAACTTGATAAAAGCACAATGATGCGAAATCTGTTTGCGACTGGCATCCCACTGCTGACAAATAGTCTTGGAGATACCGCTGCTCAGGAGGAAGCCCTCATGCTGCTTGTTCATGAGGTTAAGCAGAGCAAAAGTGCCTACACTCAGCAACAGCGGCGATTCCTGAAAGTACTTTTGAATCGACTTGCGGGTTTCTCATCGGAGGGTATCCCAGTCAACGAGAAGTGGTTCATTCCGCGCACCGACGTCGAGGTGAATGACGTGTCATTCAACCGTGGAGCTTTTGGTAAAGTCTACCAACGCTGACGTCGTTATCAAGAGCGTCGACATCAAGTCCAAAAGCGATCGAACGGACTTTCTGCGAGAGGTTAAAGTCTGGCACGAAGCGAGCATCATCCCAACATCGCCAGCTCTACGGAGCATGCCACGTTGGCGAGCCGTGTTCATGGTGTGCAAGACATTGGCTCGTTACGTGGATATCTGCAACGGCAACAGAAACTCGGCCGGGACTGTGCTTGGCGGGTGTTGCTTGATGTGACCCGTGGGTTGCAACTTCTACATAGCAAAGGCATCATCCACGCAGATCTCAAGGGCGACAACATTCTGGTGGAGGGGGATACTGCCATGATCACGGACTTCGGCATGAGCTTCTTTCGGACTGAACCTCAACCCGAGTTTGGCAACTTGGGAGCGATTCGCTGGCGCGCACCGGAGTTCATCGCGACCAAGAAGGCATCGTTCGAGGCGGATGTGTATTCGCTGGGGATGTGCATCATCGAGGCCTTAACGGGTAAACCTCCGTGGAGAATCGAGGATGATATCGCTGTGAAGGTGCACGTGGAACAGAAAAAGCTGCCGAAACAACCGAAGTCCATGACAGACGATGAATGGGCGTTGGTGTGTGCGATGTGCGACTTCGATCCGTCAAAGAGGACGCAACTTGCAGAAGTGGAAAAGCAGATCTACGCGTTTTCCGAGATGGAGGCAGAGGAAGAAGACGCCCGCAGGAGGATTGCTCGAACAGCCATCTAAAATTATGTTGGTGTTGACTACTACAGCAAGTCGTACCTGTATGATACTGCACTGCACGTGACAAGTTGTTGAAGCTGTCTGAGCTCGAACGCAAAGCAGAATCTTCACGTCCATTTTCGAGTTACGTCCCCTGCGAGTCCAGTGTGAGCAGCTTCTTGAACAATGCGTAAGCACCGACAGCGCCGCCTGCTGTAAGTCCCAGTCCAACCAAAGTGACGAAAGCCGCCTCGCCTTTAGTCAGGGGCCTCGATGCAGATACGACCGCAGACGTCACTTGCCCACTCGGTCGGCCACTGTTCAGAAGATTCATAGCAGCCGCTGCATTAATTCCCGCCATCCTCTCTTCGCCTTCTTCCTTTGCCACCTTCGGTCTGCGCTTGAGACGACGAATCTCGATGATATCGTGAATAAACTTGGTAAACGACGCAGAAGCCGCATCGTTGGTCAAGTCGGCACGGGTGAAGCCGATGCCGCTCGCGGCAAAAGTAACCACGAGCAGGACCAGAACGCTGGTAAGACGCATTATTGGCGAACTGGGGAAGAAAGTGTGACTGATCGCTGGTTCGCTTCTCCCGAAATGAGCTTCTACATGTAGATGGGTCAGCCTGGTTGCTCCGAAATGATTGTCATCACGGCTCTCTTGCAATCAAGGTTTTCTCCAAATAATAATCATCAAGACTCTCAACTTAGAGAAAGCGGGGGAATTGCAGCCACGCGTTTGCAGATCTCACTTCGATTCACGATACCATAGTGTGGCACCACACACCATTTCCACCAGGAGCGACGCTGACGGCAGGTAAAGAAAGATGACGACTTTGCTCTACCGATTGAAATTCATATCGGGAGATCAGGTTGAAGGTTGAGGCATCTTACTGTAGCCGACAGCACCAGTCAGAGTGCTGTTCTGCGTGTAGATTTGAGATCTCCGTGCAGCGAATGTTTTTTTGCATGTACGTTTTGAACGCAAACGAGCATTTACAGTAGTACCACGTTGTATGGCTCTTCATCTTGGTAGTCTTACAGCTTGGCTGTGGCGTGTCGCCCCAGAAAGTCAAGACCCGTAGTACAGGGTGTTGGATAGACTGCAAGACGAGAAGTGAACAAACCAGCGGAAAAACTAGTTCCTGGCGAAACACGAACGGCGTCTTTGACTAGATTCAAAGCTGAAGAAACTACACTGTAGTCGTCCACCCACCAAGGTTGGTCTGCTTGACTTCTGAAGAATGTGACGCCGCCATCCAAGTCGAAGCGCTGTTCTGTCCCTATCGACGGACTCACCAACCTCTGGCTGTTCAGCTTACTGCAACAATCGCTGTTTTTCGCTCTCAAGCTTGACCAGAGCTTGGGTCGCGTATCCTTGCGAGTCGTTGGTAGGAGAGACGCACGTCGGCCAGCAGCCGCAAGTCACACAAAAGTCCTGTTTCGGGTGCGAGAGCTCAAAGCCGCATCCGGGGCAATACACGTTCGCACTGTCCGCCGTCTCCTCTTGGCCGTGAGGTTCCACCACTTGCGACGCTTCGTTAAGTCTTCGTCGCGGTACATTTGCCAGATCTCCATCGAAAGCGCGCAAGAAAGCTTGGAAGAAGTACAGATGCTCTCGGTCGCGGATGTACACGCCGTGCGCTTTGAAGACAGCACACTGCTGCTCGGCAAACTCTTCATCGGTCCAATGCGAGTCAAAGTAGCCGAGACGCAGCCGCGTGGTGCCCGAGCCAGCCTCGATCGGCTCTTTGGCTCGCCACTGGGAGAAGCTCTCGGGGAAAGCCTGGCGCAAGATTAACTTGCCATGCACGCCTTGTTCTCCATCGCGAGGCACCGGCGTTCGCTCTCCTACCATGTCGCTTTTACTCAACGCTTTGGAGAGACCTACCACACGTGCGTCCAGGTACGGGCTGATGACGTCGATTCCCAGTTCTCTCGCTAGCTTGGCCGTGGTGAACTGCATGCTGGCCGTGATGCGCTCACGGTACTTGCGCAGAGCTTCCTCGCTCATACCGTGGTAGAACGAGTAGCCGCAAAACACCTCGTCCGCAGCGTCACCGGTCACGAGATGCCTCACGCCACGCTCCGCTGCCTCTCGCAGTGCCTCGTAAATGACCAACGAGTTGCGCAGCTCCATCGGGTCACACGTGCACAGCAACCGCGCCACCTCGGAGGAATTCGCCAGCAGATCATCCAGAGTAACGCGAAGGACGTGGTGCTGCTCGAGCGATACGCTTTCCAACCGTTTGAAGATGTTAGCCGCGAAAACAGCATCTTGCGCCGTCGGATCGGCTTGGACTGTCAGCGCGTGGCGGAAGCGCAGGATCGGCCTCGCCTTGCCTTTCTTGTCGAGTGAAATGGTCATAAACGCGTCGTCTTCATCAGCTGCAAAGTCTTGGGCACTCGCTTCGGACAGGATGGACGTGTCGAGTCCTGCACTAAGCAAAATGGCGTCGAGGCCGTCCGGAAAGCGGTCGCGGATCTCGTACAACACCTGCTGTAGTAACCTGCGGCACTCCAAGACTTTAGATGACGGAGGTGCTCGGATAAAGTCCAGGCATGAATTCTTTCGACGTGCGCGCACAGTCCGCTCCAGAATCCGCTTGTCCTTCGTGTAATGATACAGCGTCTGCTCGGACGAGTACATTTCTGGGTGGCTTGGAGCGAGCGACAAGCGTGGCCGCATCCCCCCCTGAGGCGTGGCGCGCCCAGGCGCGCCACGCCTCAGGGGGGATTCGTCCATTCCTAGGCGTCGTAGCACTCTGCGCGAGCGCCTTGTCCATCTGCGCCGCCAAGAGTTCATGCAGCTTTTCGTCGTGCGAACACTCGTCCGGCTGCGGCACGGCGCTTTCCACTCCACGAACCAACGGAGCCGCCTGCCCTTCTTTAAACTTCCATCGACAAAGTCCACGCCTTCAACATCCAGCACCACCGCACAGCGGAACGCCATCCATGGCCCAAGCACCGGATGCAGACAAAGTTGCGATGGCTGCATGCCAGTAAGCAAAAAGCAATAGTTAGGACCCTCTGCAAACCTCACAAAGCTCTAATACCTACATACCGGGCAATGAGAGACCGCTCGAGCGGCCAGAGCCATCTTCTGTGCCAAGATCATCTTGCCCGGCTCGGTATCTGCCACCCAGTAGATCTGACAGTACCACTGGGAGTTAGCATGGTCTCAGCTCCGCCAAATATGCTCTCATAGATCACCTTTGCTTGCCCAAAGGCTCTGGATGATGTCGTCAAGTCTTGTAGAGATTCGGTCACCGTCTGCTTGACGTATCTGTCCACCGGGTCGTCCAGCACGCGGCCGTCGTTCTGCTGCATCTCGAGTGCCACAAATTCCAGAAAAGGGTCCCACATGGCCTTGGAGTTGCCCACGAGCACCAATAAATGGGACGATTTGGCATCTTTTGAGTCCTCCCCCCGCGGAACGGGCAAAGCGAACCGAGTGAGCGGAGACGCCGCCGTCGCCGAATGATCCGCCAGATATTGGTTGTAGCTCTCCACGGACAGCGGGATGAGCACGTCCAGGCCTCTGTGGGGCATAACACATGAGTATACATGTCATACGCATAACGATAGAGATCGTAGACGCACTTGGCTGCCAGCGCTGAGTGAAGCAGCGAGCACAGACCCTTCGACTCGAGCATGGTCGAGATCGCAAAATGAATGTATACGTTGAAATGTAAAATTCACACTACGTTGTATACACATATTCATTTTCAATTCAGGGAATATATTTCTAAGTTGAAGTTGCATTATCCTGGCCTGGCCTACTCGTCGAGCTTGGCCATGAACAGTGCCGAGTACTCGGCCGCGGCGAGCACCGCCTTGGCCTCGATGCTGTCGCCGGCGATCGGGAGCGCCCAGCGCGCGGGGTCGGCGGCGGGCCGAGCACCGAAGCGGAAGTGGAACTGGTCGATGCTGTGAAACGCCTTGACTACGGTCGTGCCTTGCAGGTGGCGCTGCATCAGCTCGCTGGTCATGACGAGGCGTCGGTCAAGCTCCTCGATCTGGCCGTCTCGCTCCGGGTAGTAGTTCATTGAGTCGATCACGATTCTCCCGATGAAAGGCGCGACAGGAGCTGCTCAAGGCTCCTGAATGGAATCGAGACGGACACGACGTCGCTCTGCTGCACAGCGTCCTCGAGCGTTGAGGCGCTCGCTTGAGGGCCCAACTTCGCGACGGCAGCCGCCAACGTGTCTGGGCCTCTGGAGTTGCTTAACACGACGCGGTACCCAGCCTTGACAGCGAACTCGGCCATGATGGAGTTCATGTTTCCGAAGCCAACGAAGCCGATCGTCGACGTCATAATGATGGACTGGGCGCGTTTTGAAAAGTTCTCTGGATTTTCGATCCAGAGTAACTCAACCCAAACTTACTCTAAATTATGGAACCGAAAATAAGAACATTATTTAGCACTTACCTCTTCATAGGTAAGTAATAAATAATGTTCTTCCTACAGAAACAAACAATACTAAAATTGCCGCAATAACATAGATTGAAAATTTGACCGCTGTATTTTAACCAATCATTTGATCAGAGCTAAACTCATATTTGTTTTAGAAGGGAAAACAAACTGCGCTACCAGGTATCTTCATGTTCCATCTGGATGCTGCAAGTACTGTATCGGAAGGCCTACCATAGATAGTTATAGTGTAGAGCACCAGTGCTAAGATAGTACTTTAAAGTTGTAAGAGCACTGGGAGTTATTGCACCTTATGGGGGGGGTCCCATTTTGCGAGTTTGCAACCCATTAGCGAGTTACGCACTGCCGAGTGGAACCCTCAGAGTTCCTAGCCAGTCGCTCTTTGGATGTGGTGCGGGAAACTTAATGGTGATGTCATCATAGTTATCCTGTAGGGAATCGTCAAGTTATGATCTACTAATGGCCCAGAAATTTGCACCTTCGGCATAATATGCCCAAAGGAGCAAATTTCTGGTCATAACTTATAAAAAAAAATATTAAAAAGTATTATTTATGGCCAATAATTGGTGCAAGTTGAAATTGTATTGGACAAGGCGAATCCCAATAATAAAAAGTAACAATCGAAAAAAAATCAGTTATATCTTGTATTTTGCAATTATGTTTTCCGACCTGGACACGACTTGCTTACTTGCAGGCAGGAATGACTTACTGTACTGTAGTAGTCAACACCGAGGGACCTTTCAGCTGGCTGCTCGAGCATTTCTCCTGCGGGCGTCTTCTTCCTCTGCCTCCATCTCGGAAAACGCGTAGATCTGCTTTTCCACTTCTGCAAGTTGCGTCCTCTTTGACGGATCGAAGTCGCACATCGCACACACCAACGCCCATTCATCGTCTGTCATGGACTTCGGTTGTTTCGGCAGCTTTTTCTGTTCCACGTGCACCTTCACAGCGATATCATCCTCGATTCTCCACGGAGGTTTACCCGTTAAGGCCTCGATGATGCACATCCCCAGCGAATACACATCCGCCTCGAACGATGCCTTCTTGGTCGCGATGAACTCCGGTGCGCGCCACCGAATTGCTCCCAAGTTGCCAAACTCGGGTTGAGGTTCAGTCCGAAAGAAGCTCATGCCGAAGTCCGTGATCATGGCAGTATCCCCCTAAACCAGAATGTTGTCGCCCTTGAGATCTGCGTGGACGATGCCTTTACCATGTAGAAGTTGCAAGCCACGGGTCACACCAAGCAATACCCGCCAAGCACAGTCCCGGCCGAGTTTCTGTTGCTTGTAGAGATATCCACGTAACGAGCCACCAGAAATGTACTTGCACACCATGAAGCACGGCTCGCCAACGTGGCATGCTCCGTAGAGCTGGGCGATGTTGGGATGGATGCTCGCTTCGTGCCAGACTTTCACCTCTCGCAGAAAGTCTTTTCGATCGCTTTCCGACTTGATGTCGACGCTCTTGACAACAACCTCAGCGTTCATGTATTTCCCGTAGTAGACTTTCCCAAAAGCCCCACCGTTGAAGGACTCGTCTTCCACCTCGACGTCGGTGCGCGGAATGAACCACTTCTCGTCTACTGGGATGCCTATCGACGAAAACCCGGCAAGCAGCATTAAAACGTCTCGCAGGAACCGGCGCTGTTGCTTCGTGTAAGCATCCATCTTCGCCTTGATCTCGTGAGGCAGCAACGCGAGCGCTTCCGCGTGCGCTTTGGCACCCTCGAGGGTTTTCACGAGTGACCAAATGTCAACATCGAACAGCTTCTGCATCATGGCATCTCGATCTGTCTTCCATCGAGGCTGCCAATCACCCGTCGAAGCTTGCTGTCCAATCGAATCAAGCTCTACATGCACGTCTGCTAACGTATTTGCCAGCGAACGCGCGCTTACGATCTGGACCATTATCGACTTATCTCCATCATGACTAGTACCGCTCGTAGCCGAGATCGTGCCGCACCGACCGAGTCAGCATCTCTGTCCTCAAGCGCTCTCATTCGCTCCATCACGTGAGAGCACAACGGCTTCGCTTCACCCATGCGCTGGCACAGCTTCGAGAGATTCGCGAAGTCGCCCTCTAGCCACTCAAGGATCTGATTAGCTAGCATCTTGTTCCTTTCGTTATCACTTTCGCGTATCGAACTCAGCTTCATGTGCCCATCAAGTTTCTTCACAATTGCTCGGAGTGTATCCTTACCATCAGTACACAAGCCTTGAAGAGCGATGAGCCCTTCATGAGTCCACTCTGCGTTTTCAGGCCTGACGATCCACAAAAGCAGCGCTTCGATTCCACCCTCAGTGGAGACTTTCATCTTCACCTCACTAGACAGATGTGACGCCAGAAATCCCAACACCCCAGCTGCGAGTTCCCGCTGAAGTTGCGTTCCTTCCAAAGCGAGATTGACGAGTTGATCAACAGCTCCACTCTGGGAAGCAATTATATCCCGGAGTTCAGAGTTTTCAAGGGCAAGATTCCACAACGCTCCGGTGGCCTTCTCTTTCTGTATGCCGTTGCCACTTCTCACCAGCTCCACCAGCGGCGGGATGCCACCAGCTGACGCAATCTTCTCCTTGTTGGCAGCATTGGATGATAGATTCCTCAACGCTCCGGCGGCCTTCTCTTTCTGTATGCCGTTGCCACTTCTCACCAGCTCCACTAACTGCAGAACACCACCAGCCGACGCGATCTTCTCCTGCTTGACTGATATATTCCACAACGCTGCAGCGTCAATCTTTTTCTGACCGTCGTTGCCACTTCTCATCAACCTCGGGATGCCAACAGCCGACGCGATCGTCTCTAGGTTGGCATCATTGACATCATTGACAGCTACACTCCTCAACGCTCTGGCGGCCCCCACTTTCTGCGAGTCGTTCCCACTTCTCACCAACCCCACCAACGATGGATATCACTAGAATAGCCCTGCCACATCGTCGTCGTCGCGGCTTCTTGGACTTCTTGGACGTCTTGGACTCGTGGCACCTTTGGAACTGAAGCTTCTGTTCGCCGAAGCCAGTGCACAACCCTCCAGTGCGTTGCTGAACGGATGCGCTGGATTGGAGGACGACTGTTAGGCGACGGTGGAACTGAGGGACTCTGGCAGTGCTGGCGAGGCTGCGGATAAATAATGACCGTCTAGCCGCTCTCCCAGCCACTGGCCCTGGCCGAGAGAAGCCTCTGCTAAGCACGTCAAGTTTTGCGCGCGCAACCGGCGCCAAGCGCTCTGAAAGGAGGAAGTTTGCACGTTTATTCGCTGAGATGTATGGCAAGGGATGCCAAGAAGGCACCGGGTCTGGTGCCGGACGCTGCTGTGATGGTGGCAGCCGAAACAGCAATAGTTGCCGAAACTCAGGAGAGAGGATGCCGAAGCTGCAGCAGCAGGAAGCTGAAGAGGAGGCTGAGAGACTCCAGAAGCAGCAAGAGCAGGATGAACTGGACGTGGTGGCGGTGGGAGCTGTCGCGCACGTGATTCGACGCGCCTTCCACACTTTCTACGAGTCCCCACAGCCGGTTAAGCACGTATCTGAAGGTGGCAATGAACACACGGATACTGTATGTCGTGACGGAGACATTGAAGGCTGTCCGTCGACGGTCTCGGTGGAGGAAAAGCAAGAAGAGCCACAATACGAACTTGTTGGTGATGGAAACGAGGCGCACTCAAGTCCTCGCGTGCAGTGCAAGAACTGGAAGAGGAAAGTCTGTTCGTGGCACTCGCTCAGGCTCGCAAGGGCGCGATCCAGCGAGAGCTCGAGGACAAGCACGAGCGAGCATGAACCTTGCTTAAGTTCTTGGAGGTTCGACAGCAAGAAGCCGCTGAAGCGGACGCTCGGATCGTAGAGGAGTTGAGTCAACGCGGCTTGGTGATCAATGCGCAGATTCCAGTGGGGCCCACGCACTTACGCCCTGATGACCAGGAGCTGCGTGCTGCGCGAGATGGCGGTGCCGACTTTGGCGAGTTTGCCGACTCGCTGCTGCATGCCAAGACGCTGGTGGCGGAGTACGAGCAACGACGACAAGATATCAGTGGGAACGTCAAGCGAGTGCTCACGACGCCCTCAAGACGAACGGCGGCTGAAGAGGAAAGCAGCGAAAGTGGAGAGCACGTCGGATATCTGGACACGACCATGTCGTCCTCCATTTGCACGAAAGCCACGCTCGAGCAACATAGGAATCATATCACGTCGTTAAGATCTCACACGCAGAGCAACGAGCTACTGTCAAGTCTCCTCAGAAAGATGACATGCACCAGAAGGGGAACAACGAACCAGACCTGGTTGCGACGACGTTGACTCCTTTGTCGACGACGCTGTTGGAGCAGCTCCTAGCACCGAAATCAGCCATGGATGCGGTCGAGAAGAGGAAGAACATGACCATCCTGGAACGAATGCAGACGAAGCTCGACTTCGTCAGGAACCCGAGGTTTGCAGTGCCAGATCAAAGCACAAACAGCAAAGCAAAGGGGACGAAGACCTGCCTGACCCAGCCGAGAGCAACTTGAAGCCTGTTTTGACATCATGCCGAAGCCTCCGATCGTGTTCACAGACTACGATATCGGTGGAATCTATGAGCAAGTTTTGTACGTGAGGAACACTGGCTCACTGTCTCGTCGGGCGCGAATCCTCCCGCCTGGCTCAATGTTCTTCTCCATGGCCAGTGTTCGATTCCCAGAGGAGAGTGGCATGGTCGCTCCAGGAATGCACATTGAGCTGCGTCTTCGCTTTTCGCCAGACTCTTGAGCCGACTACGAAGACAGCTTCACCGTCCAGTACGAAACCGAGCAATCGGTCGCCGGTGGATCAGCGGGAATTCCAGGAGCTGCAGGTTCAGCGGAGATGGTGGTGCCTTTAATGGTCCATCGAGAGCCACCGGAGCTGACGTTGCCGTTGCTAATTCGCGCCCAGAACACGCTTGTTGGTGGACGCTCAGTAACGCCACTGGGGTGCAAGAACCTTGGAGGGAAAGCTCGGTTTTGGCTGCTAAGTGAGCCAGCGTGGGCTCAACTGGAGCATCTGCAGGTTGCAAGTCACGGATTCTCTCCTACACGAAGTGCAGTTGATATGTTGGGCGGTGACTACACACTTGGGAGCGCAATGGACGTCGGTCCTTTCCGAGTCACGCCGAATTCAATGGAGCTGGAGAAGGGCGAGAGTCTGACTTTTGACCTCGTGTACACGCCGTCAGGTGTCGGTGAACAGCGTGAACGAAAGCTGCAGCGAGGAAGTTGAGGAACGCAATGCCAGGCTTCTCGATGCAACTTCGCGGCAGTGGGAAGCTTCACGATTCTTCAGACGACGGCTTGCAACAACCAGGAAATAATGGCAGTAAAGATGCGCAGATACTACTGCCACAGCAAACACACTCGACGGTTGTGCTACTGAAGAACCAAAGCGATGCATGAGTCGCGTTCAGATGGGACCTTGGACGGCTTCGACAGCGGCATTTGGCTCAGGATGGCGGTCCTGCATCGTCGACTCTTACTTCAGCAACGAAGGGTAAACCCCCGAGTTTCGAGTTGTCTCGTTCCGAATGTAGGTGAGCTGGAGCCTCTGGGTCAACAGCGCGTCGAGCTAACGTTCACTCCGTTGTGCACGGGTCCTTTCTCGCTTACTGTGCCGTGCCGAATCGTTGCGCCGAACGATATCAACGACGCTCAAGCTCCTCACTTTGAGCGGTGGCTGCTTCTTGAGGGCCGCGTCGCTGGTGCAGAGATCGAGATCATCTCGCCGGAGGTCGATTTCGGTCTCGTGTTGGTTGGTGTCAGCGCAGAATCGTTCATCACGATCCGGAACCCATCGCGTTGGGTGTCCACGCATTGGAGATTTTTACACTTGGAGGGGTCTCCAGCAGGTGGGGAAGTGGCAGCTACTCAGCATCAACAACCAGCACAATCCTCACTTGGGCCCAAGCTTCGACGATCGAGCTCCAAGGAATCTGTAGCGTCTCGGCATTCAGCGATTTCTTCCAGTTCAGGCAACGAGACGGAGCGGAGTCTCTTCACTTCGCGGGAAATTCTTCCTCGCGCAACTGTAGCGTTCGCACCAGAAGTGGAGAGCTCGCACCAGGTGAATCGTTGATTGTGAAGGCTACCTGCATGGCGGGGTCGCTTCCACAACGATTCCGCGGTCTTTTCAGCTGTCAGGCCGCTCCCGAGCGCAAGTTCTTCGGGGCCAGCACTGCCGGTGCGCACGCAGCCGTGTGTGCCCGTGCAGAAATCCAATGCCCCAACGTGTTACTGTCGACCACACTGCCTCTGGGGACGACGTCCATGGGCGGTGAGATCCACCGTACCATCGACATGGAACGTTTCCAACCTCGAAGCAGCGTTTAAGTTCGCGGAGCCTGAAGGCGCTTCGAGGGCGTATACAGTCACGTTCTCGCCGAAGCAAGGCACAATCCACTCCAAAGAGAGGCTCGTGGTTATCGTGAACTACACCCCACGACAAGTAGGGTGATTCACCGTGGTTCTTGCGTGCAGTGAACGGGGCTTACCGGCTCCACTTGGCTTCGAAGTCGCCAGCAACCACAAGGGACTTGTCCTCTCGTACGAACTGGTTCAAGCTCCGACGTATACGAAGCTTTTGTCACGGAGAGAAGGACGACTAACCGATACTTCTCTGCCCAAGCCAAGGAAGGAAATCGCTCTGGAGCGTGGCATCCCTATCTCCGACTGCGACCTCAAGTCAGAAATAAACCCGCTCAGTAGCGTACCGCTCGGCGAGAGGCGAGCGATGTGTCTCCAGATTCGGAACTTCAGTGTTATTGAAACTTTCGCGGGTCTGGAAGCGAAGAAGTTCCATGCGGAGAAGCAATGCGTCTCACTGTGCCTCCTTGTGGCCAAGTATATAGCAATTTGATAATCGCTGCATTCATGAAAGAAATCGTCTGCTCGTTACTGCGGATCTTGACTACGGGACTTCCCTAGGATGAAGGGAGCGACACTGAGAGGCTCCAGTTGCTCTGTAATGATGTAAATAATTGTTGGTTGTGTTGTATGGATGGACAGGCAGAGTTGCGTACCAAGAAGTGGCGCGCGGTTGACGAGATTAAGATGGTCGAGCTGATGCAGAAGAAGACGCACTAGGCAGTTTGGCAATATTCAGGCGTAGATGCTGGACGCCGCGGAGAACACGCAGGCGAGAGAACTGTCGACCAGCGCGAAGGAGTCCTGGCGATGAGATCCGTGCCGAACAAACCGAGGATGAACGTACTGGAGGGCCATGCAAAGCTGAAGACAGAAACAACACGGCAAGGATCAAGTCAGGAAAAGAAGAAGCTGTACTATGAGATCGACGAGTTGCTGCAGTGTTCACCAGGATCCTTCTGATTAGAGCTGGTCACGTCGTGAGCTCTGCAAAGCGTGAGGGAACACCACTGGGCTGCATGTTGCAGGATACAGATATGATTTCCTGTAATATTCAGCACCGTGAACATTCAGCTGGCTGCTCGAGCATTTTTCCTGTGGGCGTCCTCGTTCTCAGCTTCCACCTCGACAAAGTCACTAATTCGCTTCTCCACTTCTGCCAGAGCCATCCTCTTCGACGGATCGAAGTCGCACATCGCACGCACCAATGTCCATTCGTCTTCGGACATGGACTTGGGCTGTGTCAGAAACTTGTTGTTGTCCAGGTGCCACTTGACAGAGAGATCAGGAATCATTCCCCATGGAAGCTTACCCGTCACAGCCTCAACGATGCACATGCCAAGCGAATACACATCGGCCTCAAAAGATGCCTTCTTGGTCGCGATGAACTCCGGTGCGCGCCAGCGAATTGCGCCCAAGTTGTCAAACTGAGGTTGCGGTCCCGATCCGTGAAAACTCATGCCGAAGTCGGTGAGCATGGCAGTATCACCCTCCATCAGAATGTTGTTGCCCTTGAGATCACCATGGACGAAGTCTTTACTGTGAAGAAGTTGAAGCCCATGTGTTACCCCAAGCAGCGCCGTCCAAACACGTGATCGAAGAACTGGCTGCTGTTCGTACAGATAGTCAGGAAGGGTTCCGCCAGCGATATACTTGCACACCATGAAGCACGGCTCGCCAACGTGACATGCGCCGAACAATGGCACAATGTTGGGGTGTCTGCTTTCATGCCAAACTTCCACTTCCCGTAGAAAGTCCGTTCGATCGCTTTCCGACTTGATCTCGACGCACTTGATCACGACGTCAGCGTTCATATATTTCCCGTGGTAAACTTTACCAAAAGCCCCGCCGCTGAAGGACTCGTCACCATACTGGACGTCGGTGCGAGGAATGAACCACTTCTCGTCAACTGGGATACCCTCCGATGAGAAACCCGCAAGACGACTCAGAATTACGTTCAGGAACGCACGTTGTTGCTTCGTGTAGGCAGTCTTGTTTTGCCCCACCTCATGAACAAGGAGCATGAGGGCTTCATGTTGAGCAGCGGCGTCTCCACAAAGTCTATTAATCAGTGTTGGGATGTCAACATCAAACAGCTTCTGCATCATTGCGCTTTGATCCAGTTCCCACTGCGAGCGCCACACTTCCCTTGTGTCTTGGGATTCAAATAAGTCAAGTTCCCGGTGCAAATTTTCCAGCATTTTAGACAGCGAACGCGCGCTTAAGATCCTGACAATCATCGGCTTATATCCATTCATGACTAGAACAGCTCGTAGTCGAGTTCGCACCGCATTGACTGAGTCAACACCACTGTCCTGAAGCGTTTTGATTCGCTCCATCAGATGAGAGCACAAAGGCTCAGCTTCACCCATGAGCTGACACATCTCCGCGAGTTTCGTGAAGTCGCCCTCGAGCCACTCGAGGATCTGATCAGCTACCACTTTGTTCCTTTCGTTGCCGCTTTCGCGTAACGAACTCAGCTTCGTGTGCCCATCGAAGCCCTTCATAATTGCTCGGACGGCATCATTACCATCAGTACACAAGCCTCGAAGAGCTATGAGTCCTTCATGAATTGAGTCAGCATTTTCAGGCCTGATCATCCACAAAAGCAGCGCTTCGATTCCACCCTCAGTGGCGACTTTCATCCTCACATCACGAGGCAGATGTGATGCCAGAAATCCCAACACCCCTGCCGCAAGTTCCCGCTGAGGTTGAGTACCTTCCGATACGAGATTGGCAAGATGATCGAGGTCTCCATTCTGGGCAATAATGAGATCCCGCAATTCAATGTTTTCATGGGCGAGATTCCACAACGCTCCAGTGGCATTCTCCTTCTGCACGTCGTTCCCACTTCTCACCAGCTCCACCAGCGGCGGAATTCCACCAGCCGACGCGATCTTCTCCTGGTTGCCATCATCGAATGATAGATTCCACAACGTGGCAGCGGCCTTGTCTTTCTGCACGTCGTTCCCACTTCTCACCAGCTCCACCAGCGGCGGAATGCCACCAGCCGACGCGATCTTCTCCTGGTTGCCATCATCGAATGATAGATTCCACAACGTGGCAGCGGCCTTGTCTTTCTGTATGTCGTTGCCACTTCTCACCAGCTCCACCAGCGGAGGGATTCCACCAGCCGACGCGATCTTCTCCTGGTTGGCAGCATCCTGTGAGAGCTTATCCAACGCTGCCGCGGCATACCTTTTCTGTATGTCGTTGCCACTTCTCACCAGCTCCACCAGCGGAGGGATTCCACCAGCTGACGCGATCTTCTCCGGGTTGGCAGCATCCTTTGAGAGATTATCCAACGCTGCCGCGGCATACATTTTCTGTATGTCGTTGCCACTTCTCACCAGCTCCACCAGCGGAGGGATTCCACCAGCCGACGCGATCTTCTCCTGGTTGGCAGCATCCTGTGAGAGCTTATCCAACGCTGCCGCGGCATACCATTTATGTGTGTCGTTGCCACTTCTCACCAGCTCCACCAGTGGAGGGATTCCACCAGCCGACGCGATCTTCTCCTGGTTGGCAGCATCCTTTGAGAGATTATCCAACGCTGCCGCGGCATACCATTTATGTGTGTCGTTGCCACTTCTCACCAGCTCCACCAGCGGAGGGATTCCACCAGCCGACGCGATCTTCTCCGGGTTGGCAGCATCCTTTGAGAGATTATCCAACGCTGCCGCGGCATACCTTTTCTGTATGTCGTTGCCACTTCTCACCAGCTCCACCAGCGGAGGGATTCCACCAGCAGACACGATCTTCTCCTGGCGGGCAGCATCCGTTGATAGATTATCCAACGCTGCCGCGGCATACATTTTCTGTATGTCGTTGCCACTTCTCACCAGCTCCACCAGCGGAGGGATTCCACCAGCCGACGCGATCTTCTCCTGGTTGGCAGCATCCTGTGAGAGCTTATCCAACGCTGCCGCGGCATACCATTTATGTGTGTCGTTGCCACTTCTCACCAGCTCCACCAGTGGAGGGATTCCACCAGCCGACGCGATCTTCTCCTGGTTGGCAGCATCCTTTGAGAGATTATCCAACGCTGCCGCGGCATACCATTTATGTGTGTCGTTGCCACTTCTCACCAGCTCCACCAGCGGAGGGATTCCACCAGCAGACACGATCTTCTCCTGGCGGGCAGCATCCGTTGAGAGATTATCCAACGCTGCCGCGGCATACATTTTCTGTATGTCGTTGCCACTTCTCACCAGCTCCACCAGCGGAGGGATTCCACCAGCCGACGCGATCTTCTCTTTGTTGGCAACATTGGCTGATAGATTCCACAACGCTGTAGCGGCATTCTCTTTCTGGACGTCGTTCCCATTGCTCACCAGCTCCACCAGCGGAGGGATTCCACCAGCCAACGCGATCTTCTCTTTGTTGGCAGCATTGATTGATAGATTCCTCAACGCTGCAGCGGCATTCTCTTTCTGCTCGTCATTTCCACTGCTCACCAGTTCCACGAGCGGCGGAATGCCACCGGCAGCCGCGATCTTCTCCTTGTTGGCAGCGCTGACTGATAGACCCCACAACGCTCCGGCAGCCTTCTCTTTCTGGACGTCGTTCCCACTTCTCACCAGCGCCACCAGCGATGGGATGTCGCCGGGTAAAGTAACGATAGACGGGTAAAGAGGAAGCATGCCCCCGATTCTTGCAGTCGCCGTGGAAGGGCCCTGCCCCATCGCTGGAACGCTTGGCACTTTTGGAACTGAAGCTTCCTTCTGTTTTGGCAGCGCAGCCCTTCAGTAAGTTGCACAGAACCCTTCAGTAAGTTGCTGAACGGATTGCGGCTGAAAAGAAAACAGCCGCTCGCGCAGCCAAACGGGTCTGGGTCTGGCCGAGAGAAGCCTCTGCTGAGTATGACGAGTTTGCTCGCACAACCAGCGTCAACGGAGGAAGTTTGCGCGTGTTATTCGCTGTGATGCATGGCAAGGAATGCCAACAAGAGAGCGGACGCTGTTGCGATGGCGGCAGCCGAGGCTGCAATAGCTGCTGAAGCTCAGGAGGGCGAGGCTGCAGAAGCTTGCAGCAGCACTGAGAGCTGAACAGGAAGCTGAAGAGGAGGGTGCGAAGCTCAAAAAGCAGCAAGAGCAGGATGAACTGGACGTGGTGGCGGTGGGAGCTGTCGCGCACGTGATTCGGCGCGCCTTCCACACCTTCTACGAGCCTCCACGCCGGCCACACAAGTAGCTGGAAATGACAATGAAAGCAGGGAAAGCGATCTTGTCCTTCGTGAGGGGGGCGTTGAAGACGGTCCGTCGACGGCCCCAGCAGAGGAAGAGCAAGAAGAAACACAAGATGAACGAGTCCAAGATGGAAAAGAGGCGGCACTCAAGTCATCGCGTGCAGTGCAAGCCTTAGAGGAAAGTCCGTTCGTGGCACTTGCTCGATATCGCAAGGACGCCATTCAGCGAGAGCTGGAGGAGAAGCACGAGGGTGCACGGAGCTTGTCAAGTTCATGGAGGTTCGACAGCAACAAGCAGCTGAAGCGGACGCTCGGATCGCAGAGGAGTTGAGTCAACACGGCTTGGTGATTAAGGCGCAGATTCCAGTGGGGCCGACGCACTTTCGTCTTGATGATCAGGAGCTTCGTGCTGCACGAGACGGCGGTGCGGACTTTGGCGAGTTTGACGACTCGCTGCTGCATGCCAAGACGCTGGTGGCGGAGAATGAGCAACAACGACAAGAGGCCAGTGGCAACGTCAAGCGAATGCTCACGACGCCTCGAGACGAACGGCGGCTGGAGAGGAAAGCAATGAAAGTGGAGAGCACGTCGGGTATCTGGACACGACGAGGTCGTCCTCCATCCGGACGGAAGCCACGCTCGAGCAACATAGGAATCACATCACTGGCGTCCAAGTTGCACACGCAGAGCAACGAGCTACTGCCAAGTCTCCTCAGAAAGATGATATGCACCAGAAGGAGGACAACGAACCAGACCTGGTTGCGACGACGTTGACTCCCTTGTCGACGACGCTGTTGGAGCAGCTCAAAGCACCGAAATCAGCCATGGATGCGGTCGAGAAGAGGAAGAACATGGCCATCCTGGAACGGACGCAGACGAAGCTCGACTTCGTCAGGAACCCGAGGTTTGCAGTACCAGATCAAAGCACAAGCAGCAAAGCAAAAGGGGACGAAGACCTCCCTGACCCAGCCGAGAACAACTTCAAGCCATGTTTTGACATCGTGCCGAAGCCTCCGATCGTGTTCACAGACTACGACATCGGTGGAATCTACGAGCAATTTGTGTACGTGAGGAACACAGGCTCCCTGTCTCGTCGGGCGCGAATCCTCCCGCCTGGCTCAATCTTCTTCTCCATGGCCAGTGTTCGATTCCCAGAGGAGAGCGGCCTGGTCGCTCCAGTGATGCACATTGAGCTGCGTCTTCGCTTTGCGCCAGACTCTCGAGCCGACTACAAAGACAGCTTCACCGTCCAGTACGAAACCGAGCAATCGGTCGCCAGTGGATCAGCGGGAATTCCAGGAGCTGCAGGTTCGGCGGAGATGGTGGTGCCTTTAATGGTCCATCGAGAGCCACCGGAGCTGACGTTGCCGTTGGTAGTTCGCGCCCAGAACACGCTTGTTGGTGGACGCTCAGTAACGCCACTGGTGTGCAAGAACCTTGGAGGGAAAGCTCGGTTTTGGCTGCTAAGTGAGCCAGTTTGGCCTCGACTGGAACGTCTGCAGGTTGCAAGTCACGGACTCTCTCCTACACGAAGTGCAGTTGATATGTTGGGCGGTGACTACACACTTGGGAGCGCAATGGACGTGGGTCCTTTCCGAGTCACGCCGAATTCAATGGAGCTGGAGAAGGGCGAGAGTCTGACTTTTGACCTCGTGTACACGCCGTCAGGTGTCGGTGAACAGCGAGAGCGCTTCGTCATGGTGTGCGACAACTGCCTCGTGCGCGTCTTCCAGAACGTTGGGCGTGGCTGTCAGGTGGATATCGCTGCGGTGCGAGTGAATGACGCGCTCATCGACACGACCATTACCGAGATGGGTCCTCTAGATCAAATCTTCTTCCCGAAGAAAGTTCTCGTGAACGCACGCGCTTGTCAAACCTTCGAGATCGCTAACGACACACCAGTGGACGTCAAATTCTCGCGGAATATCCACCCATTAGTTGAGGAAGGACGCACCGAGAGTGTGAATGGAGGCAAGGACAACGCCATGGTCTTGTCGCTCTCGTCTGGATCCACTCCACCATTTCGCATCTCCCCGGAAACCGGTGTATTCGCACTATCGTCGTCCAAAGAGTTCAGCGTTGAGTTCTTGCCCATTGAGACGCGTACGTACGCGTACCAGGCGACGCTAATGATCAACGATGTTCCAGCGTTGCAGCATGAATGGACCAGGTCAGATGGCGCATCTCAAGGCTGCGTTTGAAGCACCAAGATGACGCTCCCTTGAGTCCACGAGCAGCCGCTAAAGCTGCAGCGAGGAAGTTGAAGGACGCAATGCCAGGCTTCTCGATGCAACTTCGCGGTCGTGGAAGACTGGGAAGATTCACGATTCTTTCGGCGCTTTGTGGTTCTTGGATTCCTCTTTAAGACGATGGCTTGCAACAACCAGGAAATGATGGCAGCGAAACTGCGCAGTTACTACTGCCACAACGAACGTACTCGACGGTTGTGCTACTGAAAAACCAAAACGACGCACGAGTCGCGTTCCGATGGGACCTTGAACGGCTCCGACAGCGGCATTGGCTGAGGATGGCGGTCCTGCATCGTCGACACTACTTCCGCAACGAAGGGTAAACACCGAGTTTCGAGGGGTTTACTGTGGTTCTCGCTTACAGTGTACGGGGCTTACCCGCCACACTTGGCTTCGAAGTCACCAGTAACCACAGGGACTTGTACTCTCGTACGAACTGGTTCAAGCTCCGACGTCTACGAAGCTTTTGTCACGGAGAGAAGGACGACTAACGGATACTTCTCTGCCGAAGGCACCGAATGAAATCGCTCTGGAGCGTGGCATTTCTCTCTCCGGCTGCGATCTGGAGCCAGAAACAAACCCGCTTAGTAGCGTACCGCTCGGCGAGAGGCGAGCGATGTGTCTCCAGATTCGGAACTTCAGTGTTATTGAAACTTTCGCGGGTCTGGAAGCGAAGAAGTTCCATGCGGAGAAGCAATGCGTCTCACTTTGCCTCCTTGTGGCCAAGTATATAGCAATTTGATAATCGCTGCATTCATGAAAGAAATCGTCTGCTCGTTACTGCGGATCTTGACTACGGGACTTCCCTAGGATGAAGGGAGCGACACTGAGAGGCTCCAGTTCTCTGTAATGATGTAAATAATTGTTGGTTGTGTGTATGGATGGATGGGAAGAGCTGCGTGCCAAGAAGCGGCGCGCGGTTGACGAGATTAAGATGGTGGAGCTGATGCAGAAGAAGACGCACGAGGCAGTTTGGCAATATTCAGGCGTAGATGCTGGACGCCGCGGAGAACACGCAGGCGAGAGAACTGTCGACCAGCGCGAAGGAGTCCCTGGCGATGAGATCCGTGCCGAACAAACCGAGGATGAACGTACTGGAGTGGAGGGCCATGCAAGGCTGAAGACAGAAACGACACGGCAAGGATCAAGTCTGGAAATGAAGAAGCTGTACTATGAGATCGACGAGTTGCTGCCGTGTTCACCAGGATCCTTCTGATTAGAGCTGGTCACGTCGTGAGCTCTGCAAAGCGCGAGGGAACACCACTGGGCTGCATGTTGCAGGATACAGATATGATTTCCTGTAGTAGTCAGCACCTAGTGAACATTCAGCTGGCTGCTCGAGCATTTTTGCTGCGGGCGTCCTCTTTCTCAGCTTCCACCTCGACAAACTCACTAATTTGCTTCTCCACTTCTGCAAGGGCCATCCTCTTCGACGGATCGAAGTCGCACATCGCACGCACCAGTGTCCATTCGTCTTCGGACATGGACTTGGGCTGTGCCAGAAACTTGTTGTTGTCCAGGTGCCACTTGACAGAGAGATCAGGAATCATTCCCCATGGAAGTTTACCCGTCACAGCCTCAACGATGCACATGCCAAGCGAATACACATCGGCCTCAAAAGATGCCTTCTTGGTCGCGATGAACTCCGGTGCGCGCCAGCGAATTGCGCCCAAGTTGTCAAACTGAGGTTGCGGTCCCGATCCGTGAAAACTCATGCCGAAGTCGGTGAGCATGGCAGTATCACCCTCCATCAGAATGTTGTTGCCCTTGAGATCACCGTGGACGAAGTCTTTACTGTGAAGAAGTTGAAGCCCATGTGTTACCCCAAGCAGCGCCGTCCAGACACGTGATCGAAGAACTGGCTGTTGGTTGTACAGATAGTTAGGAAGGGTTCCGCCAGCGATATACTTGCACACCATGAAGCACGGCTCGCCAACGTGACATGCGCCGAACAATGGCACAATGTTGGGGTGTCTGCTTTCATGCCAAACTCCCACTTCCCGTAGAAAGTCCGTTCGATCGCTTTCCGACTTGATCTCGACGCACTTGATGACGACGTCAGCGTTCATATATTTCCCGTGGTAAACTTTACCAAAAGCCCCGCCGCTGAAGGACTCGTCACCATACTGGACGTCGGTGCGCGGAATGAACCACTTCTCGTCAACTGGGATACCCCCCGACGAGAAACCGGCAAGTCGATTCAAAAGTACTTTCAGGAATCGCCGCTGTGGCTTCGTGTAGGCACTTTTGCTCTGCTTCACCTCATGAACAAGCAGCGTGAGGGCTTCCTCTTGAGCAGGACGTCTTCGAGACTATTTAACAGCGTTGGGAGGTCGCACTCAAACAGCTTTTGCATCATAGCGCTTTTATCCAGTTCCCACTGTGAGCTCCACTATTCCCTTGAGTCTACGGGCTCAAGTAAGTCAACTTCCCGGTGCAAATCTGCCAACGTCTCAGACAGTGAACAAGCGTTTAAACTGGGCCATCATCGACTTATCTCCATGCATGATCAAAACAGCTCGTAGTCGAGTTCGTGCCGCACCGACCGCGCCAACACCACTATCCTGATGCGTTTTGATTCGCTCCATCGCATGAGAGCACAAAGGCTCAGCTTCACCCATGCGCTGACACATCTCCGAGAGATTCGTGAGGTCGCCCTCAAGCCACTCGAGAATCCGACACGCTAGCACTTTGTTTCTTTCGTTGCCACTTTCTCGTATCATTCGCAGCGTCATTTCCCCATCGATTTTTTCACAATTGCTCGGATTGAGTCATTACTATCAGTACACAAGCCTTGAAGAGCGGTGAGCCCTTCATCAATTGACTCAGCATTTTCAGGTCTGATGATCCACAAAAGTAACGCTTCGATTCCCCCCTGAGTGGCGACTTTCATTTTCACATCAGTGGACAGATGTGACGCCAGAAATCCCCACACCCCTGACGCATTTTCCCGCTGAAGTGGAGTACCTTCCGATGCGAGCTTGGCAAGATGACCGACGGCTCCACTCTGGGCAACAATGAGATCCCGCAATTCAGATCTATCAAGGGCTAGATTCCACAGCGCGCCGGCAGCAAACGCTTTCTGGTCGTTGTTCCCAATTCTCACTAGCTCCACCAGCGGAGGGATTCCACCAGCCGACGCGATCTTCTCCTGGTTGCCATCATCGAATGATAGATTCCACAACGTGGCAGAGGCCTTCGCTTTCTGCTCGTTGTCCCCACCTCTCACCAACTCCACCAGCGTTGGGATATCAGATGAATAACCCTGCCCCATTGCCGCCGCGTCCTGAAGCTTGTGCTCGCCGAAGCCAGCACAACCCTCCCGTGCGTTGCTGAACGGATGCGCTGGATTGGAGGACGACTGTTAGCGGCGCTGACGAGGGATGAGGGGGTCCCCGTAGTGAGCCTTCCAAAGGCGGCGGACAAAATAGTGACCGTCTAGCCGCTCTCGCAGCCACGTAGAGAAGCCTCTGCTGACTCAGCAGTGCTGAGTATGTCAAGTTTTGCTCCTCTCAACGGAGGAAGTTTGCACGTGTTATTCGCTGTGATGCATGGCAGGGGCCGCCAAGAAGTCACCGGATGCGGCTGCGATGGCGGCAGCCGAGGCTGAAATTGCTGGTGAAGCTCTGAGAGAGAGGCTGCCGAAGCTGCTTGCAGCAGCACTGAGAGCTGAACAGGAAGCTGAAGAGGAGGCTGAAAGACTCAAGATGAACTGGACGTGGTGGCGGTGGGAGCTGATTCGACGCGCCTTCGACAGCTTCTACGAGTCCCCTCAGCCGACCAAAGACGTAGCTGAAGGTGGCAATGAAAGCAGGGGAAATGGTATTGTCCCGCGTGACGGAGACGTTGAAGACGGTTCGCGACAGCCTCAGTTGAGGAAAGCAAGAAGAACCACAAGATGAACAAGTCCAAGATGGAAAAGAGGTGACACTCAAGTCCTCGTGTGCATTGCAAGAGCAGGAGGAAAGTCCGTTCGTAGCACTTGCCCAAACGCGCAAGGACGCGATCCAGCGAGAGCTGGAGGACAAGCACGAGTGAGCACGGAACTTACTCAAGTTCATGGAGGTTCGACAGCAACAAGCAGCTGAAGCGGACGCTCGGATCGCAGAGGAATTGAGTCAACGCGGCTTGGTGATCAAGGCGCAGATTCTAGTGGGGCCCCGCACTTACGTCTTGATGATCAGGAGCTACGTGCTGCAAGAGACAGCGGTGCCGACTTTGGGGAGTTTGCCGACTCGCTGCTGCATGCCAAGACGCTGGCGGCGGAGTATGAACAACGACGACGAGAGGTCAGTGGCAACGTCAAACGAGTGGTCACGACGCCCTCGAGACGAACGGCGGCTGGAGAGGAGAGCAGCGAAAGTGGAGAGCGCTGCCAAGTGTGTAGTCACCGCCCAACATATCAACTGCCGTACGCGTAGGAGAGAGTCCATGACTTGCAACCTGCAGGTGTTCCAGTCGAGACCACGCTGGCTCACTTACCAGCCAAAACCGAGCTTTTTCTCCAAGGTTCTTGCACACCAGTGGCGTTACTGAGCGTCCTCCGACAAGCCTGTTCTGAGCGCGAACTAGCAACGGCAATGTCAGCTCCGGTGGCTCTCAATGGGCCATTAAAGGCACCACCATCTCCGCCGAACCTGCAGCTCCTGGAGTTCCCGTTGATGCAGCGACAACCGATTGCTCGGTTTCGTACTGGACGGTGAAGCTGTCTTTGTAGTCGGCTCGAGAGTCTGGAGCAAAGCGAAGACGCAGCTCAATGTGCATCACTGGAGCGACCAGACCACTCTCCTCTGGGAATCGAACACTGGCCATAGAGAAGAAGGTTGAGCCAGGCGGGAGGATTCGCGCCCGACGTGACAGGGAGCCTGTGTTCCTCACGTACACGACTTGCTCGTAGATTCCACCGATGTCGTAATCTGTGAACACGATCGGAGGCTTCGGCACGATGTCGAAACACGGCTTTAAGCTGCTCTCGGCTGCGCCAGGGAGGTCTTCGTCCACTTTTGCTTTGCTGCCTGTGCTTTGATCTGGTACTGCAAACCTCGGGTTCCTGACGAAGTCGAGCTTCGTCTGCGTCCGTTCCAGGATGGCCATGTTCTTCCTCTTCTCGACCGCATCCATGGCTGATTTCGGTGCTTTGAGCTGCTCCAACAGCGTCGTCGACAGTGGAGTCAACGTCGTCGCAACCAGGTCTGGTTCGTTGTCCTCCTTCTGGTGCATATTATCGTTCTGAGGAGACTTGGCAGTAGCTCGTTGCTCTGCGTGTGCGACCTTAACGCCAGCGATGTGATTCCTGTGCTGCTCGAGCGTGGCTTCCGTCCGGATGGAGGACAACATGGTCGTGTCCAGATATCCGACGTACAATTGACGTGGGTCCTTTCCGAGTGACGCCGAATGCAATGGAGCTGAAGAAGGGCGAAAGCGTGACTTTCGACCTCGTGTACACGCCGTCAGGTGTTGGTGAGCAGCGTGAGCGCTTCGTCATGGTGTGCGATAACTGCCTTGTGCGCGTCTTCCAGATCGTTGGGCGTGGCTGTCAGGTGGATATCGCTGCTGTGCGAGTGAATGACGCGCTCATCGACACGACCATTACCGAGATGGGTCCTCTAGATCAAATCTTCTTCCCGAAGAAAGTTCTCGTGAACGCGTGCGCTCGTTAAACCTTCGTGATCGCTAACGACACACCAGTGGACATCAAATTCTCATGGAAGATCCACCCGTTAGTCGAGGAAGGACGCACCGAGAGTGTGAGTGGAGGCAAGGACAACGCCATGGTCCTGTCGCTGTCGTCTGGACCCACTCCACCCTTTCGCATCTCCCAGGAAACCGGTATATTCGCACTATCGCCGTCCAAAGAGTTCAGCGTTGAGTTCTTGCCCATTGAGACGCGTACGTACGCGTACCAGGCGACGCTAATGATCAACGATGTTCCAGCGTTGCAGCATGAGTGGACCAGGTCAGATGGCGCATCTCAAGGCTGCGTTTGAAGCACCAAGATGACGCTCCCTTGAGTCCACGAGCAGCCGCTAAAGCTGCAGCGAGGAAGTTGAAGGACGCAATGCCAGGCTTCTCGATGCAACTTCGCGGTCGTGGAAGACTGGGAAGATTCACGATTCTTTCGGCGCTTTGTGGTTCTTGGATTCCTCTTTAAGGCGATGGCTTGCAACAACCAGGAAATGATGGCAGCGAAACTGCGCAGTTACTACTGCCACAACGAACGTACTCGACGGTTGTGCTACTGAAAAACCAAAACGACGCACGAGTCGCGTTCCGATGGGACCTTGAACGGCTCCGACAGCGGCATTGGCTGAGGATGGCGGTCCTGCATCGTCGACACTACTTCCGCAACGAAGGGTAAACACCGAGTTTCGAGTTGTCTCTCGTTCCGAATGTAGGAGAGCTGGAGCTGCTGGGTCAACAGCGTGTCGAGCTGACGTTCACTCCGTTGTGCACGTGTGCATTGTCGCTTAGTGTGCCGTGCCGAGTCGTTGCGCCGAACGATACGAACGACCCTCAAGCTCCTCACTTTGAGCGGTGGCTGCTTCTTGAGGGCCGCGTCGCTGGTGCAGAGATCGAGATCATCTCGCCGGAGGTCGATTTCGGTCTCGTGTTGGTTGGTGCCAGCGCAGAATCGTTCATCACGATCCGGAACCCATCGCCTAGTGTGTCCACGCACTGGAGATTTTTACACTTGGAGGGGTCTCCAGCAGGTGGGGAAGTGGCAGCTGCTCAGCATCAACAACCAGCACAATCCTCAATTGGGGCCGAGCTTCGACGATCGAGCTCCAAGGAATCTGTAGCCTCAAGGCATCCAGCGATTTCGTCGAGTTCAGGCAACGAGACGGAGCGGAGTCTCTTCACTTCGCGGGAAATTCTTCCTCGCGCAACTGTAGCGTTCGCGCCGGAAAGTGGAGAGCTCGCACCAGGTGAATCGTTGATTGTGAAGGCTACCTGCATGGCGGGGTCGCTTCCACAACGATTCCGCGGTCTTTCAGCTATCAGGCCGCTCCGGAGCGCAAGTTCTTCGGATCCAGCACCGCCGGTGCATCCGCAACTGTGTCTGCCAGTGCAGAAATCCAATGCCCCAACGTGTTCCTGTCCACCACGCGGCTGCCTCTGGGGACAACGTACATTGGCGTGGAGATCCACCGTACCATTGAACTTGTGAACGTTTTCAACCTTTCCAACCTCGAGGCAGTGTTTAAGTTCGCGGAACCTGAAGGCGCTTCGAGGGCGTATACAGTCACGTTCTCGCCGAAGCAAGGCACAATCCACTCCAAAGAGAGGCTCGAGGTTACTGTGAACTACACTCCACGCCAAGTAGGACGGTTCACCGTGGTTCTTGCGTGCAGTGTACGGGGCTTACCGGCTCCACTTGGCTTCGAAGTCGCCAGTAACCACAAGGGACTTCTGCTCTGCTCTCGTACGAGCTGGTTCATCTCTGACGTCTACGAAGCTTTCGTCACGGAGAGAAGGACAACCGACGGATACTTCTCTGCCGAAGGCACCGAAGGAAATCGCTCTGGAGCGTGGCATTTCTCTCTCCGACTGCGACCTCAAGTCAGAAACAAACCCACTCAGCAGCGCACCTAAGCTAGCGTTTGCGGATAGCGTTCCGCTCGGCGAGAGGCGAGCGATGCGTCTCCTCATTCGGAACGTCAGTGGCATTGAAACCCTCGTGCATCTGGAAGCGAAAAAGTTCCCGGCAGCGGCTGTGATTCCTTCGCTTCTCACTGGAATCTCTACAACTGGGAGCTTATCACGTATCGTGTCTTAGCTCGGAAAATAAATTTCAGAGACAGGACCAAAAGGTCATGAATCATGACTTTCCCCGTTTTACTAAAAAAATACAATTATCATCAATGACCACTACTGTATGCTCCTGCCAAAACATATGCATATATGCCCCTGCCAAAACATATGCATATAAGATAGATACAGCACCCCAACAGGCCGGGTAATTCTGCAAAATCCGGGCTTGCCACCGCAAATCGACCATCACTCTCAATTCCGCGCTCAAGCTTGCCTCCAGCGTGGCCGTCTCGCTGTGGGAGCACCAGCGCGAGATCGCGGCCGTAGCGCGCCACCACAGCGTGCTGATGAGCACGCTGCGGACCGTGGGCAAGACGCTCGTGAGCTGCGCGCTGCTGTGCGAGGCCGCAGTCGCCCGTCCTTAGCTGCTCGCGCTGGCGGTGGGCGCGTTTGTCCTCGACTGCTCGGCGCTGAAGGTCCAGCTGGCGCGGCTGTGCAAACTGCGCGTGCTCAGCAGTGATGAGGAAGTCATCACCACCGGCAGACCTAGCAGGTGGCTGGAAGACCAGTCGCCTGCAAGCTGCTCGCGGCCACGTTCGCCCTTGGTGCTGCAGAGATGCTGTGCAGAGTCGCCTTGAAGCTGGCAGATGTGGAGCTGCTGCCGGTGGAGAACTGGACGTGGTGCACGCCGATCTCCTGTAGTTATTCAAACTGCTGACGGGCTGCTGGACGAGCTGCGATCGACGCTGCGGATCCTGGTGACGTTGAGGCTTCCGGCGTCCAGAATGGGCTGGGACCCGGTGACCAACCCGCTGTTGAAGCATATTAACGTGATCAACATGCTGCCGGTGCTGTCGACCATGTCGATGGAGCCGAGTTTCCCGCCGCTGCACTGCGTGGTGTTTGCAAGCGAAGTGAAGATGTGAAGAAGAGAAAAGATGCGAAGAGAAGAAGAGAAGGTGTGTGATAGATCTTCTGCTGGGAAGAAACAGCAAGAAGATCTGATGAGCGTGTTTCGACTGCAACTGGAGCTTGATTGTGTAGCTCAAAACATTGATCGAGTTGGGTCGTGACGGAGATTCTATCCCGAAGGAGAATGCTGAGTTCATCCACCGATGCAGACGCACCCCTTTATGCCCGAGGGACTGCAATAGTGCACCGCCATAAGTTTCTGCCTCTTTGGCGCTTGGAGCTGCCGTTAGGATCACCGCGAACATCCTGGCCCGTGCAAATTTCCTCCATCGAGAGCGCTTGGCGCCGGTCGCGCAAACAATATTGGCATACGTGTCCCCTTCAGCAGAGGCCTCTTACGGGCACGAAGTCATCTCTGTGAGAGCGGCTAGACAACGGTCGCCATTTGTTATATTCCTCCAAGCGCATATTCCGTTCAGTGGTACTGAACCACTGAACGCTCATCCATTCAGCGGCAACTGAACGAATGTGCGCGGCCTTCGCCCACAAGCTTCAGTTCCGAAAACGCCGCAAGTCCAAGAAGCAGCGACAGCGATGGAGCAAGACTATTCTGGTGAAATCCCTGTGGACTTGGTGACGACTGGTAGCGACGAACAGAAAGCGAATGCCGCCGAAGCGTTGGAGAGTCTGTCCGTCAATGGTGCCAACCAGGAGGAAGTCGCGTATGGCGATGAAATCCGAACGCTGGTGGCGTTGCTGACGAGCGGCAGTGACGAGCACAAACTGAATGCAACCGAAGCGTTGAGGAATCTATCTGTCAATGGTGCCAACCAGGAGAAGATCACATCGGCTGGTGGTATCCCTCCGCTGGTGGCGTTGCTGAAGAGTGGCAGTGAGGGACAGAAAATGAATGCCGCCGGAGCGTTGAGGAATCTATCTGTCAATGATGCCAACCAGGAGAGGGTCGTGTCGGCTGGTGGTATCCCGGGATGGTCGACCTTTGTTGGCAATTGGGGACAGAAGAAAAATACCGCTGGATCCTTGAGGAATGAATTCGCTAATGGTGTTAACCTGGGAATGATCGCGGCAGCTGGTGGTATCACTCCGCTGGTCGCATTGCTGACGAGTGGCAGTGACGAACAGAAAGAGTACGCAGCCGTAGCGTTAAGGAACCTATCGAACAATGGAGCCAACATGGATGAAATCCCGTCAGCTGGAGGAATCCCGCCGCTAGTGGAGTTTCTGACGAGTGGCAGTGACGAACAGAAAGCGAGTGCCTCCAAAAGGTTGAAGAATCTATCTGTCAAAAATGCCAACCAGGAGAAGATCACGTGCGCTGGTGGAATCACCCCGCTGGTGGTGTTAGTGACAAGTGGTAGCGGCGAACAAAAAACGTCTGCCACCGCAGTATTGAGGAATCTATCTGCCAATGGTGCCAACCAAGGGAAGATCGCGTCAGCTGGTGGTATCCCTCCGCTCGTAGCGCTGATGTCGAGTGGCAGTGACGAGCATAAAACGTATGCTGCCGAAGCGTTGAGGTATCTATCCGTCGATGGTCCCAACCAGGAGAATATTGTGTCGGCTCGTGGTATCCAGTCGCTGGTGGCGTTGCTGACGAGTGGCAATGACGAGCAAAAAGCGAATGCCGCCGGAGCGTTAAAGAATCTGTCTGTCAGTGGTGCCAACCAGGCGAGGATTGCGTCGGCCGGTGGAATTCCTCCGCTGGTGGTATTGCTGACGAGCGGCAGTGACGAGCACAAACTGAATGCAACCGAAGCGTTAAGGAATCTATCTGTCAATGGTGCCAACCAGGAGAAGATCACATCGGCTGGTGGTATCCCTCCGCTGGTGGCGTTGCTGAAGAGTGGCAGTGAGGGACAGAAAATGAATGCCGCCGGAGCGTTGAGGAATCTATCTGTCAATGATGCCAACCAGGAGGGGTCGTGTCGGCTGGTGGTATCCCGGGATGGTCGACTTTTGTTGGCAATTGGGGACAGAAGAAAAATACCGCTGGATCCTTGAGGAATGAATTCGCTAATGGTGTTAACCTGGGAATGATCGCGGCAGCTGGTGGTATCACTCCGCTGGTCGCATTGCTGACGAGTGGCAGTGACGAACAGAAAGAGTACGCAGCCGTAGCGTTAAGGAACCTATCGAACAATGGAGCCAACATGGATGAAATCCCGTCAGCTGGAGGAATCCCGCCGCTAGTGGAGTTTCTGACGAGTGGCAGTGACGAACAGAAAGCGAGTGCCTCCAAAAGGTTGAAGAATCTATCTGTCAAAAATGCCAACCAGGAGAAGATCACGTGCGCTGGTGGAATCACCCCGCTGGTGGTGTTAGTGACAAGTGGTAGCGGCGAACAAAAAACGTCTGCCACCGAAGTATTGAGGAATCTATCTGCCAATGGTGCCAACCAAGGGAAGATCGCGTCAGCTGGTGGTATCCCTCCGCTCGTAGCGCTGATGTCGAGTGGCAGTGACGAGCATAAAACGTATGCTGCCGAAGCGTTGAGGTATCTATCCGTCGATGGTCCCAACCAGGAGAATATTGTGTCGGCTCGTGGTATCCAGTCGCTGGTGGCGTTGCTGACGAGTGGCAATGACGAGCAAAAAGCGAATGCCGCCGGAGCGTTAAAGAATCTGTCTGTCAGTGGTGCCAACCAGGCGAGGATTGCGTCGGCCGGTGGAATTCCTCCGCTGGTGGTATTGCTGACGAGCGGCAGTGACGAGCACAAACTGAATGCAACCGAAGCGTTAAGGAATCTATCTGTCAATGGTGCCAACCAGGAGAAGATCACATCGGCTGGTGGTATCCCTCCGCTGGTGGCGTTGCTGAAGAGTGGCAGTGAGGGACAGAAAATGAATGCCGCCGGAGCGTTGAGGAATCTATCTGTCAATGATGCCAACCAGGAGGGGTCGTGTCGGCTGGTGGTATCCCGGGATGGTCGACTTTTGTTGGCAATTGGGGACAGAAGAAAAATACCGCTGGATCCTTGAGGAATGAATTCGCTAATGGTGTTAACCTGGGAATGATCGCGGCAGCTGGTGGTATCACTCCGCTGGTCGCATTGCTGACGAGTGGCAGTGACGAACAGAAAGAGTACGCAGCCGTAGCGTTAAGGAACCTATCGAACAATGGAGCCAACATGGATGAAATCCCGTCAGCTGGAGGAATCCCGCCGCTAGTGGAGTTTCTGACGAGTGGCAGTGACGAACAGAAAGCGAGTGCCTCCAAAAGGTTGAAGAATCTATCTGTCAAAAATGCCAACCAGGAGAAGATCACGTGCGCTGGTGGAATCACCCCGCTGGTGGTGTTAGTGACAAGTGGTAGCGGCGAACAAAAAACGTCTGCCACCGAAGTATTGAGGAATCTATCTGCCAATGGTGCCAACCAAGGGAAGATCGCGTCAGCTGGTGGTATCCCTCCGCTCGTAGCGCTGATGTCGAGTGGCAGTGACGAGCATAAAACGTATGCTGCCGAAGCGTTGAGGTATCTATCCGTCGATGGTCCCAACCAGGAGAATATTGTGTCGGCTCGTGGTATCCAGTCGCTGGTGGCGTTGCTGACGAGTGGCAATGACGAGCAAAAAGCGAATGCCGCCGGAGCGTTAAAGAATCTGTCTGTCAGTGGTGCCAACCAGGCGAGGATTGCGTCGGCCGGTGGAATTCCTCCGCTGGTGGTATTGCTGACGAGCGGCAGTGACGAGCACAAACTGAATGCAACCGAAGCGTTGAGGAATCTATCTGTCAATGGTGCCAACCAGGAGAAGATCACATCGGCTGGTGGTATCCCTCCGCTGGTGGCGTTGCTGAAGAGTGGCAGTGAGGGACAGAAAATGAATGCCGCCGGAGCGTTGAGGAATCTATCTGTCAATGATGCCAACCAGGAGAGGGTCGTGTCGGCTGGTGGTATCCCGGGATGGTCGACTTTTGTTGGCAATTGGGGACAGAAGAAAAATACCGCTGGATCCTTGAGGAATGAATTCGCTAATGGTGTTAACCTGGGAATGATCGCGGCAGCTGGTGGTATCACTCCGCTGGTCGCATTGCTGACGAGTGGCAGTGACGAACAGAAAGAGTACGCAGCCGTAGCGTTAAGGAACCTATCGAACAATGGAGCCAACATGGATGAAATCCCGTCAGCTGGAGGAATCCCGCCGCTAGTGGAGTTTCTGACGAGTGGCAGTGACGAACAGAAAGCGAGTGCCTCCAAAAGGTTGAAGAATCTATCTGTCAAAAATGCCAACCAGGAGAAGATCACGTGCGCTGGTGGAATCACCCCGCTGGTGGTGTTAGTGACAAGTGGTAGCGGCGAACAAAAAACGTCTGCCACCGCAGTATTGAGGAATCTATCTGCCAATGGTGCCAACCAAGGGAAGATCGCGTCAGCTGGTGGTATCCCTCCGCTCGTAGCGCTGATGTCGAGTGGCAGTGACGAGCATAAAACGTATGCTGCCGAAGCGTTGAGGTATCTATCCGTCGATGGTCCCAACCAGGAGAATATTGTGTCGGCTCGTGGTATCCAGTCGCTGGTGGCGTTGCTGACGAGTGGCAATGACGAGCAAAAAGCGAATGCCGCCGGAGCGTTAAAGAATCTGTCTGTCAGTGGTGCCAACCAGGCGAGGATTGCGTCGGCCGGTGGAATCCCTCCGCTGGTGGCGTTGCTGACGAGCGGCAGTGACGAGCACAAACTGAATGCAGCCGAAGCGTTGAGGAATCTATCTGTCAATGGTGCCAACCAGGAGAAGATCACATCGGCTGGTGGTATCCCTCCGCTGGTGGCGTTGCTGAAGAGTGGCAGTGAGGGACAGAAAATGAATGCCGCCGGAGCGTTGAGGAATCTATCTGTCAATGATGCCAACCAGGAGAGGGTCGTGTCGGCTGGTGGTATCCCGGGATGGTCGACTTTTGTTGGCAATTGGGGACAGAAGAAAAATACCGCTGGATCCTTGAGGAATGAATTCGCTAATGGTGTTAACCTGGGAATGATCGCGGCAGCTGGTGGTATCACTCCGCTGGTCGCATTGCTGACGAGTGGCAGTGACGAACAGAAAGAGTACGCAGCCGTAGCGTTAAGGAACCTATCGAACAATGGAGCCAACATGGATGAAATCCCGTCAGCTGGAGGAATCCCGCCGCTAGTGGAGTTTCTGACGAGTGGCAGTGACGAACAGAAAGCGAGTGCCTCCAAAAGGTTGAAGAATCTATCTGTCAAAAATGCCAACCAGGAGAAGATCACGTGCACTGGTGGAATCACCCCGCTGGTGGTGTTAGTGACAAGTGGTAGCGGCGAACAAAAAACGTCTGCCACCGCAGTATTGAGGAATCTATCTGCCAATGGTGCCAACCAGGGGAAGATCGCGTCAGCTGGTGGTATCCCTCCGCTCGTAGCGCTGATGTCGAGTGGCAGTGACGAGCATAAAACGTATGCTGCCGAAGCGTTGAGGTATCTATCCGTCGATGGTCCCAACCAGGAGAATATTGTGTCGGCTCGTGGTATCCAGTCGCTGGTGGCGTTGCTGACGAGTGGCAATGACGAGCAAAAAGCGAATGCCGCCGGAGCGTTAAAGAATCTGTCTGTCAGTGGTGCCAACCAGGCGAGGATTGCGTCGGCCGGTGGAATCCCTCCGCTGGTGGCGTTGCTGACGAGCGGCAGTGACGAGCACAAACTGAATGCAACCGAAGCGTTGAGGAATCTATCTGTCAATGGTGCCAACCAGGAGAAGATCACATCGGCTGGTGGTATCCCTCCGCTGGTGGCGTTGCTGAAGAGTGGCAGTGAGGGACAGAAAATGAATGCCGCCGGAGCGTTGAGGAATCTATCTGTCGATGATGCCAACCAGGAGGGGTCGTGTCGGCTGGTGGTATCCCGGGATGGTCGACTTTTGTTGGCAATTGGGGACAGAAGAAAAATACCGCTGGATCCTTGAGGAATGAATTCGCTAATGGTGTTAACCTGGGAATGATCGCGGCAGCTGGTGGTATCACTCCGCTGGTCGCATTGCTGACGAGTGGCAGTGACGAACAGAAAGAGTACGCAGCCGTAGCGTTAAGGAACCTATCGAACAATGGAGCCAACATGGATGAAATCCCGTCAGCTGGAGGAATCCCGCCGCTAGTGGAGTTTCTGACGAGTGGCAGTGACGAACAGAAAGCGAGTGCCTCCAAAAGGTTGAAGAATCTATCTGTCAAAAATGCCAACCAGGAGAAGATCACGTGCGCTGGTGGAATCACCCCGCTGGTGGTGTTAGTGACAAGTGGTAGCGGCGAACAAAAAACGTCTGCCACCGCAGTATTGAGGAATCTATCTGCCAATGGTGCCAACCAGGGGAAGATCGCGTCAGCTGGTGGTATCCCTCCGCTCGTAGCGCTGATGTCGAGTGGCAGTGACGAGCATAAAACGTATGCTGCCGAAGCGTTGAGGTATCTATCCGTCGATGGTCCCAACCAGGAGAATATTGTGTCGGCTCGTGGTATCCAGTCGCTGGTGGCGTTGCTGACGAGTGGCAATGACGAGCAAAAAGCGAATGCCGCCGGAGCGTTAAAGAATCTGTCCGTCAGTGGTGCCAACCAGGCGAGGATTGCGTCGGCCGGTGGAATCCCTCCGCTGGTGGTATTGCTGACGAGCGGCAGCGACGAGCACAAACTGAATGCAGCCGAAGCGTTGAGGAATCTATCTGTCAATGGTGCCAACCAGGAGAAGATCACATCGGCTGGTGGTATCCCTCCGCTGGTGGCGTTGCTGAAGAGTGGCAGTGAGGGACAGAAAATGAATGCCGCCGGAGCGTTGAGGAATCTATCTGTCAATGATGCCAACCAGGAGAGGGTCGTGTCGGCTGGTGGTATCCCGGGATGGTCGACTTTTGTTGGCAATTGGGGACAGAAGAAAAATACCGCTGGATCCTTGAGGAATGAATTCGCTAATGGTGTTAACCTGGGAATGATCGCGGCAGCTGGTGGTATCACTCCGCTGGTCGCATTGCTGACGAGTGGCAGTGACGAACAGAAAGAGTACGCAGCCGTAGCGTTAAGGAACCTATCGAACAATGGAGCCAACATGGATGAAATCCCGTCAGCTGGAGGAATCCCGCCGCTAGTGGAGTTTCTGACGAGTGGCAGTGACGAACAGAAAGCGAGTGCCTCCAAAAGGTTGAAGAATCTATCTGTCAAAAATGCCAACCAGGAGAAGATCACGTGCGCTGGTGGAATCACCCCGCTGGTGGTGTTAGTGACAAGTGGTAGCGGCGAACAAAAAACGTCTGCCACCGAAGTATTGAGGAATCTATCTGCCAATGGTGCCAACCAGGGGAAGATCGCGTCAGCTGGTGGTATCCCTCCGCTCGTAGCGCTGATGTCGAGTGGCAGTGACGAGCATAAAACGTATGCTGCCGAAGCGTTGAGGAATCTATCCGTCGATGGTCCCAACCAGGAGAATATTGTGTCGGCTCGTGGTATCCAGTCGCTGGTGGCGTTGCTGACGAGTGGCAATGACGAGCAAAAAGCGAATGCCGCCGGAGCGTTAAAGAATCTGTCCGTCAGTGGTGCCAACCAGGTGAGGATTGCGTCGGCCGGTGGAATCCCTCCGCTGGTGGTATTGCTGACGAGCGGCAGCGACGAGCACAAACTGAATGCAGCCGAAGCGTTGATAATCTATCCGTGGATGGTGCCAACCAGGATAAGATCGCGTCAGCTGGTGGTATTCCTCCGCTGGTGGAGTTGCTGAAGAGTGACTGTGACGAACACAAAGTGAATGCCGCCGAAGCGTTGAGAAATATTGCAGTCAATGGTGTTAATCGGGAGAAGATCGCGTCGGCTGGTGACATCTTTTCGATGATAGCACGGGTGACAAGAGACAACGAAGCAAGGAAAGCGAATGCCGTTGGAATGTTGCGAAATCTACCAGCGAATGGTGCCAACGTGGAGCAGATCGCGTCGGCCGATGGTATCTCGTCGATAATGGCGTTGGTGATGTGTGGGAGCGACGAACAGAAAGAGGAGGCCATCAGCATGTTGTGGAATCTGGCCTTTGAAAAACCTGGAATTCAAGACCTCATTGTGGCCCAGAGTGGAGTAGTTGATCAGCTTGTCAAGTTTGTACATGAAGGTACTGAACCTCTGGGAGAAAATGCGGCGGGTGTATTGGGATTTCTGGCGTCACATCTGCCTAGTGATGTGAAGATGAAAGTTGCTACTCAGGGTGGAATCAAAGCGTTGATTTTGTTCATCATCAAACCTCAAAACGCAAAGTGGATTCATGAAGGGCTTATAGCTCTTCAAGGGTTCTGTACTGATGGTAATGATACCATCCGAGCAACTCTGAAGAACTTCGATGGGGTCGAGACTCGTGAGTACGATACGCGAAAGTGGCAACGAAAGAAACAAAAGGTTAGCTGACCAGATTCTCGAGTGGCTAGAGGGCGACTTCACGGGTCTCTCGGAGCTGTGCCAGCACATGGGTGAAGCTGAGCCCTTGTGCACTCATGTGATGAAGCGAATAAAAACCCTTCAGGATAGTGGTGTTGACGCAGTCGGTGCGGCACGAACTCGACTACGTGCCCTTCTAGTCATGAATGGAGATAAGTCGATGATGGTCCGGATCTCAAGCGCACGGTCGCTATCTGAAACGTTAGCAGATTTGCACCGGGAAATTGACTTACATGAGCCCGAAGATCTCAGGGGAAAGGTGGAGCTCACAGTGGAAACTTGATAAAAGCACAATGATGCGAAATCTGTTTGCGACTGGCATCCCACTGCTGACAAATAGTCTTGGAGATACCGCTGCTCAGGAGGAAGCCCTCATGCTGCTTGTTCATGAGGTTAAGCAGAAGAATTCCTACACGACGGAACAGCGAGACTTCCTGCAAGAACTTCTGAATCGTCTTGCCGGTTTCTCATCGCTGGGCATCCCAGTCGACGAGAAGTGGTTCATTCCGCGCACCGACGTCGAGGTGGACGACGAGTCCTTCAACGGCGGGGCTTTTGGCCAAGTTTACTACGGGAAGTATATGAACGCTGAGGTCGTTGTCAAGAGCGTCGACATCAAGTCGGAAAACGATCGAAAGGACTTTCTGCGGGAGGTGAAAGTTTGGCACGAAGCCAGCAGCCATCCCAACGTTGCCCAGCTCTACGGAGCATGCCACGTTGGCGAGCCGTGCTTCATGGTGTGCAAATACATTTCCGGTGGCTCGTTACGTGGATATCTCTACAAGCAACAAAAACTCGGTCGATACTGTGCTTGGCGGGTATTGCTCGGTGTGACCCGTGGGTTGCAACTTCTGCATAGCAAAGGCATCATCCATGCAGATCTCAAGGGCGACAACATCCTGGTAGAGGGGGGTGAACGCAGCCGCTTGTCAAACCTTCGTGATCGCTAACAACACACCAGTGGACGTCAAATTCTCGTGGAAGATCCACCCGTTAGTCGAGGAAGGGCGCGCCGAGAGTGTGAGTGGAGGCAAGGACAACGCCATGGTCTTGTCGCTCTCGTCTGGATCCACTCCACCATTTCGGATCTCCTCGGAAACCGGTGTATTCGCTCTATCGTCGTCGAAGGAGTTCATTGTCGAGTCTTGCCTATGGAGGCGCGTACGTACGCGTACGAGGCGACGCTAATGATCAACGATGTTAACATTTGGTGAGGTATATTGTGTTACTGATCCCGAAGGATTGAATTCTAATAACCATTCCAGCTAGACGAGCGTCTTAGCCGGTTGCAAGCGACTCACTTGACTTTCTCCTCGCTCACCACTCTTTCATCAAGCAGGTATCTGTTGGTATCCACCTGACATGCAGTCAGGCCAACTGCATCATCCATTTTCCTTCCGTCGTCGGTGTTGCCTGGACTTTGGCCCGCCCGTGACGCTTCTGTTCGCATTCTCTCCACTTCTTCTGCCTCATTAGGAGGCAGAGCTCGAGATATCTCTTGATGTCCTGTAGACAGCGCTCAGCCGTTTTGGCTACCTTCCTTTCGACTTGGTCGATCATCGCCGGGTCCGAAAACCGTTTCAATTCTCTTCTCTTCTTCAGCCTCATTGCCGTCTTCACCACCACGCATGTTGAACCAGGGCCACACGCGAGGGGAATCTAAGATGGTTGCGGTCTTCACCGTTTGAGCTGTGCTCACTTGTGCTCTTCTCTTCTCTTCAGCTCCCTGCTCTCCTCTTCTCTCTCTTCAGCTATCCGCTCTCCCCTTCTCTCTTCAGCTATCCGCTCTCCTCTTCTCTCTCTCCAGCTTCGCCATCGTCTTCATCGCCATGCATCCTGACTCAGGGTCCTGCGCTGCGTCTCAGGATTCCTGAGACGCAGCGCAGGACAGGACAGGAGGGAAGCCCACACCGGATGGTACGATCTTCGACACGACGCTCACCATCGGGTTGCCTTCATCTTGAAGGCTGACATGTTGCAGCTTGGTCACGGGCGTCACACCGCGAGCTGTACGGGGCTCTGTGGCCCTGAGCCGGCACACTGGGTGTACCGGCAGCAGGTCTTTCTCTCGTGCATTGCACCGCCATCGCCTTGCTCTTCCTGGGCCCCACGAGGGGATTCCCCCCAGGAAGGCCGAAGGTATTGAGACCTTCGGAAGCGACCCTTGAGCTCGACCAGTCGTTTTCGGGAATCGATGATCAAGATGTTCCAGCGTGCAGCATGCCTGGGCCAGGTCAGATGGCGCATCTCAAGGCTGCGTTTGAAGCACGAGATGACGCTCCCGTGAGTCCACGAGCAGCCGCTAAAGCTGCAGCGAGGAAGTTGAAGGATGCAATGCCAGGCTTCTCGATACAACTTCGCGGCCGTGGAAGACTGGGAAGCTTCACGATTCTCCCGGTGCGTTGTGATTCTTGGATTCCTCTTGCAGACGACGGCTTGCAACGAGCAGGAAATGACGGCAGTGAAGATGCGCAGTTACTACTACGTACGCGACGGTTGTGCTACTGAAGAACCAATGCGACGCACGAGTCTCGTTACGATGGGACCTTGGACGACTCCGACATCGGCATTTGGCTCAGGATGGCGGTCCTGCATCGTCGACACTTCCTTCCGCAACGAAGGGTAAACCCCCGAGTTTCGAGTTGTCTCTCGTTCCGAAGTTAGGAGAGCTGGAGCCTCTAGGTCAACAGCGCGTCGAGCTGACGTTGACTCCGTTGTGCACGGGTGCATTGTCGCTTAGTGTGCCGTGCCGAATCGTTGCGCCGAACGATACGAACGACCCTCAAGCTCCTCACTTTGAGCGGTGGCTGCTTCTTGAGGGCCGCGTCGCTGGCGCAGAGATCGAGACCATCTCGCCGGAGGTCGATTATTTCGGTCTCGTGTTGGTTGGTGCCAGCGCAGAATCGTTCATCACGATCCGGAACCCATCGCGTTGTGTGCCTACGCATTGGAGATTTTTACACTTGGAGGGGTCTCCAGCAGGTGGGGAAGTGGCAGCTACTCAACATCAACACGCAGCACAATCCTCCATTGGGACCAAACTTCGACGATCGAGCTCCAAGGAATCTGTAGCGTCTAGGTATTCAGCGATTTCTTCCAGTTCAGGCAACGAGACGGAGCGGAGTCTCTTCACTTCGCGGGAAATTCTTCCTCGCGCAACTGTAGCGTTCGCGCCGGAAAGTGGAGAGCTCGCACCAGGTGAATCGTTCATTGTGAAGACTACCTGCATGGCGGAGTCGCTTCCACAACGATTTCGCGGTCTTTTCAGCTGTCAGGCCGCTCCGGAGCGCAAGTTCTTCGGAGCCAGCACTGCCGTGGCGCATACAGCCGTGTCTGCCCGTGCTGAAATCCAATGCCCCAATATATTCCTGTCCACCACGCGGCTGCCTCTAGGGACAACGTACATTGGCGTGGAGGTCCACCGTACCATTGAACTTGTGAACGTTTTCAACCTTTCCAACCTCGAGGCAGTGTTTAAGTTCGCGGAACCTGAAGGCGCTTCGAGGGCGTATACAGTCACGTTCTCGCCGAAGCAAGGCACAATCCACTCCAAAGAGAGGCTCGAGGTTACTGTGAACTACACTCCACGCCAAGTAGGACGGTTCACCGTGGTTCTTGATTGCAGTGTACGGGGCTTACCCGCCACACTTGGCTTCGAAGTCCCTAGTAACCACAAGGGACTTGTCCTCTCGTTCGAACTGGTTCAAGCTCCGACGTCTACGAAGCTTTCATCACGGAGAGAAGGATGACCGACGGAGATTTGTCTGCCCAAGTCATCGAAGGAAATTGCGCTGGATCGTGGCATCCCTCTCTCCGACTGCGACTTGGAGACAGAAACAAACCCACTCAGTAGCGTCCCGAAGCTAGCGTTTGGGGATAGCGTACCACTCGGCGAGAGTGCGTTGGAATTGTTTGATGATGACACTATTCACCGACAGGTTCTTCAGTACTTGCACCGCAATCACTTTCTGCTTGGCGTTCCCGTCTTTCACCAGTGCCACCAGTGGAGGAATTCCTCCAGCCCTTGTGATCTTCTCCTTGACGTTGCAATGAGCCGCTAGACTCCACCCCGCCAGGGCTGCTGCGTACCACTTCAGCACCTCGTTTAAACCGCCCGCCCATGCCACGAGTAGAAAAAAACACCAAACAAAAGCGGTCTCCCGATTCCTGCCGTCACGTGGCGATAAATTCCATGCCACAATGGTTGCTGCAGACCATATCACCATATCGTTCGCGCGAAGTACCCACGCCACAAGTATCAAGAGACCCGCACGGTGTCTGCAACGCACGCGCCCGTCAGCATGAAGCCTTGGTTCGTCGACAAAAGCATCAAAGTACCTGCAACTCTTTGTTTATGTTCATCATTTCCGTTTCTCACCAACTCCACCAGTAGCGGGATACCACCAGCCGAAGCCATTTTCTCCTCGTTGACATCGCTGAATGATAGATTCCACAACACTCCAGCGGCCTTCTCTTTCTGGAGATCGTTCCCACTTCTCACTAACGCCACCAGCGGCGGGATTCCAACCGGCAGACGCGATCTTCTCTTCGTTGGCAGCATTGACTAATAGATTCCACAACGCCTCAGTGGCATTCTCCTTCTGGACGTCGTTCCAATTTCTCTCCAACTTCACTAGCGGCGGGATTCCACCAGCCGACGCGATCTTCTTCTGGTTGGCAGCATTGTTTGATAGATCGTACAACGCTGCAGTGGCCTTCTCCTTCTGCGTGTCATTGCCACTCCTCACCAACTCCACCAGCGATGATAAATCACCAGAATAGGCCTGCCCCATCGCCGTCGCCTCTTCTTGGACTTCTTGGACTCGTGGCACCTTTGGAACTAAGCTTCTGCGTAGCGCACACACCCTGCAGTAAATTGCTGTACGGAGGCGCAGGGTTCAAAGCTTAGCAGGAAGCTGCAGTTCAGCTTCCTGCTGAGCTTAGAGATTCGATGCGCCTTTCACAGGTTCTTACGCGTTTCAACAACTGGTCCAAGACGTAGCTGACGTGGCATTGAAAGCAGGCTCACTTCGTGCCAGATTTTCACCTCCCGCAGAAAGTCCGTTCGACCGCCTTCATATACTTCCCGTAGTAGACTTTCCCATAAGCCCCGCCGTTGAACGACTCGTCTTCCACCTCGGCGTCGGTGCGCGGAAAGAACACTCGTGACGGAGGCATTGAAGAGGGTGAGCCGACTGATGAAAAGCAAGAAGAGCCACAAGATGAACGAGTTCAAGATGGAAAAGAGGCGGCACTCAAGTCATCGCGTGCAGTATTACGAAAACTGGAAGAGAATCCATTCGTGGCACTTGCTCAGGCTCGCAAGGACGCGATCCAGCGAGAGCTGGAGGACAAGCACGAGCGAGCACGGAACTTGCTCAAGTTCATGGAGGTTCGACAGCAACAAGCAGCTGAAGCGGACGCTCGGATCGCAGAGGAATTGAGTCAACGCGGCTTGGCGATCAAGGCGCAGATTCCAGTGGGGCCCACGCACTTACGTCTTGATGATCAGGAGCTACGTGCTGCGCGAGATGGCGGTGCGGACTTTGGCGAGTTTGCCGACTCGCTGCTGCATGCAAAGACGATGGTGGTGGAGTATGAGCAACGAAGACAAGAGGCCAGCGGAAACGTCAAACGAATGCTGACGACGCCCTCGATACGAACGGCGGCTGGCGAGGAAAGCAGCGAAAGTGGAGAGCACGTCGGGTATCTGGACACGACCATGTCGTCCTCCATACGGACGGAAGCCACGCTCCAGCAGCACAAGAATCACATTACTGGCGTCAAGATCCCACACGCAGAGCAACGAGCTACTGCCAAGTCTCCTCGGAAAGATGACATGCACCAGAAGGAGAACAACGAACCAGACCTGGTTGCGACGACGTTGACTCCACTGTCGACGACGCTGTTGGAGCAGCTCCACCGAAGACAGCCATGGATGCGGTCGAGAAGAGGAAGAATATGGCCATCCTGGAACGAATGCAGACGAAGCTCGACTTCGTCAGGAACCCGAGGTTTGCAGTACCAGATCAAAGCACAAACAGCAAAGCAAAGCTGGACGAAGACCTTCCTGACCCTGCGAAGAGCAGCTTAAAGCCGTGTTTTGACATCGTGCCGAGGCCTCCGATCGTATTCACAGACTACGACATCGGTGGAATCTACGAGCAAGTCGTGTACGTAAGGAGCACAGGCTCACTGTCTCGTCGGGCGCGAATCCTCCCGCCTGGCTCAATCTTCTTCTCCATGGCCAGTGTTCGATTCCCAGAGGAGAGCGGCCTGGTCGGTCCAGATATGCACATCGAGCTCCGTCTTCGCTTACTCCAGACTCTCGAGCCGACTACAAAGACAGCTTCACCGTCCAGTACGAAACCGAGCAATCGGTTACCGCTGGATCAACGGGAACTCCGGGAGCTGCAGGTTCGGCGGAGATGGGGTGCCTTTAATGGCCCATCGAGAGCCGCCGGAGCTGACGTTGCCGTTGCTAGTTTGCGCTCAGAACACGCTTGTCGGAGGACGATCAGCAGCGCCACTGGTGTGCAAGAACCTTGGAGGGAAAGCTCGGTTTTGGCTGCTAAGTGAGCCAGCGTGGTCTCGACTGGAACGTCTGCAGGTTGCAAGTCATGGCCTCTCTCCTACACGAAGTGCAGTTGATATGTTGGGCGGTGACTACACACTTGGGAGCGCAAAGGACGTCGGTCGTTTCCGAGTGACGCCGAATTCAATGGAGCTGGAGAAGGGCGAGAGCGTGACTTTCGACCTCGTGTGAGAGCAGCGAGAGCGCTTCGTCATGGTGTGTGACAACTGCCTCGTTCGCGTCTTCCAGATCGTTGGACGTGGCTGTCAGGTGGATATCGCTGCGGTGCGAGTGAACGACGCGCTCATCGGCACGACCATTACCGAGATGGGTCCTCTAGATCGAGTTTTCTTCCCGGATGAAGTTCTCGTGAACGCAGCCGCTTGTCAAACCTTCGTGATCGCTAACGACACACCAGTGGACGTCAAATTCTCGTGGAAGATCCACCCGTTAGTCGATGAAGGGCGCACCGAGAGTGTGAGTGGAGGCAAGGACAACGCCATGGTCTTGTCGCTCTCGTCTGGATCCACTCCACCATTTCGGATCTCCCCGGAAACCGGTGTATTCGCACTATCGTCGTCGAAAGAGTTCATCGTCGAGTTCTTGCCTGTGGAGGCTCGTACGTACGCGTACCAGGCGACGCTATGATCAACGATGTTCCAGCCTGCAGCATGCCTGGACCAGGTCAGATGGCGCATCTCAAGGCTGCGTTTGAAGCACGAGATGACGCTCCCTTGAGCCCACGAGCAGCCGCTAAAGCTGCAGCGAGGAAGTTGAAGGACGCAATGCCAAGCTTCTCGATACAACTCGCGGTCGTGGAAGACTGGGGAGCTTCACGATTCTCCCGACCCTTTGTGGTTCTTGGATTCCTCTTGCAGACGACGGCTTGCAACAACCAGGAAATGACGGCAATGAAGATGCGCAGTTACTACTGCCACAACGAAGGTAATCGACGGTTGTGCTACTGAAGAACCAAAACGACGCACGAGTCGCGTTCCGATGGGACCTTGGACGGCTTCGACAATGGCATTTGGCTCAGGATGGCGGTCCTGCATCGTCGACACTTACTTCAGCAACGAAGGGTAAACCCCCGAGTTTCGAGTTGTCTCTCGTTCCGAAGTTAGGTGAGCTGGAGCCTCTGGGTCAACAGCGTGTCGAGCTGACGTTCACTCCGTTGTGCACGTGTGCATTGTCGCTTAGTGTGCCGTGCCGAGTCGTTGCGCCGAACGATACGAACGACCCTCAAGCTCCTCACTTTGAGCGGTGGCTGCTTCTTGAGGGCCGCGTCGCTGGCGCAGAGATCGAGACCATCTCGCCGGAGGTCGATTTCGGTCTCGTGTTGGTTGGTGCCAGCGCAGAATCGTTCATCACGATCCGGAACCCATCGCGTTGTGTGCCTACGCATTGGAGATTTTTACACTTGGAGGGGTCTCCAGCAGGTGGGGAAGTGGCAGCTACTCAACATCAACACGCAGCACAATCCTCCATTGGGACCAAACTTCGACGATCGAGCTCCAAGGAATCTGTAGCGTCTAGGCATTCAGCGATTTCTTCCAGTTCAGGCAACGAGACGGAGCGGAGTCTCTTCACTTCGCGGGAAATTCTTCCTCGCGCAACTGTAGCGTTCGCGCCGGAAAGTGGAGAGCTCGCACTAGCGGAATCGTTCATTGTGAAGGCTACCTGCATGGCGGGGTCGCTTCCACAACGATTTCGCGGTCTTTTCAGCTGTCAGGCCGCTCCGGAGCGCAAGTTCTTCGGAGCCAGCACTGCCGTGGCGCATACAGCCGTGTCTGCCCGTGCTGAAATCCAATGCCCCAATATATTCCTGTCCACCACGCGGCTGCCTCTAGGGACAACGTACATTGGCGTGGAGGTCCACCGTACCATTGAACTTGTGAACGTTTTCAACCTTTCCAACCTCGAGGCTGCGTTCAAGTTCGCGGAGCCTGAAGGCGCTTCGAGGGCGTATACAGTCACGTTCTCGCCGAAGCAAGGCACGATCCACTCCAAAGAGAGGTCGTGGTTACAGTAAACTACACCCCACGATAAGTAGGACGATTCACCGTGGTTCTTGCGTGCAGTGTACGGGGCTTACCGGCTCCCCTTAGCTTCGAAGTCCCCAGTAACCACAAGGGACTTGTACTCTCGTACGAACTGGTTCAAGCTCCGACGTCTACGAAGCTTTCGTCACGGAGAGAAGGACGACGGACGGATACTTCTCTGCCCAAGTCACCGAAGGAAATCGCTCTGGAGCGTGGCATCCCTCTCTCCGACTGCGACCTGGAGCCAGAAACAAACCCACTCAGTAGCGTTCCGAAGCTAGCGTTTGGGAATAACGTTCCGCTTGGCGCGAGGCGAGCGGTGTGTCTCCTCATTCGGAACTTCAGTGGCATTGAAACTGTTGTGGATCTGGAAGCGAAGAACTTCCCTGCCGCGGCTGTGAATCCGTCGACAACTGGGAGCTTATTGCGTCAAGACAACACGCAATCCCCCACATCACCAAGTAAAAGCCGACACAGAGGCAGACTCGCTCTCCCCAAAAGCGCGAGATCTCTCGGCTCTACCAAGACGGGATCGTTCAGAGCTAGCGCCACTACTCAAGACAAACTCGTCAAGCTTCGCCTTTCAAACGCAAAATACAATGGGAATCGCTTCCAGTTCGATGGGCGAGCATATCGCGTGGAGAAATGCCGACGACCGGCAGATCCTAAGCGGGCTACTCGACTGTTGTGCTACTGAAGAATCACCGATGGTCATACTGCTAAATCACTCATCTGAACGACACAATGTTTAAATGCAAACTACTGTCATGGAAACAAGAAAAATCGCTCCAAACAAACAAAACTCACACTAAGATGAAGTCTGTGAAACTGCGAGGCTTGAACAGCCATCGCATACTTAGAACACTGCGAAAATTCTGCTTACTAGCAACATGTACACACTACTGAGCAAGGTGAACAGGTTTTCCCCTTCAACCAGAAGGTCTTCCTGACTAACCGAACAGTCAAAATTTACAAAACAGAGCACAACTGCCACACGGAAAATATAACACAATAAGTGCCGAGCTCTACTAGCTGTAATCTGAGCCAGCCTTAAGGCAACTACATCGCAGCGCACATTCCGCGTTGGCTGGTGGAATCTTGCCGCTGGTGGAGTTGGTGAGAAGTGGGAATGACGTGCAGAAAGAGAAGGCCGCCGGGGCGTTGTGGGATCTAGCTGACAATTCTGACAACAAGGAGAAGATCGCATTGGCTGGTGGAATCCCGCCGCTGGTGGAGTTGGTGAGAAGTGGGAATGACGAGCAGAAAGTGAATGCCTCCGGAGCGTTGAGGAATCTAGCTCTTCAAAACACTGAACTCCGGGATCTCGTTGTTGCCGAGCGTGGAGCTGTTGATCAGCTGGTTAATCTCGCATCGGTAGGTACTCGACCTCAGCGGGAACTTGCAGCAGGGGTATTGGGATTTCTGGCGTCACATCTGCCTAGCGAAGTGAAGATGAAAGTCGCCACTGAGGGTGGAATCGAGACGCTCCTTTTGTGGATGATCAGGCCTGAAAATGCTGAGTCAATTCATGAAGGGCTCATCGCTATTCAAGGCTTCTGTACTGATGGTAATGATACCATCCGAGCAACTGTGAAGAGCTTGGATGGAGAAATGACGCTGACTTCGATACGCGGAAGTGGCAACGAAAGGAACAAGAAGCTAGCTGATCAGATTCTCGAGTGGCTCGAGGGAGACTTCACGGGTCTATTAGAGAAGTGTCATCGCATGGGTGAAGCTGAGCCTTTGTGCTCTCATCTGATGGAGCGAATCAAAGCGCTTCAGGACAGTGGTGTTAACTCAGTCAATGCGGTGCGAACTCGACTACGAGCTGTTCTAGTCACGAATGGAGATGAGCCGATGATTGTCAGGATCTTAAGCGCGCGCTCGCTGTCTGAAATGCTGGCAGATTTGCACCGGGAAGTTGACCTACTGCAGTCCGAAACCTCAAGGGAAGTGTGGCGCTCGCAGTGGGAACTGGATAAAAGCGCAATGATGCAGAAGCTGTTTGATGTTGACATCCCAACACTGATTAATAGCCTTTGTGGAGACGCCGCTGCTCAACACGAAGCCCTCATGCTACTTGTTCATGAGGTGAAGCAGAACAAAAGTGACTACACCCAGCCACAGCGCGGATTCCTGAATCTAATTCTGAGTCGTCTTGCCGGCTTCTCGTCGGGGGAATCCCACCTGAGGAGAACTGGTTTATTCCTCGCACCGACGTCCCGTTTGATGCCGTGCCATTCAACCATGGATCATTTGGTAAAGTCTACCATGGGGAGTATATGAACGCTGACGTCGTGATCAAGTGCGTCGAGATCAAGACAGAAAGCGATCGAGAGGACTTCCTGCGTGAGGTTGACGTTTGGCATAAAAGCAGACACCCTAACATTGTGCCATTGTTTGGTGCATGCCATGCTGGGGAGCCGTGCTTCATGGTGTGCAAGTACATCGCTGGTGGATCACTTCCTCTCTATCTCTACCGGCACAAGAACGAGCGCCGACTGAAAGCATGGAGAGCGCTACTAGACGTAACGCATGGGCTACAGCTTCTTCACAACAAAGGCTTCGTCCACGGCGATCTCAAGGGCGACAGCATACTCGTAGAGGCGGATACTGCTATGCTTACCGACTTCGGCATGAGTTTTTTCGGATCGGGATCCCAACCTCAGTTTGATAACTTGGGCGCTCTTCACTGGCGCGCACCAGAGTTCATCGCGTCTAAGAAAGCATCCTTCGAGGCGGATGTGTATTCGTTAGGTATGTGCATCATCGAGGCCGTGACGGGTAAGCTTCCATGGGGAACTATTCCTGATCTCGCTGTGAAGGTGCACCTGAAAGCTAAAAAGCTTCCGAGACAACCAAAGTCCATGTCAGACGACGAATGGGCATTGGTGCGTGCCATGTGCGACTTCGAGCCATCGAAGAGAATGAAGCTTGCACAAGTGGAAAAGCGTATTCGCAAGTTTGCCGACATGGAAGAAGAGAAAGAAGCGGATTGCATGGAAACTGCTCGAGCAGCCAGCTGAACGTTCCCGTGGTGTTGAGTACTTCAGCAAGTCGTTCCTGTATCCAGCAACGCCCAGCCCGGCGGTGTGCCCTCCGCAAGTGAGCGTGTGCTCGTTTTGACTGTTTGCCACAACTTCTGGCTGAAGTTGCTCAACACGTTCCCAGGGTTGTCAAACGCGTTCGTTGGGGGCGGACTTCTCAAGAGACTGTGTGAGTCGTTGTGGACGCCTTTCCAGCTTGAATTTCAGTTCCTCCAGTCAGTGACGAATTGGCTTTTAAAGCACTTGAAGATCGCACTTGCACATTGCAGAGCTCATGACGTGGTCAGCTCCAACCAGAAAGATCCTGACGAGCACTACTGCTACGCGTCGTCCCCAAGTCTACTCGTAGTGCAGCTTCACTTTTTCTCGGACTGTATATTGTGTTGAACCCGACATTTGTTTCTCTCCCCCTCTCACTAGTAGCAAAACCAAGTATTTATCCACGCTTACGCTCCCTTTCGCCTTGTGTGCGTCTTCTTGTGCATCAGCTCCGCCATCTTGACCTCGTTAACTATGCGGCGCTTCTGGGCTCGCAGCTCAGTCTCCTCTCTCCTGTTGCTCCGCTTTCGCGGGCAGTTCCGCTCTCGCTCTGCTTCTTGCCTCTTCTTCCGGCAACTAATTCGCCAAGGCAGTGTTAATATCCATCACTGCAGAGAACTGGGGCCACTCAGCGTTGTCCTTCAGGCTCGGAAAGCACAGAAGTCCCGACATACCATGGACGGAAAGCGTTCAAGATTCGCAGTAAAGAGCACAAGATTTCTCTCCGACTATCAAATAAAAAATACTTCAAGTACTACGGTCATTTACTTGGTCTCGAGGCGGCAAAGGTTGAAAAGATAGCCCCAAGGACAGCAACAACGCAATATTGTCAGATGGATGGACCTATCTCGAAATTTGTGTATGACCTTCATGTTTGGGGTTGTTTTACTCCCTAGTGGTCTTTTCGAGTTTATTATTTGTGTGTACTCAAAAATAATAAACTCGTTTTGAGTTTCTGGATGAGTTTGAATCGTACAGACAAGATTGAGAGGTGGGGTTCTTGTGTCTAAGTTCAATTGCTAGTCTGTGGTCGACAGAGGCATTGCTTGTATGTCTTGTGTGCATTTTAACGTGAGTTTATATATTTGCACTGCAGGTGGAGTTGCTTTGTTGTGCTTTTCAACTGATCTCTGTATTATTTTCACTTCAGAAGACGTGGGAATTTTGTAACTTTAGCAGCAAGAGCTACAGCAGCTTGATATCATCGGTTGCAATACATCTTGTCCACTATTAGTGCGCGGCTTACATCTTTGGAGGTGTTGTTTTCTCTCCTAGCGGCCAATCAATGTGATTTTCGTTTCTACAGTTTGCTTTATCGCATGCGCTAGCGGAAAACATGCATGGTGAATCCATTAAGTGATGAAGTTCGTCCAGCTAAGAGTTAACAGGGGTTGCGTAATAGCGTCACTTTCTGTGTGTTTTCATGCATTTCAGGAGTTGTTTGTCATACCCCTTACCATAATGCATTCGTTTTTAGCATTTCGTTGAGCTTACTTGATTAAGCCTTATCGGCCTTTGCAACAGTGGCTTTTTGTGCTTGTCTTGTACTACGTAGTATATTGAAGCATTCATGACACTTTATACGTTTGGTTGTTGTGCATATTGTGAAAGAATTGCGCTTTTGGCATAGGCTTTGTGTGTTGTTGTGAAAGTTGTACGCTTTGACAGAGGCTTTGTTCGTTTTTGTGTTTGTGCTTGTCATGATGCAGCTTTTAGCTATGCAAAGTCCATCTAGGACGAGTTTGTTTGAGAGTGCTCTTTTCTTTGTGGTAGCTCTTCGAAGTAAGATATGGCAGCGCTTTGATTGCACGCGCAGCGGCTCATTGGCTTGCGCTGTAGAACTCCTACGTTGTGCACTAGAACATGAAGAGTGCTTGCCTCCCACGTAGGAGGCCTTACAGCAGCATGGCTTTAATGCAGCGCTTATAGCGCGGAGTCCAGGGATCGTGGCCTTCTGGCTCGAAGGGTGGTGCATGGCAGAATTTGTGTAGTGCAGCAGCTCTGTGGCTTGCGCAGCAGGCAGCGTGGCCAGCGTTCAAGGGCACCGCATCATGGATGGTGTGGCCTTAGCTCGGCTTTGTGGCCGGCGTCTCAGCAGTGTAGCTGGCATTGGCTTAGTGCTCGGCGTCGTGGCCGGCATGGCTAATTCTTCGGCATCATGGCCAGCTTAGCCAGGCAGCAGTGCTGCACGTGAGGCGCTGCAGCTCTTTGGCTCTACGCTCAGTTATCATGGCCTCTGGGCGAAGGTGCGGTGGCGTGGCGTCCGTCTTGCGGTGTCGTGGCATCCGTCGAGCAGCTTCGTCCACGGTGGCTTGGCACTTGGTATCGTCGCTTGAGCCTTCTCGTCAGCGAAGGGCTTATAACCTGTTTAAGTATGGGATTTGCAGAGGATTAGGCGCGTTCTTATTTAAAACCTGCAGGCAGGCCCACAACCCTACCCTATCCCTATTTTGGCCAGGGACTTCGACCGAGGGGTGGACGACATCTAAGCCCTCCCACATTACAATGGCGCTGACACCTTCTGTGGGGTTGCAGTCACTTCTCGCTTTGTAAGCAGTCATGGTAGCTAATTAGGACGAGGCAGGGGGAGGCAAGCAGCACTACTGGGTCAGCAGCACGCGGTTGACTGCCTGGATGTTAATCATCTCCCTGCAGGATACCGAGAGGTCATCCCTCCCAGGTCGAGCAACCTGTCCTGTGCTGAGACACGCGCCTGCAGGCCACAGACTAAATCGTGCCGAATTTTAACCAATGATGTGCCGTACAGTCCTACGGGCCTGCCTGCAGGCCGTATATAAGAACGCGCCTTAGGACAGCAGAAGGCAGTGCGAAGGCTGCTAGGTGGAAGTAGGAAATGGAGGTGTAGTTGGAGAGGACGGCCAGGTAGGTGCGAGAAGGTAAAAACCAAAGTGAGGACTTATGAGTCCGAGACGGAAGGGAGAGTAATTCTCCACCAACCAGTCCACTAAGTACGGTTATTGTAAGACTAAACTTATATGGGATGATGCTAACCAGTCTCACATCGGAGATGCTAACTTTGACATTCTGTAACTTGATTTTTGTAAGATTTCGTGATTACGCATTGTACTGTTTATGATTTATTATAAAATACGGTGCATTCACGGTTGAACTTGTGCAAAAGGGCACAAAATGCGCCCTTAAACTTTAAGGGCGCATTTTGTGTGAAAGCACCCCCTTTAAGTTAAAGGGGGTGCTTTCGCACCGGGTTTTAGAAAGCCTCTAAAAGGGCGGATTTTTTTTGCGCCCTTCTACCACGAAAGGGTTGCCACGAGTCCAAGAAGTCCAAGAGCGCGACGGCGATGGACGTTTTTTCTTCTTATGTGGAGCTGGTGAGAAGTGGGAACGACATACAGAAAGGGAATGCCGCCCTAGCATTGTGGAATCTAGCCACCCTTCCTAGCGAGCGGGGGAAGATCGCGTCGGCGGGTGGTATTCCTCCGCTCGTGGAGTTGGTGACAAGTGGCAACGACGTGCAGAAAGAAAATGCTGCCGGAGCGTTGGTCGTTATAGCTCAGTATGATGCCAACGAGGAGAAGATCGCGTCGGCTGGTGGAATTCCGCCGCTGGTGGAGCTGGTGAGAAGTGGCAACGACGTGCTGAAAGAGTATGCCGCCCGAGCGTTGTGGAGTCTATGAGTCAACGCTGCCAACAAGGAGAAGATCGCGTCGGCTGGTGGAATCCCGCCGCTCGTGGAGCTGGTGAGCAGTGGGAATGAGGCACAGAAGAAGATTGCCGCTGGAGTGTTGTGGAATCTCGCCCTTGACAACACGGAACTCCGGGATCTCATTGCTGCCCAGAGTGGAGTGTTGATCAGTTTGTCAATCTCGTATCGGAAGGTACTCAACCTCAGCGGGAAAATGCGGCAGGGGTGTTGGGATTTCTGGCCTCACATCTGCCTAGTGACGTCAAGGCAAAAGTCGCCACTCAGGGTGGAATCGAGGCGCTCCTTTTGTGGATCATCAGGCCTGAAAACGCAGAGTGGATTCATGAAGGACTCATAGCTCTTCGAGGCTTGTGTACTGATGGTAGTGATGCCGTCCGAGCAATTATGAAGAGCTTCGATGGGCACGTGACGCTGAGTTCGATACGCGAAAGCGGCAACGAAAGGAGCAAAGTGGTAGCTGATCAGATCCTCGAGTGGCTCGAGGGCGACTTCACGAAACTCGCGGAGATGTGTCAGCGCATGGGTGAAGCTGAGCCTTTGTGCTCTCATCTGATGGAGCGAATCAAAACGCTTCAGGACAGTGGTGTTGACTCAGTTGGTGCGGTGCGATCTCGACTACGAGCTGTTCTATTCACGAATGGAGATAAGCCGATGATTGTCAGGATCTTAAGCGCGCGCTCGCTGTCTGAAATGCTGGCAGATTTGCACCGGGAAGTTGACCTACTGCAGTCCGAAACCTCAAGGGAAGTGTGGCGCTCGCAGTGGGAACTGGATAAAAGCGCAATGATGCAGAAGCTGTTTGATGTTGACATACCCAAACTGATTAATAGACTGTGTGGAGACGCCGCTGCTCAACACGAAGCCCTCATGCTCCTTGTTCATGAGGTGGAGCAAAACAAGACTGCCTACACCAAGCAACAACGTGCGTTCCTGAAGGTAATTCTGAGTCGTCTTGCGGGTTTCTCATCGGAGGGTATCCCAGTTGACGAGAGGTGGTTCATTCCGCGCACCGACGTCCAGAATGGTGACGAGTCCTTCAGCGGCGGGGCTTTTGGTAAAGTTTACCACGGGAAATATATGAACGCTGACGTCGTCATCAAGTGCGTCGAGATCAAGTCGGAAAGCGATCGAACGGACTTTCTACGGGAAGTGGAAGTTTGGCATGAAAGCAGACACCCCAACATTGTGCCATTGTTCGGCGCATGCCACGTTGGTGATCCGTGCTTCATGGTGTGCAAGTATATCGCTGGCGGAACCCTTCCTGACTATCTGTACAACCAACAACCAGTTCTTCGATCACGTGTCTGGACGGCGCTGCTTGGGGTAGGTAACACATGGGCTTCAACTTCTTCACAGTAAAGACTTCGTCCATGGTGATCTCAAGGGCAGCAACATTCTGATGGAGGGTGATACTGCCATGCTCACCGACTTCGGCATGAGTTTTCACGGATCGGGACCGCAACCTCAGTTCGACAACTTGGGCTCAATTCGCTGGCGCGCACCGGAGTTCATCGCGACCAAGAAGGCATCTTTTGAGGCCGATGTGTATTCGCTTGGCATGTGCATCGTCGAGGCTGTGACGGGTAAACTTCCATGGGGAATGATTCCTGATCTCTCTGTCAAGTGGCACCTGGACAACAACAAGTTTGTGGCACAGCCCAAGTCCATGTCCGAAGACGAATGGACACTGGTGCGTGCGATGTGCGACTTCGATCCGTCGAAGAGGATGGCCCTTGCAGAAGTGGAGAAGCAAATTAGTGAGTTTGTCGAGGTGGAAGCTGAGAAAGAGGACGCCCGCAGCAAAAATGCTCGAGCAGCCAGCTGAATGTTCACTAGGTGCTGACTACTACAGGAAATCATATCTGTATCCTGCAACATGCAGCCCAGTGGTGTTCCCTCGCGCTTTGCAGAGCTCACGACGTGACCAGCTCTAATCAGAAGGATCCTGGTGAACACGGCAGCAACTCGTCGATCTCATAGTACAGCTTCTTCATTTCCAGACTTGATCCTTGCCGTGTCGTTTCTGTCTTCAGCCTTGCATAGCCCTCCACTCCAGTACGTTCATCCTCGGTTTGTTCGGCACGGATCTCATCGCTAGGGACTCCTTCGCGCTGGTAGACAGTTCTCTCGTCTGCGTGTTCTCCGCGGCGTCCAGCATCTATGCCTGAATACTGCCAAACTGCCTTGTGCGTCTTCTTCTGCATCAGCTCCACCATCTTAGTCTCATCAACCGCGCGCCACTTCTTGGTACGCAGCTCTGCCTGTCCATCCATACAACACAACCGACAAGTATTTACATCATTACAGAGCAACTGAAGCCTCTCAGTGTCGCTCCCTTCATCCTAGGGAAGTCCCGTAGTCAAGATCCGCAGTAACGAGCACAAGATTTCTTTCATGAATGCAGCGATTATCAAATTGCTGTTTACTTGGCCACAAGGAGGCAAAGTGAGACGGGAACTCCTTCGCTTCCAGATCGGCAAGAGTTTCGATACCACTGAAGTTTCGAATCTGGAGACACATCGCTCGCCTCTCGCCGAGCGGTACGCTACTAAGCGGGTTTGTTTCTGGCTCCAGGTCGCAGTCGGAGAGAGGGATGCCACGCTCCAGAGCGATTTCCTTCGGTGACTTGGGCAGAGAAGTATCCGTCCGTCGTCCTTCTCTCCGTGACGAAAGCTTCGTAGACGTCGGAGCTTGAACCAGTTCGTACGAGAGTACAAGTCCCTTGTGGTTACTGGTGACTTCGAAGCTAAGGGGAGCCGGTAAGCCCCGTACACTGCACGCAAGAACCACGGTGAATCGTCCTACTTATCGTGGGGTGTAGTTTACTGTAACCACGACCTCTCTTTGGAGTGGATCGTGCCTTGCTTCGGCGAGAACGTGACTGTATACGCCCTCGAAGCGCCTTCAGGCTCCGCGAACTTGAACGCAGCCTCGAGGTTGGAAAGGTTGAAAACGTTCACAAGTTCAATGGTACGGTGGACCTCCACGCCAATGTACGTTGTCCCTAGAGGCAGCCGCGTGGTGGACAGGAATATATTGGGGCATTGGATTTCAGCACGGGCAGACACGGCTGTATGCGCCACGGCAGTGCTGGCTCCGAAGAACTTGCGCTCCGGAGCGGCCTGACAGCTGAAAAGACCGCGAAATCGTTGTGGAAGCGACCCCGCCATGCAGGTAGTCTTCACAATGAACGATTCACCTGGTAAAAGCTGTCCACTTCCGGCGCACTTCCGGCGCAAAAGCTACAGTTGCGCGAGGCAGAATTTCCCGCGAAGTGAAGAGACTCCGCTCCGTCTCGTTGCCTGAACTCGACGAAATCGCTGAATGCCTAGACGCTACAGATTCCTTGGAGCTCGATCGTCGAAGTTTGGTCCCAATGGAGGATTGTGCTGCGTGTTGATGTTGAGTAGCTGCCACTTCCCCACCTGCTGGAGACCCCTCCAAGTGTAAAAATCTCCAATGCGTAGGCACACAACGCGATGGGTTCCGGATCGTGATGAACGATTCTGCGCTGGCACCAACCAACACGAGACCGAAATCGACCTCCGGCGAGATGGTCTCGATCTCTGCGCCAGCGACGCGGCCCTCAAGAAGCAGCCACCGCTCAAAGTGAGGAGCTTGAGGGTCGTTCGTATCGTTCGGCGCAACGACTCGGCACGGCACACTAAGCGACAATGCACACGTGCACAACGGAGTGAACGTCAGCTCGACACGCTGTTGACCCAGAGGCTCCAGCTCTCCTAACTTCGGAACGAGAGACAACTCGAAACTCGGGGGTTTACCCTTCGTTGCTGAAGTAGGTGTCAACGATGCAGGACCGCCATCCTGAGCCAAATGCCGTTGTCGAAGCCGTCCAAGGTCCCATCGGAACGCGACTCGTGCGTCGCTTTGGTTCTTCTGCAGCACAACCGCCGAGTACTTTCGTTGTGGCAGTAGCAACTGTGCAGCTTCACCGCCTTCATTTCCTGGTTGTTTCAAGCCGTCGTCTTCAAGAGGAATTCATGAACGACAAAGCGCCGAAAGAATCGTGAATCTTCCCAGTCTTCCACGACCGCGAAGTTGCATCGAGAAGCCTGGCATTGCGTCCTTCAACTTCCTCGCTGCAGCTTTAGCGGCTGCTCGTGGACTCAAGGGAGCGTCATCTCGTGCTTCAAACGCAGCCTTGAGATGCGCCATCTGACCTGGTCCAGGCATGCTGCAGGCTGGAACATCGTTGATCATAGCGTCGCCTGGTACGCGTACGTACGAGCCTCCACAGGCAAGAACTCGACGATGAACTCTTTCGACGACGATAGTGCGAATACACCGGTTTCCGGGGAGATCCGAAATGGTGGAGTGGATCCAGACGAGAGCGACAAGATGATGGCGTTGTCCTTGCCTCCACTCACACTCTCGGTGCGCCCTTCATCGACTAACGGGTGGATCTTCCACGAGAATTTGACGTCCACTGGTGTGTCGTTAGCGATCACGAAGGTTTGACAAGCGGCTGCGTTCACGAGAACTTCATCCGGGAAGAAAACTCGATCTAGAGGACCCATCTCGGTAATGGTCGTGCCGATGAGCGCGTCGTTCACTCGCACCGCAGCGATATCCACCTGACAGCCACGTCCAACGATCTGGAAGACGCGAACGAGGCAGTTGTCACACACCATGACGAAGCGCTCTCGCTGCTCTCACACGAGGTCGAAAGTCACGCTCTCGCCCTTCTCCAGCTCCATTGAATTCGGCGTCACTCGGAAACGACCGACGTCCTTTGCGCTCCCAAGTGTGTAGTCACCGCCCAACATATCAACTGCACTTCGTGTAGGAGAGAGGCCATGACTTGCAACCTGCAGACGTTCCAGTCGAGACCACGCTGGCTCACTTAGCAGCCAAAACCGAGCTTTCCCTCCAAGGTTCTTGCACACCAGTGGCGCTGCTGATCGTCCTCCGACAAGCGTGTTCTGAGCGCAAACTAGCAACGGCAACGTCAGCTCCGGCGGCTCTCGATGGGCCATTAAAGGCACCCCATCTCCGCCGAACCTGCAGCTCCCGGAGTTCCCGCTGATCCAGCGGTAACCGATTGCTCCGTTTCGTACTGGACGGTGAAGCTGTCTTTGTAGTCGGCTCGAGAGTCTGGAGCAAAGCGAAGACGCAACTCAATGTGCATTCCTGGAGCGACCAGGCCGCTGTCCTCTGGAAATCGAACACTGGCCATGGAGAAGAAGATTGAGCCAGGCGGGAGGATTCGCGCCCGACGAGACAGTGAGCCTGTGCTCCTTACGTACACGACTTGCTCGTAGATTCCACCGATGTCGTAGTCTGTGAATACGATCGGAGGCCTCGGCACGATGTCAAAACACGGCTTTAAGCTGCTCTTCGCAGGGTCAGGAAGGTCTTCGTCCAGCTTTGCTTTGCTGCTTGTGCTTTGATCCGGCACGGCAAACCTCGAATTCCTGACGTAGTCGAGCTTCGTCTGCATTCGTTCCAGGATGGCCATATTCTTCCTCTTCTCGACCGCATCCATGGCTGTCTTCGGTGGAGCTGCTCCAACAGCGTCGTCGACAGTGGAGTCAACGTCGTCGCAACCAGGTCTGGTTCGTTGTTCTCCTTCTGGTGCATGTCATCTTTCCGAGGAGACTTGGCAGTAGCTCGTTGCTCTGCGTGTGGGATCTTGACGCCAGTAATGTGATTCTTGTGCTGCTGGAGCGTGGCTTCCGTCCGTATGGAGGACGACATGGTCGTGTCCAGATACCCGACGTGCTCTCCACTTTCGCTGCTTTCCTCGCCAGCCGCCGTTCGTATCGAGGGCGTCGTCAGCATTCGTTTGACGTTTCCGCTGGCCTCTTGTCTTCGTTGCTCATACTCCACCACCATCGTCTTTGCATGCAGCAGCGAGTCGGCAAACTCGCCAAAGTCCGCACCGCCATCTCGCGCAGCACGTAGCTCCTGATCATCAAGACGTAAGTGCGTGGGCCCCACTGGAATCTGCGCCTTGATCGCCAAGCCGCGTTGACTCAATTCCTCTGCGATCCGAGCGTCCGCTTCAGCTGCTTGTTGCTGTCGAACCTCCATGAACTTGAGCAAGTTCCATGCTCGCTCGTGCTTGTCATCCAGCTCTCGCTGGATGGCGTCCTTGCGATCCCGAGCAAGTGCTACGAACGGACTTTCCTGTATCCCCTGAACTTCACGAGGCGACTTGAGTGCCGCCTCTTTCCCATCTTGAACTCGTTCATCTTGTGGCTCTTCTTGCTTTTCCTGAATTGAGACCGTCGACAGACCGTCTTCAACGCCCCCCTCACGAGAGACGATGTCGTTTTCCCTGCTTTCATTGTCATCTTCAGCTACGTCTTTTGCTGGCTGTGGGGACTCGTAGAAGCCGTGAAAGGCGCGCCGGGCGGCAGCTCCCACCGCCACTACGTCCAGTTCATCCTGCTTTTGCTCTTTCTCGAGTCTTTCAGCCTCCTGTTCTTCAGCTCTCAGTGCTGCTGCAAGCTGCGGCATCCTCTCTCCTGAGATTCAGCAGCTATTGCAGCCTCGGCTGCCGCCATCGCAACAGCGTCCGCTGTCTTGTTGGCATTCCTTGCCATGCATCACAGCGAATAACACCCGCAAATTTCCTCCGTTGACGCTGGTTGTGCGAGCAAACTTGTCATACTCAGCAGAGGCTTCTCGGCCAGACCCGTTTGGCTGCGCGAGCGGCTGTTTTCTTTTCAGCCGCAATCCGTTCAGCAACTTACTGAAGGGTTCTGTGCAACTTACTGAAGGGCTGCCTTCCGAAACTGCTTCAGTTCCAAAGGTGCCAAGAGGTCCAGGGGCAGGGCCATTCCACAACAATCGGCGACCTGCTTCTTCCTTACACGTATATGGCTGCTTTACCCGGCGACATCCCATCGCTGGTGGAGTTTGTGAGAAGTGGGAACGACGTGCAGAAGGAGAATGCCGCTACAGCGTTGTGGATTTTATCAGCCAATGCTGCCAACCAGGAGAAGATCGCGTCGGCTGGTGGCATCCCGTCGCTAGTGGAGTTGGTGAGCAGTGGGAACGACGAGCAGAAAGAGTTTGCCGCCGGAACGTTGATGAATCTATCAGTGAATGATGCCAACCAGGAGAAGATCGCGTCGGCTGGTGGCATCCCGCCGCTGGTGGAGCTGCTGAGATGTGGGAACGACGACCAGAAATCGAAGGCCGCTGGAGCGTTGATGAATCTATCAGTGAATGCTGCCAACCAGGAGAAGATCGCGTCTGCCGGTGGAATCCCGCCGCTCGTGGAGCTGGTGAGCAGTGGGAACGACGACCAGAAATCGAAGGCCGCCGGAACGTTGATGAATCTAGCAGTCCGTGCTGCCAACCAGGAGAAGATCGCGTCGGCTGGTGGCATCCCATCGCTAGTGGCGTTGGTGAACAGTGGGAATGACGAGCAGAAATCGAATGCCGCCGGAACGTTGATGAATCTATCAGTGAATGCTGCCAACCAGGAGAAGATCGCGTCGGCTGGTGGCATCCCATCGCTAGTGGCGTTGGTGAGCAGTGGGAACAACGAGCAGAAAGAGAAGGCCGCCGGAGCGTTGATGAATCTATCATCTAATGCTGCCAACCAGGAGAAGATCGCGTCGGCTGGTGGCATCCCATCGCTAGTGGCGTTGGTGAGCAGTGGGAACGACGAGCAGAAAGAGAAGGCCGCCGGAACGTTGATGAATCTATCATCTAATGCTGCCAACAAGGAGAAGATCGCGTCGGCTGGTGGTATCCTTCAGTTGGTGGAGCTGCTGAGAAGTGGCAACGACGTACAAAGAGAGAAGGCTGCAGAAGCATTGGGGAATTTGTCGATGAACAAGAAACTGACGGGCGCCTGCCTTTCAGACACAGTTGCGGGTCTGTTGATACTCGTGGCATGGGCAATTAGCTCAAACAACGCTCTGGCAGGGTATGCAGCAGCCATGGTGGCATGGAATCTGACGCCACCTGCCGGAAGCAAGACCGTTTCTGTGTGGTGTATTTTTTTACTCGTGGCATGGGCGGGAGGCTTGGACGACGTGCTGAAGTGGTATGCAGCAGCCCTGACGGGGTGGAGTCTATCGGCGCATCACACTATCAAGGAGAAGATCGCAAGGGCTGGAGGGATTATTCCACTCGTAGCGCTGGTCAAAGACGGGAACGACGAGCAGAAAGTAGTTGCGGTGCGAGTACTGAAGAACATGTCCGTGAAAGGTGTCATCAACAAACAGTTCCAACGCACTATTTGTGTATTCCTACTCGTGGCATGGGTGAGTGGGTGGGGTAGCTATCTCTACTGGTTTACGGCTACAAGTGCTGGTTGGAGTCTATCTGCTCATGATATCAACCTGAATCGGATCATAGGGATTTTGAGTACTTTTCTTATCGTCTCCTGACTCGACTGGAGTTACGTGCTGAAATGGTGCGCGGCAGTGAAGGCGATGTGGGATTTATTGAAACGGGACGGAAATAAGGAGCAGATGGCCTCGGGCATTCCTCCACTAGTGGCGTTGGTGAGAGACGGAAGCGATGAGCAGAAAGCGTATGCTGCAGCAGCGTTGGAGAGTCTATCGACAAATGATGCCATTGGAGCGAAGATCGCCTTGGCTGGAGGCATTCATCCGTTCGTGGTGTTAATGAGAGACGGCAAGGACAACCAAATGCACGTTGAGCACGCAGCTGGGGCATTATGCAACCTCTCACTTAATGACGCCAACAAGAAAGTGATAGCAGCGGCTGGCAGGTTTCCGGTGTTGGTGGCGTTGATGAGATTCGGCACCAGCCTTCAGAAAGAGAAAGCGGCTGGGGTATTGGGAGCACTATCTACGAATGCTGCCAACGAGAAGACGATTGCCTCGGCTGAAGGAATTCCTTCGCTTGTGGCGTTGCTGAAAGACGGTAACGACACACAGAAGGTGAAGTCGGCTGAAGCTTTGGGAAAGCTGGCAACAAGTGATACCTACAGAAAAATCATCACTTGGGCCGGAGGCATTGCTCCACTAATTCTACTGATCAAAGACGGAAGTGATCAACAGAAACTGAAAGCTACGACGGCGGTGTGCAAGTTGTCGTTGAATGTTGCGAGCAGAGAAGAGGTTGCCTCCAGTGGAGGTATACCACCACTGACGGCGCTGGTGAAAGATGGGGATGAACGACAGAGGGTGAATGCAGCTGAAGCGTTGTGGAATCTGTCGCTATATGAAGCTGTCAAGGAGAAGATCGAGTTGGCTGGAGGAATTCTACCACTTGTGGTGTTGGCGAGAGACGGAAATGCTCAACATAAAACAAAAGCGGTAAAGACGTTGTGGAAGCTTGCGTTCGAGAAGCCTGAATACAGAGCAGTATTGCAGCCGAGAATGGAGCCGTTGATATTCTCGCGAAGCTGACATCAAACGGTACTCGACGTCATCGAGAACTGGCAGCAGGGGCGCTGGGGTTTTCGGCCAAGTGTCTGACACGTGACGTCAGAGTAGAAATTGCCGAGCGTGGTGTAATCGAAGCATTGCTATCGTTCATCAGCGCTTCCGAAACCACCGACATGATTTACGAAGGTCTGACAGCTCTCCATGGTCTCTGCGTCGATGACAGCGATGCTGTCCGTGCAACTGTGGAGAAATGCGATGGTCACATGGTGCTGACTACGATGTTGGAAAGTGACAACACGAGGAACAAAATGCTGGCAGATCAGCTCCTCCAGTGGTTAAAAGGCAATTTCAAGAAGCTCTCAGTAATGTGCCAACACATGGGTGAAGCAGAACCTTTGTGCTCGCATGTACTGGGACGATTAAAAGTGATTTTGGATAGTGGTGTCCAATCTGCCGGTACGGTACGAAATCGGCTCCGCGCTGTTCTTCTCATGAACGAGAATAAATCGACGATAGTCCGGCTAGTGAGCGCACACTCGCTCGCTAAAATGCTAGCTGGCTTGCATCGAGATATTGACGAGCTGGTGCCACTTGTGTCCACGGATGAATGGCAGCCGCAATGGCAGAAAGATCGAGACGCGATGATGCAACAGCTATTTGGATCAGGTATCCATGCGCTGCTCAGCAGTCTTCACGGCGATAAAGCGGAAGAAGCCCTCACGCTGCTTGTCCACGAAATTCATCAAAGCAATGACGTCTATACGAAGCAAAAGCGAGACTTCCTGCAAGAACTTCTGAATCGTCTTGCCGGTTTCTCATCGCTGGGCATCCCAGTCGACGAGAAGTGGTTCATTCCGCGTACCGACGTCGAGGTGGACGACGAGTCCTTCAACGGCGGGGCTTTTGGGTCAGTCTACTACGGGAAGTATATGAACGCTGAGGTTGTTGTCAAGAGCGTCGACATCAAGTCCGAAAGCGATCGAATAGACTTTCTACGGGAGGTGAAAGTTTGGCACGAAGCAAGCAGCCATCCCAACATTGCCCAGTTTTATGGCGCGTGCCACGTTGGCGAGCCGTGCTTCATGGTGTGCAAGTACATTTCTGGTGGCTCGTTACGTGGATATCTGCAACGGCAACAGAAACTCGGCCGGGACTGTGCTTGGCGGGTATTGCTTGATGTCGCCCGTGGCTTGCAACTTCTACATAGTAAAGGCATCGTCCACGCAGATCTCAAGGGCGACAACATTCTGGTGGAGGGGGATACTGCCATGATCACGGACTTCGGCATGAGTTTTTTTGAGTCTGAAACTCACCCCGAATTTGGCAATTTGGGAGCGATTCGCTGGCGCGCACCGGAGTTCATCGCGACCAAAAAGGCATCGTTCGAGGCGGATGTGTATTCGCTGGGGATGTGCATCGTCGAGGCTGTGACGGGTAAACCTCCGTGGAGAATCGAGGATGATTTCGCTGTGAAGGTGCACGTGGAACAGAAAAAAAGCTGCCGAAACAACCGAAGTCCATGACAGACGATGAATGGGCGTTGGTGTGTGCGATGTGCGACTTCGATCCGTCAAAGAGGATGCAACTTGCAGAAGTGGAGAATCAGATCTACGAGTTTTCCGAAATGGAGGCAGAGGAAGAAGCCACCCGCAGGAGGATTGCTCGAGCAGCCAGCTGAAAGGTCCGTTGGTGTTGACTACTTACTACACAAGTAACGTGAAAAAATAATGTGCAATACAATAAATAACTGTTTTTGTCTATTGTAGTTTTTATTATTGGGTTTCTCCTGTCCAATATAATATCAAATTGCCACAATTATTGGCCATAAATATTCCCATATGAGGAGCAGAGTATTGCAGTATTGGAAACTCGTCGAGGTATTGCGGAGGTAAGCAGGGTAGTTGCAACACATACACACACACACTGGAAATTTTGAAGTGCCTTGCAAATAATTTTTGGCCGTCACTGATAGGGACCATGTAACTAGCACTCGCCTTGGCGGCTGCCGTCGCGAAGTTGGGCCCTCAAGCGAGCGCCTCGACGTCGTGTCCGTCTCGATCCATTCAAGAGCCTTGAGCAGCTCCCTGTCGCGCCTTTCATCAGGGAAATCGTGATCGACTCCATGAACTACTACCCGGAGCGAGACGGCCAGATCGAGGAGCTTGACCGACGCCTCTGCACGACCAGCGGGTTAGTGCAGCGCCACCTGCAAGGCACGACCGTAGTCAAGGCGTTTCACAGCATCGACCAGTTCCACTTCCGCTTCGGTGCTCGGCCCGCCGCCGACCCCGCGCGCTGGGCGCTCCCGATCGCCGGCGACAGCATCGAGGCCAAGGCGGTGCTCGCCGAGTTGTGGACGAGATCGGCTTCGATCCCGTGGACTGCGGGTCATTGGCAGAAGAGCTGGTGCATCCAGCAGCACACGCCGGGCTACTGTCAGCCGTACGTCGGGGAGCTACCCAAGACCACCCGTGAGTTCTTCGAGTGGGTCAAGCACGACCACTCCCGCGTGGTGAAGCCGGCCGACATCAAGGCCATGGTTACCACGGCCGTAAACTCGGGTCGCGTTGGTCAGCTCTCTGCAGACTTCCCGGCCGAGTACTCGGCACTGTTCATGGCCAAGCTCGACGAGTAGGCCAGGCCAGGGGATAAGGCAACTTCAACTTTGGAATATATTCCCTGCATTGAAAATGAATTGTGTGTGTACAATGCAGTGTGAATTTTATATTTCAACGTAGTTGAAATGAAAAATTCACACTACATTATACATTCATTTTGCGAAATCTCGACCATGCTCGAGTCGAAGCGTCTGTGCTCGCTGCTTCACTCAGCGCTGGCGGCCAAGTGCGTCTATGATCTCTATCGTGATGCGTATGACATGTATACTCATGTGTTATGCCCCACAGAGGCCTGGACGTGCTCATCCCGCTGTCCGTGGAGAGCTACAACCAATATCTGGCGGATCACTCGGCGACGGCGGCGTCTCCGCTCACTCGGTTCGCTTTGCCCGTTCCGCGGGGGAGGATCCAAAGGATGCCAAATCGTCCCATTTATTGCTGCTCGTGGGCAACTCCAAGGCCCTATGGGACCCTTTTCTGGACTTTGTGCGACTCGAGATGCAGCAGAACGACGGCCGCGTGCTGGACGACCCGGTGGACAGATACGTCAAGCAGACAGTGACCGAATCTCTTCAAGACTTGAAGACATCGTCCAGGGCTTTTGGGCAAGCAAAGGTGATATATGAGAGCATATATGGCGGAACTGAGACCATGCTAACTCCCAGTGGTTCTGTCAGATCTACTGGATGGCAGACACCGAGCCGGGCAAGATGCTCTTGGCACAGAAGATGGCTCTGGCCGCTCGAGCGGTCTCTCATTGCCCGGTATGTAGGTATTAGAGCTTTGTGAGGTTTGCAGAGGGTCCTAACTATTGCTTTTTGCTTACTGGCATGCAGCCATCGCAACTTTGTCTGCATCTGGTGCTTGGGCCATGGATGGCGTTCCGCTGTGCGGTGGTGCTGGATGTTGAAGGCGTGGACTTTGTCGATGGAAGTGCAAAGGAAGGGCAGGCGGCTCCGTTAGTTCGTGGAGTGGAAAGCGCCGCGCCGCAGCCGGACGAGTGTTCGCACGACGAAAAGCTGCATGAACTATTGGCGGCGCAGATGGACAAGGCGTTCGCGCAGAGTGCTGCGACGCCGAGGAATGGACATATCCCTCCAGAGGCGTGGCGCGCATGGGCGCTGCCACGCTTGTCGCTCGCTCCAAGCCACCCAGAAATGTACTCGTCCGAGCAAGACGCTCTATCACTACACGAAGGACAAACGGATTCTGGAGCGGACTGTGCGCGCACGTCGAAAGAATTCATGCCTGGACTTCATCCGAGCACCTCCGTCATCTAAAGTCTTGGAGTGTCGCAGGTTACTTCAGCAGGTGTTGTACGAGATCCGCGACCGCTTTCCGGACGGCCTCGACGCCATTTTGCTTAGTGCAGGACTCGACACGTCCATCCTGTCCGAAGCGAGCGCCCAAGACTTTGCATCTGATGAAGACGACGAGTTTATGACCATTTCACTCGACAAGAAAGGCAAGGCGAGGCCCATCCTGCGCTTCCGCCACGCGCTGACAGTTCAAGCCGATCCGACGGCGCAAGATGCTGTTTTCGCGGCCAACATCTTCAAACGGCTGGAAAGCGTATCGCTCGAGCAGCACCACGTGCTTCGCGTTACACTGGATGATCTGCTGGCGAACTCCTCCGAGGTGGCGCGGTTGCTGTGCACGTGTGACCCGATGGAGCTGCGCAACTCGTTGGTCATTTACGAGGCACTGCGAGAGGCAGCGGAGCGTGCGTGAGGCATCTCGTGACCGGTGACGCTGCGGACGAGGTGTTTTGCGGCTACTCGTTCTACCACGGTATGAGCGAGGAAGCTCTGCGCAAGTACCGTGAGCGCATCACGGCCACCATGCAGTTCACCACGGCCAAGCTAGCGCGAGAACTGGGAATCGACGTCATCAGCCCGTACCTGGACGCACGTGTGGTAAGTTTCTCCAAAACGTTGAGTAAAAGCGACATGGTAGGAGAGCGAACGCCGGTGCCTCGCGATGGAGAACAAGGCGTGCATGGCAAGTAATCTTGCGCCAAGCTTTCCCCGAGAGCTTCTCCCAGTGGCGAGCCAAAGAGCCGATCGAGGCTGGTTCGGGCACCACGCGGCTGCGTCTCGGCTACTTTGACTCGCGTTGGACCGATGAAGCGCACCGGACGCTGTTGCGATGGCGGCAGCGAGGCTGCAATAGCTGCTGAAGCTTAGGAGAGAGAGAGGATGTCGCATCTTGCAGGAGCACTGAGAGCTGAAGAACAGGAGGCTGAAAGACTCGAGAAAGAGCAAGAGCAGGATGAGCTGGACGTGATGGGGGTAGGAGCTGTCGCGCACGTGATTCGACGCGCCTTTCACGCCTTTTACGAGTCTCCACAGCCGGCCAAACAAGTAGCTCGAGATGACAATGAAAGCAGTGAAAACGATCTCGACCCTCGTGAGGGGGGCGTTGAAGACGGTCCGTCGACGGCCCAGTAGAGGAAAAACAAGAAGAGCCACAAGATGAACGAGATCAAGATGGAAAAGAGGCGGCGCTCAAGTCATCGCGTGCAGGGCAAGCCTTAGAGGAAAATTTATTCGTGGCACTTGCTCAGACTCGCAAGGACGCCATCCAGCGCGAGCTGGAGGAGAAGCACGAGCGAGCACGGAGCCTGCTCAAGTTCATGGAGGTTCGACAGCAACAAGCAGCTGAAGCGGACGCTCGGATCGCAGAGGAATTGAGTCAACACGGCTTGGTGATCAAGGCGCAGATTCCAATGGGGCCCACGCACTTACGCCTTGATGACCAGGAGCTACGTGCTGCGCGAGATGGCGTGCCGACTTTGGCGCGTTGGCCGACTCGCTGCTGCATGCAAAGACGCTGGTGGCGGAGTATGAGCAACGACAACGAGAGGCCAGCGGGGACGTCAAACGAATGCTTACGACGCCCTCAAGACGAACGGCGGCTGGCGAGGAAAGCAGCGAAAGTGGAGAGCACGTCGGGTATCTGGACACGACGAGGTCGTCCTCCATACGAACTGAAGCCACGCTCGAGCAACATCGGAATCATATCACTGGCGTCAAAGTCGCACACGCAGAGCAACGAGCTTCTGCCAAGTCTCCTCAGAAAGATGATATGCACCAAAACGGGACCAACGAACCAGACCTGGTTGCGACGACGTTGACTCCCTTGTCGACGACGCTGTTGGAGCAGCTCAAAGCACCGAAATCAGCCATGGATGCGGTCGAGAAGAGGAAAGAACATGGCCATCCTGGAACGAATGCAGACGAAGCTCGACTTCGTCAGGAACCCGAGATTTGCAGTGCCAGATCAAAGCAAACAGCAAAGCAAAAGGGGACGAAGACCTGCCTGACCCTGCGGAGAGCAGCTTAAAGCCGTGTTTCGACATCGTGCCGAAGCCTCCGATCGTGTTCACAGACTACGACATCGGTGGAGTCTACGAGCAAGTTGTGTACATGCGGAACAGAGGCTCACTGTCTCGTCGGGCGCGAATCCTCCCGCCTGGCTCAATCTTCTTCTCCATGGCCAGTGTTCGATTCCCAGAGGAGAGTGGCATGGTCGCTCCAGGAATGCACATTAAGCTGCGTCTTCGCTTTGCACCAGACTCTCGAGCCGACTACAAAGACAGCTTCACCGTCCAGTACGAAACCGAGCAATCGGTTGCCGCCCGGATCAACGGGAACTCCAGGAGCTGCAGGTTCAGCGGAGATGGTGGTGCCTTTAATGGCCCATCGAGAGCCACCGGAGCTGCCGTTGCCGTTGCTAGTTCGCGCCAAGAACACGCTTGTCGGAGGACGCTCAGTAACGCCACTGGTGTGCAAGAACCTTGGAGGTAAAGCTCGGTTTTGGCTGGTAAGTGAGCCAGCGTGGTCTCGACTGGAACACCTGCAGGTTGCAAGTCACGGACTCTCTCCTACACGAAGTGCAGTTGATATATTGGGCGGTGACTACACATTGGGAGCGCAATGGACGTCGGTCCTTTCCGAGTCACGCCGAATTCAACGGAGCTGGAGAAGGGCGAGAGTGTGACTTTTGACCTCGTGTACACGCCGTCAGGTGTCGGTGAACAGCGTGAGCGAAAGCTGCAGCGAGGAAGTTGAGGGACGCAATGGCAGGCTTCTTGATGCAACTTCGCGGTCGTGGAAGGCTGGGAAGCTTCACGATTCTCCCGGCGCAGTGCGGTTCTTGGATTCCTCTTGAAGACGACGGCTTGCAACTACCAGGAAATGATGGCAGTGAAGATGCACAGTTACTACTGCCACAACGAACACACTCGACGGTTGTGCTACTGAAGAACCAAAGCGACGCACGAGTCGCGTTCCAATGGGACCTTGGGCGGCTTCAACAACGGCATTTGGCTGAGGATGGCGGTCCAGCATCGTCGACACTTACTTCCGCAACGAAGGGTAAACCCCCGAGTTTCGAGTTGTCTCTCGTTCCGAAGTTAGGTGAGCTGGAGCCTCTGGGTCAACAGCGTGTCGAGCTGACGTTCACTCCGTTGTGCACGTGTGCATTGTCGCTTAGTGTGCCGTGCCGAGTCGTTGCGCCGAACGATACGAACGACCCTCAAGCTCCTCACTTTGAGCGGTGGCTGCTTCTTGAGGGCCGCGTCGCTGGCGCAGAGATCGAGACCATCTCGCCGGAGGTCGATTTCGGTCTCGTGTTGGTTGGTGCCAGCGCAGAATCGTTCATCACGATCCGGAACCCATCGCGTTGTGTGCCTACGCATTGGAGATTTTTACACTTGGAGGGGTCTCCAGCAGGTGGGGAAGTGGCAGCTACTCAACATCAACACGCAGCACAATCCTCCATTGGGACCAAACTTCGACGATCGAGCTCCAAGGAATCTGTAGCGTCTAGGCATTCAGCGATTTCTTCCAGTTCAGGCAACGAGACGGAGCGGAGTCTCTTCACTTCGCGGGAAATTCTTCCACGAGCAACTGTAGCGTTCGCGCCGGAAAGTGGAGAGCTCGCACCAGGTGAATCGTTCATTGTGAAGACTACCTGCATGGCGGGGTCGCTTCCACAACGATTTCGCGGTCTTTTCAGCTGTCAGGCCGCTCCGGAGCGCAAGTTCTTCGGAGCCAGCACTGCCGGGGCGCATACAGCCGTGTCTGCCCGTGCTGAAATCCAATGCCCCAATATATTCCTGTCCACCACGCGGCTGCCTCTGGGGACGACTTACATGGGCGTTGAGATCCACCGTACCATTGAACTGGTGAACGTGTCCAACCTCGAGGCTGCGTTAACTTCGCAGAACCTGAAGGCGCTTCGAGGGCGTATACAGTCACGTTCTCGCCGAAGCAAGGCACAATCCACTCCAAAGAGAGGCTCGTGGTTACTGTGAACTACACTCCACGACAAGTAGGACGGTTCACTGTGGTTCTTGCGTGCAGTGTACGTGGCTTACCGGCTCCACTTGGCTTCGAAGTTACCAGTAACCACAAGGGACTTGTCCTCTCGTACGAACTGGCTCAAGCTCTGACGTCTACGAAGCCTTCGTCACGGAGAGAAGCACGACCGACAGATACTTCTCTGCCCAAGTCACCGAAGGAAATCGCTCTGGAGCGTGGCATCCCTCTCTCCGACTGCGACCTGGAGCCAGAAACAAACCCACTCAGTAGCGTTCCGAAGCTAGCGTTTGGGAATAACGTTCCGCTTGGCGCGAGGCGAGCGGTGTGTCTCCTCATTCGGAACTTCAGTGGCATTGAAACTCTTGTGGAAGCGAAGAAGTTCCCCGCAGCGACTGTGAACCCTTCGCTTCTCACTGGAACCTCTACAAGTGGGAGCTTATCGCGTCAAGACAGCAGACCGTCGACATCACCAAGTAAAAGTCGACACAAAGGCAGACTCACTGTCTCCAAAAGCACGAGATCTCTCGTCTCTACTAAGTCTGGATCCTTCAGAACTAGCGTCACTGCTCAAGACAAACTTGCCAAGCCTCGTCTTTCAGACGCAAAAGACAATTGCATTCGATTCCAGTCCGAGAATGGGCGAGCGTATCTGCGCCAGCGTGTTGAAGATGTGGAAGACAGGCAGATCCTACGCGAATACTCGACGGTTGTGCTACTGCAGAACCAATGCTTCTTGTCACCAATGTCTCCTTGTGATGAAGTAAATAGCAATTCGATGGTCGTTGCAATCACAAAAGAAATCGATTGCTCGTTATTCTGGTCTTGAACGCTTTTTGTTTCTAGGATGGCGGATCAATGCTCTGTAATGATGGAAGGTAACTCAGTCTGGGCGAATTAATTGATGTGTGGAGCCGTCAGCAGAGCAAGACGGGAACCGGAAACTGCTGACAACGTGGTACAAAAGGAAGCAGGGTCATGCTGCGACTCAAGAAACGGCGTGCGGTTACGGAGGCCAAGATGGCGGAGCTGATGCACAAGAAGACGCACACGAAGCATTTTGGCAGCATTCAAGTGCAGACGCTCGACGCCGTGGAGAACAAGCAGACGAGGGAACTGTCGAAGAGTGCGAAGGAGTTTCTGGCGCTGAGATCGGCGCCGAACAAACTCAGGATGAACGTGCTGGAGGGCCACCCGAAGCTGTTCACCAAGAAGCAGAAGCAGCGCGGAAAGAGAGCGTAAGCGTGGAGAAATAATGCATGCGATACTTTCTTTTCCTATGAGTGAGAGGGCGTTGGGTTGGAGAGAAAAATGTCGGGTACAACACACGATATTGTCCGAGAAAGGTGAAGCTGCACTACGAGTCGGCTTGGGTACGACGCGTAGCAGTAGTGCTCGCCAGGATCTTTCTGGAACTGACCACGTCATGAGCTCTGCAACGTGCAAGTGCGATCTTCAAGCGCTTCATGGCCAATTCGGCGAGTTGTTCTGTCCGTCGTTGACTGGAGGAACTGAAATTGAAGTTGGAAAGGCGTCCACAGCGACTCGCACAGTTTCTTGAGAAGTTCGCCCTAACGAACGGCTTTGACAATCCTGGGAACGTGTTAAGCAACTTCAGCCAGAAGTTGTGGCAAACTGTCAAAACGAGCACGAAACATCACTGAGCTGGGCGTTGCTGGATACAGGTACGACTTACTGCAGTACTCAACACCACGGGAACGTTCAGCTGGCTGCTCGAGCATTTTCCATGCACTCCGCTTCTTCTCTTCTTCCATGTCGGCAAACTTGCGAATACGCTTTTCTACTTCTGCAAGCTTCATCCTCTTTGACGGATCAAAGTCGCACATCGCACGCACCAATGCCCATTCGACGTCTGACATGGACGTCGGCTGTGTCAGAAACGTTTTCTTCTTCAGGTGCACCTTCACAGCGATATCAGGAACAGTTCCCCACGGAAGCTTACCCGTCACAGCCTCGACGATGCACATCCCCAGCGAATACACATCTGCCTCGAAGGATGTTTTCTTGGTTGCAATGAACTCCGGTGCGCGCCAGCGAATCGCTCCCAAGTTGCCAAATTCGGGTTGAGTTTCTGCCGCAACGAAGCTCATGCCGAAGTCCGTGATCATGGCAGTATCCCCCTCGACCAGAATGTTGTCGCCCTTGAGATCTGCGTGGATGATGCCTTTGCTATGCAGAAGTTGCAACCCACGAGTCACCCCAAGTAATACTCGCCAAGCACACACCCGGCCGAGTTTCTGTTGCCGGTACAGATAGCCAGGAAGAGATCCGCCAGCGATATTCTTGCACACCAAAAAGCACGGCTCGCCAACGTGGTACGCGCCGAAGAACTGCACAATGCTGGGGAGCCTGGTTGCTTCGTGCCAAACTTTAACCTCCCGCAGAAAGTCCTTTCGATCGCTCTCGCACTTGATGACGACATCTGCGCTCATATACTTCCCGTGGTAGACTTTACCAGAAGCCCCGCGGTTGAAGGACTCGTCTTCCACCTCGACGTCGGTGCGCGGAGTGAACCACTTCTCGTCGACTGGGATAGCTAGTGACGAGAAACCCGCAAGTCGATTTAGAAGTTCTTTCAAAAAATCTTGCTGTTGTTTCGTGTGGACGTCCTTGCTGTGATGGATTTCGTGAACAAGCAGCGTGAGAGCTTCTTCTTCCGCTTTATCACCCTGAAGACTACTCAGCAATGGCTGGATACCCGATTCAAATAGCTGCTGCATCATCGCGTCTCGATCGGTCTCCCATTGCGACTGCCATTCATCCGCGGACGCAGGTGGCACCAGCTTGTCAATATCTCGATGCAAGGCAGCTAACGATTTAGCGAGCGAGTGCGCGCTCACCAGCCGGACTAACGTTGATTTATCCTCGTTCATGAGAAGAACCGCGCGGAGCCGATTTCGGATCGTACTGGCAGAGTGAGCGCCACTGTCCAGAAGCACTTTTAATCGTCCCAATACATGCGAACACAAAGGTTCAGCTTCACCCATGCGTTGGCACATTGCTGAGAGCTTCCTGAAATTGCCTTTTAACCACTGGAGCAGTTGGCCCGCTAGCCTTTTTGTTCCTTGCGTTGCCACTTGTCAATATCGTAGACAGAATCACGTTCCCATCGCATTTCTCCACAATTGCACGGACAGCATCGCTATCGTCGACGCACAGACCTCGGAGAGCTATCAAGCCTTCGTACATCATCTTCGCACTTTCAGAAGCGCTAATGAACGACAGCAATGCTTCGATTCCACCATTATTGGCAATGTTTACTCTGACGTCAAGTGTCAGACACTTGGCCGAAAATCCCAGCGCCCTTGCTGCCAGTTCTCGATGACGTCGAGTACCGTTTGATGTCAGCTTCGCGAGAATATCAACGGCTCCATTCTCGGCTGCAATACTGCTCTGGTATTCAGGCTTCTCGAACGCAAGCTTCCACAACGTCTTTACCGCTTTTGTTTTATGTTGAGCATTTCCGTCTCTCGCCAACACCACAAGTGGTAGAATTCCTCCAGCCAACTCGATCTTCTCCTTGACAGCTTCATATAGCGACAGATTCCACAACGCTTCAGCTGCATTCACCCTCTGTCGTTCATCCCCATCTTTCACCAGCGCCGTCAGTGGTGGTATACCTCCACTGGAGGCAACCTCTTCTCTGCTCGCAACATTCAACGACAACTTGCACACCGCCGTCGTAGCTTTCAGTTTCTGTTGATCACTTCCGTCTTTGATCAGTAGAATTAGTGGAGCAATGCCTCCGGCCCAAGTGATGATTTTTCTGTAGGTATCACTTGTTGCCAGCTTTCCCAAAGCTTCAGCCGACTTCACCTTCTGTGTGTCGTTACCGTCTTTCAGCAACGCCACAAGCGAAGGAATTCCTTCAGCCGAGGCAATCGTCTTCTCGTTGGCAGCATTCGTAGATAGTGCTCCCAATACCCCAGCCGCTTTCTCTTTCTGAAGGCTGGTGCCGAATCTCATCAACGCCACCAACACCGGAAACCTGCCAGCCGCTGCTATCACTTTCTTGTTGGCGTCATTAAGTGAGAGGTTGCATAATGCCCCAGCTGCGTGCTCAACGTGCATTTGGTTGTCCTTGCCGTCTCTCATTAACACCACGAACGGATGAATGCCTCCAGCCAAGGCGATCTTCGCTCCAATGGCATCATTTGTCGATAGACTCTCCAACGCTGCTGCAGCATACGCTTTCTGCTCATCGCTTCCGTCTCTCACCAACGCCACTAGTGGAGGAATGCCCGAGGCCATCTGCTCCTTATTTCCGTCCCGTTTCAATAAATCCCACATCGCCTTCACTGCCGCGCACCATTTCAGCACGTAACTCCAGTCGAGTCAGGAGACGATAAGAAAAGTACTCAAAATCCCTATGATCCGATTCAGGTTGATATCATGAGCAGATAGACTCCAACCAGCACTTGTAGCCGTAAACCAGTAGAGATAGCTACCCCACCCACTCACCCATGCCACGAGTAGGAATACACAAATAGTGCGTTGGAACTGTTTGTTGATGACACCTTTCACGGACATGTTCTTCAGTACTCGCACCGCAACTACTTTCTGCTCGTCGTTCCCGTCTTTGACCAGCGCTACGAGTGGAATAATCCCTCCAGCCCTTGCGATCTTCTCCTTGATAGTGTGATGCGCCGATAGACTCCACCCCGTCAGGGCTGCTGCATACCACTTCAGCACGTCGTCCAAGCCTCCCGCCCATGCCACGAGTAAAAAAATACACCACACAGAAACGGTCTTGCTTCCGGCAGGTGGCGTCAGATTCCATGCCACCATGACTGCTGCATACCCTGCCAGAGCGTTGTTTGAGCTAATTACCCATGCCACGAGTATCAACAGACCCGCAACTGTGTCTGAAAGGCAGGCGCCCGTCAGTTGCTTGTTCATCGACAAATTCCCCAATGCTTCTGCAGCCTTCTCTCTTTGTACGTCGTTGCCACTTCTCGCAGCTCCACCAACTGAGGGATACCACCAGCCGACGCGGATCTTCTCCTTGTTGGCATCACGGACTGCTAGATTCCTCAACGCTCCAGCGGCCATCTCTTTCTGTTTGTCGTTCCGACTTCTCACCAACTCCACAAGCAGCAGGATACCTCCAGCCGACGCGGATCTTCTCCTGGTTTGCACCATTGGCAGCTAGACTCCACAACGCTCTTGCTGCATTCTCTTTCTGTTCGTTGTTCCCACTTCTCACCAGCTCCACCAGCGGCGGGATCCCACCACACGACGCGATCTCCTCCGTGTTGGCACTATCGACAGCTAGCATCATCAACGCTCCGGCGGCCATACCTTTCAGTCTGTTGTCGCCACTTGTCACCACCTCCACCAGCTTTGGGATAGGAGGACCAAAACAAACCTTCCCCATCGCCGTCGCGTCTTCTTGGACTCGTGGCGACTTTTGGACTGAAGCTTCTTTTCGGCGAAGGCATCCTCAGTGTTTTCCCAAAGGGTGACTGAACGGATGTGCGCCGACTGGGTTCAACACAACGAAGACTTGACAGAGAGGTTTCCTTCGGGGGGCGCAGATGGAAGTGGAGGACTTGATGGAATTTACAATTGTTGGAGCCTCGTTGCTGGCGAGGAGCCCGTTGTGGACCTTCCGAAGGCGGCGGACAGCTACCGTAGTGGTAGTGACCGTCTAGTCGTTCTCAGCCGCGGATTCCAGGTCGTGAGAAGCGTCTGATAAAGAGAGGACACGATTCCAAGCCGTGAGAAGCCTCTCCTGCACGATATCATGCTTTCTTTATTTCTCGCGCAACGGCTCAACGGAGGCAGTTCAGGATGTCCGCTGTGATGTCGTTGCCTCAAACCGCTACGCTACGCTGCATCTGCAACGACGGATGAACTCAGTCGCATTTCCCTTCCGGATAGAATCTGCGTCACGAGCCCACTCGATCAATGCAGCGACTGTGAAGGTCCCCCATTCTGGTGTCAGTGGGCAGATGCCACAGCACTATCAATGCCTGATCCTTCTCAACGTATTTACCTTCGTGTGGCCTAGTAAAAAAAGCAATGTGATAGTCGCCACGTTCATGGACGATATCTTGAGATCATTACCATTGAAGCGCAAAAACTAGCGGAGAGTTCGTTTGTAGCACTCGCTCGGGATCGCAAGGACGCCATCCAGCGAGAACTGTAGGGGAAGCACGAGCGAGCACGGAGCTTGTCAAGTTCATGGAGATTCGACAGCAAGAAGCCGTTGAAACGGACGCTCGGATCGCAGAGGAATTGAGTCAACGCGGCTTGGTGATCAAAGCGCAGATTCCAGTGGGGCCGACGCACTTACGCCTTGATGACCAGGAGCTGCGTGCTGCGCGAGATGGCGGTGCCGACTTTGGCGAGTTTGCCGACTCGCTGCTGCATGCCAAGACGCTGGTGGCGGAGTATGAGCAACGACAACGAGAGGCCAGCGGGGACGTCAAACGAATGCTTACGACGCCCTCAAGACGAACGGCGGCTGGAGAGGAAAGCAGCGAAAGTGGAGAGCACGTCGGGTATCTGGACACGACCATGTCGTCCTCCATACGAACGGAAGCCACGCTCGAGCAGCACAAGAATCACATCACTGATATCACGGTCGCACACGCAGAGCAACGAGCTACTGCCAAGTCTCCTCGGAAAGATGATATGCACCAGAAGGGGAACAACGAATCAGACCTGGTTGCGACGACGTTGACTCGTTTGTCGACGACGCTGTTGGAGCAGCTCAAAGCACCGAAAGCCGCCATGGATGCGGTCGAGAAGAGGAAGAACATGGCCATCCTGGAACGAATGCAGACGAAGCTCGACTTCGTCAGGAACCCGAGGTTTGCAGTACCAGATCAAAGCACAAACAGCAAAGCAAAAGGGGACGAAGACCTGCCTGACCCTGCGGAGAGCAGCTTAAAGCCGTGTTTCGACATCGTGCCGAAGCCTCCGATCGTGTTCACAGATTACGACATCGGTGGAGTCTACGAGCAAGTTGTGTACATGCGGAACAGAGGCTCACTGTCTCGTCGGGCGCGAATCCTCCCGCCTGGCTCAATCTTCTTCTCCATGGCCAGTGTTCGATTCCCAGAGGAGAGTGGTCTGGTCGCTCCAGATATGCACATTAAGCTGCGTCTTCGCTTTGCACCAGACTCTCGAGCCGACTACAAAGACAGCTTCACCGTCCAGTACGAAACGGAGCAATCGGTTGCCGCAGGATCAACGGGAACTCCGGGAGCTGCAGGTTCAGCAGAGATGGTGGTGCCTTTAATGGCCCATCGAGAGCCACCGGAGCTGCCGTTGCCGTTGCTAGTTCGCGCCCAGAACACGCTTGTCGGAGGACGATCAGTAACGCCACTGGTGTGCAAGAACCTTGGAGGTAAAGCTCGGTTTTGGCTGGTAAGTGAGCCAGCGTGGTCTCGACTGGAACACCTGCAGGTTGCAAGTCACGGACTCTCTCCTACACGAAGTGCAGTTGATATATTGGGCGATGACTACACATTGGGAGCGCAATGGACGTCGGTCCTTTCCGAGTCACGCCGAATTCAACGGAGCTGGAGAAGGGCGAGAGTGTGACTTTTGACCTCGTGTACACGCCGTCAGGTGTCGGTGAACAGCGTGAGCGAAAGCTGCAGCGAGGAAGTTGAGGGACGCAATGGCAGGCTTCTTGATGCAACTTCGCGGTCGTGGAAGGCTGGGAAGCTTCACGATTCTCCCGGCGCAGTGCGGTTCTTGGATTCCTCTTGAAGACGACGGCTTGCAACTACCAGGAAATGATGGCAGTGAAGATGCACAGTTACTACTGCCACAACGAACACACTCGACGGTTGTGCTACTGAAGAACCAAAGCGACGCACGAGTCGCGTTCCAATGGGACCTTGGGCGGCTTCAACAACGGCATTTGGCTGAGGATGGCGGTCCAGCATCGTCGACACTTACTTCCGCAACGAAGGGTCAACCCCCGAGTTTCGAGTTGTCTCTCGTTCCGAAGTTGGGTGAGCGGTCAACAGCGTGTCGAGCTGACGTTCACTCCGTTGTGCACGGGTGCATTCTCGCTTAGTGTGCCGTGCCGAATCGTTGCGCCGAACGATCCCAACTACCCTCAAGCTCCTCACTTTGAGCGGTGGCTGCTTCTTGAGGGCCGCGTCGCTGGTGCAGAGATTGAGATCATCTCGCCGGAGGTCGATTTCGGTCTCGTGCTGGTTGGTGTCAGCGCAGAATCGTTCATCACGATCCGGAACCCATCGCGTTGGGTGTCCACGCATTGGAGATTTGTGCACTTGGAGGGGTCTCCAGCAGGTGAGGAAGTGGCAGTTACTCAGCATCAACACTCAGCACAATCCTCACTTGGGCCCAAGGTTCGACGATCGAGCTCCAAGGAATCTGTAGCGTCTCGGCATTCAGTGATTTCGTCTTGTTCAGGCAACGAGACGGAGCGGAGTCTCTTCACTTCGCGGGAAATTCTTCCTCGCGCAACTGTAGCGTTCGCACCAGAAGTGGAGAGTTCGCACCAGGTGAATCGTTCCTTGTGAAGGCTACCTGCATGGCGGGGTCGCTTCCACAACAATTCCGCGGTCTTTTCAGCTATCAGGCCGCTCCGGAGCGCAAGTTCTTCGGGGCCAGCACTGCCGGAGCGCACGCAGCCGTGTCTGCCCATGCAGAAATCAAATGCCCCAACGTGTTCCTGTCGACCACACTGCCTCTGGGGACGACGTACATGGGCGTGGAGATCCACCGTATCATCGAATGGTGAACGTTTCCAACCTCGAGGCTGCGTTCAAGTTTGCGGAACCGGAAGGCGCTTCCAGGACGTATACAGTCACGTTCTCGCCGAAACAAGGCACAATCCACTCCAAAGAAAGGCTCGTGGTTACTGTGAACTACACTCCACGACAAGTAGGATGGTTCACCGTGGCCCTTGCATGTAGTGTACGGGGCTTACCGGCTCCACTTGGCTTCGAAGTCACCAGCAACCACAAGGGACTTGTCCTCTCGTACGAACTGGTTCAAGTTCCGACGTATACGAAGCTTTTGTCACGGAGAGAAGGATGACTAACGGATACTTCTCTGCCGAAGGCACCGAAGGAAATCGCTCTGGAGCATGGCATCCCTATCTCCGACTGCGACCTCAAGTCAGAAACAAACCCGCTCAGTAGCGTACCGCTCGGCGAGAGGCGCGATGTGTCTCCAGATTCGGAACTTCAGTGTTATTGAAACTTTCGCGGTGTGTCTCCAGATTCGGAACTTCAGTGTTATTGAAACTTTCGCGGGTCTGGAAGCGAAGAAGTTCCATGCGGAGAAGCAATGCGTCTCACTTTGCCTCCTTGTGGCCAAGTATATAGCAATTTGATAATCGCTGCATTCATGAAAGAAATCATCTGCTCGTTACTGCGGATCTTGACTACGGGACTTCCCTAGGATGAAGGGAGCGACACTGAGAGGCTCCAGTTGCTATGTAATGATGTAAGTAATTGTCGGTTGTGTTGTATAGATGGACAGGCAGAGCTGCGTACCAAGAAGTGGCGCGCGGTTGACGAGATTAAGATGGTGGAGCTGATGCAGAAGAAGACGCACAAGGCAGTTTGGCAATATTCAGGCGTAGATGCTGGACGCCGCGGAGAACATGCAGGCGAGAGAACTGTTGACCAGCGCGAAGGAGTCCCTGGCGATGAGATCCGTGCCGAACAAACCGAGGATGAACGTACTGGAGGGCCATGCAAGGCTGAAGACAGAAACAACACGGCAAGGATCAAGTCAGGAAAAGAAGAAGCTGTACTATGAGATCGACGAGTTGCTGCCGTGTTCACCAGGATCCTTCTGATTAGAGCTGGTCACGTCGTGAGCTCTGCAAAGCGTGAGGAACACCACTGGGCTACATGTTGCAGGATACAGACATGACTTCCTGTAGTAGTCAGCACCTAGTGAACATTCAGCTGGCTGCTCGAGCATTTTTCCTGCGGGCGTCCTCTTTCTCAGCTTCCACCTCGACAAAGTCACTAATTCGCTTCTCCACTTGTGCAAGGGCCATCCTCTTCGACGGATCGAAGTCGCACATCGCACGCACCAATGTCCATTCGTCTTCGGACATGGACTTGGGCTGTGTCAGGAACTTGTTGTTGTCCAGGTGCCACTTGACAGAGAGATCAGGAATCATTCCCCATGGAAGTTTACCCGTCACAGCCTCGACGATGCACATGCCAAGCGAATACACATCGGCCTCAAAAGATGCCTTCTTGGTCGCGATGAACTCCGGTGCGCGCCAGCGAATTGCGCCCAAGTTGTCAAACTGAGGTTGCGGTCCCGATCCGTGAAAACTCATGCCGAAGTCGGTGAGCATGGCAGTATCACCCTCCATCAGAATGTTGTTGCCCTTGAGATCACCATGGACGAAGTCTTTACTGTGAAGAAGTTGAAGCCCATGTGTTACCCCAAGCAGCGCCGTCCAGACACGTGATCGAAGAACTGGCTGTTGGTTGTACAGATAGTCAGGAAGGGTTCCGCCAGCGATATACTTGCACACCATGAAGCACGGCTCGCCAACGTGACATGCGCCGAACAATGGCACAATGTTGGGGTGTCTGCTTTCATGCCAAACTTCCACTTCCCGTAGAAAGTCCGTTCGATCGCTTTCCGACTTGATCTCGACGCACTTGATGACGACGTCAGCGTTCATATATTTCCCGTGGTAAACTTTACCAAAAGCCCCGCCGCTGAAGGACTCGTCACCATACTGGACGTCGGTGCGCGGGATGAACCACTTCTCGTCGACTGGGATACCCTCCGATGAGAAACCCGCAAGACGGCTCAGAATTACCTTCAGGAACGCACGTTGTTGCTTGGTGTAGGCAGTCTTGTTTTGCTCCACCTCATGAACAAGGAGCATGAGGGCTTCATGTTGAGCAACGGCGTCTCCACAAAGTCTATTAATCAGTTTTGGGATGTCAACATCAAACAGCTTCTGCATCATTGCGCTTTTATCCAGTTCCCACTGCGAGCGCCACACTTCCCTTGAGGTTTCGGACTGCAGTAGGTCAACTTCCCGGTGCAAATCTTCCAGCATTTTAGACAGCGAGCGCGCGCTTAAGATCCGGACAATAATCGACTTATCTCCATTCGTGACTAGAACAGCTCGTAGTCGAGTTCGCACCGCATTGACTGAGTCAACACCACTGTCCTGAAGCGTTTTGATTCGCTCCATCAGGTGAGAGCACAAAGGCTCAGCTTCACCCATGCGCTGACACATCTCCGCGAGTTTCGTGAAGTCGCCCTCAAGCCACTCGAGGATCTGATCAGCTAGCATTTTTCTCCTTTCGTTGCCACCTTCGCGTAACGAACTCAGCTTCGTGTGCCCATCGAAGCTCTTCATAATTGCTCGGACGGCATCATTACCATCACTACACAAGCCTCGAAGAGCTATGAGTCCTTCATGAATCCACTCTGCGTTTTCAGGCCTGATGATCCACAAAAGGAGCGCCTCGATTCCACCCTGAGTGGCGATTTTTGCCTTGACGTCACTAGGCAGATGTGAGGCCAGAAATCCCAACACCCCTGCCGCATTTTCCCGCTGAGGTTGAGTACCTTCCGATACGAGATTGACAAGTTGATCAACAGCTCCACGCTCGCCAACAATTAGATCCCGGAGTTCAGTCTTTTCATGGGCAAGATTCCACAACGCTCCGGCAGCCTTCGATTTCTGCTCGTCGTTCCCACTTCTCACCAGCTCCACGAGCGGCGGGATTCCACCAGCCGACGCGATCTTCTCCTTGTTGGCAGCGTTGACTGATAGATTCATCAACGCTCCGGCGGCCTTCGATTTCTGCTCGTCGTTCCCGCTTCTCACCAGCTCCACGAGCGGCGGGATTCCACCAGCCGACGCGATCTTCTCCTTGTTGGCAGCGTTGACTGATAGATTCATCAACGCTCCGGCGGCCTTCGATTTCTGCTCGTCGTTCCCGCTTCTCACCAGCTCCACGAGCGGCGGGATTCCACCAGCCGACGCGATCTTCTCCTTGTTGGCAGCGTTGACTGATAGATTCATCAACGCTCCGGCAGCCTTCGATTTCTGCTCGTCATTCCCACTGCTCACCAGCTCCACGAGCGGCGCGATTCCACCAGCCGACACGATCTTCTCTTGGTTGGCAGCGTTGACTGATAGATTCATCAACGCTCCGGCAGCCTTCGATTTCTGCTCGTCATTCCCACTGCTCACCAGCTCCACGAGCGGCGGGATTCCACCAGCCGACGCGATCTTTTCCTCGTTGGCAGCGTTGACTGATAGATTAATCAACGCTCCGGCGGCCTTCGATTTCTGCTCGTCATTCCCACTGCTCACCAGCTCCACGAGCGGCCGGATTCCACCGGCAGACGCGATCTTCTCCTTGTTGGCAGCGTTCAACGATAGATTCCACAACGCTCTGGCGGCATTCGATTTCTGCTCGTCATTCCCACTGCTCACCAGCTCCACGAGCGGCCGGATTCCACCGGCAGACGCGATCTTCTCCTTGTTGGCAGCGTTGAACGATAGATTCCACAACGCTCTGGCGGCCTTCGATTTCTGCTCGTCATTCCCACTTCTCACCAGCTCCACGAGCGGCAGGATTCCACCGGCAGACGCGATCTTCTCCTTGTTGGCAGCGTTGAACGATAGATTCCACAACGCTCTGGCGGCATACTCTTTCTGCTCGTCATTCCCACTGCTCACCAGCTCCACGAGCGGCGGGATTCCACCGGCACACGCGATCTTCTCCTTGTTGGCAGTGTTGAACGATAGATTCCACAACGCTCTGGCGGCATACTCTTTCTGCTCGTCATTCCCACTGCTCACCAGCTCCACGAGCGGCGGGATTCCACCAGCCGACGCGATCTTTTCCTCGTTGGCAGCGTTGACTGATAGATTCATCAACGCTCCGGCGGCCTTCGATTTCTGCTCGTCATTCCCACTGCTCACCAGCTCCACGAGCGGCGGGATTCCACCAGCAGACGCGATCTTTTCCTCGTTGGCAGCGTTGACTGATAGATTCATCAACGCTCCGGCGGCCTTCGATTTCTGCTCGTCATTCCCACTGCTCACCAGCGCCACCAGCGATGGGATGTCGCCGGGTAAAGTAACGATAGACGGGTAAAGAGGAAGCATGCCCCCGATTCTTGCAGTCGCCGTGGAAGGGCCCTGCCCCATCGCTGCAACTCTTGGCACCTTTGGAACTGAAGCTTCCTTCTGTTTTGGCAGCGCAGCCCTTCAGTAAGTTGCACAGTACCCTCAGTAAGTTGCTGAACGGAATTGCGGCTGAAAAGAAAACAGCCGCTCGCGCAGCCATGCGGGTCTGAAGCCTCTGCTGAGTATGACAAGTTTGCTCGCACAACCAGGGTCAACGGAGGAAGTTTGCGCGTGTTATTCGCTGTGATGCATGGCAAGAAATGCCAACAAGACACCGGACGCTGTTGCGATGGCAGCAGCCGAGGCTGCAATAGCTGCTGAATCTCAGGAGAGAGGATGCCGCAGCTTGCAGCAGCACTGAGAGCTGAAGAACAGGAGGCTGAAAGACTCGAGAAAGAGCAAAAGCAGGATGAACTGGACGTAGTGGCGGTGGGAGCTGCCGCCCGGCGCGCCTTTCACGGCTTCTACGAGTCCCCACAGCCAGCAAAAGACGTAGCTGAAGATGACAATGAAAGCAGGGAAAACGATATCGTCTCTCGTGAGGGGGGCGTTGAAGACGGTCTGTCGACGGTCTCAGTTCAGGAAAGCAAGAAGAACCACAAGAAGAACAAGTCCAAGATGGAAAAGAGGTGACACTCAAGTCCTCGTGTGCATTGCAAGAGCAGGAGGAAAGCCCGTTCGTAGCACTTGCCCAAACGCGCAAGGACGCGATCCAGCGAGAGCTGGAGGACAAGCACGAGTGAGCACGGAACTTACTCAAGTTCATGGAGGTTCGACAGCAACAATAGCTGAAGCGGATGCTCGGATCGCAGAGGAATTGAGTCAACGCGGCTTGGTGATCAAGGCGCAGATTCCAGTGGGGCCCACGCACTTACGTCTTGATGATCAGGAGCTACGTGCTGCAAGAGACAGCGGTGCCGACTTTGGGGAGTTTGCCGACTCGCTGCTGCATGCCACGACGCTGGCGGCGGAGTATGAGCAACAACGACAAGAGGCCAGTGGCAACGTCAAGCGAATGCTCACGACGCTTCGAGACGAACGGCGGCTGGAGAGGAAAGCAGCGAAAGTGAAGAGCACGTCGGGTATCTGGACACGACCATGTCGTCCTCCATTCGCACGAAAGCCACGCTCGAGCAACATAGGAATCATATCACTGGCGTCAAAGTCGCACACGCAGAGCAACGAGCTACTGCCAAGTCTCCTCAGAAAGATAGCATGCACCAGAAGGGGAACAACGAACCAGACCTGGTTGCGACGACGTTGACTCGTTTGTCGACGACGCTGTTGGAGCAGCTCAAAGCACCGAAATCAGCCATGGATGCGGTCGAGAAGAGGAAGAACATGGCCATCCTGGAACGGACGCAGACGAAGCTCGACTTCGTCAGGAACCCGAGGTTTGCAGTACCAGATCAAAGCACAAGCAGCAAAGCAAAAGGGGACGAAGACCTCCCTGACCCTGCGGAGAGCAGCTTAAAGCCGTGTTTCGACATCGTGCCGAAGCCTCCGATCGTGTTCACAGACTACGACATCGGTGGAGTCTACGAGCAAGTTGTGTACATGCGGAACAGAGGCTCACTGTCTCGTCGGGCGCGAATCCTCCCGCCTGGCTCAATCTTCTTCTCCATGGCCAGTGTTCGATTCCCAGAGGAGAGTGGTCTGGTCGCTCCAGGAATGCACATTGAGCTGCGTCTTCGCTTTGCACCAGACTCTCGAGCCGACTACAAAGACAGCTTCACCGTCCAGTACGAAACCGAGCAATTGGTCACCGCTGGATCAACGGGAACTCCGGGAGCTGCAGAGTCGGCGGAGATGGTGGTGTCTGTAATGGCCCATCGAGAGCCACCGGAGCTGACGTTGCCGTTGCTAGTTCGCGCCCAGAACACGCTTGTCGGGGGACGCTCAGTAACGCCACTGGTGTGCAAGAACCTTGGAGGGAAAGCTCGGTTTTGGCTGCTAAGTGAGCCAGCGTGGGCTCAACTGGAGCATCTGCAGGTTGCAAGTCACGGACTCTCTCCTACACGAAGTGCAGTTGATATGTTGGGCGGTGACTACACATTGGGAGCGCAATGAACGTCGGTCCTTTCCGAGTCACGCCGAATTTAACGGAGCTGGAGAAGGGCGAGAGTCTGACTTTTGACCTCGTGTACACGCCGTCAGGTGTCGGTGAACAGCGTGAGCGAAAGCTGCAGCGAGGAAGTTGAAGGACGCAATGCCAGGCTTCTCGATGCAACTTCGCGGTTGTGGAAGACTGGGAAGCTTCACGATTCTTCCGGCGCTTTGTGGTTCTTGGATTCCTCTTGAAGACGACGGCTTGCAACAACCAGGAAATGATGGCAGTGAAGATGCACAGTTACTACTGCCACAACGAACACACTCGACGGTTGTGCTACTGAAGAACCAAAGCGACGCACGAGTCGCGTTCCGATGGGACCTTGGGCGGCTTCAACAACGGCATTTGGCTGAGGATGGCGGTCCAGCATCGTCGACACTTCCTTCCGCAACGAAGGGTAAACCCCCGAGTTTCGAGTTGTCTCTCGTTCCGAAGTTAGGAGAGCTGGAGCCTCTAGGTCAACAGCGTGTCGAGCTGACGTTCACTCCGTTGTGCACGGGTGCATTCTCGCTTAGTGTGCCGTGCCGAATCGTTGCGCCGAACGATCCCAACTACCCTCAAGCTCCTCACTTTGAGCGGTGGCTGCTTCTTGAGGGCCGCGTCGCTGGCGCAGAGATCGAGATCATCTCGCCGGAGGTCGATTTCGGTCTCGTGCTGGTTGGTGCCAGCGCAGAATCGTTCATCACGATCCGGAATCCATCGCGTTGTGTGCCTACGCATTGGAGATTTTTACACTTGGAGGGGTCTCCAGCAGGTGGGGAAGTGGCAGCTACTCAACATCAACACGCAGCACAATCCTCCATTGGGACCAAACTTAGACGATCGAGCTCCAAGGAATCTGTAGCCTCAAGGCATTCAGCGATTTCTTCCAGTTCAGGCAACGAGACGGAGCGGAGTCTCTTCACTTCGAAGGAAATTCTTCCTCGCGCAACTGTAGCGTTCGCGCCGGAAAGTGGAGAGCTCGCACCAGGTGAATCGTTCCTTGTGAAGGCTACCTGCATGGCGGGGTCGCTTCCACAACGATTCTGCGGTCTTTTCAGCTGTCAGGCCGCTCCCGAGCGTAAGTTCTTCGGAGCCAGCACTGCCGGTTCACACGCAGCCGTGTCTGCCCGTGCTGAAATCCAATGCCCAACGTGTTCCTGTCCACCACGCGGCTGCTTCTGGGGACAACGTACATGGGCGTGGAGATCCACTGTATCATCGAATGGTGAACGTGTCCAACCTCGAGGCTGCGTTCAAGTTCGCGGAGCCTGAAGGCTCTTCGAGGGCGTATACAGTCACGTTCTCGCCGAAGCAAGGCACAATCCACTCCAAAGAGAGGCTCATGGTTACTGTGAACTACACCCCACGACAAGTAGGATGGTTCACCGTGGTCCTTGCATGTAGTGTACGGGGCTTACCGGCTCCACTTGGCTTCGAAGTCACCAGCAACCACAAGGGACTTGTCCTCTCGTACGAACTGGTTCAAGCTCCGACGTCTACGAAGCTTTCATCACGGAGAGAAGGATGACCGACGAAGATTTGTCTGCCCAAGTCACCGAAGGAAATTGCGCTGGATCGTGGCATCCCTCTCTCCTACTGCGACTTGGAGCCAGAAACAAACCCACTCAGTAAGGTCCCAAAGCTAGCGTTTGGGGATAGCGTACCACTCGGCGAGAGGCGAGCGATGTGTCTCCTCATTCGAAACTTCAGCGATATTGAAACTCTCGTGGATCTGGAAGCGAAGAAGTTCCCCGCAGCGGCTGTGGATCCTTCGCTTCTCACTGGAATCTCGACAACTGGGAGCTTCTCGCGTCAAGACAGCACACAATTCCCTCCGTCGGCACCACCAAGTAAAAGTCGACACAAAGGCAGACTCACTGTCTCCAAAATCACGAGATCTCTCGGCTCTACTAAGACTGGATCCTCCAGAACTAGCGTCACTGCTCAAGATAAACTAGCCAAGCTTCGTCTTTCAGACGCACAAGACAATGGCAATCGATTCCAGCCCGAGAATGGACGAGCGTATCTGCGCCAGCGTGTTGACGATGTCGACGACCGGCAGATCCTACGCGAATACTCGACTGTTGTGCTACTGCAGAACCAATGCTTCTCGTCACCAATGTCTCCTTGTGATGAAGTAAATAGCAATTCGATGGTCGTTGCGATCATGAAAGAAATCGTTTGCTCGTTATTGTGGATCTTGAACGCTTTTTGTTTCTAGGATGTGGATCAATGCTCTGTAATGATGGAAAGTAACTCTGTCTGGGCGAATAAATTGATGTGTGGAGCCGTCAGCAGAGCAAGACGGGAACCGGAACTGCCGACGACGTGGTACAAAAGGAAGCAGGGCCATGCTGCGACTCAAGAAACGGCCTGCGGTTAAGGAGGCCAAGATGGCGGAGCTGATGCACAAGAAGACGCACACGAAGCATTTTGGCAACATTCAAGTGCAGACGCTCGACGCCGTGGAGAACAAGCAGACGAGGGAACTGTCGAAGAGTGCGAAGGAGTTTCTGGCGCTGAGGTCGGCGCCGAACAAACTCAGGATGAACGTGCTGGAGGGCCACCCGAAGCTGTTCACCAAGAAGCAGAAGCAGCGCGGAAAGAGAGCGTAAGCGTGAAGAAATAATGCATGCGATACTTTCTTTTCCTATAAGTGAGAGGGCGTTGGGCTGGAGAGAAAAATGTCGGGTACAACACAGGATATTGTCCGAGAAAGGTGAAGCTGCACTACGAGTCGGCTTGGGTACGACGCGTAGCAGTAGTGCTCGCCAGAATCTTTCTGGAACTGACCACGTCATGAGCTCTGCAACGTGCAAGTGCGATCTTCAAGCGCTTCATGGGCAATTCGGCGAGTTGTTCTGTCCGTCGTTGACTGGAGGAACTGAAATTGAAGTTGGAAAGGCGTCCACAACGACTCGCACAGTTTCTTGAAAAGTTCGCCCTAACGAACGGTTTGACAGTCCTGGGAACGTGTTGAGCAACTTCTGCCAGAATTTGTGGCAAACCGTCAAAACGAGCACGAAACATCACTGAGCTGGGCGTTGCTGGATACAGGTACGACTTACTGCAGTACTCAACACCACGGGAACGCTCAGCTGGCTGCTCGAGCATTTTCCATGCAATCCGCTTCTTTCTCTTCTTCCATATCGGCAAACTTGCGAATACGCTTCTCCACTTGATCAAGGGTCATCCTCTTTGACGGATCGAAGTCGCACATCGCACGCACCAATGCCCATTCGTCGTCTGACATGGACTTCGGTTGTGTCAGAAACTTGTTGTTGTTCAGGTGCCACTGCACAGCGATATCCGGAAGCATTCCCCACGGAAGCTTACCCGTCACAGCTTCGACTATACACATCCCAAGCGAATATACATCCGCCTCGAAAGATGCTTTCTTGGTCGCGATGAACTCCGGTGCGCGCCAGCGAATCGCTCCCAAACTGCCAAGTTTGGGTGAGTTTCAGCTGCAAGAAACTTATGCCGAAGTCCGTGATCATGGCAGTATCTCCCTCCACCAGAATGTTGTCGCCCTTGAGATCTGCGTGGACGATGCCTTTACTATGTAGAAGTTGCAAGCCACGGGTCACACCGAGCAATACCCGCCAAACACAGTCCCGGCCGAGTTTCTGTTGCCGTCGTAGATATCCACGCAACGAACCACCGGATATGTACTTGCACACCATGAAGCACGGCTCGCCAACGTGGCATGCTCCGTAGAGCTGGGCGATGTTGGGATGGATGCTCGCTTCGTGCCAAACTTTAACCTCCTGTATAAAGTCCGTTCGATCGCTCCCCGACTTGATATCGACGTACTTGATAACAACGTCTGCGCTCATATACTTCCCATGGTAGACTATACCAAAAGCTCCACGGTTGAAGGACACGTCAGTCACCTGGAGGTCAGTGCGCGGAATGAACCACTTCTCCTCGACTGGGATAGCTAGCGACGAGAAACCGGCATGTCGATTCAAAAGTACTTTCAGGAATCGCCGCTGTTGCTGAGTGTAGGCACTTTTGCTCTGCTTCACCTCATGAACAAGCAGCGTGAGGGCTTCCTCTTGAGCAGGGACGTCTTCGACTATTTAACAGCGTTGGGAGGTCGCACTCAAACAGCTTTTGCATCATAGCGCTTTTATCCAGTTCCCTCTGTGAGCTCCACCTTTCCCTTGAGTCTACGGGCTCAAGTAAGTCAACTTCCCGGTGCAAATCTGCCAACGTCTCAGACAGCGAACGAGCGTTTAAGAACCGGGCCATCATCGACTTATCTCCATGCATGATCAAAACAGCTCGTAGTCGAGTTCGTGCCGCACCGACCGCGCCAACACCACTATCCTGATGCGTTTTGATTCGCTCCATCGCATGAGAGCACAAAGGCTCAGCTTCACCCATGCGCTGACACATCTCCGAGAGATTCGTGAGGTCGCCCTCAAGCCACTCGAGAATCCGACACGCTAGCACTTTGTTTCTTTCGTTGCCACTTTCTCGTATTATTCGCAGCGTCATTTCCCCATCGATTTTTTTCACAATTGCTCGGATTGAGTCATTACCATCAGTACACAAGCCTTGAAGAGCGGTGAGCCCTTCATCAATTGACTCAGCATTTTCAGGTCTGATGATCCACAAAAGCAACGCTTCGATTCCCCCCTGAGTGGCGACTTTCATCTTCACATCAGTGGGCAGATGTGACGCCAGAAATCCCAACACCCCTGCCGCATTTTCCCGCTGAAGTGGAGTACCTTCCGATGCGAGCTTGGCAAGATGACCGACGGCTCCACTCTGGGCAACAATGAGATCCCGCAATTCAGATCTATCAAGGGCTAGATTCCACAGCGCGCCGGCAGCAAACGCTTTCTGGTCGTTGTCCCCAATTCTCACTAGCTCCACCAGCGGAGGGATTCCACCAGCCGACGCGACCTTCTCCTTGTTGGCAGCATTGGATGATAGATTCATCAACGCTCCAGCGGCCTTCGCTTTCTGGTCGTCGTTCCCACTTCTCACCAACGCCACCAGCGGCGGGATGCCACCAGCCGACGCGATCTTCTCCTGGTTGGCAGCATCATTGACGGATAGATTCCTCAACGCTGCAGAGGCCTTCGCTTTCTGCTCGTCGTCCCCACCTCTCGCCAACTCCACCAGCGTTGGGATATCAGATGAATAACCCTGCCCCATTGCCGCCGCGTCCTGAAGCTTGTGTTCGCCGAAGCCAGCACAACCCTCCCGTGCGTTGCTGAACGGATGCGCTGGATTGGAGGACGACTGTTAGCGGCGCTGACGAGGGATGAGGGGGTCCCCGTAGTGAACCTTCCAAAGGCGGCGGACAAAATAGTGACCGTCTAGCCGCTCTCGCAGCCACGTGGAGAGAAGCCTCTGCTGACTCAGCAGTGCTGAGTATGTCAAGTTTTGCTCCTCTCAACGGAGGAAGTTTGCACGTGTTATTCGCTGTGATACATGGCAGGGGCCGCCAAGAAGTCACCGGATGCGGCTGCGATGGCGGCAGCCGAGGCTGCAATTGCTGGTGAAGCTCTGAGAGAGAGGCTGCCGAAGCTGCTTGCAGCATCACTGAGAGCTAAACAGGAAGCTGAAGAGGAGGCTGAAAGACTCCAGATGAACTGGACGTGGTGGCGGTGGGAGCTGATTCGACGCGCCTTCGACAGCTTCTACGAGTCCCCACAGCCGACCAAAGACGTAGCTGAAGGTGGCAATGAAAGCAGGGGAAATGGTATTGTCCCGCGTGACGGAGATGTTGAAGACGGTCCGCGACGGCCTCAGTTGAGGAAAGCAAGAAGAACCACAAGATGAACAAGTCCAAGATGGAAAAGAGGTGACACTCAAGTCCTCGTGTGCATTGCAAGAGCAGGAGGAAAGTCCGTTCGTAGCACTTGCCCAAACGCGCAAGGACGCGATCCAGCGAGAGCTGGAGGACAAGCACGAGTGAGCACGGAATTTACTCAAGTTCATGGAGGTTCGACAGCAACAAGCAGCTGAAGCGGACGCTCGGATCGCAGAGGAATTGAGTCAACGCGGCTTGGTGATCAAGGCGCAGATTCCAGTGGGGCCCACGCACTTACGTCTTGATGATCAGGAGCTACGTGCTGCAAGAGACAGCGGTGCCGACTTTGGGGAGTTTGCCGACTCGCTGCTGCATGCCAAGACGCTGGCGGCGGAATATGAACAACGACGACGAGAGGTCAGTGGCAACGTCAAACGAGTGCTCACGGCTGCCAAGTGTGTAGTCACCGCCCAACATGTCAACTGCCGTACGCGTAGGAGAGAGACCATGACTTGCAACCTGCAGATGTTCCAGTCGAGACCCAGCCGGCTCACTTAGCAGCCAAAACCGAGCTTTCCCTCCAAGGTTCTTGCACACTAGTGGCGTTACTGTGCGTCCCCCGACAAGCGCGTTCTGAGCGCGAACTAGCAACGGCAACGTCAGCTCCGGTGGCTCTCGATGGGCCATTAAAGGCACCACCATCTCCGCCGAACCTGCAGCTCCTGGAGTTCGTAGATCCAGCAGCAACCGATTGCTCGGTTTCGTACTGGACGGTGAAGCTGTCTTTGAAGTCGGCTCGAGAGTCTGGAACAAAGCGAAGACGCAGCTCAATGTGCATTCCTGGAGCGACCATGCCACTCTCCTCTGGGAATCGAGCACTGGCCATGGAGAAGAAGATTGAGCCAGGCGGGAGGATTCGCGCCCGACGAGACAGTGAGCCTCTGTTCCTCACGTACACGACTTGCTCGTAGACTCCACCGATGTCGTAGTCTGTGAACACGATCGGAGGCTTCGGCACGATGTCGAAACACGGCTTTAAGCTGCTCTCCGCAGGGTCAGGGACCCTTTTGCTTTGCTGCTTGTGCTTTGATCTGGTACTGCAAACCTCGGGTTCCTGACGAAGTCGAGCTTCGTCTGCGTCCGTTCCAGGATGGCCATGTTCTTCCTCTTCTCGACCGCATCCATGGCTGATTTCGGTGCTTTGAGCTGCTCCAACAGCATCGTCGACAAAGGAGTCAACGTCGTCGCAACCAGGTCTGGTTCGTTGTCCTCCTTCTGGTGCATATTATCGTTCTGAGGAGACTTGGCAGTAGCTCGTTGCTCTGCGTGTGCGACCTTAACGCCAGCGATGTGATTCCTGTGCTGCTCGAGCGTGGCTTCCGTCCGGATGGAGGACGACATGGTCGTGTCCAGATATCCGACGTACAATGGACGTGGGTCCTTTCCGAGTGACGCCGAATGCAATGGAGCTGAAGAAGGGCGAAAGCGTGACTTTCGACCTCGTGTACACGCCGTCAGGTGTTGGTGAGCAGCGTGAGCGCTTTGTCATGGTGTGCGATAACTGCCTTGTGCGCGTCTTCCAGATCGTTGGGCGTGGCTGTCAGGTGGATATCGCTGCTGTGCGAGTGAATGACGCGCTCATCGACACGACCATCACCGAGATGGGTCCTCTAGATCGCGTCTTCTTCCCGGATGAAGTTCTCGTGAACGCGCGCGCTCATCAAACCTTCGTGATCGCTAACGACACGCCAGTGGACGTCAAATTCTCGTGGAAGATCCACCCGTTAGTTGAAGAAGGACGCACCGAGAGTGTGAGTGGAGGCAAGGACAACGCAACGGTCTTGTCGCTCTCGTCTGGATCCACTCCACCATTTCGGATCTCCCCGGAAACCGGTGTCTTCGCACTATCGTCGTCGAAAGAGTTCATCGTCGAGTTCTTGCCCATTGAGGCTCGTACGTACGCGTGCCAGGCGACGCTAATGATCAACGATGTTCCAGCGTGCACCATGCCTGGACCAGGTCAGATAGCGCATTTCAAGTCTGCGTCTGAAGCACAAGATGACGCTCCCTTGAGCCGCAAAAGCCAGCGCTTGGTGAAAATAATATAATAAACAATATACTGTGTATTGAATGTATTGAATAATTATTATTGGGTTTTTCCGAGTCCAGTTATATTCCAATACGAGCCAATTATTATGTATTTTTCCTCTACCACCCGTCAGATGGATGGTCCTCGAGCCCATCGTCTGCGAGCCACTAATTCCTCGCGCTGCCACGAGAGCTTGGCCGCAAAGTGCTCTTACTATCCTTTTGGACCAACAACAGCCATGACGACCCGCCAGCTCTGCGCCTTCTACTTCGCCGACCTCGGCAACACCGGCTACAAGTGCAACAAGTGCGGTACCAACCGCAAGCAGGCAAAAGGGTCGGGCTACAGCAACCTTGTCAGCCATCTCATCGCCAAGCACCCTGCGTATGTAGCCGAGTTCGAAGAGTTCCAGCGCAGCCATACACCCACGATGGACGGCTTTGGCTTCGTCGACGAGCGGATTGTTCATCTCTTCAAGTGGATGGACTGGGTCGTCGACCGCAACCTCCCACTCTCAGAGGTTGAGAACGCTAAGACCCGCTCGATGGTCTCTATCGAGCCAACAACAGCTAGAACGCTCAAGAAGTACATGCGGCACGTGTCCGCCAAGGTCGGTGCCTTCATCGGTGGAGAGATGGGAGAATCGTTCGGACTCATGCTGGACGGGTGGACTAGTCACTTGTTTCACTTCCTCGGTGTCTACGCTGTCTACATGGTCGGTGACGAACGTCATCAGCGCCTCCTCGCGTTGTCGCCGATGGATGATGGGCAATCAGCGGATGCGCATGTCGCCCACCTGGCTCAGGTTCTTGGTGTTTACAACAAGACGCTTGCAATGGTGCGGTTTATTGTCGGAGACAACTGTTCGACAAATCAGAGCATGGCTACAAAGCTCAAGATCCCACTGGTCGGTTGTGCCAGTCACCGGTTTAACCTCGCGGTTAACCGTTTTTTGGAGGAGTACAAAGATCTGATTGATCAGATCCAGACTCTCATGATTACCCTGCGACATGTGAGCAACGCCACGGAGCTCGATAAGGCAACTGAATTGAAGCCTATCAAGAGCAACGCTACTCGCTGGTCGTCCGTCTTCAAGATGCTCAAGCGCTACCTGGAGATCCGCGACGTGGTGCAGACGATTGGAGCTGTAGAGGATTTTGTTCCTCGTGGTGCAGCACACCGCCGCATCGTCGTCCTGGTCGAGAAGCTGACTGAGCTTGACAGTGTGTGTGTGAAGCTCCAAGCTGAAACGCGCACGCTGGCTGAGGTTCGACTGCTATTCGATGCCTGCATCGCAACGTACCCGATAATGGCAAGTCATCTTGCCGCTAGTGCCAACATCGTGCACAGCACAGCGTTCGAGTCGGCGGTCGTTAAGTTGCAGAACGACCTGCCGCTTGTCGCCGCCGAGCAAAAGAGTCTGGAGTCGTTCATTCTTCCGCCGAGTGCCGCTACGAGCATCGTCTCGGCTCGCAAGGTCGACTTCGCCACCACCATCCTGCGCAAGGCGAAGAAACCATGACGTTCGGAGCGAATGGCCGTGCAGTACGACAAGTTGGCGGCGCAAGTTCCCCCAACGAGCAACAGATGTGAACGGCTGTTCTCCGCTTGCAAGCTTGTGCTCACGGACTTGCGCGGCTCGCTCTTACCAGCGAACTTCGAGATGATAATGTTCTTGCGTGCTAACCGTGAGCTCTGGAACGAAGCTTCCCTTCTCGGGGTTATTGCAGACGAGTAGTAGACACTGGGTCAATCCGGCGTTAAGCTGGTGAGCTCTTGCAATATACTGGTATTACGGCAATTATTATTATTGTCTGTCTTGGTATTGCCGTTATTACTACTGGTGATCGCTGGGTTCCAATATGATAGACTATTTTATTCGCCGAGCGCTGCCAAAAGCTGCAGCAAGAAAGTTGAAGGACGCAATGCCAGGCTTCTCGATGCAACTTCGCGGTTGTGGAAGACTGGGAAGCTTCACGATTCTTCCGGCGCTTTGTGGTTCGTGGATTCCTCTTGAAGACGAAGGCTTGCAACAACCAGGAAATGATGGCAGCGAAGCTGCGCCGTTACTACTGCCACAACGAACGTACTCGACGGTTGTGCTACTGAAGAACCAAAGCGATGCATGAGTCGCGTTCCGATGGGACCTTGGACGGCTCCGACAACGGCATTTGGCTGAGGATGGCGGTCCAGCATCGTCGACACTTACTTCCGCAACGAAGGGTAAACCCCCGAGTTTCGAGTTGTCTCTCGTTCCGAAGTTAGGAGAGCTGGAGCCTCTGGGTCAATAGCGCGTCGAGATGACGTTCACTCCGTTGTGCACGGGTGCATTCTCGCTTAGTGTGCCGTGCCGAATCGTTGCGCCAAACGATCCCAACTACCTCAAGCTCCTCACTTTGAGAGATGGTTGCTTCTTGAGGGCCGCGTCGCTGGTGCAGAGATCGAGATCATCTCGCCGGAGGTCGATTTCGGTCTCGTGTTGGTTGGTGCCAGCACAGAATCGTTCATCACGATCCGGAACCCATCGCCTAGTGTGTCCACGCACTGGGAATTTTTACACTTGGAGGGGTCTCCAGCAGGTGGGGAAGTGGCAGCTACTCAGCATCAACACCCAGCACAATCCTCAATTGGGGCCAAGCTTCGACGATCGAGCTCCAAGGAATCTGTAGCCTCAAGGCATCCAGCGATTTCGTCGAGTTCAGGCAACGAGACGGAGCGGAGCCTCTTCACTTCGCGGGAAATTCTTCCTCGAGCAACTGGAAAGTGGAGAGCTCGCACCAGGTGAATCGTTGATTGTGAAGGCTACCTGCATGGCGGGGTCGTTTCCACAACGATTCCGCGGTCTTTTCAGCTGTCAGGCCGCTCCCGAGCGTAAGTTCTTCGGAGCCAGTACTGCCGGTGCATCCGCAGTCGTGTCTGCCCGTGCTGAAAAGCAATGCCCCAACGTGTTCCTGTCGACCAGGCGGCTGTATCTGGGGACAACGTACCTGGGCGTGGAGATCCACCGTACCATCGAACTTGTGAACGTTTCCAACCTTGAGGCTGCGTTCAAGTTTGCGGAACCTGAAGGCGCTTCCAGGGCGTATACAGTCACGTTCTCGCCGAAACAAGTCACAATCCATTCCAAAGAGAGGCTCGTGGTTACTGTGAACTACACTCCACGCCAAGTTGGACGGTTCACGGTGGTTCTTGCATGCAGTGTACGGGGCTTACCGGCTCCACTTGGCTTCGAAGTCGCCAGTAACCACAAGGGACTTGTATTCTCGTATGAACTGGTTCAAGCTCCGACGTCTACGAAGCTTTCGTCACGGAGAGAAGGACGACCGACGGATACTTCTCTGCCCAAGTCACCGAAGGAAATCGCTCTGGAGCGTGGCATTTCTCTCTCCGACTGCGACCTCAAGTCAGAAACAAACCCACTCAGCAGCGCACCTAAGCTAGCGTTTGTGGATAGCGTTCCGCTCGGCGAGAGGCGAGCGATGCGTCTCCTCATTCGGAACGTCAGTGGCATTGAAACCCTCGTGCATCTGGAAGCGAAAAAGTTCCCGGCAGCGGCTGTGATTCCTTCGCTTCTCACTGGAATCTCTACAACTGGGAGCTTATCACGTATCGTGTCTTAGCTCGGAAAATAAATTTCAGAGACAGGACCAAAAAGGTCATGAATCATGACTTCCGTTTTACTAAAAAAATACAATTATCATCAATGACCACTACTGTATGCTCCCGCCAAAACATATGCATATATGCTCCTGCCAAAACATATGCATATAAGGTCGATCCAACAGGCCGGGTAATTCTGCAAAATCCGGGGCTTGCCACCGCAAATCGACCATCACTCTCAATTCCGCGCTCAAGCTTGCCTCCAGCGTGGCCGTCTCGCTGTGGGAGCACCAGCGCGAGATCGCGGCCGTACCGCGCCGCCACAGCGTGCTCACCAGCACGCTGCGGACCGTGGGCAAGACGCTCGTGAGCTGCCCGCTGCTGTGCGAGGCCGCAGTCGCCCGTCCTTAGCTGCTCGCGCTGGCGGTGGGCGCGTCGTCCTCGACTGCTCGGCGCTGAAGGTCCAGCTGGCGCGGCTGTGCAAACTGCGCGTGCTCAGCAGTGATGAGGAAGTCATCACCACCGGCAGAGCTAGCAGGTGGCTGGAAGACCAGTCGCCTGCAAGCTGCTCGCGGCCACGTTCGCCCTTGGTGCTGCAAGAGATGCTGTGCAGAGTCGCCTTGAAGCTGGCAGATGTGGAGCTGCTGCCGGTGGAGAACTGGACGTGGTGCACGCCGATCTCCCGTCGTTATTCAAACTGCTGACGGGCTGCTGGACGAGCTGCGATCGACGCTGCGGATCCTGGTGACGTTGAGGCTTCCGGCGTCCAGAATGGGCTGGGACCCGGTGACCAACCCGCTGTTGAAGCATATTAACGTGATGAAATGCTGCCGGTGCTGTCGACCATGTCGATGGAGCCGAGTTTCCCGCCGCTGCACTGCGTGGTGTTTGCAAGCGAAGTGAAGATGTGAAGAAGAGAAAGATGCGAAGAGAAGAAGAGAAGGTGTGTGATAAATCTTCTGCTGGGAAGAAACAGCAAGAAGATCTGATGAGCGTGTTTCGACTGCAACTGGAGCCTTGATTGTGTAGCTCAAAACATTGATCGAGTTGGGTCGTGACGGAGATTCTATCCCGAAGGAGAATGCTGAGTTCATCCACCGGTGCAGACGCACCCCTTTATGCCCGAGGGACTGCAATAGTGCACCGCCATAAGTTTCTGCCTCTTTGGCGCTTGGAGCTGCCGTTAGGATCACCGAGAACATCCTGGCCCGTGCAAATTTCCTCCATCGAGAGCGCTTGGCGCCGGTCGCGCAAACAATATTGGCATACGTGTCCCCTTCAGCAGAGGCCTCTTACGGGCACGAAGTCATCTCTGTGAGAGCGGCTAGACAACGGTCGCCATTTGTTATATTCCTCCAAGCGCATATTCCGTTCAGTGGTACTGAACCACTGAACGCTCATCCATTCAGCGGCAACTGAACGAATGTGCGCGGCCTTCGCCCACAAGCTTCAGTTCCGAAAACGCCGCAAGTCCAAGAAGCAGCGACAGCGATGGAGCAAGACTATTCTGGTGAAATCCCTGTGGACTTGGTGACGACTGGTAGCGACGAACAGAAAGCGAATGCCGCCGAAGCGTTGGAGAATCTGTCCGTCAATGGTGCCAACCAGGAGAAGATCGCGTCGGCTGGTGGTACCGCGCCACCAGAGGCGGCAAGTGACAACGATGAAGAGGAAGCGGATGCTTGGAGCGTCATGGACAGGTTTAAACAAAGTTATCGTTGGGGTATTGGTAATTGCCGCAGCGTTCAGGGAACTATCCGTCAATGGTGCCAACCAGGAGGAAGTCGCGTATGGCGATGAAATCCGGACGCTAGTGGAGTTTCTGACCAGTGGCAGTGACGAACAGAAAGCGAGTGCCTCCAAAAGGTTGAGGAATCTGGCAGTCAATGGTGCCAACCAGGAGAAGATCGCGTCAGCTGGTGGTATCCCTGCGCTCGTGGCGTTGCTGATGTGTGGCAGTGTTGAACACAATGAGTACGCCGCCCAAGCGCTGAGGAATCTATCCGTCAATGGTGCCAACCAGGAGAAGATCGTGTCGGCTGGTGGTATCCCTCCGCTGGTAGCACTGCTGTCGAGTGGCAGTGACGAGCATAAAACGTCGGCCGCCGAAGTGTTGCGGAATCTATCCGTCAATGGTGCCAACCAGGAGAAGATCGTGTCGGCTGGTGGTATCCCTCCGCTGGTAGCGCTGCTGACGAGTGGCAGTGACGAGCATAAAACGTCTGCCGCCGAAGCGTTGAGGAATCTATCCGTTAATGGTCCCAACCAGGAGAAGATCGTGTCGGTTGGTGGTATCCCTCCGCTGGTAGCGCTGCTGTCGAGTGGCAGTGACGAGCATCAAACGTCGGCCGCCGAAGCGTTGCGGAATCTATCTGCCAATGGTGCCAACCAGGGGAAGATCGCGTCAGCTGGTGGTATCCCTCCGCTCGTAGCGTTGCTGTCGAGTGGCAGTGACGAGCATAAAACGTATGCTGCCGAAGCGTTGAGGAATCTATCCGTCGATGGTCCCAACCAGGAGAATATTGTGTCGGCTCGTGGTATCCAGTCGCTGGTGGCGTTGCTGAAGAGTGGCAGTGAGGGACAGAAAGTGAATGCCGCCGGAGCGTTGAGGAATCTATCTGCCAATGATGCCAACCAGGAGAGGGTCGTGTCGGCTGGTGGTATCCCCGGATGGTTGACTTTTGTTGGCAATTGGGGACAGAAGAAAATACCGCTGGATCCTTGAGGAATGAATTCGCTAATGGTGTTAACCTGGGAATGATCGCGTCAGCTGGTGGTATCCCTCCGCTGGTGGCGTTGCTGACGAGTGGCAGCGACGAACAGAAAGAGTACGCAGCCGTAGCGTTAAGGAACCTATCGAACAATGGAGCCAACATGGATGAAATCCCGTCAGCTGGAGGAATCCCGCCGCTTGTGGCGTTGCTTACGAGTGGAACTGACGGACAAAAAACGAATGCCGCCGGAGCGTTAAAGAATCTGTCCGTCAGTGGTGCCAACCAGGCGAGGATTGCGTCGGCCGGTGGAATCCCTCCGCTGGTGGTATTGCTGACGAGCGGCAGCGACGAGCACAAACTGAATGCAGCCGAAGCGTTGATAATCTATCCGTGGATGGTGCCAACCAGGATAAGATCGCGTCAGCTGGTGGTATCCCTCCGCTCGTAGCGCTGATGTCGAGTGGCAGTGACGAGCATAAAACGTATGCTGCCGAAGCGTTGAGGTATCTATCCGTCGATGGTCCCAACCAGGAGAATATTGTGTCGGCTCGTGGTATCCAGTCGCTGGTGGCGTTGCTGACGAGTGGCAATGACGAGCAAAAAGCGAATGCCGCCGGAGCGTTGAGAAATATTGCAGTCAATGGTGTTAATCGGGAGAAGATCGCGTCGGCTGGTGACATCTTTTCGATGATAGCACGGGTGACAAGAGACAACGAAGCAAGGAAAGCGAATGCCGTTGGAATGTTGCGAAATCTACCAGCGAATGGTGCCAACGTGGAGCAGATCGCGTCGGCCGATGGTATCTCGTCGATAATGGCGTTGGTGATGTGTGGGAGCGACGAACAGAAAGAGGAGGCCATCAGCATGTTGTGGAATCTGGCCTTTGAAAAACCTGGAATTCAGGACCTCATTGTGGCCCAGAGTGGAGTAGTTGATCAGCTTGTCAAGTTTGTACATGAAGGTACTGAACCTCTGGGAGAAAATGCGGCGGGTGTATTGGGATTTCTGGCGTCACATCTGCCTAGTGATGTGAAGATGAAAGTTGCTACTCAGGGTGGAATCAAAGCGTTGATTTTGTTCATCATCAAACCTCAAAACGCAAAGTGGATTCATGAAGGGCTTATAGCTCTTCAAGGGTTCTGTACTGATGGTAATGATACCATCCGAGCAACTGTGAAGAACTTCGATGGGGTCGAGACTCTGAGTACGATACGCGAAAGTGGCAACGAAAGAAACAAAAGGTTAGCTGATCAGATTCTCGAGTGGCTAGAGGGCGACTTCACGGGTCTCTCGGAGCTGTGCCAGCACATGGGTGAAGCTGAGCCCTTGTGCACTCATGTGATGAAGCGAATAAAAACCCTTCAGGATAGTGGTGTTGACGCAGTCGGTGAGGCACGAACTCGACTACGTGCCCTTCTAGTCATGAATGGAGATAAGTCGATGATGGTCCGGATCTCAAGCGCACGGTCGCTATCTGAAACGTTAGCAGATTTGCACCGGGAAATTGACTTACATGAGCCCGAAGTCTCAGGGGAAAGGTGGAGCTCACAGTGGAAACTTGATAAAAGCACAATGATGCGAAATCTGTTTGCGACTGGCATCCCACTGCTGACAAATAGTCTTGGAGATACCGCTGCTCAGGAGGAAGCCCTCATGCTGCTTGTTCATGAGGTTAAGCAGAAGAATTCCTACACGACGGAACAGCGCGCGTTCCTGAAACAAATTCTGAATCGTTTTGCCGGTTTCTCGTCGCTAGGTATCCCAGTCGACGAGAAGTCGTTCATTCCGCGCACCGACGTCCAGGTGAATGACGTATCCTTCAACGGGTGGAGCTTTTTGGTAAAGTCTACCACGGAGTGTATATGAACGCTGACGTCGTTGTCAAGAGCGTTGGCATCAAGTCGGAAAACGATCGAAAGGACTTTCTGCGGGAGCTGAAAGTTTGGCACGAAGCCAGCAGCCATCCCAACGTTGCCCAGCTCTACGGAGCATGCCACGTTGGCGAGCCGTGCTTCATGGTGTGCAAATACATTTCCGGTGGCTCGTTACGTGGATATCTCTACAAGCAACAAAAACTCGGTCGATACTGTGCTTGGCGGGTATTGCTCGGTGTGACCCGTGGGTTGCAACTTCTGCATAGCAAAGGCATCATCCACGCAGATCTCAAGGGCGACAACATCCTGGTAGTGAACGCAGCCGCTTGTCAAACCTTCGTGATCGCTAACGACACACCAGTGGACGTCAAATTCTCGTGGAAGATCCACCCGTTAGTCGAGGAAGGGCGCACCGAGAGTGTGAGTGGAGGCAAGGACAACGCCATGGTCTTGTCGCTCTCGTCTGGATCCACTCCACCATTTCGGATCTCCTCGGAAACCGGTGTATTCGCTCTATCGTCGTCGAAGGAGTTCATTGTCGAGTCTTGCCTATGGAGGCGCGTACGTACGCGTACCAGGCGACGCTAATGATCAACGATGTTAACATTTGGTGAGGTATATTGTGTTACTGATCCCGAAGGATTGAACTCTAATAACCATTCCAGCTAGACGAGCGTCTTAGCCGGTTGCAAGCGACTCACTTGACTTTCTCCTCGCTCACCACTCTTTCATCAAGCAGGTACCTGTTGGTATCCACCTGACATGCAGTCAGGCCAACTGCATCATCCATTTTCCTTCCGTCGTCGGTGTTGCCTGGACTCTGGCCCGCCCGTGACGCTTCTGTTCGCATTCTCTCCACTTCTTCTGCCTCATTAGGAGGCAGAGCTCGAGATATCTCTTGATGTCCTGTAGACAGCGCTCAGCCGTTTTGGCTACCTTCCTTTCGACTTGGTCGATCATCGCCGGGTCCGAAAACCGTTTCAATTCTCTTCTCTTCTTCAGCCTCATTGCCGTCTTCACCACCACGCATCTTGAACCAGGGCCACACGCGAGGGGAATCTAAGATGGTTGCGGTCTTCACCGTTTGAGCTGTGCTCACTTGTGCTCTTCTCTTCTCTTCAGCTCCCTGCTCTCCTCTTCTCTCTCTTCAGCTATTCGCTCTCCCCTTCTCTCTTCAGCTATCCGCTCTCCTCTTCTCTCTCTCCAGCTTCGCCATCGTCTTCATCGCCATGCATCCTGACTCAGGGTCCTGCGCTGCGTCTCAGGGTTCCTGAGACGCAGCGCAGGACAGGACAGGAGGGAAGCCCACACAGGATGGTACGATCTTCGACACGACGCTCACCATCGGGTTGCCTTCATCTTGAAGGCTGACATGTTGCAGCTTGGTCACGGGCGTCACACCGCGAGCTGTACGGGGCTCTGTGGCCCTGAGCCGGCACACTGGGTGTACCGGCAGCAGGTCTTTCTCTCGTGCATTGCATCGCCATCGCCTTGCTCCTTCCTGGGCCCCACGAGGGGATTCCCCCCAGGAAGGCCGAAGGTATTGAGACCTTCGGAAGCGACCCTTGAGCTCGACCAGTCGTTTTCGGGAATCGATGATCAACGATGTTCCAGCGTGCAGCATGCCTGGGCCAGGTCAGATGGCGCATCTCAAGGCTGCGTTTGAAGCACGAGATGACGCTCCCGTGAGTCCACGATCAGCCGCTAAAGCTGCAGCGAGGAAGTTGAAGGATGCAATGCCAGGCTTCTCGATACAACTTCGCGGCCGTGGAAGACTGGGAAGCTTCACGATTCTCCCGGTGCGTTGTGGTTCTTGGATTCCTCTTGCAGACGACGGCTTGCAACGAGCAGGAAATGACGGCAGTGAAGATGCGCAGTTACGTGTACGCGACGGTTGTGCTACTGAAGAACCAATGCGACGCACGAGTCTCGTTACGATGGGACCTTGGACGACTCCGACATCGGCATTTGGCTGAGGATGGCGGTCCTGCATCGTCGACTCTTACTTCAGCAACGAAGGGTAAACCCCGAATTTCGAGTTGACTCTCGTTCCGAAGTTAGGAGCTGGAGCCTCTGGGTCAACAGCGTGTCGAGCTGACGTTCACTTCGTTGTGCACGGGTGCCTTCTCGCTTAGTGTGCCGTGCCGAATCGTTGCGCCGGACGATCCCAACAACCCTCAAGCTCCTCACTTTGAGCGGTGGCTGCTTCTTGAGGGCCGCGTCGCTGGCGCAGAGATCGAGATCATCTCGCCGGAGGTCGATTTCGGTCTCGTGCTGGTTGGTGCCAGCGCAGAATCGTTCATCACGATCCGGAATCCATCGCGTTGTGTGCCTACGCATTGGAGATTTTTACACTTGGAGGGGTCTCCAGCAGGTGGGGAAGTGGCAGCTACTCAACATCAACACGCAGCACAATCCTCCATTGGGACCAAACTTAGACGATCGAGCTCCAAGGAATCTGTAGCCTCAAGGCATTCAGCGATTTCTTCCAGTTCAGGCAACGAGACGGAGCGGAGTCTCTTCACTTCGAAGGAAATTCTTCCTCGCGCAACTGTAGCGTTCGCGCCGGAAAGTGGAGAGCTCGCACCAGGTGAATCGTTCCTTGTGAAGGCTACCTGCATGGCGGGGTCGCTTCCACAACGATTCTGCGGTCTTTTCAGCTGTCAGGCCGCTCCCGAGCGTAAGTTCTTCGGAGCCAGCACTGCCGGTTCACACGCAGCCGTGTCTGCCCGTGCTGAAATCCAATGCCCAACGTGTTCCTGTCCACCACGCGGCTGCTTCTGGGGACAACGTACATGGGCGTGGAGATCCACTGTATCATCGAATGGTGAACGTGTCCAACCTCGAGGCTGCGTTCAAGTTCGCGGAGCCTGAAGGCTCTTCGAGGGCGTATACAGTCACGTTCTCGCCGAAGCAAGGCACAATCCACTCCAAAGAGAGGCTCATGGTTACTGTGAACTACACCCCACGACAAGTAGGATGGTTCACCGTGGTCCTTGCATGTAGTGTACGGGGCTTACCGGCTCCACTTGGCTTCGAAGTCACCAGCAACCACAAGGGACTTGTCCTCTCGTACGAACTGGTTCAAGTTCCGACGTATACGAAGCTTTTGTCACGGAGAGAAGGATGACTAACGGATACTTCTCTGCCGAAGGCACCGAAGGAAATCGCTCTGGAGCATGGCATCCCTATCTCCGACTGCGACCTCAAGTCAGAAACAAACCCGCTCAGTAGCGTACCGCTCGGCGAGAGGCGCGATGTGTCTCCAGATTCGGAACTTCAGTGTTATTGAAACTTTCGCGGTGTGTCCAGATTCGGAACTTCAGTGTTATTGAAACTTTCGCGGGTCTGGAAGCGAAGAAGTTCCATGCGGAGAAGCAATGCGTCTCACTTTGCCTCCTTGTGGCCAAGTATATAGCAATTTGATAATCGCTGCATTCATGAAAGAAATCATCTGCTCGTTACTGCGGATCTTGACTACGGGACTTCCCTAGGATGAAGGTAGCGACACTGAGAGGCTCCAGTTGCTCTGTAATGATGTAAGTAATTGTCGGTTGTGTTGTATAGATGGACAGGCAGAGCTGCGTACCAAGAAGTGGCGCGCGGTTGACGAGATTAAGATGGTGGAGCTGATGCAGAAGAAGACGCACAAGGCAGTTTGGCAATATTCAGGCGTAGATGCTGGACGCCGCGGAGAACACGCAGGCGAGAGAACTGTTGACCAGCGCGAAGGAGTCCCTGGCGATGAGATCCGTGCCGAACAAACCGAGGATGAACGTACTGGAGGGCCATGCAAGGCTGAAGACAGAAACAACACGGCAAGGATCAAGTCAGGAAAAGAAGAAGCTGTACTATGAGATCGACGAGTTGCTGCAGTGTTCACCAGGATCGTTCTGATTAGAGCTGGTCACGTCGTGAGCTCTGCAAAGCGTGAGGAACACCACTGGGCTACATGTTGCAGGATACAGACATGACTTCCTGTAGTAGTCAGCACCTAGTGAACATTCAGCTGGCTGCTCGAGCATTTTTCCTACGGGCGTCCTCTTTCTCAGCTTCCACCTCGACAAAGTCACTAATTCGCTTCTCCACTTGTGCAAGGGCCATCCTCTTCGACGGATCGAAGTCGCACATCGCACGCACCAATGTCCATTCGTCTTCGGACATGGACTTGGGCTGTGTCAGGAACTTGTTGTTGTCCAGGTGCCACTTGACAGAGAGATCAGGAATCATTCCCCATGGAAGTTTACCCGTCACAGCCTCGACGATGCACATGCCAAGCGAATACACATCGGCCTCAAAAGATGCCTTCTTGGTCGCGATGAACTCCGGTGCGCGCCAGCGAATTGCGCCCAAGTTGTCAAACTGAGGTTGCGGTCCCGATCCGTGAAAACTCATGCCGAAGTCGGTGAGCATGGCAGTATCACCCTCCATCAGAATGTTGTTGCCCTTGAGATCACCATGGACGAAGTCTTTACTGTGAAGAAGTTGAAGCCCATGTGTTACCCCATGCAGCGCCGTCCAGACACGTGATCGAAGAACTGGCTGTTGGTTGTACAGATAGTCAGGAAGGGTTCCGCCAGCGATATACTTGCACACCATGAAGCACGGCTCACCAACGTGACATGCGCCGAACAATGGCACAATGTTGGGGTGTCTGCTTTCATGCCAAACTTCCACTTCCCGTAGAAAGTCCGTTCGATCGCTTTCCGAATTGATCTCGACGCACTTGATGACGACGTCAGCGTTCATATATTTCCCGTGGTAAACTTTACCAAAAGCCCCGCCGCTGAAGGACTCGTCACCATACTGGACGTCGGTGCGCGGAATGAACCACTTCTCGTCAACTGGGATACCCTCCGATGAGAAACCCGCAAGACGACTCAGAATTACCTTCAGGAACGCACGTTGTTGCTTGGTGTAGGCAGTCTTGTTTTGCTCCACCTCATGAACAAGGAGCATGAGGGCTTCATGTTGAGCAGCGGCGTCTCCACAAAGTCTATTAATCAGTGTTGGGATGTCAACATCAAACAGCTTCTGCATCATTGCGCTTTTATCCAGTTCCCACTGCGAGCGCCACACTTCCCTTGTGTCTTGGGGTTCAAATAAGTCAAGTTCCCGGTGCAAATCTTCCAGCATTTTAGACAGCGAGCGCGCGCTTAAGATCCTGACAATCATCGGCTTATATCCATTCATGACTAGAACAGCTCGTAGTCGAGTTCGCACCGCATTGACTGAGTCAACACCACTGTCCTGAAGCGTTTTGATTCGCTCCATCAGGTGAGAGCACAAAGGCTCAGATTCACCCATGCGCTGACACATCTCCGCGAGTTTCGTGAAGTCGCCATCGAGCCACTCGAGGATATTGATCAGCTAGCATTTTGTTCCTTTCGTTGCCACTTTCACGTATCGAAGTCAGCGTCTTTTCTCCATCCACGCTCTTCACAATTGCTCGGACGGCATCATTACCATCAGCACACAAACCTTGAAGAGCGATGAGGCCTTCATGAATCCACTCTGCGTTTTCAGGCCTGATGATCCACAAAAGGAGCGCCTCGATTCCACCCTGAGTGGCGACTTTTGCCTTGACGTCACCAGGCAGATGTGACGCCAGAAATCCCAACACCCCTGCCGCAAGTTCCCGCTGAGGTTGAGTACCTTCCGATACGAGAGTTACAAGTTGATCAACAGCTCCACGCTCGGCAACAATTAGATCCCGGAGTTCAGTCTTTTCATGGGCAAGATTCCACAACGTTCCGGCGGCCTTCTCTTTCTGCTCGTCGTTCCCACTTCTCAGCAGCTCCACGAGCGGCGGGATGCCACCAGCCGACGCGATCTTCTCCTTGTTGGCAGCGTTGACTGATAGATTCATCAACGCTCCGGCGGCCTTCGATTTCTGGTCGTCGTTCCCACTTCTCACCAGCTCCACGAGCGGCGGGATTCCACCAGCCGACGCGATCTTTTCCTCGTTGGCAGCGTTGACTGATAGATTCATCAACGCTCCGGCGGCCTTCGATTTCTGCACGTCGTTCCCACTTCTCACCAACTCCACCAGCGATGGGATGTCGCCGGGTAAAGTAACCATATACGTGTAAAGAGCAAGCATGCCCCCGATTGTTGTAGTCGCCGTGGAAGGGCCCTGCCCCATCGCTGCAACTCTTGGCACCTTTGGAACTGAAGCTTCCTTCTGTTTTGGCAGCGCAGCCCTTCAGTAAGTTGCACAGTACCCTCAGTAAGTTGCTGAACGGAATTGCGGCTGAAAAGAAAACAGCCGCTCGCGCAGCCATGCGGGTCTGAAGCCTCTGCTGAGTATGACAAGTTTGCTCGCACAACCAGGGTCAACGGAGGAAGTTTGCGCGTGTTATTCGCTGTGATGCATGGCAAGAAATGCCAACAAGACACCGGACGCTGTTGCGATGGCAGCAGCCGAGGCTGCAATAGCTGCTGAATCTCAGGAGAGAGGATGCCGCAGCTTGCAGCAGCACTGAGAGCTGAAGAACAGGAGGCTGAAAGACTCGAGAAAGAGCAAAAGCAGGATGAACTGGACGTAGTGGCGGTGGGAGCTGCCGCCCGGCGCGCCTTTCACGGCTTCTACGAGTCCCCACAGCCAGCAAAAGACGTAGCTGAAGATGACAATGAAAGCAGGGAAAACGACATCGTCTCTCGTGAGGGGGGCGTTGAAGACGGTCTGTCGACGGTCTCAGTTCAGGAAAAGCAAGAAGAGCCACAAGATGAACGAGTTCAAGATGGAAAAGAGGCGGCACTCAAGTCGCCTCGTGAAGTTCAGGGGATACAGGAAAGTCCGTTCGTAGCACTTGCTCGGGATCGCAAGGACGCCATCCAGCGAGAGCTGGATGACAAGCACGAGCGAGCATGGAACTTGCTCAAGTTCATGGAGGTTCGACAGCAACAAGCAGCTGAAGCGGACGCTCGGATCGCAGTGGAATTGAGTCAACACGGCTTGGTGATCAAGGCGCAGATTCCAATGGGGCCCACGCACTTACGTCTTGATGATCAAGAGCTACGTGCTGCGCGAGATGGCGGTGCGGACTTTGGCGAGTTTGCCGACTCGCTGCTGCATGCAAAGACGATGGTGGTGGAGTATGAGCAACGAAGACAAGAGGGCAGCGGAAACGTCAAACGAATGCTGACGACGCCCTCGGGACGAACGGCGGCTGGAGAGGAAAGCAATGAAAGTGGAGAGCACGTCGGGTATCTGGACACGACCATGTCGTCCTCCATACGAACGGAAGCCACGCTCCAGCAGCACAAGAATCACATCACTGGTGTCACGGTCGCACACGCAGAGCAACGAGAAACTGCCAAGTCTCCTCCGAAAGACGATATGCACCAGAAGGGGAACAACGAACCAGACCTGGTTGCGACGACGTTGACTCGTTTGCCGACGACGCTGTTGGAGCAGCTCCTACCACCGAAACCAGCCATGGATGCGGTCGAGTAGAGGAAGAACATGGCCATCCTGGAACGAATGCAGACGAAGCTCGACTTCGTCAGGAACCCGAGGTTTGCAGTACCAGATCAAAGCACAAACAGCAACGCTAAAGGGGATGAAGACCTTCCTGACCCTGCGGAGAGCAGCTTAAAGCCGTGTTTCGACATCGTGCCGAAGCCTCCGATCGTGTTCACAGATTACGACATCGGTGGAGTCTACGAGCAAGTTGTGTACATGCCGAACAGAGGCTCACTGTCTCGTCGGGCTCGAATCCTCCCGCCTGGCTCAATCTTCTTCTCCATGGCCAGTGCTCGATTCCCAGAGGAGAGTGGCATGCTCGCTCCAGGAATGCACATTGAGCTGCGTCTTCGCTTTGCACCAGACTCTCGAGCCGACTACAAAGACAGCTTCACCGTCCAGTACGAAACCGAGCAATCGGTCGCCGGTGGATCAGCGGGAATTCCAGGAGCTGCAGGTTCGGCGGAGATGGTGGTGCCTTTAATGATCCATCGAGAGCCACCGGAGCTGCCGTTGCCGTTGGTAGTTCGCGCTCAGAACGCGCTTGTCGGGGGACGCTCAGTAACGCCACTGGTGTGCAAGAACCTTGGAGGGAAAGCTCGGTTTTGGCTGCTAAGTGAGCCAGCGTGGGCTCAACTGGAGCATCTGCAGGTTGCAAGTCATGGCCTCTCTCCTACACGAAGTGCAGTTGATATGTTGGGCGGCGACTACACACTTGGGAGCGCAAAGGACGTCGGTCCTTTCCGAGTGACGCCGAATTCAATGGAGCTGGAGAAGGGCGAATGCGTGACTTTCGACCTCGTGTACACGCCGTCAGGTGTCGGTGAACAGCGTGAGCGCTTCGTCATGGTGTGCGACAACTGCCTCGTGCGCGTCTTCCAGATCGTTGGGCGTGGCTGTCAGGTGGATATCGCTGCGATGCGAGTGAATGACGCGCTCATCGACACGACCATCACCGAGATGGGTCCTCTAGATCGCGTCTTCTTCCCGGATGAAGTTCTCGTGAACGCAGCCGCTTGTCAAACCTTCGTGATCGCCAACGACACACCAGTGGACGTCAAATGCTCGTGGAAGATCCACCCGTTAGTCGAGGAAGGACGCTCCGAGAGTGTGAGTGGAGGCAAGGACAACGCCATGGTCTTGTCGCTCTCGTCTGGATCCACTCCACCATTTCGCATCTCCCCGGAAACCGGTGTATTCTCACTATCGTCGTCCAAAGAGTTCATCGTTGAGTTCCTGCCCATTGTGGCGCGGACGTACACGTACCAGGCGACGCTAATTATCAACGTCATTGTTCCAGCGTGCAGCATGCCTGGACCAGGTCAGATGGCGCATCTCAAGGCTGCGCTTGAAGCACGAGATAACGCTCCTTTGAGTCCACGAGCAGCCGCTAAAGCTGCAGCGAGGAAGTTGAAGGACGCAATGCCAGGCTTCTTGATGCAACTTCGCGGTCGTGGAAGACTGGGAAGCTTCACGATTCTACCGGTGCTTTGTGGTTCTTTCATTCCTCGTGAAGACGACGGCTTGCAACAACCAGGAAATGATGGCAGCGAAGCGCACGAGTCGCGTTCCGATGGGACCTTGCGCGGCTTCGATAACGGCATTTGGCTGAGGATGGCGGTCCTGCATCGTCAACACTTACTTCCGCAACGAAGGGTCAACCCCCGAGTTTCGAGTTGTCTCTCGTTCCGAAGTTAGGAGAGCTGGAGCCTCTGGGTCAACAGCGCGTCGAGCTGACGTTCACTCCGTTGTGCACGGGTGCATTCTCGCTTAGTGTGCCGTGCCGAATCGTTGCGCCGAACGATGCCAATGACCCTCACGTTGAGCGGAGGCTGCTTCTTGAGGGCCGCGTCGCTGGCGCAGAGATCGATATCAGGTCGATTTCGATCTCGTGTTGGTTGGTGCCAGCGCAGAATCGTTCATCACGACCCGGAACCCATCGCGTTGTGTGTCCATGCATTGGAGATTTTTACACTTGGAGGGGTCTCCAGCAGGTGGGGAACTGGCAGCTACTGAACATTAACACGCAACACAATCCTCAATTGGCGCCAAGCTTCGACGATCGAGCTTCAAAGAATCTGTAGCGTCTCGACATTCAGCGATTTCGTCTAGTTCAGGCAACGAGACGGAGCGGAGTCTCTTCACTTCGCGGGAAATTCTTCCTCGAGCAACTGTAGCGTTCGCGCCGGAAAGTGGAGAGCTCGCACCAGGGGAATTATTCATTGTGAAGACTACCTGCATAGCGGGGTCGCTTCCACAACGATTCCGCGGTCTTTTCAGCAGTCAGACTGGTCCCAAGCGCAAGTTCTTCGGAGCCAGCACCGTCGAAGCGCACGCAGCCGTGTCTGCCCGTGATGAAATGCAATGCCCCAACGTGTTCCTGTCAACCATACGGCTGCCTCTGGACACAACGTACATGGGCGTGGAGATCCACTATACCATCGACCTGGTGAACGTATCCAACCTCGAGGCTGTGCTTAAGTTTGCAGAACCTGAAGGCGCATCGAGGGCGTACACAGTCACGTTCTCGCCGAAGCAAGGCACAATCCACTCCAAAGAGAGGCTTGTGGTTACCGTGAACTACACTCCACGACAAGTAGGACGGTTCACCGTGGTTCTTGCGTGCAGTGTACGGGGCTTACCGGCTCCACTTGGCTTCGAAGTCACCAGCAACCACAAGGGACTTGTCCTCTCGTACGAACTGGTTCAAGCTCCGACGTCTACGAAGCTTTCGTCACGGAGAGAAGGACAACCGACGGATACCTCTCTGCCGAAGGCACCGAAGGAAATCGCTCTGGAGCGTGGCATTTCTCTCTCCGACTGCGACTTGGAGCCAGAAACAAACCCACTCAGTAGCGTCCCGAAGCTAGCGTTTGGGGATAACGTTCCGCTCTGTGAGAGGTGCGCGGTGTGTCTCCTTATTCGAAACTTCAGTGGTGTTGAAGTTTTTGTGGATCTGGAAGCGAAGAAGTTCCCCACACCGGCTGTGAATCGGGCGTTTCTGGCGTCAAGGCAGCACACAATTTCCTCCGTCGACATCACCGAGTAAATGCCGACACAAAGGCAGACTCGCTATCTTCAAAAGCACGATATTTCTCGGCTCTACCAAGACGGAGCGTCACTGCTCAAGATAAACCTGCAAGCCTCGTCTTTCAGACGCGAAAGACAATGGGAATCGATCTTAGTCCGAGAACGCGCAAGCGTATCAGCGCCATCGCGTTGATGTGGAAGGCTGGCAAACTCTACGCGAGTAATCGACTGTTGTGCTACTGAAGAACCGATGCTTCTAAACGTCTTTGCCTCCTCGTGACCAAGTAATGGATTTGAAAGTCGCTGCGTTCATGAGAGAACTCTTGTGCTCGTTACTGCGGATCTTGAACACTTTCCAGCTATGGTACGTCGGAGGCTTCTCGAGTCTACTCTACGAGTCGAGTGGGGCGACTCGGCGAGGCTCCAGTCCTCTTCAATGATGAAAAGTGACGCCATCTTGGTGAACAAATTGTCGACTCTGTTGGGTTGGAGTAGGTAGGAGAGCAAGAAGCAGAGTGAGGCGCCGGAACTGCTCGACCAGGTGGAGCAACAGGAGGGAGGAGGCTGAGCTGCGAGCCAAGAAGCGCCGCACGGTTATCGACGTCAAGATGGCGGACAAGGAGACGCAACATTCAGGTGCAGACGCCGGACGTGGTGGAGAACGCGGGACCTGTCGACGAGTTCGAAGGAGTTTCTGGCGCTGCGATCAGCGCCAAACTAATCGAAGATGAATGTGCTGGAGGCCCATCCGACGCAGGCCACTAAGAAGAAGCAGCAGTGTTGAAAGAAATCATAAGGGAGGGGATAAACAATTCACGCGAAACTTTCTTCTGCTGAATGAGAGGATGTTAGTGCAAGGCTGGGGAGTAACATCAAGAAGAACACCGGATCAAGACAGATACAGCTGAAGCTGCACTAACCGCTTCTGAGACCAACGAGTTGCTGCAGTGTTCACCAGGATCCTTCTGATTAGAGCTGGTCACGTCGTGAGCTCTGCAAAGCGCGAGGGAACATCACGGGGCTACATGTTGCAGGATACAGATACGATTTCCTGCAGTAGTCAGCACCTAGTGAACATTCAGCTGGCTGCTCGAGCATTTTTCCTGCGGGCGTCCTCTTTCTCAGCTTCCACCTCGACAAAGTCACTAATTCGCTTCTCCACTTGTGCTAGGGCCATCCTCTTCGACGGATCGAAGTCGTACATCGCACGCACCAATGTCCATTCGTCTTCGGACATGGACTTGGGCTGCGTCAGGAACTTGTTGTTGTCCAGGTGCCACTTGACAGAGAGATCAGGAATCATTCCCCATGGAAGTTTACCCGTCACAGCCTCAACGATGCACATGCCAAGCGAATACACATCGGCCTCAAAAGATGCCTTCTTGGTCGCGATGAACTCCGGTGCGCGCCAGCGAATTGCGCCCAAGTTGTCGAACTGAGGTTGCGGTCCCGATCCGTGAAAATTCATGCCGAAGTCGGTGAGCATGGCAGTATCACCCTCCATCAGAATGTTGTTGCCCTTGAGATCACCATGGACGAAGTCTTTACTGTGAAGAAGTTGAAGCCCATGTGTTACCCCAAGCAGCGCCGTCCAGACACGTGATCGAAGAACTGGCTGTTGGTTGTACAGATAGTCAGGAAGGGTTCCGCCAGCGATATACTTGCACACCATGAAGCACGGCTCGCCAACGTGACATGCGCCGAACAATGGCACGATGTTGGGGTGTCTGCTTTCATGCCAAACTTCCACTTCCCGTAGAAAGTCCGTTCGATCGCTTTCCGAATTGATCTCGACGCACTTGATCACGACGTCAGCGTTCATATATTTCCCGTGGTAAACTTTACCAAAAGCCCCGCCGCTGAAGGACTCGTCACCATACTGGACGTCGGTGCGCGGAATGAACCACTTCTCGTCAACTGGGATACCCTCCGATGAGAAACCCGCAAGACGACTCAGAATTACCTTCAGGAACGCACGTTGTTGCTTGGTGTAGGCAGTCTTGTTTTGCTCCACCTCATGAACAAGGAGCATGAGGGCTTCGTGTTGAGCAGCGGCGTCTCCACAAAGTCTATTAATCAGTGTTGGGATGTCAACATCAAACAGCTTCTGCATCATTGCACTTTTATCCAGTTCCCACTGCGAGCGCCACACTTCCCTTGTGTCTTGGGGTTCAAATAAGTCAAGTTCTCGGTGCAAATCTTCCAGCGTCTCAGACAGCGAGCGCGCGCTTAAGATCCTGACAATCATCGACTTATCTCCATTCGTGACTAGAACAGCTCGTAGTCGAGTTCGCACCGCATTGACTGAGTCAACACCACTGTCCTGAAGCGTTTTGATTCGCTCCATCAAATGAGAGCACAAAGGCTCAGCTTCACCCATGCGCTGACACATCTCCGCGAGTTTCGTGAAGTCGCCATCGAGCCACTCGAGGATATTGATCAGCTAGCATTTTGTTCCTTTCGTTGCCACTTTCACGTATCGAAGTCAGCGTCTTTTCTCCATCCACGCTCTTCACAATTGCTCGGACGGCATCATTACCATCAGCACACAAACCTTGAAGAGCGATGAGGCCTTCATGAATCCACTCTGCGTTTTCAGGCCTGATGATCCACAAAAGGAGCGCCTCGATTCCACCCTGAGTGGCGACTTTTGCCTTGACGTCACCAGGCAGATGTGACGACAGAAATCCCAACACCCCTGCCGCATTTTCCCGCTGAGGTTGAGTACCTTCCGATACGAGATTGACAAACTGATCAACAGCTCCACTCTGGGCAGTAATGAGATCCCGGAGTTCCGTGTTGTCAAGGGCGAGATTCCACAACGCTCCAGCGGCAATCTTCTTCTGTGCCTCATTCCCACTGCTCACCAGTTCCACCAGCGACGGGATGCCACCAGCCGACGCGATCTTCTCCTGGTTGGCAGCATCGACTGATAGATTCATCAACGTTCCGGCGGCCTTCTCTTTCTGCTCGTCGTTCCCACTTCTCACCAACGCCACCAGTGTCGGGATGCTACCAGCCGACGCGATCTTCTCCTTGTTGGCAGCATTAGATGATAGATTCATCAACGCTCCGGCGGCCTTCTCTTTCTGTTCGTCGTTCCCACAGCTCGCCAACTCCACCAGTGGCGGGATGCCACCAGCCGACGCGATCTTCCCGTGGTTGGCAGCACTGACGGATAGACCCCACAACGCTCCGGCGGCCTTCGCTTTCTGCTCGTCGTTCCCACTTCTCACCAACGCCACCAGTGGCGGGATGCCACCAGCCGACGCGATCTTCTCCTTGTTGGCAGCATTAGATGATAGATTCATCAACGCTCCGGCGGCATACTCTTTCTGGTCGTCATTCCCACTGCTCACCAGCTCCACGAGCGGCGGGATTCCACCGGCAGACGCGATCTTCTCCTTGTTGGCAGCGTTGACTGATAGATTCATCAACGCTCCGGCGGCATACTCTTTCTGGTCGTCATTCCCACTGCTCACCAGCTCCACGAGCGGCGGGATTCCACCGGCAGACGCGATCTTCTCCTTGTTGGCAGCGTTGACTGATAGATTCATCAACGCTCCGGCGGCCTTCTCTTTCTGCACGTCGTTCCCACTTCTCACCAACTCCACCAGCGATGGGATGTCGCCGGGTAAAGTAACCATATACGTGTAAAGAGCAAGCATGCCCCCGATTGTTGTAGTCGCCGTGGAAGGGCCCTGCCCCATCGCTGCAACTCTTGGCACCTTTGGAACTGAAGCTTCCTTCTGTTTTGGCAGCGCAGCCCTTCAGTAAGTTGCACAGAACCCTTCAGTAAGTTGCTGAACGAATTGCGGCTGAAAAAGAAAACAGCCGCTCGCGCAGCCAAACGGGTCTGGCCGAGAAGCCTCTGCTGAGTATGACAAGTTTGCTCGCACAACCAGCGTCAACGGAGGAAGTTTGCGCGTGTTATTCGATGTGATGCATGGCAAGGAATGCCAACAAGACACCGGACGCTGTTGCGATGGCGACAGCCGAGGCTGCAATAGCTGCTGAAGCTCAGGAGAGAGAGGATGCCGCAGCTTGCAGCAGCACTGAGAGCTGAAGAACAGGAGGCTGAAAGACTCGAGAAAGAGCAAAAGCAGGATGAACTGGACGTGGTGGCGGTGGGAGCTATCGCGCACATGATTCGACGCGCCTTTCACGCCTTCTACGAGTCTCTACAGCCGGCCAAACAAGTAGCTGGAGATGACAATGAAAGCAGGGAAAACGATCCCGACCCTCGTGAAGGGGGCGTTGAAGACGGTCCGTCGACGGCCCCAGTAGAGGAAAAGCAAGAAGAACCACAAGATGAACGAGTTCAAGATGGAAAAGAGGCGGCACTCAAGTCGTCGTGTGCAGTACAAGAACTGGAGGAAAGTCCGTTCGTAGCACTTGCTCGATATCGCAAGGACGCCATTCAGCGAGAGCTGGAGGAGAAGCACGATAGAGCACGGAACTTGCTCAAGTTCATGGAGGTTATACAGCAAGATGCCGCTGAAGCGGACGCTCCGATCACAGAAGAGTTGAGTCAACGCGGCATGGTGATCAAGGCGCAGATTCCAGTGGGGCCCACGCACTTACACCTTGATGACTAGTAGGAGCTGCTGCGTGCTGCGCGAGATGGCGGTGCCGACTTTGGCGAGTTTGCTGCCGAAGCCTTCGATCGTGTTCACAGATTACGACATCGGTGGAATCTATGAGCAAGTTGTGTACGTGAGGAACACAGGCTCACTGGCTCGTCGAGCGCGAATCCTCCCGCCTGGCTCAATCTTCTTCTCCATGGCCAGTGTCCGATTCCCAGAGCAAAGCGGCCTGGTCGCTCCAGGAATGCACATTGAGCTGCGTCTTCGCTTTGCACCAGACTCTCGAGCCGACTACAAAGACAGCTTCACCGTCCAGTACGAAACCGAGCAATCGGTTGCTGCTGGATCAACGGGAATTCCGGGCGCTGCAGATTCAGCGGAGATGGTGGTGCCTTTAATGGCCCATCGAGAGCCACCAGAGCTGACGTTGCCGTTGGTAGTTCGCGCCCAGAACACGCTCGTTGGAGGACGCTCAGTAACGCCACTGGTGTGCAAGAACCTTGGAGGGAAAGCTCGGTTTTGGCTGGTAAGTGATCCAGCGTGGACTAGAGCATCTGCAGGTTGCAAGTCGCGGACTCTCTCCTACACGAAGTGCAGTTGATATGTTGGGCGGAGACGACACACTTGGGAGCGCAAAGGACGTCGGTCCTTTCCGAGTCACGCCGAATTCAATGGAGCTGGAGAAGGGCGAGAGCGTCACTTTTTTCGACCTCGTGTACACGCCGTCAGGTGTTGGAGAGCAGCGTGAGCGCTTCGTCATGGTGTGCGACAACTGCCTTGTGCGCGTCTTCCAGATCGTTGGGCGTGGCTGTCAGGTGGATATCGCTGCTGTGCGAGTGAATGACGCGCTCATCGACACGACCATCACCGAGATGGGTCCTCTAGATCAAGTCTTTTTCCCGGATGAAGTTCTCGTGAACGCACGCGCTTGTCAAACCTTCGAGATCGCTAACGACACACCAGTGGACGTCAAATGCTCGTGGAAGATCCACCCGTTAGTCGAGGAAGGACGCTCCGAGAGTGTGAGTGGAGGCAAGGACAACGCCATGGTCTTGTCGCTCTCGTCTGGATCCACTCCACCATTTCGCATCTCCCCGGAAACCGGTGTATTCTCACTATCGTCGTCCAAAGAGTTCATCGTTGAGTTCCTGCCCATTGTGGCGCGGACGTACACGTACCAGGCGACGCTAATTATCAACATCAATGTTCCAGCGTGCAGCATGCCTGGACCAGGTCAGATGGCGCATCTCAAGGCTGCGCTTGAAGCACGAGATGACGCTCCTTTGAGTCCACGAGCAGCCGCTAAAGCTGCAGCGAGGAAGTTGAAGGACGCAATGCCAGGCTTCTTGATGCAACTTCGCGGTCGTGGAAGACTGGGAAGCTTCACGATTCTACCGGTGCTTTGTGGTTCTTTCATTCCTCGTGAAGACGACGGCTTGCAACAACCAGGAAATGATGGCAGCGAAGCGCACGAGTCGCGTTCCGATGGGACCTTGCGCGGCTTCGATAACGGCATTTGGCTGAGGATGGCGGTCCTGCATCGTCAACACTTACTTCCGCAACGAAGGGTCAACCCCCGAGTTTCGAGTTGTCTCTCGTTCCGAAGTTAGGAGAGCTGGAGCCTCTGGGTCAACAGCGCGTCGAGCTGACGTTCACTCCGTTGTGCACGGGTGCATTCTCGCTTAGTGTGCCGTGCCGAATCGTTGCGCCGAACGATGCCAATGACCCTCACGTTGAGCGGAGGCTGCTTCTTGAGGGCCGCGTCGCTGGCGCAGAGATCGATATCAGGTCGATTTCGATCTCGTGTTGGTTGGTGCCAGCGCAGAATCGTTCATCACGACCCGGAACCCATCGCGTTGTGTGTCCATGCATTGGAGATTTTTACACTTGGAGGGGTCTCCAGCAGGTGGGGAACTGGCAGCTACTGAACATTAACACGCAACACAATCCTCAATTGGCGCCAAGCTTCGACGATCGAGCTTCAAAGAATCTGTAGCGTCTCGACATTCAGCGATTTCGTCTAGTTCAGGCAACGACACGGAGCGGAGTCTCTTCACTTCGCGGGAAATTCTTCCTCGAGCAACTGTAGCGTTCGCGCCGGAAAGTGGAGAGCTCGCACCAGGGGAATTATTCATTGTGAAGACTACCTGCATAGCGGGGTCGCTTCCACAACGATTCCGCGGTCTTTTCAGCAGTCAGACTGGTCCCAAGCGCAAGTTCTTCGGAGCCAGCACCGTCGAAGCGCACGCAGCCGTGTCTGCCCGTGATGAAATGCAATGCCCCAACGTGTTCCTGTCAACCATACGGCTGCCTCTGGACACAACGTACATGGGCGTGGAGATCCACTATACCATCGACCTGGTGAACGTATCCAACCTCGAGGCTGTGCTTAAGTTTGCAGAACCTGAAGGCGCATCGAGGGCGTACACAGTCACGTTCTCGCCGAAGCAAGGCACAATCCACTCCAAAGAGAGGCTTGTGGTTACCGTGAACTACACTCCACGACAAGTAGGACGGTTCACCGTGGTTCTTGCGTGCAGTGTACGGGGCTTACCGGCTCCACTTGGCTTCGAAGTCACCAGCAACCACAAGGGACTTGTCCTCTCGTACGAACTGGTTCAAGCTCCGACGTCTACGAAGCTTTCGTCACGGAGAGAAGGACGACCGACGGATACTTCTCTGCCGAAGGCACCGAAGGAAATCGCTCTGGAGCGTGGCATTTCTCTCTCCGACTGCGACCTCAAGTCAGAAACAAACCCACTCAGCAGCGTACCTAAGCTAGCGTTTGCGGATAGCGTTTCGCTCGGTGAGAGGCAAGCGATGTGTCTCCTCATTCGGAACTTCAGTGTCATTGAAACTCTTGTGGATCTAGAAGCGAAGCAGTTCCCCGCAGCGGCTGTGAACCCTTCGCTTCTCACTGGAACCTCGACAACTAGGAGCTTATCGCGTCAAGAAAGCATACAATTCCCTCCGTCGACATCACCAAGTAAAAACCAAAACAAAGGCAGACTCGCTGTCTCCAAAATCACGAGATCTCTCGGCTCTACCAAGACGGGATCGTTCAGAGCTAGCGTCACTGCTCAAGACAAACCTGCCAAGCCTCGCGTTCAGACGCAAAAACGTTGGGGAATCGATTCCAATCCAAGAATGGGCGAGCGTATCTGCGCCAGCGTGTTGGGGATGTGGAAGGCCTGCAAATTGTGCCAACAAGGAAACGATCGTGTCGGCTGGTGGGATTTCACCGCTGGTGGAGTTGGTTACAAGTGGGAACAACGTGCAGAAAGCGAATGCCACCGGAGCGTTGTGGAATCTCGCCCATGAAAACACTGAAATCCGGGGTCTAATTGCTGCCCAGAGTGGAGCTGTTGATCAGCTTGTCACTCTCGTATTGGAAGGTACTCAACCTCAGCGGGGAAATGCGGCAGGGGTGTTGGGATTTCTGGCCTCACATCTGCCTAGTGATGTGAGGACGAAAGCCGCCACTCAGGGTGGAATCGAAGCGTTGATTTTGTGGATGATCAGGCCTGAAAACGCGAAGTGGATTCATGAAGGACTCATAGCTCTTCGAAGCTTGTGTACTGATGGTAATGATACCGTCCGATCAATTGTGAAGAGCTTCGATGGGCACGTGACGCTGAGCTCGATACGCGAAAGTGGCAACGCAAGGAACAAGATGCTAGCTAATCAGATCCTCGAGTGGCTAGACGGCGACTTCAAGGCTCTCTCGGAGCTGTGCCAACGCATGGGTAAAGCTGAGTCTTTGTGCTCTCATGTGACGGAGCGAATACAGACGCTTCTAGGTAGCGGTGCGCACTCCCCCAGTTCGGTCCGCAATCGTATCCGCGCACTTCTAGTAACGTATGGAGGAAAGCCGATGGTGCTTCGGCTTGTGAACCCGCGTTCGCTGGCAGATACGTTACCGGACTTGCACCTAGAGCTTGATTCCAGTGGACAGCAAGCTTTGGCGAGTGATTGGCAGCCTCGATGGAAAGCTGATCGAAATGCCATGATGCAGACGCTGTTCGATGTTGACATTTGGTCACTCGTGAAAACCGTCGAGGGCGCCAAAGCGCAAGAGGAAGCGCTCGCGTTGCTGCTTCACGAGATCAAGGAGAAGAAGGATGCTTACACGAAGCAACAGCGCCGGTTCCTGCGAGACGTTTTAATGGAACTTGCCGGGTTTTCGGTGATACGGATCCCATTAGACGAGAAGTGGTTCATTCCGCGCACCGACGTCGAGGTGGAAGACGAGTCCTTCAACGGTGGGGCTTTTGGGAAAGTCTACTACGGGAAATACATGGACGCTGAGGTTGTTGTCAAGAGCGTCGACATCAAGTCCGAAAGCGATCGAACGGACTTTTGAACGGACTTTTTCTGCGGGGGGTGAAAGTCTGGCACGAAGCGAGCATCTATCCCAACATCGCCCAGCTCTACGGAGCATGCCACGTTGGCGAGCCGTGCTTCATGGCGTGCAAATACATTTCTGGTCGCTCGTTACGTGGATATCTCTACAAGCAACAGAAACTCGGCCGGGACTGTGCTTGGCGGGTATTGCTTGGTGTGACCCGTGGCTTGCAACTTCTACATAGCAAAGGCATCGTCCACGCAGATCTCAAGGGCGACAACATTCTGGTTTAGGGGGATACTGCCATGATCACGGACTTCGGCATAAGTTTCTTTGCAGCTGAAACTCACCCAAACTTGGCAGTTTGGGAGCGATTCGCTGGCGCGCACCGGAGTTCATCGCGACCAAGAAAGCATCTTTCGAGGCGGATGTGTATTCGCTTGGGATGTGCATCGTCGAGGCTGTGACGGGTAAACTTCCGTGGGGAATGCTTCCTGATCTTGCTGTGCAGTGGCATCTGAACAACAACAAGTTTCTGACACAACCGAAGTCCATGTCAGACGACGAGGGCATTGGTGTGCGCGACGTGCGACTTCGATCTGTCAAAGAGGACGCAACTTGCAGAAGTGGAGAAGCAGATCTACGCGTTTTCCGAATTGGAGGCAGAGGAAGTAGACGCCCGCAGGAGGATTGCTCGAGCAGCCAGCTGAGAGATTCCCTTGGTGTTGACTACTACAATAAGTCGTACCTGTATGATACATGCACTGCACGTGACAAGTTGTTGAAGCTGCCGGAGCTCGAACGCCAAGCAGAATCTTCACGTCCATTTTCGAGTTACGTCCCCTTCGAGTCCAGTGTGAGCAGCTTCTTGAACAATGCGTAAGCACCGACAGCGCCTCCTGCTGTAAGTCCCAGTCCAACCAAAGTGACGATAGCCGCCTCGCCTTTAGTCAGGGGCCTCGATGCAGCTACGACCGCAGACGTCACTTGCCCACTCGGTCGGCCACTGTTCAGAAGATTCATAGCAGCCGCTGCATTAACTGCATTAATTCCCGCCATCCTCTCTTTGCCTTCTTCCTTTGCCACCTTCGGTCTGTGCCTGAGACGACGAATCTCGACGATATCCTGAATAAACTTGGTAAACGACGCAGGAGCCGCATCGTTGGTCAAGTCGGCACTGGCGAAGCCAATGCCGCTCGCGGCAAAAGCCACCACGAGCAGGACCAGAACGCTGATAAGACGCATTATTGGGGAACTGGGGAAGAAAGTGTGACTGATCGCTGGTTCGCTTCTCCCGAAATGAGCTTCTACATGTAGATTGGTCAGCCTGGTTTCTCCGAAATGATTGTCATCACGGCTCTCTTGCAATCAAGGTTTTCTCCAAATAATGATCATCAAGACTCTCAACTCGCAGAAAGCGGGAAAATTGCACGCGTTTGCAGATCTCACTTCGATTCACGATACCATAGTGTGGCAACCACACACCATTTCCACCAGGAGCGACGCTGACGGCAGGTAAAGAAAGATGACGACTTTGCTCTACCGATTGAAATTCATATGGGAGATCAGGTGAAGGTGTTGAGGCATCTTACTGTAGCCGACAGCACCAGTAAAAGTGCTGTTCTGCGTGTAGATTTGAGATCTCCGCGCAGCGGGTGTTTTTTCATGTACGTTTCGAACGCAAACGAGCATTTACCACGTTGTATTCTGCAGCGATGGCTCTACTCTTCTCGGTTCAGGAAGTCTTACAGCTTGGCTGTGGTGTATCGACCCAGAAAGTCAAGACGCCGTCGTTCTGGGCAGACGTGGAGGAGACAATGCAAACAACGTAGCAAGGCCTGAGCGAACTGAGCGGCCATGTCTGTGTAGTACAGGGTGTTGCATAGATCTAAAGTCAAGAAGTGAACAAACTAGCGGAGAAGCTACGTCCTGGCGTCAATATGAACGGCGTCTTTGACTAGATTCAAGGCTGAAGAAACTAGTAGTCCACCCACCAAGGTTGGGTCCGCTTGACTGCTGAAGAATGACTCTGCCATCCAAGTCGAAGCGCTGTTCTGTCCCTATCGACGGACTCACCAACCTCTGGCTGTTCAGCTTACTGCAACAATCGCTGTTTTTCGCTCTCAAGCTTGGCCAGAGCTTGGGTCGCGTATCCTTGCGTGTCGTTGGTAGGAGAGACGCACGTCGGCCAGCAGCCGCAAGTCACACAAAAGTCCTGTTTCGGGTGCGAGAGCTCAAAGCCGCATCCGGGGCAATACACGTTCGCACTGTCCGCCGTCTCCTCTTGGCCGTGAGGTTCCACCACTTGCGACGCTTCGTTAAGTCTTCGTCGCGGTACATTTGCCAGATCTCCATCGAAAGCGCGCAAGAAAGCTTGGAAGAAGTACAGATGCTCTCGGTCGCGGATGTACACGCCGTGCGCTTTGAAGACAGCACACTGCTGCTCGGCAAACTCTTCATCGGTCCAATGCGAGTCAAAGTAGCCGAGACGCAGCCGCGTGGTGCCCGAGCCAGCCTCGATCGGCTCTTTGGCTCGCCACTGGGAGAAGCTCTCGGGGAAAGCCTGGCGCAAGATTAACTTGCCATGCACGCCTTGTTCTCCATCGCGAGGCACCGGCGTTCGCTCTCCTACCATGTCGCTTTTACTCAACGTTTTGGAGAAACTTACCACACGTGCGTCCAGGTACGGGCTGATGACGTCGATTCCCAGTTCTCGCGCTAGCTTGGCCGTGGTGAACTGCATGGTGGCCGTGATGCGCTCACGGTACTTGCGCAGAGCTTCCTCGCTCATACCGTGGTAGAACGAGTAGCCGCAAAACACCTCGTCCGCAGCGTCACCGGTCACGAGATGCCTCACGCCACGCTCCGCTGCCTCTCGCAGTGCCTCGTAAATGACCAACGAGTTGCGCAGCTCCATCGGGTCACACGTGCACAGCAACCGCGCCACCTCGGAGGAGTTCGCCAGCAGATCATCCAGTGTAACGCGAAGCACGTGGTGCTGCTCGAGCGATACGCTGTCCAGCCGTTTGAAGATGTTGGCCGCGAAAACAGCATCTTGCGCCGTCGGATCGGCTTGAACTGTCAGCGCGTGGCGGAAGCGCAGGATGGGCCTCGCCTTGCCTTTCTTGTCGAGTGAAATGGTCATAAACGCGTCGCCTTCATCAGATGCGAAGTCTTGGGCACTCGCTTCGGACAGGATGGACGTGTCGAGTCCTGCACTAAGCAAAATGGCGTCGAGGCCGTCCGGAAAGCGGTCGCGGATCTCGTACAACACCTGCTGAAGTAACCTGCGACACTCCAAGACTTTAGATGACGGAGGTGCTCGGATGAAGTCCAGGCATGAATTCTTTCGACGTGCGCGCACAGTCCGCTCCAGAGTCCGTTTGTCCTTCGTGTAGTGATACAGCGTCTGCTCGGACGAGTACATTTCTGGGTGGTTTGGAGCGAGCGACAAGCGTGGCAGCGCCCAGGCGCGCCACGCCTCAGGGGGGATTCGTCCATTCCTAGGCGTCGTAGCACTCTGCGCGAACGCCTTGTCCATCTGCGCCGCCAATAGTTCATGCAGCTTTTCGTCGTGCGAACACTCGTCCGGTTGCGGCGCGGCGCTTTCCACTCCACGAACTAACGGAGCCGCCTGCCCTTCCTTTGCACTTCCATCGACAAAGTCCACGCCTTCAACGTCCAGCACCACCGCACAGCGGAACGCCATCCATGGCCCAAGCACCGGATGCAGACAAAGTTGCGATGGCTGCACGCCATTAAGCAAGTTAGGACGCTCTGCCAAACCTCACAAAGCTCTAATACCTACATACCGGGCAATGAGAGACCGCTCGAGCGGCCAGAGCCATCTTCTGTGCCAAGATCATCTTGCCCGGCTCGGTATCTGCCACCCAGTAGATCTGACAGAACCACTGGGAGTTAGCATGGTCTCAGTTCCGCCATATATGCTCTCATATATCACCTTTGCTTGCCCAAAAGCCCTGGACGATGTCGTCAAGTCTTGTAGAGATTCGGTCACTGTCTGCTTGACGTATCTGTCCACCGGGTCGTCCAGCACGCGGCCGTCGTTCTGCTGCATCTCGAGTCGCACAAAGTCCAGAAAAGGGTCCCACAGGGCCTTGGAGTTGCCCACGAGCAGCAATAAATGGGACGATTTGGCATCCTTTGGATCCTCCCCCCGCGGAACGGGCAAAGCGAACCGAGTGAGCGGAGACGCCGACGTCGCCGAGTGATCCGCCAGATATTGGTTGTAGCTCTCCACGGACAGCGGGATGAGCACGTCCAGGCCTCTGTGGGGCATAACACATGAGTATACATGTCATACGCATAACGATAGAGATCATAGACGCACTTGGCCGCCAGCGCTGAGTGAAGCAGCGAGCACAGACGCTTCGACTCGAGCATGGTCGAGATTTCGCAAAATGATGTATAATGTAGTGTGAATTTTACATTTCAACTACGTTGAAATGTAAAATTCACACTACATTGTACACACACAATTCATTTTCAATGCAGGGAATATATTCCAAAGTTGAAGTTGCCTTATCCCCTGGCCTGGCCTACTCGTCGAGCTTGGCCATGAACAGTGCCGAGTACTCGGCCGGGAAGTCTGCAGAGAGCTGACCAACGCGACCCGAGTTTACGGCCTGGTAACCATGGCCTTGATGTCGGCCGGCTTCACCACGCGGGAGTGGTCGTGCTTGACCCACTCGAAGAGCTCACGGGTGGTCTTGGGTAGCTCCCCGACGTACGGCTGACAGTAGCCCGGCGTGTGCTGCTGGATGCACCAGCTCTCTGCCAATGACCCGCAGTCCACGGGATCGAAGCCGATCTCGTCCACAACTCGGCGAGCACCGCCTTGGCCTCGATGCTGTCGCCGGCGATCGGGAGCGCCCAGCGCGCGGGGTCGGCGGCGGGCCGAGCACCGAAGCGGAAGTGGAACTGGTCGATGCTGTGAAACGCCTTGACTACGGTCGTGCCTTGCAGGTGGCGCTGCATCAGCTCGCTGGTCGTGCAGAGGCGTCGGTCAAGCTCCTCGATCTGGCCGTCTCGCTCCGGGTAGTAGTTCATGGAGTCGATCGCGATTTCCCTGATGAAAGGCGCGACAGGGAGCTGCTCAAGGCTCTTGAATGGATCGAGACGGACACGACGTCGAGGCGCTCGCTTGAGGGCCCAACTTCGCGACGGCAGCCGCCAAGGCGAGTGCTAGTTACATGGTCCCTATCAGTGACGGCCAAAAATTATTTGCAAGGCACTTCAAATTTCCAGTGTGTGTGTATGTGTTGCAACTACCCTGCTTACCTCCACAGTACCTGACGAGTTTCCAATACTACTGCAATACTTTGCTCCTCATATGGGAATATTTATGGCCAATAATTGTGGTAATTTGATATTATATTGGACAGGAGAAACCCAATAATAAAAATTACAATCGACAAAACAGTTATTTATTGTATTGCACATTATTTTTCACGTTACTTGTGTAGTAAGTAGTCAACACCAACGGACCTTTCAGCTGGCTGCTCGAGCAATCCTCCTGCGGGTGGCTTCTTCCTCTGCCTCCATTTCGGAAAACTCGTAGATCTGCTTCTCCACTTCTGCAAGTTGCATCCTCTTTGACGGATCGAAGTCGCACATCGCACACACCAATGCCCATTCGTCGTCTGACATGGACTTTGGTTGTGTCAGAAACTTCTTGTTGTTCAGGTGCCACTGCACAGCGATATCCGGAAGCATTCCCCACGGAAGCTTACCCGTCACAGCTTCGACTATACATATCCCAAGCGAATACACATCCGCCTCGAAAGATGCTTTCTTGGTCGCGATGAACTCTGGTGCGCGCCAGCGAATCGCTCCCAAGTTGCCAAGTTTGGGTGAGTTTCAGCTGCAAAGAAACTTATGCCGAAGTCCGTGATCATGGCAGTATCCCCTCCACCAGAATGTTGTCGCCCTTGAGATCTGCGTGGACGATGCCTTTACTGTGCAGAAGTTGCAAGCCACGGGCGACATCAAGCAATACCCGCCAAGCGCAGTCCCGGCCGAGTTTCTGTTGCCGTTGCAGATATCCACGTAACGAGCCACCAGAAATGTACTTGCACACCATGAAGCACGGCTCGCCAACGTGACATGCTCCGTAGAGCTGGGCGATGTTGGGATAGATGCTCGCTTCGTGCCAGACTTTCACCCCCCGCAGAAAAAGTCCGTTCAAAAGTCCGTTCGATCGCTTTCGGACTTGATGTCGACGCTCTTGACAACAACCTCAGCGTTCATATACTTCCCGTAGTAGACTGACCCAAAAGCCCCGCCGTTGAAGGACTCGTCGTCCACCTCGACGTCGGTGCGCGGATTGAACCACTTCTCGTCGACTGGGATGCCCAGGGATGAGAAACCGGCAAGATGATTCAGAAGTTCTTGCAGGAAGTCTCGCTGTTGCTTCGTATAGACGTCCTTGCTTTGATGAATTTCGTGAGCAAGCAGCGCGAGGGCTTCTTCTTCCGCTTTATCGCCGTGAAGACTGCTCAGCAGCGCCTGGATACCTGAGCCAAATAGCTGCTGAATCATCGCGTCTCGATCGAGTTCCCATTGCGACTGCCATTCATCCGTTGACGCAGGTGACTCGAGTTTGTCAATATCTCGATGCAAGGCAGCTAACGTATTAGCGAGCGAGTCAGCCGGACTAAAGTTAACTTGTCTTGGTTCATGAGAAAAACAGCACGGAGCCGGTTTCGTACAGCACCGGCAGGCTGAGCAGCGCCATCCAGACGACGTTTTAATCGTTCCAGAACGTGCGAGCACAAAGGTTGAGCTTCACCCATGTGGCGGCACATCGCTGAGAGGTTCTTGAAGCTCACTTTTAACCTATGAAGCAGTTGATCCGCTAGCCTGTTGTTCCTTGCGTTGCCACTTGTCAATATCGTAGTCAGGATCGCTTGCCCATCATACTTCTTCACAATAGCACGGAGAGCATCGCTCTCATCGACGCAAAGACCTTGGAGAGCTGTCAGGCCTTCGAAATGGACTTCTGTACTTTTAGAAGCGCTGATGAACGATAGCAATGCTTCGATTCCACCATGTTTACTATGACGGCACGTGTCAGACACTTGGCCGAAGGTCCCAACACGCCTGCTGCCAATTCCCGATGAAGTCGTGTACCATCCAATACCGACTTCGTTAGCATATCAACGGCTCCGCTTTCGGCTGCAATATTGTTCTGGTACTCAGGCTTCTTGAACGCAAACTTCCACAACGTCCTTAACGCTTTGCGTTTCTGTTGAGTATTCCCGTCTTTCGCCAACACCACAAGTGACAGCGTTCCTCCAGCAACTCGATCTTGTCCTTGTCGGCATCATAGAACGACAGATTCCACAAGTCTTCAGCTGCATTCACTCTCTGTTGTTCGTTCCCATATTTCGCCAGCGTGATCAATGGCGGTATACCTTGAGCAGAGATAATCTCGTCTCTGCTCGCAACATCCAACGACAATGTGTACATCGTCGCCGCAGCGTTCACTTTCTGTTGATCATTTCCGTCTTGGATCAGCGCAACTAATGGCGCAATGCCTCCGGCCCACGCGATGACTCTGTGCTGGATGACGAGGTTAAAAACGCACAGGACGAGTTGGAGCAGCTCCGGACGCGTGAGCAGGGTCTAAGCCAGCTCATCTCTGCTTCGCATATCGACCTGGAAGGCCCGCTACGTGAACTGGAAGAGCTGGAGACGATGGAAAAGCAAGTCGCGGCTGAATTGGACGAGGCCCAACGGCGAAGCAGCCGCTTCCTGCCAGCAGCTGAGCCAGTGTAAGGTGGACGAATCGATGAGCCAGCAAGAAAACAAAGCGGCGTTCTCGTCAGTGGAGAACTTGCAGCAGCAGTGGCGCGCGCTCGAGGCAGAGGCTAAAGAGCAAGCTGACAAGGCACTCGAAGTGTGCCCGAGACCAGCCGTATCGGACCGTCCTAACCACTATTTTCCTGTTGGTTTCACATGTTGCCAGCTTTGCCAAACCTTCCGCAGCTTTCACTTTCTGTGCGTCGTCACCGTCTTTCAGCAACGCCACAAGTGAAGGGATCCTCTCAGCCGAGCCGAGTGTCTTCTCATTAGCAGCATTCGTTGATAAAGCTGCCAATACCCCAGCCGCTTTCTCTTTCTGACGGCTAGTGCCATTTCTCATCAACGCCACCAGAACCGGAAAACCACCAGTCGCCGCTACCGCCTTCTTGTTGGCCTCCTGAATGTTGGGGCATCACCCAGCTTCAACACTTGGGTTGAAGGTCCAGCACGACCAGTGATGACACCAGCCACAGTTCTGGCTTCTTTCTTTGTTCAACCAACAAAATATATCACTTCTCTTTCATCTTTCAAGACAACAAGTCGCGCTTCCACGACCGCTCTGACAAGTCAACAGCCGCATCGCAAGGCATGGATGAGCAAGAGGACAGGTCGCGTCACGCGTCTCCCCCGACAAGCCCTCGCTACCGCCGTGAAGAGCGAGAACCCGACGAGCACGAGGACAGGCTGCCTTGCGAGTCTCGCCGCCAAGAGCGAGAACATGAAGGGTCGTCGTCACGTCGTCATGGCGATCGCCGCGAACGCGAATCTCCCCGGTACGACAGAGTTTTCAAGTCCTTCAGGATCGAACCATTCAGCGATGCAGTGGCCCCGGGAGGCTTCGATGCAGGGGCGGCAACGTGGTTTGAAAGCTTCACCCTGCAGCTGAGCATGGAGGAAGACATGCACGGGGTGTATCTCTCGGAGGCAGCAAGGAATGCCCTGTTCTTTCGCAGCCTAACCGGAAATGCGCGGAACTGGTATATCGCGAACAGGGATACTCTGCGGTCTCGTGACTTGGAGAGCCTCGGCCGTCGTCTCAAGCGAGAATTCGGAAATCGCCTAACGAGGTTGCAAGTTTGCGAACTGGTAGCTAACGAGCGCAAGAAACCATCGGAGACCTACCATCAATTCTCGCTTCGCTTGCGAGCAATGGCCGCAGCTACCTCGCCGGATGGATCGGAGACCGTCGAGTCCAACAACTTAGCACTGAGCGGCTTCTTGGCGAACGTTTGGAACCGGCACACGGATGCGCTACGAATGATCGTCAGGGGGGGACTCCCGAGACCCCTTCCACGAGATGGATAGGGCCATTCGTCGACTCTGCACGCTAGCCAAGCACCATGGTGCACTGCCATCGCGGAACGCACAACCATTCACCTCCAGCAGTAAACGCAAAGCCCCTGACACCGCATCCCATGATCGTGCACCGAAGGCGGGGAAGTACAGTGGCCCGGGAGGACAGAAGGTGAACCCGGGGAAGAGTACCCGCAAAGACTACTCGAACGCTCGCTGCGGGGAATGTGGTGAATATGGACATACAACCGGATACCATGATACATTTGTGCGACGCAAGCAGGGAGCTGCACGCGCGGCATCGTCAATGGTGACGGCCATGCAGCCACCCGCCTCGACTGCAGGTGCTGATTCTAAGGACGACAATGAACGAGCACGTGCGGTCACTGAGGAACAAGCCTGAAGTCCACGGTAGCTGCCTGCGGACCTGTGTCGTGTTTACGATCCAGGAATCGCTGGCAGTGCCCCGATCATTGACTCAGGATCAACGTATCATATAACTGGAGATCGCTCAAAATTGTTCGACATGCGCGCCTGCAAGACGCATGCAGTGGAGCTTGCCGATGGCGACCTGATAACGGGCGAGCAAATGGGGAAGATGAAGCTCGACGAGGTGAACAAGATCGTGTTGGACAACGTCATCTACGCACCAGGCTTCAACCAAACGCTGATCTCCGTCAAACAACTCATCGACCACGGAATGAAGGTTGAGTTCACGGACAAAGAGTGTTTGATTTATGATCAACCTATCCTGTGACGCAACATAAAGCGTGGAGTGTACACATTGGGAATCCCGCCGAAACTGACAGCTGTGGCACTGCGCCCGAACTCGATTGATGACTGGCACCAACGACTGAACCCCATCTAAATTATCGCGCAATTCGAGAGCTTTCAACATCCGAAGCTGTGAAGGGGATGAAGATCATTGGACCCACGACTCCAAGTCAAACGTGCGCAATCTGCGCCAAGAGCAAGATCACCCGAGCCCCAGCCCCGCGGCTGGCAACGCGTTCCTCGGATGCCAAAGATGAGGTGTGCCACGGAGATTTAGCTGGACCATTCCAGCGCAGCTACAATGGGAATAGCTACTATCTCGCTCTCAAGTGGATGGGACACACGTCTGTCTACTTCCTCAAACGCAAGCGTGATGCGGCTAGTTGCTTCCAGACATACATGAACATTGTCAATCGCAGATTCAACAGCGAGAAGACAATCAAGATCTACCGTTCTGACAACGCCGGCGAGTTTCTGGGCGGTGAATTCCAGAGAGTCTGTGCGAGGAAGGGATTACTACCGAGATGTCCGAGCCTGAAGTTCACCATCAAAACGGAGTGGCCGAACGGACCCATCGGATCCTCGCCGACAGCGCACGAGCCCTCATGCTGCAGGCGGACGTGCCGCATTATCTCTTGGAGTATGCTGTTCGAAGTGCTGTGCATACGCGCAATCGGGTCCTGTCAAAGAGCGACAAAACCCGAACGCCACACGAAACGTTCTGGGGCAGAAAGCCTGACCTCAAATTCGTGAAGCCGTTCGGACAACGCTGCGTCGTCTTGATCCCACCCGAGCACAGGTCGACCAATTTTCAGTTCCGACCGAAAGGGAGATCTGGCATTTTTATCGGCAGTGACCCACAACGCAAAGGTTACTTTGTCTACGTAACCGGCCGCGAACACCGTGTCGTTCACAGCAGAAGTGTTGTCTTCCTCGAACCGCCAAATCGTCAAACGACACTTAAAAGCGACGGTGAAGATCCCCTGGCAATCGTGAGAGATGAGGAGGACGGAGGTGACACAGAAGCAGATGATGGTCACGTCAGTCGCGGGGAAGGAAGTGGAGAAAGTGACGACGCGGAAGCAGATCTTACGAGTCCCCGAACGGGTCTTCTGGAAGCTCAGCCATCATTACTACGTCGCTCGGCTCGAATTGCGGGAAGAGCACTCAGTGCGGAAGGAGCAACCCTGGATGATATCATTCAAGCGCCGCTAAATCTTCGCGAAGCAAAACGATCTAAGGACTGGCCCCGATGGGAACATGCAATTCAACAGGAGCTCCACGCATTGCGCGACAACGATACGTTTGAAGTGGTGGAGCCACCCCCGGACGCCAACATAATTGGAAGTATGGTCGCGTTTCGCGTCAAACTGAGTGGCGATTGGTCACTTGAACGCCTGAAAGCACGGATTTGCGCCCAAGGATTCACACAAGAATTCTTGAAGGATTACTTTGAAACTCACGCTCCCGTGGCCCGTTTGAACTCGATCCGCACCTTCCTCGCGCTCATAACCCAGACGGGCATGCGCGTGCGCCAGGGCGATGTCCCCACGGCGTATGTGAAGGCAGGGTTGAAAGAGACGATATACGTCCGTCAACCGCATGGATTCGAGGAGGGCAGCCTCACGAGCGTGTGGAGGCTCAAGAAGGCACTCTACGGCCTCGAGCAGGCTGGTAGAGAGTGGAATGCAGAACTGAATGGGTTTCTGCTCCACTTTGGGTTGGTACCTACACGAGAGGATCCCTGCGTCTACGTTCATCCTACGCAAGATCTAATTGTGCTGATTTACGTCGATGACTTGCTAATAGGCTATCACGATGAAGCAACGCGGGCGAACTTCATGGCAGCTCTCCAAGACAAATATGGCGTCAAGGATCTCGGCGACGTGAGCTGGTTCCTAGGCATTCGCGTCAATATCGATACCAAGCTGGGGATCACGAGCATGGATCAGAGTCTATACGCCTGTGAAGTTCTTCGTCGCTTTGGAATGTCTGGATGCAGACCCCGGAAGACCCCAATGGACAAGGGTACCATCCTTTACAAGCGCTCGGAGGAAAATGAAGCTGCCGGTGACGTGCCTTACAGGCAGGCTGTTGGAGCTCTACTGTATCTCGCTCGCGTCACGCGTCCAGACCTTTCGTTTGCCGTCAACCAAGTCGCCGCTCACGCTTCAACCCCTCGAAGATGCACTGGGCAGCCGTCAAGAACATTCTTCGCTACATTGAAGGATCAAAGGAATTCGGGGTTATCTACAAGAGGGACCCAGCAGCTCCGCGTGTCAGCGTTTACACCGACGCCGACTGGGCCAACGATGAAGAAGGCCGCAAGTCAATTTCCGGAGCAGTCATCTACGTCTTAGGGTGCCCCGTACACTGGCACACGAAGCGGCAACGTGTGGTCTCCAAGTCGTCCACCATTGCAGAATTCATCGCTGCTGATGATGCAGTTGAGGAAGCTCGGTGGACGCAGATGCTCGTGTCCGAGTTGCTCAAGACAGCGCCCACCGCTCCAATCCCAACGATGATCGACAACAAATCGACAATCAAGCGCCTCACCAATGGGAAAAACTCGGAAGCGCAGAAGACCATCGACTGCAAGTTCTTCTCGATTCGGGAGGCCATTGAGCACAGCGAATTGGCACAACAGTATTGCCCAACCAACAAGATGCTGGCGGACGGACTAACCAAGACACTACCCACGACCCGCTTCCAAGAACTGCGTGAAGCACTTGGTGTCGTCAAGATACCATCCGTGTTCAGCGCTGGCGGGGAAGTGTTGGGGCATCACCCAGCTTCAACACTTGGGTTGAAGGTCCAGCACGACCAGTGATGACACCAGCCACAGTTCTGGCTTCTTTCTTTGTTCAACCAACAAAATATATCACTTCTCTTTCATCTTTCAAGACAACAAGTCGCGCTTCCACGACCGCTCTGACACTGAAGAGAGAGGTTGCGTAGTGCTCCAACTGCGTATTGTTTCTGTTCGTCAATGCCGTCTCTCGTTAATACCATGAGCGCAAGAATGCCTCCAGCCGAGGCGATATTCGCTCCAATCGCAGCATTTGTCGATAGGTTCTCCAACGTTGCTGCTGCACTCGCTTTCTCAGCATCGGTTCCGACGCTTACCAACGCCAGTAGTGGAGGAATTGCTCCAAACGAGGCAATCTGCTTCTGGTTTGCATCCTGTCGCAGTTGCAGTACATCCCACACTGCCAGGAGTACCGCATACCATTTCAGCGCGTAGCTCCAGTCGAGGAGCCAAGACGTGACCAGGAAAACACTCAATACGAACGCGACCTCGTTCTCGTTGACATCATGGATTGGTAGACTCCGTCCTGCCCTTGCAGCAGCGTACCATTCCAGACAGCCGCTCCACCCACTCACTCATGGCGCGAGTAGTAAGATACATGCAACACACTGGAATTTCTTCTTGTGGGCATTCTTCACCGACAGGCTCGCACCTCGCCCACGTTATTTACGCCGTTCCCGTCTTTCAGCAACGCCATTAGTGGAGGAATCCATCCAGCCCTTGCAATTTTATCCTCGTCGGTGTAATGTGGCGATAGCGTAAGGCTGTTACATTCCACTTGAGCACCTCGTTCCAGCCTCCCGCCCACGCTATGAGCAGAAACATGCACCACAGAGGCACGGTCTTCCACTTTGTACCATCAGGTGCCGATTGATTCCATGCCACAATGGCGGCTGCCGACCATGCCACCATATTGGTCGAGTCAATTACCCACGCCATGAGGATCAGGAGACTCGCAACCGTGTCTGCAACGCAGGCGCTCGTGAACACGAAGCCTTCATGCATCGACAAGTGCATCAATACCCTTGCTGCCTTTTGTTTCTGCTCGTCGTTTCCATCTCTCACCAACGCCACGAGTGGTGGAATCCCTCCAGCCGACGAGATCATTTCTCGATTGGCAACACGAGCCGCCAGACTCCACAGTGTTCCTGCTGCCTTGCCTTTCTGTTCTCCATTGCAATCTTTCACCAGCCAACAGTGGCGGAATACCTCCAGCTGCGGCGATCTTCTCCTTGGCGGCTTCACCAGCGGTCGATAGGGTAAACAGAGAGTCTGCGGCCTTCGCTTTTTGCGCGTTGTCGCCTTGCCGCACTTGTGCCACGAGGAACGGGATGTCCGCTGCAGAATAGTCCTGCCCCATCGTCACCGCGTCTTGTTGAGCCTGAAGCGAATTTCACACTACAGCACGTCGGGGAGCTGGGTGCACCCGACCTGTCGTCAGCAATGCAGCGCTCGTGCTAAATACTTAGTTGTGCAAGTCAGTGGCTAGAACAGACCATCTCCATAGTACGATGACGACTTGGATTGCTTGCCATGATCCTCAAGGCCCTAGTAGAATCAAATCTTACCGGAATACGTAAAACTGAAGAGGCTGCCGGGGCGTCTAACTCGTGCAAGCTACCTTGACTTAGAGTAGAAGTAAACCACAATCATGTACACATCGTTTGGTATGAGCTTCCTTCCGACAAATTGAATAGCAGCTTCATCACCAAATCACGAATATAGTTGAGTCTTGGTCAATGTTTACATGTACCAGTCACCACCTTCGCTGGTTGGACTTAATCAAGTGCTCGTCTTGAAGCACTGCGGCCGAGGGCTGGCACAAAAATTCGATAGCACTTGTGCCGCGTACTCCTTCTGACGCTCCGTGCCATCACGAGCGGCAGCAATGAGCGCAGGAATCCCTCCAGCGGCTATGATCGCTTGTTTGATCCCATGGTCGAGAGATAAATTGTTCAACGCCAGCATCGCGTTCAGCTTCTGGGCCTCGTTTCCGCTCTTCAAAAGCGTCACCAGCACGTGAATCCCCCCAGCCGCTGCAATTGCCACTTTGTTCTCTGCGTTCATGGCCAAGTTGGATAGTACAGCGGTGGCACATTCTTTCAGGTCGTCGCTGCCGTCCCGCATCAGCATCAACAGCGCCGAGATGCCTCCTACTGCTGCGATCGTCGCTCGACAAGCCGAATCCATTGACCGGTTTGCCAGTACTGCCAGTGCACTCGCTTTCTCAGCGGCCCTGCTATTTCATAGCAACGCCACCAACGCGGGAATTCCACCAGCACTGGCAATGGAAGTTCCGTACCGGCTCGATGACAAGTTCGAGAGTACATTAACCACATCTCTTCTAGAGAAGTAACCGCCGTGGTTCATCAGAGCCACAAGAGGAGCGATCGCTGCTGCCGCTGCGATCTGCTCTTTGACTTTACCGGAACACCCAGAGAGGTTCGATAGCGCCGTCAAAGCGCACCTCTTTTGAGGAGCTGTGCCACGTTTCAACAGCGCTACGATGGGAACAATCCCGCCTCCAACCACAATGGCATGTTGACACTCGGAAACCGTGGCTAGATTCGCCAGACAACCTGCCGCTCTTAGCTTATGAACCGCTGTACTTCTGCGCAGTCGCTCGATCAAGGAATAATCGCTCCTGCGTTGGCGATAGCCACTCGGTTCTTCACAACCGTCGAGAGATTCCACAACGTGCCGGTAGCAACCTCAATCCGATAGTCGCCCACATCTCTCAACTGCTTCACCAACACAGAGATACCCCCGACAGCAACGATCTCCTTCTTTGCGGAATCACTCTCTGACAGAGTCCACAGCGCCGACAAAGCGTTCACTCTCTCGCCAATGGAACCGAAGCGAACCAACTGCAGCAGTGGATGAATAGCGTGTGCAGCCGTAATTGCCACTTGGATCTCTACGCGTTTGCCAGCGACGCGAGCGCCCCTGCCGCCTTCTCTTTCTCCGCCGAGTTGCCATCTCTCACCAGAGTTACTAGTGGCGTGATGGCATTGGCAGCAACCACTTTGCCGCGGTTGTTAGCGTTCATGCACAGATTAAACAGCGTCGACACGGCGTTCTCCTTTTGAGCGCCATTGCCATGATGGATCAGCTCCAGCTCCACCAAGACGGGGATCCCGCGATCGCCGTCTTGTTCTCCTTGTGCACGGACAGTCGCGATAGTATCGACGCAGCGTTTGTCTTCCCACTATGACTTCCTTCTCGCATCAGCTTCACCAGCACGTGGATGCCTCCGGAAGCTGCGATGGCGACCTGGTTCGCTTCGCTCTTCGACAGCTTCGCCAATAGAGTCACCACCTTCTTCTTGTCGCTGGAATTCCCGTCAGCTAGCAGCGCCACCAAGCCAGGGACAGTCTCCGCTTCGATCGAGTGCTGCTGCCCCATTGAGATCTATGCACCTGATTCCTTGGACGCAAGTTCCCGAATGAGAGGGAAGTGGATGCGGCCGTGTCCCTACGACCAACGCCTCACATGGATGACACTCGTTGAAGATGAAATCTAGCTATTCCAGCTTCGATGACCACTTTTCAGGCCACACACAGAACCCCTTCAGGTCCAACCCATACACGACCAGAAGAGTTCCTTCACTTCAGTAGTTGGCAAGAGGTGACAACAGGGTCGATGTCTGCAGATGATACGCCTACATCCTGCTGGTCGCACTCGACGGGAGTTCTATCTGGGGCTTCACGAAACGCTCTTCCAGAGTGCCATACGACGTCGTCTGGACTATACAGTGCCCTTCTCGTCCTCGGCCATGGCCGCACTCAACTACATGTCACTTCAAAACTGCTGCAGCACTCGCCAACAGTGCTTCTTGATCAGTATTCCGACGGCAAGATCAAGCAGTATTGCTACCGCGGGTTCTTTCAGGACAAACAGAATAACCCCCAGAATCTACGATGGTTTCGGCCGTTCACTTGGAGATTCAGCCCCAAGTGAACGGCCGAAACCATCGTAGATTCTCCACCACACTCTCCTTCTGGCCCGCATTACCGTCACGCCGCGACGCCCCAACTTCCACGAGCACCGCGTTACTTGCTGCCACTTCCTGCTGAACGTAGCTGCTGTCACACAGCACGTTCCTCCTTCCGTCCACACAAGGTGACCAAAGCGTCGTCCGTCCTGCCGAGTGACTGTCACCCCACTCACCATTGCAGAAAATTCACTTCATGGGGTCGTCTTCCTCACGAAGACCGTGGATGAGGGCGCCAACGTCTCGCGTCTTGCCATGGACTGATAGATAGTTCATGCCACTCTGGGACCGAGTGTCATGGACTATCTATCAGTGTTAACACGAAGGCGGAGGGGGATGCGCAGCGAATCTCCTCCTCGCCTCGACCCAGGCCACTGGCGGCTGAGCAGCGCTTTCAGTTAGCGCCTTGAAACCCTGCAGGCTGGGAACTAGAGTAGAATGCGCCGAGGGCACTTACCCAGCCGGGTTGGGCCCTAGTAGGGCCCTACCGCACTACCTGCCTTCAACCACCACGCAAATCTTCTCGTGGCGCTGAACTTCCAACTTCAAGATTCAAGTTCCAGTGCAGTGTTCCGCCCTGGCCAGTTTTTCTGCCTGTGATCTGCAGCAGTTTCCTCCGCTCTCATTTCTATCCTCCATTCCTATACTCAGTCTTAAAAGTTCCTAATCCACGACTTGTTTGTAATTAATTTCCACAGGGTTTCCCTCAATTTCCCTTCCTCACAGTACCTCGTCCGCGCGCCTATTCTTTGCTTCGCCAGTTGAAAACCCGCACTCCTAAGCACAAGCAGCGCACCTTCAAGATGGCTCCTGTCGAGTGGATCTCTTCACCGGCGTCCGAGGGCTCGCCCGTGGCCGAACCAGCTTCCGCGCCTTCCTCAGTCGCTGCACCTGCGTCTCCTGCATCGAACGCGGCCCCGCCTAGCCCTCCACGCGCCCTGGAAGGGACGCAACAGGCCTCGGAAGATCTCAAACTGCCCTCCCCCGGAGGCCCCGACTCCATGGCCTACAAGACCGTGACGTTCACGGTCCCGGCTCCTCCTCCGCTGAACCGTCGCGGCTCGCGCGAGACCAACCGGCCGCTGTTCTCAGAGCGCCAGCGCTTCACGCCCACTGCCGACAAGCTTGTGCTGGTGATGGTCGGACTCCCCGCTCGCGGGAAGTCGTTTATCGCCAAGAAACTGTGGAAATTCTTCTGCTGGAAAGGTCTCAAGTGCGAGGTCTTCAACGTGGGCCAGCTGAGACGAGCCATGAGCTCGGGCGCCAAGCAGGACCACTCGTTCTTCGACCCCAAGAACGCCAAGGCCAAGGAGGAGCGCGAGCTGCTGGCGCTCGAGTCGCTCAAGCAGGTGCAGCAATGGTTCCTTGGTCGTGACGGAGAAAGAGGAGGAGATGTGGCGGTTTTTGACGCCACGAACACCACCAAGACACGCAGGAAGATGCTGAGAGACACGTTCAGCACTTTCGCTGAGGAGCACAAGACCAGCGTGCACGTGGTTTTTGTGGAGAGTATCTGCAGCAGTGAAGCTGTTATCAATGCCAACGTCAGGCAGAAGGTCGAGAGCAGCCCGGACTACAGGAACATGCCCGAGGAGGAGGCCTTTGCCGACTTGAAGCAGAGGCTCAAGAACTATGAGGCTGCCTACGAGGCTCTCGAAGACGAGGAGGACTGCAGCTACATTAAGCTGTTCGATATGCAGTCCAAAGTGCACGCCAAGGGCATCTACGGCCACGTGGCCAAGTCCATTCTGCCCTACATGATGAGCTTCCACATTGAGCACCGCCCCATTTGGCTGGTGCGTGCCGGCCACTGCACCGAGGTGCGACGAGACTTCCATGCCATCATCAAGGACCCCTGTGTGGCTCCTCGCTCGGCGCATCTGAGCACGCTTGGAGTCGACTTCGCCTACCGCCTGGGCGAGTTTGTCAAGCAGCGCACGACCGTGTGGATGGAGAACGAAGGCATCATGCCGGAAGACCACCCGACGGAATGCCTCGTCATGACGTCCACGCTGCCTCGTGCCGTGGAGACAGCAGACTTCCTGACCTGCGGCAAGCGAAGTACGTGCGCATAGTAGGGTGATATCTTGACGGTCTACTTACTTGCTTATTTGCTTCTTGCAGTGCAAATGGCGACGCTGAACCCGCTGGACAAGGGCGAATGCTACGGCTTGACCATGGACCAGATGAGGGAGCAAATGCCCGAGGCCTTTGCAGCCTACGAGAAGGACCCGTGGCGCACGCGCTTCCCTGGTGGCGAGTCCTACCAGGATCTGATGCTGCGACTGGAGCCTGTTCTCATCGACATCGAACAGCACACTGGGCCCGTGCTCGTGGTGTCCCACATCTCGACCTTACAGGTGCTCTACTCGTACTTCCTGGGCGCGCCCATCGAAAGCAGCCCAAACCTGGAGATCCCGTTCCACTCGGTGCTCGAGCTCGTGCCCAGCCAAGACGGCTGGACCAAAACTGTATTTAACATGCGCGCCTAAGGCGACACGGTGGCAGCACCTGCCTCGCTCTGGCCGTCTGCTTCTCCTCACACTTATGAACCTTTTGTGCGCGTTGCACAGGGCCCAAACAGAACTCAACACGACTTCATTCCATCCGCCGTGTTGTGCTCACTTGTGCTATGCTACATGAACTTGTGTGCAGGTTGTCAAGTCCCGCGGAAGATATGGTACGAGTGTTCAAGTTGACGCACGCGTACCAGTGGACGATCACCGTCGCGTGGGTTGTCGACTTCACCGAGGTGGCCGGTGCCTTCCAGCACCACTTCGAAGTCGCGTCCGTGGTCGACAATGAAGCGGAAGCGGCTTTTGTATCTTCGCCCACTTTCACGGGGATGAAACTCGACTCGAAGCTCCAGTGGTGCGTGGACAAGCGGGTGCGTGGTAGTTGCGTCTTCGCTCAGTAGATCTCGCGTGGAGTCGATCGTCGGCAAGTATCCCCCAGCAGATTTAAGTGACGTGGTGGGCCCACGAAGTTCTCCTGAAAGTCTCGAGAAGGTGAAGACACTTGGTTCGTCCGTCAAGTGGGCGTGGTGCTGGCGCATTTCCTGCTGCTGCGCTCGAGACACTGGCTCGGGTCTTGGCACATGCTGTACAGTGAAGCGAGCTGGTACGATCGTTGGATTGGCAAGGCGGAGGACGACGAAGCGAGAAGCTGACAAGTGGACTTGTCCAAAGAAGAAGACCGAAGGCGACACCACGATCGCTGGTCGTAGCACCACGGCAGCGAGGCGAATCGTCTGGACCGATTTGGTTGCGAACTTGACCCGGAGTTCGCCGTCCAACTGAGAATGCAACGGCAGTTGTTGCTGATGAACAAGAGGCTTCATCTTCGGTTTTGAAGCTGCAGACGAAGTGGAATCTGCTGCCCACGATGCTGACGGCAAGAATCGCAGATCGATACGAACAGACATCTGCGGTGGCAGCATGAACATGTACGATTCACCTTGCGCCGTGGATCGTCGGTGCGCTGGCGGAAGATCGGCCATGGACAGCGGATGTCGTGGAGCGAGCGAGTCTGCGTGTGCGACAGCAAATGGACCGTCACACTCCAGTCGGAATGTCACGCGTGAGCCGAGTCGGTTCACGAGGAAGAGCTCACGCCGATGGAACAGATGCTGAACAGCCGACGCAGACATTAACGTGGACCAAGTTGTGAACTTGAAATGGTACGGAGCCAGCAGCGGTGAAGGCGAGATTGGAGGCGGCAGTGCGCTGTGTTTCCTTGCGCCATTTTTTCCTGATAAAGGCGACGATGGCGCTTGCAGCTGCTGGAGTTGCTCTCTGGGATTGTCAATGGATAGTTCAGGGTCGATGACGTCGGCAGAAAGCAGCACACGAAGACACTTTGGACTGTAGGAAGCAGCTAGGGTGCTGGTCGTCGCTGGACCTGGCTTTCGAACGATCGCGTTGGCCATTCGCACCGCTGTAAATGCCTTCCCTGCTGCAACGTGCGCCGAAGCGTTCGAGTTGTTGCTGGGGCGAGTGGGGCTTCGAGAATCTTCTTGCCGAGGATCACCCACGGCGTCAGAAGGATTCGTGCTGGCTGGAGGTAACGCGATACTGGCACCTTCTAAAGGTTTGGGCTCCTCAGAACTCGTATCGTACCAATACGCGTCGGCTAGCAGGAGCGCTCTCGGGGCACCCACACTGTCTCTTGGAGGCATAAAGGTAACCCGGAACGCGGTTGTGGAGAATGCTGGCACCATCGCCGACTGAGGTTCCACTACGAAAGGCAGTGCAGCAAGACCGCTGTTCTCCTCATCGCACGGGGTGATCCGCAGCTGCAGTCTTGATCCGAAGTCCACACGCAACGCTACAGTTACAAGTTGATCTTCTCGGCCATTCTCCACCAGCTTCCACTTGAGACGAGCGCGTTGCGGCCCACGATTCGCAACGCGTAAGGTCCTGGTGATGCTTGGCGCTCGTACACAAACCGCACCGAAAGTCAGCGTTGGCTGTCGGAGAAGCACTGGAGATCTTCCTTCAGGTACAGGCTTCCCAAAATGAAGCCCCACACAGTTCCGGTCCAGTGCAAGAGGGGATCCTACAACCCCAACGTTCGCGTGCAAGAAGACAGGAGGCGATCCAGTCGCGCGACTCACGATATCGTCGACGTAAGTACCCGGCATGTTGTTGAAGCACGTGACTCGAATGACCACTTGCTCCCATGGAGGGATGTGAACACGGGCTGGTGAGAGTTGGAAGGCTACACCACGACCTTGGCGAAGGATCTGCCGGTCTTCCACATCCTCAATGCGCTGACGCAGATACGCCCGCCCGTTCTCGGACTGGAATCGATTCCCATTGTCTTTTGCGTCAGAAAGACGAGGCTTGGCGAGTTTGTCTTGAGGAGTGACACTAGCTCTGAACGATCCCGTCTTGGTAGAGCCGAGAGATCTTGTGCTTTTGGAGACAGCGAGTCTGCCTTTGTGTCGGCTTTTAGTTGGTGATGTCGACGGAAGGAGTTGAGTGCTGTCTTGACGCGATAAGCTCCCTGTTGTCGAGATTCCAGTGAGAAGCGAAGGGTTCACAGCCGCTGCGGGGAACTTCTTCGCTTCCAGATCCACAAGAGCTTCAATGCCACTGAAGTTCCGAATGAGAAGACACACCGCTCGCCTCTCGCCGAGCGGAACGCTATCCCCAAACGCTAGCTTAGGAACGCTACTGATTGGGTTTGTTTCTGGTTCCAAGTCACAGTCGGAGAGAGGGATGCCACGCTCCAGAGCAATTTCCTTCGGTGACTTGGGTAGATAAGAATCCGTCGGTCGTCCTTCTCTCCGTGACGAAAGCTTCGTAGACGCCGGAGCTTGAACCAGTTCGTACGAGAGGACAAGTCCCTTGTGGTTGCTGGTGACTTCGAAGCCAAGGGGTGCCGGTAAGCCCCGTACACTGCATGCAAGGACCACGGTGAACCGTCCTACTTGTCGTGGGGTGTAGTTCACGATAACCACGAGCCTCTCTTTGGAGTGGATTGTGCCTTGCTTCGGCGAGAACGTGACTGTATACGCCCTGGAAGCGCCTTCCGGTTCCGCAAACTTGAACGCAGCCTCGAGGTTAGAAACATTCACAAGTTCGATGGTACGGTGGATTTCCACGCCAATATACGTTGTCCCCAGAGGTAGCCGCATGGTAGACAGGAACACGTTGGGGCATTGGATTTCAGCACGGGCAGACACGGCTGCGGATGCACAGCCGGTGCTGGATCCGAAGAACTTGCGCTCGGGAGCGGCCTGACAGCTGAAAAGACCGCGAAATCGTTGTGGAAGCGACCCCGCCATGCAGGTAGCCTTGACAAGGAACGATTCCCCTGGTGCGAGCTCTCCACTTTCCGGCGCGAAGGCCACAGTTGCTCGAGGAAGAATTTCCCGCGAAGTGAAGAGACTCCGCTCCGTCTCGTTGCATGAACTCGACGAGTTTGCTGAATGCCTAGACGCTACAGATTCCTTGGAGCTCGATCGTCGAAGTTTGGTCCCAATGGAGGATTGTGCTGCGTGTTGATGTTGAGTAGCTGCCACTTCCCCACCTGCTGGAGACCCCTCCAAGTGTAAAAATCTCCAATGCATGGACACACAACGCGATGGATTCCGGATCGTGATGAACGATTCTGCGCTGGCACCAACCAGCACGAGACCGAAATCGACCTCCGGCGAGATGATCTCGATCTCTGCGCCAGCGACGCGGCCCTCAAGAAGCAGCCACTTTTCAAAGTGAGGAGCTTGAAGGTCGTTGGGATCGTTCGGCGCAACGATTCGGCACGGCACACTAAGCGAGAATGCACCCGTGCACAACGGAGTGAACGTCAGCTCGACGCGCTGTTGACCCAGAGGCTCCAGCTCACCTACATTCGGAACGAGAGACAACTCGAAACTCGGGGGTTTACCCTTCGTTGCTGAAGTAAGAGTCGACGATGCAGGACCGCCATCCTGAGCCAAATGCCGCTGTCGAAGCCGCCCAAGGTCCCATCGGAACGCGACTCGTGCGTCGCTTTGGTTCTTCAGTTGCACAACCGTTGAGTACGTTCGTTGCGGCAGTAGTATCTGCGCATCTTCACTGCCGTCATTTCCTGGTCGTTGCAAGCCGTCGTCTTCAAGAGGAATCCAAGAACCGCACACCACCGGGAGAATCGTGAAGCTTCCCAGTCTTCCACGACCGCGAAGTTGTATCGAGAAGCCTGGCATTGCGACCTTCAACTTCTTCGCTGCAGCTTGTGCGGCTGCTCGTGGACTTAAGGGAGCGCCATCTTGTGCTTCAAACGCAGCCTTGAGATGCGCCATCTGACCTGGTCCAGGCATGCTGCAGGCTGGAACATCGTTGATCATCAGAGTCGCCTGGTACGCGTACGTACGCGCTTCAATGGGCAGGAACTCGACGATGAACTCTTTGGACGACGATAGTGCGAACACGCCGGTTTCCGGGGAGATGCGAAATGGTGGAGTGGATCCAGACGACAGCGACAAGACCATGGCGTTGTCCTTGCCTCCACTCACACTCTCGGTGCGCCCTTCCTCGACTAACGGGTGGATCTTCCACGAGAATTTGACGTCCACTGGTGTGTCGTTAGCGATCACGAAGGTTTGACGAGCGGCTGCTTTCACGAGAACTTCATCCGGGAAGAAGACGCGATCTAGAGGACCCATCTCGGTGATGGTCGTGTCGATGAGCGCGTCATTCACTCGCACAGCAGCGATATCCACCTGACAGCCACGCCCAATGATCTGGAAGACGCGCACGAGGCAGTTGTCGCACACCATGACGAAGCGCTCACGCTGCTCTCCAACACCTGACGGCGTGTACACGAGGTCGAAAGTCACGCCCTCGCCCTTCTCCAGCTCCATTGAATTCGGCGTCACTCGGAAAGGACCCACGTCCATTGCGCTCCCAAGTGTGTAGTCACCGCCCAACATATCAACTGCACTTCGTGTAGGAGAGAGTCCATGACGTGCAACCTGTAGACGATCCAGTCGAGACCAAGCTGGCTCACTTAGCAGCCAAAACCGAGCTTTCCCTCCAAGGTTCTTGCACACCAGTGGCGTTACTGAGCGTCCCCCGACAAGCGTGTTCTGGGCGCGAACTACCAACGGCAACGTCAGCTCCGGCGGCTCTCGATGGGCCATTAAAGGCACCACCATCTCCGCTGAACCTGCAGATCCCGAAGTTCCCGTTGATCCAGCGGCAACCGATTGCTCCGTTTCGTACTGGACGGTGAAGCTGTCTTTGTAGTCGGCTCGAGAGTCTGGCGCAAAGCGAAGACGCAGCTCAATGTGCATCCCTGGAGCGACCAGGCCGCTTTGCTCTAGGAATCGAACACTGGCCATAGAGAAGAAGATTGAGCCAGGCGGGAGGATTCGCGCCCGACGAGACAGTGAGCCTGTGTTCCGCACGTACACGACTTGCTCGTAGATTCCACCGTTGTCGTAATCTGTGAACACGATCGGAGGCTTCGGCACGATGTCGAAACACGGCTTTAAGCTGCTCTCGGCTGCGCCAGGGAGGTCTTCGTCCACTTTTGCTTTGCTGTTTGTGCTTTGATCTGGTACTGCAAACCTCGGGTTCCTGACGAAGTCGAGCTTCGTCTGCATTCGTTCCAGGATGGCCATGTTCTTCCTCTTCTCGACCGCATCCATGGCTGTCTTCGGTGCGTTGAACTGCTGCTCCAACTGCGTCATCGACAAAGGAGTCAACGTCGTCGCAACCAGGTCTGGTTCGTTGTTCTCCTTCTGGTGCATGCCATCTTTCCGAGGAGACTTGGAAGCAGCTCGTTGCTCTGCGTGTGCGACCTTGACGCCAGTGATATGATTCCTATGTTGCTCGAGCGTGGCTGCCGCCCGGATGGAGGACGACATGGTCGTGTCCAGATATCCGACGTGATCTCCACTTTCGCTGCTTTCCTCGCCAGCCGCCGTTCGTCTCGAGGGCGTCGTGAGCATTCGTTTGACGTTTCCACTGGCCTCTTGTCGTTGTTGATCATACTCCGCCACCAGCGTCTTGGCATGCAGCAGCGAGTCGGCAAACACCCCGAAGTCCGCACCACCGTCTCGCGCAGCACGAAGCTCCTGATCATCAAGACGTAAGTGCGTCGGCCCCACTGGAATCTGCGCCTTGATCACCAAGGCGCGTTGACTCAATTCCTCTGCGATCCGAGCGTCCGCTTCAGCTGCTTGTTGCTGTCGAACCTCCATGAACTTGAGCAAGCTCCGTGCTCGCTCGTGCTTCTCCTCCAGCTCGCGCTGGATGGCGTCCTTGCGAGCCCGAGCGAGTGCCACGAACGGACTTTCCTCTAATGCTTGATCTGCGCGCGATGACTTGAGTGCCGCCTCTTTTCCATCTTGAACTCGTTCATCTTGTGGTTCTTCTTGCATTTCCTCTACTGAGACCGTCGACGGACCGTCTTCAAGATCTCCGTCACGAGGGACAAGATCGCTTTCCCTGCTTTCATTGCCACCTTCAGCTACGTCTTTGGTCGACTGTGGAGACTCGTAGAAGGCGTGAAAGGCGCGTCGAATCACGTGGGCGACAGCTCCCACCGCCACCACGTCCAGTTCATCCTGCTCTTGCTGCTTCTGGAATCTCTCAGCCTCCTCTTCAGCTTCCTGCTGAGCTTTCAGTGCTGCCGCAGCTTCGGCTGCCTCTCTCTCCAGAGCTTCACCAGCTATTGCAGCCTCAGCTGCCGCCATCGCAGCAGCATCCGGTGCCTTCTTGGCGGCCCGTGCTGCCATTGAGGTTGAAAGCGTCTGCGTCGCTTCAAGATCCCGAGTAACGATCCCAAGATATCGTGGCAACTATCAAGGTGCTATTTACTTGGCCTCACGGAGGCAATATGTTGACCAAGCTTCGGCAGTGTTGTGTCGACTGATACTAGACATGAGGTGACTTGCACAGCACTGCATCGATCAAGTGGTGCAGTAGGTTACGTCGGTAAGCACACCCACTTCCGCGGCTCTTGATTCGTGAAAAAATATATCCCAAACAAAAACTGTTATATTTAATATATATTTAATTTGCAACCGGTCTTTTCGGCAACTGATTTCGGAATGAACGGATAATAGCCGTTCAGTGCTTATTTTCGGCACCAGTAAGTTTTTGAGGCGTGAGGCGATCACTTCACACCGGCTTAAGTGCGGATCCGAAGAGCTCGAATTGTGGGGATGTTTTTCCCTCATTTCGGCCGCAGTCGCCTCATCAGTCAAACTCCCTCACACAACATCTGCGAAACGGTGTAAGCTTCGTTGGTACCGTGTGCCTAAGAATTGCGACGTTCCCGAAGAAGTAGAACAAAAATTGAGTCGTTCCCAAAGAAGTAACATGACATAACCCGAGTGAAAACATAGAACCTGCTGGGTCGAACGAAAATAACCCACGAAATTGGATGTCTTTTGTTGCCAAACCTCAAAAACACAAACCCAAAAATTGCGACGTTCCCGAAGAAGTAGAACAACAATTGAGTCGTTCGCAAAGAAGTAGGATTAAAAAGTTGCGCTTCAAAGTTGCGCTTTGGAAGAGGTCAACCAATCAGAACGCAGGACGTTACCACTTTTGAAATTCGCCGTTTTTCAAAACTGGTGACGGTGTGGGCAACGATTGGATCAAAGTCGGCAAGACAAGAAGCCGAAGCCGCGACGGCGGTAGGCTACGATGATATTCCGCAGCTGGTGGAGTTGCTGAGAAGCGGCAACGACGTTCAGGAAGAGAAGGCCGCTGATGCGCTGTGGATGCTATCATTGAATGGTGCCAAGCGGGAGAAGATCGTGTCAGCTGGAGGTATCCCTCCCCTGGTGGAGTTGGTGCGAAGTGGCAACGACAAACACAAAGAGAATGCCGCCGGAGTGTTGTGTAATTTATCCCTAAGTGGTGCCAACAAGGAGGAAATCGCGTCGGCTGGTGCCATCCCGCTGCTCGTGAAGTTGATGGCAAGCGGCAACCACGTTCATAAACAGAAGGCTGCAGAAGCACTGGGGAATTTGTCGATAAAAAATGGCTTCATGCTCACAGGTGCATGCGTCGCAGACTCACTTGCGGCTATGTTGATCGTCCTGGCGTGGCTAATTAACTCGAGCACCATTCTGGCATGGTACACAGCAGCCATGGCGGCGTGGAATCTATCGGCACGGGACAGCACAAAGAGGAAGGCCGCTTTTGCTTGGTGTACGTTTCTACTCGTGGCATGGGCGGGAGGCTGGTTCCAGATGTTGAAGTGGTATGCAGCAGCCCTGTCGGGCTGGAGTCTATCAGCACATTTCACCGTGAAGGAGAAGATCGCAACGGCTGGAGGGATTCCTTTACTGGTGGCAATGGTCAAAGACGGGAACGACGTGGGGAAAGCGATGGCGGTGCGAGCACTGAAGAACCTGTCGGTGAGGAATGTTCACAAGAAGCAATTCCAATGTATTGCATGCATTTTACTACTCGCCGCATGGGCGAGTGGGTGGAACGGCTGCCTTGAATGGTATGCGGCTGCAAGTGCTGGCTGGAGGCTGTCGGTCCATGATATTAACCAGAATCAGATCATAGTGATTTTGGGTATTTTCATGATCACGTCTCGGCTACTCGATTGGCGTCACGTGCTGAAATTGTGTGCGGTGCTCAAGGCATTGTGGGATGTATTGAAATGGGATGGAATCCAGTTCTCCAATAGTGGGTTGGTAAGAGACGGAGCCGATGAGAGGAAAGCGTATGCTGAAGCAGCGTTGGAGAATCTATCGAAAGCATTGCTCTGTTAATTCTGCTGATCAAAGACGGAAACGCTCAACCGAAACTGAAAGCTGCGGCGGCGTTCGCAATTTTGCCGAAAGGGGGAGAGAAAGAAGACGCCTGCACGGATAATACTCGAACATCTAGCTGAAGGTTCCCTCGGTGTTGATTATTCATTGCTCGAAGGGAATCCTAGGCAAGACTAATAGTAGTAGCTGTACCAAGCAAGGTGATTCATGTATATCGCGTCTTTAATTAAAGACGCGATATACATGAATCACCTTGCTTGGAATCGCGTGCTAGTTTTGATCCTGTGGCACATTTTCAAGCAGATGCTACTTGACACTTTCCAAGACTGACAAAACTATTTTCACGGTGCTCCGGTCAACAACACGAGTCGTTGTAAGCGGTGTGGACACTTTTCCAACTACAAAATTGATCCCTTGCAGACATCGGTTTGAAGCTCTTGATTGTCGCACTTTTGGGGGTATTACTTTGCAGAGCTCATGATGGGCATCGGTGGACCCTGTTTCATTTTTCAGTGAGGTGCATTGACGCCACTTCGTTTTTACGACTTGCTATGTCCATTCTAGCTATCGTCCGGGAAGGATCCTACGCGGCACTACAGCTACTCGTCATCAAACCCCCAGTTTCACCTTGATTGACAGCAGAAGAGAGAATCACATGCATTATTTCTCCTTTCCTTTACGATTGTTTTCGTGGTGCTTCTGCATTTTCGTGATTGTGTCCGGTAGCCGTCAAGCACGTTCATATTCATTTGTTCGGTTTCGATCTCAGCGTCAGGACTCCTTCGCATTGGTCGACATTTTCCTTGTTTGTGCGTTCTCAACCGCGTCGAGCGTCTGCACGTAATTTTGCCGAACTTCCTCGTGTGCGTCTTCTTTTGCTACTCACTTGGTCACAAGGAAGTTGAGGAGTAGCATAGGCTGTGGCATCAGCCCACTGACTGTGAACTTCACAGTCGCTGCATTGATTATTGAGTGGGTTCGTGACACAGATTCTATCCGGAAGGAATTGCTGCGGACGTGCAGTTCATACAGGCCGTTCATATAGGCATATTCCACAGACAACAATTAATTTGCCACAGATACAGCAGCAGAGAATCATATCGCAGCGGCTCCTGTCCATCTCCTGCTTTTTTATCATTCTCTGCCCTCGTTCCAGCTTACTTTGTGTGCGTTTCCATGATTTCGTCATTTTCAGCCTCTTCTTCTTCCGTCGCCAATGCCTAGCATTAGGAGGTTCAGTTCAAAACCTGCTTCGGAACTGAAGGCGCAATGGGGCAGGGCTATTCTGCAACGAGTATTCCCGAACTCATGGCAAAACTGCATCACTGTAGCCCTATACAAAGAGCAAAGGCTGCATTAACATTGTCGAAACTGTCAGCAGCAGGCAACAGGAAGAAGATCGCTGCGGCTGGGGCCACCACCGCTTGTAGAGCTGGTGACGAGTCAAAACGACTGGCATAAAGTGACTGCTGCCCAGATGTGTTGAGGAACGTATCTTCACTTGACTCGAACAAAGAGAAGATCGAGGCGGCTGGAGGTATTTCATCACTGATCGCAATGGTGAAAAGACGGGAACGACGAGCACAAAGACGGTAGATTTTTTAACGGGTCATATGCGGGTCAGGTCAACTTTGGGTCAACCGGCGCGTGCAAAGCCTTTTGCCCAAGGTTGGTACTCAGATGGCGCGTTAGCGCCCAGCACCAACTGAGGCGAGCGGGTGCGAGGCGCGTAGCCGCAGCAAACCCGCGCGGGGAGCCCGCGAACCAGGGCCGCGCGGTATTTGCGGAGGCGGGCCCAGCGCCGAGCTCCTCAGCGAGACGAGCATTGTTCTGGGTAGAACTTACAATCTATAAATCGCGAGCGAAGCGAACCGCGGGGGCGCCCAGCCAAGCGTAGCGCGGCTGGTAACACCCTCGAACAATAGTTGAGTAACAACTTGTTGGTAAATTCCCGACTCTGATAACGGCTGGCGTGCCCAGTTGATTGGTTGACCCAAAGTTGACCTGACCCGCATGTGACCCGCGAAAAGTTTATCAAAAAGACAAGGCAACAGGGGCTTTGTGGCACCTCGCCTTTGAAAATCCTATTTTCTAGAGGCGTATCATTGCCGAGTGTGGCGCTGTTAATCTTTTTTCAAGCTCACATTGGATGGTACGCCACCACAGCGACAATATGGAGCAAGGACGCTGTGGGGGTTGGCGCCACATCTTCAGCGCAACGTTTTGAAAATAAGTGTTGCGGAGCATGGTGGAATTGAAGCATTATTCTCATTCATTAAAGAAAACGAGGATGCTGAAAGGATTCATAAAGGGCTCTTGTCCCTCCGCGGACTTTGCTTGGATGCTAACGATGCGATCCGCAATGCATTGCAGACATTGGCTGGGCACGTGGTGCTGGCTACGATACTTGAAAGAGGCAACCGCCGGTGCAAAACGTTGGCTGGTCACCCCCTCGTGTGGTTTAAAGGCGACTTTATCGAGCTCTCTGAAATGTGCCAACGCGTTGGGGAAACCAACTCGTTGTCGCAATGCACTGGATCGATTGAAAGCAGTTCGGGATAGTGGCGCTCAATCGGCTAATACAGCACTAAGTCGGTTTGTGCTGTTCTTGTCTTGAATGCGGATTAGCCGATGGCCTTCCAACTCGTGAACACAGGCTCTTCGCTGATACGTTGGCAGACTTGCACCGAGAATTCGACTTACTTGAGCGGCAACCATCCGCGTGTATGTGGCAGTCACGGTGGAAGACCGATCGAGATTCCATGATACATAAATTGTTCATTTTAACTCTGGTTGCCTGAGCTGATGAGACAAAAAAACTGGGATTTTCGAGCCTGCAAGAAATCTAAAAATCAGAAAAAGCTCGTTAGGCGATGCGTCTTATATGCTGATAAAAGGAGTATATTCTAAGCAGAATGAGGGTGCCCGCATGCTCCAAGCATCTTTGGTTGCCGAGATATGGAGCGGTGAAAACCGCATTCAAGCCTTGGCTTTTTTGCCTTACTCTCTACAGTTGCACGACTTTATACTGGGAACACCTCGTTAGAGGCCGTAGACAGCCCACCCAAGATTACCCTTTCGCGGTAGAAGGGCGCAAAATTCGCCCTTTTACATGTTTTCCAAAACACTGTGCGAAAGCACCCCCCTCAAAGGGCGCATTTTGTGCCTTTTTGCACAAGCTCAACCTTAAATACACCACCTTTTATAACAAGTCATAAACAGTACAATGCGTAATCATAATAGCCATACAAAAATCAAGCTTCTCAAATCGCTGAAGGTACTACGTTGCAAGAGATATGCAAAACGAGTACCGTGATTTCTTAAAGGGCGAATTTGTGCCCTTTAAGGACCAAATTACTTAGGCTTGCATGGTATAGTTTAGTCAAGGGACTCGCGAAAGGGTTAAATTACGTAAGCCGAAGCCATATGGAAATAAATTCGCAGCGAGATATCTGTTTGTGTCCACGTCTACGACATGTACAATACACGTTGGCGGAAGGTCATCAAAAATGAAGAGTGAGAGAGCTTGGCTGCTGTCAGTCAATCCTGTCCACTCAATCTATCCAGCCAGAAATGTCGAAGAAGTCATCTTAACAATCGAAGACGGACAGTATAACACGTACACTAGAGATTGTTAGATTATCCTATCGAATCATCTGGAAGCCAATACTTACTCCAAACATGGGGAATACATGCTAGGCGACCATGGTCAATGCATGCTCTGAAACCTGTCGAAAAGCTGGTCAATACATATATGAGAATTGAAGTTGACAGTACAAAGAGCTGAACAGCAATGCAAGGCTCGTTGATTAGATCTTAAATCTACTTCTTTTCATCCTCGTTATTCTCGTTGTCGGCTTGGAAGTTCACCACTGCCTGCATAATCTGCCAGCGTCTGCGCGCAAGACCTTCGTCGGTGTAGTCACATCCAACGTTTTTCCACATATGATTCCAGCAAAACAGGCATATGAAGAGACCGTAGTTGTCGCTATCCTTCTCCAATAGGTTGTGCACAGCGATCTGCGTGAACCCATTGTCGATCACGCTGCAATCTTAGATGCCAGCTCTGATAGAAGCTTGTGGTGGGGGTGGTTGTCCGCGCTGTCGTAGCACATGAGCATTCCCTTCGTCATGTCTACTAAGATGCACGCCCAGTGAGATCTGTTCAAATTGACGGCATGAAGACAAAGTCCTCGGAGGTCGTCTCGAGTGCACTGAGTGTGGCTTGTGGAATATGATTGCCTTTGTCTCGTGCAGGGTTGCTCAGCTGAGGCAGGAAAATTGTCTTGATTTTCTTGTACTTGTGCGCGATAGTGTCCAGAAAACCTTGAATGATGACGTCGTTGAACCACACGCCGGGCCGCACGCAGTGAGTGTGTGCCCAGTGCACGTCAAAGCCGAATCCTGGGATACTGTATTTTGGCCAAGCGCTGATCATCTTTTTGCCACTGGTTCTACGCCTTCGTCCGAAAACTGGACGTCTGCCTCACTCATGAGCCACGAGTAGCACTGCATTCCACGAGAACATGTATTGGCCATGTTCCACATGTATTGCATGGCCTCGAGTCTGTTCTTTGAAAGTCGCCTGTACCCTCGATATGAACCGTACACTGAAGGGTGTCCACGTCGTGACGGGTGGTTCCATCTCTGGGGAGCGAAGGTCCACCTCCTTCTCAGCGCCCTCCACTTCTGCGTCTTTGTGCACTGCTTTGATAAGAGCAGTCAGTACCACAGTTTCTGGAAGTCGGAAGGAAATTAGCGTTGGGTCCGGCTGTGATGTGCTCAGAGTTGCAGCCATCTTCTTCTTGGGGCACCCAGAGAAGCGAACCTCTAACGTATTCAGGAACGAGAGCACTTCACTCAGAGGAGGCATGTCTGTCTCCGTATGGCGCCTGATATCCACCACATCTTTCGCGCGAAGCAGCTTTCGCAACTTGCTGCCCTGGTTGTATGCCTTCCGTTCTGCGTTTTGCTTGGCGTCTGCAGCAGACCGATTTTTCTTAGGTCGCCCTGACTTCGGAGCTCGCGGGTTGAATGACTTCAATTTCAATTCCTCGCCTGCTTCGTCAACGGTGTTGTCATGAACTTGGCCAACTTTCCCCTCTTCCTCGACCTGAGTCGGGCGGCTAGTTGTGTTGGCGCTAGCTCACCATCAAAAACACTTTGCGTTCGTTGCATCGGTACGACATATTCCCTTGGCGCAAATTGTTCCACCAGCCTTCCAGATTTTGCATCGCGGTTTCAAACTTTTCGTCTGGGAAGTCAGCGAGCTCCGTAATGATACGCGAGAATACTTCTTGAGCGTGCGTGTACTTGTCACGCTCGGTCATCTCCTTCTTCAGCTGCACCTCATCACGGCATGTACTAACGCGGATAGGAACCTCGATAGCAGCGATGTCGTCATCTAACGTGGACGTCCTAAGCCACCTAACCAAAAATAGTTCACAAATCATCGACAACACATGGTCAATACGTGGCAATTACCTGTGCATAAGTCATGGGCAATACATGGCGGATACGTGATCAATAAAGTCCTGGACTTTACCTTGAGTGTATCGACGAGTACGAGATCGTGAAGACATCTCCGAGATGCTTCCGGTAGAGCAGTACATGTCGGCACGGAAGCTTCATCGTAGATGTGAACTCACAGTCGCAGATCTAAGCGCTTGTGTCGACTCGGTGGACACGCCCGTCGCGACTTACATGCACGAGTTGCTGTCACTCTTCAAAGGTGTAGTAGTCAATCGTCCATGTGTCTGTCGCGAATTGATACTCCATGAAGAATATATAGGCGAGCCACTCGGATGTCATTCCCAAGAATTTGTTCATCTCTTCCCCATAGTTCGCGTTTTCGGATGGACCCCGGCATAATGACCTTCGTGTGGTATTCATCTTCCTTGCGGCGTTGGAAGTTTAGAATTGCTTGCAGACAGTCCTTCATCGAGAATGAACTATCCAGGTCAGCCTTGAGCTTTCCAAAGATTTTCCACTGTTGTTAGAATTGCTGCGGAAGTGGGGCAAATTCATACGAAACGCCCACCCACATCTCCTTTTTCGCCGACCAATTCTTGGAGAAGTATGTCCACAGCGCCTCACGCTCACCGCGCCACGCAAGTAACTTGAACTCGTCAGCATTATTTAAAAAATCCTGGTCCGTCTTCACACACCATGTTCGCGACGCAGTGGTCAAGCTGTTTGCGCACGTCACTGGGATACGTGCCGCACTTCTTGTCATCACAAACAGCGGAAGCCATTCACTTTATCACGTGGAAGTGGCAAGACGGATGCAGGTGTCTGGAACCATGCGCGTCAACACCTTGATCTCCTTCAGGTCCTTGTCGATGACGATGACCGTTGGAGCCTCCCACGAATCTACCGTCTGGAAATGCTCCACGGTCTTCACCATGTGCCAATCGGCGTTGCGCTCAATGACAGAATGCTGCACCGACTGACCATTCCCGAACTGGTCCATCACCATGAACGTACACAACTGATAATTGTACCTGTGATAGCACGGCAAAACATGGGCAATACACATATTTCACTACATGGTCAGTACGTGTCGGCAACATGGCCAATACATGACAAACTAAAACATGAAATACATGGATAATACATGAAAGCAAGCCAAGGTCATCTTACCGGTTGGTCTTGTGAGTGCAATCGATCAGCAGCAGCTTCGGGAAGCGATGATACAGCTTTGCATGTATTGTGAGCTGATGGAGATGACGGCCGTCTGCCCTCGTGTGTTTTCATTCACCGTCGACACGTTCCCTTCTGCTTGCATGTTGAAGTTGATAAAACGTTCAGCCACTTGATCCTCGTCAGAAAGTTCGTTACCTACAAAAACGAGCGCATTGATTAAATTAGTCGACACATGACCTCGACGATGGAAACACTCCATGCGAACCTGCTGCTTTGATGCGCGTCACGAGATTGTAGACGTCCCGCATCTTCACTCGATGAGTGCTGTTGTCACGAATGTAGTCGTAGATCCTGCTCGCTTGGCTTCCACTATTCACAAGTAGCTCCACGTTGCTCATTATCGGAGAATCAGCTGGAACCATGTGCTTGCTGAGATACGATCGGAAAACGTTTTCAGGCACGTAGTGGTTGTGGCCGTACACCTCCAGCTTAATCTCGATCCACCACTACCCGGCCGTACGTTCGTAGACTTGAGCGATGAACCGAACCTTGCAGCCAGTGTACGTCACGCGCTGAACAGGTCGCACCCCTGTCGAGCGCAATCGTACTTGCCAACCGTGAGTGCAAATGTAGATTCGCTGAAAGGGGTCTATATCTTCGGGCACCAGCGGCATCTCGGAATCCGGCTTGTTAAGGTACCGCTTTTGATTCATCATGCGCTTGTTCCTCAACCGGACGTTGAGGCTTTCAGTGATCACCAACACCGTCTTTGTGCGCTTCTCGTATGACGTCAAGTACGCTTCGAAGCTAGCCCAAGACTTGTGGTGCTTCTTCAACGCACCACGACGCAGGTACGTAGTGTAGCTCGTCCGAGCTCTCCGATGCCGATCGCTTTCGCGACGATACGCTACCGCCAGAACTGTGGTCACCACGGGCACTTTCAGCATCACTCGCATCTTCTGCTATCTCCTCCTCCTCCTCTTCAGCAGATTCCCTCTTCCTTCTTCTCCCTCCGCTTGGTCCTCTTCAACAGATATTGTCCTCCTCGTCACCGACTTTCTTTTTTACTTTTTTGTATTATTGTTTTATTTTTTGTCTCTTCAGCAGCCTTCCTGTCCTCAGCAGCATTCTTGGATTCCCGGCAGCTTTCGCTTTTCGCTCTTTCTTCTTTCAGGCGTTTCTGAATTCTCTCCGTATTCAGGGTCCGCGCCATGGTACCGACATTAGAAAACATGGTACAAACATGGCAAAAACATGGTCAAAACATGGCGTTCCACGCGTGCACCCTACATCAGTCACACGGCGTACAGACCGTGTGGGGGGGCTATCTGCGTTCCGAGGTGACGTTCAGCTGCGCAACCATCGCGGGGGGGGGCAAGACACACGTGAGTTAGTGATGGTAAATGCAAGCAGCATGTACACAGTATCGATCATCTCACCTTCAGCAATGCAGCACGTGATGAGCGAAGCTCCTGGGGACGACTCCAGACATGGGGTGTAGCTGGCGACGGCGCGTGGGCACATTGAGCAGCTTGTGACGGCGTCTGGACACGTGGGACAGCTCCTTGTAGGTTCATCAGCATGTTGGACAGCTCCTGGTGGCACGGGGAGAGCTGGAGGCCTTGGCGTGGGACAGGGAGAACAGGGAGCTGGGCGGGCCGGGGCGGGGCAGGGAGAGCAGAGGGCGTGGCGTGTGCAGCGGTCGGAGCGCTACGGGGAGGGAGGGGAGTGGCAGCCTTTGTATTCGTGGCGTGTGTGCTTCCGCGCGCAAATCGAAAATGAGCCGTAATTTTTAACTTACAACATGGCCAATACCTAAATTCAAACCTGGGCAAATACATGGATTAGAATACATGGGCAGCATAATTTCCGTAAATGTTTCGACCAAAATACAAATACTTCCTCCATTTCAGATTAGTTGACCGAATTGTTGGAAATGAGTGTAAACGTTATACTATCGTCGCAACCCCTAGCAAAGCGCATACGAAAATAACGAGCGTTGTGTAAGGTGCGCAACAGAGCGGTCGTTGCTTATAAAAAAGCAAAACCGAGAGCTTTATCCCAATTGGCAAGAAAGAATAGTACGTATTACGCACTGTTACGACGTGCTCTGTGATTGGACGCACTAAGCCAATCATATATTATGAAATTGTATTTAAATTGTATTTATCCAATCACAGAGCACATCAACTAATGGGAAACAATGATTTTACACGATCACCGGACAGGACGATCCGGAGTTCACAGTTCGCCGTCTGACGCACGGGAAATTGGGAGGTGGCGACTGCGGCAGCGGTCGGAGATTGCTGGAACGTCTCCGAAGTGATGTCGCTCGGGTGGCACGGTTGTTCTTCTGCTTTATTGAATGCACTTACAGGTGGGTTTGACCACGAAACGAAGTTTTCTCTGAGCGGCTAAAAGTGCATGCAGTGAATTCTGACGCTACGTGTGGCGGGCATTTGTGTGTGTGAATGCGTGTGACTGAGTGTGTCCGCCGTGGCAACGTGCGTGTTCATGGTGTGTCCACCGTGGTGATGGCCGACAGCTTGGCGTTAGCCTGGCAGCAGTTTCGGTAGATGTTCAGCTTCGTTGGCATGAACGAGATCATAGCGCCCAACGTCGGGAGGTTGGGATCATCTGGCGCCACCTCGTAGAGGGAGACCGTGATGAGGTACTGGTTAGCCTCGAAGGCGTCCTCGCGCTGAGCGGTTTGGAAATGCGCAACAAAGAACACATGATGAGCCCCAATCAGTGCAATGGCTAACGGATATTTGTACCCGTTGCTGCTGCTGCAGTGACTCGGGAGCTTGCTGCTCTCCAAGATAGAGACGCAGGAAGTGGAAGTCACCAATAGTGTCGCTGGCGAACCAGAGCAGGCGCGCTTAGATACGTATAGATCCGCGAACTTCCTTGCGACTGGTGTCGTTGTTCTTGATAAAGTCGCGGAGAACTACGCTGCATTCGGAAATGTTAGCTTCATCACAGTGTGCATTCACGTCGATAAAAGGCGACGTACCGTCGATGGTGTCGATCACCTTGTGGGGCGGGTGCTTGCTCATCGTCTTCTTCAGTTTTTTCAGCGGCGACTCGTAGTTCGTGGGGGTGGTGCGTTGGCAGAGCGGCTGGAGCGCATGTGCTTTTGGATCGGCGGCTGGTCGGACAAGATGGAGACCGCCGTCGGCGTCGAGGGAACCTCGACACCGGCACTGGCGGTGGGCTCGTCGACGGACGACTTGGTGTGCTTCTTGGGCGGCATCGGCAAGCAAGACGGAGACTGGGCCTCGCATCAGTGCTACTGCTGCGCTTGTTGTCGGGGCGAGGCGCGTTCACACACATGCAGAAAGAGAAGGTGGTCCTCCGTGGGAGAAGACGCAGGGTTGACCGCATAGAGAGCATAATTTTACTAGCAGCGACAGGATCCACGGGACGTGACCAGCGTTCTTCAGTGGCCGTCGCCGTGATAGTTCACTGGGAAAGGATGTGGGAACTTACACGAACGGTATTGCGCTGGTGAGCGCCGGGTATTTGTTAAAGCACGTCGAAGTGCTCTCGTCGTGTCGAGGCGACCGTGATTTTTTACCGGCGTGCTCAAAGTATACGAAATGCACGGCAGCGAGATGAGTACTGGTGCAAGTGCTGCAGCGACCGTTGTGTCTGGCGCCGTTGAGCGCGCGTTTGCAGCCGTCCGCCTCGTGGAAGCCAATGTTTGTTGTGGGGGGGGGCTAGCGCAATCGACGGCGAGTGAGGTGATTGCTGTCGAGCTAGCCGCAGTGACGACTAGTGCTTGGTGTGGGTTTGTCGCTGATCGATTGACGTCGTCTACATTGCAGAGCAGCATTCCAGTGTGCCGCTGTGAGGTTGGAAGAGACCAAACAGAACAGGGTTGTGGCGACGACTGCACGAATCGCGCGGTGCGTTCTGCAGCTTTCTTAGTCGCCGTTTGCAAGGCGTTCGGCGTGACTGACGCGCGTCCTCGTGGTTGTAGCAGATGCGGTACGAATGCGCGATAGAATGCTGTCCGTGCGGAGCACGGTTCTTAAACAGAGAGTTACAAGTGGGCTCGACGGTCGTGACAGCCGTGATTGACTGCGGCCGCAAAGGCGTTGGCATCATTTCACTCGAAGATGTCGACGAGGGGTGCTTCATTGGCGAGTACGTGGGTGAAGTTTTGACCAGCAGGGAGGCTGCATTGCGTGCTCAGGTATGTGCTCGCTGCTGCTGCTGCATTGGTATTGGGCTGCTAACAGCGTGCTCGAGTAGGTCTACTGCACCATGACGCACCTGTATATGCTCCAGGTGAGCCACGATCGAGTTATCGACGCCACACGCGTCGGCGGACGCATGTGGTTTGTAAGCCATTCACGTGAGCCGAACTGTGCATTCGAGAAGTGGAATGTTCGGGGCCAAGAACGTCGCGGTGTCTTTACAATTCGGCACATCCAGCCTGGAGACGAACTCACTGTGGACTATGGGTTTCAATACGTTCACGGCGTGGTGCGATAAGCTCGTGTTGCTGGGGTGTTGAGGTTTGTTGTGTGTGCATCTAGCGCTGCCATGCGTGTGCTTGCCTATCGTAGAATGTCTGCGAGTGCCTCTGCGGCTCTCCAAAAGTTGCAGAGGCATCATCGGCGTATACCGGAAGCGTATTCAAGAGTGTGTGCTGCCGGCGACTCGGCATAAAATGCAACAGCTCACCACGGATAACTTTCTAGTGAAGCAGTAGATAGTACCGGTTGCGTTGTATGAGTGGTAGTAATATCGCGCATGCATCTGGACTGATGTTGTCTAGTAAATTGTTAGAACCTCACTTGCCCACCAGTTGTGCTTTGCATCTGCATGAGAGTGCGAGCTGCCGCTGCGCCGACTCAAGTAACCCCGCGAGCCAGCCAGAGCCCTCGTCCCTTGAGCTTACAATATCGCCGAGATCTGACAACGCGCAAGGTCGCATGGAGAAGTGTCGACGATGGGCAATTGTCGCACTCGGGCTCAAGAAACTAACTGCCTGTTGGTAGGATCGCTCGATTTTGACATATGCGTGCTAAGTATTCGTCATGCCTTTGAGCCCGGAGGACCGACGCGAGCGACACCTTCTGGCGGTTCAGCGATCGCGCGCCCGGGAAACGCCGGCCACCAGATCCGAAAGGCTGCGCCGCGATCGAGAGCGCCATCGAGGTGCTTCGGAATCCACTGCGCCACAGCTGCAAAGTGGGAATTCACCCGGCCCTGTTGGCTAACTGCCGACAGCAGCGCTAAACGTGACGGCACAGTCAGATGACGATGGTTGACATGCCGATATCGACCGCGCTTGGGGGATTGGAGATGAGATCCCCATACTGCACCCCGTTTCAGCGGCTTGCAAACAAGACTGCCTTCAGCGCCTAGAGTTAGCACTTGGCGCTGTTGGACTTGACGAGATGGCCTGTGCTGTGTGCGATCGGGCCCAGCTTCGTAAGACGTGCCGCGTGATCGAGATTTCGAATAGCGCACGCATGCAGCAACTCCATGAGCTGTTGTCGCGCGACGGCAAAGGGCTGCCAGCTGCGCTTATAGCCGACTACGACTGCTCCGGTCTGAACTCGACTCTACAGGGCGTCATGCTGTCGAAGCGTGGCGTGCGTCGTGATGGTAATCTATGTGTTTGCCAGGAGTGCGACGACAGCATGGCGAAGCTGTCGATCCCCAAGTTCTCCATAAAGAACGGGTTCTTCGTGGGAATGCTACCGCGCTGTTTCTCGGAGATGACGCTGCCGGAACGCCTCATGACGCAAACCGTGTCGATCGTTGCGGTCACCCGAGTGATGCGAGGTGGCGCCCACCGCGCGATCCGCTCCCATTGCTTGGAGTTTGACGCAACGCCGCCCCCCCGCTACACTGTTTCCGATTCCCATTGATAGCGTCTCGTCCTACCGCGTCGTGCTGGCCGGACCGTTCACGACAGAGCAGCAAGCCCGCGTGCGGAAAATGCACCGCGTGCGCCGCCAAGTCGTCGAAGATATCCTCCGCTTCGATCGACAGCACAACGCGTTTTACGAACGCGTTGCCGTCGACTGCACGGAGCTACCAATGGTCGCCATTGCAGAAAACCTGATTGTTGAAGACGGCGATGCCAACGTCAAGGTTGCCGAGATGGAAGCCGAGCATGACCGAGTCGGCAGCGCGTCGGAGAACGACGTATCCAGCGTCGAGACCGACGTTGTCGAGCGCCGAGTCGTTTTCATCTCGGACGATCCGCGAGGTAAGTACGCAAGACGCGCCGCCGGTCGAGCGCCACGGTGGTGAGATCTCGCAGCCCCAGTTCCTCGTCCGGCATTCTAGCGAATTCGCGCAACAGGACGCAACGCTTTTTGCGCGCATGTTTCCGCACTTGTTCCCGTACGGACGAGGGCACCCGGGCGAGCCACGGCACGTGCCCGTGTCGCTCAATATCTGCATCCGATACTACGCTCAGCTCAGCTCGAGGTGGTTTGCTGAAGACGAACTCGTCATGCTGGCGAGCTTCGATTACCTGTCCGTCCACAGGATGTACATGCAGATCGCGTTGAAGTGTCAGCGTAACCCGGTAATGTATGAGCCGTACTGTGACATAACGGAGGACGCGCTCATGGAAGCGCTGAGCGAGAAGGAGCTGCAGCGCCAAGGTCGCACAGCGTCGACACGCAGCCAGGACTCGAGCGCGGCTGCCTTTGTCAAGACGGTCGAGATCAGCGGTAGCGCGATGTGGGGCAGCGACGGTGAGCGTGCGCAATGCCGGCGGCGGGCGTTCGCGTACCAAGCGCGGTATGGACAGCCGGCGCTTTTCGTGACGCTGACCCCCAATGTCGCCGATACGTTCGTCATGGCGCAGTACTGTGGCATCACGTCGGTGGACACCCTGTTTGATGCCACGCTGGCCGAGGCGCCCGGTCGGTCAGCACTACACAGCGCGGGCTTGCGCAACGATGTCGCGTCGGCGCGGCTGCTCATGCACAACGTCGACGCTTTCCTCGAGCACGCGCTCGGTGTTGCGCCCAAACGTTTGAGGAGCAGACCGTTCTACGGTCTTTACGGGGACGTGAAGGCGTACTATGGCATGGTCGAAACCCAAGGCGGCGGCACGCTACATGTCCACTTCCTCGTCAGGTTAACCGACGCGCTGCCCAATACCGACGCATTTGATCGGGTAGTGGCTACGCATGGCAACCAGTATTATCGAGATGTTGAAGTCTTTGCGGACAGCATCGTGTCGACGTCGATGCCTCTTCACGTAGCGGACTCGTCTTGTGTCTTCTGCGGCCACTCGAACGCCGACCTGCAGGAACTCCCGATTCCGCCCGAGGCCTATGAAGACCCGAACAAGCGGCAACGTGGTCGTGAAACGCGTGGTGAGCCGGCGCTCGTGCGGTGCTCTGGGTGCGGCACAGAGCTCACCTCCCAGCACGTCATTGACGTCTCTTGCTCGACCACCGACCATCGTCGTGGCCGCCCCCAATGCGACCGTACTCCTCGGCCGAGCTGGCGTCGGCTGTGCGATCCGAGATCCCATGCCGCGACAGCGTAGCATCTGCAAAAGCCGCAATTTACCGCCGCGATCTCCATTTTTTCGCGACACACGCAAACGCTGACGACGAAGACACCGACGACGACGCGTACGTCAAGTACCTACGCGACCTTAATCGCACCCCACACCGCCTCGACCGACGCGAGGAAGACGACGCAGTCGCCCGGGCGCTGACAACGTTGCCTCCTTCGATCGACGATGACCGATGGGTGCCTCGCGCCGCTGCCTTTGCTGTCTCCCTGCTCGTCTTCCTGTTCAATTTGCATTGGTGGTCACATGCTTCAAGAAAAGCCGAGCATCCGCGACCGGTCAATGTCGTTATGGATTTCCACGCGATCGCGTGGAGCAAACGTGTTGCTCGCCAGACGGCGTTACGCTTGTACGGCGAGCACCGTTCGAGTTCGTCAACGGCTTCAACCGCGAGATGATGCTGGCATTCCGCTCAAATCACGACATTCAAGTCATGATCGGTGGCCGTAACGCTCTGCTCCGCATCTACTACGCGACCAAGTACGTAACGAAGATGCAACAACAGGTCGACTCCATCACGGCCGTCGCGCTCGCTGCATTCAAACGGCGCCAGCTCCGTGAAGCACGCAACGGGGATGACAACGTCGATGTGCCCCCCATACAGCGTGCGGCGATCGGGCGCCGCCGCGTAGCGTCGCTGCTGTATGCAATCACGAGTCGGCGAGAGATCGCCGGGCCGCTCGCTGCCCTGTATGTGCTACGTGGGTCGTGCGCATACATGAGCACGCCGTGCGCACCACTGCCTTTCCAAAACGTGCTGCATGAGCTCCTGGAGCAACCCGCCCACTCATGCGACCTCGTCGAGCTGCAAGCGCACGGCTCGGACGGGGTCACATTCCGTGCGGCATCGTACCTCGACGACTACTTGTTCCGACCGCCTGCGCTCGGTGGTCTCAGTCTGTTCGAATTTGTGGCAACACATTTCCGTAGGAAACGAATCCCATCGACCGCGGACGCTGCGCTTTTCCTGCCGGAGCACCCACTTTTCGCCACCCACTGCATCGGCGCGCACACGTCCGAAGTGGTTCCGGTTGTGGCAGGTATGTGTATGCTCTTCGTCGATGCAGAGTCCTCCCGCGAGCTCGTGGCACAGCGAAGCCAGTTCGCGCTCGTGCTGTTCAAACCCTTTCGTACTGTCACGGATCTCGTCGCCGAACCGACAAGCATCGCTGCATGGAGCGAGTCGTTTTCGCAATGGCAACCCACGCGCACGGCGTTCACGTGCCAAATAATGGCGAACATTGACGACTACAGCCGCGCTTTGAAGCAGGCGAAGGAGTGTGATGAAACGAACGCCGCTGAGTTTGGCGCCTATAGTGACAGCGATAGCGATAGCGACGACGTCACGGGAACGCACGGCGACGTCGAGACCGCGCTCGACCACGCAGCAGAGCGCGCAGCTGTTGCAGCTGCCACGTCAACTGACGCGTTTTACCAACTCTTCGACAGCGACGACGTCAACGACGACAGTAACGAAGATGCAACCTCAGCGATTGCGTCGACATTGCCGGTCTTCCCGAACGCTGCATCGACCGTCTGTAGTCGTCGATTCGAAGATCTATTGGGAATCGCCGCTCAGACCACGGCAGGCATGGCCACGGAATCGCACCGCCGTGTCTCGACGACGTTCGACTTCTCGCTTAACGAGCTGCAGCAATTCGTCAACAACACCACGAACGACGACGCCGAGCCGGCTCGCTCGGAGCCAGCAATGAGCGACCCACCGAAGTAATTGCACTGCTTGAAAACGAAATCGAAAACGTTCGTGAGTGGTATCCGCCGCCGCCCCCGCATGACGCCCAACCGCCGCCACCGCTGCGTCAATCCTAGAAGTCTCTCGAACATTCACGCTCAACCAGTGCCAGCACGATGCGTTCACGCTAATCACAACCTCGCTGCTCCGACGCTTCCTGCGCCAAGAGCTCGGCGGTCTGCAGGACCGCGACGACAGCTACCGCACGGAAAACTTCGAGGCGCACTTCCGAGACGACCAGCTGCCGATGTTCCTCGGTGGAGCCGGCGACACCGGCAAGAGCCGTGTGATCGACGCTGTCGACGCATTTTGCGCGAGCTGGCACCGGGAGGACGCCGTTACGAAGACGGCACTGACGGGCAAGGCCGCGACGCTAATCGGCGGGCCAACGCTAGCGAGCTTCCTCATGCGACTGAAGCACGCCATCAACAACAAACACTTCGCGCCGCTCGACCTCTCCGATATCGATGAGGTTTCGATGATGACCAAGAGCGAGTAGCTGCGACTCGACAAGCTGCTACGCCGCTACAAGCAGCTGCCCGGCGTGCCGTTCGGCGGCGTTCACGTGGTGCTAGTCGGCGACTTCCTGCAAATGCGCCCGTGAAGGCCGACCCGATCTACCTCAACCCGGCCGACAAGACGCGAAAGTGACCACCGCTGACATCGAAGGGTTCGAGCTGTGGCGAAAGTTCAGGACCGTGATCATCCTGGAGGAGTCGGAACGTTTCCGACGCGACCTCGAATGAGGGGATGGATGCCGCCTCGCGCGGCTCGGGCAGTGGACCCTAGCGTTTATTGATTTGATCAGCAGTCGAGTGTTCGAGTCCCGCCAAAAGCAGCAGCGCGACCACGTTGAAACGCCTGAGCCCATTGAACGCGTCGACTGAGACGCCGCGGTCGGCGCCGACGCCGTGTTTGTGACGCCCGAAAATGCGATGCGCCTTGCCGTCAATAACGCCTTGCCGCAGTGACGTGCGGTACGTTCTCAGCCTTCCAGACAACCGTTTCGGCCGCATGGCCCCATACCTGGACCTCATCCATGGTATGCCCGTTCAGATCACACAAAATGTCGCCACAGCAAAAGGTGCTGCGAACGGCACGCTCGGAAGCCTTGAGGCAGTGCATTTTCCCCCTGACACGCACTTCCGACTCGTGTGCGACGGCACCACGAACACAGTCGTGCAGCTACCCAGCCGGTCGCCGGACTACGCCCTGCTTCGCGTAGCAAATCGGCCGCACGCAGCGGCGATCCGCCCGGGGCTCGACCCCGATCTGTTCCCCGTGTTCTACGCAACCGAGGCATACCAGAAGGTTACCATCACGCTCCCAAAGTCGCCCGACGGGCGCGCTCGTGCGATCACAGTCAAGTCGCAGCAACTTCCCTTCGTCTGTGCCGTCGGCTCCACCGTGTACAAGGTGCAGGGTGAGACTCTCCAGTCGATGGTCGTCACGGACTGGAAGTCGAAGCAGCGCGTCGTCAACAAACCGCAGCAAACATATCTGCTTGTGTCGCGCGTGACCTCGCGACACGCATTGGTTGCATTAACGCCGTTTACCGAAGAACTCGCAGTGTGGTCCAAGCCACCTGCACATATACTACATGAAGATAAACGACTGTGTCGCCTTAGCGACGTCACCTTGGAAACGTTCCAGCAAACTCGGACCGTCGACGCGGCCGCCACCTCCATGGCAGCGAACCTTCCCGCTCGCACCACCTTCGCTCCGCCTGAACACTGAGTTGTGAAGCGTCAGTAGCCAGCAGCGAATCTATCTACAACTAATTAAAATATAAGCGTCACCACCAACCTTGCTGTTGTACTTGTTTCTTTTTCCCTGCGGCCGTGAGCAGCGGAGTCCTCGACCGTCGTCGTACGGCGGTGCTGGTTCCACCGAGGGCGCCGTTCAGCAGCAGCAGCGGCGTCGGCCGCAGCAGTAGCAGCAGCGACACCAGCGGTGACGACTCGTTGCCGTGCGTTCCTATGGAAGCGCGCCGTCCCCTTGCGCCCCCCCTTCTCGCGCGCACCATGAGGGCTTGACGGCTTGTGGCTGGCTGGCTTCTGGCACCCGGTCCTCGAAACACGTGTACGACGTGTGTGTCGATACCGGTACATACCGGTCCCATCGGTATTTTCCGGCCCAATGTCACAGAAATCGTTTAAGCTGCATATTGTTGCTCGCTGTTGCTTGGTGTTGCGCATCGTTGCGCAGTGTCGCAGCAACGTTGCGGTAGCGACGTCGCGCGAACGTCGCCAGATCACAGATGCACCCCTGCGGTAAGCCACTTAACACAGTTCTCACTATCGTTCGAACTGCGAATTGAACCGGTCAACTAATCTGAAAAGGAGGGAGTATACTGCTCCACTAATTTATTTTTGTTCATCCCTGTCGAGGTCCCCTATTAGGGCATACCATACGGCCTGTCGATCACCACCAGAATCTGACATCCTGTCATTTTTAGGGCCTGCTCCGCAGATTATCTGTTTGCATCCAGCGAATTCAGCATTCCGCTGGATTGGGCCCATCCGCTGGTTTGAGCGATCCGCTGGATGATTGCGGAGCACCATAATACGCAGTCCGCTATCCATTAAAGGTCACTCTCGTAGATTGTATTTTTCCGAATATACGTATTGGCAGTGTATTAAAGCAAACAAGCTGGTGTCCAGCTCGTCCGTGTTGTCCGTCTCCTCCAGCTCGTCCGTGTTGTCCGTCTCCGCCAGCTCGTCCGTGTTGTCCGTCTCCTCCAGCTCGTCCGTGTTGTCCGTGTTGTCGGGCTAGTCAAGTCCTTAGTTTGAGCCGTCGGAACCGTCCCCACGCTCTCGTTGCAGGAAGCGTTCAACCATGTACTGACGGCTCTCATCGTCCATCCCTCGGAACATTGTTGCAGCTTGAGCGTCCGAAGCTAAAAGTTCAATAAACTGAACGCGCTCCGCGACAGTAACTTTGCAGGTAAATATCTCTCGAAACGCCTCAATAGCTTCGTCAGCGCATGTAAGGACACGTCTTCGGTTGCTGCGCCCCTCCACTGAAGAAGCAAACGATTCCGCCATCAGTTTGAGCGAATCGCTCATCTTCTCTCCGGTTGTCTTTTGTTTCTTGGCTGGGGTACCAGTTTCCGAATCGTTGTCATGCTGAACACGACGGGATACGTGACGGTCTTGCTCATCGTCGTCCGTATCTGCATCACGACCTTCAAAAGCACGGTACCGACGCGTTCTTGGCGGAGTTGTAGTAGTTGTAGGTGTGGAAGTGGCAGCGGTGGTCGTAGTTGCGGAAGCTGTAACATGTTCAACCTCTTCTTCGCTGTCACTGCTCAGCTCGCTCAAAGATGAAGGAGCAGACGATGCTACCCGGACTGCAGCACTTTGATCTGAATATGTCGCGAATGAACCAGTTGCAGACGTTCGTGACAGGATTCGATCCAATTCTTGGAACATGAACAGAGGTTTCGTCCTAAACTCTTTAGCTTGCGGGTGGACTGCAATGATGTCTGTCCAAACTGCTCCAGGAGCCGTGGGCATGTCTGTGGTTGGATCCCAGCCGAATCCGCTGTTATTTTGCATAGCTGAGTAGGCCTTGTATTTGTTCTTCATGTCGTTCATCTTGCTCTGGAGCTGTTTGCGGTCTCTCATAACAGACTTTGACAAACCATGGTTGAACAGAGCAACAATCCTGCTCCAAACTGCCTTCTTGAAGTTACCTTCATAGGATGCTCCAAGTCTGATAACCTGGTCGAGTACAGAGTTAATGAGGCGTGCAGTCAACTCGGGTGTCCAGACGTAGGCCATTGTTCAGAGTGTCGAATTCAGCGATAGAAGCTTTGTGAAAGGATAGTCCAATGTGAAAATGCCAGAAAAGAAAAAGCTCAGCGTGGTTTCAGCTCTGTATTCATCGTGAAACACCCCTTGCTATTATTGTATCCCTAGTGCGATGCCCGTACGTAAGAACGATCATGGGATCGCGTATGTGTTCATAAATAGAGGCTGAATCTGGGTTTCATGCTTTGGCGTTCAACTTGATCCCCATTACCTGAAAATAAAGCAGTGTTCAATGAGCGAAGATGAGGGGGACAATAGCGACCTCGACGGTGAGGACTTCGCTCTAATTGCTGGATCGCTGTCAGTGTTTGGATTGTACCTTCGGACACATTACGCTCAGGAGCCGTGTCATACGTCGGTGCTAACGGGATCCATGTACTACCACGAACTCATTCAAAGCCGTAGTCCAGTGAGATTCTATCGCGTCGCACGAATGAGTCTTCGTACGTTCAAGTTGCTCTTAACAGACCTAGAATCGACCAACCAACTACCATCGAACAAACGTGTCTGCAGTGGAGAGAGGCTTCTCATCTTTCTGTACATTCTATCGGGGAAGAGCAGCCGTGCTGCTCAGGAAAGATGGCAGCATGGACCAGGAACGATTTCGCGAATCGTTCGACAATGTATTGCTGCAATTGGTGTACGGTGGAGCGCGATGGTATCACTTCCATGCCCAGAGACGCCGGCGCAGATTCGTGAATCGTCAAAGTTCTACCCGTACTTCAAAGAGTGCATTGGTGCGTTTGACGGAACCCATCTACCTGTTGTTCCGCCGTCCGCAATTGCCCCGCGCTTTCGAAACAGGAAAGGATTCTGCTCCTCTAATGTGCTTGCAGCCTGCAATTTTGCTGTGGAGTTCGTCTACGTACTTCCCGGATGGGAAGGATCTGCCCACGATGGTCGAGTTCTCATGGATGCTGTTGCTCATGACTTCCACATTCCAAAAGGTCCGTAAGGATGCTTTTACTTCATTGCTTTTGGTTGTTTATCTCTTACAATGGCTCTTGTATGTAGGTAAATACTACCTGGGCGACGCTGGGTACGCGTTGAACAGCTTCACAATGACACCCTATTGAGGCGTACGATACCATCTAAAAGAGTTTGGAGACGGACAGCAAAAGCCACAGACATGCAAGAATTATACAATCTTCGGCACTCATCGCTCAGAAACGTTCATCGAACGCACCTACGGAGCAGTGAAAAACAAGTTCCCAATCCTTTGCACGATGGCATCGTACTCAATTGATGAGCAAGTTGATATCATACACGCAGTATTTGCTATACACAACTTTATTCGAGCCAACCACGATGAGTTTGCTGACTGCGACACGAGGGCCACGCAGAGAGACACAGAGGATGCGGACGATATAGAAGAACAACACCAACAGGACGATGACACGACAATGAAGGAGCTGCGCGATGAAATAGCTTCGTCGATGTGGCGGGATTACCTGGTACTTCTTGCAGGAAGGTATGGCGAAGTTGTCGTCTGATAGCGCACGCAGTATTCGTACGTGCAGATTTAAGAAGCAACAGAAAATGCATTTTTCTTTGTTCTGCTATGCCTCGTCAATCTCATTAATATATACGATTGCAGGTGCTTCGATTCCATCCGCTGGATGAATCCGCTACCTGCTAGAATTCGGGCGTAGCGGATTGAGCCTCTCAATCCGCTGGAATCGACGTGCGGAGCGGACAGATTTTCGGCCGATCCGCTGGATGAAAAAATCCACTGGAATTCTCGCTGCGGAGCACCCCCTTAAATTTAAAAGGCTTCCCAACAATCTACTACGTACTAGTATGAAGTTAACATTGGCAATATTTTAGTTAGTCAATCGGTAACTGACCTTACGTTCAGCAGCCAGCGACGTAGTTGTTGAAGCGAAGCTGCCCTAGACCACCGGCAACTATTTCTTCAGACTTTAGCCATTTGTTCAATGTATAGCACATAGGTCTTATAAACGAAAAGAGCCCCTACGCACTGTTCAAGTCGTTTAGAGCACGTATGCCTTATATGATGGGTAAGAACGCATCTGTTCAGCAACTTACTGAAGGGCTGTGCTTCGCCGCAGCTTCAGTTCCAAAGAAGTCCAAGAACGCGCGACGGCGATGGGACAGGGCTATTCTGGTGATATCCCGTCGCAAGTGGAGTTGGTGACAAGTGGCAACGACGAACAGAAAACGAATGCCGCCGGAGCGCTGTATGATCTAGCTGTCAATGGTGCCAACAAGGAGAAGATCGCGTCGGCTGGTGGAATCCCGCCGCTGGTCGAGTTGATGACAAATGGCAATGACGTACAGAAAGAGAAGGCCGCCGGAGCGCTGTGTTTTCTGTCACTAAACGGTGCCAACAAGGAGAAGATCGCGTCGGCTGGTGGTATCCCGCCGCTGGTTGAGTTGGTGACACGTGGCAACGACAATCAGAAAGAGATGGCTGCCCGAGCGTTGTGGAACCTATCAGTCAATGATGCCAACCTGGAGAAAATCGCGTCGGCTGGTGGTATTCCGCCGCTGGTTGAGTTGCTAACACAGGGCAACGGTCTACAGAAAGTGATGGCCGCCCGAGCGCTGTGTAATCTATCGGGCAATGCTGTCAACTTGGACAGGATCGTCTTAGCTGGTGGTATCCCGCAGCTGGTGGAGTTACTCAAAAGTGGCAGCGATTTACAAAAAGAGAAGGCTGCCGGAGCGTTGTGGAGTCTAGCAGACAGTGCTGCTAACTTGGAGAAGATCACATCGGCTGGTTGCATCCCACCGCTGGTCCAGTTGGTGAATAGTGGCAACGATGTACAAAAACAGAATGCTGCCGGAGCGTTGCGTAATCTGGCTGTCAATGGCACCAACAAGGAGAAGATCGCGTCGGCTGGTGGCATCCCACCGCTGGTGGAGCTCGTGAGAAGTGGCAACGACATACAGAAAATGTATGCCGCGGCAGCGTTGGATAATCTCTCAAAGGATGCTGCCAACAAGGAGAAGATCGCGTCGGCTGGTGGAATCCCACCGCTGGTGGCGTTGATGAGAAGGGGGAACGACGAGCAGAAAGAGAATGCCGCTGGAACGTTGATGAATCTATCATCTAATGCTGCCAACCAGGAGAAGATCGCGTCGGCTGGTGGCATCCCGCCGCTGGTGGCGTTGATGAGCAGTGGCAACGACGAACAGAAAGCGAATGCCGCCGGAGCGCTGTATGATCTAGCTGTCAATGGTGCCAACAAGGAGAAGATCGCGTCGGCTGGTGGCATCCCACCGCTGGTGGAGCTCGTGAGAAGTGGGAACGACATACAGAAAATGTATGCCGCGGCAGCGTTGGATAATCTCTCAAAGGATGCTGCCAACAAGGAGAAGATCGCGTCGGCTGGTGGAATCCCACCGCTGGTGGCGTTGATGAGAAGGGGGAACGACGAGCAGAAAGAGAATGCCGCTGGAACGTTGATGAATCTATCATATAATGCTGCCAACAAGGAGAAGATCGCGTCGGCTGGTGGCATCCCGCCGCTGGTGGCGTTGATGAGCAGTGGGAACGACGAGCAGAAAGAGAAGGCCGCCGGAACGTTGATGAATCTATCAGTCGATGCTGCCAACAAGGAGAAGATCGCGTCGGCTGGTGGTATCCCATCGCTAGTGGAGCTGGTGAGCAGTGGGAACGACATACAGAAAATGTATGCCGCTGGAGCGTTGATGAATCTATCATCTAGTGCTGCCAACCAGGAGAAGATCGCGTCGGCTGGTGGCATCCCACCGCTGGTGGAGCTCGTGAGAAGTGGCAACGACATACAGAAAATGTATGCCGCGGCAGCGTTGGATAATCTCTCAAAGGATGCTGCCAACAAGGAGAAGATCGCGTCGGCTGGTGGAATCGCACCGCTGGTGGCGTTGATGAGAAGGGGGAACGACGAGCAGAAAGAGAATGCCGCTGGAACGTTGATGAATCTATCAGTCGATGCTGCCAACAAGGAGAAGATCGCGTCGGCTGGTGGTATCCCATCGCTAGTGGAGCTGGTGAGCAGTGGGAACGACGAGCAGAAAGAGAAGGCCGCCGGAACGTTGATCAATCTATCAGTCGATGCTGCCAACCAGAAGAAGATCGCGTCGGCTGGTGGCATCCCATCGCTAGTGGAGCTGGTGAGCAGTGGGAACGACATACAGAAAATGTATGCCGCTGGAGCGTTGATGAATCTATCATCTAATGCTGCCAACCAGGAGAAGATCGCGTCGGCTGGTGGCATCCCGCCGCTGGTGGCGTTGATGAGAAGGGGGAACGACGAGCAGAAAGAGAAGGCCGCTGGAGCGTTGATGAATCTATCAGTCGATGCTGCCAACCAGGAGATGATCGCGTCGGCTGGTGGCATCCCACCGCTGGTGGAGCTCGTGAGAAGTGGCAACGACATACAGAAAATGTATGCCGCGGCAGCGTTGGATAATCTCTCAAAGGATGCTGCCAACAAGGAGAAGATCGCGTCGGCTGGTGGAATCCCACCGCTGGTGGCGTTGATGAGAAGGGGGAACGACGAGCAGAAAGAGAAGGCCGCCGGAACGTTGATGAATCTATCAGTCAATGCTGCCAACAAGGAGAAGATCGCGTCGGCTGGTGGCATCCCGCCGCTGGTGGCGTTGATGAGCAGTGGCAACGACGAACAGAAAGCGAATGCCGCCGGAGCGCTGTATGATCTAGCTGTCAATGGTGCCAACAAGGAGAAGATCGCGTCGGCTGGTGGAATTCCGCCGCTGGTGGAGTTGGTGAGAAGTGGGAACGACGTACAGAAAGAGATGGCCACCGGAGCATTGTGGAATCTTGCCCTTGAAAACACTGAAATCCGGGATCTAATTGCTGCCGAGCGTGGAGCTGTTGATCAGCTTGTAACTCTCGTATCCACTCAACCTCAGCGGGAACTTGCGGCAGGGGTGTTGGGATTTCTGGCGTCACATCTGTCCACTGATGTGAAGATGAAAGTCGCCACTGAGGGTGGAATCTTAGCGCTGCTTTCGTGGATGATCAGGCCTGAAAATGCTGAGTCAATTCATGAAGGACTCATAGCTCTTCGAGGCTTGTGTACTGATGGTAATGATGCCGTCCGAGCAACTATGAAGAGCTTCGATGGTCACATGATGCTGAGTTCGTTACGCGAAAGCGGCAACGAAAGGAACAAAGTGGTAGCTGGTCAGATCCTCGAGTGGCTCGAGGGCGACTTCACGAAACTCGCGGAGATGTGCCAGCGGATGGGTGAAGCTGGGCCTTTGTGCTCTCATGTGATGGAGCGAATCAAAACGCTTCAGCACAGTGGTGTTGACTCAGTTGGTGCGGTGCGAACTCGACTACGAGCTGTTCTAGTCACGAATGGAGATAAGTCGATTATTGTCCGGATCTTAAGCGCGCGTTCGCTGTCTAAAATGCTGGAAGATTTGCACCGGGAACTTGACTTATTTGAACCCCAAGACACAAGGGAAGTGTGGCGCTCGCAGTGGGAACTGGATCAAAGCGCAATGATGCAGAAGCTGTTTGATGTTGACATCCCAACACTGATTAATAGACTTTGTGGAGACGCCGCTGCTCAACATGAAGCCCTCATGCTCCTTGTTCATGAGGTGGGGCAAAACAAGACTGCCTACACCAAGCAACAACGTGCGTTCCTGAACGTAATTCTGAGTCGTCTTGCGGGTTTCTCATCGGAGGGTATCCCAGTTGACGAGAAGTGGTTCATTCCTCGCACCGACGTCCAGTATGGTGACGAGTCCTTCAGCGGCGGGGCTTTTGGTAAAGTTTACCACGGGAAATATATGAACGCTGACGTCGTGATCAAGTGCGTCGAGATCAAGTCGGAAAGCGATCGAACGGACTTTCTACGGGAAGTGGAAGTTTGGCATGAAAGCAGACACCCCAACATTGTGCCATTGTTCGGCGCATGTCACGTTGGCGAGCCGTGCTTCATGGTGTGCAAGTATATCGCTGGCGGAACCCTTCCTGACTATCTGTACAACCAGCAGTCAGTTCTTCGATCACGTGTCTGGACGGCGCTGCTTGGGGTAACACATGGGCTTCAACTTCTTCACAGTAAAGACTTCGTCCATGGTGATCTCAAGGGCAACAACATTCTGATGGAGGGTGATACTGCCATGCTCACCGACTTCGGCATGAGTTTTCACGGATCGGGACCGCAACCTCAGTTCGACAACTTGGGCGCAATTCGCTGGCGCGCACCGGAGTTCATCGCGACCAAGAAGGCATCTTTTGAGGCCGATGTGTATTCGCTTGGCATGTGCATCGTCGAGGCTGTGACGGGTAAACTTCCATGGGGAATGATTCCTGATCTCTCTGTCAAGTGGCACCTGGACAACAACAAGTTCCTGACGCAGCCCAAGTCCATGTCCGAAGACGAATGGACATTGGTGCGTGCGATGTGCGACTTCGATCCGTCGAAGAGGATGGCCCTAGCACAAGTGGAGAAGCGAATTAGTGACTTTGTCGAGGTGGAAGCTGAGAAAGAGGACGCCCGCAGGAAAAATGCTCGAGCAGCCAGCTGAATGTTCACTAGGTGCTGACTACTACAGGAAATCATATCTGTATCCTGCAACATGCAGCCCAGTGGTGTTCCCTCGTGCTTTGCAGAGCCCTTGACGTGACCAGCTCTAATAAGAAGGATCCTGGTGAACACTGCAGCAACTCGTTGATCTTAGAAGCGGTTAGTGCAGCTTCAGCTGTATCTGTCTTGACCCGGTGTTGTTCTTGATGTTACTCCCTCCAGCCTTGCACTAACAGCCTCTCATTCAGCAGAAGAAAGTTTCGCGTCAATTGTTTCTCCCCTTATGATGTCTTTCAACACTGCTGCTTCTTGTTAGTGGCCTGCGTCGGATGGCCTCCAGCACATTCATCTTCGATTAGTTTGCCGATCGCAGCGCCAGAAACGCCTTCGAACTCGTCGACAGCTCCCGCGTTATCCACCACGTCCGGCGTATGCACCTGAATGTTGCGTCTTCTTGTCCGCCATCTTGACGTCGATAACCGTGCGGCGCTTCTTGGCTCGCAGCTCAGCCTCCTCCCTCCTGTTGCTCCACCTGGTCGGGTTGTTCCGGCACTTCACTCTGCTTCTTGCTCTCGTGCCTACTCCAAGTCAAGAGAGCCGACAATTTATTCACCAAGATAGCGTCACTTTTCATCATTGAAGAGGACTGGAGCCTCACAGAGTTGCCCCAGTCGACGCCTCCGACGTACCATAGCTGGAAAGTATTCAAGATCCGCAGTAACGAGCACAAGAGTTCTCTCATGAACGCAGCAACTTTCAAATCCATTACTTGGTCACGAGGAGGCAAAGGCGTTAAGAAGCATCGGTTCTTCAGCAGCACAACAGTCCAGTACTTGCGTAGAATTTGCCGGTCTTCCTCATCCTCAACGCGCTGGCGCTGATACGCTCGCCCGTTCTCGGACTGGATATCGATTCCCAATGTCTTTTGCGTCGGAAAGACGAGTTTGTCTTGAGTAGTGACGCTGGCTCTGAACGATCCCGTCTTGGTAGAGCCGAGAGATCTTGTGCTTTGGAGACAACGAGTCTGCCTTTGTGTCGGCTTTTAGTTGGTGATGTCGACGCAAGGAATTGAGTGCTGTCTTGACGCGATAAGCTCCCTGTTGTCGAGATTCCAGTGAGAAGCGAAGGGTTCACAGCCGCTGCGGGGAACTTCTTCGCTTCCAGATCCACAAGAGCTTCAATGCCACTGAAGTTCCGAATGAGAAGACACACCGCTCGCCTCTCGCCGAGCGGAACGCTATCCCCAAACGCTAGCTTCGGAACGCTACTGAGCGGATTTGCTTCTGGTTCCAGGTCGCAGTCGGAAAGAGGGATGCCACGCTCCAGAGCGATTTCCTTTGGTGACTTGGGCAGAGAAGTATCCGTCGGTCGTGCTTCACTCCGTGACGAAAGCTTCGTAGACGTCGGAGCTTGAACCAGTTCGTACGAGAGTACAAGTCCCTTGTGGTTGCTGGTGACTTCGAAGCCAAGTGGAGCCGGGAAGCCCCGTACACTGCATGCAAGGACCACGGTGAACCGTCCTACTTGTCGTGGGGTGTAGTTCACAATAACCACGAGCCTCTCTTTGAAGTGGATTGTGCGTTGCTTCGGCGAGAACGTGACTGTATACGCCCTGGAAGCGCCTTCCGGTTCCGCAAACTTGAACGCAGCCTCGAGGTTAGAAACATTCACAAGTTCGATGGTACGGTGGATTTCCACGCCAATATACGTTGTCCCCAGAGGCAGCCGCATGGTAGACAGGAACACGTTGGGGCATTGGATTTCAGCACGGGCAGACACGGCTGCGGATGCACAGCCGGTGCTGGATCCGAAGAACTTGCGCTCGGGAGCGGCCTGACAGCTGAAAAGACCGCGAAATCGTTGTGGAAGCGACCCCGCCATGCAGGTAGCCTTGACAAGGAACGATTCCCCTGGTGCGAGCTCTCCACTTTCCGGCGCGAAGGCCACAGTTGCTCGAGGAAGAATTTCCCGCGAAGTGAAGAGACTCCGCTCCGTCTCGTTGGATGAACTCGACGAGTTTGCTGAATGCCTAGACGCTACAGATTCCTTGGAGCTCGATCGTCGAAGTTTGGTCCCAATGGAGGATTGTGCTGCGTGTTGATGTTGAGTAGCTGCCACTTCCCCACCTGCTGGAGACCCCTCCAAGTGTAAAAATCTCCAATGCATGGACACACAACGCGATGGATTCCGGATCGTGATGAACGATTCTGCGCTGGCACCAACCAGCACGAGACCGAAATCGACCTCCGGCGAGATGATCTCGATCTCTGCGCCAGCGACGCGGCCCTCAAGAAGCAGCCACTTTTCAAAGTGAGGAGCTTGAAGGTCGTTGGGATCGTTCGGCGCAACGATGCGGCACGGCACACTAAGCGAGAATGCACCCGTGCACAACGGAGTGAACGTCAGCTCGACGCGCTGTTGACCCAGAGGCTCCAGCTCACCTACATTCGGAACGAGAGACAACTCGAAACTCGGGGGTTTATCCTTCGTTGCGGAAGTAAGTGTCGAGATGCTGGACCGCCATCCTCAGCCAAATGCCCTTGTCGGAGCCGTCCAAGGTCCCATCGGAACGCGACTCGTGCGTCGCTTTGGTTTCTTCAGTAGCACAACCGTCGAGTACGTTCGTTGTGGTAGTAGTAACTGCGCAGCTTCACCGCCATCATTTCCTGGTTGTTGCAAGCCGTCGTCTTCAAGAGGAATCCAAGAACCGCACAGCGTCGGAAGAATCGTGAAGCTTCCCAGTCTTCCGCGACCGCGAAGTTGTATCGAGAAGCCTGGCATTGCGACCTTCAACTTCTTCGCTGCAGCTTGTGCGGCTGCTCGTGGACTTAAGGGAGCGCCATCTTGTGCTTCAAACGCAGCCTTGAGATGCGCCATCTGACCTGGTCCAGGCATGCTGCAGGCTGGACATCGTTGATCATCAGAGTCGCCTGGTACGCGTACGTACGCGCTTCAATAGGCAGGAACTCGACGATGAACTCTTTGGACGACGATAGTGCGAACACGCCGGTTTCCGGGGAGATGCGAAATGGTGGAGTGGATCCAGACGACAGCGACAAGACCATGGCGTTGTCCTTGCCTCCACTCACACTCTCGGTGCGTCCTTCCTCGACTGATCTCCACTTTCGCTGCTTTCCTCGCCAGCCGCCGTTCGTCTCGAGGGCGTCGTGAGCATTCGTTTGACGTTTCCACTGGCCTCTTGTCGTTGTTGATCATACTCCGCCACCAGCGTCTTGGCATGCAGCAGCGAGTCGGCAAACACCCCGAAGTCCGCACCACCGTCTCGCGCAGCACGAAGCTCCTGATCATCAAGACGTAAGTGCGTCGGCCCCACTGGAATCTGCGCCTTGATCACCAAGCCGCGTTGACTCAATTCCTCTGCGATCCGAGCGTCCGCTTCAGCTGCTTGTTGCTGTCGAACCTCCATGAACTTGAGCAAGCTCCGTGCTCGCTCGTGCTTCTCCTCCAGCTCGCGCTGGATGGCGTCCTTGCGAGCCCGAGCGAGTGCCACGAACGGACTTTCCTCTAATGCTTGATCTGCGCGCGATGACTTGAGTGCCGCCTCTTTTCCATCTTGAACTCGTTCATCTTGTGGTTCTTCTTGCATTTCCTCTACTGAGACCGTCGACGGACCGTCTTCAAGATCTCCGTCACGAGGGACAAGATCGCTTTCCCTGCTTTCATTGCCACCTTCAGCTACGTCTTTGGTCGACTGTGGAGACTCGTAGAAGGCGTGAAAGGCGCGTCGAATCACGTGGGCGACAGCTCCCACCACCACCACGTCCAGTTCATCCTGCTCTTGCTGCTTCTGGAATCTCTCAGCCTCCTCTTCAGCTTCCTGCTGAGCTTTCAGTGCTGCCGCAGCTTCGGCTGCCTCTCTCTCCAGAGCTTCACCAGCTATTGCAGCCTCAGCTGCCGCCATCGCAGCAGCATCCGGTGCCTTCTTGGCGGCCCGTGCTGACATTGAGGTTGAAAGCGTCTGCGTCGCTTCAAGATCCGGAGTAACGATCCCAAGATATCGTGGCAACTATCAAGGTGCTATTTACTTGGCCTCACGGAGGCAATATGTTGACCAAGCTTCGGCAGTGTTGTGTCGACTGATACTAGACATGAGGTGACTTGCACAGCACTGCATCGATCAAGTGGTGCAGTAGGTTACGTCGGTAAGCACACCCACTTCCGCGGCTCTTGATTCGTGAAAAAATATATCCCAAACAAAAACTGTTATATTTAATATATATTTAATTTGCAACCGGTCTTTTCGGCAACTGATTTCGGAATGAACGGATAATAGCCGTTCAGTGCTTATTTTTGGCACCAGTAAGTTTTTGAGGCGTGAGGCGATCACTTCACACCGGCTTAAGTGCGGATCCGAAGAGCTCGAATTGTGGGGATGTTTTTCCCTCATTTCGGCCGCAGTCGCCTCATCAGTCAAACTCCCTCACACAACATCTGCGAAACGGTGTAAGCTTCGTTGGTACCGTGTGCCTAAGAATTGCGACGTTCCCGAAGAAGTAGAACAAAAATTGAGTCGTTCCCAAAGAAGTAACATGACATAACCCGAGTGAAAACATAGAACCTGCTGGGTCGAACGAAAATAACCCACGAAATTGGATGTCTTTTGTTGCCAAACCTCAAAAACACAAACCCAAAAATTGCGACGTTCCCGAAGAAGTAGAACAACAATTGAGTCGTTCGCAAAGAAGTAGGATTAAAAAGTTGCGCTTCAAAGTTGCGCTTTGGAAGAGGTCAACCAATCAGAACGCAGGACGTTACCACTTTTGAAATTCGCCGTTTTTCAAAACTGGTGACGGTGTGGGCAACGATTGGATCAAAGTCGGCAAGACAAGAAGCCGAAGCCGCGACGGCGGTGGGCTACGATGATATTCCGCAGCTGGTGGAGTTGCTGAGAAGCGGCAACGACGTTCAGGAAGAGAAGGCCGCTGATGCGCTGTGGATGCTATCATTGAATGGTGCCAAGCGGGAGAAGATCGTGTCAGCTGGAGGTATCCCTCCCCTGGTGGAGTTGGTGCGAAGTGGCAACGACAAACACAAAGAGAATGCCGCCGGAGTGTTGTGTAATTTATCCCTAAGTGGTGCCAACAAGGAGGAAATCGCGTCGGCTGGTGCCATCCCGCTGCTCGTGAAGTTGATGGCAAGCGGCAACCACGTTCATAAACAGAAGGCTGCAGAAGCACTGGGGAATTTGTCGATAAAAAATGGCTTCATGCTCACAGGTGCATGCGTCGCAGACTCACTTGCGGCTATGTTGATCGTCCTGGCGTGGCTAATTAACTCGAGCACCATTCTGGCATGGTACACAGCAGCCATGGCGGCGTGGAATCTATCGGCACGGGACAGCACAAAGAGGAAGGCCGCTTTTGCTTGGTGTACGTTTCTACTCGTGGCATGGGCGGGAGGCTGGTTCGAGATGTTGAAGTGGTATGCAGCAGCCCTGTCGGGCTGGAGTCTATCAGCACATTTCACCGTGAAGGAGAAGATCGCAACGGCTGGAGGGATTCCTTTACTGGTGGCAATGGTCAAAGACGGGAACGACGTGGGGAAAGCGATGGCGGTGCGAGCACTGAAGAACCTGTCGGTGAGGAATGTTCACAAGAAGCAATTCCAATGTATTGCATGCATTTTACTACTCGCCGCATGGGCGAGTGGGTGGAACGGCTGCCTTGAATGGTATGCGGCTGCAAGTGCTGGCTGGAGGCTATCGGTCCATGATATCAATCTGAATCAGATCACAGTGATTTTGAGTATTTTTCTAGTCGCAACGTGGCTACTCGACTGGAGTTATGTGCTGAAATGGTGCGCGATACTCAAGACAGTGTGGGATTTATTGAAGCAGGATGGAAACCAGGAGCAGATCGCCTCAGTACTCCAGTAGTGGCGTTAGACGGAACCGAGCAGAAAGCGTATGGTGAAGTAAAACGTTGGAGGATCTATCGATCTATCGACTAATGATGCCGCTGGAGCGAAGATCGCCTCAATAGAAGGCATTCCTCTGCTCATGGCATTTCTGAGCAACGGCAATGACGGGCAGAAAGAATTCACAGCTGAAGCCTTACGCAGCCTCTCTTCATGATGCCAACAAGAAAGTGAGAGCGGCGACTGGTATTTTGCGTTAATGGAAGACGGTACCAGTCTTCAGAAGAGAAAGTGGCTGGAGTATCGGGAGCACAGTCAACGAATGTTGCCAATGAGAAGACAATTGCCTTAGCTGGGGGCATTCCTTCGCTTGTGGCATTGTTGAAACATGGTAATGATACACAGTGAAATCGGCGGGGGCTTTGGCAATGCTGACAACAAGTGATACCAACAGAGATATCATCGCGCGGGCAGGAAGCATTGCACCATTAATTCTGCGGATCAAAAACGGAAACGCTCAACACAAACTGAAAGCTGAGGCGGCGGTAGAAATGCGTATTTGCGAGTTTGCGAGTTTGCCGAACTGGGGAGAGAAAGAAGAGGCTTGCATGAGGATTGATCGAGCAGCTAGCTGAAGGTTCCCTCGGTGTTGATTATACTTTGCTCGAAGGCGATCCTAGGCAAGCACTAACAGGTTACCAGTAGTAATAGCTGTACCCAGCGCAAATCCATATAAATTGGGTCTACATTCATTCGCAGTGATGTTCTAATCGCTCTGGTGAGACTCGCAATTGAGAATCGCGTGCTAGTTTTGACCCTGTATCACATTTTCAAGCAGATGCTACTCGACACTTTTTGGACTGCCAAAGCCATTTTCACGGTGCCCCAGTAAACTGTAGTAGTGAGCGTGTGAGGGATCTTTTCCAGCTACAATATTGACCCTTGCAGACAGCGATGTACAGGTCGCCGGATTCGCTTTGAATCTCTTGGTTGTCGGGCTTTCAGGAATATTACTTTGCAGAGCTCATGATGGAAACGGTTCGCAGCGAGTGATACTGTTTCGTGAGGTGCACTGATGCCACTTAGTTTAACGTGTACTACGACTTCCTGATGTCCGTTCTAGCTATCACCCGGGAGGATCCTTGTGTGCACTACAGCTACCCGTCCTCAAACCTACTCGTAGTGCAGTTTCACCTTGATCAGCCTTTATCCTGCTAGTGCTTCGTTATGAACCCAACCGCTCAGTCACACCACACGTGAAAAATACCACTTGGAATCCAGCCAATCCTGGTAATATTAATACACGTGAATATTATGGTCGCACGTTTTTTTCATATTTTGCACACGTGAAAAAAACTACTACAGCACAGCAGATGGACGCTCGCAAGCCTTACTGAACCCAATCCTTATTAAGTACAGTGTACTGTACTACAGAAGGCCAACAAGTGGCACTGACTCGATATCTATTTGTCAGTGTTGATTTAGCCAAAGGGACGGAACAGGAAAGGGAAGGTCCGGTCGAGCTGCTCTCATGAGTGATGGGGACGTGAATGCAAGGGACGAGGATGATTGGACGAAGCTGACGTTGGCGGCTGCAGACGGTCGCTTGGATCTTGTGGAGCTACTGCTTGCAGATGCTGAAGTCGATGTTAACTACCCGAACCAATGGGGGGAGACAGCACTTAGTCGTGCGGTGTTTGGTGGTCATCTGGGCCTTGCAAAGCTGTTGCTGGATAGAGGAGCCGACGTTAACTTGGCAGATGAAGATGGAGACACTCCACTGCATGTGGCGGTCATTTGTGGCAACGTAGAGATGACGTGGATGTTGTTGGAGAGGACGGCAGACGTGGAGTTGAGGAACAAGAAGGGACTCACCGCTTTGGAGACCGCACGTCAAGACAAGCAGACAGAGATTGTGGACGTGTTGGAGAGCTATCGGAGTAATGGGGGCTCGGGGAAGGTGTGGAGAACTGTACAAGGAGTTGGAGGCTGGGTGTTAAACCTGGTCGGAAAGGCGGTTGTGGGGAACGGGGGGGAACATGAAGGAGAAGCGGCACTGGAAGGCGGAGAAGAGGAGACAGAAACCGTGACGGGAACTTCTTCAAAGAGAGGAAGTGGGATGGAAGAGGAGAAGGAGTGTGATGACAAAGTGGAGGGTGTGGTGACTGGAAAGCTTTTGTCGAGAGACACTGAAGTTGAGCAGAGAGTGGCGACTTTGCTGCCAGAGCTGCTGGATCTGTGTACTGGCATGGAGGAGACACAGGACATCTGTGAAGACATGTTGGTGCGGCTGCGAAAAGTGGAAATGCTGCTTGACAAGACAGAGACAGAGGTTCCTACGCGCGTTCGAGTCTCGTTCCAGCTGATCACCACAAACTTCCATGCGTTTCTGGTTCAGCACACGAAGCAGACGTCGGTGGAGAGACTGGCAAGTACTCACACGATCCTGAGGCTCTTACGAGACTTCCACTGCGATATTGATGAGGTGATCGCTCAGGTAGCACCCACGGACGACGTCTCTATTCTTTCAAACTGGAAGGAAAACTGGGGCGAAGCGCGTTTAGATGTGGAGAATCGCTTGATTATCTTACGGGAGCAGAACTCGGCTGAACTGTCGCGTGAGCTGCCTGACACCACGTCGCAAACCAGCTCTTTACTGCTGGTCAATAGCGAAACGATACGCCACCGAACCACATACAGCGCTCGCTCTCAAGAGCTGCTGGAATCAGCGTCCAAGAAGATCGCTCGAATGTCTGGCGCTCCAGTCCCGGAGATTCCTCAGTGGTTTGTTCCTCGCTACGAAGTCCAGCGGCACGCGAGACCTTTCGCCTCTGGATCCTATGGCAAAGTGTATCGAGGCATTTGGAGAGGATCGAAAGTGGTGATCAAGTGTATGGCGGTTAGTTCCCCTTTTGAAAAGAAAGCATTCCTACGGGAAGCGAAGATCTGGCACAAGGCGCGCCATCCTCACATTGTCAACTTCTTCGGCGCCTGCTACAACTGCCATCCGTGCTTTTTCATTTGTGAAGAAGCTGCGAATGGTAATTTGGTGGACTACTTGTACAAAAGGAAGGAGGAGGGGCGTTCTTTGGTGTGGAGTAAGCTGCATGAAGCAGCGTTGGGACTGGAATATCTCCATCAGAACGACATTGTTCACGGCGATCTCAAGTGCAATCAGATTCTTGTGACTGGTGAAGGAATCGCCAAGCTGACGGACTTTGGATGCAGCTTTGTGCTCTCCGAGTCGAAGCCCCAGGGATCTGGAGGCGCGACGCGATGGAGGGCGCCTGAATGTCTGGGCGACAAAGGACAAATGCCTACTTTCGAATCAGATATCTACTCTTTCGGGATGTGTGTCGTCGAGGCTGTGACGTACACTGTCCCATGGGGAGTTTACCTGCCGGATGCAGCAGTCGTGGACCTCCTCCGGCACCGGCAGTTTATCTCACGTCCGAAGGCATTCACTGTCGATGCTGAATGGGAGTTTGTGCTGGCTCTGTGTGCGTTTGAACCGTCAAAGCGTATAAAGCTGGTCGACGCCATCAGTCAGCTCGAAAGGTTTGCCGGGGACGTCACTGTTTCCTGTGGGTTTTCGCTTTCAAACCGCGTGCTGCAACCTCCTCCCGTAAGCAAGGTTGCGCTGTCCGAGGACGGCCCTCGGTTCGAGTTTGACATCGATGCAATGTGGGCGGATGGACTGCCGTACAGCACCGTTCGCGTGGATCGACCGACGTCTGACCGGACCCAAAACGTTCAAACCAGTATCCTCCACGCGTCCATGAACCCCCTGGACGCAACGGACATCTCGACGGCTGCAGCTCCTTCGATGCGGCTGCTATCTGGTAGAAATAGGAACCAGTCGCCAAATGACGATGAATCAGCCGCACTATCGATTTTGGAAGAGTATGTCGAGGAGGAGAAGGTCGTGACGGCTGGTTGGGGTGCGCCACGAGTAGTGTTATCAAAACACAGAAATGACGTGAATGGCAGTAATGCTGCATTGCAGAGTCTCACCTTCAACACTGTGAACGATGATAGGGTCGTGATGGCAGGAGGCAGTCTGCCTAAAGAGGCTGTATCTGTCCCAGACCTGTCCCCACGAGTAGCTTTGCTGAGGAGCAGGCATACCGTTCGGAGCGATAATTTGCAAGTATCGAAGGCGGAGTTCGCACCAGCTGGAGATATACCAATGCTAATTGGGCTGCTGAGGGACGGCAATGGTCAGCAGAAAGAGAATGCTGCGGTCTCGTTGTGGTATCTGGCATTTGAAAGACCGGAATACCAACACAAAATCATTGCTGAGATTGGAGCGGTCGATCTCTTAGTCACCCACGCGTCAAGTGGAACCTCAACAGAGCGAGAATTGGCAGCAGGCGTGTTGGGCTTTGTGGCGCCACATCTGCCGAGCGACGTCAAGAGTAATGCTGCTGCTCACGGTGGAGTTGAAGCGCTTCTTTCATTCATGAGAAGATCGGAAGACGTCGAGTGGATTCATCAAACGCTTATAGCTCTCCAGAATTTTTGTGCTGCCGACAGCGATACCATCCGAGCCATTGTGGAGAAATTCGATGGGTCTGCGATCTTGACGACGATACTGAAAAGTGACGACGAAAGGAACAGAATACTGGCAGATCAGCTCCTCGAGTGGTTGAAGAGCAACCTCACGGAGCTCTCGGAAATGTGCCAACGCATGAATGAGGCCGCACCGCTGTGTTTCCATCTGCTGGAACGATTAAGAGCGCTTCTGGATAGCGGTGTTCACTGTCCTACTTCGGTTCGCAAACGTCTCCGCGCACTTCTAGTAACGTACAGAGAAAAGAAGATGGTGCTCCGGCTCGTGAACGCTCGTTCGTTAGTAGATACGTTAGCGAACTTGCACGTAGAGCTTGACTCGATTGGACAGCAAGCTTCGACGGGTGATTGGCAGCCTCGATGCAAAGCTGATCGAGATGCCATGATGCAGAAGCTGTTCGAAGTTGACATTTGGTCACTAGTGAAAACCGTCCAGGGCGCCCAAGCGCGAGAGGAAGTGCTCACGTTACTGCTTCACGAGATCAAGCAGGAAAACAAACATGCTTACACATGGCAACAGCGCCGGTTCATGCAAGATGTTTTGATGCAAGTTGCCAAGTTTTCGGCGACACGGATCCGAGTCGACGAGAAGTGGTTCATTCCGCGCGCCGACGTCGAGGTGGAAGACGAGTCCTTCAACGGTGGGGCTTCTGGTAAAGTTTACCATGGGAAATATATGAACGCTGACGTCGTGATCAAGTGCGTCGAGATCAAGTCGGAAAGCGATCGAACGGACTTTCTACGGGAAGTGGAAGTTTGGCATGAAAGCAGACACCCCAACATTGTGCCATTGTTCGGCGCATGTCACGTTGGCGAGCCGTGCTTCATGGTGTGCAAGTATATCGCTGGCGGAACCCTTCCTGACTATCTGTACAACCAGCAGTCAGTTCTTCGATCACGTGTCTGGACGGCGCTGCTTGGGGTAACACATGGGCTTCAACTTCTTCACAGTAAAGACTTCGTCCATGGTGATCTCAAGGGCAACAACATTCTGATGGAGGGTGATACTGCCATGCTCACCGACTTCGGCATGAGTTTTCACGGATCGGGACCGCAACCTCAGTTCGACAACTTGGGCGCAATTCGCTGGCGCGCACCGGAGTTCATCGCGACCAAGAAGGCATCTTTTGAGGCCGATGTGTATTCGCTTGGCATGTGCATCGTCGAGGCTGTGACGGGTAAACTTCCATGGGGAATGATTCCTGATCTCGCTGTCAAGTGGCACCTGGACAACAACAAGTTTCTGACACAGCCGAAGTCCATGACAGACGATGAATGGGCATTGGTGTGCGCGATGTGCGACTTCGATCCGTCGAAGAGGATGAAGCTTGCAGAAGTGGAGAAGCAGATTTACGAGTTTGCCGACGTGGAAGAAGAGAATGAAGCGGAGTGCATGGAAAATGCTCGAGCAGCCAGCTGAAGGTTCCCTTGGTGTTGACTACTACAGTAAGCCATCCCTGTCTGCACGTAAGCGTGTGCTAGTTTACCAGTTTGCTGCAAGTTCTGACTGACATTACTCAACATTTTTCCAGGCCTGTCAAAATCGATCGCTAGGGTCAAATAACTCAAGAAACTGGGCGAGTCGTTGTGGATGCCTTTCCAACGCCAGTTTCAGTACCTCAGAGTCCCCGACGCTTCTTTCCAGCCGCACACTAATACCCTCTCACAGCAAAGGAAATTATCACGTGCTTGACTCTCTGTCCGCGCTTCTTCTGCTTCTTGGTGAACTGCGTCCGTGACTTTCCAGCACATTCGTCTTGGGCCTGTTCGGTGTCGATCTCATCGCCAGAAACTCCTCCTTCGCACTTCCCTTATCTGCGTGTTCTCCACGGCGTCGAGCGTCTGCACCTGAATGTTGCCGAACTGTCTTCTTCAGCATCAGCTCTGCCAACTTAGCCCCTTAACCGCGCGTCGCTTCTTGGCACTGCCCGCCTCTTGTTGCCCCACTTCTTCTTCCTCTTCGTTGAACAAGTTGCTACGGCAAACGTGATACCTATCGCGTCAATAATTTTTAATGCGCGAGGGATTGGGGTATTGATGAACTTGTCAAGGGGTTGAAGCGATCCAAGTCGTGCAGTCGCAGTTCCTGCTTTAATCGAGTCTCGGCCTCCGTGCACCATGGCACTCTTGGACGGGAACTTCCGGCGCCGCATGGCTCGTCTCCTCCCTTTCAAGGCTGTGCATTGAGTGCAGCAACCTTGGTTCAGGCTTTAGGAGCATAGCAAATCTCATGTATCACGATTACCGCAGCGGCCTCCAAGATTTACAAACGCACAAGGGCTCAAGAGTCTTGATCCAAGAGCACCTCTCCAGCACTCTGGTCGCGTGCAACAGCTTTCGGTTCGTTCAACCCACCACAGCCACGTCCTGCTGCTGACCGGTCGTCAACGCTGGATAGTAGCTCTGGATGATGCGCCTTGAATGAGTGTCATCCATACGAGGCGTACCCAACGCTTGGTCGTAGGGACACGGCCGCTTCCACTTCCTTCGCATTCGGGAACTTGCGTCCAAGGAATCAGTTGCAATAGATCTCAATGGGGCAGCAGCACTCAGTCGAAGCGGAGACTGTCCCTGGCTTGGTGGCGCTGCTAGATGACGGGAATTCCAGCGACAAGAAGAAGGTGGTGGCTCTATTGGCGAGGCTGTCGAAGAGCGAAGCGAACCAGATCGCCATCGCAGCTTCCGGAGGCATCCACGTGCTGGTGAAGCTGATGCGAGACGGAAGTCACAGGGAGAAGACAAACGCCGCTTTGATACTGTCACGCCTTTCCGTGAACAAGGAGAACAAGACGGCGATCGCGATGGCTGGCGGGATCCCCGTCTTGGTGGAGCTGATCCATCATGGCAATGGCGCTCAAAAGGAGAACGCCGTGTCGACGCTGTTTAATCTGTGCATGAACGCTAACAAACAGCGCGGCAAAGTGGTTGCTGCCAATGCCATCACGCCACTAGTAACTCTGGTGAGAGATGGCAACTCGGCGCAGAAAGAGAAGGCGGCGGGGGTGCTCGCGTCACTGGCAACAAACGCAGAAAGCCAAGTGGCAATTACGGCTGCCCATGGTATTCATCCACTGGTGCAGTTGGTTCGTTTCGGTCCCATCGGAGAGAGAGTGAACGCCTTGTCGGCGTTGTGGGCTCTGTCAGCTAACGATCCAGCCAAGAAGGAGATCGTTACTGTCGGAGGCATCTCTGTGCTGGCGAAGCAGTTGAGAGATGTGGGCGACTATCGGATCAAGGTTGCTATCGGCACGTGTGGAATCTCTCGACGGTCGTGAAGAACCGAGTGGCTATCGCCAAGGAAGGAGCGATTCCTCTCTTGATCGAGCGACTACACAGAGGTGCAGCAGTTCATAAGCTAAGAGCAGCAGGTTGTCTGGCGAATCTAGCCACGGTTTCCGAGTGTCAACATGTCATTGTGGCTGGAGGCGGGATTGCTCCCATCGTAGCGCTGTTGAAACGTGGCACAGTTCCTCAAAGAGATGCGCTTTGGCGGCGTTATCGAACCTCTCTGGGTGTTCCGGTAAAGTCAAAGAGCAGATCGCAGCGGCAGGCGCGATCCCTCCTCTTGTCGCTCTGATGCACACAGCGGTGAGAGATGTGGTACATGTGCTCTCGAACTTGTCGTCGAGCCGGTACGGAACGTCCATTGCTAGTGCTGGTGGAAATCTCCGTTTTTGTTTTGGTGGCGTTGCTATGGGATAGCAGAGCCGCTGAGAAAGCGAGTGCGCTGGAAGTGCTGGCGAACCTGTCAATGGATTCGGCTTGTCGAGCGACGATCGCAGCAGTAGGAGGCATCTCGGCGCTGTTGATGCTGATGCGGGACGGCAGCGACGACCTGAAAGAATGTGCCATCGCTGTAATATCCAACTTGGCCATGAACGCGGCGAACAAGGTGGCAATTGCAGCGGCTGGTGGGGTTCATGTGCTGGTGTCGCTTTTGCAGATAGGAAACGAGGCTCAGAAGCTGAACGCAATGCTGGCACTGGATAATTTGTCTCTTGATCATGGGATCAAAGAAGCGATCGTAGCCGCTGAGGGATTCCTGCGCTGATGAATGTCGCTCGTATTGGCACGGAGCGTCAGAAGGAGTATGTGGCACAAGTGCTAGCGAATGCTGTACCAGCACTCGGCCGCAGTGCTTCAAGTCAAGCATACGAGGTGGTGGATGGTACCTGTAGCATTGATCAAGACTCCACAGCAATATTCGTGGTTTTAGTAGTAAGCTCCAGAACAAGCTATTCAACTCTGTCAGAAGAAAGCTCATACCATAACGATGTGTATGTACATGTACGTAGGAGCTTTTTGTTTTGCATAGACTTCGAACTTATAACCAAGGTGACATGAGTTTCGATGTCCGCAGTGTTCTTGATGCGGCCCCCAGCAGTGCAATCGACCAGCACTGTCAAAAGGCCACCATCACTCACGTACACAGTGAACCTAAGATCCAATGTGGGAGTACAGCACACAACCGGCACCTCTGGATAGCAATGTCAATGCTCACGGATAGAAATCTGCGCGAGCACTTTGTGGTAGAAATGCTTCGCGAAAACGCGAGCACAGCTGCATTTTCGCGAAGCATTTTTACCACAAAGTAATATCCAAACACAGTATCCAAACACAAAATCCAGCGAGATTCGCCTTGATGGCTACAGTGCATTTTGTGTAGCTACTGTATCAAAAATCTCACGACAGCAACTTACCACGACATTCCCGGATACGATGGGTCACAAGCACTCGACGCAAGTGACTTCGAGCGATATCCCGCTGATCGTGGCATTTCTGCGGGATGGCAGTTCCAAGGAGAAGTCGGAGGCCGCGGCCCAGATGGAGAAGCTGTCGGTGACGGAAGCTAACAAAGTCGCGATCGCGGCTGCTCGTGGGATCCCTCCGCTGGTAGCACTCGCTCGAGATGGAGACGTTGGTCAGAGAGCGCACGCTCTAGCAACGCTGGCGAATTTATCGGTGAATGATGTGAACAAGGCTGCAATTGCAGCTGCCGGCGGCATTCCGGTCTTGGTGGCGTTGGCGTCGCAAGGCGGTAGTGCGCAGAAAGACAAGGCTGTGGCCGCACTGTGGGGACTCTCAGTAAACAACGCGAACAAAGCGGCAATCCCAGCTGCAGACGGGATTCCGGTACTAGTGAAGCTAGTGGCTCATGGCACTGCCTTTCAGAAGGAGTACGCTGCTGCGGCCTTGTTGAATCTGGCCGTGAACGTCGACAACCGAGCGACGATTGCAGACGACGGCGGGATCCCTCCGTTAGTGGCGCTAGCGTACTCTGGCAACGGCGCTCAGAAGATGAAGGCGGTCGGCGCGCTGTCCAACTTGTCGGCGAATCGAGCGAACAAAGTGGCGATCGCAGCAGCCGGAGGGATCTCAGCGCTAGTGACGTTGCTCGGGAACCCGGCCTTGAAGGAAAAGGCTGCAGGGGCTCTTGCGAGCTTGTCGATAAGCGATAGCAACAAGGTGGCGATCGCAGCTGCCGGAGGGATTCCACCCTTAGTGAAGCTGTTACGTGTGGGGAACTCGGCGCAGGGGAAGGCACTGGCGGCACTATGGAGCTTATCGGTGAACGAAGAGAACAAGGCGATGATCACCGCCGCAGGTGGCATTCCTCCTCTGGTGAAGCTTCTTCGGTGCGGCACCGCCAGCCAGAAAGAAAAGGCTTCCGCGACTCTGGCCTACCTGTCTTCAACCTTGGAAAACAAAGCGAGGATTGCAGCTGCGGGTGGCATTCCTCCGTTGGTGAAGCTGGTACATGATGGCAGTGCACTGGAGAAAGAACACGCTGCAGCGACACTACGGAATCTGTCGGAAATCCCAGAGAACCAAGTGACGATTGCCAATGCCGGGGGCATTCCTGCATTAATGACTTTGACTCGTGGCGGGAACTCCTGTCAGAAGACGAGAGCGTCAGCAACGTTGTCCAAAGTATCGTCGAATGCTCGCAACAAAGCTGCAAAGCAAGTCGCGGAAGGGATTTTATCCATGCAAGTGCTGACTCGTATGCGCAATGGGGCTCTGAAGAAGACCACAGGAGCTACAGAGTTTGACCGCGTCATGACCAGATTCGAGGCAGCCGAGCGTGGCGACAACGCCGCTCAGAGAGAGCACAGCGTCTACATTTTGCTGGACGTAGCCGCGTCTGCGGAGAATATCCCTCTCTTTGTGAGCGCCGAGGTGATCCCGCTACTGGTGGCTTTCATGCGGGACGGAACGACCTTCCAGAAGGAGAAAGCAGCACGTGCAGTGGAGAATCTGGCGCATACGAGCGACAACTTTGCGATCGTAGAGGCCGGTGCGGTGCCAGTCTTGGTGGCAATGGTGCGCGACGGCAACTACGCGCAGAAGGCAGCGGCCGCCAAAGCGCTGTGCACGTTATCGGAGAATCTGTACGGCAGGTGGGCGATCAAAGATGCCGGGGGAGTTGAGGTATTGTCGGCGTTGCAGGAGAAGGGATATGCCTCTCACAAAGACATGGCAGCACAAGCACTGCGGAACTTGTCATCAGAATCGAGGATACCAGGAAAGTGTGCTAGTTGGGATGGATAACATCCAGATAATGTGATACAAACATGTCCAACCACGTGAAGAGCCCGGTGAGATGCTGTTAGATTTCTTGAGCTCGTCGGGCGAGGATACGCGTCCGGCTTGGGTTATGTATGCAGCATTGGAAGCGGAATGCTTTTTATGAAATTGGGGACCCGGGTTGGTGGACCCGGGGGAGTCGCAGTTCGAAATTGAGGTTAGATATTAACTCACCATACAGCTTGTTCTTTGGACGGGTTACGCGTGAACAGCATGCGTGCACACGTCGCGTCGTTGATGTTGACGTACACCACGGCCTTCACGGTAGTTGATTGTACAGTTCTTGACGGCGCACTTGATGTTCCACGAGCGGAGCATGGCCTTGATACCCATGCGCAGTTGCTCCCACGGGTCCGACGGGAACGACTTGGCGTGCGTCTCCTTTATCTTGTTGAATTTGTGCATCAGATCCTTTAGGTCTTTGGCCGTCAGCTCCGCGATGAACGTGACGCCGCGCGCCTTGTTCATGGACGTCAGCTCCACCTCGAAGTCGTCGTGACGAGCCTCCAGCACCACGTCGCCGAGCATCTTCAGCAGGTGGTAGTAGTATTTGTACGCAGCACGCTCGCCGTCGCCCTTGGTACGCCCTAGACGATCTCGTCCTTCTGGCCTTGCCCGCGTGTGTGACGCCCAGGTCCTCGGATGACGTCTCCTCTCAAAAGCATCACCTCCTCGATCGGCGCGAGCCACGCCACCTCTTCCGCCGCAGTGAAGTCGATCTTGCCAGTGGCAGCAACAATGCAGCATCCGCATGCAGCTTTGAAGCAGACTGCGTAGTCCAGCAAAGCGCGACAAGTTGCGCATAATACACATGACATCGATTAGAAAATCATAGCCATTGCTGGCGCCTAAATCGACCAAGATCAGTTCATACAACACCGATCCCCATAAGCAATCATATGTACCTCTCTCAACGCTGTTGCCAGTGCACCCGCTCGCTACCTTCAGCTCCACCACAGCCTACCCGTAGCATACACCGTAGCTGTCCGTCGTGCTGCTTCCGTCTTCAGCATATCCACCCATCCGCCGAATGTCACTGTCCGCTGCACTGCGCCGAGCCGCTTTCATCGGCGCCTCCTGTGGGACTGCGTGGAATGTATCGCTACGATGGATGTTGTACGACTGTAACTGAACGCGTGTGTTGTTGCACGAATGTTTCTCGATTACATCCGAAAAGCTTGCCCAACGACAGTTTCTCACTTCGTTCGAACTGCGAATTGGTAAATGCTTTTTGTTGGCAGAAAATGGATTCTTCTTCGTACAAGAGCTGCGGTGTAAAGCTAGCAAACAGCTCCGAGGACATGAGCAATACGAGGCTCATTGGACCAAACTTCAGGGTGATTTATCCGATGCTGCTGAAGCAACTCAACGAAATCTGTTCGAGAAAGAAAAGTAAGGTCACTATTGTGAAATTCCTCCGTTGATGAAGGTGCCCCGAGGTGGGAATGACATTATGAAATCCAAGGGATAAGTGTTCTATCCAATTTATCTGTACGCATGGCTCCCGTCCAGGACGAACCCTCGACACTTCCGCTTCTGGCGTCGCTCGGGTCGGATCCTCTATGCTGCCACTTTCGCTGCCACAGGAAAGGGGTGTTCTACATTGCGAACACGCGCTGTTTAAAACTAAAGCGTGTTTCTCCTCGTCTTTAGACTCTGCATTCGCACACTAACAAGCCATCTCACTCAGGAAGGATTCCTACGTTGGTCGTCACACGTGATCCCCCTCCGCCTGGACAGAAGTATGACATTTCAATGTTGCCTCTTTGGTTAGATTCTTCTCAAACGTAGTTTTCATAATAGGGGGTTTCAGTTAATACTTTCTTGGAGGAATTGCCACGAGAAAACAGCGGAAACTCAAGGAATTACTTTCATAGGGGGTTTCAGTTTATGATCCGCAACACGAATCGTTCCAGGTTACAGCTCACTTTGCAAACTATTCCCTCACACCTTTTATATCGTCAGTAACATTCTCCTGCACCCGACATCTTCGACAGCTACACGTGCCCACATCGAAGCTCATACTGAGACGGGAGATTGCCATGCGGAAAGCGGCTGGGAAGATGTTGCGGATGATGACCTCCTTTTTGACCGTGGAGTTTGTGGGATCCGAGCAAGAACACGCGCAACTTCGCGACAGTCTTGCTGCTCTCCGCTACGTAAGAACACGCGCAACTTCGCGACAGTCTTGCTGCTCTCCGCTACGCTCGCATGCAACAGAATGACCAAAGCTTATCTTGCCCTGGCAACTACTCTAAAATGGCTGCGTGTGCAGAGTTCGCCTTGGCGTTTAGAGATTGTCTGCGTAGCCATCTTCTACGTTTCGGCTTCCTTTTCTACCACCTCTTATGGCTCTTCGGCACGAACTGCACGGTCACCGTGGCCATGTCCGTCGGTGTATCATCTTACCGCGTGAGTCCGTCCGTATGCTGCAGCTCGGGCATGTACCTTGTCAAGAAGAGCTCACACTTGAAGTTGTAATCCTGCTATACTTCATATCCTTTCAAAATTGGTCAATCTATTTGAAGAGGGTTCAAACTGACCAAGAAATGAGTCCATCACAAACCAAGGAATGAGCCTCCGGAGGCTCATTCCTTCAAACGATGAGCCTCATTCCTTGGGCTCATCGTTTGAAAAATTAAAAACTGAAACCCCCTAATGCAGATATGCCTACCATTCTCCATCGTCGCTAGCAACCGAGACCGCAGTCTCGTGGTCTTCACAGCAGCAGCAGCAACCGAGGTCGCCATGGCATCGGCTCTTTCCTGTCGCGGTTTGATCCAAAGATATCGCGCCGCTTGTGAAGGGACCTTTTTGGAAGATCGGCAACCCATGCGAGACTGTACGTAAGACATTGGACTTCCTCCAAGATGGCTACACTATTGTCCGTGGCTTGATGAACTTCCTCCAAGATGGCTACACACTGTCCGTGACTTGATGCCTTCCCTGCGGCGCGAAGAACGCCGCGCTCACGTGTACAGGTCGACAGCCCGGCGAGCATTTCTCGCAGTAGCAACCGCAGCTATTGCCCCTTGGAAAGCAGCTATCCGAAAATCTAGAAACTGGCCGAGCAAAAGGTTTCGTTTTCGTTTTTCAGTAAGGTACATGTCATTTAGTTCTAGCTAACGACTCTCTTACCTTTGCCTACAAAATACTCGAGGCTCTCGGCTTTGACGGTAAAAAGGTACCATCATGTTGTTGTCTTCGAGGGAAGCAACCTGCTTCACGCCATAGCATCCATCCGTGGAAATGACCATTTCAATGGTCAGGTTGAAATTACCGTGCAGTCATGATGAACGGTTGAGGGATCCGACCATCGGGCGCAAAAGCCCTTCGTATTGCACAACGCCATCCGTTTCGACCGTCCCTTCAAAAGATCGCGCTGCAAGGGTCCAACGCGAAGCAAGGGTCCAGGCAACAAAAGGGTCGAGCCAAGGCAGCACAGGAGCTGCAATTGCAGCACGCTCACTTTTGAATTCGCCTCGAGCCACACCAACGAAACTAGTCAAGACCGAAGTCCCTGCAAAAGAGATCAAGCGATGGCCAAGTGGTGGTTCGTCGTCACTTTGGCCGCTCTGTTGGCCTCGTCCAGCGTCATACTCGGCGCCTGCCCCAACAAGTGCTCCGGACACGGCAAGTGCGGCCTCAACGACGTCTGCGACTGCATGCAGAACTGGATCGGCGGTGATTGCTCGGGTCGTCAATGCCCCTTCACCCGAGCGTGGCACGACACGGCCCAGCGTGACGACGACGCGCACTACTTCGCGGAGTGCGGCAACCGTGGCTCGTGTGACCGGACGAGTGGCGAGTGTACGTGTGATTCGGGTTTCGTTGGCAGTGGTTGCCGTCGCATGCAATGCCCGAACGATTGCAGTGGTCACGGCACGTGCGAGTACATCGAGGAGCTGGCGAGTGACGACTACCACAGGCGAATTGGAGGAGACAAGGCTGTAACGTACGAACTCTGGGATCAGGAGAAGATCATGGGCTGTGTGTGCGATGGCGGCTTCGAGGGGCACGACTGCTCGCTTCGTACGTGTGCCAAGGGTGATGACCCGCTGACGCCAAGCGACTTTGACATGATCCAAGCCATCGTGATCTCCAGCACAGCCGCCGTGGCTCTAGGTGGTGAAGGGTACTTGACGTATCACGACCCGTACGGCAACTCCTACACCACGGAAAAGATCACGATTAAAGATCCGTGGTCAGCGGCAGCTGGTGATGATGAGACGACGTGTGCAAACATTCAACAAGCTCTGCACCGGCTGCCCAACAACGTGTTGAACACTGTCACCGTGTCTGTTGCGGATCGGTTCTACGCTCTCGAGCGGGCCAACCCAACGGATCCGAAAGGGAGGGCGAAAACCTCGAGGGTCTTTAATGATGACAACACTGCTGCTGGAGCCTCGGGCAACGTACAGTGGGGCGGAGGTCGAACTAAAGACAAAGTGATCTGCGAAATCGCGTTCACATCCGAACCAGGCACCACCGGGTATCAGCACCTGTTTGACTGCAACGTGGCCGCGCATGTCGACACCAAGGGACAGCAACCGAGGAGTGCAGGACTCACCGGCGGTTCCTGCTCCGTGTACGAGGTGTATCCCGTAGCAGTCTATGTTGGAGTCGAGATAGGTACTGCCAACTTCGACCTCTCTGACGAACAGATCGCCGACAACACCGAGATATTCCGCCCTCTCACTGAGCTGACCGAGTGCTCTGGCCGTGGCACCTGCGACTACGCCACTGGAACCTGCACGTGCTTCGCCGGACACATGGGCTTGGCTTGCCAGAAGCAGGAAGCACTCGTGTAGAGCTCCCTTCAAGCCTCTACACGACTTCGTCCTGCAGAATCTACGACGGAGGACTAGCTTGCGTACGCTTGGTAGTCTCTACCCGGGCTCGAGCCTCTTTCCACGTAAATTTCAAACACGGTATCTGCACACAATGCAGTGAGCTTCGACTTGATGGCTTCGTCCATGTGTGCAACTACCACAAGTCTCGGACAACATCTTCTGCGGGGTGGCAGTTCCAAGGATAAGTCAGAGACCGCAGCCCAGCTTCTGAAGTTATCGGTGATTGAAGAACAAATTCGTGACCCCGACTGCTCGTGGAACCGGCAGCACTCGTTCGAGATGGAGATATAAACCTGCGGATGAAACGCTGGCGAGTTATTGGTGAGGTGACATTGGTCACGACTGTGCTGGAGGACGCAAATGGGGTTGTGGTGCTGGAAGACGCAAATGGGGTTGTGGTGGGGGGTCAAAAGGCAACAATGAACCTCTCGAAACTCGATCCACTTCAACTTCCATTTTGATAGGGTTTTCGTCCCATCATCACGATTCTGATTGGTCCAAACCACGCCCCGACTGTCGACCGCAGACTCATTCCGCCATATTGACGCTGAAGCTGACACTACGATGAAGGCCGCTGTGATTTCGCCCGCGCTCTCGATCTGGTGGAAGGTGGGCGCTCTCTCGGGCGCCAGCGCTGTGCTGCTCGGTACGCTAACAGCAGATTAGCGCCGACCCCGATCCACAGGATTATTTTTGACCAGTCACCGACGACTCGTCGATTTCCTGCGACGTGTCTGGCTATCAATTGCAGGCGCCTTCGGAGCTCATGGACTCAAGAACCGCGTGACGGACCCGCATCTGCTCAAGAACTGGGAGACGGCGGCTCATTACCAGCTGATCCACTCGGTGGTGCTGCTGGCCACGCCCATGTGCAGACGCCCGGGGCTTGCGGGAGGACTCATCATGACGGGAACGCTGTTGTTCTCGGGCTCGCTGTACGCCATGACGCTGACGCGGGAGAAGAAGCTGGGCGCTATCACGGTGCGTTGCAGTGAACTTTGGAGGGCAGTGGATGTGGAGCTGATGGTGACGTGATGGTGTGTGGGGCAGCCTATGGGAGGAGTCGCCTTGGTGGCGGGATGGCTCGCGCTGATTTTGTAGGGGATTTCGTTGCAGTGGAAGTGATGATCGGATAGCAACGACGTGAGTGGAGATATTCGCTAATAGACACCAGCTTGAAGCTGGTCTGTCTCGGTGGTTGGCCTGGAGTTGGAGTTGTTGTGTGAGAGCGATCGATCGGAGGCTTTTGGTCGGGTGATTCTGTCGTCGAACTGCGGGCTAAACTACGTGCCAGCCAATGTTCACACCGTCGGCATGTACAGGTCGTAGCCCGCTATTTCTACAGTCTGCAACGACAGCGTCCCTCTGCGAAGATCGCCGCCAATGGTCACGACGCGACGTCTCGATGGAAGATCGCAAAAGCGACTGGCCCAAGCGACGCAAACAGCCGTTCATCAAGCAGGATCACTTTCGGATTCGCCTGCTTCGCTGCACAAGCCCAGCATCAAGCCCAAGACCGAAGATTTAGCCCAAGGAATCTGCTGGCGATGACCAAGTGGTGGTTTGTGGCGACTTTGGTCGCTCTGTTGGCCACGCCCAGCGTCGTGCTCGGTGCCTGCCCCAACAAGTGCTCCGGACACGGCAAGTGCGGCCTCAACGACGTCTGCGACTGCATGCAGAACTGGATCGGCGGTGATTGCTCGGGTCGTCAATGCCCCTTCACCCGAGCTTGGCACGACACGGCCCAGCGTGACGACGACGCGCACTACTTCGCGGAGTGCGGCAACCGTGGCTCGTGTGACCGGACGAGTGGCGAGTGTACGTGTGATTCGGGTTTCGTTGGCAGTGGTTGCCGTCGCATGCAATGCCCGAACGATTGCAGTGGTCACGGCACGTGCGAGTACATCGAGGAGCTGGCGAGTGATGACTACCACAGACGAATTGGAGGAGACAAGGCTGTAACGTACGAACTCTGGGATCAGGAGAAGATCATGGGCTGTGTGTGCGATGGCGGCTTCGAGGGGCACGACTGCTCGCTTCGTACGTGTGCCAAGGGTGATGACCCGCTGACGCCAAGCGACTTTGACATGATCCAAGCCATCGTGATCTCCAGCACAGCCGCCGTGGCTCTAGGTGGTGAAGGGTACTTGACGTATCACGACCCGTACGGCAACTCGTACACCACGGAAAAGTTCACGATTAAAGATCCGTGGTCATTGCCGGCAACAGATGATGATGAGACGACATGTGCAAACATTCAACAAGCTCTGCGCCGGCTGCCCAACAACGTGTTGAACACTGTCACCGTGTCTGTTGCGGAAAGGTTCTACGCTCTCAAGCGGGCCAACCCAACGGATCCGAAAGGGAGGGCGAAAACCTCGAGGGTCTTTAATGATGACAACACTGCTGCTGGAGCCTCGGGCAACGTACAGTGGGGCGGAGGTCGAACTAAAGACAAAGTGATCTGCGAAGTCGCGTTCACATCCGAACCAGGCACCACCGGGTATCAGCACCTGTTTGACTGCAACGTGGCCGCGCACGCCGACACCAAGGGACAGCAACCGAGGAGTGCAGGACTCACCGGCGGTTCCTGCTCCGTGTACGAGGTGTATCCCGTAGCAGTCTATGTTGGAGTCGAGATAGGTACTGCCAACTTCGACCTCTCTGACGAACAGATCGCCGACAACAGCGAGATATTCCGCCCTCTCACTGAGCTGACCGAGTGCTCTGGCCGTGGCACCTGCGACTACGCCACTGGAACCTGCACGTGCTTCGCCGGACACATGGGGTTGGCCTGCCAGAAGCAGGAAGCGCTCGTGTAGACGCACTATCCTCGTTGGGTTGCTCAGCTTTGCCGGTAGTCCACAGTCAGACGGCAGAAAAGGAAGATGAAGTATCGAGAACCGAGGAGTGCCTGCCAGCTCATAATGCCAGCGAGATGTTTGATACTGCTCGAGAGAGTAAAGCTGCTAATAAACTTCTCGCAATACCTTTATAGGCTTAGTACTCTTCCTCGGTGACATCACGAAAGCCTCGCTCTGAAACTGAAAATACAACAAACGCCCGAGCAACTTGAATCCACTGGTGCCCACGTCAAGTTGTGCTGGCGCACGTACCTTCGAAAAGCGCCGAGTCGTGTGCTAGAGCCGCTGACTTGACAAGGCGAGCCACTCGACAATTTGCCTGAGGTCCACACTTTGATTAGTACACAGCAGGTGATGCGACCGTCGATCTCATCTCACACACGAACCTCCCATTCGAAAACCACTCGATTTGCTATTGAGTGAGACCAGCTTTCACCTTGGCATAGCAGCATGGTGTTAGCAGCTGACAGGATGCGAACAAATAGTATTTTGCAGAAACTTACCCAATGCTGGTCGCTCCTGGGATACGTCGCTGGAGGACGCCTTCGTGGTAATATGGTTGATCAGCAGCACCTGAATAGGAGTGTTAGAATACAAACACAAGCCACTTGTCCGATAATTACGTACAGCTACGTCGAAGTCCGTTGCAAGCTCGTGCAGAAAGGTAGCAAGATCGTCAAGTGCCCGAGTTCTTTGGGTGTAATCCTCAAACCCATGACGGAAATGGAAGGCTACAGTATCGACCACCACGATCTTGCACTACAGATTCATGCAAACGTCAACGGTAATCCTATGAGTGAGGAGATCAATAAATCGCTCCGATGCCACGAGGCTACCTGGGTTGTTTGGAGAAAATCCGGCAAGGAATGCAGAACTTCGGTTTGCTCTAAGTAGTCGTGAACGCGATAGTAGGTAATCCCACGAAGTAAAACGTCCCGTGTCTAAGTATTCAGAACACAAGGTAGCATTTTCGGAAAGTTGTCATATGTAAGCAATTCCACAACCATCAGGACAAATTGTCCACTCACCAGCTTGTTCTTGCCGACCGGGGGGAAATCTTCAAGAAAATGGTCAGCCATCGATGCCACACGGTCAACGATAAAACTTCCTTCGCTATCTGGCAAGACAAATTAGAACCATCAACAATCAGCCCAAATTTCATTTACCGAATACGATGATGTGTACCAATAAATACAGCGCAAGAAGGTTTTGCAGCGTCACTCTCCACGAACTGCGCCGCTAAGCAAGCATGGATTCTGAATCATAACTGTAAATATCTCAGCATGCCTAGCATAAGAAGCAGAGCGTTTAATCCCTACCCGAATTGAGTTTTCCCCGTTCCAGGTCCACCGCCTACAGCAACGACACAGCTAACAGCGTAAGAAGAAATCTCTCATCCCACAACATGTTTTCACGTACATATCTCGGTGACTTCACCCCGCTGCAAGCCTCCACCTAGTAGTCCATCCAGACCCAGCACCCTCGTCGCAATCGGCTTGGCTCTCGTCACTTCCTGCAGCAGATGCAGCGCCGTCTCACCCACCGCTGAGTTCTCCTCACCCCGAGCGATCTCCAGCACTTCCACCGCGTCTTTCACCTCGATCTGCGCCTCTACAGCGTACATTGTATCAGCATCCAAAGCCTTCCCCGTAAGCAGTATCATCAATCTTCCCTCACCACTGGCCAGTTCACGCGCTGAAACATCCACCAGGTCCTGTCGATACCGGAATCCCGCACGGAAGAGCGCCGCTATAACCATTCAGCACGCAGTCCACACGCCACGCCACTCACCTCCGTCAGAAATATTATAACTAGAAACGTCTAGCTACCTCTTCATCGTACTCCCATGACGACTCACCAAGTACAGACGGCGCTAGACCGCACGCTGCGAGCGGCACGTCCGCCTCCGCCATTGTGCGCTTGGTGCAGAGTGCAACTTGCTGCAATCAAACGAGCCCATCTCGTTTTCATTGGTGGAAAATATTTTCCAGCGTTTGGATTCGCTGAAACTCCACTAAGTGCGACCAAATCCGCCGCCGGTCATTTTCCTCCGCACGATCGCCGGACCCCCAGAACCAAAGCCGCCCTGCTTCCTACCCGCACGATGGCCCTCCGCCAGAGCTTCCAGGCGCTGCGCTCGGTCGCGGCGCGTCGCGTGTCGCTGCGCAGCTTCAGCGTCGCCCCTCACGCCGCCGACAAGTTCATGGTGGTGCGTACAGCGCTCTCTGTCCAGGATTTCAACTTTTCGGGCACGAGGTCTAACATTTTTTTATCTTATTATAATTAATTTCTAATGAGCAGGAGTTCCCGCAGGAGCACGAGGGCCTGAACATCGAGTTCAACTGGTCGCTCGCGGACGACGACGTGACGCCGCACGGTGACGCCTTCCGCAACCTCAACTGGGCCAAGCTGCAGGAGCTCGCCAAGCAGGAGAAGCCCGGTACGCACTATTCCTGTTATTAACTTATTGCTATGCAATTTTCTTATTATCTCTTGTTGCTATTGCAGCTGGCAAGAAGGTGGCGGTCCAGGAGGTGGACGTGAGCATCGTGTTCAACGACTTCGAGGGTCTTTACGAGAAGGTGACAGAGCACCTGTCCACGGAGCCCAACCTGTACACGCAGGATGGCGCCGTGGGCTCGTTCAAGGACGATCGCACACGCGTGCGCGTCATCTCGGACTCTCCCCTGGTAGCGCTGTTCGCGCAGAGCCTGCTGGTGCGTGTGCCCGTCAAGGACGTACACGCTGCCCGCCCCATTGTGGTGTACGTGGCCACTGGCGGCGAGTTTAAGGGCAAGGAGCCGCAGGCGCAGCTGCTGCTGGATAACGACGACGAGGGCGTCACGTTCGTCAAGGTGGTGATCACGGGCGCGGCCGACCTGTCCACCGTCACGGATGCCATTGGTCTGGCCAAGAAGAAGCTGCTGGAGGTGGCCGAGTCCGAGTCGCTGGTGATCCCCGCTGACGTGCTGCTCAAGGAAAACAAGACTGCTCTTGTGTTTAACGCCACGGCTGCTGGACGTGCTGCTGCGATCAACAAGGGCCAGCTCTACAGCGCTCACCTTAACATCTGGAACCCCGTGGGCGTGACGTCGCTGTTCGGTGGTGCCATCGTGGACGGCGCCAGCAAGATGTCGAAGAAGAACGTGCTTGCTGTGGAGGGCGGCGCGGCCGTCTACGTGCCGTGCAACAACCTGGTGGAGCACCCGAAGGCTGCGGTCTTTGTGGACAAGGCCGGCAAGGGCGTCAAGTCCATCTCCCCCGCAGAAGCCGCCGCGTTGCTGAAGAAACTGGACGCGGAGGCTGACGCAGACAAGTTCGAGGCTCTCCTGAAGAAGGCGGACACCAAGAGCTTTGTCGTGTCTAGCGACGCGGAGGTGGAGGCTGCTCTGGCGAAGCTGTAATTAAGATTCGCCCGTGTGACAAGTAGCGACCAGCATCAATGCACTGCACATATATAGTGACGAACAGCACCAAGAAAAAGCGAACGAACGGAAAGAGTGTGGCGAGGTCATTGCGGCCTCTTGTCAGTGAGTTGTGCCGGTTGTACGAATGCTTGTCTGGATTTTGGCCTTTGATATCTGCATATCAGCAAGCTCCGTTCGCTCCTTGGCGAGGCTTTTCCTCGCGAGGAGTCCTTGCAGTCAAATTCTTGAAACACTCGTCGAGGTGTATTCAGTAACAGGTTTTAAGTTTTTGTCTACAACAAGCTACGAAGAGCAACGATTGTCGATGCAGTAGTGCTAAAATCTTCCGCTGGGCGGACTTACGATCTCTATGTATCAACGTCTGTATCTGAAATGCTGTGCAAGAACTCAGGTTGAAGACCGCGAAGTTGACCATTTCGCCGTAATCAGGAAAATCCCATGGCTCTCAAATGCCAGCGCATGAACACTTCATTTATTAACCTTTACATCGAAATGAACGGTTTCTCTTCCTTTTACAGCGTTCTCGCAGCAGCAACTACCCAAAAAAAAGAAATGACCACAAGCGCGACCGCACAATCTCGTCGTCGCAGCGTTCGGTCGCAATATTTACTCGAGCTGCGTGCCCAAAGGAGGGGGAACACGTGAGGGAATCGATCGTAGGCCTGTCGTCTTTACCCCTTGAGGACGCAGGTCTTGTAACGTATCCAGAGCGCCTTGAGCAGCTCCATCTCTTCCCGCTTTCTCCCACCTTCCAAGCTCCTCGCCTTCCTAAATCCACACGCCGTCATCTTCCTCCTCCTCGGCAGCAGCGCCGAGCTCCGACTTTGATGAGTCGGCGCGCAACACGGGGTTGTGGTCGCTGGAGTTGCTCTTGATGGAGGCCTCCTTCTTCATCCTTGCAGAGCCATACGAGACCGAGAACTCGAGCGTGAGGAACCACGACATCTTCTCCTCGGCCGAGTCGAAGCACAGCTTGATCGTGCGCGAACGGTTGAGCGAGCACACGATGCCGAAGCGCTTGCCGTCCCACTCGTCCACGGCTCGAATGAGCCCCGACAGCGCCAGCTCGGCGTCGTCGTCCTCCGACTCGTAGCAGCTAAAACTATCGTGCTTGATGACCACGAAGAAGCGCGTCCACACGTCGTCGTCCGTGAGGCAGTGTGCCCAGCCTTCCTTGCTCGTGCGGTTCTTACTGGTGCGCGGCTTCTTCACAGCCGCCGAGAGCACAGCCATCCACGCCGCGTAGGCCACGTGCGTGTCGGCGATAAGCCGCACCTCCTTGCCGTTCACCAGGTGCAGCGACAGGCCGTTGTTCTCCGTCGTGAGCGCCGTCACGTCCACGAACTCGAGCACGCCGCGCGCGCCGCGACTCGTGTCTTCGCTGTCGTAGTAGGTCAGCACCTTGCCGTTGAGCGTGAAGTACCGCCGCGCCCAGGAGCGCAGCGTCTCCTTCTGCTTGCGCATCCAGCCCTGCATCTGGATCTCGTTCTCGTCCGACAGCGTTGACGACTCGGACGACGAGTTGCCGCGCATGATGCTGCGGAAGCTGCTGCCGATCGGGGGCATTTCAGTTAAGGTTAATTAGCCTTGAGGGGATGAGGTCTTCAATAGTGGGCGACTGTGATGGTGATGGGCCCCAGCGAAGAGAGAGAGAGAGCGATAAGAACCGCCGGAGTTAGAAAGAGCCTCTCGGTAGGTCTCGACTGGCTTGGGGACTGGAGCTTGGAGCCGGCCGAGGAAGAGGGGAGCAAAGAAGGCACCGGGACGAGGTCTCATACTGAAATCAAGTCAAGGATACAAAAGCCAAGTGACGACAGAAAACCCCGTCCAACACGTTTCAACTGTCGAACGGATGAATTTGACAGGGACATACGTTATATCAGTATTTTGGCGAGCCATCGTCAATCAACAGCAATATATATCCAAGACAGGTGAGTTTGAAGTTGCGGCTCGAGACAATTCCTCGCCGCGTCCCGACCTTCGCGACGATGGCTGCCGACGCCGGCGCCCAGCGAAGCCCCGCGCCCCGTGATCTCCCCATGCTCATTATCGATTGTTCATCGTGTTGCGCATTATGAAGATGGAAGCGTTCGCCGAGTGTGAGGAGCAGAAGGAGCGCGTCAAGGCCTGCTACGGCGACTGGTTCCAGAAGCTTTGGGGAGGCTCGTTCGAGCGCGCCGAGTGCGACCAGGAGACGCAGGACTACCGCCAATGCGTCCAGGTTCGTCCGGTTATGGAGGGGGTTGCTGGAAGCTCTGGGAACTAAAAGGTTGTGGAAATCTGATGCTTTGTTTTTGCAGGACGCGATGCAGCGCCGTAAGGAGAAGGAAAAACGCAAGAGCAAGAGCAAGGGCGACCGTGACGACGACTACAACTGGATGGATCGCTCTAAGGACAAGAAAGACGAGGTGGAGGGCCGCACCAAGGAGCGCGCTCGCAAGACCCGTGAACGCGCCCAGGAGGAGAAGGAAGAGGCCAAGAACAAGGCCAAGAACAAGGCGTCGGATGTGTCGTCCAAGGTGCAGGAGACAGCCGACACGTGGGCCGACAAGATCAAGGGGTTTGCCAAGAAGGCGGACCACAAGGCCCAGCACGCGGACGAGGAGGACGACGACTGAGTGCGGCCCTAACGTGTTGGCGACCACTGAGCTAGTCGCGTTGATGCAGTGCAATGCTGCTGCCTAGCTGGTCGTCGATGCGGAGGTGCAAGCTGTTGCTGCTCGTTCTTCTGATCTCGATCGCCGTCTCTTCTACTCAACGCTCTTCTTCTAGCCTCTTGCAGCCCATTTATAAGGCTCGAAGGCATTCTCAAGACTAAAGCTAATGATTTTTTGCTGCTGACGTGGTGCATTCTCGTAGTTCTCGTTTGCCTACCATAAGCTTAAGCATTTCGCAGTGAAAGTCTTCTGCTATACGTTGTCATTGCTAGTCAAGATCGCGACGCAGGCATCAGCATTTGCAAGCATTGTTGTAGAGCGCGTTGGCAGAGGCCGTCGAGGCTCTTGGTGATGGAAGTCGCTGGGAAAGCTGCCGCTAACCGCAAAAGGATACTAGTCGCCGTTACAAAGCCCGATCGAGCGGAGAAACGAGTCGTCATGCTAGCCTCCGCGGCGTGGCGAGGCATCGGCATGGCCGCCGCAAGTCAAATCCAAACCTTCAAACGCTATTCGGATACGCTCTCTTTATCCTCCTCCCCCCTTACATGTGGTGTCCCTCTTCTCATTGCACGCAGCATGTGCCCTCAACATCCGACCAACGCAACGTGTGTGTTCGAGCAAAGCTCGTGTCTCTTCAAGATATCCGCGGGCTATCAAGCAAGCCAAGCAAGCAACGCGCCGCTCATGCGACGAGGATCTACAGATCTACCGGCCATTTCAAAATGGATTTTGCCATCGGAGCTCTCCACCAACATGTTCAACCACCACATCCGCCGTAGCTCTTGACACCGCATGCTCAGTTGCCACTGGATACCGTAGTGCAAGCATCAAGCGGAGCTCTAAACTCGCCGAAGGAGGAGCATCGTGAATCAAAATTCCTTGCTCGGCTGCATCTCGTCTCTCTGCCCCAGATTCGAAACGACGCGGCGGGTGATAGACGACGGCCATACACTTTACCACCAACGTCTCAGTTTGAAATCTGCCGTCTCGAGCGCACGGCAAAAGCCAAGAAGAAGAAGATGGTGGCTGAGACGTGGGGCTTCGGCGTACGTATCTACCGGCAAAGTGCATGTATCTTGTCCCTGACATTCCCCTTCTCTTGCAGGACTCGAACCAGTTCTTCAAGTCGCTCTTCTGGCGGCTAGAGCACTCACCGCCCGTGCACAACTCGCCAATAGTGCGCAAGCCTGCACAGGACCAAGCCGCGTTCCCCGTGCTATTCGAGCGGCTGCAGCAGCTCGACCAGCTCTTCCAGGCCTGGCACGAGCAGCTCCGAGCCTTCTTCACCTCCCAAGCGCAGCAAAACGCCTCCATCCAAGCTCATGAACGTCCCAGAGGCCAGAGTCTCGACGCATCGACGTCCGAACTCGAACTCTCGGATGGCTATTCGTCCTGCGAAGACGAGGACGAACCAGGAGAACACTCAACGTTAAGACGCCGCAGCTCCAAGCCGAGACCGCGCAGCAAAACGCTGTCCGACTCCCACCTGGAGGTCAACTACAGCCGCAAAGTCCAGCCCAGTGCCAAGCTCCATGCTGCAGACAGCCAAGCAGTGGTCGGCCGCCCTCCGGCCATGCAGATCTGCATCATGATCGTCGGTACCAGAGGCGACGTGCAGCCGTTCCTGGCCATCGCCAAGCGGCTGCAGCAGGACGGGCATCGAGTGCGACTCGCCACGCACAAGATATACCGAGACTTTGTGGCCAGCCATGGCGTGGAGTTCTACCCGCTAGGAGGAGACCCCAAGGAATTGGCGGCGTACATGGTGAAAACGGGAGGTCGCTTGATCCCTCCACTCAAGCTCGAGACGCTGCAGAAGGACGTGCCCCGGCAGATGCAGATGCTGGAGGAGATCCTGTACTCGACGTGGCCGGCCGTGTCTTCGCCCGACCCAGACGCCAACGGGCCTGGACTCCCAGGCTCGCCGTTTCGAGCGCAAGCCATCATCTCCAACCCCGTCACGTACGGCCACATCCACGTAGCAGAGAAGATCGGCGTGCCGCTGCACATCATGTTTCCACAGCCGTGGGTGCCCACGGTGGCGTTTCCTCACCCCATGTCGAATCTGCCGTACCAGGACAAGCCGCAGAAGCGGAACTACCTGTCGTACAAGCTTGTGGAGATGGTCATGTGGGAAGGCACTGCAAGCCTCGTGAACGCCTTCAGAAGTGACGTGCTGGGGCTGCCCCGCATCCGGAAAGGCGGACGCGGACGAGAAAGGCTGCTGGATTTGGATATCCCGCACTCGTTCATGTGGAGTCCGTCGTTGGTGCCCAAGCCCTTCGACTGGGGCGATCTGTACGACGTCGTAGGCACCGTGACGCTGAAAACTGACGGCTCGTCGTACACGCCGTCGTCGGAGCTTGAAGCGTTCCTGGGCCATGACGGAGGCCCGATCTTTGTCGGCTTCGGCTCCATGATGCTGGAAGACCCGCGCGCGACCACCAAGATGATCATCGAGGCGGCGCAGCAAGCAAACGTGCGTGTACTGATCCAGTCGAGCTGGACGGACATGGCTGGGGACCTCGAGATCCCGGACAACGTCTTCTTCGTCGGGAATTGTCCGCACGATTGGCTATTGCCTCGCTGCTCCGCGGTCGTGCACCACGGCGGCGCCGGCACCACCGCTGGAGGGCTGCTCGCTGGCAAGCCGACGTTCATCGTGCCGTTCTTCGGCGACCAACCGTTCTGGGGCAGGGCCGTCGTCAAGGCCGGCGTTGGCGTGGACCCGTGTCCGATCCACGAGCTCACGACCAAGAGACTCCGCGCCGCGTTCGAGGAGCTGCAGAGTCCGTTCCTGCGCAACCGCGCGCAGAGACTTCGGACGCGGATGAGGAAGGAGGACGGCGCGGAGGAGGCGGTCAAGAGCTTCTATCGGCACCTGCCGCTGGGTCGAATGCGCTGCGATCTAGATCATGAAGGCATGGCGACCAAGTGGAGTCGACGCGACGGCGTCAAGTTCTGTGAGCGCTGCAGCGCGCAGCGACGCGTGTGCTCCGGAAATGACTGCAAGGACGTGGTCGAGTACCGCTCCGTGGACTACGCCGCGCGCGGCCAGGAGCTGGCCAACATGACGCGCTTCACGTGCGGCCCGTCGCCGCCTGGCGCCGCCCTCTTCCTGCAGGAAGTGGGCTGGGCCATCGCGTGTCTGAACCACATCGGCGGCGTCATGCGGGACATCAGCCAGTTCCTGCTGCTCTCGTGCTTCACGTCATGGGACGTCGTGCCGGTGCGATGAGTCAGGAATGACAGAGAACAAGTGGCCATCCACGGAAGCGTGAAACGAGTTGTAGAAGACAAACAGCTTGCACCACCAAGAGAGCTTTCACAAAAGAGGACAAGCCCTGTATCATACTACCCCCACGCTTGAAAGACTGACTGGTAACCAGACATGTTAATAGTCTATCGAAGTTAGTTAGTTTTAGCGGAGACGTCGAGAAGGAAGCGGAGACTAACGCTGTTGATGCGCCGGCGGGCGCATGATGATTCCTACGCGTCAACCAGGTTTGATTATTACGTTTTTTGTCCCAGAGTGACGTGAACATAGCGCTCGTCACCATCCAAGCTGCCCAAGCCGTACACACTCATTCCCGAATCGTCTTCCGGCCGCACAAGTCGCCAGCGATGCCTCGCGAGTGTAAGTTCCACGCGTGGAACCAGCGGTTCAAGGCGGCGTTCCACAAGGAGACCAAGGCGCTGGCCATCGCCCCACCGGAGACCGTACAGAGCGAGCTCGAGGATGTGCGCACAGCCGGCATCGCCGTCCACGGGCCCGACGGCCGCATCCACCTGGACGTGGCGGAAGAAGAGGAAATCGACCTGGACGCACTGCGTCTCAAGTCCAGAAGCACCATCGATGAAGAGGAAGACCTCAAGCTCATCGAGGACAAGGAGCCCCCCGTGCTCAACGTCTGCATCATGATCGTCGGCACACGAGGAGATGTGCAGCCGTTTATCGCCATTGCGCAGCGTCTACAGCGGGACGGACACCGCGTACGCCTCGCTACCCATGCCATCTACCGCGACTTCGTGACCAGCTACGGGGTCGAATTCTACCCGCTCGGAGGAGACCCCAAGGAGCTGGCCGCGTACATGGTCAAGACGGGCGGCCACCTCATCCCCACCAACATGGAGACGCTCAGCAAGGACGTGCCGCGGAACTTACAGATGGTCGACGAGATCCTGCACTCCACGTGGCCCGCAGTCTCCGCTCCGGACCCGGAAGGAGGCGGGCCGGGCGTGAAAGGCAAGCCGTTCAGAGCGCAGGCCATCATCTCGAACCCCGTCACGTACGGCCACATCCACGTGGCCGAGAAGCTCGGCGTGCCGCTGCACATCATGTTCCCGCAGCCGTGGGTGCCCACGACGGCGTTCCCGCACCCGCTGGCCAATATGCCGTACATCGGCAAGCCGCAGAAGCGGAACTACCTGTCGTACAAGCTCGTGGACCTGCTAATGTTTCAGGGCGTTGAATCCATCGTCAACGTCTTCCGGACGGAGGTCTTGGGGCTGCGCAAGATCCGCAAGGGCGACGGCGGACGGGATATGCTACTGGACTTGAAGATCCCGCACGCGTTCATGTGGAGTCCAGAGCTCGTGCCTAAACCGAAAGACTGGGGCGATCTGTACGACGTCGTCGGAACTGTCACGTTGAAAGGCACGGCGTCGAGCTACACGCCTTCTTCTGAGCTCGAGGCTTTCCTGGGCGACGATGGCGGGCCGATATTCGTGGGGTTCGGCTCCATGATGCTAGAAGACCCGCGCGCGACCACCAAGATGATCATCGAGGCCGCCAAGCAGGCGAACGTGCGTGTGCTGATCCAGTCGAGCTGGAGCGACATGGCGGGCGACCTGGAGATCCCAGACAACGTCTTCTTCATCGGCAACTGTCCGCACGACTGGCTCATGCCTCGTGTGAGCGCCGTGGTGCACCATGGCGGCGCTGGCACGACGGCAGCAGGGCTACTGGCCGGGAAACCCACCTTCATCGTGCCGTTCTTCGGAGACCAGCCCTTCTGGGGCTGGGCTGTCGTTCGAGCCGGCGTGGGCGTCGCGCCGTGTCCGATCGAGCAGCTGACGACGGCCAAGCTGCGCGTAGCCTTCGAGGGGCTGCAGAGCGGCCAGCTACGAGCTCGTGCGTTGGCTATTAAGCAGAAAATGGAGCGGGAAGACGGCGCGGAGCAAGCCGTGCGGAGTTTCTACCGCCACTTGCCGCTCGAGACGATGCGCTGCGATCTGGATCATGTGCGCGTCGCGACCAGGTGGTGTCAACGCGAGAAGGTCAAGCTCTGCGACGTGTGCGCGTTTGTCATTGTTTCCCAGCCTGAAAACTTCGACAGGAAGGTGATCGACTACCATTTCGTGGACTACACGGCGCGTGGACCTGCTCACGGCCTCGCTGGCGCGTCATCGGGCGCCGCCGCTTTCTTTCACGAACTGGGCGGCGCCTTTAAAGACGTGATCGTCAAGCCTGCAAGAGGCTTCCGCGATGAAGGCCCCAAGGGCGCCGTGATCGGCATGGTGAAAGGCGTAAGCGGCCTTGTGATCCGTCCCGTGCATGGCGTGGCGTTGTTTGCCGACCACATCGCAGCAGGCCACGCGAATTACTTCCAAGAAACCAGCGGCAGGAGACGCGGAAGTGTGTTTGACAAGACGTTCATGGCCGCTATCGGCAAGGAAAACGGTCTCCACGACTCGTACACGTCGGGAGGAAGCACCGACGATCTTGAGACGCATCGGATCATTGGCCCCAAGAAGGAGGCGCGACTGAAAGTGGAGCTGGATGTATCGGACGAGGAGAAAGCCACGTATCAAGAAACGTTCCGGGAGATCTTGAGCGCAAAGGAAACCGAGCGGAAGTCGTTTGACCGCATCGGACGAAGCTCCTTCTCCTCGTCGACCACTTCTCAGCCATTTTCCGACTCTGAGAGCGACGAAGTGTCGCCGACAAATGGCATTTCGATCATCTCAGCCGACTTTACGGAAAGCGGCAACATCGGCGTCAACTTTAACATCGGCAGCAAAGTTCCCGACACCATCAGCGAGTCCAAGATTGACGAGTGGCGGCAATACTCGAGGCTGCAGAAGGTCAAGTCCGAGTACGTTTTGAAGAACTTTGTGGGCACGACGGTACCGTCGATGAACATCTGCCTCGCCACGATCGGTTCGTGGGACAACAACGTCAAGCAAATTGTGGCTATCGGCGTGCGAATGGCTGTGGACGGCCATCGCGTTCGAATCGCAGCGAGCGAGGAGTTCCGGGGTGAAGTTACGGCACGTGGACTCGAGTTCTACCCGCTGGCTGGCGCCGTGGAGAACTTCCACGACTACATCAAGTACTTACACGACACGAAGCACGCCAACGCCATTCGAAGACACAAGGCCGGACGGCCGGTCTTGGGGCCGCTCAAGGACCTCATTTACTCCTTGTGGCCGGCGGCGAATGGCGCGGATCCTCATGGACGTGGGCGGAACATCCCTGGCGTGCACTTTCGAGCCGACGCGCTGTTCTGGCACCCGCTGCTGTTCGGACACGTGCACGTCGCCGAACGCCTTGGGATTCCGCTCCAGTGCTTCAGTCTGGTGCCCTTGTCGCCGACGTTCGCGATGCCTCACGTCCTGAGCGCGACTTTCATGGACGACATTAGTCAGCTGGGGCGAGAGTTCAAGAAGACCAACTGGCTGTCGTATGGCGTGGTGGATGCGGTGGTCTGGAGGGGCCTGGAGGACATTCTGAACGACTTCCGACAGCACATTGGGCTCTCTGGACACTGCAACCAGCCCAGTCCCTTGGTCGAGTGGGAGGTGCCGCACGTGTATCTGTGGAACCCCGCGCTAATGCAAAGACCAGTGGATTGGGGACGAGAACTGACGGTAGCGGGCTACGTGACGCTGAAAGACGAACGGGAACTGGACAAGATGCGCCGATTCAAGTGGAGTCGATCGCTGAACGAGTTTATGCTGGAAACGTGCGTCCCCGTCGTCTACTTTGGCGTGTCCACGTACTCTCTAGCCTCAACGCAAGTCGACCAGCTCCTGCGTAAGATCGACGAGGCTGCAGAGCAAGCCAAGGTCAAGATCATCTTCCAAGCTCGAGAAGGTCGGCCAGGATCCTCCCTTTTCCACTCGGAGAACGTTTACGAAGTCGAGAGCTCGGCTCCATTCTCGTTGATTCTTCACAAAGTCGCGGCGACGATCCACTGGGGAGAGCCCGCTATCGTGGAAGAAGGCCTGGCGGCTGGCAAACCTGTTGGCATCTGTGTGAGTCTCTCGTCTCAGTACTACGCCGCGTGTATGTGCGTATCGGCAGGAGTCGGGATCCCCCCGATCGACCTGAGACAGTGCACGGTGGAGTCGTTGATGACGTCTTTCCAGCAGATTCTGCAGCCTCAAGTTCGAGCGAGAGCGGAGGAAATCGCCAAGACTTTCAAACCGGAGCAGGCGCTGGAGAAAGCGGTGGATTCCTTTTATATGAATTTACCACTCAAAGCGATGCGTTGCGACGTGGACGAGAACAAGATCGCTCGCATCTACGACCCTCGGCTGGAACTAAAGCTGTCGTTTGAAGCCTACATCGCCATTCAGCCGCTACGCAAGCACGACGACACGGACGATGTCAAGTATAAACCTTTATTCTACGACGGCCGACATCCTGCCAAGTACTCGCTCCGGGATATCGAGGGCGACGTGGAGCCAAGAGACGTCAAGCCGACCAATGGCTTGGAATCCATCCGCAAGGCGCTGGTCTCCTTCGCCTCGTCCTCTCACGAGTCGAGCGAGGCGAGCCAAGAAGAAACCAGATATAACCTGTCTCGACTGACCAGCAAAGTGGCGATGGTGGTGGAAAAACCGAAATACTGGGCTTCCGCACAACAAGAAGCTGCTGACCGTCAAGCGATCATGACGGCGTACAAGAACGTTCTAGAGCAGCGGAAGATGCAGCAACCGGTTGTCAAGGCACGAAAACATTCATGCGCCCTCGCTCTAGCGTTTCACTAAGGTAAAGGCGTTTAATCAGCTATCCAGATTTTTTTAATCAGATTAATAATCTGTAGCAAAGGATAAGGATTTGAAGAGCATACAAGTAAGAGATCCACAGGAACCTGACGAGTTGATAACCTTCTTCAGCGATCCGGTCGCGTCAACGGCGTCGGCGTCGTCGCGGTAATGCTTTCATGAAGCAAGGTTAACGATTCAACTACAGCGTCGGAGGATACAAAAGGGTTTATTGGCATTAATGGGCCTTGGACTACACGTTGTGTTGGGCACTGCATCGTCATACAACACTAGCTCGATGCATGCTCAACTTCAGCTTCTCCTAGACCGCCGAGGCGCCCGAGACTCGCGACGCGTGGCTCATCTTCCCCTCAATCACGCTGAACTTGTCCTCGCCACGCAGCATTTTGAACTCGTGCTCCCATTCCTCCGTGCGGAATTCGTTCTCCATCTTGGCCATGACGACCGACGCGAGGCAGTTGCCCAGCACGTTGGTAAGCGTACGCATCATGTCCATGATCCAGTCCACTCCGACGATCAGCGCCACGGATGTCGAACTGGTCCAGCGTCGACGCAAGGACGATGATGTACGCCAGCCACGCCCTTGGACGAGATCATGAGCATGAGGACCATGACGATCTGCTCACCGACGGACTTGTGGACGCCCGCTGCTTGAGCGCAGAAGACCGCGGCCAGCGACAGGTAAAGCGTCGAGCCGTCCAGGTTGAACGAGTAGCCGAACGGCACCACGAAGCCCGAAATGTGCGTCGACACGCCGTAGTTCTCGAGAGCTTCGAACACCTTGGGCAGAGCGGCCTCAGACGTGGCGGTCGTGTAGGCGATGACGAGCGGCTCCTTCATAGCGAGCAGGAACTCGATCGGGTTGATCTTGAACATGAGGCACACGGCACCAAACACCACAACGATGAAGATGAAAATCGTCACGTAAACAGTAGCACCAGCGCCCCAAGGCCACCCAGAGCCGACAGACCGTTCGATCCGATGGCGTCGGCAATGGCGAAGCAGACACCGACGGGGGCCGTCCAGATGATAATATTTACGAACTTGAACATCATTTTCAGGATGGCACGGGCGAAGTCAATGATTAACCGTTTGTGCTCTTCGTTGGGGTGCGCGGTGGCCACATCGGTGAGAACGGCAGCCACCAGCACCTGGAGAAGCTCCGAAGATCCAGAGCCATCTCCCCACGTCTTGGGGGTCAAGTGCTCGGTCCAGTTTTCAAAGGTGAAGGTGGATTCAGAGTCGCTCTCGTTGTCGTCTCCCTGGGTGAATTGTTTTGCTGATAAAACATGTTTACCCATATTTTACAGCAGTCAAAACCGACGAAAAACAAGTCCACCACTAACGCAGGGTTCCTCCTCGCCTTGACCACCGAACCATCCTCATCCTGACCGATGTTCAGCAGCGGCTTACCTCGGATGGAGGCACGCCGCCTTGATCCCCGCGAGGTCACTGGCGAGCGAGCGCTAGTATCAACCGAAATGGCAGGCTGGCAAGTATGCGGAGTGCATTGCAGACAACGTTGCACCCGATGGAGATGCGAAAGCCAACAGACCCGTGTCATCGTGATGAAATTCAAGATCTCCTCGACGACCAAACGCAAGGCGCGCTGAAGGCCACGTGGCGCAAAGTGGCGGTATTTTACCAATCAAGACACATCTAAAAAGGACACCGACTTGTGTGCGAAGTTCAACGGCGCACAAATCTCAAAGCCTCTCAAACTGATTTTACAGTTTTCAGAATGCGGAGTATGATAGATTGCAGACTTCGTCACAAGCAGCGATTTTAATAAAATTCCGCGTGAAGATTAATGGAGAACCATGCAGACGCGATCCCCACAAATGAGAATGCATCCCCGAGCTGTCTGCGCCCCAAGGCTTTGCGGCACTTGACGCTGCAACTGCAACACCTCCCTTTTTGAAGGCAGCAGGTGTTTGTTTCCCCCGCACTCGCTCTCTCCTGCACTTTCATCTGAGAGGGGGATGCGCCGGTCCACAGGACACATGACAGGGGGATGCTTGAGAACCAGCAACTTCTTGTTGTTTAATCTCCTCGCTACGTTAATTCAAGCGGACAGTGCGGCATGCGAAAGTCGAGCTAGCGTTTGCTGCTCGCTTCGAGGGCCCCGTGTTGACCTCCAAGGAGGCACTCACAACTCAACGATTCAACTTTCACTCGAGAACGAGACTGCGATGTATAGTACTGTATTGTAGCAATAGTGACGAGTGGTAGTGCTTTGCCCGACAAGCCAGTTCAAACGGGGAGAGCTTAGATGGCCGCATTCGACTTCAATACTCCCCTTCTTCGCAAATCCGGTGTTGGCTTCGAGCTCTTTTCTGGGAGGTGTTTAACGGTGAGGAAGATTTAAGCTGATAAGTTATCAGAAATACCGCACAAACAAGTCGCTCTCTCTGAGAACCTCTCTGGCATAAAACCCGGGAAACTGTGCGCAGCCCAGCGAGCAAGCAAGACGAAGAGCCTCCACGTGCATTCATCCATCTCTTTTCTCGTCGCTGAAAGAAACACGCGTCAAAGAGGAGAGACCTCTAACGTCGCATGACCTTAGTAATCCTGTGGAACTTCCACCACATGGAGGCTATCCGTTGCAGTACATGTACTGTACTGTAGTTACCGCCATTGAAAGTTGAGAGCCAAAGCCTGATGGGATGCCTGGCTGTTGGAACTCCGAGGCATCTAATCACTGGTTGGTGCAGTTTCCTCTTCTCTGCACGAAAGCTGGGGATCCGGTGCAACGGTCCTGATAGGGATGCGCTCGAAAAGCTTTTAATTCGCGAACAGAAACCTGCAACTTGGCAAACCTATGGCCGATTATATACACTCGTCGATGCGCGGGACATGCAAGACTATCGAGATTTGAGGAGAGCCATGCGCCAAACCCAGCGCATTGGCCTGCAGACATCGACGACGGCGCTGTCACGCGAGATACGGAGCTTCGTGATACGTTTGAAAGGTGGAGATCGGCGTCCGAACTCGACCGCAGACAACTTTGAATCGCTCATTCCTGAATTTGCCTCCTCGGCCGCACTCCACCCAGCCAGCGAAACCAGCAATTCCAGCGATGACCGTCAACGCCGACAACTACCAAGCCATGGAGGCCCCGGTTCCGGAAAAGAAGTCGTTCGCCCGCAAGATGCTGACGTCGCTGACCTTCTGGATCTGTGCCAGTATGGTGTTCGGCATCATCCTGGGCGAGTTCGCCCCCACCTTCTCCGAGAAGGCAGCCCCGATGAAGAACATTTTCCTGCGTACCGTGCAGTTCATCGTGTTCCCGCTCGTCTTTTCGTCGCTGGTCATCGGTATCGCCGACCAGAAGGACATGAAGCAGCTCGGCCGCCTCGCACTCAAGTCCATCATCTACTTCGAGCTCGTCACCACCCTCGCGCTCATCATGGGGCTGCTTGCAGTCAACATTGTCAAGCCCGGCACCGTCGGACTCACCCAGGGCGACGACTACGATAGCGAGACCACGTCCACCTTCACCTTTGAAAAGTGGATCGAGCACTTGACCCCCAAGACGTGGGGGCAGATGATGGGCGGTGAAGGCACGTCGGAACTTCTGCAGGTGCTGGTGGCTGCCATCCTCACCGGTGTGGCCACCTCGCAGCTCAACGAACAGCCCAAGCGCCTCATCATCGACTTCTCGCGCGCAGTGCTCGAGATGATGTTCAAGTTCGTGGACATTGTCATCTGGACGGCCCCCATCGGTGTCTGCTTCGCCATCGCCGACGCCGTCGGATCGAACGGTCTGTCGTCTCTGGGCAGTCTTGGTGCGCTCGTCGCCACCGTGTACGTGACCATCATTCTCTTCATCATCATCGTCTTCGGATCTGTGTGCGTCATGTTCAAGATCAACATCCCGGAGTTCTTGCTCGCCATGAAGGAGCCGCTCGTCATCGCCTACACGACGGCCACGTCTGAGGCCGCTCTGCCCAAGGTGTTCGAGGCCCTCGAGAAGTACGGCGTGTCAACGCACATTTCGGGTTTCGTGGTGCCCTTCGGCTACTCGTTCAACCTGGACGGTTCGACGCTTTACCTGTCGCTGGCCGCGGTCTTCTGCGCCCAGGCTTCGGGGGTTGACAAGTCCATTGGTGAGCAGATCGTCATCGTACTGATGCTCATGATCTCGTCCAAGGGTGTGGCCGGTGTGCGGTCGGCTACCATTATCGTCATTGCGTCGACGCTGGACCAGTTCGACATCCCGTCGTGGCCCGTGGCGCTGATCCTGGGCGTGGACTGGATCATGGACATGATGCGTACGTTCACCAACGTGCTGGGCAACTGCCTCGCGTCGGTCGTCATGGCCAAGATGGAGAACGAGTTCCGCACGGAGGAATGGGAGCGCGAGTTCAAGATGCTGCACGGCGAAGACAAGTTCGACGAAAAGATGAGCCACGTTTCGCGCGTCTCGGCCGTCTCGGCTGTCGAGGAGGGTCGTCGTTAAAGAGATACCAAGCAAGTATTGTGTGGCAGTACGATGCTCAGTGTAGGCACCATATACCATAATGTCGTTTGTACTACAGTAAAAAACTTTTTTGTTCTTCATTCGTTGTTTCATCCATTAATTTTCTGGTAAAATGCCTTCGAAACAGCTATCCTTGTGATCCCGTTTGCGTTGCAACATGGCGCGGAAGTTCTTGGGAATGTCGTCTGGGTTGTGAACACGACGAACGTCCGCTGCAGGATCCAGTCGGTTCCTCACGCACGAGCGCTTGGGAAGTAAACCGCCCATTGTTCGTTTCTCGCGTGGTCGAATCAGTGGTAAAGTGCGAGCGCCCATGCCCACACTGCTGGCAAGAGCTAACGCCTCCGGGGTGCTCCCTCTGGAAGATGTCACGTTTGCGTTGGAACCGGCGATCAACTCGTTCAACGCCTGGTCGGCAATACTAAGGGACTGCATCGTTGACTGTAGCTTGGATGATGGAGGGGGCAGCACCGAAGTGCGACGCCGAGGTGAAGAGGAGCTTGAGGACGCAGCATTTCGTTGCAGGCGCTCGTTTCGAGAGGACTCAAACACCTTAAGCCGAACGGCGGAAACTGCTTCGTTCAGGGGTTGAAACCCGTGCTCCTTCGCCTCCGAATCCACCAGCGCGTACGTCTTCTTGTCGGGTTTTGTCTGTCATAAAGAAGTGTGAGGTTAACAAGCAAAGGCTGTGTTAGCATCACTGGCGTGGACAAACGTACGAGATCAACAGGGCGCATGGCGATGGCAATGACTCGGAAGCATGTCTCGCCGTCCCTAAGAACCAGCAATCACATCGAGATTCAGTCACTTCAAAACATTTCAGCATTAACTGTGTGAACAAACTTACAGAAACGCGCGTCCAACAAAGTGAGAGAGCAGTGCGTGCTTGGTCCAGCCAGCTTTGCGCACGAACTCGCTCATGTCCAGCACTTTCATCGCCCCGAGCGGGTTATTTGACGTGCCGTCCCAGCAAGAAATCTAAAAAACCTCAATGAAAAATAACAATACGTCAGCGCTAAGTTGATTTTTCTTGGCTTTCCTCCTTACCTCGCCGCGTGTAACTTTGACGATCGTGATGAGATCCGTGACTTCGCCATTGACGTCTGCGATTTTCCGTTTGAGAAACGATGGCGTCGCAAGCGTTCGTGGCTCTGCGGTGTTGTTTCCTGGTCCAAATGGACTGCTGCGACGGCTGAGAATGGCCACCGTCGAAAGAGCCAAGCTCTTCCTACCAATTCGTCCAAACGATCCATCTCCAGTTTCTTCGAGATCCTCCTTTTTAGCTGCGTTTTGCGCTGCCGCTCGGGATCTGTGGCCAGATACACACACCCAGACTTCTCCAGGCTTGGGCATCGTGTCTTCAAGCAGGAAGTTCTCACGAGGCTCCGACGTTGAGCCGTTAAGAGCACTGATAGTACAGTTCTTGATGAAGACCGTCGTGGCAGGCTGCAGCGCGCTTGCAAGCGTCTCCTCTTTGCCGACATCAACCACATCTTCCAGTTCATTTTCATCGATTGCGTGAGCCTCGAGGTCTTCGCGGATAATTGACGAAGCGTTGGTGGATAGCAGAGACCGTCGCTTTCGAGGCATCCAGCTCCAGTCACAGCACGACTGCAACGACGCGTATGTAGCAGGCCGTCCGAGCTGCCAGATACGGTGTCTGCCTCCAAAGCTTCCCACGTGAATGCCGTCCAGCGTCCAGAGACTCACTTCACCGTCAGCACACGAGAAAACAATGAACAGTTCCGACACACGCGCTAGATTCTCCACGAAGTCTGCGCTGAGAACGCGCCGGCTCGGTGCATTTAAGGAGTTCGCTGCGTTTGCTTGGCCATTCGTGCAGTTGCCGCCAAGTCTCCACGTACAGACCAATGCCAGCTCGACGCCTTCGTGATTCCGAGCAACTCGAAGCTCCCAGACTTTGACGAAGCCTGCTGCATCACCGGATACAAGGTGGGTGTTGGCCTTATCGCATCGTAGAACGGTGACGGGCTCCAGGTTCGCTGTGCTTTGAGTGGAGACGTCGAGCGGGATCTCCGCTTGAGTTGCCATGGATCTGTCGAAGCAGAGCAGGACGCCTCGCTCGCCAGCAGCGAAGAGAAGTTCGAGCTTCTCCGCGTACCAAAGGGACTCGATCGGCCCCGCGTTCTGATGCAGAGGAGCTACCAGCTCGCCAGAGTTGAGAGACCAGAGCAAGACCAGTCCATCCAAGCCGGCGGTGGCCACGTACGCCGGTGGCAAGTAGGCCAAGGCCAGGACATCCATGGTATGCTGTTGTCGCTTTCGACGCCGTCTTCCGCGTCTTCCGTGGCCTATTTCATCAGCGTCATGAGCATCGTCGTCTCCTTCGCTATCTGGCGGAAGCACGTGCACGGGTAAGGCCTCGGACTCGTCGTTCTTGTCGGCCCACACGAAGAGCTGGCGATCCCAGCCCACGGAGCACACGAACCGCTGGCAGATGAAGTCTCCCATGCCAACCCGCAAGTTTCGCTCGATGTCCATGATGCTGGTAACTTCGTGTTGTCGATACCGAGACGTCTCGGACACTCGGACAGTTCGTGAAGTCCCTACCATCGACGGCCGAGGTCGTGGACTCGGGCCTCTTGGCCCTGGAACGCTAGGCTGTCCAGCTTCTTCAGGATGAGGTCGAGGGCTTTGAGTTGCTGGAGGAACTGGCGTCGGATGATCCTGTCCGTGTTGAAGACGCACGCGTGTGGGAGATGGCAGTTCCGTGTGAGCCATGAGCGTCGAGTTGCCGCGCCGCCCTTCGTGGTCCATTCCGAAGGATGCTGGTAGTAACATTATGTCGCGTACTTTCCTCTTGCGTGGGGCAGTGACTGTATCCGCAGTTTCTGCAGCTCCAGCGCCGGTAGATGGATCGTCCGGTACTGCCGCAGTACTTGCCACCGTCCCTGTCGTCGCCGGTGTCGTTGTGAACAGCAGCGAGCTCACCACAGGAGGTTCTTTCTTGTGGAACTGCTTGACGAGAGCTCCGTTGCTGAAGTTCCACATCTTGAGTTGGTCGCCGTCGTGGGAGCCCGTCAGAAGCCTGCGCCCGGCATGGTCAAACGCGATACTCGTCACTGGGTTGGTGCCGTGCGCGTGGGTGAAGCTGGAGATCTCATCGCCGGTCTCGGCGCTCCAGGTTTTGATCGCAGACTCGGCATCCATTGCGGCCGTCACGACCTGATGGAACACGTTGTTGTAGCTCGCCAACCGGATCGGACGCTCGCTTGGAGCTCCTCGCAGCTTGGCTTTCCTGGTCGTAGCTAGTGAAGCTGCGGGGCTCTCGTCGATCTCTTCTCCTTGGGATCCCGTTCCGCCGACAGCTTTGACTGTCCAACGAGTCAGTTGCGTCGTTGCAGTCATCAGACACGGTTGTTTGCCGTCAAACAGCAGCGCAGACACTCGATTCTCGGCGCTCAAACTCACCCCAGCGGCACCTGAATACAGTGACGCCACGGCACTTGAACCCGCGCTGTGGCCGGTAGCTCCGGCGCTCGTAGCCGAGCTGCCGCCTCTGTGGCGATCCACGACGAACGTCTGAAGACAGCGATGGTTCCGTACGTCCCAGACTTTCACAGTGTTGTCTGCAGCCGCTGACACGATCTGGAAGTTGTCGTCGTCACTTACAAGATGCAAGACGGAGCTTGTATGGCCCTTGAGGGTCGCAACAGCTCGCTGTGAGCTGTACGGGTTCCAGATGTGAATATCTCGCTCCATGCCACAGCTGGCAATGAGTCGAGTACTGGCACACCACGCCAAGTCGAAGACGCCCTTACGATGGCGAGTGTACTCGAACTTGACCACGAGCCTGTCGACATCAAGGATGGACACGGTGGCATCGAGGGAAGTGGCCACTACCGCGCGCATGTCGTGGACCCACTTGACGCGCGTGATCCAGTCCGTGTGCTTCTGGAACTTGACCCGCGATGAAAAGCCTTGAGCTTCTAGGACGGCACTACCGGCGGGGTTGGCCCCTCCATTGCCTATGGAGCTAGGATTACTGGTCGGTGTAGGTGAAGCTGTTTGGCTTGCGTTCCCAGCTCCGTTCGTTGCGGTTGAAGATCCTGACGGAGCTGTCGGTCCCGTTGAAGTTCCAGTACTTGGGTTCGGTCCACTGCTTCCGTTGCTAGTGTTTGACGTTGTAGCAGTGGAACCAGGAGGAGGAGAGCGACCATCGCAAGCCAGCCACTGGTCCGAACACGTTAGGACCGAGATGCCTCCAGTGTCGTCTCCCACTACAATCGCTTCACGGTCATCGGAAGGCTTCTCTACATAAGCCACGCACAGCGGAATGCATTGGCGACGCGAGTAGTCCACCAGGTCCCCGATGAGTTGACCCGAGTTAAGGTCGTAGAAGCTCAGCGTGCGGTTCATGGACGACACGGCCAGTCGATTCGAGCGCTTCATGACGCAGCAGTCCGTAAGCCAGTCACGTCCAGACGCCAAGACTTGCTGGGGTGCAAGGGAATTCGCACTCCATGTACGGACGCTGCCGTCTTTGCTGGTCGTGAGGTAGACACTGGGGCGTTCTAGCCGCACAACTCGAGTGATCAGATCCTTGTGATGAGGCAGTAAGCCAAGCCCGAGCGAGCCGCCACTGCCTCCAGTCACATTGCCCATCGTGTCGGTCGGAATTCCAGAGCCAGAACCGCCAGCACCATTGCCAGAGCCGATCTCGCCCGTGAATTTCTCGGGAAAGGCCGTCTCGTAGCAGGAATTGCCGTCGTCGCCGGTGTACTCGTCGCTCCCGCTCCCACTGAGGAACATGTACTAGCACAAAGCCCATGGTTAGACAATAATTACTAAACCCTAATAAAACAATAATTATTGCATACATTTGTAAGTTCGTCCCAGTCCACGGTGCCGTCGGAGTTGGCATCGATCTTCTGGAAGAGCTCGGCGAGCTGCGTTTCGCTGAGCGAGGCGTCGACGATCTCCCGGAAGAGGCTCACGAACTCCTTCTCGGTCAAGTCGCCGTCAGCGAACTTCTCCTTGAGCGACTGCAGCTGCTCGACGCCGATCTCATCTCGGGAGAAGACGGTGGCCGAGCGCTTCTTGGCACGAGGCAGCGCCATGCCGTTAAATACTTGATGTTATGAACCCCCGACAGTCGCTACGAAAATACTGAAAGCTTTGAAACTGCACGGAAATTCATGACATTACGGAAAAGTTACACACTTCTCCACCTTGTTCCTTCCCTTCGGACACGTCACTTTAACTCAATTTCTTAGCACTCCACCGAGTCTTCTGTCATCGCTCGACGCTCGGCTGCTCGCTGTAGAACACGTGATGCCGTGCTGGCTAAGCTGTTCATGGCGGCATACTGCGACCGCGTGAGGTCTCGCGCTTGTGGGTCAGCGCAGCACACCGAGCCGATCACGGTTTTCCCGTCCGATCCCAGCAACGGAAAACCGCAGTAGAAGTTGATCCCCATCTTGCGTACACTCGCCATGGCGCTGAAGCGAACGTCGGCTTGAACGTGGCGAGACACGAGCGGCTTGCGGTCGAGAATGGTCTGTGCGCAGAAGCCTTGCGATCTCGGGTACGAATGACCGCCTGGTACAGCTGGATGCGTCGAGGCCAGCACGTGCAGTTGAGCCTTGTCCACGACGGTGATTGTGCTCACCGCACAGCTGAGCTCCTTGGAAGCCAGGGAGCAGATGATGCCTAGCTCGGGCACGTCGCCCAGCTCGTTCAAGTGCTGCTCGCGAATGAGCTCTAGTCGCTTGAATTCGTTGCTTGGAATGGGCGGCATGATGACTTCTGCCGGGTCTTCAGGGAACTCGATCGGGTAGCTTCTCGAGTCGGCGTTAGCAAGCGGGTAGTCGTCCTCCCAGCGACGATCAACGCCCCACATCTCCTGGAGTCGCTCCACATCGTCAACCTCCTCTTGTGCTTCACCATTGCCCTCATTTACTTCGTCATGCTCACCAAGCAGTGGCAATCCTTTCGTTGACCTGCTGCGGATCTGAGCAGCGCTCGATCGTCTCCGGGCGCGTTCCTCGTCGACAATGTCCCTCATGACGCTTAGTACGCTCGCCTTTCGTCTCCGCTGAGCTTTACCACCAGCTGTGGCATCAGCCAGCGTTTCCAGTAACAAATCGTTCAGTGACGCGGGTCTAGTCTTGAGTGTCGGTCTTGTCCTGCCACGAAGACTGCCACTTGGGGTGCTATTGGCCCGAGAGACCGGAGAGTGCGAGTCCGACACCACTCGAGCAGGCTGCAGATCCTCTTCAGTCGCTGCGTTGTAGCGAGCGTGATCTACGCGAACCAGACAGCGCTCACAGACCCGAACTTGCTCGATCTGCGGGCGCGCGTCACCGCGCGCACGGTGCTCCCGCTCCTGGACGTGGGCGCACTTCTCGCAGACGAGAAAGCCGCACAGACAGCACAGGCGCTTCCGTGAGCGCTTGAAGAAGCTCGAAAACGTACGACGGCAGCAGGCACAGCGAGGCACATCCGCCACCGTTTCCAGTGGCAGGCGCGTGCTGTGGATCATCACTTGCATCCCAAGTCGACGTCGGCGCACCACCAGCATGAAACGAGGGCAACTCGCAGCGAGGCGAAGCAGCCAGAGCCGAGCGAGGCGACGCTCATGGCTAGCCCGCTTGAACGCGTCGTGGACGTCAGGAGGCAAGTATTCACCGTGGAAAACGACGCGAGTGCCGCGGCCATTGCTGGCTTCTTCGAACGAGTAGTTGATGACCACGTTGGGGACATGCCGTTGCGCCCTCGACGGCTGGTAGAGTACGTTGTCCAAGACGACACTAGAAGGCGAGATCGATACGAGAGTCCTCGTGAACGCAGGTGGAGAAGGACTGCTAACAGCGCTGGCTGTCGACGACGCTGTCCTTCTCGCCGACGGCTCTTCTTTCGCGCGGTTCCGAGGCTGTAGTAGCTCCAGGAAGCTCCAATTCTCGTTCCTCGAGAAGACGCTGCCACTGTCGAAGGTCGTGGTTTTCACGGACAAGTCGCGGTTGTCCCATGCCTTGGCTGGGTTGCCAGCTCCGTTCTGGATCTTGATGGAGCGCAAGAGCTCGCCGTCGACAAACTCGCGGCGGTACACACCGCGCATCAAGTCCCGAAACACGTCGGTGGAGCCCACTTTGAACACGAGCCTCAGTTCCTGCACACTGCATGGTAAAAGACCTTCAGCGAGAACGGCAAAGCCCTTGGGCCCCCACCGCGTTTGGTGTCTGTGGTCACGGATAGTAAGGCGCGTGAAGAGCTTCATGGCGTCCCTATTCGTGTAGCCCCGAGGAAGCTTCTTGCGTCTCCAAACGCTTTGGTGCTTGTCGCTGAGACTCGCTGCTGCCAGCTCGAGGTCGAGATCGCCCCAATTCACACCGGAAGCAGAAGCTGCGCCTAGCTCATGCAAGCGCTTATCACTCAGTCGCGCCGACTGCCTCATGGCTTCGACTGTCGGTGTGAGTGAGCTCGGGTGGTTGCGAGCTGGGTCATCGGTGCGTTGACTGTTGAACTCGTACGTGGCGCTGCTCTCTCCGCTCTCGAAGCTGAAGCTGGCGTCCATCATGGCAACGGAAGCTGAGCTGGCTCCGTTCACTGCCATCGACGCCGTGACATCCTCGCGAGAATGCTGCTTCCGCGGAGTCCCATCGTTCCTGATCGCCGGCATCTCGTCGAGCTCGGATCTGACGCTCTAACGTAAGCTGCCCAAAGCGAATTGCAAGATGGCAAGGCACCGATAGCCGCGCGTCTTCTCCTTTGCAGGAGCGGGCTCAGGATTTGTCCTCGCGTTCCGACTGTAACGCGACGAGGTTGGAAGTTGCTGAGTTTCTGAGCTTCAGCCACAAGCAGCAACCGGCGTCAGATGGGGACAGGATAGCGTGGCGAGATGGGGGCAGGCTGGTTGACACCATTGTTGACGACCACCTCGATGAAGGTGCTTGTCTTGGGGCTGGTCGCAATTAATCTGATCGTCCGTACCTGGCAGGAAGGAGAGCGAAGAGAAGAGTGCGGTGAGGCCAAACGCGTGCCGTTTTCAGAGGAGATGGCAAGGGTACCTGGTCTACGCGGTTGTCTTCGGAGCTGTTCATGACAAGAACAACCACAATTCCCCGAGACGGCGTTCATGCACCAGGAACTTGACGAAGTCGCAGCTGCTGCAGTTGAAATGCTGTCGATGCTGCGACTCGAGTCTAGAGCGGGTTCAGACGCACGTTATTATTGCGAGGACGTGAGGTGAGGTGGCAGCGGCGAGCTGGAGTGTATCATGGCCCCGTAGTTTCATATCGTCGATCTGATATCAACCAGACCAAACGTGAGACAACGGCGTTCGTCCTGGGCAGATGTTGCCTAGTGTCTGGGGACAAAACACACGGCACAGGACAGGAGTCCACAACATCAAGAGGTGATGAAGTTTGCCACGTGAAGGAGGCCGCAAACGCAGAGCATTTGCTGAGGAACTCGACAACTTACTCGTGCTTTTCATCTGAGAGGTCGATGAAAGTCGACCATAGGATACAGACCATTCAGCTCAAACAGATTGCAGCAAATTCAATACATTCACTCTACAGAACCCAAGTCTTCAGCAGCATCAACGCTCACTCCACATACTCTTCAGTTTTACTGAGACTTCCCGCCACAGCTAATAGCTTCGTCAAATGTACCGAAGCCCTGAAAGAAACTATGACCTTCTACCACAATGTCGTGGAGTGCCTTCAGTACGATGCCTCCGTACGACACCGGGCCACGAGGGAAGTGCCAGGTACTGAAGTTATCCAGTATGCGGATAGTACAACTTCTGTACCAGTCTCAAAAACAATGAAGTCGTTCGGCATTGGTCGAAACTGCGGGGTTGGTAGGTACCCTTCTTGCTTCTGGACCACCACCAACACGTGAATATGGATCATTTTAGCCAGAACAGGCGCCTGTTGCATGGGCTGCGGCTAAATCAACAACGTCACAGCAGGAAAAAAGAGTCACCACGGCGGCGGGTTCTGGTCTGGAATGACAAAACGAACGAGGAGAAGGATGGACCGGTTGAACCGAAAATGGCGAAAAATGCCAGCGAAGGACTCGATCAATGACGGCGCAGGTAAGTGAAGTGGCTGAGCTTCAATGAAGCAGGGAGCAGGTAAAACAGCATGTGGTCTCAACGTGATTAGCAACGTGAGTCGGTGGGTAAGTAAGTTCCATGTACGTGAAGTGAGTGTTGGTGTCGTCGCCTGGAGATGACCACCGAGAACAGAGAGCATCTAAAGACGTCATCTACGAGTGGCAAGCCAAATTGGGCGAAGCCCTATCTAACCAGACCATTGCAGCGTACGTGTTCCCATGCTCAGAGACGCCAGCATCAAGTGAAAACAACTACGGCACGAATCATCTGAATCCATAGAGTGAAAGCTTTTGAAAGCGTTGCAGTAACATCGCAGGTGGCATTGCACCATCGGTTGTTTGCCTTGTCATGTAGCGAGATCACGCTTCGAGACATGTGCACCGCGTTGCGATAATGAAAGCGTCGGAGTACGTCTCGAGCCGAAATGATGCGTGAGCAGTGGAAGTCTGCAGAGGGAATAGCTGAGGGCATGCAAATTGCTGTGTTTGCCGTCCGCGTGCGCAAGTTGGCAACCAACTTGGATACCAAGCACGCCAACCAAGACTTCCGCACGTTGGGACGTTGTTTGGCACCGTTGCCACCAGCATGTACGAATCCAAGAAGCACCAGCGGCACACTCGCTGCGCGCTGCTGTCACGGACCAACATTTCGACGGTCTATTCTGTAGACGACGATGGATGATACTGGCTGGAGCGAGTGAGCAAGCAAGGCATGCATCCGGCCCACCGAGTTTTCTTGTGGGGGGCAACCCACTGGACGTCAGCATAAGCTTTGGGAACTGCGGCCCCGGCGGTGTGAGTCGAGCCCAATCGAATGTTCTCGTTGCCGCCCTTGTTGAAGCGGTCCGAATTCCGCTTTGCATGCGAGCCGAGGCGGGTTGTTTGCGCATGTGCGTGACGCCGTCTCCGTCGGTGACGGGGATTTGAGAATGGTGCCCGTGGAGCGCCGCTGCAGCACCACGTCACGGCTCCGATGCAACACCGTTTGCGCATGAGGTTTCTTGCGGCAAGAGTGCCTCCACGATTGGTACTTAATCGGGAAGATCAGATCCCGTACAAGGCGATGTGTGTTATGATGCCGGATTGCGCAGGGTATAAATCCCTAACGTTTATTCTTGGTCGATCAAAGTGGCATGTACCCATTCGATGTCGTCTCAATATCAATTTGAGCAGGCACATCATACCTCCCGACCGGTCGTTCTCAGAAAACTTCTTCTGGCCGGCGCGCGGCGCGTTCGCGTCGCGTTCTAGAAGTCATGTGGCGCACCCCACGAAAACGTTCCGTGTGGCGGACCCAAAAGTTCAAGCGGTCTGTCTCTTCGGCGCGAGAAACGGCTCGTGACTTGACGTTTGTATGTGGACCTCCATTGAGCACCTTTCGTTGGGTATCCGCTGCCTCAATTCCCAATTTGCCTCGTTCCGCGTGCTTCAGCTATTCGTGGCTGTTTCATCGCGACTGAGTCTGCCTTCCACCCGCCTTCTGCTCCTCCCCACCCCATGCCCAGTCCGCCCTCGCGCTGCTCTTACGAACGCCCCGTATTGGACCCGAAACAACAGCAACCCAAGCAGCAGGACCCGACAGCAGATGACCAGCGAGACGTCCAGGCCACAGCAGCCAGAGCCAAAGCGGCAGCCTTCGCAATGCGCAAGCAGTGGGAAGCTAAGGCCGCGTCCTTCCAGCGCGGACTCGAGCACGTGCAGCACTGCCACGCCGGCGATGCGTGCGGCAGCTCGCTCTGCCACTCCACACGCCGGCTGATGAAGACGTACGCGACGCATCCGTGCCCGAAGAAAAGCAACCACAACAGCAGCGCGGACTGCCGCGTCTGCAAGCTCTGGGACTTCCTCGTGCCCAAGCAGCAACTGCCGAGGCTGCAGCTCGCGCTGGCGCAACAGGGAGGCCTCAGCTGCGGCTCGGCGCTGATTCAGCCGCGCCGACTGGCACGCCCCAGTGTGCTACACCGCCGGATCGCCACTGCACAGAAGGAAGCGCAGAGCATGATCCGCCGCTTCTAGGCGGCTGGAAGCCCCACCTGAGTCAAGAACTTGACAACAAGAGTGAGAACGGAGAAGACGGCAGATTGGAATGCTCAGCTTCTCGACATTTTTGGCTGCAGGGCGGCGTGGGGTCTCTATAGGCAACGCGTCTCCTGACAGCAACGGAGGAACGTAGATGCAGGCCTTGCCAGGGTTTAAGCCGCGTTCCAAGCGGTCCAGAAACAAGGTTATCATCGTGCTCCTCCATGTCGTGCTCCAGGCTTACAAGCCGAGCTCCTTGAATCTGCAGAGGAGGCCACCAACGTAGCAGTAGAAGAGCAGGTAGTTTAGTTAGTTTCAGGAACCTTTTGTACCATAGCGATCCGCAAGAAAAATACAGAAAGAGTAGCCTCCTTCCTTACCTCTTCTGCTGCTGCTCGGCCAGCTTGGCCAGCGCCTTCTCGAACTCCGCGTTGTCGTGGTAGTACATGAGCGCGGACTGGAAGGCGTGCAGGTCCAGCTTGTACTGCTTGCAGATCTCTTCGGTCTTCTTGCCGGACGCCTTGACGTACTGCTGCGAAAGTTGGCTGCGGAACTCGGCGTCCGAAAGCTTCTGCTTGCGCAGAGCGGTCGCGAGCTTCCCCATCTCGTCCGTCAGCGACGGGATCAGCTCCTCCATGACGCGGACCACCGTCGCCACCTCAATGTCTGGCTTCTCCTCGGGCACCATCTAAGTACAACACATAAGCATCAGCCAGAGCCAACCCGAGCGCAAGCAGCCTCCTCCTTCACGTACCGACGCCGACTTGCCGCCTCGGAACAACGGCTCGCGCGAGCCCGTGACCTTCCACCTCAGGCGTCCGAGCTTACGGACAAAGTCATCGATGGTCTCTGCCTCGGCCACCGAGATCTTACCGTCAGGGCCGCCGCCGCGCAGCGTGCCGGTCACGAGCTGCTGCATGGCCTCCTGCACCTGCTCCTTGGTCACGTAGTTATTGCGGAACACGGCGTCCTGCACCTTCTCGAGCGTGGACTCGAAGTTGATGCTCATCTTCAGCGCACGCTGCTCCGCCGAGAGCTTGAGCTGACCGCCGTTGTCTTTCTTCTCCTGCTCGACGCTGCGCTCCAGCTCCTCCAGCATGCGCGCCGCGAACACGCTCATGTTCTGGTCGATCTGCTCGTACAGACGCAGCAGCGCTGTCACGTTCTGGATCGGGTTCACCTTGTAACCTCCTTCAGCCTCAAGCTTCTCCTCACAGCGAGCCTCTTCTCCCAGTACAGCGGCCAAAGCCAGTGCTCCTCCAACCGTCACAAGCATCACATTCAATCCCTTCTCGTGCCCCACAGAGCTCGTTTCCAGTCCGGAAAAAGCTCTAGACTGCATCATTCGCATCTCGTGATTCCATCCAACCGCTCCATTTCCCGCTAGCGGCCTCACAGCACGCAGTACACGTCGTCGCAGTACGCGCTCGACGTTGCCCAGCCGTCCGATCATTTTCAAAATCTTGAGGTCAACAATGCGTACTATTTCCCACAGGTAAATGGTTTTATTAGTTCCCGCAGGTCGGAGTAAAACGATTAGACGTTTAATCAACAAAAAATGCGTTTTTACCTCTTTTTAGGTGTGTACCACACAAGCGACGTTCGGTTCCGACAGCCAGCCATCACCGATCAATACCCCCGGCCTTCCTTCGTATTAATCATGAGTGCGCTGCTGCTGGGTACCGAGCCCGTGACCGAGGTGAAGCTGCACCCTGTGGTGGTTCTACAGGTGCTGGACCGCGCGTTGCGTCGCGCCGAGGGTCAGGCTCGCGTTATTGGCACGCTTTTGGGTCGCGTGGAAGCTGGAGTGGCCGAGGTGACGGGCTCTTTCGCTGTTCCTCACTTGGAAAATGGCGACGAAGTGGCCGTGGGCCGTGACTTCCACGCGCACATGTACGAGCTGCACCAGCGCGTGAACGAGGGTGAAGTGGTGGTGGGCTGGTACGCGGCAGGAGCCGGCCAGCTGGACGACCACTCCGCGCTCATCCACCAGTTCTACAGCTCGGTGTGCGAGCTGCCCGTGCACCTGGTGGTGGACACGAGTCTGCAGGGCGACGAGCTGGACGTGGCGGCCTACGTGGCTGCGCCGCTCGAGGTCGTGGACACGGCGCTCGTCAACCAGTTCAAGCAGATCCCAGTGACGCAGAAGCTCTCGGAGTCGGAGGCCATCGCCCGTACGTGGATCTTGAGATCTTTTCCAGCTCCTTGAGGGGTCTAGAAGAGGAGCTAATGGTGTTTTTTGATGGGTTAGTTAATGCTATGGCGCCCAAGGACGGAGAGAACAAGGCCAAAGAGCTACCCAAGGAGCTCGAGGCTCTTGAGGAGACGATGGAGCAGCTGTACAAGTGCATCGACGGTGCCAGCTCGTTCGTGGGCGACGTGGTGGCCGGCAAGCAGACGGCGGACGCCAAGCTCGGCCGCGAGATCGCCGACGCCCTGGCGGCCATCCCCATGCTGCGCGAGGACCAGTTCGACCAGCTCTTCAACACGGGTCTGCAGGACCTGCTCATGGTGTCGTACCTGTCTGGGCTCACGCAGGCGCAGCTGTCCATGGCCGAGAAGCTCATCAACACCTAACTTGTAGATGCAAGCCAAGAACAGCTCGTTTCAGTAGTTTTAGTAAGCGCGAAAGGGGCCAACAGGGTGCTGCATTTTGCTTTTGATTCTTGCGCTGTTTCCTGCTTGGTGTGACCTTTCACTTTGGACAAGTTGGTGCTTGCAAGGCGTCCGCATTCAGATCTCCAGCCCCGTCGAGTCTAATGGCAAGTAAAGCGTCGTCTTCGGGCGTGTCGTCGCCCAGCTCTTCGGGTTTCGAGGAAGACGCGTTCGCGTCTTCCGAGTCCGATCCTCCATCCGAGTCCGAGAGCTCTACAGCTTCCGAGTCGCACACCGCTCCGCGTGCACGAGCAACGCGAGTCTCTCGACGTCGATGGAGGAAAGCGCAGGGCAAGTCGACGGCGCTGTTGCCACCTGCTGAGCCAGCGTCGACTTCGCTCTGGACGACGCGAGAGAAGCAGTTCGAGAAGTTCCGCTCCAGTCAACTGTCCATGGCTGTCCCTGAAAGGGTCGGCCGGGTCGACAAGGCCAAAGGCTACTCGCTGCACGTCATGTCGGTGTTGAACTGGGTGCTACCCGACTCCGTCCTGCACACGTCGGCCATCCCAGCGTCCACTGGGAGCGAGGACGACGAAGAGGAACCGCTCGTCACCTTGGGCGTCCACGTGAGTCTGTTCCACGCCTCCTCGAAGCGCTTCTTTGGCAACACTTGGGTGAGCCCCGAGCTGGCGGTGGATCCGTTCCACATCAAGCAAGCGCGCCACCCCAAGGACGGCACGTTGCGCTACGTGATTGAGGACGCGCTGTTGAATTTCCGCGCGTACTTCATCTCGGACGTCATTGACGCCAACTGCGTCGGAGTCTTGGAGCTCGTAGCGTACGAGAAGGACCCGGACTCGAAGGCTACGGTCCGTGTTGTTGGCTGTGGCTGGACGCTGCTGCCGCTGTTCGCGCGCCAGCAACCAGTACAGTCTGGCACGAAGGACGAGCCGAGTTCCGTGCCGTCCACGTTCTCCTTGAACACAAGCGGAGACTCGGTCAGTGTCTTTACAGGCAGCCCGCGAGCGCTCTGGGAACTCAATCCGGACGCTTGGAGCGCGCAGGAGAAGCACGAAGGCAGCAAGTTTTACTACCAGCTCGTGCAGTACGAGCCCATGCTAGCAATCGCCATGTTCCTGAGGAAGAACGAGCTTGTGGGCGCTCTGGACCCGATCCCAGGCCTGAAAAACGCCAACTTGGCCAACATTGACATGGGGAAGAACCCCAAGATGCTGCTGCGAGAAGAGGGCGACGCTAGCTACGAGGAATCCCTGGCATCTTTTGTGAAACTCGCCTCGTTGGTGCCCAAGTCGGTGCAGCTTGAAGACCCTTTCGAGCTCAACGTCGTCGCTACTCGAGTGGCTATCAACTTACGCGATGAGATCGAGGCCAACTTGATCGCTCGACTGCGGATCAGTCGTAAAGCCATCCACGAAGGCGCCACCAGCGTCGAAGGGGAAGTATCCGCTCGTGTCCTCAAGCTCGCGCTTCATAATGGACGGTGCTTTCGCACTCGACAGTTCACTGTACCGCTTAAAGCTGACCCGAACGGCGGCGACACGCTGCTCTGTGTACGCAACCACAACAAGCTCCGAGGCTTCGTGTTCCACCCGCACATGGCGATCGTGGTGGTGCTTCAGTACACGGTTCACTTCCGAATCATCTGGCCGTCGAAGCTGAAGCACCAAGCTCTTGAGGCCAAGAAACCACCGCTTCCTGAGGAAGACGTGGTGCTAGTGACGATGGGGGCGCGTGCGTTGGTGCCCAGTGATGGCAAGAAGCTCTATCTGTATGACAAACACCACCACGCCACAGCAGTCTCCGCTGAGCCTCTGACAACCTTAGGAGGAGTGCTGTTGCAAGAGCAGGAGGAGCATCGACGGGTTCTTCACGTTGACTTGCTCTCTGGAGCTCCGTGTCGCCCGTACTCCGACAATACGCTGTATACCGCACCGGACCAAGCCGCGAGGTCGCTTCAGAGTCGAGACGTGTCTATGAAGGACTCGTTTGCATTTTGCGACCTGAAGATCACCATTGATGAAGCTGTGCCGATCGAGGAACTGAAGGAAGAACACAAAGCCCCCGCATCGCCCGTCAAGCCCGCAGATGAAAGCAACCAGACCGTCAACGATGGAGAGGATTGCGCGGCAGACCAATGGGCGAGAAAGCTGCTAGGCAAAGCGAACAGCAACCCCGTGCTGGCTCAGACACTGAATGCGTTGGCTACGTCCCCTACGGCCAAGAAGCCGAAGACTCCGTCGCCGACCAAGAAGCAACAGACTAGTCGCCCTGTCGATTCAACAGCGGATGCTCCAACAGCCGAGCTGAGCCGTGCTTCGAAGACGCTCCTTAGCCGCTACGGCTACATGGAGCCTCATGACAAACCTCCGTCGTCTCCTGTCAACAACCAGAAGGATCATGAGAAGCGAAAAGCTCCGAAGAAAGTTGAGCTCATCGCCAAGTCGATTGAAACGGAGGTGAACGATCCTTTCAGGGCGAATGAGATCCGATTCCACTTTGCAGCGTACCGAGCGTGCAGCTTTGGGTCAGAAGCGAAGGCCGCTCCGTCTCGCGTGTATTTCACCTTCCAGTTTTACAGTTATCCCCCGACACGAACGGAATCGCTACGTCTTAGCAAGGCCTTTGACAATGGCGCAGGAGGCGACATCCAGACGTACCTGCTGATGCGAGATTCCCCGGCCAACAAGCCGTCGCTAGCGATCCAGTTTGACGTCGATACAACGTCTACAATGAATCCTCTTGAAACGCGTCGGTTTGCGGAATACCTTAAGTGGAACAACCTGTACGTGGATGTGTGGGATGCCGACAGCCTTTTCCAGCTTGGCACGTTTGCTGTCCCTCTCCACGAACTGCTTCGTCAAGGAAAGAACGTCAAGAAGTTCCAAGCGGAAGTGGAGATTTCTCCACCTTTAAGTGAAGCATTGACGTCAGACCGAAGCGGTGATGACGAGAACAGCGTTGTCTGTACTGTTCCAAGTACGAAAGATGGAGGAGAACACTCCACCATCGGCAGAGTTCAGCTATTGATGAGTAGTTACGGCTTAAAGGGGGAACACCACATCGACCAGCAACCTTCAAACCAGAGGGAGGTCACCACCGAAGCTGCTGGAGACCAACCAGTTCAGAAGCCCAAGCACCGGGTCCGTGCTCGGCCGTTGGTTGAATCGAATCCGGAGCTGTATCGACTGCTGTCTCAGGAAGGTTTCTATGGAGGTCGGAGTTTGAAGGAGCTTCGAGAGCGGAAGACAACTCAACCTCGCCGACGACAAGGCTTTGGTGAGACCAACACACTATCACCGAAAGAAATTGCCATCTTGTGCGACTTGTTTGGCTCGCGCAAAGCTGTGAGCGATGCTGCTCGCTCTTCAGAGAATCGCTCTACACGCATCAAGTGCGACTTGGAAGGCAAAACAGGTCTACTAGCGCTGCTTTCCCTGAGACCACCGCAAGTGGTGGCTCCTACTATGGAAATGACGGTTCCTACTGCAGATTCCATCGTAAAACCAGTCGAAGATCAGCCTGTGGAAGTCGCTAAGCCTCCGGAAAAGAAGCAAACAACAGACGTCGCCGCTTCTGAGCACGCACAACGTTTAAAACGTGTCATGGCACTCGCAACGAAGAACCAGCTCGCTCTTGTGGACGCCTTTGCGGTATTCGACGTTAGCAAAGACGGGTTCTTGTCTCGGGATGAGTTTATCAAGGCAATGCGGTCACTAGGCAGTGTTTTTGATGATCTATCCGACGAGGATTTCGGTCTTCTGGCGAATTTACTGGATACGAACAAGGATGGCAAGATTGAGTACCGCGAGTTCAATCAGTTTGTCCAGCAACCGACGCACATGTCGAGAGCTGAGTGGCGTGATCACATCAAGCGCATCGTGTTACGTGCAATGGAGAAGGGGATTCGCGTCCATCACGTGTTCGCAGAGATCGACACGTCGGGGGATGACAAGTTATCGTATGACGAGTTTGAGCGTGGACTCGGTCAGCTTGGCATTTCGACGGACAGTGACAAGAACGGTGTGCGAGGCCTGCTAACCGAGCTGGACAAAGACCACGACGGCACGATCTCGTACACTGAATTCCTGGAATCGTTAGGGATTTCAATCGAAGAAAACAAGAAAGAAGTGGTCAAGGAGACCGTGAAAGACATCACCGAAGATGTCCGGAAGATTCTGAGTCGGCTCACCAAGAAAGATATCAGTTTTGAAGACGTGTTTGTGCATTTTGACACGGATCGGAACGGTACGTTGTCCATCGAGGAATTCACGCAAGCTTTGAACCACTTGATGCAGCTTGATACGAACGACGACAGCTCTGCTGACACGTTGAAAAGGTTTGAACGGGATGCTGTGGCAGTCTACGTGAAGAGTATCAACGCGGATGGCGACATGAAGATCGACTATCACGAGTTCTTGACAGCGTGCGGTGTTTCCGGCAAGGAGATGCAAGACGAGGCTGCACATTTCCATCAAGTCGCAAGAGATAAGGCCGAAAGGAAGTTGATCAAGCTGATGATTCGTGCGTGTGCCAGCGGGATGTCGATCCAACAAGTGTTCGAGCAATTCGACTCAAACTCGGACGGTAGCATCTCGATTGCGGAGTTTCAAGCGGCGATGGAGAAGCTTTTCCTTGGTCAGGGGATGACTGCAGACGACGCTGCACTTGTTGCCGCAAGGTTTGATACCAATCGTGATGGAATGATCTCCCGTCGCGAGTTTCAAGACTTCGGTATAGATCTTCAGACGAAGCAGCGTGAACTGTCCGCTCTGTTCATTCCTCACTTGGACAAGATGTCTGGGTTGGATCTATCGACAAAACTGGCAGCCGAGACCTGGACAGCATTTTGTAAGGGAGAACTAGGTTTCTCCCCTCGGAAGGTTAGCACTGAGCTGCTGCCATTGATGACTTACTTCGGCCTTGTGGACGATGACGGCAGCGTTGACGTCGAAGAGTTGTGCGCTTTATGCAGAACTGTACAAACCTCGAAGGTGGCAGCGAAAGCATCTGGCAAGGAGACTGCAGTGGCAAGACTACGGACGTTGCTAGCGAAAGCAACGGACCAAGGCGTTGACTTGAAAAAGAGCTTTGCCCACTTTGACGCTGATGGAGATGGCGAGATCACGTGTGCAGAGCTCAAGCGCGGCTTGGTGGCTCTCGGGTGTTTCAATGACATGAAGGACGAAGACTTTGACGCGCTGGTAGATGAGCTGGATGAAGATGGCAGCGGAAAAATCGATTTCAGCGAGTTTCGAGCTCTGGTGAACAGCGACGGCATCGCTACCGACTCACCTTCTTCGAAGGCTAAGGACAAGCAAGAGCTGATGAACAAGTTGAAAGCATTGATGGAGAAGGCAGTCGAGAAGGGCGTGTCCGTCGACGCCTGCTTTGCGCACTTTGACAAGAACGGCGATGGAAACATTAAAAGGGAGGAGTTCGTGATGGCAATGACGGAGCTGGGGTTTGACGCGGATAAGTCGGTGGTTAATGGGGTCATCAAGCTTCTTGACCGCAATCAAAGTGGAGCCATTTCCCTCTCCGAGTTCAAGCTGCTCTTCCCAGCAGCATCAGTGTCGTCTTCTAAGGCTCCTTCACCTGAAACAGTATCCGAGAAACAGAAGACGCCACGTGCTGAGGCTACTAGCGATTCCAAGCCAGCGTCAGCCAGACAGACCACAGAAGAAAAGCTTCGCAACTTGTTGCTGAGTGCGGAGGCCAGCGGAGTTGACGTGAACAAGTGCTTCGCCCATTTTGATAGCGACAACAGCGGAATGATCACGAAAGTTGAGTTCATCTCAGCCATGAAGCAGCTCCCGGGTTTTGAAGACGTGGCTGATGATGAGACTGCGGCAATTGTCAAGAAACTCGACGAGGATAGGAGTGGAAGTGTGTCGCTGAAAGAGTTTGAAGCCTTTTTGAGGAACACCGCTCCGTCTTCATCCCCTGTCGATGCAGACGCCAACATGAAAGAACAAGACGATGCTACAAAGTTTACAGATGGTGCTGATGAATCGTCCCCTCCGAATGAAGCGCCTGGTGATACCGCAGTTCATGATGGAGTTGACGCTTCTAAGGCTACTGACGCAACCATCGCTGAAGATGTGGACAACGCGGCAAGCGATGAAACCTTTCATACTGCTGAGGGTGGAGACGGATTGATACCCGTTGAGCCTCTCAGTAGCGACGTTGGAAATGAAGCTGCACAAGAAAACACAGACAACGCATCAAGAGAAAACGCGAATGATGCCTTTCAAGAAACGGAGGGTGGGGATGAATCTGTTCCGGTCGAGCCTCTACTTGTCGTGGAAGCGGAAGCAAAGGCTGCGGACTTACTGAAAGAAGAGACTACAGATCCTCCCTCCACTACTTCTCAAACAGATCGATCTTCTCGCTCACCAAAGAACTTAAGCGAGCAAGGTGTACCAACGCAAGTGTCAGGCAGTTTAGATAGCAGCGAACCTCCAAACACAGCAGACACAGCTCACGCGGTTCTTGTAGCGGACGCACAAGTGAAAAGAAGACCATCCGAGCGACCAGTGCGCTCGTCTTCGTTCGGGAAGGGCAAGAGTGCCGAGACCGTAGCTGCTGCTGGAGCGCCATTCCGGCGGACAAACACAGATCCAAAGACTGGCGGCGCTGAGACTGAAACTTCTGGCGCGGCGAAGGCCCCACCGCAGCGAGTGTCGTTTGCTGCAGCGCGGACAGCTATGAGAGCTTCAAAGACACCAGAATCGGATGGCAGCATGGCGATAGCTAAGGTTTCACTGAGCAAAGATGCGTCTGACGGGCTGTCAAAGCTGAAGAAGCTCCTGCAGACAGCGGGAGAGCGCGGTGTAGCAGTGCAGCAGTCTTTCAACCACTTTGATAAGGAAGCAAAGGGGCTCCTCACCTACGATGACTTCGTGGCAGGACTGCGCGAACTTGGTCCAGACTTTGTCAACCTGTCAGACGACGACATCACGGCCATGGCGAAGTCGCTCGACGGCAAGCAACAGAATGGACTGCGCGTGGACGACTTCGTCTTCTTCTTAGACACCTCATTGGTAGCGGAGAAACCTGCGAAAGGCGAAGACCACACAGCAGCTTCAACGTCAGACCCCAAAGCGGTCCCATCCGCTGCAAGCAAGCGCCCGCCACCGCTCCGTCGAGCAGGATCTTCAAGAACACCGGCCAAGAAGCCTCCAAGACAATCGTCCGGCCCTCAAAGTGCTCGTGCAGTAACTGAGGCGACAGGAGCAGCATCAGCTTCTCAGGAAAAGCCATGGAAGACGCAATCTGCTGGGAAACTGAAGCCAGCCGACAAAGCAGCGAGTACAGGAGACTTAGAGCCGAGAAATGCGGAACCCGCAGCGAAAACGCCCGACCGTGTAGCTGGAATACCTGCACAGGCCACTCCAAGAGACCAAACGCAGCCCAAAACAGTGGCAGCCAACCTCGACTGCAACTACACGTTCAACAGCAACCCCGAGATTCGAGCCGTGGAGCTGAAGCTGCGTCAAACTGCGCTCGACGCTTATCAGCGTGGTGTCTTACCGCTGCGAGTAGTCTCCAAGTTCTTGGAGGACGCCGACGACCGTCGAGGTCGAGTGCCTGGCAGTTCTGGTCGAGAACGAGCTCGCAAGAAACGGAGTGAGCTGCTTCGTGTGGAGTTTCTTCAGGTGCTGATGGAGTTGGGCTTTACGCTCCTCTCTGATCAAGACGACGAGGAAGCTGGTGGAGGTGCAAGTGGAGGGATGGCTCGACCCGTGACGAAGATGAATGACCACTTGTACGCACGGCAGCTGGAACGCTTGGCACGCTACAGACAGCACGTCAAGAGCGACGAGTCCAAGGCGCACAGGCAGCTGGTTCGCGCAGTCGCCAAGACCAAGCAGCAGCAGCATCGCAGCAACCAAGACGCTGCAGACAGTCTTCGGCGCTTCGAGGACGAGAAGCAGCAGCTGCTGCGCGTGCTCTCGTACTACCGCGACGGCCACAAGAAGTCGCTCGTGTACTCGCTGCTCCGCCAGCAAGTGACGACTTCGCTCACCTTGTTCCCGTCGTTTGGCGAGCTGCTCTTCTTCGAGCTGCCGTTCGTCAACCCGTACAACCACAGCGACCGCTTCCGCATCGAGGTTTTGCTACCTTCGTCCAGAGACATCGCAGTGGTGCTGGACCTGGAGATCGTGCGCAGTAGCGACGAGTGGACGTTCTTCCGGGAAACGCTGCCGCTCGCGTACGGCTTCCTGGCGTCCAGCGCGGAGGTGGAGACGGAGATGATCGACGACCACGACGAAGTGGTCATGGATTCGCACGACCAGCTGCACGTCCCCATGCGGCTGCGTTGGCTTGACACCACGGACAGCCACAGCGCAGAGAAGACCAAGACGATCCCAGTCTCGGTGGTGATCAAGAGCTGCTCGCACGGCCACACGGTGGCGCTCTTCAACGTCGAGTTGCGGCCGCAGCCCTTCGCCTGTCACCGTGTGCTGCGCTTCTCGCATCCAGCCTCGTCCATCTGGCGCTGGAGGCTGCGATATCCGCGTGGCAAGTTCCTCGTGTGCATGGACCCCAGCGTTGCCATGGAGCTGCTGCGTAACGGAGAGCAGGAAGCCTACAGCAGCGGCCTGGCGAGCTTCAAGTGCCGCGTGGGGGAATACCCCGCTCTCGAGACGTTCTTCGTTGTGCTGTACGACGACAAGTACTACGCGCGCGTGTACGAAGTGTGGCAGATCCGCATCCAGGCCAAGCTGCGCGTGGATGTGCACGCTGTTCTCGGCCAAAGTGTCCGGCACGAGCTCGTGATCAAAGGCGACGGAGGCTCCTCGAGCGGAGAAGCGTCGGCCAAGCGCCACGTCATGTGCTTCACGCCGATGCGGCACCGCAGCCTCGTGCAGTTCCGTCCTGGCCAAGTGTTTGCACTCATCCCTCAAGTGTTCAACCGCATCGAGTTCGTCTTCTGTGCGGTGGAGACCGGCGTGGGCAAGCAAGCGGTGGTGCTGGTGAACCTCGTGGACGTCGAGACGCACGAGCTCGTGGGCGCGTGGAGCGTGCACGTGACGCTGGCGCTGCCTGTCATCACCAAGACGTACGAGCTCCGCCTGCCCGTGGGTCGCGTCGCGCAGAAGAAGATATCGTACTCGAATCCCTGGGATCAGCCGCAAACCATCGTGCTGCGCTCGAGTGCGCCCAAACTTCTGGTGCCGCGCGAGCCCGTGCTGCAGCTGCCCAGCAACGGCCAGGCCTTCTTGCGACTAGCCTTCGCTGCTCGCAACCACTCGGCAGCGGCCTCCGAGGACATCTACTTGTTCATCAACGACAAACGCACCGACCAGAACGAGGAGTGCTTGCTCTTCCAGGTCGCGTACGAGTGAAGTTTGCGCAACGCAGCTCCCACCGCTTCAGCTTCAGTTTCCGTTGCCCAGATAACTCAAAAGAGCTTCCTTGCGTGTGCAGGCTCGCCATACAGCCGTGATTCAGCCGTCGTAACTCCCCTAGTGACGTCGTTAGGCGCCATGGACGCCTCGTCGCCGTGTGGTTGCACTCTCAGCCCTTCCTCATCCGCTACCGCTCTGTAGCAGAGTATTCTCCACCCTCGCCCCGCACATCCCCATGAAAAACAGTACTCGGTCTTCTCCGCTACCATTGCGTTGGTCTCCGGCGCTCGTTCCAACCTACACATGTTGGAATGCAGCCACCGCCAGCCCACGGATGGCTACAACCAGCAAGCGCTCGCCGCCTCATCCGGTCGCAGGTCTTTCGTGCGCAAGAAGTGTTTTCTCTTCTAACCGGCGCGACCGTCGAGCCGACACCAACCATTCCAACGAAGCGAAGCGCTTCAAAAACGCTTCAGAGCTCTCTGCCTCGGCAACGAGGTGTGCCTGATGGCACCACCAACGCGCTTACGCTCCGCCTTGGGCCAAGCATGCTCATGCATTACTTACCAGGGCATTGAAGTTCAATCCGCCCAGCTCAACTCGCTCTCGTTGCCGCTCGTCAAGCTTTCTCCATCTGTTCCTGGCGGTGACGTCCTTCGCTGATAATTCTTGTCGCCTCGCGCTTGATGCGACCAACAATGGCAGCACCTTGTTGCTATCGCTTGCGCCCTTGCAAGCAGACGAAATGTGCTTTGCAGCTCAGAGATGGATGATGTGACGGCCTGGCATCCTTCAATCCGCCGGCACGCTGGCCAATGTGGCGCCGCGCCTTGCGCACGCAAACAGCGCCAGCACCAAACCGCAGGGCGTTCCCATCCAGACGATGGGTGCCGCGGCGATGTGGCCATACTAAAGTCAAGAGAATCTTCTACGGTCGCACACGTCGCAGACGTCAGCCCTCTCGCTTTCGGTCGGTCATTCGGAGACTTTCCTCGTGCAGCGCAAGCGGAGACCGAAGCGATCTTAGACACCAACCGACCATGGCGGCAGTGTCAATGCACGGCTCGGAGAACGCCTTCGGCGGCATGAACAGCGGCATGAACCGGCGCCTCTCGCCCGCCTTCCGCACGCTGGCGTCGCCCCTGCGTCAGCGCCACTTCGATCTTGAAAAGCTGCGCGAGCTGGCGCGCAGCGACGAGTTCTCGGACAGCGAGAGCGACGGTGTCGACAGCGAGGAGGAAGACGAGGAGGAGCAGCACGAGGAGGAAGACGACGTGGAAGACACCATGTTCTTGCCCTACCGCCGCCCGTCACCCAAGCGGAAGATCGTGGTGACGCAGCACCGCGCCCAGCTCAAGCAGCAGAAGAAGGACGACAAGGCCGGCAGCAGCCCCAAGGGCGACGAGTGGGAGATCGTGGACAAGTCGCCGACGTTCGAGAGCGTCGCGGAAGGCAAGACGGAGCTCGGCGGCGAGAGCTGGTTCGTGCAGGAGCCGGAGCAGTAGGGCAGAGCGATGGCTAGTGACGACCACGGCCACGTACCTCGATCCGTTGTCGCCTGCTGGGTAAATTAACTTCATCGTTTGCGTATTTCGACTGCGTTAGGCCTCGCTCTATATGTTGTCAATCCACGCGCGGACGCTTACTGTGTGTCAGGTACCGAGGGTTCTCCTGCGAAGAAGACTGCGACTGGGACGGCGTCTGACTGAGAGGCAAGGTGCCACTACTGCATCGGACAAGCAAGCCAGGTTTCACATAGCAACGTCAGCTAGTTGCCCCACGTATCGACACTAGAGCAGCAAGGACGCACCCGTTGGCAAAGAGCGTGACCTCCTCCTCGCTGCGCGCTTGTGATGACGCCGGCAGGAACGTTGTGACGGTAGACAGCGTCATCTCGATGGAGAACTTGGCCATCGACGTCGACTCGGCCGCAAACAGCACAGGACTAAACAGTTGATAACAACCTCATCAGCCAACCAGCACACAGCTCCCGCATCTAAACTGACCCACCTCCCACTCGTACTGAAGAAGAAGGACACCTCCAGCACGTCGCTCGCCTTGCAGAATGCCAGCAGCGCCTACATCGTCACAGCTCATCAGTCTCCTGCTCTCTTCCCTTCACAGCCCCCAGAAACTATTACCTTGATCTCCTTGATGCAAAAGATAAGCTGCGCCGATGGGTCAATGCTGTCTGTTGGGGGCTGCAGGATGTACTCGTTGAACTCGGCGCTCTCGACGGCCGTCTCGGTCTGCAGCTGGGCCTTGCTGTCCGTCACGTTGGAGAAGTAGCTCTCGAAGCGTACGTGCGTGGGCGAGCACGTGACGCTAACCTCGCTGCTGTGGTGGATATGTGTCAACAGGGAGCTCAGATGGTGCTGCCGCGTGCGCCAACGACTGGGGCTGGTGTCCCGGTCGAACACGGCGCGCATGATCTGGCACGCCTGCACCTTCATGTGGTGCGTCTTGGTGATGTCAAAGTCGCAGCGCAGACGCCAGCGTAACTCCATGCAGTCCAGATCCACCTCGTCGATTTCGCTGGTCTGCGAGACGTCGTCCTGACTCGCGTCCGCCTGCTCCAGCGCCTCCGGGTCCACCAGCAGCGCCAACTGCACGCTCTGCACGTGCTTGAGCGTGCGGAACACATTGCAGCACGACTTGGCAAACACCTTACATTTGACGAAGGGCGTGCGGCCGCCAAAGCGAGCCTTGAGCGTCTCGGCCGACGTGACGTCCACGCCCTGCAGCGTCACGCTGCCGTCCTGCGCCTCGGAGAAGAACGTGCGGTCCAGCACCACCTGGCCCGAGGCCGAGTGCGCTTCATTGAGTGCGCGCAGCGTCAAACGTCGCGCTCCGGGGTCGCACTCCAGCGAAAGCTCCTTGCCCACCTGCGCCAGGCACTGCAGCGCCGCCACGAACACCTTGAGCGCTTCCTCGGCGAGATCGAGGCGCACCTCCATAGTGAAATGCAATGACGGCCTAGTGACAAGTTGCCCCTCACAACAGTGACAACCACGTTGGGTTTTCATTTAGGGTTTGTGGAAACCCTAAGTGACCTTCATTCCTTCTTCTTCCAGGAAAGTCCCCGCGCTGCGAAGATGGACGAGATCGCGCTGCTACAGCAGCAGCTTGCGGCCGTGCAACAGCAGGAGGCGGCGCTCAAGCTGTCGGACCACAACGTGATTGACCTTCTGCTCAAGCTTCAGCAGCTGGGCAAGCTGCAGGTGATCCACACGCGCACGGGAAAGCAGTTCCTGACGCCGGAGCAGGTGCAGCGCGAGATCGGCGACTACGTGGCGCTGCACGGCGGGCGTCTGAGCCTCACGGAGCTGGAGAAGCTCATCGATGTGGACCGCTCACACGTGGAGCGCCAGGCCGCAGCGCTCTGCAGATCCAGCCGCGGCCACAGGGACGCGTACCACGTGGTGAATGACGGCGAGGAGCTGCTCACGAGCTGGTACCTGGACGGCATCATGGAGGACACGGACGTGTTGTTGCAGGAAAGCGGCACCACATCCATCGGAGATCTGGCCCAGCTATTTGGCTTCGCTGTGGACTACATGCGCGAGGTGGTACGCACGCGGCTGGGAAGCATTCTCAAGGCCCGCGAACGGGATAACGTGCTGTACACGGACTCGTACGTGGCGGCGCAGAAAGCGCGCGTACGCGGAGTCTTCGCGGCTGTTACGAGGCCCGTGTTCGTCCCGGACGTGCTACGGTCCTTTGGATTCGATGAAGCTGTGGCCAACGAGGCGCTGGTTGAGCTCATACAGGCCAAGGTGCTGATGGGCACGCTCAGGGGCCGCGAATACGTGCCCTACGTGTTCATGGCCGCACAGAGGGAGAGCATGTACTCGTTCTTCCAGCAGAATGGGTACCTGGAACACGCGAGGGCCAAGGAGCTGCAGGTTTCGAGACCCTATGACTTCTTGAAGAAGCGTTTCCCGGATGCGGTGCCCCTCCACGAGAGCGTGGTGAGTCGTGCGCTTCAACTGCAGGTGGAAGGAGCGGTCGAGGCAGCTGTGAACGATGGCACGTTCGTGGATGTGCGGCTTCTGCTGCCAAGTGCACTGTCTGCGGGAGATGTAGGCTTGCTGCTGGCGATGTCACCGACACTGGAGAAGGAAGGCCACGTGTCCAAGGCATACCCGATCGCAGAGAGCTACGCTGTCAGTTCGGGCTTCTTCGCGGCATGTATGGAGAAGTTCAGCGAGGATGCGACGGCGAAGGCTTCTCATGCCGCGGCCCAGCAGAAGACTGGTGGTATCCATGCTCCCGCACGTGAGAGCCGACAAGAAGTGGACGAGAGTGATGACTCGGAAGACGAAGATTTTGGCAGCAAGCGTGGCAAGAAGGGCAAGCGTGGTAAGGGTGGCAACAGACGCGACCAGGAGGAAAGTGGAGGAAGAAGCGGAAAGTCTGGAAAGGGAAAGAAGGGCAAGCGAGCATCTAAGCGCGGTGGGGATGCTGGTGAAGAGGATGGGAGTAGATCAGCACCGGCCCAGGCCACCATTGTGCCGACTCGGGAGGAGGCAATTGCGCTACTCGTGCAGTGCTTTCCTGCCGTTGAGGATCTGGAAGGTGACGAAGACTTCATCAATGGAATTGTGGCGTTCCTGAAGCCCAAGATTGAAGACGTGTACTCGGCTGCCTTAACCAAGGCGCTTTCTAGCATTTTGCGTGGCGACGCGGCTTCGCTTCGTGAACTGCAGAAAACATTCGAAGACCGGTTCGACGAGCTCTTCACGAAATTGCTTGTTTTGGAGAAGGGCTTTAACAAGCTGTCGATGCATGTCGACCCAAAGGACGCAGCTGGGATGGAGCAACTAGCTCAGGTGGAGACCCACTTGCTCGATTCCTGCGCAGTCGAGCTGGCAGCACTTGTCACAAGCTTCATCGCCAAGAGCAACAATCTCGAATTGGAGGGCGTCTCACTCTTGTCGGCGTCTAACGACGAAGACAAGAACAAGCCTGCTGCTGGTCCCATGACAGCCTTGAGTGATGACAACAAGAAGGTTCTTGAGTCGAGTCTCCCGCAATCCACTGCTAGCGCGCTTGTAAGAATGTGGACGCTTGCCATTGCTGGTCGTCGGTCATTGAGCGACTTCTCAGCCCACGTTGTGGTGTTGGCAGAGGCATTGAGTATGCCGCTTCGCAAGTTGGACCGCAAGAAGGAGCGCCAGGTTATCTTCAGCTATCGGCAGGCTGCTCTTGTGGAACTGGAAGAAAAGGCAGCAGCTGCCGACAGCAGTCAGTATGCTGTGCTTGCAAGCTTGATCCTGCAGCTTTTCTTCCAGCAGCGAACGGGGCTGCCTGGCAGCTTCCCTCGCGACTCGGTGGCGTACGGAGGGATGGTGCTGACGGCGTTCCACGACACCGTGCCTCAGAAGGCCATGGTTTCCTTTCAGGAGTTCGTACGTTTGTCGGATGCTATTAGCAGTGGCGGGGAAGTCTTGGAAGAACAGCAGAGTACGTGGACTGAGAGTCTGGAGGCCACGCGCGCGTTGGTGCTGCTGAAGGACTTGAGCTCTTTAGAGTGATTGCAATGAATTTGCTGCAGTTTGGTTGAGCAGGATGGTCTTCATGCCTCTATGTCAACAGAATAGACCGTCGAAATGCGCAGCGAGAATGCCACTGGTGCTTCTTGGATTCGTACGTGCTGGTGGCAACGGTGCCAAAAAAGGCAAAAAATACATCAAGTTCGACATACCCTCAGCTATTCCTTCAGCAAGATTTCCACCGATCACGCATCATATCGGCTCGAGACGTACTCCGATCATTTCATTCTTGCAACGCGGTGCACATGCATTGTCTCGAAGCGTGATCTCGCCTTCACGCTAATGACAAGGCAAACGACCGATGGTGCAGTGCCACCTGCGTATTGCTACTGCAACACTTAAAAAAAGCTTTCGCTCAATGGATTCATTTGATTCGTGCCGGAGTTAATGCTGGCGTCTCTGAGCATGGGAACACGTACATGTACGCTGCAATGATCTGGTTTGCGAGAGCTTCGCCCAATGTGGATTGCCACTCGGTGCTTGTCGCGGATAACGTCTTTAGATGATCTCTGTTCTCGGTGGTCATCTCCAGGTGACGACACCCAAAACTCACTTTATGTACATGGAACTTACTTACCTACCGACCCATGTTGCCAATCACGTTGAGACCACATGCTGTTTTACCTGCTTCCTGCTCCGTTGAAGCTCAGCCACCACTTCACTTACCTGCGCCGTCAATGGTCGAGGTTTTCGCTGGCATTTTTCGCCATTTTCGGTTCAACCGGTCATTTCTGCTCAAATCCGGCGAGAAATTATCTCCTTCATTTTCCAAGTTTTTCGTTGTTGGGGTCCGTTCGTTCCCCGCCGCCATGATGCCTCTCTATTGTACCGTGGTTGATCCAGCCGCAGCCCATGGTTCCGCAGCAGTTGGGGGCGTCTTCTTTGTGGACATGGACGCGAGTCTGTCGGTGGGTCACTTGCTGAAGGCGATCAAGGAGAACTCGGCTGGAGGTGATCGTGCGCGAGTGCAACGGGCACATTGGTTCGTTGCGCGTTTCGATTAATACAATTTACGAGCACTTTCGACCCGGGAAGGGTAGCAATCCAACCGAGCAGGAGTTGCTGGCGTACTTCGAAGTAGTATTACTTATCGGAGACGTTTTTGAGTCACATGTCAAGGTGTTTCGGCAGCACGCGCGCATTATCAGCTATCGGTAGCCCAGACTAGCAAGCGTTTCTTACCAAGAGTTGATTTGCGATCAGCCATTGATTCAAGAATTGACTCGAATGCCAGTGCCTTACAAGGTTGAAGAAGGCCGGTATTCAGGGGACTCGACCACGACGGTCGTCGGCATCTTCCAAGAACTTCGAGACCATTCACAGCGGCAAGACGCCACGCTGATAAGCGTCAAGCGCAGTCTGGTGCAGCTTCAGCTCAACGGCTCGGATGTCGCGGTTGCTGTTGAACGTGTAGTTGCAGTCGAGGGCCGCAGCTCCCAGCAGCGTAGCTTTCACGGCTGCACATACCAGACGAACGAACAGCGCTCTGTGGCATCTTTTGGTGAAAAAAATGAGTTTATGCTCAATTTTGATCGTTCTGGAATTCGCCGAGTGCTCGTTTTCTTTCTGCATCCAATCAGCGCAGCGCCTTCATTTCCGCTAAGAACGCCAGAATTTCGCCCTCATTTCAGAATCTGCCGTTGAAGAAAGATGGTTGAACTCTCGCTGGAGTGTGCGATCATAGGTCAGCCAGGCACGTTTGACGTGACAATCGACGATGGCGAGAAGGTTTCTCAGCTGAAGGACGCGATCAAGGAGAAGAACTCCAACAACTTGAAGGACGTCGATGCGACGAACCTGCAGCTCTTCCTGGCGAAGACTGAGGGCGGCGCGTGGCTTCAAAACGAAGACCCTTGTGTGCCCAAGTTGGAGGAAGGGAAGATCCATCCCTACGTGCAGACGTTGATTGCCGGAGAGAAGATGAAGGCTAATTGGACAATTAAGGACGTGCTTGACGAAAACCACCTGCCCACTCCGCAGTCGAAACAAGTTCACGTGCTGGTGGTGGTTCCGACAACCCAACCCCAACTTTCCCGCCATTTCGACCGAATGCCGAAGGTCTTAATTTGGAGACACCCCATCTTTCACGCGATGAATTGGTACAGAAGTTATATAACGGCGTAATGGTCACCAACGTCGTGTTACTGTCGTCACCTGCTGGATCGGGAAAGACGTCGCTGCTGACGCTGTTTGCTCGTCGATATCCGGTATTTCGCTACGTGCCTATCGCGTTTCACGACCCCGCGGCAAACGCCACTGGTGTGCTTGACAGTCATGGCGTCGATGTTGTTCGTAAAGAATGTCGTTTACGCAATGACGATGACAAGATATGGGTATTCATGCTGGATGACTGCCAACAACAGTATCGAAATGTTGCGTTTTGGACTCAACTCGTCAAGGGTGCGGCTGCCTGGTTACCTGCGCATGTCCGGTTCATCATATCTGCAACTAATATGCTGGAGACAGACGTTCCTACCAGCCCCGTTCAGTTCGAGAGCATTTCCTGGAAGTTGACAAGAGACGACTTTTTGACCAGCGATGTCGAGGCGTATGAATGCTTGGCGATGGAGAACGGGCTGCCGGCATTGTTACAATTTCCCACGTTGTTGGAGGTGATCGTACGCGAGTGCAATGGACACGTTGGTTCGTTACGCGTTTCGATTAATGCCATATATGAGCACTTTCAACCGGGGAAAGGTCACAATTTAACTGAGCAGGAAGTGCTGGCGTATTACTTGGGGGCGTTTGTGAACCAAATGGCACGATGCTTCGGCAGCAAGCATGCCATACCAGTAGTCCAGATCAGCAGGCGTTTCTTGCCAAGTGTTTGGTTTGCGACCCTGGTCGTCAGCCATTGGTTAAAGACTTGACTCGTGATGAATACCAGTGTCTTACAATGTTAGCGAAGACTGGTATCGTAACTGAAGTTGGCCCCTACGTGAAGTTTACGTGTCCGGTGGCGGAGAGGTACATTTACCAGTGGCTGTTTCCTGGGCGTGGATATCAGAACCCTACATCGTTGCATGAACTGATCAGGAAGGCCATCGGATGCATGTCTGCTTCTGCGCTGGAACTTTCTGTGGCTCATGAGGACGATTTTCCTACAGAAACTGTGTTCCAGCACCAGTTGATGGCGACTCTTGCGCAGCACACGACAAGTGAGTGCTACGTGTGCCCTGAACTGTCAAGAGTGTTCCCCGCCTCGCCGCGTCAACCTACCGGTAGCACGCGCGTCGATGGGAGATTGACTTTTATTTGAATGGAAGTCTTCGGTGGGGAATCGAGTTGGTCGTGAATGGTGACAAGTTCGGCGAGGATCTGTCTCGATTCGCAGCAGAGGGGAAGTACGCTGCGCTGGCAGCAGAAGACTACGCTATCACGATTTCCGAGGCAACAAGGGCGGGAGAACGACGAATGCAACCCGGAGCCCAAAGAGGATCACGGTTTTCTTCAAACTTGGAGACTTCTCGAAATGTCGCTGCATTTTTGGGTTAGTTGAGGACCAAGAGCCGATCTTTTTGAAGCACTAGGCTCCACAACTACATGTACTGTAGTTATCAGTTTCCTTTCATGCTTTAGTTTATCTACTACGTAGTACAGGCTGCGTATCGCTACTTGGGGCAACAAGTGCACGTCGCAAGTGCTTTTCGAGAGAACGAAGAGGTCGGCGGTGATGCTGCAGTTTTTGTTGAAAAGGCATTCCGGGGATTTCGATCTTGTTGCGGGAATATGAATGCCTACGAATGAAACTGGTATGTTCCAGGTCGATGGATGCTTGCATTTGTCACTCAGCATGTGGCGACGCTCGCCGAAGAACCGATACGTTTTGAATCACTTCGAAACGAATTGCTTGTAATTTTCCACGCTAATTGGACGCCTGCCGATGGGTTAAAGTTACCTGGACTAAGTGGATTCTGACCGGATGGCTTGAGCAAGGACGGCAACCAGAACGTTCAGTCAACCCGGCGACATGCTATCCGTTAGTCCGGGGTTCCGTGACAGTCCGGAGTTCCGTGACACTTAGGGTAGGGTACACAAAACGAGTTATAGCGACCACAAAACGCAGCCAATCAAGCAGGAGAATCCCTCGCTGGGTAGCCAATACGAAGACGAGTCCATAGCTGGTCTCCACGCTGAGCAAATATCAAAACTCGCCGAGCTGCGGCTCCGAACAGTGAGCGTCAAGCTCAATCCGTGTCGCCACCAGCATGGCACCCGACGACGCCTTCGACGACAAATCGCTTCGTGGTGCCTCTACTGTGGTGGAATCGAAGCAGCTATAGTAAAGGAAGGCGAGCGAGCAGTTTGATGTAGGGCGGATGAAAATTCGTCGCTGAGCGACCGCTAAAGTGACGAAAAACGCGAGATGCGCCCGGACCCTGTCTTGATGAGCGGAGAGGAAAATGGCAGTATTGGGACCACGGACCAACGCGCCGACCGCGCCCAACGCTTCACCATCGACGAGCTGACGTTGTGCAATCGGCAGAGTGGCGAGGGAGCCCCTACCAGTTAAAAGCGACAATATTTGATCGTGAGCCTGGTGTTACGGATGCATGAGCAGAATCTAACGTAGTTTTGGTCCACACGAAGCCCAGAGCCTGGAGGCATGCAACACCAAAGCTGCATGCGATAGCGTGATAGAGCCCTACACCGACTACGAGAAGCTGGCCGAGGCGTTGTAACCATCCCATCGGGCCTCTAAAGCAACAGCCGAGCGAGCGGAATTGAGTAGAATCGCAGAATATCACCGCGACTGCGAAAATTGAAGCTCAAGGGGGCTCAGCGTCAGCGATAAGTGAAAAGAGAAGCTAGGTGATGTCGGTAAGCGAAAGAGGGAGAGCAACTTGCGCGCAGCACGGCGACGAAGGAGCTCATGCTGCGCTTGTGAGAGACTTGGTTAAACTATGATTTTGCAATGTACATACTTTAATCAAGATGTTTCTGATTTGATTACCACTGTCACGGAACTCTGGACGCGCAAGTGCGCGTTCTTGAGTGTGTTTTTGACGACCATACCGGGCTCTCCAAGGTTTCTCCGCACAATGGACTAACTACGTTTCTCTTCTTCTTCCCCGTTGTGTTCAGTTTGGCTAGACGATGCCTCGTTCATCATTTTTTTCAGCACCAAAAACTGTCACGGAACCCCGGACTAGGGGATATTTGCACCGCACAAGAAAGCTCGGCAATACCGAAAAACTGAGAAGAAAGGAGAATTCTCAAGTTCTCGGACTTCCAGTTATTCCACAATGGAGGAAAAACTGCGAGCTCCGAGCCGCCAAGCAAGATGCAGAAGACGGCAGCCTTCCCAAGCATGGCGAAAGCTGAAGAGACGTCACCAGCACAAGACGCAGGTGCAATGGACTTGTGTACAGAGAAAGCTGCCGTCCCTTCCGTTCGTTAACGAGTACGAAAATGGCCCGTCGTACACGTGCGCGCGTGTTACGAGAAATACTACGCAATCGTCAAAAAGATGCTGGACGACGAGGTGAAATGCGTGACGGTCACTGGGACGCCAGGTGAGTTGCATTTCGGCTACTGTCCGAAAGAAGTGGGGGGGAGTCTGATGGAAGGTGATGATGTAACGCAGATATCGGCAAGTCCGTGTTCTATGCCTACTTTTTTCAGCGCTTCTGGGACGAAGTGAAGAACACGTAGATTATCGCGATATGCTACGTGATGGACGAGATCGACGAAGCTGTTGTCTTCGACCATAGCGGCACATCTGAAAAACTGGTCGATTCGAGCGAGATCGAAAGCGCAATAAACGCTGCAGCGGAGATTGCTCACAAAAACAAGAAGAAGGTGCTGTTCTTGTGCGATGGACCGCCGAATCGAGTTCGAAGGAATGGCCAAATGGTGGTGTTTACCAGCCCCAACGAGAAATGGCTGAAGGCGATGCGAAAGAATAACGCCACTCTGTCTATGCCTCTCTGGACGTGCGAGGAGCTCCAAGAAGCCGCTTTCGCACTTGGTCTTACGGAATGGAGCGAAGACGAGTCCATCACGAAGGATACGATCGAGACGGGGTTCAATATTTTTGGTGGCGTTGCCCGCGAGTGCTTTCTACGATCGATATTTCTCGTCAAGATGAAGCAAGACGAGCTGGTCAATGAGCTTGGAAATTTGACTGCAGCAGAGCTAAACAATCTCGTCAGAGGTTCGGCAAACCCCAGCCTGTGCCAGCGTGTGCTCCATTACGTTCCTGATGCAGTATCCAATGGTTTTATGGTGACGACGAAACTCGCGTCTCCGTTCATCGCTCAGAAACTTGCAGAGCGTATGCTGCAGTTTCGTCAAGATGAAAGGAAGTGGCTGCGCTCGTCTTTGAGAGGCACCCCGCAAGGTGCATCGCTGTCTGGTTGGATCTTCCAGGTCGCTGTGCATGAAGTGCTTGGGCGCGGCTGTACACTCGTGCTGCGGCTGCTTCCAGATAAAAAGTGATACAACTTCCGCCAGCGAGCAGGACACGAAAATCGTGATCGAAAAGTCCTCAACTATTGACGAGTTTGAGCTCACGAGCTTTTCTTCCGCAGCTGCTGCTCGTGGACCGTACCACAAACCGTTGTTGCAACAGTTCGAGTCAATTGACGCGTTCTATCTCCCGAGAATGGTGTCTGACAACACGGAGGTGACAGCAGAGGCCCTTGTCAACTGGAATGCCGCGCACCGCTTGCTCCTGTTTCAGATTACATCGGAAACGCATCCCGTCAACGCGTTCGGGATGATAGCGGTGCTGGAGAAACTCGGGCTGCTCGAAGCGGTGAAGAAGGATCCGGCACGAGTGGCACTGGTGTTTGTCGTTCCACAAGGTAAGATGGCGAACTACAAACGACAGGAGATCATCCCGGAAGTGGCGGACGGCACGGTCCAGTCTGTCAGAGGCATTGGGGAGCAAACGGAGAAAAAGCTGAAAGAACTCGAAATTTCTACGATTGCCGAGCTGAAGGAGGCGATAGATAAAAACCTTCTTCCGGCCAAGATGATACCGCCAAAAGTCATCGAGAACCTCAAGAACATGCGTGATAACTCGTACAGCGACGCGATGAAGAAGGTCCCTCAGTTCGTATGCTCGCTGAGCATTGATGCTTAATTGCAGCGGACTGGTGCAAGGCGACGAAGATGCATGTTGTCAGCTTTTCAAGTTCAGTCAGCAGATTCTCCAGGGCGTTTAACCTGGGAAGCGTGCGATGCAGCTCGAGGGTGATCTCGAAGAGTCCCTGTGGCGGAGTTCAATAAATGAGGCGCTTTCAGAAGGATATAGTGAGGCACGCGATTCATGGAGGCACTGTTTTGGTAACAGTGCGGCAAGAAACTTCAAGCGCAAAACGGCGATGCCGACGTCGCGGAAATAGCCTGCCTCGGAAAGCGGAATCCGGACGCTTCAACTTGGCTTTAGAGCTAGTAGCATTCGGGTCGACATTCGACTGGCCTCGAGCCCCGACGCAGTTCTGTTTGTACCGTCGGCCGCAGCTCCCTAAGCTCGTACCGGCGGGTAGCGGGTTCACCCCCATAAGAAAACTCGGTGAGCTGAATGTAGGTCTTGCTTTGCTCTCCAGCCAGTACATGTATCATTCGTCGTACCGTTAAAATCACGGCAGCGCAAATGCCACTGGTGCTTCTTGGATTCGTACATGCTGATGGAAAGTTGCCAAACAACGTCCCAACGTGCGGAAGTGTTGATGTTGGTTGGTGCCAACTTGCACACGCGGAGCATGCAGCAAGCAAGAGTTCCACTCCTCGAGACGGCCGAATTGGACTCCGATGCTTTCGTGGTCGCGTCACCTCACAGGCTTTATCTCCATTAGCCTTTACCTAAGTATGTGATGTACGCACGAACGGTAATGCCGCCAACTGGAACGCTTCACGTACTGCTGCTGTAGTTGCTCTACGCTCCAGCTCAAATCGTAGCGCAAAATGGTCATCATTCTTGGGGTCGGCTGTTCAGAGCAAATTCAGTCTCGATTCATAAGTTGTATTGTCAATTCCGGCGATATTTGCCGACTTCGGGTGGATCAACAGCAGCCGGTATAACGCTCCAATACAAATCCAAGTCATTAGTGAAATCACCCAAGCATCGCCAAAGCGGAAAACAGCTGGTCCATGTCGTACTTAAAGGAGGCAATATACAGATTGTATACGCCTTGGCGATTCGGGGCGGTTTCCCCTCTGTCGATTGAACCAACCGCGCTCGGAAACTTCGACTAGAACTCACAATACATGAAATTTTCTTGGAATCGCCCAAGTGTACCCCCTTTTTTAAAAGGTTAACCTTAGCTCTCAAATTGTAACCTCAAGTAGATCATAAAATGCTGTTTACCGCTTTGGGCGATTCCAGTAATGACTTGGATTTGTATTGGAGCGATTCCGTGACAGCCTGCAAAAATTTGGGCGGGATTCACAATACATGTACCCAAAGTGCGCGAGGGATCTTCGTTCATTTTGCAAGTGGGGGGACCTTCGTCAAGTAATAGCTCTGTGCGGCAGGTGACCAACATCGAGGCTGCGCTGCGAGAACTTCGGGTGGTACACTTGGACAGCCAAACAGCGGCCGTCAAGGCGGGGGGAGAACCAGCGTTCGTTGATCTGGCGCGTGAGAGCACTGTCAACAGAAGAGCTGTGGTGCTCAAGTACTTCGGATGAGTTCGGGACTCTGTTCAAATCGCGAGGACATCATCGACGATGGCGAAGGTGTTGCGGCGTTAGTTGATCTGCTACGAGAGGGTGACGAAGACGAGAAAGAGGTCGGGACTGCAAAATTGTGGGAACTGTCAAAGAACATCGACAATCGAGCCGCGATTACTATGGCAGGAGGAATTCCACCACTCGTTGAGTTGGTGATGGCTGGCAATTCCAAGCAGAGAGAAGCAGCGGCTGGAGCATTGTGGGGGCTGGCTTCCATTACCGAAAATCAAGCCACCATTGCGGCTTTGGGGGGTTCACGAGCTCTGGTGCAGCTACTACGGAATGGAGACACGAGTGAAAAGGCAGCAGCTGCCGGTGCGTTGCGAGCTCTTGCTGCAAATGCCGACAATCGGGCTGCGATCTCTACACTGGGTGGGGTTCGTGACCTTCTAACACTGTTGCGTGATTGCAACGCTGCTCTGAAGGAGACAGTGGCTGGTGCACTGTGTGACTTATCTTTGGATTCTACAATTCAACAGGACATTACAGCATTGAGTGGAGTAGAAACCTTGGTGGCATCGATTCGGGACGGCACTGCTACGGAGAAGGAGAATGCGACAGGAGCACTGTGGAATCTGACGTACAAAAATCCCTCAAACCAGTTGAAGGTACTGTGTTGCGGTGGAATCCAGCCGTTGACGGACCTCGTGAGTCATGGAACTGCAAGCCAGAAAGTACTTGCCGCTGGCGTACTGGGCTTCCTTTTTGAGCATCTCAACTCGGACATTGCTGCCACGATTGGCCGGGGATCGAAAGCTCTGTTAGCTTTCATTCAAAATCAAGAGAGCGCCAGGAAGGTAGATGAGAGTCTAGTGGCGCTCCTCGGACTATGCAGCGCTGACATTTCGGCAGTACGAGCAGGTGTGGCGGAACTGGATGCCAAGGGTATTCTCTCGACATTGTTTCGTGGTGGTAATGAAGTCACGAGAAACATGTCGGCAAGACTTCTCGCATCCATAAACGGTTTTGCCGCTGGACAACCTCAGTTGTGCTCAGCAATGGGAGAAGCTGAGCCTCTGTGCCAACACGTCGCGGACAGGCTGCAAACCCTTGTCGACCGCGGTCTTCTAGCAGAATCGGATACTATACGAAATCAGTTGAGCGCTATTCTGTCGATGCACGGAAACAAGTCCACCGTTGCGCGGCTGGTAAGTGCGCACGCTCTGGCAGAGGCGATTGCCGATTTGCATCGTAAACTGGATGCACTCGAGACTGAAAGCTGCAAAGACGTATGGAAACCGCGGTGGGAGGCAGATCTAGCAGCGATGAAGCGCCAGCTTTTTGAGTGTGAGGTTTCAAGAATGGGAAGCGATCTTCATGACACCCACACACAACTGGAAGCACTTGGGCTGCTGTCCCACGAAGTCAAGCAGAACAAAGCCTCGTACTCAAAGGAGGAACGCGCATTTATGCAGAGGGCTGCCAACTATATTATGGGGTTTTCGCAGTTGAAGAGTCCAGCATATGAACCGTGGTTCATTCCTCGGCACGAAATCCAACTACAGGATGAGCCTTTTGCTCGTGGGGGATTCGGTATCGTCTTCAAAGGTAAATACAAGAGCAGTGATGTCATCGTCAAGAACGTCAAGGCAGATCTGAACGATTTCCTCCGAGAAGTTACCGTGTGGCGCGAAGCTGGGTCTTTTCCAAACGTTGTTCCATTCTTTGGAGCCTGCCACATTGGCTCGCCGTTCATGATGGTGTGCAAGTATATCAGCGGCGGTTCCCTTCCCTACTACTTGTATGAGCAGAAAAAGATGGGCCGATCCAGTGTATGGCGCGCGCTACTTGGTGCGACTCATGCACTTCAGTTTCTGCAGAGTAAAGGGATTGTTCATGGTGATCTGAAGGCGGATAACATTCTGGTGGACGGCGACATGGCCATGCTCACTGACTTTGGAATGAGTTTCTTCGTTTCGGAGGGGCAGCCACGTTTCGAGAACATGGGGGCGATTTATTGGCGTGCTCCTGAGATGGCCTTGTACGGAAAGGCATCGTTCGAGTCCGATGTATATTCTCTAGGCACATGCATCGTGGAGGCGGTGACAGGGGACATCCCATGGCAAGGACTTGACGAGCCTGCAGTTCGATGCCATTTACGTCAGGGCAAGCTCTTCCAGAAACCAAGAACCATGCAGAAGGAGGTGTGGGATTTGGTGGTTGACATGTGCAAGTTTGAGCCATCGGAGCGTTTGTCTTTGGATCAAGTCGAGGAGCGCGTGGGCGAGTTTGCAGATGATGAGCTTGAGGCGGAAGGCGAAAGGGAAGGCCTTGCAAACGAAAAAGTAGTGATCAGAGTTTTCGACATCGCGGATCTCTGCAGTACTATGGATGAAGCTGAGCCTCTCTGTCGTCACGTGTTTGAACGACTGCAAAGTCTCATTGAGCGCAAAGTGGAACCAACATCAACTGGTCTCATGCTTAGCGATTTCAGGAGTCTTATGAAGCAGAATGCCGGGAAAGTGGCGGTACTGCGCTTGATTAGTGCGCACGCGGTTGCGAGGGCACTCGAAGCTCTACATCGGGAAATTGACGAGTTTGAGCCACCAAGTGACAGGGGCCAGTGGGAGGTACGCTGGCAGAACGAGCGGGCTGCAATGAAGAAAGACCTTTTCAGTCGTATGGTCGCACAACTGATGGGGGATGTCGATAGAGCGAATGCAGAGGAGGTGCTTATGCTACTTAATCACGAACAAACCGAGGACAACGAATCGTATTCAGAGCAGGAGCGTCAAGTTTTGCAGTCACTCGCCAATGCCATCGCGCAGAGTTTACAGATAGCAGTTCCACGAGAGGAGAAGTGGTTCATTCCTCGCACCGACGTCCAGTTTGATGACGAGCCCTTCAATGGCGGGGCTTTTGGTAAAGTTTACCACGGGAAGTATATGAGCGCAGACGTCGTTATCAAGTGCGTCGACATCAAGTCGAAAAGCGATCGAATGGACTTTATACGAGAGGTGAATGTTTGGTTCGAAGCAAGCAGACACCCCAATATTGTGCCATTCTTCGGCGCATCCCATGTTGGTGATCCATGCTTTATGGTGAGCAAGTATATCGCTGGCGGAACCCTGCCTGACTATCTGTACAACCAACAGCCAGTTCTTCGATCACGTGTCTGGACGGCGCTGCTTGGGGTAACACATGGGCTTCAACTTCTGCATAGTAGAGGCATCGTCCACGCAAGTCTCCAGGGCCACAACATTCTGATGGAGGGGGATACTGCCATGATCACGGACTTCGGCATGAGCTTCTTTGCGGCTGAAACTCAACCCGAGTTTGGCTACTTGGGAGCGATTCGTTGGCGCGCACCGGAGTTCATCGCGACCAAGAAGGCATCTTTTGAGGCCGATGTGTATTCGCTTGGCATTTGCATCGTCGAGGCTGTGACGGGTAAACTTCCATGGGGAATAATTCCTGATCTCTCTGTCAAGTGGCACCTGGACAACAACAAGTTCCTGACACAGCCCAAGTCCATGTCCGAAGACGAATGGACATTGGTGCGTGCGATGTGCGACTTCGATCCGTCGAAGAGGATGGCCCTTGCACAAGTGGAGAAGCAAATTCGTGACTTTGTCGAGGTGGAAGCTGAGAATGAAGCGGAGTGCATGGAAAATGCTCGAGCTATGTTCACTAGGTGCTGACTACTACAGGAAATCATATCTGTATCCTGCAACATGCAGCCCAGTGGTGTTCCGTCGCGCTTTGCAGAGCTCACGACGTGACCAGCTCTAATCAGAACGATCCTTGTGAACACTGCAGCAACTCGTCGATCTCATAGTACAGCTTCTTCTTTTCCTGACTTGATCCTTGCCGTGTTGTTTCTGTCTTCAGCCTTGCATGGCCCTCCAGTACGTTCATCCTCGGTTTGTTCGGCACGGATCTCATCGCCAGGGACTCCTTCGCGCTGGTCGACAGTTCTCTCGCCTGCGTGTTCTCCGCGGCGTCCAGCATCTATGCCTGAATATTGCCAAACTGCCTTGTGCGTCTTCTTCTGCATCAGCTCCACCATCTTAATCTCGTCAACCGCGCGCCACTTCTTGGTACGCAGCTCTGCCTGTCCATTCATACAACACAACCGACAATTATTTACATCATTACATAGCAACTGGAGCCTCTCAGTGTCGCTCCCTTCATACTAGGGAAGTCCCGTAATCAAGATCCACAGTGACGAGCAGATGATTTCTTTCATGAATGCAGCGATTATCAATTGCTGTTTACTTGGCCACAAGGAGGCAAAGTGAGACGCATTGCTTCTCCGCTGGAACTTCCAGATCCGCAAGAGTTTCAATACCACTGACGTTTCGAATCTGGAGACACCTCGCTCGCCTCTCGCCGAGCGGTACGCTACTGAGCGGGTTTGTTTCTGACTTGAGGTCGCAGTCGGAGAGAGAAATGCCACGCTCCAGAGCGATTTCCTTCGGTGACATGGGTAGAGAGGTATCCGTTAGTCGTCCTTCTCTCCGTGACAAAAGCTTCGTAGACGTCGGATCTTGAACCAGTTCGTACGAGAGTACAAGTCCCTTGTGGTTACTGGTGACTTCGAAGCTAAGGGGAGCCGGTAAGCCCCGTACACTGCACGCAAGAACCACGGTGAACCATCCTACTTGTCGTGGAGTGTAGTTCACAGTAACCATGAGCCTCTCTTTGGAGTGGATTGTGCCTTGTTTCGGCGAGAACGTGACTGTATACGCCCTCGAAGAGCCTTCAGGCTCCGCGAACTTAAACCTGCTTCGAGGTTGGAAACGTTCCAGGTCGATGGTTCGGTGGATCTCAACGCCCAAGTACGTTGTCCCCAGGTGCAGCCGCGTGGTGGACAGGAACACGTTGGGCATTGGATTTCAGCACGGGCAGACACAGCTGCGTGCGCTCCGGCAGTGCTGGCCCCGAAGAACTTGCGCTCGGGAACGACCTGACAGCTGAAAAGACCGCGGAATCGTTGCGGAAGCGACCCCGCCATGCAGGTAGCCTTGACAAGGAACGATTCACCTGGTGCGAGCTCTCCACTTTCGCTACAGTTGCGCGAGGAAGAATTTCCAGCGAAGTGAAGAGACTCCGCTCCGTATCGTTGCCTGAACTAGACGAAATCGCTGAATACCGAGAAGCTACAGATTCCTTGGAGCTCGATCGTCGAAGCTTGGCGCCAATTGAGGATTGTGCTGCGTGTTGATGCTGAGTAGCTGCCACTTCCCCAGCTGCTGGAGACCCATCCTAGTGTAAAAATCACCAATGCGTGGACACACAACGCGATGGGTTCCGGATCGTGATGAACGATTCTGCGCTGGCACCAAGCAGCACGAGACCGAAATCGACCTCCAGCGAGATGATCTCGATCTCTGCACCAGCTATGCGGCCCTCAAGAAGCAGCCACCGCTCAAAGTGAGGAGCTTGAGGGTCGTTTGCATCGTTCGGCGCAACGATTCGGCACGGCACACTAAGCGAGAATGGACCCATGCACAACGGAGTGAGCGTCAGCTTCACGCGCTGTTGACCCAGCGGCTCCAGCTCTCCTAACTTCGGAACGAGACAACTCGAAACTCGGGGGTTTACCCTTTATTGCGGAAGGAAGTGTCGACGATGCAGGACCGCCATCCTCAGCCAAATGCCGTTGTTGAAGCCGCCCAAGGTCCCATCGGAACGCGAGTCGTGCGTCGCTTTGGTTCTTCAGTAGCACCACCGTCGAGTACGTTCGTTGTGGCAGTAGTAACTGTGCAGCTTCACCGCCATAATTTCCTGGTCGTTGCAAGCCGTCGTCTTCAAGAGGAATTCATGAACCACAAAGCGCCCGGAGAATCGCGAAGCTGGTTGATGTAACTGGCGACGACATCACAGCAGACACCGTGAAGTTCACCCGACCTTGCCCTCTTCAGCAGAGGCTTCTCGCGGCTCGACTGTCACTATTTCTCAACCGTCTATGGAAGGCCCACTGATGCAGTGCTCCCTCGTTAGCCCCGATATATATCTGCCGAAAATAAGCTACAGGCGCGATGTTGACGATATCTCGCTGCTGGTGAAGTTGGTGACAAGTGGCAACGACGCACAGAAAGGGGAAGCAGCCGGAGCGTTGTGGGAGGTATCGTTTTCTGATGCTAAGCTGGAGAAGATCGACTTGGCAATGGAGATGTTACTGGCCAGTGGCAGCGACGCACAGATAGAGAATGCCGCCGGAGCGTTGTTGAATCTATCTGTCAACGTGGCGAATCAGAATACCATTGCGCTGCTAGTTGAGTTGCTGAGAAGTGCCAATAACAGACAGCAACAATATGCCGCCAGAGCGTTGTGGAATCTAGCTTTTGAAAACACTGAATTCCGGGATTTCATCGTTGCCCAGAGTGGAGCTGTTGATCAGCTTGTCAATCTCGCTTCGAAAGGAACTAAACGGGAGCGGGAACTTGCCGCACGGGTGTTAGAATTTCTGGCGTCACATCTGCCCAGTGGTGTCAAGATGAAAATCGCTACTCAGGGTGGAATCGAAGCGCTGATGTTGTGGATCGCCAGACCTGAAAATGCGAAGTGGATTCATGAAGGGCTCACCGCTCTTCAAGGCTTGTGTACTGATGGTAATGATACCATCCGAGCAATTGTGAAGAAGCTCGATGAGCGCGTGACGCTGAGCTCGATACGCGAAAGTCGCAACGAAAGGAACAAAATGCTAGCTGATCAGATTCTTGAGTGGCTAGAGGGCACCTACGAGGCTCTCAGAGATGCGCCAGCACATGGATGAAGCCAGAATCTTTGTACCTCAGGTAATGGAGCGAATTAAAACGCTTCAGGATCGCGCTGTTGACTCAGTCAGTGCGGTGCGAACTGTAGTCATAAGTCGATGATGGTCTCTTTTAAGCGCGTTCGCTGTCTGGTATGCTGGCCGATTTGCACCGGGAAGTTGACTTACTTGAGCCTCAAGACGCAAAGGAAACGTGGTTATCACGGTGGGAATTAGATAGGAGCGCAATCATGAACAAGCTGTTTGAATCCGACATCCCAACGCTGATAAATAATTTTCTTGGACGTCACTGCTCAAGAAGAGCCCTCACGCTACTTGTTCATGAGATAAGGGCAACAAGAGTGCCTACATGAAACAACAGCGCGCGTTCCTGAACGAACTTCTGAAACATCTTGCACGTTTCTCGTCGCTAGGTATCACAGTAGCGGAAAAGTGGTTCATTCCACGCACCGACGTCCAGATGGAAGATACGCCCTTCAACGGTGGAGCTTTTGGTGAAGTCTACCATGGGAAGTATATGAACGACCGAAGGGACCAAAGTCAAATGATGAATGGGGCATTGGAGTGTGCCGTGTGCGAATTAGAGCGAATTCATCGGAGAGCCCTTGAATAAGTGAACAAGTGGGAAAAGCGCATTGTAATGATCTAGCTGAAATGGAGGAGGAGGCCGCTTGCATGATGGCCGCTCAAGCAGCTACAGTTGAGAGCAATCTGTCATGTTACATTATTGGGATAGTTTGCCGGTGCCACCGGCCGGTGGCAGCATGCCGATCCGATGTGATTACCTAGGTGCGCACGAAACGAAGGATAGCCATGGCAATCTGTCCCGACATTTTCATGAAATCCTGACAGAATGAGATTGAATCGCACAACTGAACTTGCACATGTTGACATCTCAAAGCGTTCATGGTTTGCTCCTAAACGTTGCTGAGCCTATCTCGTCTTCGTCTTCTTCCGCATAAGCTTGGAAGAGTCCGCCATTTTCTATGCGCGCGGCACTCTGGTGCTTGGCCACTTCAAACTGCTCAACTGAACCTCTTCGGCAAAGTGTATTCGCCGAGTATAGCAAGCATGATAAAGTGCGTGGCGCTGTTGTTGAAACGCCAGCTACTCATCCTCTTCGTCCTCGACGGGCTACAACGCTTAGAGCTCCTACCTGCTTCTTCACTTCCTGCTACGCACCACCAACTCGTAGAGCTGCTTTCCATCACTACAGCAGCAGCAGTCGTCTGATGGCTTGCAAAAGTGTAGCCATCCAACAAGTTGAAGTTTCCCTTCGTATTCCATTTCACAGGTTTACCATGACAGATACGAGGCTTGCCAACCAGATCGACCATTTCCGAACGCGCATCAAGCCAAAAGCTCCCGGCATGGACGTCTCGCTGTGGGAGCACCAGCGCGAGATCGCGGCCGTGGCGCGCCGCCGCAGCGTGCTGGTGAGCAGCCCGCAGCCTGTGGGTAAAACATTCGTGAGCTGCGCGCTGCTATGCGAGGCCGCGGCCGCCCGCCCGGAGCTGCTCGCGCTGGCGGTGGGCGCGTCGCCCTCGACTCGCTCGGCGCTGCAGGCTCAGCTGGCCCGGCTGTGTGGTCTGCGCGTGCTCACCAGTGATGAAGACGCGTCACCAGCCTCCGCCAGAGCCAGCAGGTGGCTGGAAGACCCCGAGTTCGCGCGCAGTCAGCTGCAAGCCGCTCGCGGCCACGTCGCTGTGCTGTCGCCCTTGGTGCTGCAAGAGACGCTGCGCAGCGGCACCTTGGCGCTGTCGGATGTGGAGCTGCTGGTAGTGGAGGACTGGGACGTGGTGCATGCGGAGCTGCCGTCGTTCTTCAAGCTGCTGACGGGGCTGCTGGACGAGCTGCAGCCGACGCTGCGGATCTTGGCGACGTCGAGGCTGCCGGCGTCCAGGATGGACTGGGATCCGGTGACCAACCCGCTGCTGAAGCATATTAACGTGATTAATATGCTTCCGGTGCTGTCGACCATGTCGATGGAGCCGAGTTTCCCGCCTCTGCACTGCGAGGTGTACACAAATGAAGTAAAACGTGCAGACGAAGAGAAGGTGAGCGTGAGAGATTTTCTCCTGGGGGCCAACACCAAGAAAGTGGATCTAGTAAACGTATTTCGACTGCAACTGGAGCTTGGCAACTCAGCAGCCGTGTATGATGACAAGAAGAAGCAGAGCAAGGTCAACAAGTTTATCCAGGATGCGGAAGTGGTGGAGCAACATCTCGGCCAATGGTGTTTGTGGAAATTTGTGGAGCTAGAGCTGCAAGCCAACTTGCAGGCGTGCATTGTTGCTGATCCAGATAACGTGAACAATAGGAAAAAGCGGAAGCAACAGGGTGACGATGAAGCGGAGGTTGACGACCCGATGGATGGGGGCGGAATTGACAGTGATTCGAACGACGAACCGGAAGATGGAGAAGTGAACGAGGCCGGAGGGATCAACGCTATGGAGGATGTCGGCAATGCAACTGATAACCCGCAGGATGAGGCTGTGCAGGCTACAAAAGCTGATCGCCTGATTACCAGGTTTTTGGGTCCCAATGTCGTGCTTGACGAGATCACAAAGACTAAAATTCGGCCTATCGTCAAAGTTCTGTCGTGGCTCGCCGCGCAGTCGCAACAGTGCGGTACGAGGCAGGCTTCGCAGCGATTATTGAAGACAGCGGAAGTGGTTCGTAATCGGTTTAGCAATTCGTCTGGGGCGAATGACGTTCGAGCATGGGTTTTCCTTGAGAGGCGATGCCACTGCCGCGTCGTTGCCGAGTATCTAACCGCCGCATTGGTTGATCTGCGGTTACCCCCAAGCTGCTGCATGCTTGGCAGTAGCAACGCTCGCATTTCTGGGGCGCTCAAGTTTTCATCATTTCTGAAGGTGATGGAGATGTTCACCGCTTATAAGACGAAGATCATGGTTACGACGTCCGTGTCCAAGACTTCCCAAAAGATGCGGATGGCTCCGCCGCTGTGCGACCTTGTGGTGGTGATGAATGAGTTGCAAGAGCCCATTAAGCTGCATGAATTCGGGAAGCGGGCAGATCCCACGAAAGGCTCCATCAAGTACGTAACCGAGGACACTGCAGTCGCTCGAAAGAAGTTTGAAGACCTTGTTCGCAGAATGCAGGAGTACGTTCGCCTTGAGCAGGAGAACAGTCGGATTCATCCCTCGGCGCCTCGAGTAGCGGCCAATTTCTCGAGCCAAAGGAACCTCCAGATGCCGCCAGCCATGGCCACTTCAGAAGAAGCCCCGGCCAGCTCAATCTTGGCGTCGCTGCAGTCGGAAGCCCGGAATGCAGTCATTCCGAAGAGGGTGCAGGTCCCGGTAAACCCGTACGAACTCGTAAATCGGGATACGGGTGCGATTCTGAACGTGGCAAACAGTGTGTCGTGCTTGAGCAAGTTCTGTGACACTCTACCCGGGTTGGACACGTATGATCGCCGTCCGCAGTACATCGTGAAGCGTATTTCAATCGCAAAACACATGGCTCCGTCGTTGAAGCGATCCAAGAAAAAGTTGCTGAAGTACAATGCAAAGCTGACGGATCAAATCGACGTACTGAAAGCGGAAGCTGAGCAACGGGCAAACGCAGAAGCGGAAGAAAACGGCGACGGCAACAAAGCAAGCGACGGCAAGCCTGGTACTGCCACGACCACCTCCACTCCCGTGCAGGATACGCGGTTTCAATATTCGGCGACGTTAAAGCTGCCAGGTGCGTTGGGTATTAAGAGGCAGCTCCATTCTCAGCAGGTGGAGACACAAGCCGAGGCAAAAGGCATCGTCGCATTCAAGGCTTGCCAAGAATTGGTGAAGAAGGGTTTACTAGATCGCCACTTTCGTTCCAAGCTCTTAGACGACCAAGTGGCTACTATTCATCGAGGTGAAAATGGCGCAGGAACTGGCACGCATAACGGTGCTGCAGCTGATGATACGATTGTCATTGGCGAGAATGATGAAGCACCTGAAAGTCATGCACAACTTGCTGACCTATCGACGCAGTCGTCATATGACTTGCCGCCGGTGAGTGCAGAGGAGTTAAGCTTACGACCAATTCGAAGCCTGACGCGAGAAGCTGCCAGCAGCAGCGAGGAAGGCGACGAGTGGTCAACGACGATGTGTTTCTACGGATTGAGTGGTGCGCATTATGGTATACTGGCAACAAACGAGTTGTATACTGGAAACACCAACACGGGCTGGCGCTACGACTTCGCGACGAGCGGCGTGATGATACCGGACATTCAGCCGATTACGTTGGCGAAGCATCCACTCAAGCTCACCTTAACGAAGCAAGAGCTGCATGACGTGCTGCACTTTCACCTTATACTGATGCGTCTGACGTGCATGGGTGTTGGAGACGCAGTGCGCGACGTTGATATTGCCAACGATAACGTCTGGAACGAATTCTCGGAGCAAAACGACAAGGGGTACCTGGTTGTGCCTAGTATCTTAGATGACAGCGTGCAATCGCCGACGCTATCGCTAGACTGGGACTACGTTCGTGAGATCATTGGAAAGCCCCTGCTTGAGCCACTTTGGCCACTACCCGCGACAGGAGACGCTGCAGTTGCAGCTGACGAGTGGATCATCGTTCCGACGTATCGTCAAAACGTTTCCTACGTGGTTCAGGCAATCACTGATCGAACGGTGGAGGATATCCGCAAGGAGTATCTGGCGGACAAAGAAGCATGGCTGAGGCACTTGAAGAAGGGCAAATCAACCCCAGGGAACCCAATTCTGGGTCGATGGCACAGTCGCGAGCAGCTCGAAGAAGCCGAAGCGGACCAGCCGCTTGTTTACGGTATTCAAGTTCCTCCTATCGTCCCCATTATTCGGAGGGTCATGCAGCGAAACAACGACGAAGGGAGTGTCGCGCAGTACAAGACGAAGTACAATGAGCGACTGCTTGTCCCACAGTACACGTCACGCCTGCGGTTCTCGAAAAGCCGCTTCTTCGATGCGATGGGGCTGATTCCGCTTCTGTACGAGTTTGAGCGCAAGTGCCAAATCTCGCATCTCATGGGGAAAATTGGGTTGGAACTTGACATGTCTTTGCTGGACAATGCGACCACAAAACCTGCCTACGAGCGACTGGAAATCCTCGGGGACACGTTCTTAAAACTTGAAACCTCGTGGTACATGTACGAGCAACGGAAGGATATTTCCCAAGAGGGTCAACTGACGCAGCTTCGTCGCGATATTATCCGGAATGATAGACTGAACCAGTTCGCGCTAGCGGCGCGTCTTCACCACTACATGTTGTACCCGGCCGAAGTGGAGCAGCATCCTTTCCAGTGTTGGAAGCCGTCGTGCATGGGCCAAACGCCTGATCCCGTGGTGGCCCCGGCCAAGTGGATCGCGGATGTTCTTGAGGCGATCACGGGCGCATACCTTGTTGGTCAGGGAGAAAAGGGTGCTCGCTACTTTTTGAAGTGGATTGGTGTCAGTGTTCTCGAGCACCCGTCTACTAACTTCGCGCGACCGTTTTACCCGGACTGCTTTCCTATCGAGCTGTACGACGCAACCATGACGTCGCGTGGAGGTGTCCAGCATCCATTAAGCCTCAACTTTAAGGTGCCGCAATTTGAGGATCTTCCCAAGCGGCTTTTGCTTCTTCAGCAGAGATTGAAGTATAATTTCCGGAACAAGCGCTTGCTACTGGAAGCAGTGACGCACCCTTCCGTCGGTCAGCTAGTGCTGCATATTGATCAAATGGATGCGAATGGCGGGGCCGAAGGAGAGGCTGGAGGTGGTGACATTGAAGTGATGTCGCGCACGCAGAAGAAGAAGAAGACGGTCTGGAAGGGCGACTACGAACGACTCGAGTACTTGGGCGACGCTTTGATCGAGTATCTGACCTTGTCCTACGCGTTTCTCAAGTACGACGAGTGGCTGCCAGGGTCGCTTTCGCAGTGGAAGAGCGCGACGGTGTCGAACGATGCGCTGGGCAAGACTGCGCTGGCGTGTTTTGGTGTTGATGAGTGCATCTTTGCCGGGGCTGTCCGCATCGATCGCGAGACGATGGAGCGCGTTGCCAACATCGAGCGGAAGTACGCCCGTACCGATGCAAGTACCGGTCTGAGTCCCGCGTTCGAAGCTGTGGGCATGTCGAAAAGGTCAAAAGCCAGGAGTGCCACGGCTGGTGGACAGAACCATTCACTCCCCAAGATGTTTGCCGATGTGTTCGAAGCTCTTGTTGCCGCTGTGTTCTTGGACTCGGGTCGCGATCTTCAGCTCATCCGCGATGTGTTCATGGGTCCGCTACTGGATACCGTGGAGAAAGATGCTTATGCCTACGTATGCCACGAGAGCGGACTGGCCATTGACAACGGCGACGAGTTGATGGAAGACCTCATGTTCTCAAGTGACGAGGAGGACTAGGAGCAATCTCACGGAGATCAGAATGGTTTCCTTTTTAAGTAGAAGTATTACTGTGCGGCTTTCACACTGTAAGGGTTTACCTCGTTCTCTTGGTTCTGAAAATGCAGGAAGACGAAATGCCCGAAGGCTATGGCCAACGCCAGAGCCTCGATATGCGTCGCAGCTTCACACAGAGAGCGCAGGGGTCTTGCGGACACGCTCATAGCGCTGACGCCAGCTGCGGCGAAGAAGAGCGTCCCGAGCACGAGATTCTTCGAGCCCAGGTACGCAGGAACGCGCTTCCACGTAGTTGGCCACGGCTCGCAGAAGTAAACTTGGTACGCCCGGCCGAAGATCAAATTGACGAGGCAACTTGCGCCATACCTCGCCACAAAGAGCGCGTTCAGGAAACTCGCCGTGGCCTCATCTCTCGTGTCTTTCAGTACAAAGGCCTTCGTCCTTGGAGCTGCTGGCCACAAGGAGCCTGACAGCAACTCACGCAGACACGTGTGCGTCATCTGCCAGCAGATCAAGCTGAGCACGCAGAGGCAGAGTGTGGGGATAACCCTCTTCTTGGATAGCACTCGACGTCGGTACAGGAACATCGCCAGACCGCTCTGCAGCCCCAGCTTGCACAGGTGCCGCGTCCTCTCGTCTGACACTGCAGCCGCCACCTGAGCGGCAAAGTCCGGTCCGTCTATAGTCTGCAGCTTGGCTTGTGTGAGTAGCTGCCCTAGCACGAGCAGGTCTTGACGCGAGTTGAGACTCTCGAGCCACCGTAACACGACGTTGAAGCCGCGGCGGAGCGGAACGGATGAAGACGGGAAGACTGAGGGCTTGAGCTGCCAGAACTCGAGCGACGATACATCCAACACCGCGTACAGGAACCCGCAGCCGCTCGCCATCGTCAGCAGCAGCAGCGGCAGCCGGAACCGCGCCTTGAGCACCTTCATGGCGCTGGAGTTGCGCCGCTTCAACTAAGGTTACATTTCGGTTACATGTAACCCATGGAATCAGCGTAACCCCGCTTCCCTCCAGCCCGCATCGCGCCCCCCGAGGAAGCGAGCGAGCGGTCAATAGCGATGCTCGACGTGCGGGTGCAGGAGCTCGGGCGCGGCGAGCTGGACGCGTCGGCGTTGTCTCGACTACAGCGCGCCGTGAGCCGCAGCGCCTTCGTGGCCATCGACACGGAGATGGGCGGCATTTCGTGCCACGAGTGCGTAGCGTTCCGTAGCCGTCGTTCTCAGTCCCTCTCGCTCTAACCCCCGCTCTGCCCTCGCAGTACGCCGCGTCCCAGCGTCATGGACTCGATCGACGAGCGTTATGGCCAATACAAAGCCAGCGCCCAGCAGTTCCCGCTCGTGCAGTTCGGCCTCAGCGTCTTCTGCTGGGACGCCGACGCCCGCGTCTTCCAAGTCGAGACGTACCAGTTCCCACTCTTCCCGGTCTTCCACGAGAAGGTCTTCGGCCATAATGCAGCTAATACAGTCACTACAGGCGCTGGGGTTACACCTGGAGCCTCCGCCTCGGCCTGTCCTGACAGAAGGTTCTTGGTGCAGGCCAAGTGTCTGCAGTACATCCGCGCGCACGGCTTCGACCTGAACGCGTGGATCGACCGCGGCATCGGCCACTTATCGCACTTCGAGCAGCAGCAGGAGCCGTGCAAGTCGGCGCTGGGCAGGTCGGCAAGGCCCGAGATTCTCCGGAAGTTCGACCCGCAGCAGCCGGCGCTCATCACGGACGAGACGCAGGCCTTTCTAGATCAATTGACGACCAAGTTGAAGCAACGCCTTGCAGCGTTTGAAGAAGGAGGACGAGACGAAGCGCGAGTGGTGGGAAGCTTACAGGACAATGGCACGAGACGTCGTGGACGCAGAGGAGGCAAGAAGAACAAGAAGAAGAACAACGGACGCAATAAACGCAGAGAAGGCAGAGAGCGAGACCGCCCCACGCCGCCCGGAAGCACCACCAGCAGTAATTTGAGTGGCAAGGAGGAGCCGGTGGAGCAACCCCATGCCGAGGAAGACCCGGAGACTGCGATTAAGGAGGACGTCGAGGAGGAAGTAGTGGACGAAGAGGATCCGGGACAACAGGAGCAAGAAGTGGCTGAAGAGGACCTGCAGGAGAGCTGCGGGCCGGATGAGGACACGGTCGCCGCCATGAAGCGGTTCTTGCTCACGCCAGTGGCTGCTGACCCGACGGTTGGCCCGTGCGGTGCCTACGTGACGGAGCCGCTTGCGCCGTTCCGCCGCCATGCTTTGGTGCAGCATCTCCGCAAGGTTCTCCCGAATGTGTTGACTCTGGATTGCCGCGTGGACAACGTCGACGACGAGGACGTCGTGCGGAACCCATGGAGACGTCGTGTCCGTATCGTCGCCGCGAGTTGTCAACGCCAGAGGCGGGCGCTGTTGGCAGCTGACCAGCTGCTTGCGGACAACGAGATGCGCGAGCGGAACCTCGGCTTGATTGGCTTCACGGCTGTGCTGGACGCCATTGTGGCGGCACGTAAACCGATCGTTGGGCACAACATGCTCCTCGACCTCATGCAGTGTTATGAGAAGTTCCACGGGCCGCTACCAGAGCGCTGTGCCGAATTCCAGCGCGAGTTACACGCCTGGCTGGGTGCGGGTGGAGGCGTCTTTGACACCAAGACGCTGGTGGACCACGCGATGCAGAAGGTGGACTCTTTCGCGACCCATTTGGCGCACACCGCGCTTGAGAACTGCTTCGAGGTGCTGTCCAAGCACCCATTCTACGGTCCCGAAGTTCAAAGCACACAGCCCAGTTTACGAGGTATCGACGCCGCGCGAGAGTATGGCGCTGAGCTCCTGGGGTCGTCTCAAACGCCGTTGCAGGCACATCAAGCCGGTTACGACGCGTTCATGACGGGGTTCGTGTTCCTCCGGGTGTGCTCCGGTCTCGGTGTGTCGAATGAAGCCATCGCTTCGTTAGGAGTGCCTTCCCCACACAGCAAAGACACCGACACCACCTTGGAGAAGCTGAGAAACGTGCTGTTCGTGAGCCACTTCTTGCCAACGTACGTGTTGGATTTACCGGGTCCGTTCCCGCAGCCCACGCCCACGCCGTCGCGCTCCCGCTTCGTTCGGATGAAGTTGACGCGAACGCGTGCGCCTATTGCGCTCGGCGCTACGCCAGTGCCAAATGGCAGTGGGAACAACGCTTGCCCGGCATTGAAGACGTTCCACATCAAACACTGCGTCGGTTGGGCCCTCAATCTTCAGTCGGCGACGAGACTGGTGAACGTGCATTGGGAAGGACAGCAGTGCGTCTATGTGGAGCTGCCTTCTGCCGAGGCGGCGGAACAGCTCTTGACGGTACGCGCTCAAACGAACGAGTGCTGGGGGTCCGCGAACGACCCCATGCCGTCAATCGGGTGCGTCGACTTAGAGCGATGCCCTGCGACATACGACTGTGCGGAAATGGAGGCAACGGCGACGAACTTGGCGCCGCCACAGCCCGCGCAGTCCACCAGCGACGACGAGAAGGCTCGCAGGAAGCGCAAGAGCTGCGAAATGGCCGAGTAAGGTGCAACTACGACAGTAGTTTGAAGACCTGCGCCCAAGCTTGTAGCTTTGCGTACGTAATTGACACCTTGTCAATATCAGTGTGGAAAGCAATGCACATGCCATGGTACGCTCAAAAGATTGCCATGTTGCTGTCCAAAGGGAAGAACCTCACAAATTGAGCAAACGCATGATGGAAACCCACGTGACAATGAAAACGTTGCCAGTGGCAAGTGTGCCACTAACGATGACACGGATGACCTTTAGGGCGCTAGTGGCAAAATGGCAAATTGATGGAAAGAGCGAAGAAACCATTGCTTTGTTGTCTTGTCTGGTTCTCTGATAGATAAAGACACTCACTACACCTAAAAAATGAAGATACGAAGCTAGAGCGCTCTGCTCGCGCTCCCTAATACTGATCTACCTACACGCCGCCTATAGAACGGGGTTCACCGCACCATTGATCTGGCATGACACCTCCAGGAACACCTGGTCCGAGGACGCACCGTTCGGGAAGGCAGCCGAGCGCTGGTCCTCCGAGAACGCGCTCAGAGGGTACAGGAACGTGACCGACTGGTCGTGCTTCTCCAGCAACTTGTCGTTGGACGAAGCCGCCATGTTAGCGGCCGTCGTCGGGAACAGCGCGCCGGTGGACATGCCCTTGCGGATCGTGCTCATGTCGGCCACCGAGCGGCGAGTCACCTGGTTCTTGCCGTTCAGCACGGTCAGCAGCACCTGGTTCTTCTCGTTCCAGAGCTTCGTCAGCTTCTCGTATAGACGCGAGGTCATGGACACGGGCTTGACCGTCGTCTTGGTCTCCTTCATGCGCTCGTCGTCCTCCACGTCGCTGTGGCCGAACTCGTCGCTGTCGGCGCCAAACCAGTTCGTGTCAGCAAGGGCCGGCGCGAACGGCTCGTCCACAGGGTACACGAACTCCTCAATGAGGTCGGTGTCGAAGCTCATGCCGACGTCCTCCAGCTCCTTGGGGGAGTCGCACGAGCCCGACGCGTCCGTCACGTCCGAGGCCGCCGAGGGCGAGTCCGCCGGCTGCGTGGGGGGCGAGCGCGAGCGCGACTTCTTGTCGGCCGTCACCGCCACGGCAGCAGCCGCAGCCGCGCTGGCCGCCGAACTTGTCCACGAGGACACGTCCTGGAAGTCCTCCCACGACGTCTTCTCCAAGCAGGCCACGATGCGGGACGCAATGCTCATCTGCGAGAGCTCCTTGACGGGCACGGCGTTGAACATGGACGAGAAGTTGCTGCCGCTCGTGACGTTGGCGACCGACTCGCCCTGACCGCAGAACGTGACCGAGAACATCATGGCCATCATCATGGCCAGGTTCTTCTTGGCCGCGTGGATCTCGTGGTGCGACTGGGTGTGCGCCTGCATCTTCTGGCGCTGCTCTTCCTGGGCCAACGCAGCGGCCACCGGGTCTTCAGCAATCGGACTCAAGCCGTAAGCGGCCAACGGGGACTCGTCCAGGTCGCAGAGCAGGTCTTCTCCGACCATAGCTTCGTCCATGTCTTCCAGACACGCAGCCCAGTCCACAGTAGGCTCATCCGGCACCACAATGGGCTCGGGAAGCACCACCTTCTCCAGGGGCACAGGCTCAGCCTTGATGACGGGAACGTCCACGCTCTCTTTACGTCCGAGTTGCTGCTTGAGCTGCTGGCTCTCGACGGCCATGGCGGACAGCTGGTCTTGCAGAGCCTTGAGCTCCTTCTCCTTGGCTTGGAGCTGGTCTTCCAGCTGACCCACGTACGCTTTCTTGCGCTCGCGATGGAGCTGCGCCGACATGCGGTTCCGGATCAGGCGGCGCTTCTTCTTGGCCTCCTTCGAGTCCGGGTCCAGGTGCTCCAACTGGGCCTCCATGGCGCGCAGTCGCTCCTCGCCGCTGGGGTCCAGCGCCGCCTCTGTCTTGAGCTTCTTGCTGCTGGGGTGGGACGCCTCCACGTCTTCCAGCGGCTTGCGCTTGTCGCGGCGGGCGTTCACGCGGGCCATGCGCTGTGCTTTGCCGGACGGTGTGTTGTCAGAGTGATGGTCTTCGTCTGAGGAGCTGGAAGGGGAGGCGGGCGGTTCGAGTTTAATAAGCCGCTCGGAGGGGGCGGCGGCCGAAGGGGGCAACCGGATTTGGTCTACGGGCCCGGCCTTGTGCTCGCTGGTGGCGGCCGTTGAGGCGCTGCCGTTGGTGTTGTGCCAGATCGTGCGAATGAAGTCCGTCATGGTTGATTCTTCTTTATGTGTGTTTCTTGTGTGGGGAAATGAAAAGTGTCTAAAGCGACAGGGCGAGGCAAAAAGTTAGCGACTTGTAGGTACCGAGGCCGGGCGTTTCGCCCTTGGTGGAAATGCCGTTGGGGATGGTTGGACGCCACCACACATACCTCGTGTCTTGGTGCGGGGAAAGCGATCTCTCTCGCTCTTCCTGCTGTCTGGTGACTTGCCTCCTCCGCGTCCTTTTCCTTTTTGACCGCTGGGTGCTTGATTTGCCAGCGCCGCACTGGCTTCGTGCTTGGGGAGCGAATCCGGAAAGACGCCCGCTTCGTGTGAAAAAACCTCGGAGATGCCCCGGCTGTGCGCGCTCCGAGCCTGCCGTGCCATACAAACGCGATCTTTGGAGATATGTGGTGTGGCCACACCACCTTCCAGAAGATACACGAGGCGTCGCCTTTTTCCACATTTCGGCAGAGATCGCGGAGGCGACTGCGGCAGGTTGCCATGATGGCCATCTACCATGCGGCCGAGAGCGGTTCCTCTGCAGAGCGCCAACTATTCATCTGGCGCGCAGAGAGAACTCGAACTCGCCGGCGTGAGCAGGGCCCCCGTCTTTCACAAGAAACTTCGCGGCCGACCAGAGTGATGGTTGTTGCGTTGTCAAAGCGTCGTGCGCTCGTGCGACACCAGCGCGATTCGGCAACGGCCGAAGCTGTCCTGTAAACGCCACGATTTGCTCTCCACTTGCTTCTCTCTTCTGGGGCGTGCTTCCACCCAGATGGTGCCGTCCCAAGCCTCGGGTTGTGCTGGCAATCGCAGTCGCACTGGAATTGGCCACGACGGGGAGCGAGGACAGCTCCTTCGGTCTTAAAGTGGTCACCTCTGCGGCGGAGCGATGGGGGATAGAGGAAGCGTCCGGCAACGAGGACCCAGCGCGTCGCAGCAAGCTGGACAAGCACCGCCGCCGCTCGTTGCCTGGCTGCCCTTCCTGGCACCATCTTGGTGCACGAGCCCACGACGCAGCCCCGCACAAAGTTTCTCGAACGCGACGCCAATGTGCTTCATGGCGTCGCGGCAAAACACAGCTCTGAGAGCACCTCGAACTGCGAGCCTCGTCAATCGATGCTGAACGCCGCCATGAACTTCAGACGCGCAGAGATCCGTGCCGCGGGCGGCCAAGTCAAGTCGGCCGACCACCGAGCGCGACTCCCGCCCAAGCACCGGAGTCCAGGCTTGGACTCGTCTCTGGCGGCAAGTACGTCAGCTTCGAAGCCGCCAGCGGGATTCCCGTCCAGAATCGGTTCAAATCCACCGCCACCTCAACATGAACAGCCGACGGGGCGATGCGTGTCTTGCCCCGCTCGTCCGGTTCAACGTGGGCCCAGGTTGCCGTGGCCGGTCGACCACCTCGGCGACAGCGCCGACGCTCGAATTCGTGACCAAGTCGAGAGCGTTGCCGAGCTGCTGCTGCTGCTGCAGCCTGCAATACACTAGAACACCAGGTCTATGCGCGGTTATATTCTCCATGGAGCCGATGCAACGCACGGCACGCAGCTCTCTGCTGGCAGTGCGAGAATCCACTTGAGTCGCTCGGCACCGAGCTCCGTTCGACAAGAACTTGCGTCTGAGATCGCTTCTGATCGATCTCGTCTGATGAAGGCGTGCGACCTGCCTCGTTGGTCGTAGCAGTCCAGCGTTGCAGCAGCCGTGGCGCTCTTCTGGTGCACATGAATGGTGCTGAGCAAGTCTGACGAGCTGCAGTCAACCAAGCAAGAATAAGACTGAGGCAAACCGTTACTGCGTTACTGCGGCAACGGCAAGTACAGCTTGAAGTTGCGTTCTTTCGCGCCACCTTTCGGTGGTTATGGCCGTCCACTTTACATAGTTGCTTGTGCCAGCCCAGCCAGCACGAGCTCCAATGGAGCCTCCATCGTCGAGCGCGTCGGTCAAGATTTAATGCTGCAAGGATCATCTCGGGCGACAGCCTCACCGATGCATCCATTTCTGACCACCGACGCAGCGACCAAGCAGGCTGATTTTCAAAGTTCTGAATCATCCAAAATGTGGTGCACACTACATCTGTGTGTCACACCAATGCCACACCACGCTCACCCCAGTTTACGTCCACCACGCCACTTCAGCCGGCTTCTTACGGCATTCAAAACGGGCGGGGCGGTACAGCGGATTCCTCGGTACGTGGAGGGGGACGACCTCTCTCGCCTTGTGCACGCGTCGCTGCGCTCTAAAAACCCCATCGCCACTTCCCAATACACTTTCGCACCTGCTAACCTATTTTCTACTATATATCCTGTCCGGCAGTGAATCGAAAGCTTCAGAAGCCACAGCCAGCTCACCAGCTACATACCTTTCCATTCACCCATATCCAGTGCCAGCTCCAGCGTTCTCTCTGCGCCGATGGAAGCCGCAGCCGAACGGCGGCCGTCCAGCGAAGATATGGTGCGTTAGGTGCTCTTAGCTCTTCCAGGCGCTAGCTGTTGAAGCTGCACGATGATACAAGCATCGGCTGCTTCATCATCGACGGTGGATTGACCTTTCTGTGGCTATTCTATGCCGTCGCAGCCGAGTCCGTCGCCTCCGCAGGGAGCCACGTCGAACCCGTTCAAGACGGCGCTGCACAAGTTCGCGCAGAAGAAGAAGGAGCGTGCAGCTGCCGCCAGCCTGAGCAATGCAGCCACCTCGAGCTTCTTCTCGCGCGGACAGAACAAGGCAGCACAGCAGCAGAAACCGCAGGTGCTGCCGGGGTCGGTGAAGCAGGTGAACACCGGCCAACTGCCGCCTGTGTGGGCGACGCCGTCGCCGGCTCCTCCGAGGTGCGAGGTGGCAAATGTAGGTGAGCGTGTGCGGAGACTTACCCTGTGAATGCTGCTTGGATGACAGGAAAATGTCTTCGCCTGTGGACTCAGCATCGCCGCGCCTACGGAGCGTGTCGTCGGCAGGCAGTGAGGCGGACGACGTGGCTTTGAGATCGCTGGAGGTCGCATCAAGGAGCAGCCACTCCTTACACGAAGATGAGCTCGAGCACGAGCTGAAGTCTCACCAGCGTCATAACAGCAGTGGCAAAGGAAGTCCGTGTGCTGCTGATGCGGCTCTCGTATCATCCTCGTCGTCTCGCAACGCGTCAGGCAACCTTCGATACACGCAGTTCGAGCATCTACTTGAGAAGGAAGTTGTTGATCTGGACCAACTGCGTAAGCTGAGTTGGGGTGGTGTCCCCGTTAAATATCGGCCCACAGTCTGGCGGCTCCTGCTGGTATGTTCAGCATCACAATGAGCTTATTGATGTGCTTTGAACTTACCTGGTGCTTTTGTTTGCACCTGCAGGGCTACATGCCGTCGAAGAAAGATCGACGGACCGCCATGCTGGAGCGGAAGCGGCAGGAATACGTCGAACTGCTACAGCAGTATTATTACATTCCGGATACGGACCGGGGTACGCGCGAGCAAACGACATTGCGGCAGATTCTCGTCGATATCCCACGCACTAACGCCGATGTGACGCTGTTTAAGAACGAGCGCATTCATCAGGTAGGAATTGTTCGGATAAGGGGGGGTTGGTGACACTGGCATCCGGTTGACGTGGGGTCATTTGCTTGTAGTGCATGGAACGCGTCCTATATATCTGGGCGATTCGCCACCCGGCGAGTGGCTACGTGCAAGGAATCAACGATCTCATGACGCCGTTCCTTGTCGTTTTTCTCTCGGCTTTCATCGGTACGTGCCATCAATCAGACCAGGGATCAACGGAACCGCTAGGGGCTAACCTGGCTATTGCTGGACCTGGTTGTTATTGCTCAGATGACCCGCAGACTTGCGACTTGTGGAAGGTGTCGGACGAGAACCTGCAGATCGTCGAGGCCGATAGCTACTGGTGTCTGACGAAGCTGCTGGACGATATCCAGGACCACTACACGTTCGCCCAGCCAGGCTTGCAGCGGATGGTGCAGCGGATGGAAGAGCTGGTTCACCGATGTGACGCCGAACTGTTCGAGCACATCGTGGAGCGCGAGAGCGTGCAGTTCGTGCAGTTCGCGTTCCGCTGGATGAACTGTTTGCTCATGCGCGAGCTGCCGCTGGATGGCATCGTGCGCATCTGGGATACGTACCTTTGCGAGGACTCTGGGTTTGAGAGCTTCCACGTGTACGTGTGTGCTGCCCTTCTCATGACGTTTGGCGAGAAGCTTAAGACGCTGGAGTTCCAGGACCTGGTACTCTTTTTGCAGAGCCTTCCGACGAAGGGCTGGGTGGAAAACGAGATCGAACCGCTGCTCTCGAGGGCGTTCATCCTACAGACCTACTTCGCTGACGCGCCGAGTCATTTGAGTTCGCAAGCCGCTCAATAGGAAGGGCAGTTGGGCAACCCATGTCGACAAAAAGCCAATTAATAAAAATGCCGACTGCAATAGCCAGCATTCCGCTGTGTTTAGCTGTATGTACATGTTGATATTGGGTGCTTGTGCGATGAAGAAAGCATTGCGACGACAAGGTTTTGCCACGATGAGGACGTGGCGAACTCCACATGCTGGCAAGACCACGCGAAGAGTTGTGATTCACGATTTCTTGTGAAAAACAAAATGCAATTTGGGCACTTAGTGACGTTATCGTGAAATATCACCACGCAGATCATCAAGCTTGCTTGGCCCGACAGGTTCATCGTGAACGCACGATTGGTACGCGTTGGGGTAGCAGAACAAAAAGACGACGAACAAACTGTATGGTAGTGTTCGGTCGATGGATCCGGTCGGCAGACTAGTTTAGTTGGTCAGGAGCTACAACGCACGTCAGTTCAGTAAGATTTTAGCACCACCGAGCCTTGGACACACCTTCTTTCTGACGAAGTTGAAGTCCACTCCACCGTTAAGCAGTCATCAAGACGATAGGGCACCGCCTGAACTAATGACCCTGAAAGCTGGTTGCCATTCAGCGATCATCTCATCTCGCACCGCGTGCCAATAGAGTTCACGTCGCACCAAGCAGCCTCGCCGGCATGGTAAATCCTTTAGCGGTTCTATCCGAGAGTTAACCCACCCGGCAATTTCTTGTTGCTCCAATCAACAAGAAGCCTTGGCCCGCGCGACACCCGGTGCATACACGTAACGCCCTTTTGCGGTTCGCTTCACTTTGTTCTCGAAGGCACTTTTGGCGACTCGTCACAAGAGTCGTTGTCAAAACACGGTAGCCTCCATTTTCAAACGTCCTGTCATTATTAGTCGTTGGCAAGCAACCTATCTCACCTTAATCTGACACCCCGTCCAAACCGATCGCATCAACTTTCGCACCCGCCAAGATTCCCTTTTGCCACGCGGCAAACGCACTTTAGTTTCCGGCACGAAGACCGCAAGAGGCAGGGAAGGAAAGTATGGCAGACGACGCCGACGCAGTTCGCTTCGAGCTGCAGACGCCCGAGCAGGTGCTCAAACACTTCGACGTGACAGAGGAGACGGGCCTGACCTCCGCGCAGGTGGAGAAGCTCCGCGCGCAGTACGGCTTTAACGAACTCGACAAGGAAGAAGGCACGCCCCTGTGGAAGCTCGTGGTCGAGCAGTTCGACGACGCGCTGGTCAAGATCCTCCTGGGCGCGGCCGCGGTGTCGTTCGCCCTGGCTATGTTTGAGGACGCCGAGGAAGGCATCGGCGCCTTCGTGGAGCCGCTGGTGATCCTCATTATCCTCGTACTTAACGCGATTGTGGGCGTGTGGCAGGAGTCGAACGCCGAGTCGGCGCTCGAGGCGCTCAAGGACTTGCAGCCTGAGAACGCGCGTATCATGCGTGACGGCGAGATGGTGACGCTTCCTGCGCGTGAGCTCGTGCCCGGCGACGTGGTGGAGATCCGCGTGGGCGACAAGGTGCCGGCGGATCTGCGTCTTCTGTCCATGAAGACGACGGCTATCCGTGTGGAGCAGGCCCAGATGACGGGCGAGTCGACGTCCGTGAACAAGGACATTGACGCTCTTCCCGAGGGCACGGAGAACATCATCCAGGCTAAGACCAACATGCTGTTCGCCGCGACGGTCGTGGTGAACGGCCTGGGCCACGGCGTGGTGACGCAGGTGGGCATGAAGACGGAAATCGGCAAGATCCAGCAGTCGGTGCAGGAAGCGTCCAAGGACGAGGAGGACACGCCGCTTACCAAGAAGCTGGACGAGTTTGGCGAGCTGCTGTCCAAGGTCATCGCCATCATCTGCATCGTGGTCTGGGTCATCAACTACAAGAACTTCTTCGACCCCATCTACGGGTCGGTGTTCAAGGGGTGCATCTACTACTTCAAGATCGCGGTGGCGCTGGCCGTGGCGGCCATCCCGGAAGGCCTCCCGGCCGTGATCACCACGTGTCTGGCGCTGGGGACGCGCAAGATGGCCAAGAAGAACGCCATTGTGCGCAAACTGCCGTCGGTCGAGACGCTGGGCTGCACGACGGTCATCTGCTCGGACAAGACGGGCACGCTGACCACGAACGAGATGTCGTGCATCACGTTCTCGCACTTGGGCAGCTCGGAGACGGAGCTCGTGACGTACGACGTCGAGGGCCACACGTACGCGCCCATTGGCAAGATCGAGGGAGCCCCGCTGGCCCAGTCCAAGGCCGTGACGTCGCTCGCCACGGTCTGCTCGCTGTGTAACGAGTCGGCGATCGAGTTGAACGACGGCAAGTACGTGCGTGTGGGCGAGCCCACGGAGGCGGCGCTCAAGGTGCTGGTGGAGAAGATCGGCCTCCCGCACGATAGCGCCAAGCAGGCGGAGCAGCAGGCGCTGCGCGCGTCCAACCCCGACAAGGCGGTGCAGTTCTGCAACGAGTACTGGGCCGAGCAGAACAAGAAGCTGGCGGTGCTCGAGTTCTCGCGGGACCGCAAGTCGATGTCCGTTTTGTGCGCCAAGTCGCCGACGTCGCAGCGCGCGACGCGCTCGTCGCCCGCCAGCCAGAACATTCTGCTCGTCAAGGGCGCCCCCGAGGGCCTCATTGACCGCTGCACGAGCGTGGAGCTGAGCGACGGTACCATCCAGCCTTTGACGGCCGCTGGCCGCCAGCTGCTACTGACGCAGGTGTCGAGCCTCGCCCGCAAGTCGCTGCGTTGCCTCGCGTTGGCCAAGAAGGAGGAGCTGGGCGAGCTGGCCTCGTACGACGGCGACCGCCACCACCCGGCGCACAAGCTGCTGGAGAAGACGGAGAACTTTGCGGCCATTGAGTCGGGCCTGACCTTCATTGGTCTGGCCAGCATGCTTGACCCGCCGCGTCCGGAGGTGCGTCCCATGATTGAGATGTGCCACACGGCCGGCATTCGCGTCATCTGCATCACGGGTGACAACAAGCTGACGGCCGAGAGCATCTGCCACAAGATCGGCATCTTCAAGGACGGCGACGACCTGTCGACGCGCTCGTTCACGGGCGCCGAGTTCTTCGCGCTGCCGCTCGAGAAGCGCAACGCGTACCTGTCGGACGGCCACGGCATGGTGTTCTCCCGCACGGAGCCCAAGCACAAGCAGCAACTCGTGAAGATGCTCAAGCAGCTGGGCGAGGTGACGGCGATGACTGGCGATGGCGTGAACGACGCGCCCGCTCTCAAGCAGGCGGACATTGGCATCGCCATGGGAATCACGGGCACGGAGGTGGCCAAGGAGGCCGCCGACATGGTGCTGGCCGACGACAACTTCGCGACGATCGTGGCTGCGGTGGAGGAAGGCCGCGCCATCTACAACAACATGCAGGCGTTCATCCGCTACCTGATCTCGTCCAACATCGGCGAGGTGGCCGCCATCTTCTTCACGGCGGCGCTGGGCATGCCCGAGGGGTTGATCCCCGTGCAGCTTCTGTGGGTGAACTTGGTGACGGACGGCCCGCCGGCCACGGCGCTTGGCTTCAACCCGCCGGACGCTGACATCATGAAGAAGCCGCCTCGCAAGAGCGACGACGCCCTGATCACTGGCTGGGTCTTCTTCCGGTACATGGTGGTCGGCATCTACGTGGGTTTCGCCTGCGTCGGCATCTTCGCGTACTGGTACATGTACTACGAGGCGTCGGGCGACGGCCACACGCTCATCACGTTCGACCAGCTGACGCACTGGACCAAGTGCCACGAGTGGGAGAACTTCACGGTCAACAACTTCGACGGCATGGACTTCTCGTCGGACCCTTGCCGCTACTTCACTGACGGCAAGAGGACGGCGTCGACGCTGTCGCTTTCCGTGCTGGTCGCGGTGGAGATGTTCAACGCGCTGAACGCGCTGTCGGAGGACGGCAGTCTCATCACGATGCCGCCCTGGTCCAACCCGTACCTCATTATCGCCATGCTCGTGTCGTTCGCCATGCACTTTGTGATCCTGTACATTGACGTGCTGGCCGACACGTTCAGCGTCATCCCGTTGGACATGTACGAGTGGCTCATGGTGCTGGCCTTCTCGCTGCCCGTGATTCTCATCGACGAAGTGCTCAAGTTTGTCGGACGCCGCATGCACGCGCGCGAGCTCAAGGCGCGCATGGACGAGTGGGAGAAGAAGACCCAGTAGACGGACGTAGGACGGTGCTGACCCCGTTTCCGTTGGAGTGGCATTGGCTGCGACGCGATGGAAAAGAACCAAGTGAACCTCTCGGCGGCTCGTGCGCCAACTGGAAGCGCTCGACCCATGAACCGAAGGAAAGCCTTCTCGTCCTGGCGCGGCAATGGGCCTGGATCCGACAAACCAGGCTAGAGACGGCAGTATTAGAAAAGAAAAAGTAAAACATGACCACAATGCGATTTGTTTTGTTTTCTGGTTTTAAGTTTTTTTTTGGATTTCCAACTTTCCGTTCTGATGTCAGATGCAAGTTGTTGCAACTTGCAAATTGAAAGTGCAACAACACGTTGAAGGCGTAATTGCCAGCGTGGGCAGGGCTAGGCCTCCATTTCGGCAAACGCGCGAACCCGCTTTTCCACTTCACCAAGTTCCATTCTCCTCGATGGGTCAAAGTCGCACATTGCGCAGACTAAGTTCCACGCTGCCTCCGACAACTCTTTTGGCTGCACTATAAAATTCTTCTTGAGCAACTGATGCTTGACGGCAGTATCAGGAATCACTATCCCCCATGGGCATCTCCCTGTGACTGCTTCGACGACGCACATTCCAAGCGAATAGATGTCAGCCTTGAATGATGCCGTTCCTTGAGCAATAAACTCTGGTGCACGCCAACGAAGTGCCCCCAGCCGTGGGAAAGTCGGTTGACCAGCAGCTTGAAAGAAACTCATCCCGAAGTCGGTAAGCTTAGCGCCGTTACGGTCCATCAGAATGTTGTTGCCTTTGAGATCGGCATGAACAATGCCTTGACCATGGATATACTGAAGCCCATGGACCACATCAAGCAGAGCTTTCCACGGGTTGCAGTGACCATCCATCCTTTGTCTGTAGAGATAAGTTGGAAGCGTGCCTCCAGTCATCTCCTTGCACACGATTAAGCACGGCGATCCAACGTGACAAGCTCCATACAGAGAAACGATGTTCGGGTGATGGCTGGCCTCGTACCAAACGCTCACCTCCCGCAGGAAATCTTCTCGATCGCGAGCCGAGTTGATTTCCACACACTTGACCACGACATCAGCGTTCATGAACCTCCCGTGGTAGATCTTTGCAAATGCCCCCTTGGCGAAAAATTCGCCCACCAGTTCAATGTCGTGTGGCGCAATAAACCAATTCTGAAGAGCTGGCATTTGACGTTGCCACGAACTCTGAATGTGGCCCAAGACGAGTTGGAGATGATCAAGTTCATCGAGCGTGTAGAAGCGCGTGTTCGTCTTCAATTCGTGGAGAAGCATCGTGAGAGCCTCGGCTTGAGAGTCGATACTCTCGAGGTCACGGTCCAGCAGTGCAATCTCATACCCGAACAACCGCTGATTCATGTTACGTCGGTCGCTTTCCCACTGAGGTATCCATAAATTGTATTGGCCGTCGAAACAATTATTGTCGATTTCGCGATGCAGGCCAGCAAGCGAGTCTGCCACTGAGTGCGCACTTACTAGGCGGACCGCCATGGATTTCCCTCGGTTCATCTGCAGCAGAGCACTGAACTTGTTTCGTATCGGTCTGAAAATGTCATACTCGTCAGACTGCTCAAGAAACGTTTGCAGCCTTGTCAAAACGTGGCGGCAAAGCGGCTCAGATTCGCTCATCGCCTCACACTGCGCCGACAGCTCTGCAACGCTGCAACCCAACCATTCAAGAAGCTCGTTTGCCAACTCCACAGTCATCTTCTTGCCTGTGTCTAACAGCCTCGAAAGCCTCGCTGCCGCGTTAGCCTCCTTCATGGTAATTCGTACGCCCCTGCCTGCGCCACTGAGGCCCATCAGCGCGACAAGACCCTCATCAACCCACGCACTGTTTTCCGGCTTCTCTATGAAATTGAGCAACACATTCACGCCGCCTTGGGTTGCGATATGGATTTTCGTTTCCTTGTCGAGGAAAGTCGCCACTAGTCCCAGAACTCCGGCAGCATTTTCTTGCTGTGTCTCGGTGCCATGCAAAACGAGATTTACCAGAGACTCAATCGCTCCCTCAGAAACAATCCTCTTCTGATTGACGGCGTTGCTGAATGCAAGGTTCCACAAGATGGCTGCAGCCTTCTCTTTCTGAGCGTCATTACCGGATCGCACCAGCTCCACGATGGGCGGAATTCCTCCAGCAGCTTCGATTGCAGCCTTGTTGTACTCGTTTGCCGACAGATTCCACAGCACAGCTGCCCCAATCTCCTTCTGAGCGTCGTTATCACCACGCACCAAATCGACCAACACCTGAATGCCTCCCATCGCTGCGATTGAAATTTTGTTCTTGGCGTTTCGGGAGAGATTCCACAGCACTGTAGCAGCTTTCTCCTTGTGGACAGCATTACCGTCTCTCATCATAGCCACCAAGGCAGATATACCGTCCGCAGTAGCGATCTCGGCTTGAAAGTCGGGGTTCGCCGCGAAGTTTCCCAGCACACCCGCTGCAAGTTCTCTCAACACGTGAATGCCATCAAGTAAGAGTGAAACCAGAACGGGTATACCTCCTGCCGATGCAATGATGTCATGGCTGCAAATGGCAGTCGACAACCCCAAGAGCGTTCGAACAGCGACTTCTTTCTGCGCGCTGTTACCTTCAGACGCCAGGGTGACCAGTGCCAAGATCCCACCACTCTCCATGATGGCTGAACAATTGTCACCATTGTGTGAAAGCTTCCACAAGGCCCCGGCACCGATTTCTTTCTCCACTGCGTCACCATCGAATACCATTTCCACTAGTGTGTTTACTCCACCGATACTGTCCATGGGTATGTCGGTATCACTGTGAATCAACAGCTTCCGCAACGCGAGAGCAGCGCTCAGTCTTTGGACCTCATTGCCACCCCGCAGCAGAGCTGTCAATGCTGAAATGCCGCCGGCACGAGCGATTTCATGTTGGCTGTCCACCTCGAAGGACAAATTCCACAACGTTCTCGCAGCATACTCTTTTTGAGACTCCGATCCATCGTAGAGAAGGGAAATCAGCTCGGGAATCCCACCGGCTCGTGCAATCACTCGTTGGATGTCCGCTTGCATTGACAGGTTCCATAACGCGAAAGCTGCGGCGTCTTTTTGGGAGTCGTCCCCGTCCTGAATCAGCGCCACCAGAGGTGGAATGCCCCCACCATCAGCGATTTTCAACTTGTTCGCCACACGAAACGTCTGAGCACCCAACGCTCTGACTGCCTTGAGTTTTTGATCGTTGTTGCCATCACGAACCAACGTGATCAGAGTTTGGATACCGCTTGGCGAGGCTTCATCAGGCGTCGTCACGCTGTCGTCAGAGGAGCAAGTTTGCCCCATCGAGATCGTCTTCCTCTTGACCGGTCAAGTTTGAGAATGAAAGCTGGCTGTGAGCTTTAGCGAGCTTTGTACGTAGGTTTACAAGGTCATGCAGCAGCACGCACGAATACATGTTCTTGCCACCGACGCTGCTGCGCTGACATGCACCCATCGTAAGCAAAGAAACCGCTTTGGCGTTTGTGCATGAAGAACTATAGCACGAGAAGCACGGTTTTCTCGTTTTGCTTTGGTGACATCAAGCAGATAACGCACACGTGAGACCACAAGAACTATGGCAGTCTTTCCAAGATTGGCACAGAAGAAATATTGCGAACTTGTGAAACCCACAGTTTGACGCGATGCTCGGATGGCAACCTTGTTTCTTGAAGAAATGCAATTTATACTCTCGGACTCTCGAGTCCAGATCGCGTACCAAGAAATGCGACGTGCACCTAAGATAGCTACTGGCAGCGTGCCCTATAGCTGCCTCTTCCTCCGAGTTCGACAAACTTCCTACACGTGCTCGAATAAGTCACTCTGTTTCAATACTACAATTGATTGTAGTACCCCATATGTTTCTTCAAATTGGGGATGGTTCCCCGTGGTTGTCCCCCCCCGTTACCTCTTCTACAATAGTAGAAGATGTCCGCTTGAACGTACCCCATGCAAGACAAACTGAAGAAGCTCACACCAACATCCAGCATCTCAGGGTCTCCGTTCAGGGGGTATTTTTGCCCTTGATGCCGCGGTGAATCTTTTTTTTGCTGTGTACGACCGAGAAGAGCTCTCAACACTTGGGATCGGCCAGACCAGAGGTAATGGTGCAAACACAACTGGAAACCATACGTATGGATGCCCGACATGACATGATACAAGGCGGTGTGTTTGAATGTCGTCTAACTGCCCTCGGATCCAACGATACAACTTGTTGCTCTCTTCCTGCGAAAATCCCATCTTGATTTGCTTCGACATCGTCAAGTTCTTTGATAAACTGCGTGAGATCGCGGATACAATCGTCGCTTCAAGGCAGTGAGCTACAGCGTCCCAGAAAACGAACGCACAGAGCCCGAGTTTTCAAGTCGATCCTCTTTTCATTGGTTCTGTTTCGGTATATTACAGTTGTGTATTGCTTTGCACCTGCTTGTCAACTCTGGTTCACTCGAAGTTTGCTCGAGTCGCGGAGACCTGGGACCAAAGCATGCATAGGTCACACCATGGCTTGTATCGCCCCCGCCGTGATACGCTAGTCGGTCCCCGACTTGCGGTAGGAAGCCTCTGTCTAGCGGCAGCATCAACAGGTCTTCGTGTGCAAGCACCATTGACCGAGGTGTTGTTCCACAACTCCAGCATTAAAAAAACAGCAATGTGCCTCCCAACTGCGCTGCGGTCGACGCCTCAGTTCTCCCGTATAGCAGCGACATCGCCACCAGCACTTTCTAATGTTGATGGCAACGTGTTGCCACGAGTGTGTCGAGAAAGCTTTTCGCCGCCGCGACCAGATGCAATCGTTGATCGTCGCCACACATCGGGCCTTTCGTTCCTCGACCGAAGGTCCTTCCTTCCGCGGTCAGGCTTGCAAAGCAGCTTTGCCAAAGCTTGATGGAGGGACCAAGTCTGCAATCTCCAAGGGCCATCTGCGATAAGGCCCTCAAAGAAATGCACAACATGATTCCTCAAGGAAAGAGGCTCAAGGAAGCATCGTGCACGCGAGCTTTGCCATCGAAATGCACAAGATCAAGGCCAGTGACTTCCTCATACTCGCCGAACGAAGTCGCCTTGGCGGCACGGACGTCGAGATTCGGCGTGTGGGGTGCCGCTTTTCGTCGACGGCTGGCGTTCCCAGCCTGAAAAGCAGCGAGCTTCCTGGCCGCAGATGGAAGAAGGCGGAGAAAAACATGCAAGTGGTGGAGAAGATGTATTTCTGTGCTGATGAGGATAACGTTACCTTCCTCCGATTATCATCAGCGGCAACTTGCCGCCGGCAAAAGCAAGAAGCATTGGCTAGACTTGGTCGTCGCGTTGCCGCTCCGCGAGCCTTCCCACGCTCGCACGCCAGGAACATCGCCACATCCCGTGCTTACCACAAAAAACGCAAACGGTTGTATGTCCGATCCTGCAGGTACATCACAAACCAGAGTCACGTTTTATCATTCCAATATGTGCATACACTATTCCAACTGTTATTGGTCTATGCGCATCCGGAGGTATCGGTAATCACAGGCTTTGATCGCAAAGGTCCATAAGCGCCCCTGTCGCCCTAAAAAAGCGCGGTCGAAATGGCTCAGTTGGAATTTTGCCCGTTACCCTGTAGACGCGTTTTCAGTAACACCATGGCACGAGGAGACCTGTGGCTGCCGCACTTAGATGACAAGGAGAGCGACCCGGCGCGCGACAGCGACATCGACCACAGCTGCATGCACTTCCCGCATGTGCGCACCAGCAAGTCCGCGGCCGAGAGGAGCCGCCTGCAGAAGCTCACGTCGCTGAGCTACCTCGGCGGCAAGGTGCGCGGCCTGTTCCACCGCCAACACCGCGACACGATCGTGTGCGAGGAGGACGAGGAGAGCCCTGCCGCCCAGCGCAACATCTACGACGTCATCCGCCGCAACGAGCATATGCACAAGTCCAAGGGCTTCGACCATCTGGCCCACTTCCGCAATGCGGCGCCGGCCGTGCGCCCCGTGGCCTTCAGGCAGAGCGTATCGCTTCCTGTGGAGAGCTACGAGCCCAGCAAGGAGCAGAGATGGTGTACCAACTGCTCCAAGTGCTTCCAGCGCGGCCTGAGCCACTACGACCAGTATTGCGGCCTCGACTGCCGGACGGCGCACAGGCTGAGAGTCCACGCCCCTCACTACCTGTCCGCGCAGTCGACTTCTCTGGAATCGGAGGAGACGCTGGCGGTGCGCGCTGCGGCGTCAAGACCGCCGCCGCACTTCACGACCCACCCGGCAACCAGCCAACGCCGGGTGATCAACTGATAGAGATCTCGGGCGCAGGTAGCTCCGGAGGGTGTTTCAAGTAGCAGATAAAAGCCCGCCAAGGCAGCAGCCCTGTGGCGCGGGCGGGCTCCACCCGACCACGTGTACGATAGAAGCGAGAGGAGGAAGAACCCCCGAGCGGGCAATAATGTTATTAAGCTTAAGCTATTTCATCTTAATCCCGTGGTCTCCATCGCCATCAAGGTCTTCTCCAGGCTCCGACACTTCCATCCATGCCTGTCAAACGCAGCGGAAAGGTTCCTGAAAGGTTCCTGTTCCTGACGTACCGTATTACGCGACTAAATCTGAATTGTCTCAGTCCAAGCTGTACCGGTCATCTGGTACCGGCATAATCGAGGGGGACACAATCTGACTCGGGAAAAAGGGCTTTCAACACTCCGACAGCTATCCGGATACGACCGCGCCATGGTGGCCGCCAACAAGATCGTCGTGTGCGATAACGGCACGGGGGTGCGTGCACCCGCCCACCAGAGCTTTGTGTCGGCCCTCCCTTCTCACCTCCTTGCTCCCCTGTCCTTGTGCAGTTCGTCAAGGCCGGCTTCGCCGCCGAGAACTTCCCCAAAGCCATCTTCCCGTCGCTCGTGGGCCGCCCCGTGCTGCGCGCGGAGGAGGCCGTGCAGTCCGACGTACTGCTCAAAGTACGACTCGGTCAGCTCCGAAGCGTTTCCAGATCCTCCACGTTGAAGCTAACTGCTTTGTGGTTTGTGGTAGGACATTATGTTCGGCGACGAGGCCGCCGCTGTGCGCTCGAACCTCGAGATCTCGTACCCCGTGGAGAACGGCATCGTGAAGAACTGGGACGACATGGAGAAGCTCTGGGACTACACGTTCAAGGAGCGGCTGGGCATTAACACGCGCGAAGGCTATCGCATCCTGCTCACCGAGCCGCCGCTCAACCCCAAGCGCAACCGCGAGAAGCTCGTGGAGATGATGTTCGAGAAGTACGGCTTCGAGGGCTGCAACATCACCACGCAGGCCATGCTCACGCTCTACGCACAGGGCATCACCACGGGCGTGGTCGTCGACACGGGCGACGGCGTCACGCACGTCGTGCCCGTGTTCCAGGGCTACGTGCCGCAGCACCTCATCTGCCGTCTGGACGTGGCCGGCCGCCACATCACCAACTACCTCATTAAGCTCATGCTGCTGCGCGGCTACCCGCTCAACCGCACGGCCGACTTCGAGACGGCGCGTCAGATTAAGGAGAAGTGGTGCTACGTGGCCTACGACACGGCCGCGGAGCGCAAGCTGGCGTTAGAGACGACCATCCTCGAGGAGACGTACGAGCTGCCCGATGGGCGTGTCGTGCGTCTCGGCCGCGAGCGCTTTGAGGCGCCCGAAGCCTTGTTCAACCCCAACTTGATCGACGTGGAGGGCGCTGGCTTGGGCGACATGGTGTTCGACATGTGCATGAAGGCCGACATCGATCTGCGCACCGAGTTCTTCAAGAACATCGTGCTGTCGGGCGGCTCCAGTATGTACCCGGGTCTGCCCAGTCGTCTGGAGAAGGACATCAAGCAGCGATACCTGACGGATGTGCTCAAGGGCGACAAGAGCCGCCTGAGCAAGTTCCGTCTGCGCATCAGCGACCCGCCGCGCCGCAAACACCTCGTCTTCCAGGGCGGCAGTGTGCTGGCTGACGTCATGAAGGACAACGACGCCTTCTGGCTGCTGAAGAGCGAGTACGAGGAGCAAGGACTGCGTATCCTGGACAAGCTGCAGAGCTAAGACAGTCAGTTACCCCGTGCAGCAAGCCCAACGTAGCTCCGAAGTCCAGGCCTGGCAAAGTCAATTTTTCACATTAAAACCGTTTTTTTGAAGCTTTCAACGCAGTGAAAAGTTTATTTTGCACATGTTGAAAACGAGTTAATGGAACTGGAGCATGTGTTCTATCCCTTTGATGCTAATATCAGCTCCACCATCGAGCTCTTTCACTGGGACGTCGTCTGGATGAACTCGTGCTCGGCCTGGAGCGTCTCGAAACGGTAGTCAACACGAATGTCCGGCACGTTGGACATGCGGATATCTACGTAAAAACAAAAATATCGTCAATAAAAAACAAAAAAAACAATCAGAAACATACAAAGCAGGAATTGAAGAACGCACCATTGCCGCGGGAGCCTGGCAGCGTGTACTTAGGGCCGAGGTAGTGTTCCTTGAACTTGTGCTCGAAGCCTGACTGCAGCACCGAGTTGCGCGCGATCTCGCACATGTCGGTGGACGTGAGTTTCCACACCTGCACAGCGACCGAGTACTCTTCCAGCAGCGCGTCCTTGGTGTAGTGCAGCATGACGGGGTCGTCGGTACTGAGCGAGACGTTCAGGCCACGCGCGTGGTAGATCGGGAACGGGTTGCGGTGGTAGGCGAGGAACAAGCGGTTGTTACTCAGTGGCGACATGGCAATCCCGATCTGCGTGAGGTAGTACAGGTACTGCAGCGCCACCGACTTGCGCAGCGTGATGCCGTGGTTGATGCCGTTGGCCGTGAGGTACGTGGCCGCCAAGTGCTCGGGGTCCCCAGCTTCGCCGGAATGAGGCCGGAACGAGAAGATGTTGAGGCCCTTCTGGCGCCGGAGCTCATTCAGCGCCGCGATGTTGGCGTACAGGTAGTAGCACCAGTAGTCGTACGGTGGGTTGGCCTCGTGCGTCCACTCGTGGGGCTTCGGCAGCGTCTTGCCACGCTCAGCACGGAGCGGCTCAGTCTTGCTCTCGTCGTCCACACAGTCGAATCCTACCATCGTCTCGAGGAAGTAGTGCAGCGGCAGGTTGCTGGCCGGGTCTCGGGTGACCTCGAACAAGGGCAGGAACATGTAGTCCAGCATCTGCTGGAAGTTGTCCACTTCGCCCAGCTTCTTGTACAGGAAGTAGAGCCGCGGGATCTGCACCATCCAGCGGACGTGTGGGGACGCCAGCTTGTTGACGTACATCCAGCGGCTCAGCTTGTCCCATTCCGAGTGCTTGCGGCCGTAGATGGACACGCGCCACTCGACGAGCTGGTACTTGCTGGCGTGCAGGTCCGAGATGACCTCCTTAGTGATCTCGGCCAGGTATTTTCCGGCGATCAGGTTGTCCGTCTTGAGGAAGATCTCGCGCAGACGACTCTGTCCCGCCGGGTTGTACTTGAGGTTAAAGCGGTCGAAGCGGTGGAACGTGTTGCTCGCGTGCATGTCGAGTGTGTCGACGCTCAGGTCGTAACCCGTGAGGTTCAGCGACCGGAAAACCTCACTGAGCGTCATGAAGCGGCCATCCCGAAAGATGACAATCTCGCCGGGCGAGTTCCGCAGCCGCGACTTGATGAACCGCAGCAGGTGCTTCTGGTTCATACACGCCGAGTGGTGGACATGCGTATCCACCTTCCGGATGTTGTAGAAGTCTCGGTGAGGCACGGCTTTCTGCGCCACGAGTTCACGCTCCGAGTTGAGCAGCATGTGCAGGTTAAATCTGGCTTCTAGCAGCTGCAGCCTCTTGAACGCGAGCGTCTTGACTGGCCCGTAGTTAATGATCCGCTTGATCTCGAACAGGTCTTTGTAGTACTCCTCCATGCTGCCGACGCGGCTGATGGGCTCCACGGCGTCTTTGTCTTCGTAGACCATCACGACGCCATCCTTCATGACGAAATGGTGCTGCGACGTCTCGGGCACAGGGTTATCGAACGGTTCGTACGGGATCTCGTCTCGGTGTCTCAGTTTAGTGCCCGAACCGGCCGCACGCGGACTGGTCTGCACCTCAGCCGGAGGAGGAGGCACCTCCGGCTCATTGACGGCGATCCACTTACGTCGCAGTCCCAGGCACTTGCGGATGAGCTCACAGACCTCCTTAGTCTCTCGGTCCACCTCGTCGGGCGCCGTCGTGATCTGGATGCGCTGGTACGTGGACAGCTGGCCGTAGGGCTCTGGAAGCGTCTCGAAGAGCCCTTCAGCGTCGTCCTGGGCCACGTTCGGGTCGTCCAACAAGATCTCGGACAGTCTACGCAGTCGCTTCTCTGTAGCTACTTTCTCCAGGATGGAGGCCTTGAGGCGGCCCTCGTGGTGCGTGCGCTGGCTGGCCTCCTCGCTCTCGTCCTCGTCGGGGCTGGGCACGTCGCCGTCGTCTGCGTCCGTGTTCGCCTGGGCCGCCGCCGCGATCACGTCTGCGTGCAGCATGTGTGAAGGGAGGCCGGGGTCCAGGGGCCCGTCTAGATGCAGATGCGCCAGCTCGCGCTCCAAGAGTTGAGACGTTGGATCCATTGCGAAGAGTGCTGCTTGGAGGGCGATTTCGGGACTGAAATGAAGCGCTGCTTGGACGCACATGTGGGGATGGGTTGCACGCAGAACTGTGAAATAGAATGGAGAAACCACTGAATAGAATGCTATGTTAAACTTTTATGACAAATCCTATCGCGAACTTCATCGTTGCTGCATTTTCGATCAGGCCGTACGTTGCCGCAGCAGTTGCCGCCCAAGCAGTACCATCCACGCCTGCCTTTGACGGATAGCAGTGAGGTTGACACACTTAACTAGCTGCTTGCGCGGCCTTCACGCTAGCGGCCTTCACGCTAGCGGCCTTCACGCTAGCGGCCTCCGCCTCCATTTCGGAAAACTCGAAGATGCGCTTTTCCACTTCTGCCATCCGCTTGGACGGATCGAAGTCGCACATTGCACACACCAATGTCCATTCGTCGTCCAACATGGACTTGGGTTGCTTCAGGAACGTTTTGTTCTTCAGGTGCCACTTCACAGCGCTATCAGGAACAATTCCCCATGGAAGCTTACCCCTCACGGCCTCGACGAGGACGCCTTCTTGGTCGCAATGAACTCCGGTGCGCGCCAACGAATCGCTCCCAACCTGGTAAATTCGGGTTGTGGTGCAGCCTCAAAGAAGCTCATGCCGAAGTCCGTGATCATGGCAGTATCCCCCTCAACCAGAATGTTGTTGCCCTTGAGATCACCGTGGACGATACCTCGACTGTGAAGAAGTTGAAGGCCGTGTGTTACGTCTAGTAGCGCCTGCCATGCTTTTAGTCGGCGCTCCTTCTTTTGCGAGTACAGATAGTTTGGAAGGGATCCACCAGCGATATTCTTGCACACCATAAAGCACGGCTCGCCAGCGTGGCACGCGCCGAAGAACCGCACCATGTTGGGGAGCCTGCTTGCCTCGTGCCAAACATTCACCTCCCGTAGAAAGTCCTCGCGATCGCTTTCCGACTTGATATCGACGCACTTGATAACGACGTCTGCGCTCATGTATTTTCCGTGGTAGACTTTACCAGAAGCTCCACGGTTGAAGGACGCATCATTCACCTGGACGTCTGTGCGTGGAATGAACCACTGCTCATCGTTTGGGATACCCTCCGACGAGAAACCGGCAAGTCGATTCAAAAGCACTTTCAGGAATCGCCGCTGTTTCTTCGTGTAGGCGTCCTTGTTTTGATGAATTTCGTGCACAAGCAGCGTGAGAGCTTCCTCTTGAGCAGGGACATCTTCCAGACTATTTATCAGCGTTGGGACGTCGTACTCGAACAGCTTTTGCATCATTGCGCTTTTATCCATTTCCCAATGTGAGCGCCACATTTCTCTCGTGGCTTCGGGTTCAAGTAAGTCGATTTCCCGGTGCAATCTGCCAGCATTTTAGACAGCGAGCGCGCGCTCAAGATCCGGACAACCGTCGACTTATCTCCATTCATGACTACAACAGCTCGTAGTCGAGTTCGCACCGCATTGACCGAGTCAACACCACTGTCCTGAAGCGTTTTGATTCGCTCCATCAGATGAGAGCACAAAGGCTCAGCTTCACCCATGCGTTGACACATCTCCGCGAGTTTCGTGAAGTTGCCCTCTAGCGACTCGAGAATCTGCTCAGCTACCATCTTGCTCCTTTCGTTGCCACTTTCGCGTATCGAAGTAAGTGTCTTTTCTCCATCGAAGCTCTTCGTAATTGCTGGACGGCATCATTACCATCAGCACACAAACCTTGAAGAGCGATGAGCCCTTCATAAATCCACTCTGCGTTTTCAGGCCTGATGATCCACAAAAGCAGTGCTTCGATTCCACCCTCAGTGGCGACTTTCATCTTCACATCAGTGGATAGATGTGAGGCCAGAAATCCCAACACCCCTGCCGCAAGTTCCCGCTGAGGTTGAGTACCTTCCGATACGAGATTGACAAACTGATTAACAGCTCCACTCTGGGCAGCAATTAAATCCCGACTTTCAGTGTTTTCAAGGGCAAGATTCCACAACACTCCGGTGGCCTTCTCTTTCTGTCTGTCGTTGACACTTCTCACCAACTCCACCAGCGGCGGGATTTCACCAGCTGACGCGATCTTCTCCTTGTTAGCAGCATTGGATGATAGATTCATCAACGCTGTAGCGGAGTACCTTTGCGCTCGTCGTTCCCACTCCTCACCAGCTCCACCAGCAGCGGGATTCCACCAGCCGACGCGATCTTCTCCTGGTTGGCAGCATTGAATGATAGATTCATCAACGCTCCCGCGGCCTTCGATTTCTGGACGTCGTTCCCACTTCTCACCAACTCCACCAGCGATGGGATGTCGCCTGGTATAGTAACGACAGACGGGTAACCAGGACGCACACGTCCCCGTCGCACTCTATCAGTTGCAGTCTCCGTGGAAGGGCCCTGCCCCATCGCTGCAACTCTTGGCACCTTTGGAACTGAAGCTTCTTTTCGGCAGCAGCGCGCCGCTTTTCAGTAAGTTGCATAGAACCCTTCAGTAAGTTGCTGAACGGAATTGCTGAAACCGCTGCTGAAGCTCGAGAGAGAGAGGATGCCGCAGTTTGCAGGAGCACTGAGAGCTGAAGAGCAGGACGCTGAAAGACTCGAGAAAGAGCAAGAGCAGGGTGAGCAGGACGTGGTGGCCGCCGCCAGCTGGCGGTGGGAGCTGTCGCGCACGTGATTCGACGCGCCTTTCACGCCTTCTACGAGTCTCTACAGCCGGCCAAACAAGTAGCTGGAGATGACAATGAAAGCAGGGAAACAATCTCGTCCCTCGTGGCAGACCTTGAAGACGGTCCGTCGACAGTCTCAGGAGAGGAAAAGCAAGAAGAGCCACAAGATGAACGAGTTCAAGATGGTGCACTCAAGTCGCCACGTGAAGTTCAGGGGATAGAGGAGAGTCCGTTCGTGGCACTCGCTCAGGCTCGCAAGGACGCCATCCAGCGCGAGCTGGAGGAGAAGCACGAGTGAGCACGGACCTTGCTTAAGTTCTTGGAGGTTCGACAGCAAGAAGCCGCTGAAGCGGACGCTCGGATCGCTAGAGGAGTTGAGTCAACGCGGCTTGATCAAGGCGCAGATTCCGGTGGGGCCCACGCACTTACGTCTTGATGATCAGGAGCTTCGTGCTGCGCGAGATGACGGTGCGGACTTTGGCGAGTTTGCCGACTCGCTGCTGCATGCCAAGACGCTGGTGGCGGAGTATGAGCAACGACGACAAGAGGCCAGTGGGAACGTCAAACGAATGCTCACGACGCCCTCGAGACGAACGGCGGCTGGCGAGGAAAGCAGCGAAAGTGGAGCGCACGTCGGATATCTGGACACGACCGTATCGTCCTTTATACGAACGGAAGCCACGCTCGTGCAGCACAAGAATCACATCACTGGCGTCCAAGTTGCACGCGCAGAGCAACGAGCTACTGCCAAGTCTCCTCAGAAAGATAGCATGCACCAGAAGGGGACCAACGAACCAGACCTGGTTGCGACGTGTTGACTCGTTTGTACGCTGTTGGAGCAGCTCAACGCATCGAAGGCAGCCATGGATGCGGTCGAGAAGAGGAAGAACATGGTCATCTTAGAATGGATGCTGATGAAGCTCGACTTCGTCAGGAACCCGAGGTTTACAGTGCCAGATCAAAGCCCAAACAGCAAAGCAAAAGGGGATGAAGACTTTTTCCCAGATCCTGCGGAGAGAAGCTTAAAACCGTGTTTCGACGTCGTGCCGAAGCCTCCGATCGTGTTCACATACTACGACATCGACGAAATCTACGAGCAAGTTGTGTACGTGCGGAACACAGGCTCACTGTCTCTTCGGGCGCGAATCCTCCCGCCTGGCTCAATCTTCTTCTCCATGGCCAGTGTCAGATTCCCAGAGGAGAGTGGCATGGTCGCTCCAGGAATGCACATCGAGCTGCGTCTTCGCTTTGCTCACTCTCGAGCCGACTACAAAGACAGCTTCACCGTCCAGTACGAAACCGAGCAATCGGTCGCCGCTGTATCAACGGGAACTCCAGGAGCTGCAGGTTCGGCGGAGATGGTGGTGCCTTTAATGGCCCATCTAGAGCCGCCGGAGCTGACGTTGCCGTTGCTAGTTCGCGCGACGCACAGTAACGCCACTGGTTTGCAAGAACCTTGGAGGGAAAGCTCGGTTTTGGCTGCTAAGTTAGCCAGCGTGGTCTCGACTGGAACGTCTGCAGGTTGCAAGTCATGGACTCTCTCCTACACGAACTGCAGTTGATATGCTGGGCGGTGACTACACACTTGGGAGCGCAATGGACGTCGGTCCTTTCCGAGTCACGCCGAATTCAATGGAGCTGGAGAGGGGCGAGAGCGTGACTTTCGGCCTCGTGTACACGCCGTCAGGTGTCGGTGAACAGCGAGAGCGCTTCGTCATGGTGTGCGACAACTGCCTCTTGCGCGTCTTCCAGATCGTTGGGCGTGGCTGTCAGGTGGATATCGCTGCTGTGCGAGTGAATGACGCGCTCATCGACACGACCATTACCGAGATGGGTCCTCTAGATCGCGTCTTCTTCCCGGATGAAGTTCTCGTGAACGCACACGCTTGTCAAACCTTCGTGATCGCTAACGACACACCAGTGGACGTTAAATTCTCGTGGAAGATCCACCCGTTAGTCGAGGAAGGACGCACCGAGAGTGTGAGTGGAGGCAAGGACAACGCCATGGTCTTGTCGCTGTTGTCTGGATCCACTCCACCATTTCGGATCTCCCCAGGAACCGGTGTATTCGCACTATCGTCGTTGAAAGAGTTCATCGTCGAGTTCCTGCCCATAGAGGCGCGGACGTACGCGTGCCAGACGACGCTAATGATCAACGATGTTCCAGCGTGCAGCATGCCTGGACCAGGTCAGATGGCGCACCTGAAGGCTGCCTTTGACGCACAAGATGACGCTCCCTTGAGTCCACGAGCAGCCGCTAAAGCTGCAGCGAGGAAGTTGAAGGACGCAATGCCAGGCTTCTCGATGCAACTTCGCGGTCGAGGAAGACTGGGAAGCTTCACGAATCTACCGGCGCTTTGTGGTTCATGGATTCCTCTTGAAGATGATGGCTTGCAACTACCAGGAAATGACGGCAGTGAAGATGCGCAGTTACTACTGCCACAACGAACGTACTCGACGGTTGTGCTATTGAAGAACCAAAGCGACGCACGAGTCTCGTTCCGATGGGACCTTGGGCGGCTCCGACAACGGCATTTGGATATGAGGATGGCGGTCCTGCATCGTCGACACTTACTTCACCAACGATGGGCAAACCCCCGATTTTCGAGGGGACGATTTACTGTGGTTCTCGCTTGCAGAGTACGGGCCTACCCGCCACACTTGGCTTCGAAGTCACCAGTAACCACAACGGACTTGTCCTCTCGTACGAACTGGTTCAAGCTCTGACGTCTACGAAGCTTTCGTCACGGAGAGAAGCACGACGGATACTTCTCTGCCCAAGTCACCGAAGGAAATCGCTCTGGAGCGTGGCATCCCTATCTCCGACTGCGACCTCAAGTCAGAAACAAACCCGCTCAGTAGCGTACCGCTCGGCGAGTGGCGAGCGATGTGTCTCCAGATTCGGAACTTCAGTGTTATTGAAACTTTCGCGGGTCTGGAAGCGAAGAAGTTCCACGCGGAGAAGCAATGCGTCTCACTTTGCCTCCTTGTGGCCAAGTATATAGCAATTTGATAATCGCTGCATTCATGAAAGAAATCATCTGCTCGTTACTGCAGATCTTGACTACGGGACTTCCCTAGGATGAAAGTGTCGCTCCGACACTGAGAGGCTCCAGTTGCTCTGTAATGATGTAAATAATTGTCGGTTGTGTTGTATAGATGGACAGGCAGAGCTCCGTACCAAGAAGTGGCGCGCGGTTGACGAGATTAAGATGGTGGAGCTGATGCAGAAGAAGACGCACAAGGCAGTTTGGCAATATTCAGGCATAGATGCTGGACGCCGCGGAGAACACGCAGGCGAGAGAACTGTCGACCAGCGCGAAGGAGTCCCTGGCGATGAGATCCGTGCCGAACAAACCGAGGATGAACGTACTGGAGGGCCATGCAAGGCTGAAGACAGAAACAACACGGCAAGGATCAAGTCAGGAAAAGAAGAAGCTGTACTATGAGATCGACGAGTTGCTGCAGTGTTCACAAGGATCGTTCTGATTAGAGCTGGTCACGTCGTGAGCTCTGCAAAGCGGGACGGAACACCACTGGGCTGCATGTTGCAGGATACAGATATGATTTCCTGTAGTAGTCAGCACCTAGTGAACATTCAGCTGGCTGCTCGAGCATTTTTCCTGCGGGCGTCCTCTTTCTCAGCTTCCACCTCGACAAAGTCACGAATTCGCTTCTCCACTTGTGCAAGGGCCATCCTCTTCGACGGATCGAAGTCGCACATCGCACGCACCAATGTCCATTCGTCTTCGGACATGGACTTGGGCTGTGTCAGGAACTTGTTGTTGTCCAGGTGCCACTTGACAGAGAGATCAGGAATCATTCCCCATGGAAGTTTACCCGTCACAGCCTCGACGATGCACATGCCAAGCGAATACACATCGGCCTCAAAAGATGCCTTCTTGGTCGCGATGAACTCCGGTGCGCGCCAGCGAATTGCGCCCAAGTTGTCGAAATGAGGTTGCGGCCCCGATCCGTGAAAACTCATGCCGAAGTCGGTGAGCATGGCAGTATCACCCTCCATCAGAATGTTGTTGCCCTTGAGATCACCATGGACGAAGTCTTTACTGTGAAGAAGTTGAAGTCCATGTGTTACCCCAAGCAGCGCCGTCCAGACACGTGATCGAAGAACTGGCTGTTGGTTGTACAGATAGTCAGGAAGGGTTCCGCCAGCGATATACTTGCACACCATGAAGCACGGCTCGCCAACGTGACATGCGCCGAACAATGGCACAATGTTGGGGTGTCTGCTTTCATGCCAAACTTCCACTTCCCGTAGAAAGTCCGTTCGATCGCTTTCCGACTTGATCTCGACGCACTTGATCACGACGTCTGCGTTCATATATTTCCCGTGGTAAACTTTACCAAAAGCCCCGCCGCTGAAGGACTCGTCACCATACTGGACGTCGGTGCGAGGAATGAACCACTTCTCGTCAACTGGGATACCCTCCGATGAGAAACCCGCAAGACGACTCAGAATTACATTCAGGAACGCACGCTCTGGTTTCGTGTAGTCATTCTTGTTCTGCTTCACCTCATGAACAAGCAGCATGAGGGCTTCCTCTAGAGCAGCGGCGTCTCCACCAGTACTATTTATCAGCGTTGGTATGTCGTACTCGAACAGTTTTTGCATCATTGCGCTTTTATCCATTTCCCAATGTGAGCGCCACATTTCTCTCGTGGCTTCGGGTTCAAGTAAGTCGATTTCCCGGTGCAAATCTGCCAGCATTTTAGACAGCGAGTGCGCGCTCAAGATCCGGACAACCGTCGACTTATCTCCATTCATGACTAGAACAGCTCGTAGTCGAGTTCGCACCGCATTGACCGAGTCAACACCACTGTCCTGAAGCGTTTTGATTCGCTCCATCAGATGAGAGCACAAAGGCTCAGCTTCACCCATGCGTTGACACATCTCCGCGAGTTTCGTGAAGTTGCCCTCTAGCGACTCGAGAATCTGCTCAGCTACCATCTTGCTCCTTTCGTTGCCACTTTCGCGTATCGAAGTAAGCGTCTTTTCTCCATCCACGCTTTTCACTATTGCTCGGACGGCATCATTACCATCAGCACACAAACCTTGAAGAGCGATGAGCCCTTCATAAATCCACTCTGCGTTTTCAGGCCTGATGATCCACAAAAGCAGCGCTTCGATTCCACCCTCAGTGGCAGCTTTCGTCCTCACATCACGAGGCAGATGTGACGCCAGAAACCCCAACACCCCTGCCGCATTTTCCCGCTGAGATTGAGTACCTCCCGATACGAGATTGACAAGATGATCAACTGCCCCACTCTGGGCAACAATGACATCCTGGTATTCAGAGTTTTCAAAGGCTAGATTCCACAACGCTTCGGTGGCATTCCCCTTCTGTATGTCGTTCCCACTCCTCACCAGCTCCACCAACGGCGGGATTCCACCAGCCGACGCGATCTTCTCTTTGTTGGCAGCATTGATTGATAGATTCCTCAACGCTCCGGCGGCCTTCTCTTTCTGCACCTCATTCCCACTGCTCACTAGCTCCACCAACGGCGGGATTCCACCAGCCGACGCGATCTTCTCCTGGTTGGCAGCATTGACTGATAGATTCCACAACGCTGCAGCGGCATTCTCTTTCTGGGCGTCGTTCCCACTGCTCACCAGCTCAACCAACGGCGGGATTCCACCAGCCGACGCGATCTTCTCCTGGTTGGCAGCATTGACTGATAGACCCCACAACGCTGCAGCGGCCTTCTCTTTCTGCACCTCATTCCCACTGCTCACCAGCTCCACCAACGGCGGGATTCCACCAGCCGACGCGATCTTCTCTTTGTTGGCAGCATTGACTGATAGATTCCACAACGCTGCAGCGGCATCCTCTTTCTGGGCGTAGTTCCCACTGCTCACCAGCTCAACCAACGGCGGGATTCCACCAGCCGACGCGATCTTCTCCTGGTTGGCAGCATTGACTGATAGACCCCACAACGCTGCAGCGGCCTTCTCTTTCTGCACCTCATTCCCACTGCTCACCAGCTCCACCAACGGCGGGATTCCACCAGCCGACGCGATCTTCTCTTTGTTGGCAGCATTGACTGATAGATTCCACAACGCTGCAGCGGCATCCTCTTTCTGGGCGTAGTTCCCACTGCTCACCAGCTCAACCAACGGCGGGATTCCACCAGCCGACGCGATCTTCTCCTGGTTGGCAGCATTGACTGATAGACCCCACAACGCTGCAGCGGCCTTCTCTTTCTGCACCTCATTCCCACTGCTCACCAGCTCCACCAACGGCGGGATTCCACCAGCCGACGCGATCTTCTCTTTGTTGGCAGCATTGACTGATAGATTCCACAACGCTGCAGCGGCATCCTCTTTCTGGGCGTAGTTCCCACTGCTCACCAGCTCAACCAACGGCGGGATTCCACCAGCCGACGCGATCTTCTCCTGGTTGGCAGCATTGACTGATAGACCCCACAACGCTGCAGCGGCCTTCTCTTTCTGCACCTCATTCCCACTGCTCACCAGCTCCACCAACGGCGGGATTCCACCAGCCGACGCGATCTTCTCTTTGTTGGCAGCATTGACTGATAGATTCCACAACGCTGCAGCGGCATCCTCTTTCTGGGCGTCGTTTCCACTGCTCACCAGCTCAACCAACGGCGGGATTCCACCAGCCGACGCGATCTTCTCCTGGTTGGCAGCATTGACTGATAGATTCCACAACGCTCCGGCGGCCTTCTCTTTCTGCACCTCATTCCCACTGCTCACTAGCTCCACCAACGGCGGGATCCCACCAGCCGACGCGATCTTCTCTTTGTTGGCAGCATTGATTGATAGATTCCTCAACGCTGCAGCGGCATTCTCTTTCTGGACGTCGTTCCCACTGCTCACCAGCTCCACCAACGGCGGGATTCCACCAGCCGACGCGATCTTCTCTTTGTTGGCAGCATTGATTGATAGATTCCTCAACGCTCCGGCGGCCTTCTCTTTCTGCACCTCATTCCCACTGCTCACTAGCTCCACCAACGGCGGGATTCCACCAGCCGACGCGATCTTCTCTTTGTTGGCAGCATTGATTGATAGATTCCTCAACGCTGCAGCGGCCTTCTCTTTCTGCACCTCATTCCCACTGCTCACTAGCTCCACCAACGGCGGGATTCCACCAGCCGACGCGATCTTCTCCTGGTTGGCAGCATTGACTGATAGATTCCACAACGCTGCAGCGGCATTCTCTTTCTGCACCTCATTCCCACTGCTCACTAGCTCCACCAACGGCGGGATTCCACCAGCCGACGCGATCTTCTCCTGGTTGGCAGCATTGACTGATAGATTCCACAACGCTGCAGCGGCATCCTCTTTCTGGGCGTCGTTCCCACTGCTCACCAGCTCAACCAACGGCGGGATTCCACCAGCCGACGCGATCTTCTCCTGGTTGGCAGCATTGACTGATAGACCCCACAACGCTGCAGCGGCCTTCTCTTTCTGCACCTCATTCCCACTGCTCACCAGCTCCACCAACGGCGGGATTCCACCAGCCGACGCGATCTTCTCTTTGTTGGCAGCATTGACTGATAGACCCCACAACGCTGCAGCGGCATTCTTTTTCTGGGCGTCGTTCCCACTGCTCACCAGCTCAACCAACGGCGGGATTCCACCAGCCGACGCGATCTTCTCCTGGTTGGCAGCATTGACTGATAGACCCCACAATGCTGCAGCGGCCTTCTCTTTCTGCACCTCATTCCCACTGCTCACCAGCTCCACCAACGGCGGGATTCCACCAGCCGACGCGATCTTCTCTTTGTTGGCAGCATTGATTGATAGATTCCTCAACGCTCCGGCGGCCTTCTCTTTCTGCACCTCATTCCCACTGCTCACTAGCTCAACCAACGGCGGGATTCCACCAGCCGACGCGATCTTCTCTTTGTTGGCAGCATTGACTGATAGATTCCACAACGCTGCAGCGGCATTCTCTTTCTGGGCGTCGTTCCCACTGCTCACCAGCTCAACCAACGGCGGGATTCCACCAGCCGACGCGATCTTCTCCTGGTTGGCAGCATTGATTGATAGATTCCTCAACGCTCCGGCGGCCTTCTCTTTCTGCACCTCATTCCCACTGCTCACCAGCTCCACCAACGGCGGGATTCCACCAGCCGACGCGATCTTCTCTTTGTCGGCAGCATTGACTGATAGATTCCACAACGCTGCAGCGGCATTCTCTTTCTGGACGTCGTTCCCACTTCTCACCAGCGCCACCAGCGATGGAATGTCGCCGGGTAAAGAAACCATAGACGTGTAGGAAGAAACAGGTCGCCGATTGTGGAATGGACCTGCCTGGATCTTGTGTTTCGGCACTTCAGTAAGTTGCACAGAACCCTTCAGTAAGTTGCTGAACGGATTGCGGCCGAAACGTGTCAAGTTTGCTCGCACAACCCGCGTCAACGGAGGAAGATTGTGCGTGTTATTCGCTGTGATGCATGGCAAGGGCCGCCAAAAAGGCGCCGGACGCTGTTGCGATGGTGGCAGCCGAGGCTGCAATAGCTGCTGAAGCTCAGGAAAGAGAGGATGCCGCAGCTTGCAGCAGCACTGAGAGCTGAAGAACAGGAGGCTGAAAGACTCGAGCAAGAGCAAGAGCAGGATGAGCTGGACGTGGTGGCGGTGGGAGCTATCGCACACGTGATCCGGTGCCTTCCACACCTTCTACGAGTCTCCACAGCCGGACAAACAAGTAGCTGGAGATGACAATGAAAGCAGGGAAAATGATCTCGACCGTGTTGAGGGGGGCGTTGAAGACGGTCCGTCGACGGCCCCAGTAGAGGAAAAGCAAGAAGAACCACAAGATGAACGAGTTCAAGATGGAAAAGAGGCGGCACTTAAGTCATCGCGCGCAGATCAATCATTAGAGGAAAGTCCGTTCGTGGCACTCGCTCAGGCTCGCGAGGACGCCATCTAAAGAGAACTATAGGACAAGCACGAGCGAGCACGGACCTTGCTCAAGTTCATGGAGGTTCGACAGCAACAAGCAGCTGAAGTAGACGCACAGATTGTAGAGGGGTTGAGTCGACGCGGCTTGGTGATCAAGGCGCAGATTCCAGTGGGGCCGACGCACTTACGTCTTGATGACCAGGAACTTCGTGCTGCGCGAGATGGCGGTGCGGACTTTGGCGAATTTGCCGACTCGCTGCTGCATGCCAAGACGCTGGTGGCTGAGTATGAGCAACGACGACAAGTGGGAACGTCAAACGAGTGCTGACGACGCCCTCGAGACGAACGGCGGCTGGCGAGGAAAGCAGCGAAAGTGGAGCGCACGTCGGATATCTGGACACGACCGTATCGTCCTTTACACGAACGGAAGCCACGCTCGTGCAGCACAAGAATCACATCACTGGCGTCCAAGTTGCACGCGCAGAGCAACGAGCTACTGCCAAGTCTCCTCAGAAAGATAGCATGCACCAGAAGGGGACCAGCGAACCAGACCTGGTTGCGACGTGTTGACTCGTTTGTACGCTGTTGGAGCAGCTCAACGCATCGAAGGCAGCCATGGATGCGGTCGAGAAGAGGAAGAATATGGTCATCCTGGAAAGAATGCAGACGAAGCTCGACTTCGTCAGGAACCCGAGGTTTGCAGTACCAGATCAAAGCACAAACAGCAAAGCAAAGTGGACGAAGACCTCCCTGGCGCAGCGAGAGCAGCTTAAAGCCGTGTTTCGACATCGTGCCGAAGCCTCCGATCGTGTTCACAGATTACGACATCGGTGGAATCTACGAGCAAGTCGTGTACGTGCGGAACACAGGCTCACTGTCTCGTCGGGCGCGAATCCTCCCGCCTGGCACAATCTTCTTCTCCACAGCCAGTGTTCATTCCCAGAGGAGAGTGGCATGGTCGCTCCAGGAATGCACATCGAGCTGCGTCTTCGCTTTGCTCACTCTCGAGCCGACTACAAAGACAGCTTCACCGTCCAGTACGAAACCGAGCAATCGGTCGCCGCTGTATCAACGGGAACTCCGGGAGCAGGTTCAGCGAAGATGGTGGTGCCTTTAATGGCCCATCGAGAGCCGCCGGAGCTGACGTTGCCGTTGCTAGTTCGCGCCCAGAACACGCTTGTCGGGGGACGCACAGCAACGCCACTGGTTTGCAAGAACCTTGGAGGGAAAGCTCGGTTTTGGCTGCTAAGTTAGCCAGCGTGGTCTCGACTGGAACGTCTGCAGGTTGCAAGTCATGGACTCTCTCCTACACGAACTGCAGTTGATATGCTGGGCGGTGACTACACACTTGGGAGCGCAATGGACGTCGGTCCTTTCCGAGTCACGCCGAATTCAATGGAGCTGGAGAGGGGCGAGAGCGTGACTTTCGGCCTCGTGTACACGCCGTCAGGAGTCGGTGAACAGCGAGAGCGCTTCGTCATGGTGTGCGACAACTGCCTCTTGCGCGTCTTCCAAATCGTTGGGCGTGGCTGTCAGGTGGATATCGCTGCTGTGCGAGTGAATGACGCGCTCATCGACACGACCATTACCGACCCGGATGAAACTTTCGATCGCTCGGCGAGTAGCGCCAACTCCAAACTGGTGTTGAAGCGCTGTTAGACGCTTTCTTAGCCCTTTAGGGGCTGTTAATAGTCATTGCAAGCCTCTGCCAACTTGCAACAGTGGTCGTGACGCAGACCACAGACCTCCCGGCGACACTTGTATCTTTTAGTCAACCAAAGCGTTAATTAACGCTGCTCGAGCAGCTACTTCTAGCAAGCTCCTACTTGCTGTTTGCGAGCAGCATACTGAATCGTGAGTAAGCTAGATCCCAGGCTACCAAGTTTCCCAAACGGTTGTTGCGAAGCCCTGTCGACGGTACAGTACACGCATGCCGATACCGTTCGGAGGACCGCATCCCCGAGCACAGCACAACATGCACAAACAGCTTGTACAAACGCGACGAACTCTTCTAAAGCGAATGCTGCCACAAGCTTGGATTCGATCTCGCTTGCAGACTATTAGCAGTGCTAGGCAGCATCGTGTTTGTTCAATCGGCCCAAACGAATTATGCTTACCGGTAGTCCTGAAGGGCAATCAGAACGGCAACGCAGAGCTGCTTGGTAAAAGGTTCTAGGAAGAACAAACTACAGTAGATCCTGTACATGAGGGCACGCAGAGCGACATTTTTGATCTTTGTTCTTAGAACTACTATCCTCGCCTTGGTGGCCACGTCAATTTCGCCGATGACTATCAACGGAACAGCACTGGCAGAAGCTTATTAGTGTTAAATTTACACCTGCTCTGTGCACTGACACCAACCGAAGGTCTTATCCAAGCCTGATCATTGCGAATGAAGGGGGCCTGGCTTTCCTATGCCTGAAGAAGCCCAGCAAGAAGCGAGTGGAGGAGATCGCGAGGACGCGTGCAACGTGGTTGACGATTGCCACCAGCTGGAAAAGTCTCTCATAAAGTCTCTCATAAACCTGTACGTTTTAATAGTCATCAGCCCGGATCCCTCCACCCTGAAAGCGATATTGCACTCCGAAGATTGCACCGCCTACTTGATGCTTTAACCAAGCTAATTATCGCCGCGCAGCACGGCGTGCTAGTTGCCATTTACATCCTCGCTGTTGACAACCAAAAATATCTTGCAAGTTGAAGTGGATCGGGTTAGGGTACTATCTCCTGCAGGTTGCTACGTCCGCGCACTTAAGGGATGCATAAACGTGCAGCTGGCTTGATCTTTCTATTCCTCACAAAAACCAAAATCAACTTCCGCGTTGTGATTGGCCAACATTCCTTCTTTAAGTCCGGACTTCCCCCCTGCGATTCGCAAGCTGCGAACATAGGCTCATTCGCCATTTCGCCAGCAGCTCACCAAGTCTCAAGCCCCTCCGTCTCCGCCATGAAGGCCATGCAGAAGCTCCGCCCCGTCGCGACCAAGATCCGTGGTCTCTCGTCTCGCAACGTCATGACTGCACAGCAGGTAAGCTCTGCATCCAGCCATCCCCATGCCAATTGACCCCTAACGCCGCTTGATGCTCCATCCTCTAGTACATCGACCGCGAGGAGAAGTGCGGCGCGCACAACTACCACCCGCTGCCTGTGGTTCTGAACAAAGGCAAGGGCTGCAAGGTCTGGGACGTGGAAGGCAAGGAGTACTACGACTTCCTGAGCGCCTACTCGGCCGTGAACCAGGGCCACTGCCACCCCAAGCTCGTCAAGGCGCTGACGGATCAAGCGCAGACGCTGTCGCTTACGTCTCGCGCCTTCTACAACAACGTGCTGGGCGAATACCAAGAGTATATGACCAATCTCTTCGGCTACGACCGCATCTTGCCCATGAACACGGGCGTCGAGGGCGGCGAGACGGCCGTCAAGCTCGCGCGTCGCTGGGCCTACGACGTCAAGGGCGTCCCGGAGAACCAGGCCAAGGTCGTCTTCGCCCGCAACAACTTCTGGGGCCGCACCATGAGCGCCGTGTCGTCCTCCAACGACAAGGAAGCGTACGGAGGCTTTGGCCCCTTCATGCCGGGCTTCAGCACCATCCCGTACAACGACGCGGACGCGCTCGAGGAGGTCTTCAAGAAGGAGGCCAAGTTCATCGCCGCCTTCATGGTGGAGCCCATCCAGGGCGAGGCTGGCGTCGTGGTGCCCGATGACGGATACCTCAAGCGCGTGCGGGAGCTCTGCACCAAGTACAACGTCCTGTGGATCGCCGACGAGGTGCAGACGGGGCTGGCACGTACGGGCAAGATGCTGGCGGTGGACTACGACGGCGTCAAGCCCGACCTCGTGATCCTGGGCAAGGCGCTCTCGGGGGGCATGTACCCCGTCTCGGCTGTGCTTACCAGCGATGAAGTCATGCTCACGATCAAGCCCGGCCAGCACGGCTCCACGTACGGCGGCAACCCGCTCGGCTGCAAGGTCGCCATAGCTGCCATGGAGGTCATCAAGGACGAGAAGCTCGCGGAGAACGCTTTCAAGCTCGGCCAGAAGTTCCGCGGCGAGATGGAGAAGTACGTGGCTGTAGCCCTTGGGCTGTGCGCTGTCTGCTGATGATGGCTAACCTCTTTTGTTGCTCTGTGAAACGTGTAGCTTCAAGTCGCCTGTGCTTAAAAGCGTGCGTGGCCGCGGTCTGCTGAACGCGATCATCATCAACGAGCGTCCGAACCAGCCGGGCGCGTGGCAACTCTGCCTGAACCTGGCCAAGAAGGGGCTGCTCGCCAAGCCCACTCACGGCAACATCATCCGTCTTGCTCCCCCGCTCGTGATGACCGAGAAGCAGCTCGACGAGTGCACGTCCATCATCAAGGAGGTCCTCACGGAAGCAGAGTAGACGCGTTGCCCCAGGACGCCCGCATCCAGGAGACTGTAGCGAATGGAAACGCTACAGCTAGCTAGACCCTAGATGCAACCCCTCCCCCCCCCTCACAAAGTTAATAAATTGAACATTTTGAATGAAATTCACGAGGTATCCGACTTATCATCATGAACAACGGGTGGAAACGTGTTTGTCAATAAATGTCCAGCAACTCGACGTACGCTTTGCTGCCTGCTAGTGATATCCGTACTCATTGCACGCAGCATAGCGTAGGGTTATAATGTGCGACCTTGGTGCTTGCTGTGCTTACTCTTGATCGGCATTTAATCGATCCCGCGGCGGGTCCATCTTCTGGATCTTGACCAGCGGATCACGTCGCAACGCACTGAAAAGAGCAAACAAAGCCGACAATTAGTTCGCTGAAACACACACAGCATGAGAGGCAGACAAGGGCTCGTACCTGAGGTCGTTCGGCGTAACGAAGATGAACTGCTTCTTGGCAGTCTTCTTGGCTGCATCGACGAGTAGCTGGATGGTCATGTCGCGGTTCACCGAGTCCATGAACACGTCGAACTCATCCATCACTCGGAACGGACACTCGATGCTCTCGCCGAGCGCCAGCAACAGCGAGACTTGTGTGTACGACCTCTCGCCGCCGGACAACTCCTTCATGTCGGTCACCTGTGAAGCACGCGAAGCTCCCTTCTCGTTATGCAGCACAGTGATGTCCAGGCGCTGGTTGTCGTGGCGGAACTTGAGCTTGCCTGCGAAGTTGTTGAGGCACATGTACCTGTTGAACTCGACAGATGTCCGACTGGCGATCTCCTTGCGGAGGATCTGCCACACTCGTTTGCGTTCTTCCAGCATCGACCGAATGCGCTCCAAATTGTCCCGGAGCTTGTCGTAGTTGGCCTTCTTGCTCTTGTACTTGATCTTCTTGGCGTCCATGTCATCCTTCAGCTCGGACAGATCCATGCCTTGGAAGCGGCTACGCTCGTGGTCAATCTGGCGCTTGATGTCCGTCAGTCGCTTGCCGTAGTAGTCGTGAGTGCGCGTGACGGCGACTCGCTCACAGTGCATCTGGGCCTTTTGCCGCTGTTCCTCGCACTCTTCTTGGGCTGCAGCCAGCTCGTCTTCCAACTGCATCACGGCGTCACGTAGACGGGCGCCTTCTCGCTGGAACGTCATCTCCTTCACCTTCATCTCGCTCAGGTGCTTGTAGATCGCATCAGCATCAACCTGGTACTCGTTCATCTCGGCCGCGATCTGCTTTTCCGCCGCATCCAGCTCCTCAAGCTCATGCAACTGGCCTTCCAGGTCAGGGTTGGACTTGGACAGAATCTCGTTCAGCTCCTCCTCGCGGCGGTGAAACCCCTCCAGCTCGTCCTGGACGCCCCTCACTTCGTCCTCGAGAACTGACGTATCTAGCGTGTGCTGCTGCGCATCGTCCGACAAGTCTTCCTCCAGGCCGCGCAGTTCGGCACGCCTCTGGTTCAATCGACGCGACAAGAAGTCGATGCGGTCGTTCTGCTGCTTCATCTGGTGGCGAAAGTCTTCACGGTCACGACGGAGCCGAGCCTCGTCACGCCGCAACACTTCAAGGTTCCCCTGTAGGTAATCCAGCTTCTGCTCAAGCTCCTGGATCTCTCCCTCCACGTCTTGGCAGATGATGGAGCTGCGACGATTGCCCTTGTTCGCAATAAAGGCCAGATTGCCAGAGCGAACGACGAACTTGTCACCACTCGGAAGGTACACTTCCGAGACGAAGCGCGCCATGCGGAAGTTGCCGCTCGAGCCGCTCAGGACGCTCTCTTCAGCCGACTGGCGATCATCGAACAGCAGCTTGCTCTCTGAGCCGCACACGTCGATGAGAGCGTTGAATACCTCGTCGTCGCTAACCTCCAAAACGTTGCAGATGGCATGAGCCGCGAGGTCGCCATCTGCAAGGCGCAGGTTGCCGTACCGACGTCCTGTGCGTTGTGAAATGATGATGTTCGCTTGATTCTGAGGGCAGTGGACCTGGCGTTTCAGGTCGTCCAGCAGGGCCTTGTCCCTGCCGTTCACCACCAAGTAGCTTCCCAATGTGCCCTTTAATGCCACCTCGATCGCTAGTGCAAAGTTCATGTACCGTTCAGGAAGCTTGACGTGGAGACCCAGTGGTCCGATCGGGGGCGAAGCAAACCGATGGAGGTTCTGGTGGATAAGCTGCTGCAACTGCGGGATTCGGCTGCCGTATACGGCAAGACTGTCGCGCTTCTGGCCTCGCAGCGAATTGATTCGGTGCTGGATCTTGCCGGCCTCGCCATCGGCTTCACGGAGCTGACGAACACAGGTGTCGTGGCGGTTCTCCACCTCGTCCAACTCCTGCGGACGAGCCTGTGCACGCTCCTTGGCTTCATTCACTTCGAGTTCAGCATCGGCAACTTCGCGCCGCTTCATTTCGATTCGCTCCCGCATTTCGTCATTGCGCTGCAGCCGATTGTGCAGCATCGCTTCGTGGTTCTCCCGCTTCTTCTGCAGGTCGTGCTGCAAGCGCGCAAGTCGCTGGTTCGCACGTTGCCTGGAGTGCGTGAGGGACTTCATCTCCGCCTTGCAGTGGTGAAGCGGGCGTCGGGCTTCACGGATCCGGTTCTTCACGCCAGCCTTCCGCTGGCTGTTCTCGCTCATACGGGCGTTGACATCCTCCAGCTTGTCGTTCTTCTCGTTTTGCTTCCGCTCCAGGTTGTCCACAGCCTCCTTCGCCTCTTCATACTCACCGATCGCATGCTCCACCTCGCGTTTCTTCCGCTTCACCTTCTTCTCCATCTTCGCACCTGCAGCTTCCTTCTCACAGACAAAAGACCAGGCCAATTCCTTCTTCAGGACCTCAAACTCCTCCTCCAGCTTGCCAATCTGTACACAAAAACACAACAAAAAAGTCAATTCCCCGCTTCTCCTCCTGCTCTCCTCAAACCACAACTCCCTTACACTCTGCGCCTCCCTCCACTGCTTCTTGGCCTCCTCCATGGCCTCTTTCAGCGTGCCGATCTTGGCTCGTTCCCTCTTGAGCGTCGAGTCCGCAATGTTCCGCGTCTCCTCGTCAATCTTCGAGTACGTGGCCTTCATCTTGTACAGATCCGTCGACTGCAAGAAGAACTTGTACTTGTCTTGCGCGTTTCCCTTGAGAAACAGCTTGGCATTCTCCTGGTCGAGAATCGCGCACGGGTTCTCCGTCTGGATGTTCAGATGGTCCAGCATCGCGTCCAGGTCCGTCTTCAACTTGGACACCAGCAGCCCCTTCTCGTCCTTGAGCCTGTACTCGGCAGATCCGTCTCTGCGGATCAGCCGCTCCACCACGACTTTGCGGCCGAACTGGTCGGGGCGGAAGGCGTCACTGCCCACCGCGTCGTTCCGCAGCGTGATGCGCACCAGCGCGTTCCCCTCGTGTCCATGACGGATCAGGTTCTTAATGCTCTTGCCTCTGTGCGTGCTGCGAGCACTGGCACCGAGGCAGATCTGAATGGCCGCGATCACGGCGCTTTTACCACTGCCGTTCTCGCCCGTAATGAAGTTAATACGGGGATTTAGAACGACTCGAAGCTTGCGATGGCACATGAAGTTTTCGCAGTAAATCTCCTCCACGACGCCCATCTCCGTCTCGACGTGGGCGTCCATCTCTGTCGCGGTTTGGCTGGAGGGAGGTGGGCGCTTGCGCTTCTGGCCTGCGTGGGAGTCGACTTCCTCGTCTTCTTCGCTTTCGTAGGCTTCGTCTTGCTCCGGGACCTGCGTGTCCATCTCGTCCTCCGTCTCGCTGGTAGTGGAAGCGTCTTGGTCGGGGCTGTCGTCGTCCGAGTGGCGTGTCTTCTGCGCCTTGGCGCGCGGCCGGCGGCTCGACATGGCGAGCGCGGGCTTCGCTTTTTCGTGAAATGGCGCCAGAAATGGGAATCACAAAAGTGATATTGGAATAGACAGGGAGAGAATGGGCCAATGGGAGGAGGGAAACCCACTTCAACTTGCCACATAGTGAGGCACTATGAAAAAACTGGCGGTCAGTAAAGCACTTGGCGTTCTTCTCGTTGGTGTCCGTCCTGCAGAAGCAACCGGCCACGCGTTTCCCTTGCGCAATGTGCGCGTACGAGTATTAGACCAAGAAGGAGGAGGAGGAAGCTTATAGCAAGCCCTCGGCCGCCAGCAGCAACTGTGTGCTGCTGCTGGTCACCATCACGCTGCGCAACCTAACGGGGCAGAGCCAGCTTCATGAACCTGGGATCCCTGGGGAAGCTCGTCATCGCAGAGACGCGCAGTACCAACCAGCAACATCGACACCAGCGGTAGCCATACGTGAATGCATTTCATGAACAATTCTAATAGTGCTTTGGTATCTGGGGCTTCTCTAATGAGGTTCACGGTCGGCGCGGCGCAACGCGCCTCGTTGACCGTGCACGCTTTGCATGTGCAAAGATCCTTGTGAGTCTCACCACGTTGGGTTTTGGAGTAACTCGACTCAGGCTGCGCCAACAGGCAAATAGGCAACTCTCGCAGCTAATCATTGTTTCGGTCTTCAAAATCTCAGTTTGCTGCACTAGAAGCAGGCACACGATGCAGTACGGAATGTTGATCAAGTGACTGCGAGGAAAAGTCGAAGCGGTTTGCTTCTCACGCGAGGGTGAGCACTCGCAATTGGCGATCCGTGCAATGAAGAAGCTGGAAAAAGTGAGACGTCAATTTATTCAGGCAAGTAATCGCTGACGAATGCTGGGCATCCGTTCCAATGCCTGCTTGGTGGTGGAGATCGCTAAAACTGTGGATGAAAAATGCTGTTAACCGCAATTATTGTGCAAAATGTACTACTAAAACGGGGCTGAACGATTAACTGCCATTCGTGACTGACTACGAGGCAACGGTATCATCGGGCTCAGTTGCAAATTCACAAGACAAACCACGAAAATGAGCTCCCGCCGTTTGTTAGCAAGAAGCAAGTGGACCCCACGTCTCCCTTGCTCGCGAATTTATTTCACGAAAGCGTGCGATCTGGAGACACAAAATCCTCTTACAAATACTGGAGCAAGTATCTCTTATGCCTCGAGCGCGAACAAGTGAAAGAGAAACCCCACTTCTCCTCGCGTCGATGCATCCAGATGCACACGACAAACTTGCTCACGGAAAAAAAGCATAGTGGAGGGCGTTATGAAGTGGAATTCTCCCAAAGGCGGAGGAGTTCTGAAATGGTCTCATTGCGACGGAGATGGCTACAGCTCGCTGCTGTTAGCGTGCTTGGGTGGGCACACGCGACTTTCACTGCTGAATGGAGCAATACGCGATGCAAAACCATTCCTTCCGTGTGCTGAAAACTGTGATTGAGTCAGGCAGCGAACCTCGAGCATTGGCCATCGCTGATCACCGCCCGGATTCAAGATGCTGTTGACATGCACAATGGCTGTCAAGGGATCCTGGATGAGTATTCTCTCAAATTGTGTAGCATCATGGGGACTTGCTGGCGCTCCTGCCGAACCCACTTTTCCGTTTGGTGGTGGAGTTTAGTAAGCCAAAAACGATTCCTGATCGGATGTGCAGAAGCTAGTAGATGGAAATGGTGTTTTGGATCGAGTGAAGCAGCTCACAACCGCATAGATGAACAGTACCAGACCACGGCAGTCGTGAGCGAATAGTTCCCAAAATTCAGCATTGGTCTTACGTTTATCTTGCTGCGTTGGGTTTCGTGGTCGCGATGGTCATCGACGTCGAGGTAGCTTAGTTGCGCACGTACGAAACCTGAGAAGCGCTGGCGAGGTAGACGACCTGTGGAAATGCATTGTGCTCATTATCCTCTTGTCGCCGTGGATGGCTCATTTCTTTGGCTTTGTTTCGTCACTCGTCCTCAAAAGAAAAGAAAAGTCGTCGTGCTGTTGGTTCAGTAACGATGTTCGTATTTGCATTCTGTCGCTCTGAGGCACGAGCGAGAAGCTTCTGACAGCGTGGCACCAGAACGCGTTCTTGATGCTCTCGTACATACGCAAGAAGGTTGTGCCGCTGTCGAGCGCAGAGCCCGACCGGCATTAAACTCTACATACTCAAAAGACTGAATTCCAATTCAAATGTTAGCCGAGCTGCCGAACAACTTCTGTTTCAAAACCACTTACACCAAATCCTCATACGAAGCACTGCAGTCTTTCCCATTGCCACCCTCAACTCACCATCATGGCTTCCTCACTCGGTAGTCCCAGCGTCGCGCTGGCGGGGAGGGTCCATCTTCTGTATCTTCACCATCGGATCCGGTTGTAGCGTGCTGCAGTGCCAACCGTGCACATCATGTTAGATCAATAGCAACATCCTCATGAAATGCACGCCTCTTTCCTCACCTCAGGTCGTTGGGCGTGACGAAGATGAACTGCTTCTTGGCGTTCTTCTTGGCTGCCTCCACCAGCTGCTCCACGGTCGAGTCGCGGTTCACCGCGTCCATGAACACGTCGAACTCGTCCATTATGCTGAACGGGCACTCTGCGTTCTGGCCGAGAGCGAGCAACAGCACGACTTGGGTGTACGAGCGCTCGCCGCCAGACAGCTCCTTCATGTCCGTCACCTGCGACGCTCTCGATGCTCCTTTCTCGTTCTGCAGAAGCGCGATCTCGAGTTGCTGCTGCTCGTGCAGGAACTTGAGCTTGCCCACAAAGTTGTTGAGCTGCATGTGCTTGTTAAACGCCTTGGACGTGTTCTTCGAGATCATCTTGTGGAATCGGCCCCAGGTCTCCACTCGCTCCTCCAGCATGCCACACACTCGCTTCATGTTGGCTTGCACCTTGTCAAAGTTGCTCTTCTTCTCCTCGTACAGCGCTTGCCGCTGCTTCAGCACGTTCTCCAGTTCACCGAGACTTTGGCCCTGCACGCGCTGCTGCGCGCGGGCGCGTTGCCGCTCGTTCACTTTGAACTGCTTCGTGTAGTGGCTAGGACGGTGCGATACGGCTGGTCTCGGGCACACTTCGAGTGCCTTGTCAGCTTGCTCTTTAGCCTCTGCCTCGAGCGCGCGCCACTGCTGCTGCAAGTTCTCCACTGACGAGAGCGCCGCTTTGTTTTCTTGCTGGCTCATCGATTCGTCCACCTTACACTGGCTCAGCTGCTGGCAGGAAGCGTCTGCTTCGCGCTGGGCCTCGTCCAATTCAGCCGCGACTTGCTTTTCCATCGTCTCCAGCTCTTCCAGTTCACGTAGCGGGCCTTCCAGGTCGATATGCGAAGCAGAGATGAGCTGGCTTAGACCCTGCTCACGCTCCGGAGCTGCTCCAACTCGTCCTGTGAGTTTTTAACCTCGTCATCCAGCACAGACGTATCCAAAAGATGCTCCTGCTGGCTGTCCATCAACTCCTCTTCAAGACTTTGCAGCTTGGTTCGCTGTCGATTGTACAGCCGCGACAGGTTGTCAACGCCTTGCCGTTCCTGCTTCAAGAAGCCGCGAAAGTCTGCTATGTCGCCTTGCAACTTGGCCTCCTCACGACGCAAAAACTGTTGATTCCCCTGGGCGGTGTCAAGCTTCCGCTCCAGCTCCTGGATCTCTTCCTCCACGTCTTGGCAGATGATGGAGCTGCGACGATTGCCCTTGTTCGCAATAAAGGCCAGATTGCCAGAGCGAACGACGAACTTGTCACCACTCGGAAGGTACACTTCCGAGACGAAGCGCGCCATGCGGAAGTTGCCGCTCGAGCCGCTCAGGACGCTCTCTTCAGCCGACTGGCGATCATCGAACAGCAGCTTGCTCTCTGAGCCGCACACGTCGATGAGAGCGTTGAATACCTCGTCGTCGCTCACCTCCAAAACGTTGCAGATGGCATGAGCCGCGAGGTCGCCATCTGCAAGGCGCAGGTTGCCGTACCGACGGCCTGTGCGCTGTGAAATGATGATGTTCGCTTGATTCTGAGGGCAGTGGACCTGGTGCTTCAGGTCGTCCAGCAGGGCCTTGTCCCTGCCGTTCACCACCAAGTAGCTTCCCAATGTGCCCTTCAACGCCACCTCGACCGCTGGTGAGAAGCGCTTGAACCGCTCGGGGACCTTAACGTGGAGACCCAGTGGTCCGATCGGGGGTGCGGCAAACCGATCAAGGTTCTGGTGAATAAGTTGTTGCAAGCGAGGAGTGAAGTTCCCAAAGTCTACCAAGCGGTCGGTCTTCCTTCTCTGCAGTACGCCCAGGCGGTGGTGCAGATCCGAAATCTCCCTTTCAGCGTCGCGAAGGTCAGCAATGCAACTAGCAAGCTTATCTTCCAGGTTTTCCAGCTCGTCCGGGTGGCTTTCAAGCCGGAGCTCAGCAGCATGATGATCGTTTTTCGTCTGTGTAACTAGTTGCTGCTTTCGCTCCAATTCTGCTCGCAAGTTGCCATCTGCCAAGTCGCGGAGCATTGCGTCGTGGTCGTCCTTCTTCTTCTTCAGAGCCTGCTGAAGCCGCGAGAGCTGCTGGTTCACTCGCGGCTGTGAGCGCACCACAAGATCCATCTCGGACTGGGCTCTGTGAATCGGACGCCGAGCTTCTCGAGCGGTTTTCTTCAAGTCGTCCTTCCGCTGACAAGCTTCGGTCATGCGCGCGTCGACCGCCTTCAACTTGCCGTGCTTCTCACTTTGCAGACGCTCCAGTTTTGCCACTGCCGTCTTCGCCTCTTGGTATTCCTCAGCTGCGCGCTCGGCGTCGCGCTTCTTCTGCTCCATCTTCGCAGTTACTTTGGCAGCCGCGGCTTCCTTTCTCACAGCCGAGGGACCACACGAGCTCCTGCTGCAGAACCTGAGCTTCCTCTTCCAGTTTCTGGATCTGTAGGAAACACACACACCAAAACGTCAGCTATCGCAGTTTAAATCAAACCAGTACATTCACTTCTTACGCTCTGCGCCTCCCGCCACTGCTTCTTGGCCTCGTCCATCGCCTTTTTCAGCGTCGCAAGCTTCAGGGGCTCTTTCTTCAACGCCGTCTCCGCGATGGTCCTGGTCTTGTCGTCGATTTTTGAGTACAGCTCTCGCATCTTGTACAGGTCGGTGAACTGCAGGAAGAACTTGTACTTGTCCTGCGGGTTGTTTTTCAAGAAAAGCTTGGCGTTCTCCTGGTCTAGAAGCGCGCACGGGTTGTCCGCTTGGATGTTCAGGTGATCCATCACTGCCTCCAAGTCCGACTTCAACTTGGACACCAGCACGCCGTTCTCGTCTTTCAGCCGATACTCGGCCGAGCCGTCCCTGTGATCACCCTTTCGACGACGATCTTGCGGCCGAACTGCTCCGAGCGGAACGAATCGCTGCCCACTGCATCATTTCGTAGCGTAAGACGCACGAGCGCACTGCCCTCGATCAAGTTCTTGATACTCTTGCCTCGATGCGTGCTGCGTGCACTGGCACCCAGACAGATCTGGATGGCGGCGACGATGGCGCTCTTGCCGCTGCCGTTCTCACCGGTGATGAAGTTAATGTGTGGAGAAAGCGTCACTCGCAACTTGCGGTGACACATGAAGTTCTCGCAGTAGATCTCCTCGATCACCCCCATCTCGCTGTCGATGTGGTCGTCAGCTACAGGCGTCACTCCGTCCATCGAGGTTAGCTCCGCCTCAAGCGATGCCAACTGCTGGCTGGCATCCGCCGCGACTTCAGAGGCCGACGTCGGCGAGACTGCGCCGTGCTTCGTCTTCTGCTTCTGCTTTTTCGCCGCACGTCGCCCCATGGAGATTTGGGAAATGGAGGCCGTGAAGCTCGAGTGAGAAACAGCATGAGAGACGACGCGAACTTCTCGAACTCGATCCGGCAGTTAAGTGTCAGCGTCGCCTCTCATGCTGCTTTTTCCTTCCAAGGAAAATCGTACAGTTAGGCACTCACTGGCACAGCCAGTGCTCGGAAAAAAGAAATTTGCAACGATTTCAATTGCCACTCACTACTGCAGTCTGTACTGCAATCATAGACTCAAGTGCAATGGTGTCTTGCAATAAGAGAGCGCACGTGCAGTTTTCATTGCAATATCCTGGCGTGTTGCAATAATGAACGGCAAGTTTTGCCATATGGGATAATACTTACTTAAGTAAAGCGGAACCTTGCGAGAAGAACGCGATGCGCACAACGTTTTGTTGGGAGAGTCGTTTTGGTATAGAATTGAAATCCCTTAAGAGCCACCGATCCCACGGAGTGACAGCAAGACGTATATTATGAGCAGCTGAAGATCGCAGGCGCCGCAAGCTGACTCAAACACACACAACGATCAACTAGAGCCTACAGTAAGGTAATGGTATTGTAAGCTTCTCCGCAATCAGTATTGCAATAACCTACCGTCATGCAATCGAGTATTTGTATTTTTCATGGCGTTGCAGTTGTGCATTTGTCTTGCAATACTTTCCGGCGGAAAGACCAATTTATTTTTTCCGAGCACTGAGCACAGCTAGGCACTTACTTGCACAGTTAGGGACACTTGCTCTTGCTCCTGAATGGTGAAAATTGAATTGTACTTGGACAACTTAGCAGCTGTATTTATAGTGTCTTTCCCTAAGAACAGCCTTCGTTTGTTTCTCACAGTGTTCGGTCGACGCTGGAGTTGGGTCTTCTTCATTTGAAATCGAGGCATGATGGCGAGCGCTGGACGCTGGTAAGGAAGGTTCTTTCTTCAAGCGCTTGCAAATTCTCTTAACACGTTAATCATTCGTTGCTGTAGCCGTCGATGTGCGTTGTGCCAGCAGGTTTACGGCTCCGGGTTTCTCGATAATGTGTCGGCCGGAGTGAGCCAACCAACGCCTTCACCTTGAGTTGATGCTCTTGTTCTGATGAAGTGCGTGTAGGAATTGCTGCGTGCGCGGCGGATGCTGATGGAGCGCAGCACCGAAGACGACGGGCCCGCAAGCCGCTCGATCCGCGAAGGATTCTACCAATTCCTCTCTGATCTCACTCTCGAACGGGAATCGCTCGACATCAGCCAGCGCAATATGCCGCTCGATGTCTGCGTCTTCTGCGTACAGTTCTTACCATCCTCGTTCAACCTCAGCAGCGATGCGGAAGAGGAGACGCACACAGTGCATTCCGCCGGGTACATCAGTCCCGTCCGAGCAGCGCCGACGACTTCATGTGTATCAACTCGTTGCAGCAGCGGCGACCAGGTGCGCTCAAGTCTGGTGATCCAGCACCAGCTCCCAAGCAACGTGACAACCCCAGCTGCACTTAGAAAGGGCCCGCGAACTGCTCGAATGGCAGCGAGGATACATCGGCCGCGAAGCTGCACACCTGCAGCCGATGCATCAAGATCAACAGCGTCGCAGCTCTCCCCGACGTATCGCCTTCTTTCGAACGACGCGACGCGCGTACTACGCATCGAGTCTCCGGCAGCAGTGCTTCACTCGCTCTCCATGGGGCAGCACTCCAACCAGCACCGTCTTGTCACAGCCCCTGACTGCATGAGCAGCTTGAGAGCGCAGGAACAGCAGCAAACCGCTGCCATCTTACGGGCCGAGACTCGCAAGCGTCAGTCGAACTACCAGCAACGCGCATCCACGACAAGGCTAGCTCAGAAAATGGCTCGAGAACGCGCCGAGTGTATGACAGGATCGGTGAATCCAGGATCTCCACAGCACCAAAACATCGTCGACGAGCTGATCAAAGGAGCAGGAACTTTGTACACTGGTGTCCATGTCGCGCAACAGGAAAACCAACCTCCAATACCCGTTCCACGAAAGAGTCTTAACGCTGGAGGCTCCAAAGTCGTGACGAAGAAACATGGCTGTCATTTCAAGACGGAGCTCTTCTTCCCAGCCATCCCCGCGAATACTCGAGCAACTCCGAAGAAGTAAATGTAGAGTGGTGGCAAGTTTATACACTTTATACACACCACCACTGACAAACCTTGGCACAAGACAAAAGTTTTATTGTGCCTCGCTTCTTGTGCTAAGTAGGAAAGTATGAGGTTCGCAGTTCCTCATTAGTGATTTCCACAGCATTAACTTACAGACCGAGCCAGCCCTGGTCACTGAAGAAGAAACCGATCGTGGAGCCAGTCGCTAAGCCGAAGAACAGGCAAAATACCATCACGGCGCCGCCCGATTCACGGTCCTCGGGCTTGAGCATGCGCGGGGCCACGCCCATCGTCACCGTCGACAGGAAACCGTTCGTCAGACCGATGATCAGGTTGAGTACGATGTTGTAGGCGATGGAGCCCATGTCATCGAAGCCGAACGAGTACAGCGAGGTGCCGGCGACGCCCATGAGCAGCAGCGGGATGAAGCCCAGACGCAGGACGGAGAGACCGAGACACCACTGGCTGTTCAGCAGCTTGTACACTGCCGCACCCGTGAACACGCGGCCGAAGAAGTCGCCGTAGTTGTACGAGCCCACAATACCTGGAGAGCAGTACCAGTTCTCCGTGACGGTGTGCACCACGCTCGAATACGGCGGCTCGAGGTTTCGTGCCGCAGCGCAGCCAAAACCCGGGTAGACAGTCAGCGAGACGAAGAAGACGAGGAACTGCGCGAGTGCAGGCACCCAGATGAGGCAGAAGATACGCCACAGGTTGCTGCACGTCTTGCTCACAGGCTGCGCCGCCAGGTTCTCAGCCTTGCTTGATTCCTCATTACGCTTGAGCAGATACTTGACGCAAGGGAGGTTCATCAAGCGGTAGTAGACGAAGAGCGCTGCGATCAGCACGACGATCAAAAGGCCGAAGAAGACATAGAAGGCCAGCTTGGTCGAATCGCCGGTCTGGTGCACACCACCGACTGCGAGACGCAAAATCGTGGCCAGCGTGATGTTGAAAATGCCTGCCGTACCGTTGCCGATCTGCACAGCTTGCGAGAACTTGGGGATCGGGAACAGAGCTGCGAATGTGTAGTACGTCGCCTCCGAGAGCGAGTTGCCGAAGCCGATGCAGGCAAAACACACGAGAACCAAGATGGCTCCCGTCTTCTGGCTGGAGAAGTCAATGGCACTGAAGACCATGATGAGGATGGCCATGATGACGAAGATGGTGTAGCCGACGTGGACACGGAATTGGCGCGTGATCTTCTTGTCCAGACCGAAGAACATCTGAAGCGCGTGACCGATAACCATGGGCCACGAGGTGACGAGCGTCGTGAGGAACGAGAAGTCGAGTCCCGAGTTGGCGAACTGCACCGTGTAAAAGTCCTGGGCGCTCAGACACGAGTAGTAAGCCCATAGCACGGAGCCGTTGAGGAACATGAACATGTAAAAGATCTTGCGCTCGTTCTTGATCATGTCGTCCCAGATCTCCTGGGGCATGCCATCACGGCCGATCTCGAGGCCTTCTTCGTCCTGGAGGGCTGGGACGAGCTTCTCCGACTTGCTGGGGGAGTCCATGACGCTTGACTTTCTGGTTCGAGGTAAGTTTGGTCCCTCGGTCTCGTTCCCCTTGGCTCCCGGCTTGGTGGTCGTCCAGCAGATTGCAGAATGAGCGAATGGAATGAAGAGCGTGCGCCACGCGAAGGTTGAGTGGCTGGATGCTGGACGAAAGACTCGGAGCGGTGCGCCCCGTACTATTTCGCTAATCAGCGATCAAGTACGTCAGCAAACTGTGTGCCCATCCTCTTGCCCTAAAGAGGAGTGATGGTCAAAACTTGCTGCATTTTATCAGATAGATCCCTTCACGAAAATGAACCCCCCATAGTTCATCGTGAATTGCGCATCTGATAAACAATATCGTAGATATAGAAGTTTGTTGCGCTTTAGATTTTCAGTCGATATATTCAAGACATTTACATGCAGGTTTGCTACAGTTTCTCTTTACACAAAGTGTCGCTGCTTACAGCCCCAGCCACCCCTGGTCGCTGAAGAAGAAGCCGAGCGTTGAGCCTGCCGACAAGCCGAAGAACAGGCAGAATACCATCACGGCGCCGCCCGACTCACGGTCCTCGGGCTTGAGCATACGCGGGGCCACGCCCATCGTCACAGTCGAGAGGAAGCCGTTCGTGACACCGATGATGAAGTTGAGCACGATGTTGTAGGCGATGGCGCCCATGTCGTCGAAGCCGAACGAGTACAGCGACGTGCCGGCGACGCCCATGAGCAGCAGCGGGATGAAGCCCAGGCGGAGGACCGAGAGGCCGAGGCACCAATTGCTGGTCAGAACTTTATACACAGCAGCGCTGGTCAAGACGCGGCCGAAGAAGTCGCCGTAGTTGTACGAGCCGACAATACCCGGAGAGCAGTACCAGTTGCCAGTCACCGTGTGCGTGACTTCGGAGTACGGCGGTGACAGGTTTCGTCCTGCAGCGCAGCCGAAGCCCGGGTACACCGACAGCGAAACGAAGAAGACGAGGAACTGAGCGAGGGCAGGCACCCAGATGATGCCGAAAATGCGCCACAGGTTGCTGCACGTCTTGCTGAACGGCAGAGAGGCCAGGTTCTCGGCCCTCATCGAGGCTTCATTGCGCTCCACCAGGAACTTAACGCACGGGAGGTTGTTGAGCCGGTAGTAGACGAACAGCGCCACAATCAGCACCACGATCAAGAGGCCGAAGAAGAGGTAGAACGAGAGCTTGGTCGAGTCGCCAGTCTGATGCACACCACCGACCGCGAGACGCAGAATGGTAAGAAGGGACACGTTGATGATACCCGCGGTACCGTTGCCGATCTGCACAGCCTGTGAGAATTTCGGAATCGGGAAGAGCGCCGCGAACGTGTAGTACGTGGCCTCGGTGAGCGAGTTGCCGAAGCCAATGCAGCAAAAGCACGCGAGCACGAGGATGGCGCCCGTCTTTTCGTTGGAGAAGTTGATGGCGCTGAAGACCATGATGAGGACGGCCATGAGCATGAAGATGCCGTAGCCCACGTGCACGCGGAAGTCGCGCGTGATGGACTTGTCAAACCCGAAGAACATCTGCAGAGCTTGGCCGATGATCATGGGCCACGCCGTACACAGCGTCGTCAAGAAGGAGAAGTCGAGCCCCGAGTTGGCGAACTGCACCGTGTAAAAATCCTGGGCGCTCAGACACGAGTAGTAGGCCCACAGCACCGACGCGTTGAGAAACACGAACATGTAGAAGATCTTGCGCTCGTTCTTGATCATGTCTTCCCAAATCTCCTGGGGCATGCCGTCGTGCCCGATCTCGAGACCGTCGTCGTCTTGGACGGGCGAAATGAACTTGTCCGACTTGTGCGGCGACTCCATCTTTCCTAGAGAGTCTGGCGCTTGGTCTGTTGGTTGTGTTGTGGAGCCGAAGTACACGGATCGACTTGCTGGCTGTCTGGTGAAATGCTGAATGAGCGATCTCCATCGCCAGCCACACTGACTGTAGACGAAAGCACGACTGGGCAGGAGATCCCCTGAATGCGTGAATGTTACTGCGTAGAAATGCGAATTGAACTTGTGCTCAGCTTTGCCTGTTTTCTGAAAAAGGCAACAACCACTTCAACCGAATCAAACTCGTGCTTACCAGGCACGGGCGCTTCAATCTCGTGAACACCACCGCGGCAAGCCCCACTCGCTTATCGCGGTGTGCACCACAGGCTGGCAAAACTCGGTGCATCGCATCGCCATGTCACATTACACTTGCCTCAACCCAACAACAAGTGCATAACGCGCGTCAGCATTATGTCTGATAGCGTTGAGCCACTCAAAACTGCAACAAGGAGAGAGAGAGGCAGATTGATCTATTTGGTCAGATTAGTGACGACTAGCGACCAGCCCGGTGGTTGCGCGAGACTGGAGCGGCCTGGTGGTTGCGCGAGACTGGTTCCTTTCGGAGCCTTCTCTGTTGGTTGCCCTTCTACTGCCTGTAGGCAAATGAAGAGTTGAGTCCCTTTGACTATCGTGTCGGGCCTTCGTCGTTCGCGCTTCGCGATTGCCGCTACTTGCCGCAATGCTGTCTCCTAGAAGTCCTGTACACTTTCTTCTATCGTTATCTCCTCGTTCTTGAACACGATTCTGTTGCGCTGGATCCATAAGCTTGTGATGCACGCGCTGCTCAGGATCTTCCATAGTCTCTTCCAGTCCGCCATGTATTCCTTGACTTCGTCAGGATGCTCCTGTTGGAGCCATTTCTGCTTGGAGCGTGAGAGCCCTGGGGCCCTGCGTTCGGCACACGCTCCTTGAAACTGTGTCAGACTGTCAGATCTCCACCCGTCCAGTGACAGATCAGCTTGTGCCAACATGCCTCCGCGCAGGGGCATGGCCACATGATGTGCTCCAGTGTTTCCTTCTTGCCTTGACAGCCTCCTACAAAACTGCAACATGGATCTTGGGTAAAGAGAACGCGTATTTTCAAATAGAAACGAATACATATACGGACAGCGCTGCCGCTGCCGCTTACAGACCGAGCCAGCCCTGGTCACTGAAGAAGAAGCCGATCGTGGAGCCGGCGCAATACCAAAGAACAGGCAGAACACCATCACAGCGCCACCAGATTCACGGTCCTCGGGCTTGAGCATGCGCGGGGCCACGCCCATCGTCACCGTCGACAATAAACCGTTCGTCAGACGATGATCAGGTTGAGTACGATGTTGTAGGCGATGGCGCCCATGTCGTCGAAGCCGAACGAGTACAGCGACGTGCCGGCGACGCCCATGAACAACAGAGGGATGAAGCCCAGACGCACGACGGACAGGCCGAGGCACCACTGGCTGTTCAGCAGCTTGTACACTACCGCACTCGTGAGCACACGGCCGAAGAAGTCGCCGTAGTTGTACGAGCCCACAATACCCGGAGCGCAGTACCAGTTCTCCGTGTCGGTGTGCACCACGCTCGAATACGGCGGCTCGAGGTTACGCGCAGCGGCACATCCAAAGCCCGGGTAGACAGCAAGCGATACGACGAAGACGAGGAACTGCGCCAGCGCAGGCACCCAAATGAGGCAGAAGATGCGCCACAGGTTGCTACACGTCTTGCTGACGGGCTGGACGTTCAGCTGCTCGGCCTTGAGTGATTCCTCGTTACGCTCGAGCAGGAACTTGACGCACGGAATACGCATGAGGCTGTAGTACACGAACAGCGCCGCAAACAGCACGATGATGAGGATGCCGAAGAAGAGGTAGAACGACAGCTTGGTGGAGCTGCTCGTCTGCCCACGGCCAGACGCAGCACCGTCGCCAGCGTGATGTTGAGGATACCGGCAGTACCGTTGCCGATCTGCACGGCCTGCGAGAACTTGGGGATCGGGAACAGCGCTGCGAACGTGTAGTACGTCGCCTCCGAGAGCGAGTTGCCAAAGCCAATGCACGCGAAGCACACGAGAACCAAGATGGCTCCCGTCTTCTGGCTGGAGAAGTCAATGGCACTGAAGACCATGATGAGGATGGCCATGATGACGAAGATGGTGTAGCCGACGTGCACGCGGAATTGGCGCGTGATCTTCTTGTCCAGACCGAAGAACATCTGAAGCGCGTGACCGATAACCATGGGCCACGAGGTGACGAGCGTCGTGAGGAACGAGAAGTCGAGTCCCGAGTTGGCGAACTGAACCGTGTAAAAGTCCTGGGCGCTCAGACACGAGTAGTACGCCCACAACACGGAGCCGTTCAGGAACGTGAACATGTAGAAGATCTTGCGCTCGTTCTTGGTCATGTCGTCCCAGATCTCCTGGGGCATGCCATTACGGCCGATCTCAAGGCCCTCCTCGTCCTGGAGGGCCGGGATGAGCTTCTCCGACTTGCGCGGCGACTTCATCGTGCTGGAGGCTTCGACTTCGGCTTGCTCGGCGTCTGGCGAATTGCTGAATGAGCTGCTGGTATCGCTCAGCGGCGGGCGAGCTGCTTTCTCATCGTGGGCAGGTGCAGACATCCATGATAGAAAAAGATGGCGGTAGCACTCGCACACCGCAGCGCGGCCTCCGCCGGCACAAATTGACTCGACGACAGGTTTCAAACCTGAGGTTTGTGTGTATCGGATGATACCGGTACGGTCCAACAGAGTGGAGTGGCTCGGCTCTCTCGACCAAGCTAAGCCGCCCCGACTATCACCGATACAAATCAATTGCACGCGGCGCGGCATCCGCGGTTCCTGTAGTTCCTGTAGTTCCTGTAGTGCTGTAGTTCCTGTAGTGCTGTAGACGAAGCGGAATTATGTTGCGCGCCAGCAGTCTTAACCTTAGCCTCACGAGTCTCACGAGCTGCAGGCCCAACTTGCTTTTTCGGTGGGGTGGGGCAACATGCATATTGCCATGAGCAGTGACCGTCGCCGCACGCAGAGATTAATGGTAACTTCGATGGGTAGTACTAAGTCGCTACTACCGGTAGTTACTAACAAACTACAACTGAACTACTATAGTAGCTATTAGTTTACTCGAGAAAAAACATCTGATACTATAGTAGCTACTAGTTCATTTTCTGATCCACTAGTAATACCCAAACTACTACTAATAGTAGTATCTACTACTACTAGCAGTATCTGGCAGAAGGAAATTGGCTGGCGAACTTCTCTTTTGATCAACGTACCTGGTTCAATGGAGCCACAGAGCTATTCTGGTCGAGGTTCTTGCTTACCAAGCAAGCCTCTCTGCCGAAGCGAGCGGTATTTGGATGTGTCTTTCGTCATGCGAACGAACCGTTCGTCGCACAGGACCGCTCAAGGGTGCTCTGCAGGCCCACGCGAAAGTCGTTGCGAAATTTTATGTGCTTCATTGTGTAGTCATTCCACAATTTGCCAGAAAACCAACTCCTCCTCGCTAACTCGCTCGCTCTCCTGCTCATCTTCGATATCATGAACTGCGCCAGCCCCGAGAGCGCACGACGACCGATCCCTGTGTCGTTTGAGGCCGTGGTGTTAACCACATTGTGGACAGAGCGCGCTCTTGGAGGCGATGGCACGCGTTAAGCAAGAGCAGCCGGAGGTGATCGACCTGACGGGCGACGAGGACTAGATGGTGTGGCAGACAGCGATGGCGCGGTGAGTAGAAGGCGTGCGGTCGGTGGAGGGAAGGACTCCGGTCACCGAACAAGTTGAAGTTGAAGTTGGGCGTACGGCTAGCGGTGAGCGACCGCGAAGTTCGCGGGAGGAGGGACACGGATGAAGACGACGAGCAGTGAGAGTAGCGAGGGAGGGTCGACACTGGATCGAGGACGAGCGGCTCAGGAGAAACGGATACAGCGACCGCTGGCGGAGTTGGTAGAATAGGCAGGGCTTAATATAGTTGGTCCCGGGGCGACGGCTTAGCAGCCGCCCAGGACTCAGTCGCGATTTGGACAGACACTGCCCAGGTTAACGCTAATCAACTACCCGTGAAGCAGCAGGGCTTAGAGCCGGCTCACTCAACCAGACGAGAGGTTTCTGCGTGCGCTGAACTGCTTCCGGGACGGCGGCGTGCAACGAGTAAAGCGAGGTGAGTTAGAAGGTGTACAAAAGTGAGAGCCGAGATGAGGAAGAGATGCATAGAGTGACAGGGGACCGTGGCTAGCGATCACGGGGGCCGAGGCTGCCGAAGTGACGGTGCCGATGGCCGAGGGACGAGGTGGGCCTGGAGTGTCCACGGGCACGCGGAAGGGTCCACTTCCCACAACTTTGTCTACATGTTCGGGTATACTGAGGCAACGAGAACAGACCCAAAGACCTACCGGGTTGCAAGCCGCCTGAGAACGTGGTCTCCCCTGCTATCTCTAGAGGGATCGCTCCATCAGTGCTGAGTCTGGTGACGCCGTCCTACCTAGCCCATTTTTGCTCCCCACACAGTTGAAGCGCATAGTGGCGGTGGTCGACGAAAACATCTTCAGCAAAGACCTGTACGATTCTTGGAACCTCTCTGCGTGCTTTTTGCAGCACTTCCTGACTGTATCAGTGAAATACCATGATCCCCTCCGTCGGACAGCGAGATTGAAGCCCATCATGAGCCGTTTCGTTTTCTGTAAGCCAGCTCATGGACTCTCTTCACTCCGCCGTTGATTCATCCTAAGATGCGAGCACTTCGCTGTCGATGTGGTGGACTTGATTGTGGGTTTATCTGTGTCCTGGCTGGTGTCCTCAGGTTGTTGGTGATGATGCGCTCCTTGATCCCGATGTGCTCGAAGCTTGTAGCCCTCTCTGGTGTTGTTAAAGTGCTGTTGGTCTGTGGCCGCTCTTGATGCGGATCACACATGAAATAATCGTTTAGTGTATCGTGTTGACTCGTCTCTAGCGACTGCACCAGCATGCCAGTGCAGCTTGCCTCGTCTCGAAGTCATTCGTCAAGATCAGCAACTACAACATTCGCGAAGGTTCCGGAATGGAGTTCTAGAACCTGTAGGCAAGTGATGCTCGTTCACTGGTCTCGATCTGCTTGATCGGTTCCATCCGAACTAATTCACTTTCCATTTTACCACCTCACGCGCAATACCTCATTTCAGGTTATGAGCCCAAATACGACGACGCACGAGATTCTCCAAGACGACAACTACTTCCGATGGGAATTTAACGCCCGGATGACGCTCGCGAAGAAGGAGCTACTCGACCATATCGCAGTCAAGCCAGAAGGTTCGGTGGGGGCCGTTTCGGCCGAGTGGAAGGTCGCCGACATGAATGCCCTGGCGTTGATTGCGAAGATGCTGCGCCCGAGCTACCTGTCGATGATCCGGGATGCGGGAAGTGCTGCCGAGGCATGATACATCCTGCGCGAGTTCTTCGTGACCGCAGCCTACACAACCGCGTCCAGCTTCGCAAGAAGCTGGACGCTAAATGAAAATAATAACACCAGAACACCATTGAATTTATAAATCAATATATTTTAAAAGTTGGTTAAAAATAACATCTAAATAATTAGATAAAAATAAATATATTATATGCTTTAAGAAGAAGATATAAATCAAAAGGTTTATATTGATTTTGGTCCACGAGTTCCAGATGACCCCAGGAGACAACGTCATGGATCATTTAATGGAATTCGACGACTTGTGCATGAAGCTTGCAGCTGTCGGTGACGACGTGAAGACCGACGAGCGCTTGGTGATCCTCCTGGGAAGTCTCTCCAGTGAGTACGACAGCATGGTCAAGATCATCGAGGCGAGGGGCAATGTCGACTTGTTCGAGGCGAAGGATATGCTCCAGCGAGAGTTCGACACGATCCAGAAAAGAGAACGGCAAGAGAGCGTGTTGCAGGCGACGGCTGCTAGATCGCGCGGTCGTGGACAGCCCCATGGTGAAGATCGGGGTCAAGGGCGTGATCAACAAGGCAATAGTCGTCGTTGATGACAAGGGCAGGCTCGGTTCACTGAACGCTGTTACGAGTGTGACCAAGTCGGCCATAAGCGCGGAGAATGCCCGCTGCTAAATGGCAAGTCGAAGGGTGACCAGTTCGTGTTTGCTGTATCAGATGCCTAGCCGACACCACGATGTGGCTGCTTGACAGCGGTGCCAGCTCGCATATGTCGTATCGACGCGAAGACTTCGAGAAGTTACGGCCAATCGGTGATGGCCTGGACGTGCTGGTTGCGAGTAGGCAGCGTCTCGAGTGTGTGGTGTCGGCAATGTACGCCTTGATGTCGGCGCCGGTCGGACCGTTTTGATCACAGAGGTGCTTTACATTCCAGGTCTTGACCAGAAGCTACTGTCTGCGTACCGGCCCTAATGGCTAAGGGAGCGGGAGTCAAGTTCGATGGTGACAAGTGCGTTATCTCGCATCGGGGTGTCGAGGTCGTCAAGTGTCGCCGCATGGGGAAATTGTACGCTCTTCCCGGTGCACGTAAAGAAGTTGCAGCTGCGTTGAGCGCAGTGGCGGACGAAGCAGCGTTATGGCACGCTCGATTCGGCCATGCTGGTCGCGAGAGACTATCAAACGTGAGCGACGCTGTTGCCGGGGTTCCCAAGCTTTCAGCGAGGTCGCTTCCAGACGGCCCATGCGAAGATGTGTCTGTGGAAAGATGACAGTGGCGCAGTATGCGCACACCTCAACCAGCGTGGTGAAGACGTCGGAGCCGCTCGAGATTGTTCACAGCGGCCTGATGGGTCCCATGGAGATGCCGTCCAAAGGGGGAGCGCGGTTCGTGTTGGTATCCATCGACGACTAGTCGCGTTATGTTCAAGTCTACTTGCTCAAGGGGAAGAGCGAGGTGTTGCTCAAGTTTAAGGAGTACAAGTCACTCATGGAGACACTCAGGCATCGGCGCGTCCGCTGCATTCGCACGGATAACGGAGGCGAATACACGGTGAAGAAATCCAACGCCTTCTGTTCTGCTCTGAGACCATGCACCAGACGAGTGCGCCATATTCGCCGGCGCAGAATGGTCTGGCAGAGCGTACAAACCGCTCGCTCGCGGAGATGGCACGTGCGATGCTGTACTACCAGCATTTGCCCAAGGAATGGTGGGGCGAAGCGATCACCACTGCAGCGTACACTCTCAATTGTCTACCGAACTCAGCTCGTCGCGCCACAACACCGTTCGAGTTGATCTGGAAGACCAAGCCGACACTGAACCACATGCGAGTGTTTGGATCGCGTGGATTCGTGTACGTTGATGCGGCGAAGCGGGCTAAATGGGACGCGAAGCTCACAACTGCATCTTTTTCGGCTACTCGGACACAGCGAATGTAACGGGGCCAAAGGCAACCGATACGTAAGCTTTCGCTGTTGTGTTGAGGAAGCAATGCCTTGGACGTTAGGCCAAGACACGTGGAATTATAAGCAAAATTGACTCTGGGTGATATTAAAGTACGGTCGCAAAACCGTACTTAAGCCGAGCTTAGCTGCTAGCCACCGGTTGAGGTGCTGCACGCTAACTGGCCAATATGCATACTAAAGGGCGACTTCTGTCCAATGACAGAGTGCCAAGTCACAGCCTATTTGGACTGTGACTTCTACCTACTTTTGTAACGGGAGATCGTCCCGTTACATCACCCCCCACTTGAGGTAGCAGACTCCCGTCTGCTAAAGACAACACGCAAAGGAAAAGAAAGACAAGAGGAGGCTACGACTACGGATCCCGGGACGAGACGACGGGACACGGGGGCAGTGATGGCTGAACGTCGGCACCAACAACTTCTCGAGCGTGCGCCCGCGCACGTTCTCACAGCGACGAGAGCCTTCGACGCGAGCGAGGCCTCACAACGAAATCGGCCTCGCGACGCGCAAGCAACGGAGATGGCGACGGAGAGGAACACGGCAAGCGCCCGCGAGGGCATCCAGACCGAGTTGGCGCGCTGGGAGCTCTACGACATCAGCGGCGCGGTGAACCCCGCGCCAGAGCAGGAGCTGCGCGAGCAGTTTCGCCGCTTCCGCGCCTCGCGCGGCAAGCCAGTCGAAGGAGCCCGCGAAGACTCGCTGCGGCTGTCGTGGAACGCCTTCATCCGCCGCTGGAACGTCGAGCCGGACTTCGCCGCAGTCTTGAGACAGCGCGAGTCAGCGCGCAGTCGATATGGTCTGGGCACACTGCGCCAGGACCTTCACAATACGTGCTGGGACGAAGACCGGTACTGCTTCGTGAACATGCAGGAGAAGTGCCCGCACTGTTGGCCGGGCACGCGTCGACCGTCGGCTGAAGATTGGAGAGACGATGTCGCAGTTGCTCCTCTTGGAGACGAGATCCGTCGTCTCATCGGCTGGTACGAGCGTGCGCTCGACCAGGCTAGCGCGCAGGTGATGAACCCGCGCCTGCGCGTGCGGCGGATCCAATCGAAGCGCCGCGGGAGTGGATGACGCTGCGTGCGCCGGAGCCTGAGAAAGCGCAGCCTCGTATGCAGCCACGATATCCGGAACGTCAAGCTGCAGGTTGGTCCGAGGCTCCCATGTATCATCACTGGGAGCGAAGCCAAGCCAGCGGACGCGATACTCGCGGGAGTTCGGAGTGGTACTGGCGCGGTGATGAGCGCCGCGCCTACTCGGAGTGGGATCGCGGTGCTCCATGAGATGATCCACAATCCAGCGCTGCGTTCCAGCGCTATCCGTCAGCGACGGAGGGCCGTCGCGTTGAAAACCGCTCGTCGAGGGAGCCGCGCCGTCGTTACACCGACGACTATTCGTCAGGGGAGCCGCGCCGTCGTCACGCCGACGACTATTCGTCAGGGGAGCCGCGCCGTCGTCACGCTGACTATTCGTCATAGGAGCCGCGCCGTGACGCTCGGGGAGCTGGTGCTGACCGGGAGATGCCAGCGCCGACGCCGGTGGCCGATCCGCAGACGCCGCCGCGTGCTCAAGGGCGTCAGGAGCCGAATATCGGCCCGACGCAGACGTCTCCGCGTGCTGCTGTGGCGAACGAGGCGCCGCCAGCGCCGGTGGCGCCGGACAATCTCGGGCGCCTGACTCTTCTGACGACCGAGGTTGACAACGCGAAGGATCGCGCTCTGGATACCGAGCAGGAGGCTGAACGCCTTCGAGATGAAGTCGCGCGACAGGAGCAGCGACTGCTGAAGATTGAGCAGTCGCACGACGCGTGCAAGCGTCAGTTCGTCGCGATGCGCAAGGCCGTGGGCTGGGAGCCGGAGCAGCCGGCGCCGAAGAAAGCGCGAACGGCGTCGCGCTATGAGCCGAGGTCGACGCAGGATGAACCGGACGAGCAGGAAGAGAAGGCTCCCGCTCCGTCGCAGTCGGACGCTGCGACTCCTCGTTCGGGATCGTCGCCGGGTGGTACCGCTTGAGCCGGCCGACGTAGAACGTAGGACGGAGTCGCATAGCCGTATGTATGTCGAGCGTGTATGCGTCGCCGAGAGCGGCGACGATTTTGAACGGACCAATGTAGCGCGGAAGCAGCTTGTTTGCTCCCAAGTTCGTCACGGCGTGTGCTGTAATGCCCGTAACCGAGAGTAGTACACGCTCACCAACCTTGAACGTTTCCATGTTCTTTCGGCCGCGCTTGTCCGCGTTTTCCTTCTGCTTGTCGACAGCCATGGCGATGGCGTCGCGTACGTAGCGGACAACCAACTGCCGCTGCAATACGAAGTCCGGGAACGCAGCGGGTGTGTCCACTGCTGGCAGCTCGTTGGGCTCGAAGTTCGCCACTCGAGAAGCCGAGCCAGTCACTGGGTCTCGCGGCACGGGGAATGACGTCGCCCGTGACGATCCCGATGGAGCTTCCGACCCTGGGATATCAGTCGGACCTGAGATATCAGTCCGACCTGAAGGATGAGTCAGCGCGTTGATGCTTGGGTCGTCACTTGAACCGAAGCCACTTGAACCGAAGACCTCCTTCGACGCCGCCATAGGCGAGGTCCCTCCCCCATCAGACTGAGAATCACGCGCTGCTGTGGGTGCTGCCACAGCCAGGGAAGCCGGAACGCGCAGATGTCGCGCGTTGTTGACGAAGAACGGCGTCAACCCCGTGGACGCGTGCACTGAATTGTTCAGTGCGAACTCGACCATGGGCAGAAACTCGCTCCATGATGGGTACGACGTGGCGTAGCTGCGGAACACGTCTTCGACCACGCGATTCGCGCGTTCTGTCTGGCCGTCGGTCTCTGGATGGGCGGCTGTGGACATACGCAGCCGCGTGCCGAGTAGCTGGAATAGACGAGTCCAGAAGGCCGAAGTGAAGCACGGGTCGCGATCCGACACGATGTCGGATGGCAATCCATGATGTCGAAAGACGACGTCGACGAAGATCGCGGCGGACTCTTCCGCCGTCACAGTTGCGGTGACCGGAGCAAGATGCACCATCTTGCTGAAGCGGTCGACGAACACGAGAACGCCCGTGCGATTGCGGGCGTCGGCTGGCAGCCCGAAGATGAAGTCCATGCTGACGGATGACCACGCGTCAGCAGCCACAGGAAGGGGTAGCAGGGGAGCCTGCGACGAGGATGCCGGCTTCACGCACTGGCACGCCTCGCAGGAACGGACCCACTTGCGGACCCACTTGTACATGTGGGGCCAGTAGAAGTCGCGCGACAGCGCGACGTAGGTCTTCTCGCGGCCGAGGTGGCCGCCGCTTGGGCTGTCATGATACTCGTGGAGGAGCTGCGCGCGTACATCGTCGTCGCATGGCACGACGACTCTTGGAGCGTCCTCGCGATCGACGCTGTAAGACAGTACCGCGCCGTCGAGGCTGTAGCGTGCGATAGACGTGCTCATTGGAGCCGTCGACGACGCAGCGCCTTATCGGACGGGTCGCGGAGATAGTTGATGACGCCGGAGTAAAACGCGTCCACGCCGTACGCGGCAGCGATCTGCTGTCGCAATGAACCGACTGCGCGCACCGAAACCGTGTTGACGCCCGACGCAACACAGACTGCGCAATCTTCGTCATCATCAACGTCGACCACCGGAAACGACCCCGAGCGCGGGTCGTAGTCAGGCCGGCGCGAGAGCGCGTCGGCGAGAATGTTCGACTTGCCAGGCTTGTAATCTACGACGAAGTTGTACTCGGCAAGAACGATAACCACCGCGCCATGCGCTGTGACAGATGCGGGCTCTTCGTGGCCGTCCGCAGCGAGGCATGATCAGTATACAGAGCGAACATCTGTTCGCTCAGGAGGTAGACACGGAACTTGATCAAGGCATAGCGCATGGCTAGCAACTCCTTGTCATGGACCGGGTAATTCCGATCCGCAGGCTTCAGCTGTCGTGACTGGAAGCTCACGACGCGTTCGCGACCTTCGTCGTCGAACTGCATGAGCGCGCAGCCGATGGCGAAGTCGCTCGCATCGCACACGACGTGGAAGGCCTTGTCGTGGTTCGGGAGCGCCAACACTGGCGCTGAAGCCATGCTCTTCTTGACGGCGTCGAACGCCGTCTGTTCCACCGAAGTCCACGACCATTCAGCGTCCTTCTTGAGTAGCTGAGAGAGGAGTCGCACTATCGCCGCGAAGTTCTTCGGGTACTTGTGCAGATAGTTGGCAAGCCCGAGCCATTGTCGGACTTCCTTAACGTTTCTGGGTATCGGCCAGGAACAGATCGACGAGATCTTTTCAGGGTCAGCACGGACACCAGCCTTGCTGACGTAGCAGCCGAGCACCGGAATCTCGGGTGCGACGAACACACACTTGCGCAGGTTCGCGTACAACTTGTTTGTACGCATTGTCTCGAAGACGAGTCGGAGTTGGCCCAGATGAACGTCGACGGCAGAGCGACCTGGCTCTGCCTTGCTGTGCACGAAGATATCGTCGAAGTAGCTTGGAGCGAAGTCTCGAAGCGGCCGGAGTACCTGCGGCACCATTCGGTTGAAGGTGACTGGGGCGTTCTTCAGCCCTATGCGGCATGACTAGCCATTCCCATAGCATGCCGCTTGGCGTGCTCACCGCTGTGAGAGGCACGTCGCTCTCGCATGATGATCTGGTAGAAGCCATCGGTCAGGTCGATGGCGCTGTAGACCTCGCTGCCTGCCATCGAGTCGAGGATGATGTCCTTGCGCGGGATCGGGGTCTGGGCTGGAATCGTCGCATCGTTCAGCTTGTTGAAGGCGTGGACGATCCGCCACCCCCTGTGGCCTTCTTCACGCAGAAGGTCGGACTCGAGTGCGGGGAGATGCTCTCCCGCACGTGTCCAGCTTGACGTCGGCCTTCGAAAAAGTCATCAATAGCCTGGACCTGATCCCGAGGAAGCGGCCACTGCCGCGTCACGTTGTACTTCGCGCCCGGCACGAGGTCGATCTCGTGCTTCACGCCTCGATCAGCGGAAGCGTGGCCGGGATCTTGTCCGGAACACGTCCTCGTACTCGCGAGCCAGCGAGTACACGGGATTGTCCGAGGCCTGCAGCGCCTCCCAGGACTGGGATGCAAAGCGCTCTGCGCGTGCTGACTTTGGTTCAGCACCTTCAGGCCGTTCGTGCTTGCCCGGCGTGTCTGCGACTGAAGAAGCGCCGGCGCGCAGCGTCAAGGACACCCTCGGCTGTGAGAACGCAGACCTGTTCGATCTCACCGCGTTTGAGATCCTTCAGGAACCGCTTCCAGGACATGCTTGGGAGCTTGGTGAGCGCCGCAGCAGCCGTGGGAGGGTTGGCAACGCGGAGCTGGCCCCGGTGGTACTCGATGCTCGAGTGTTCGATGACGTTGAGCACCTCAACGTCGAGCTCCTCATCTTCAGTCTGAAGCATGGTTGGAGCGGGGACCGAGACGACAGCGCGAGTTCTTCTGCTTGCGCCGCTTGGTCTTCACCTGTCGTGGGGGCCACTGCTCTACCACGACGTCAGGATGCGGGAGCCCCTGCTCAACCGCCTCGTTCGCATGCGGGAGCCCCTGCTCGACCGCGTTGTCGTCATGCGGGAGCCGCTGCTCTTCCGCTATTCTCGGATCCAGCTGCCGCTGCAGGCTGGAATCGGCACACGTGGCGTTGTTACACGCCGCGCACGAAGGGCCATCGCTCTCTTCGTGCACCGCGAGTGTCATGGAGTCGGGATCCATGACGGCCACGTGCGGCCAAGGGTTGTTGTTGGTTGACGACTGGAGGAATGCAAGCACCCCATCGACGTCGATGTCGCGAGGGCGGACCGTGCGGTTCAGCCAGTCGACGTTCGGCTGATGTCGTGACAGCCACGGCATCCCGAATACGCAGTCGAAGGATCCGCTCAAGTCGATCACGAGGAAGTCGTCGTCCCCGTAGAAGTCGTAGAAGGAGTACGCGAACTTGACGCTGCGTTGCGGCTGCTGCCGCGGCTTGCCGTCAGCGTACTTGACGACCATTGAGCCGGGACCTTCACGGACTTGCAGATCTCTCGGGAGCACCGAAAGACTCTCGGCGCGAACGAAGTTGTTCGTCGCGCCGGAATCCAGCAGGGCGCGGATGGGACGCTGCGCGCCCGACACGTGGAGACTGAGGATGATCAGCCTCTTGTCGCTGCTGGATGTGGTGGCGTATAGCTGTGCATGTAGCACAGCGGGGCTGGGAGGAGGTTCCGCCACCAAGGAAATCAGATCCTCCGTCTGCCCAGTAGGGCACTTGTCGTCTCCGTTTTTTGACTGTCCGGAGGAGACAGAGCCGTCGATGGCATCGACGGCGGCGAGCACGGGAGCCGGCGCGCGGCAGACCGCCGCGCAATGACCAGGCTTGCGGCAACGAAAGCAGAGCATCGCTCGTTGTCCATTGGAAGCGCCTCGGCCTCGGCCGCGGCTCTGGGACGGGTCGTAGCGACGCGTCGGGTTTGACTAGATCGCGTCGATCTCCATCGGCACGGCTTCGTTGACGTCCGGTGCTCGCATTAACGGGAACGCGCGGGAGGCCGTGACGCTGTAGTCTTCACGGAGCGCCGTAGCAAAGGCCTCTTCCAGCGTCGCGGCGGGCTTCCGCGTCAGATAGAAACGCTGGTAACCAGCGTTCATTCCGGTCACAAAGACATGAACTTGGGTCGTCATGTCGATCGGATCTTCGACGATGCACGACACCAAATGGCTGCACGACACCAAAAGGCGGGCATGCTGGATGTAGTCTCTCATCGACAGCTTGCCCAGCTTCAAGTTCAGGAAGGCCGTCCGCTGTTGGACCTCATCTTGAGGCGGCTCGAACGCGAGCCGTAGGTCGTCCTTGACCTCGTCCATCGTCATGAAGCATGACGGATCAGCGACACGGCGGCCGAGTGCCCATTCTTTGGCCTTGCCTGTCAGCTTGGACATCAGGAAGTTCGTCTGGGCGAACTCGGTCGTGAGCTGTCGCGCCGCGACCGCCATGTCGATCTCGCAGAACCAGCGGTTCAGCGCCATCCGCTTAGCGCCTTCGCCGTTGTTGCTCGAGCTTGACGATGTCGGACTTGTTCATCTTGGGCTGCGCGGGAGTCAGCGCTTGCCGACGTGCGTCCGCAAGCTCGCCCGCCATGAACTCTTGAGCTGCAAGGCGGTGTTGTTGTTCCGTCCCCGTGGACAGCAGTGCGGTGATCACTGCTTCGTCGGAGACTTGTGAGAGGCGGTGAAGCCCCTCCCACTCGAACTGGGTCAGGTGGGGGAACTGCTCGTGTTCCAGTCGCGCACCCGACGTTCCTTCGATCGTTGACGCGCTCATCGTTCGTGATCGTTGGAAGGACTACGAAGTGCTATCAGGTGTAAGGGCGACGTCTGTCCAATGACAGAGTGCCAAGTCACAGCCTATTTGGACTGTGACATCTACCTACTTTTGTAACGGGAGATCGTCCCGTTACAGCGAAGGATTACCGCGTTGACGACGAAGATGGCCGAGTGGTTTTAACTCGCACTATCGCACTTGATGAGCGCCCGCCGTCTGATGTAGTTTCAAGTGGACATGTCGAGCCACTACAGGCGCCGAAGTGGACAATTATCGATGATGACGATCTTCTGCCGATGCGACCAGCTTGTGCGGCAAGACAAGCCGATGACATGGAAGAGGAACAACCCACCAGCAGCTGAAGACAATGGTGCGGAACCAACGGAGATCGTGGCAAGTGGAAATTCGCCGGAGGCCCAAGCTAGTGCTGACGACGTAGCAGCCTCGACGCCGGCTCGCATTGTAGATGGCCCGTTGCCTACACCGGATAGTGCCGCTGATCGCCAACTTGCTGAGGCACCGGTCCAAGGGGGAGAATCACGGGAGCAGCGTGCGCTCACGCTGGCTCGCTCGGCTTCTACGGTACCAATTGCAAGCGAACGCATGGTGTATGGCGGTGAGTTTGCTCCGCGGCGACTACAAGCAGTTAGTTGGTCGCCTCTTCCTATTTCTCATCCACCTGAAGATCGTGTTGTCACGTGGGTACCGCGTGGATCAGACCCAGCCCAGGTTCTGACCAAGATGAGCAGCTGGAGCCTGACCCGAAGTGTCTTCGTCTCACGGATGGCTATGAAACAGCTCTTGCTGTGATGGAAGCTCCTCACACCTACGCAGAAGCAATGGCGTCGCCCTATGCTGCTCAATTGAAGGAAGCCGAACGACGTGAGCTCCGCTCGCACTACACAAACCACACATGGATTCTGTTCGACGTCCAGGAGTGAAGGCGATCGGTTGCAAGTGGGTGTTTGCTATGAAGCGCGATGGCGATGGGAACAATGTCCGCTTTAAGGCTCGGCTGGTTGCTCAAGGTTTTTGTCAGACCTTTGGAGCCGACTACTGGGAGACCTACTCCCCGGTGGCAAGCATGAGCATTGTCCGAGTTTTTCTCGCTATCTGCTGCCAGAAGAAGTATATAGTCCAGCAACTGGATGTGGAGACTGCGTTTCTTAACGGCCCGCTCGTAGAAGACGTCTACATGTATCCACCGAAGGATTTCGCTTGGACGATGGCATGTGCTTCGCAGTATCTACGGGCTGAAGCAGGTGGCGGCCGTGTGGCACAAGACGATCTAGAAAGTACTGGTGTCGATGGGCTTTGTCGCGTGCTCATCGGACTCGTGCCTCTTTGTTTGCCGTACGACGTCCGGTGTCGCCATCATCGTGTTGTACATCGATGACTTTCTGATTGGATCTTCTTTGGATGAGGAAGTACGCAGTATTATTTCCGAGCTTTCGCAGCACTTCACGGTGAAGGACCTCGCTGGCGTTCGCTTTGAGCTCGGAATCCAAGTTCAGTATGATCGAGAGCAAGGAGTGCTGCACATGTGCCAGTCGCAGTTTGTTAAGCGCTTACTCGAGAAGCTTGACAAGATGTCACTCGTTCCATCCAAGAACCCGAGCTTGGTCGGCCAGCATCTGGACGCGATTTCGGAGAGCAAACCTGCAGACAAGAAGCAGTACCGGGAGCTCATTGGCTCGCTGTTGTTCATCGCAAACGGGACCCGACCGGATGTTTGCGCGGCACTTGGTATTCTCTCGCAGCATCTCGAGGCCCCGACGTATGCGGATATGACTGCTGCTGTCCATATCCTGCGTTACCTGAAGGGTACTGCCAGCTTCGGTATTCAGTTCACCCGCACCAAGGATGACAGCTATTTGCCTGTGGTGTACACAGATGCAAGCTGGGGCAATGACAGGACAACTCTCCGCTCCACTTCTGGACTGCTCGTCATGATGGGGAACGCGCCTGTAATCTACAAGTCGAAGCGCCAGCGCACTGTCGCTCTTCATCCGCGGAAGCCGAGTATCTGGCACTCTCGCTTGCTGCTCAAGAGGCTTTATGGCTGCGCAATCTGCTCAACGAGATTGGCTTCAAGGACCTCCCACCCACGACTGTCAAGATCGACAACCAGGCAGTGATTGCTCTTGCCGAGCACGTCGGTTATTAGTCGAGGGCCAAACATATTGATCTTCGTTACCACTTTGTCCGCGACGCAGTGCAAGATGGCTACCTGCTGCTCGAGTATGTTCCGCCGGCCAAGCACCTCGCTGATTACATGACTAAGGCTCTTCCTACGCCACAGTTTGCTGCACTGGTTCGTCAGAGTGGTGTCACTTCAAGCATGATGTCGAGTTTAGGGGGAGTGTAACGAGTTGACTCGTCTCTAGCGACTGCACCAGCATGCCAGTGCAGTTTGCCTCGTCTCTAAGTCACCTCGTCAAGATCGGCAACTACGACATTCGCGAAGGTTCCAGAATGGAGTTCTAGAACGTTGATAGTTCTAGAACCTGTAGGCAAGTGATGCTCGTTCACTGGTCTGGATCTGTTTGATCGGTTCCATCAAAACTAATTCACTTTCCGTTTTACCACCTCAGGGCCGTTCCTAACGGGATCATGGCTCATGATCCTCGGAGTGATTCGGGTATGCAGGAGTATGATCCCAGTTTCTATTCTTAACGAGCGCATGATCTCATCGGTTATCTTTTGCTTTCTTCAAAACTGAGGGCACGGAGGGGTTCATTTCCGAGTTGTTCTTCACCGTGGAGTAATGGAGCAGCAGGAGTCGACAGCATCGTCGGCCACGAGCACCAAGTGGAGTGCTAGCCAGAAGCCCGGAAGCAAGCGAGCCGTCCCACCTCCAACCTCCGACGACTACTGTTTGTGGACAGTAGATCAGCTAAACCTGGAGTGCACAGCACGAAAACTCTGCGTCGCAAAGAACACGAAGAAGGAGGAGCGTGTGTCGATTCTGAGCGCGTATGATACATCAAAAGGTGGCGTGGCGCTACTGCTCTCAAAGCAACGACTAGGAAAGCGATCCAACAACGGTAACGACCTCGCCGAAGCTCGCAGGACCAGGCACTGCGTATTTCGCCTAATCAACGTTCTCTTCTCGCATGAATTCTTTGAGCGATTCATTTCGTCGGGTGATCAACTCACGCGGAAGGAATTAGATGAAGGTGGATCGAGATTTTGGGAGGAGGTTGCTGCTGCGTTCAACATGGCCAATGCAATTTACGACAGCCTCGTATCGGAAGACTCGCTTTTCGACGGCATTCGCCCAGACCAAATAACTGTTCACTCCGCAGCTAAACTGAAGTCGATGTGGAAGGAAGTTCATGCGGCATTCGCCCAAGCTGAAGCACGCAACCAACTCTCCGGTTCTCACGCCGAATTTTGAAACTTCTGCAAAGGCGATAAAGCCGTCTTGTATCTTAACTTGTGGTGCGAAGTTCGCAACGCAGGGCGTGAGTTTTGTGCTGGCGGCGTCTACGAAGAGAACGAAGACGACTCGACCAAAGAAGGCACCTCCGCTCAAGCGACACCAGCGAAAAATCGGAAGAGACAGAAGGGGCCAACAAGCGAGGACTCCATTTCGTCGCTGGTAGGAGTTCTAACCAAGTTAGTTGACGCCGAAACAAGCACGAAGACGGAACTTATCGCCGAGAAAACAGCATTGGTGCGAGTGCAGCGTGCTCGTATGGAGCGTGACGACAAAACTGAACGCCTGGCAGCAATTGATGGGATACTGGTCCGCCACCGCCGCGCTCTAGAGATGACCGAAGAACACATACATGGACGCAACATGAAAGGAATGCCAACTGATACACTTCGAGAAGAGAAAGAACGCATGCGACGTCGTATTGAAGTGCTTCAAGAGAAAGCTGAGAAGCTCGAAGGAGAAATTATTGGTAGTTAAAGCAAAACATATACATTTCGGAGCAATCTTCAGTTCGGTCGTGCCATGTTGTGATCTTGGATGTGTTCCATGACTACTTGCCGCAAAATGTGCCCATTTTTCACCTTGATGTGATGTTGGTCTGTGTTCGACTCCGTCGTGGGCCTGTAGCTGCAGTTTTCGAGCGCATTATATTCTTCCACCGCGGACGAACGACGAGACCGACAGGTGGACGCTTGCATGCGATCATCGATGCAGAAGTTGTGTAACTTCATGCATGTTTTAATCACGAGCCCGGTGTGCATGTAGTCGACCGCTAGAGCTCGCTGAAATACTTGCCACTTGTTTACTAGCAAGCCAAATGACATCTCGATGCGAATGCGCAACTGTGAAATGAAGAAATTGTAGGCAGAGTGAGCGGGTGTCTTTATCTCCGGTTTGTTAAATGGAACCAACATCGAAGGTGCGAGGAGGTACGCGTTGTCGCCTATGACGTAGTACCCAAATGGCAGCTCCGTGATATCCTCGCTGACTTGCCACTTCTTAAAGGCCACACTGTCAGCCACTTTACCGGGAGAATTAAAGCAATACCCGATGAACTTGCACGAAGCATCACACATCGCCTGAACATTGATCCCATACGTGAGGTAGTGCCCTGAAAAGAACGACGACACGTCTGGTACTTCGTTGGAGCTTGGCGCTCTGATTTCACAAAGCCATCCATCCAGACAGCCTATGCAGCCCGTCAAGATGTTGTTTGAGCTTATAGCGGCGAACTCACTTGCAGCCGACTGCATAGCAGCAACATCACGGGTAGGAGCGGCAATACGAAAGCGCGGGTGATCCGATATTGCACTCATCCAACAGAATGGCGTAGAAAGCCGTAGTGCTAACGCCTGCTAGAGCGCGAATTGTGTGATAGGACCCCCGGCCAGCCATGAAATGGTCATTTGCACCATGTTCTCCACCTCAATGGGCTTTGATCCCGTACGACACACCGACTTAGCAACCACCCGTTGAAGAGATGGTTTCACCAACTGTACTAGCACATCAAAGGCATCTGCACTCATGCGATAATATCGTTTGAACTGCCCTTCAAGTAGCAGACGCTCGCGGTGAGGGACCCACTCCAAACGCGTTCGGGGAACGACCTTAGCCCTGCGAGGTTTACGTGCTTGAGCGGCCACAATTGCTGACGCCAGCACAACGATTGTAGCGATCTTCATGGTCTTGCTTCTTGCAGCTATGAGCCGTGATCCAATAACGGGTTGTGACTCGTGCTCTGGGTCACCAGCTCAGAAGCAAGGAACCATATGTATTCTTGGCGACCAATCAAATCACAGCGTCCGGGATCATACCCCGCTCGTGATCCCGTTAGGAACGGCCCTCACGCGCAATACAGACAACGATTTACAAAGCCGGCATCACTTAATGATATCCTCTGTACTGAATACCAAGCTTTCAAAACGACAAAATAACCCGGCAGAGTTTTGATTGGAAGATAATGCTACGATTCTGTGCAAAAACACGATGAAAAACATGTGATTTGTAAGAAAGGTGCTATTATCAGACCATTATATCAGGGAACCTAGGAATTGCTTTCTCAAAGCTACGAATTATGTGGTTTCCGCTAATTCTTCTCAAGCAGCAATTGTAGACTTAATTGCACGGAGACGCTTCTCACTGGCAGTTCCTCCAGTAATGCCGCGAAACTTTGACCGAATTTTCGCTTTTAGTGGTCCCTTCACGCCCACGTCCAGCGGTTGACAAAACTGCCGTCGTATTAGGGGGGGAAGGGACCACTTTAGAGTTCAACTCCTCAACGACGACTCGCTGACCCTCTCCGAAACGTGGGAGTCAAAATTATCCAGGAGGAGGGCTGCGGGTCCACCGATTTCATGTTTTAACAATTTACCTACATAAAATCTCCAGCCCGCTGCGTCCATCCACGCACTCTCCTGCACTGTGTAGTAGTGGCCTGGCGGGTAGTGTGGCAGCTCATCGCGCTCGATGTCGCCACCGAGCTTCCCTGTGACGATGGAGAGAATTGGAAGTTTTTAACCTGAACAAACACAATAAAGTATTTAGAACATCTCAGTTTGGCAGATAATACAAGTATAAACGTACCATCACCGCGAATTGTGAGAACTGCTGTAACGGGGTTACATCAAATAGTGTGGTGTACACAAGGTAGGTGTCATACATAAGTTGGGTTCTACACATATGTTCTGTGAGCCACACCAGATAGCAGTGGGTGGCTCACAGCCAATGAATATGCATTAGACTAGGCTCTACTATGATAGATAGTGAGTCCTATACATTCAGGCTACAGGCGGCTCTGCCGCGATAAACAACAATAGATTCAGTTCACATTTTGAAGCCTAGAGTTCATACCTTTTGTTTAGGGTATTGTCTATCTCTGGAGTCCTTAAATAGGATATTTAAGGTACTCGTGCAAAGCTCTCGTATAGAGCTTGCAAGCTATCAATAACACTAAAGACTCTCTGAGTCTGTGTCTTCCTCTACGCTAAAGCAATTGCAGCCCCGCTGCACTTGGTAGCACTTGTAGTCAATCATACACCTGAGTCTTACGACTGTCCCTCTGTGAGAGAATGGAGCAGTTCACCCACTTACCACCGGACCAACAGGAAAGGCTTAAAAAGCTGATGTCCTTGATTGGCCCGGAAGGTGTGGCTCATCTTGCTTCGCAAGGCCCCGACGCAGTGAACGCGCGTCTGGAGGCGTTTTCTCAGTATGAGAACGCTCTATTGGAGCACGTCCAGCAGAATATGACTACGACTGCGGCGGCCGTAACGCCCAGGCCGACATCGGACGCTGCTCAACGAGCTAAACCACTCATGGTGAGCGTCAAGACCTTTGAGGGCATAGACGGCGAAAGCCTGATGTTCTGGATCAGAGAGGTCGAGATGGCCATGACGTCCGCCATGCTCAAGACCGAGCAACAGCGCGTGGCGCTTGCTATCTCCAAGCTCGGTGGTCGAGCGCGAGAATGGTCCTGACGTGCGGCACGTCTGTGGACACCGCGTTCCCTTCGTGGGATGAGCTGAAACTTTAGCTCTCACGTGTGTTCTCGCCGCCTAACCAGGCCTATCGCGTGAGGTCACGCTTCCTTTCCACCCGCCAGAGTAAGAAGGAACTGGTGGACTTCGTCCAGGAGCTGAGAACTCTAATCGCCGGTATGGCGTCGGACCCTCTTCCCGAGGTGGTCACTGTGACAGTCTTCATGGAAGGGCTGCGCACCGGCGTGGCCAGGACGGAGGCCTTCCGTGTTCACCCTACCTCGTTTGAGGAGGCAGTGAACGTGGCGTTGAACGCTGAGTTCAACTTCAAGTCAGCCCGACTTGGTTGGGCGGCTTCTCAAGCCAGCGCTTCAGGAACCTCGGACGCGTCCAACGGCGCGGTCCCAATGGACCTAAGCTATGCTGAAGATGAAGAAGCTGAGCTTCAGGCCGCTGAACAGCGTATCGGCATCCGTAGATGCTATGTGTGCGGAAGCACACAACACCTGCGTCCAGGCTGCCCGATGCGCAAGCAGCGCCAGTCTCCCCCGAGCCGAGGCTCTGCGTCTGAGCAGAAGTCGGGCTCATGGCGGGGAAACGCCACGCCCCAGTAGGGGCGGGGCGCCCTGCTGGGGAAGAACTGAGTTCTGTTGAGCCTCAGGGAGGAGGTCGACAGGCTTAGCCCCGAAGAGCACCGTGCTCTCTAACAACATGGAACGTACATGCAAGCCGGGCTTGCTGGACGTTGAGGTGACCGTGAAGGGCTTCAGAAGCCATGGAAGATCCTTATCGACTCCGGGGCGTCGGGCAATTACGCTCGGCGTCCCACGATGGAAGGAAGCCAGCAGTATGCTGAAGCGCTGAAGCTCTGAAGGCGCATACGAGTGACATTATCACGGTCCGTCTCGCGACAGGGACTCGTGTCACGGTGCCTAAGGTTCCCGTGAACCTGGGCGTGAAGTTCTTGAACCTCGATAGCGTTGAACGCTGTCTCGTCATCGACCTGGATTCGAGGTATGACCTCATCCTAGGCATGGCATGGCTGCAGTGCCTTGAATCATGGATCGATTGGCGATCGAAAACATTAGGCGCTACGCGCTTGTCTCCTGGTGGAGCTTTGGCGAGTCATGAACCCACCTCTGCTAGGAAGCAAAAGCGCTATTGGCGCAGGCACTGGACCGAGTCGGTCAATGTGCTGGACATTGGAGTATCCGAGTTAATGGACACTGACGTCGGAGTCGCGAGTCCCGAGCTAGGCTCGAGGGCTGACGGTGGAGTGGCACGCAACCCACTGAGCGAGACTCATAGCGATAATGAGTCATCGCTGCATGCCGGTCATGGCATGGTCGACGATCAGTCGAGGCATCTTGGGCGTGACCCTTGTGATGCGAGTGGAGCGGCACGTAACCTGCTGAGCGATGCTCGTGGCACGAGCGCAGCATCGCTGCATGCCCTTGATGGTGCGGTCGACGATCAGTCGAGGCATCTTAGGCGTGGCCCTAGTGATGCGCGTGGAGCGGCACGTAACCCGCTGAGCGGTGAGTGCCCCGATGGCGACGAACCGCTGCGTGTCAATGATGGCGCGGTCGGCTGTGAGCCGAGTCACCAAGGGGAGGACCCTGACGGTGCGGGTGGGGTGGCACCTCAACCGCTGGGCATTGGTTGCCAGCAAGACAGCTCATCGCCGGCTCATCCTGAGCAACAAGAGGTGGAGACACCTGATGACACTTTTAGTGGGAACCTGCTGGCCTCTCCGAGGCGTACGGCTTCCGCGAGGAGGCGGCAACGACGCCACATGGCGACTGCGAGACGCCAGGCGACTGCGAGACGCCAGGCGTCTGTGCTGACACATGACGTGTCTGTCGTTGACGATGATAGCGAGCAGCTATATACACTCGTTAATGGAGTGACCGGTGAAGCCGAGGGCAATGTCAGCCTCGAGGCTATCCCGGCGCTGAATGATCTTCTTGAGCTGGACGAGATGTCCATTCCCGAGTTCGGGGACGCCTTGAAAGCCGGCGTGTTGGCCGAGGTGGTCATGATACGACCTGAAGAGGAACTGAACTTCTCGTCGCTTATGGATGAAGCTGTCCTTGAGGACACAAAGGAGGCACTCAGTGCGCGAAGCGGTGCTTCGATCCTGAAGAACCCCTCGGACCCCTTCTATCCTTTAGTCAAGGAATACCAGGATGTTGTCTCGAATGACCCGCCAACTGGCTTACCCCCCGACCGAGGCGTTCGTCACGAGATTGACTGGGTTTCTGAAACCAAATACTGCGTGACGAGGCAGTGGCCACTACCGAAGGAGCAGTGTGACGTCATTGACGCGTTCTTCAGTGCCAAGCATGCTGCGGGCATGGTGCGTGAGAGCAAGTCTCCGCACTCGACGCCAACGCTCTGTGTCAGAAAGCCTAATGGCAAGTGGCGCATCGTTCACGCTTTCAATAAGCTTAACGCTGACACCATCCCGGCGCAGACGCCGATTCCTCGGAAGGATGTTCTGCAGAACAACATGGTTGGCTGTACAATGTACAGTGCACTCGACTTGGTCGACGGCTACTACCAGCTGCTCATGCGAGCGAGCGATGTTCCGCTGACAGCGGTTAGTACTCCGAGCGGTATGCTCTGGGAGTGGCTGGTCATGCCCCAAGGGCTGTCGAACGCACCTGCGACGTTCAACCGTCTGGTGACGCAGCTCTTCAGGCCCCATCGGGCATATGCACAGACATACTTCGACGACATCTTCGTCCATAGTCGTGCCGCCGACGGCAGGTCGGATGTGGACAACCACTTGACCACTTGCGAGCGGTGGCTCGAGTGCATGCGCACCAACAAGCTGTACGCTAACGCATCAAAATGCATCTTCGGTGCTGAAGAAATTCTTTTCTTAGGATGCTTCGTTGGGAAGCGCGGCCTTCGAGCAGATCCCGCTAAGGTCAAGGCCATCGTTGACTGGCCGGTTCCCAAGAACCAAAAGGACTTACGCAAGTGGCTTGGCCTCGCCAACTACTTGCACAAGTACAGCGAGAACTACGCTGACATGGCTCGGCCGTTGTCGAATCTCCTCAAGAAGGATGCGGACTGGTGTTGGGACACCGAGCATCAAGATGCTGTCGAAGCAGTCAAGGAGAGTCTCCGTCATGCCCCGATCCTGGCGTTGCCAGACCCTGAACGTCCATTCAGTGTCGTCTGTGACGCATCGGACTTCGCCATCGGCAGTGCTCTGCTCCAAGCAGACGCCGAAGGGCGTGAACGCGTGATAGCGTTTGAGTCTCGCCAGCTTAAGGCTGCAGAGAAGAACTATCCAGTTCATGACAAAGAGCTACTTGCGATGAAGTATGCTCTTGTCAAGTTTAGGGTGCACTTGCTTGGCTCTAAGCCATTCGTGATCTTCACTGATCATGCGTCCCTACGCACCGCGACCCAGTCGCCTCATCTCTCGCAAAGGATGGCCCGTTGGTTGTCCTTCTTCGCGGAGTATAACTTCGAGGTGAAGTACAAGCCTGGCAGGCAGAATGGTCTGGCGGACGCGTTGTCCCGTCGACCTGACTATGAGCTTGCTCATGTCACCATGGTGACCTCGCCCGTGATGGACCTGGTCCGCGCTGCGTATGCGCGAGACGACATGTGTGTCGCCCTGCTGCATGCTCTTGGAAGCAAGGAGTTTGAAAACTCGGATAAGACACTGTCGGCGCGCTTGCGCGCGAGCTTGCATCGTTATTCCATTTATGACGGGCTGCTGTACTACAGCACGAGTGTTGAGGACACTCCTCGTGTCGTGGTCCCTCACGACGAGGATCTGAAGTATCGCTTCCTCTTTGAGGCGCATGACACACCGCTTAATGGCCACCTGAGTCGTAAAAAAACTTACAGCTCTGTGAGCCGGACCTATTGGTGGCCCAGGCTGTATAAGTGGAGGAGCACATATGTGCGCACGTGCGAGACGTGGCAGCGGGTGAAGCCCTCACCGCACGCGGCAGCGCCGCTGGCAAGCTTGCCTGTACCCTCCGGGTGTTGGGAGTCCATGGGTTTGGACTTTGTGTTTGGCCTTCCGAAGGACTCCGACGGTAACACTGGGATAGTGGTCTTTGTTGACCGTCTGAGCAAGATGGCTCATCTAGCGGCGGTGCCAGACACCGTTGATGGTGAAGGTACAGCCAAGCTGTTTATCGATCGGGTCTTCCGCCAACATGGGCTGCCCGTATCGATTGTCTCGGATCGAGACCCCCGCTTCACTGGAAAGTTTTGGGACGCTGTCTTCAAGGTGCTCGGCACCAAGTTGGACATGTCCACGACGGACCATCCACAGACCGACGGTCAGACGAAGCGCGTGGACCGCGTTGTCGAAGACATTCTCCGTAGCATTTGCGCTGAAACGCGGAAGCGTTGGAGCGCTATGCTCCCTCTCGTCGAGTTTGCGTTGAACAACGCCGTGCATGCCTCTACCGGCTGCACTCCATTCTACGTAAACGGCCTCGCTCACCCACGCGTCCCGCTGACGCTATCACTGCGTGATTCTGGGCTTGGCGGGGGAGAGATAGCCGATCGGCCTGATGATGTCAGCCCACTCACTGTTCGTAAACAGGTTGATGAGTTTCTATCAACGCGACTGAGTGTCCTTCGACACGTGCGTGACGCTATGGCTGCGAGCCAAGACAAGCAGAAGGAACAGGCTGATGCCAGGGGTAAAGGCAATGTTGACAGCTTTGAGGTCGGCGCCCTGGTTCTATTGAATGCAAAGAACCTCCCTACACAAGCGGTGTCTGCAGTCTTCAAGACCAAGCTGCGCCCTCGCTTCGTCGGACCTTTCAAGGTCGTGGCCAAGAAGGGCCTAGCGTACACGCTCAACCTTCCAGAGAAGATGCGTACACACCCTGTGTTCTACGTGGGCTTGCTCACGCCGTACCACGACCCAAGTCATGTGAGCTCAGACGAGCTGGCACCGCGAGTGCAACAACGCCAAGACCTGGCAGTGCCTGAGGCAACGCCGCCTTCGCTCGACACCGTCGGAGCGTGGCCGGGCTCAGGGTCGACCACCCGCTGCGTTGCTCGACGAGCAAGGTGATCTCCACTATCATGTGGAAAGGCTGCTAGCCCGACGCCGTTGTCAGGGCCAATACCAGTATCTGGTGAAGTGGAGAGGATATCCCCACTCAGAGAACTCGTGGGAGTTTGAGGTACCTCTACGGCAAGACTGCCCTGACGTCGTCAACGCTTTTGATCGCCATGATCACCAGCCAAGGCAGGGGCTCCGGCCGCGTGAGCGGTCAAACAGCTCTTCCCACTAGATGGGGGGGCTCATGGGTCAGTGACTGAGCTCAAGTCCTGACCTATAGGTCTGTTGTGGCAGCAAGCACCTAGTGCATTAGCTGCCCATGCCGTATGAGCGAGCACAGTGCTCCTGCTTATGCTTAGTAATAGCGCGGTGGCCGTGGTCTCCGACGCGGAAGCCACACCACATCCGGCTCCCAGAGCCAACACCTATGACGCACGGCGTCTATGGTTATGGGCTTTGACAGCCCCATCAGTTCATTGGTCTTGGGCCACGAGTCTGTGTGCCAGCTGCACACGTCGTGCACGAGCTGCAACAGCATGACGGTATGCTGCGAAGTTTGCAGCGTCAGCTGTAGTATCGGACGGCATGCCGCCCTGCCCCGACGGGCTCAACTTCAACCCAATAGCCGCTACGCGGCGTTCCAGAGCGCGGAGCGCCGGAACATGCCCCCTTCGGCTTTGTAAGCATCTGTGCCAGGTATGGGTACCTTGTCGGTATTGAACAAGGCGTATTCCACACAGGAGAGGCGGTGCCAAGCACGTAATACAGTCTGGGACTGCACCCGGTGGCTCCGACAAGCTCTCACGGCGCCCTCGGCGCAACATGCGTGACTTCACCTGCTTGATAAGCATGGGGCCCCAGTTGGTGAGCGGTGGCAATGCCTGCCGATGCGTGTAGCACGCTAGAGGTGCCGCGCAATCCGCGCTTGCCTCTCCGCCGCAGCCTCGGCTGATTTGTGGCATTGTGTTTTCTTCGTCCGGATACGACCTTCCGTATCCGGCGTCTTGGTGGGGGAGGGAGTAACGGGGTTACATCAAATAGTGTGGTGTACACAAGGTAGGTGTCACACATGAGTTAAGTTCTACACATATGTTATGTGAGCCACACCAGATAGCAGTGGGTGGCTCACAGCCAATGGATATGCATTAGACAAGGCTCTACTATGATAGATAGTGAGTCCTATACATTCAGGCTACAGGCGGCTCTGCCGCGATAAACAACAATAGATTCAGTTCACATTTTGAAGCCTAGAGTTCATACCTTTTGTTTAGGGTAATGTCTATCTCTGGAGTCCTTAAATAGGATATTTAAGGTACTCGTGCAAAGCTCTCGTATAGAGCTTGCAAGCTATCAATAACACTAAAGACTCTCTGAGTCTGTGTCTTCCTCTACGCTAAAGCAATTACAGCCCCGCTGCAACTGCAGTCATTCTGCCGGCGTGCTTGGTCATCTTGACAGTGCGAGCGAAGTCGTTGCGGCCTTTAAGAGCCCAAAAGCGTGCCGGGGGCATGTCAAAGTCGATACCCGTTTCATCCATGTTGTAAATCTTCGTCCGGCACCATGAACTGTACTTGTCCCAAAACTCCACACAGAACTCAGCACGCTTTTCCCGCAGCTCCACCGTCGGCAGTTTGGTTTATTGTGGTTTTTGAGCTTAAAAGTCATAGCTAAAAAGCGAAAAATATGTTAAAAACAAATTTAATCCATTAAAACTTAATATTAGATCAAAATGGGACTTTACCGCTTGCATATACGCTGGCACATTTGCTCTAGGGCCTGCTCGGGGCACTTGTTCTTCGTCATGTAGGTCGCACACCACTCAGGCTCCTGTACCCACATGAAGTCGATCATTGAATGAGTAGAAAGGGCCTAAACAGCATAAAACGCAATAAAAGTCAGTCCAAAATCAATATAAACAGATAAAATCAGTAAATAACCTTCTCCTCTCTGCGTGTGTCCTTCATAAACGTCACAAGGGCTGGGACGCTTGGAGATATTTCCTTGCGTCCCTGCCCCTTTAGTGTTGGCGACCTAGCGTTGCCCTGATAGGTGAGCAGCTCTCTCGCCTGCTTCCACCAGCCGAATACCGTACCCCGAGGTCGCTGAAGCTGGAGCGCTGCCTCATCCACACCGACTTTAGTGGCGAGCAGCGCGCCTTCTCGCTTCTCCTGAATGGTATAGCGCTGCTGCTTTCGTGCTATTGAGGAAGTGCTCCTCAGTTTTGCCCCGCCAGCGGTTGCTTTTGTGCCGTCCACTCAATTTTGTGTGAGCTGTGATTTGCTATTTAAATGTTCGTTGGCTAATATATGTTTTATTTTATATAGAGACCCGTCTGCGCATTTGACTGGGGGGCCGAAACGCGTCTGGCACACGTCCAATCCGAGTCACTTACATCTGTTGAAAGGTGAATATCTCGTAGATGTAAGTGACTTGGATTAGACGCGTGCCAGACGCGTTTCGGCCCCCCGCCGGGGGTCTCCTCAGTGGCTCTACCAATCTGCAAGTGAGCGCTAGCTACCGCTAGCTTCCTGGGTCCCTACCATACTGCATACTAGCCTTCTAGAACGTTCCCTATGCCATATCCTAGGCTATCACTCTAGAGTCGATCTCCGTGCACTGCACTTCCAACATTTAGATGGTCAATAGTAATAACAAAACTACTATAATACTACTATATTAGTTAGATGAGATGATTTGAAGCTAATAGTAGAGTAGCAGTTTGAATCCCAGTACTAGCGAATTACCATAGTAATACTGATGAAAATTGTTCTACTATCAATCCCTGGCCGCAGCAGCGCATACCATGTTGACCACACCGAAGGTACGTGAGACCGGCCCGCCAGCTCCATCAGTCGCGTGTTAAACGCTCTCCTGCTCGCTGCGCCAGGCCGTCGCCGCTGCAGCGCTGGTGGATTGCATAGCGTGAATGACTGGAGCGGCAGCGGAGACGACGGGTCTGACGCACAAAAACTGCGGGCTTGCTCGAGCTCGGCTGATGGAAATGGCCCGCCCTTGCGGCGCCCTCGAGGCGCGTTTACCGTGTTCGTCCAATCCGGCTCACGCCGATCACAGGCAACCATGGCTGCCAGGACCTGCTTGCTTGCCTGGGGGGCCTTGGTAACGGCTACAGCATTGAGCTTGACAAAATGCAAAGTGATCGTAGCCCAAGGACTGTAGATACACTGCTATAATAGTTGCAGGACAGTCTATCTACTTAAACAAGCCCCTCGCGGCCAGCCATACCGGCGATGGCTGGCATCACCGCGATGCACCTTGCTTGCACGGTGTAGGTGGCCACGACCGGCAGATCGCGTGACGAGCTTGCCGACCGCGTCGATGCAGCGACTTGGGTCGCCTGCGTGTTGTTTCTCGGGTATGAATTCACCGCGATGTGGGGCATTGTTGTTGAAGAACGCTTGGTCGACTCGCTCCAGCGAGAGGCAATCCATCGACTGCTAACCCGGGCGACCAAAAAGGCAACTTGCGGCGCATTCACACGTCGGGCGCACAACTTGATCCCAACGGCGGCATACTGGAGCCAAGTGTAATCGCGAGGATGCGCTTCGTCTACAACAGTGGGATTTTGTGGATTTCGGCAAATCAGAGCACTGCCACGCCGAGGCCGTCACAGCAGGGCTAATATTGCTGTCTAATCCGCGTCATGCATTGCTGCACCGAGCGATGAATGCGAGCAGTCTCGCTGCCTGATGCTTACCTCTTGGGTTGCAGCAGTGCTGCCAGCATCGGCTCGAGAAGGTCATCGTCACGGGCTCCCACTGACCGAAGGCTTCATGGCGGCACGCTCAAGTGAGCACCTCGGCTCTGGGAAAAAGAACCCCGTTTTCGCTGGTGTGCAACACGGTCAACGGAGAGTCGGTTTGACTCACCTTCCAAGTGCTCGCAGGCGCAGGCGCGCGCGGTACAGATTTGTTCTGCAATATTTGGCTTAGCTTGTCCGCTTTTCGTGAAAATTGCCGACAAACCTGGGGAAAGGGATCTTCAACTTCCAACAACTTGTGGATTTATCCTTTCCTATAGTTTAAAGTTTAAAGTGAGAGGCTCCCTGTTTTGCTTGTACACGTTGAACCCAATGAGCTCGTGGAAGCGACGGCTTCTATTCGCATTCTGCTGTGCGTTCATTCCAATTCGGAAGTTGCAAGTTTTGCATGGTCTGGTATTCCAACACTCACTCACTTAACTCACTTCAACATGATCAGCCAGCACGGACGTATCAACTTTTCACAGACTAATTCTCGGCACCGCCGATTTACTGCGCCATCCGTGGTCAGGTTCCACCAACTTTGCATTATTCTCCAGCTTCTCACTTTCCAATTCGCCCCAACCAGCCAGATCTCCACCCATGGAGTCCCCAGGCAAGTCGGACAAGCTCATTCAAGAGGACCAGGTCGAGATCGGGCGCGACGGCATGCCGCCCGAGATCTGGGACGACATGGTCAAGCATGAAAAGTTCATCTACTTCTCGCTCATGTTTCTCAACGGGTCGGTGCTGTGGGCCTACTACTCGTGCCTGAGTGCGCAAGACTTCTACACGGTCGAGTTCCCCGATTCCGGCCTCGACTTCTCGTTCCTCACGACGCTGTGTACTGCCTGGCCCATGGTGCTCGGCCAGGGGATTCAGATGATCTTCGGACTGGACAAAAAGTTCAGCCAGCGCGCCCGCGTGCACGTCGGGTACGCCATCTTCATGGTCATGGCCGTCCTCATCATGGTTTTCAGCGCCATCAACTTCTCGGACCAAAAGACGGGCGGAGTCCTCGTTCTCGTGTGCTTCGGGTGTATCGGCTTCGGCAATTCGCTATCCGAGGCCACGTACTACACGTTCGCGGCGCTCTTCCCCGTGGAAAAGTTCACGAACGGCGTGCAGATCGGCAATACGTGTGCCGGAATCCTCAACATCACGGTGGCCACGATCCTGCGGCTCGCCGTGGGGGGCGTGCACCAGACCAGCAGCTCCACGAAGCTGAGTTTCTACCTGTTCTTCAGTCTGCTAGTAATTGTGCTGATATGCGCCGTCGTGCTCTACCGCTACCTGGTGAGTCTGCCGTCCGTCAAGTTCCTCATGGACCGGAATGAAAAGTCCGCCAAGGAGGAACACCTGGCCAACCAGTCGATCGGTCGCACGCTCACGAACTTGGGCCGCATCTTCGGTATCATCTGGGTGCCAGCCATCGCGCAGTTCCTCGTCTTCTTCGTGTCGCTCTCGGTGTTCCCGGGTTTTGGCTGTGCCGCTGCGCGCAACCTGGCCCCGCCCTACAACGACGAAGCGCACGTGCTCACGTCTACCTGGTACTGCTCGCCTGGCATCATCGGCAGCTACAACTACGGCGACTTCATCGGCCGCATCATTTGTACGGCCGCGGTGTACCGCGTGGTGACCATGGGCTGGGCCTTCGGGCTCTCGGTGTTGCGGATCGTCTTCATCCCGCTGCTGCTCATGGGCGTGGCCGGCACGTCGCTCTACGCCTTCCCGTTCGGCAGCATGGGCGCGCTGGCCTTCAACATCGTGCTCAATCTGCTCATCGGCATTTCCACGGGTTTGCTATCGACAGTCACCATGGGCGTGGCTCCTCGAATGTTGAAACCCGAGGACCGCGAATCGGGCGGTGCAGTCATGGTCTTCTTCCTCTTCCTGGGTATCGCCACGGGCTCCACGTTCGGATTCCTTGTCAGTGACAACGGATGGCTCGGTCTGTAAGTTTAGGTGATTTTGGCACAGAACCCTCGGAAATATCCTGAAAAAATTGCCAACTTCATTTGCCTTGTGAATTTTCCCCGTGTTGCAAACAGATGCTGGTCCATTTGGACATGAAGCGGCCAAGTCGCGGCAACAACAGGTCGATGTGCCCTAACCTGCTGGGGCATTTCTTCCCGTCGACAAAAACAGCGGAGCAGACACGCACGGCAGGTTTCCCTCCACCAATGCAGCAGTGCGTTAATCGCGATCGGTTTGCAGTACTGTACCGATAGATAGCCTTCAAGTACTGCAGACACGGCTCCTTTGGCTCATTCCGCAATTCACCGGCCAAGTCTCAAGTCCTTCTCTCTGAACGATGGAGTCCCCGAGCAAGTCCGAGAAGCTCGTGCCTGAGGACCAGGTCGAGCTAGGCCACGACGGCATGCCGCAGGACATCTGGGACGACATGGTCAAGAACGAGCGCAACATCTTCTTCTCGCTCATGTTCCTCAACGGCTCCGTGCTATGGGCGTACTACTCGTGTCTGAGTGCGCAGGACTTCTACACGGTCGAGTTCGCGGAATCCGGCCTCGACTTCTCCTTCCTCACGACGCTCTGCACGTCCTGGCCCATGGTTATCGGCCAGGCTGTCCAGATGTTCTGGGGTCTCGACAAGAAGCTCACCCAGGGGTTCCGCGTGCGCGTTGGCTACGGCATCTTCATCCTCATGGCCATCCTCATCATGATCTTCAGCGCCATTGACTTCTCCAACCAGAAGACGGGCGCCATCCTCGTGCTCATCTGCTTCGGCTGCGTGGGCTTCGGCAACACGCTCTCGGAGGCCACGTACTACACCATCGCCGCCCTGTTCCCGATCCCCAAGTTCTCGCAGGCCGTGCAGATCGGCAACGGTACCGCCGGTATCCTCAACATCTCGCTGGCTACGCTCCTGCGTCTCGCTGTCGGCGGAGTCCACCAGACCAGCAGCTCTACCAAGCTGGCCTTCTACCTCTTCTTCGGCATCCTCATCGTCGTGCTGATCGTGGCGCTGTTCGTCTACCGCCGTCTCACCAGCTTGCCCAGCGTCCGCTTCCTTCTGGAGCGCAACGCCGCGTCGGCCAAGGAGGAGAACCTCACGCAGAAGTCTATCGGCGCCACGTGCAGCAACCTGTGGCGCATTTTCCTCATTGTCTGGATGCCCGCCGTCACGCAGTTCCTCGTCTTCTTCGTGTCGCTGTCGGTCTTCCCCGGTTTCGGCTGCGCTGCTTCGCGCAACTTGTCGCCTCCGTACTCGGACGTCACGCACACCGTGACGGGCAACTGGTACTGTGCTCCTGGCATCGTGGGCTCGTACAACTACGGCGACTTCTTCGGGCGTATCCTGACCAGTGCCGCAGTGTACAAGCTGCTCAACAGCGAGTGGTGCTTCGGCCTCTCGATCGTGCGTCTGGCTTTCATCCCTCTTCTGCTCATGGGCGTGGCTGGCACGTCACTCTACGCGTTCGGCCACGACGACATGACCGCCATCGCGTACAACATCGTGCTCAACCTCATCATCGGTCTCTCCAACGGCTTCCTGTCCACAGTGACCATGGGCGTGGGCCCGCGTATGCTCAACCCGGAGGACCGCGAGTCGGGCGGCGCCGTCATGGTGCTCTGCCTCTTCCTCGGTATTGCCGGCGGCTCCACGCTGGGCTTCTTCTTCAGCGACCAGGGCTGGCTCGGCCTGTAAGTCTCTCATGACTTAGGTAGAGCGACAACTGTACACGCTGCTCTCTTGATGGGGAGCAAGACTTTTCAGTACATTGACTTCTTATACGTCGAGCGGCCTTTGGTTATATTGTCAATACTATTGGCAAGGGTCTACTTCGAGGACGAAGGTATTGCTGCGCTGCTGTTACCATCGGCTCCGTCTTCCGAGTCGGCCTCGGTCTCACTGCTACTGTCGAAGAGCACGTCCCAGCCTAGACCCCACGTGGCTAGGACATCTTCTCGTGCTGTCTTGCGGAAATGCCGCATCTTGGTGCGCAGATACAACTGGATCTCGGAGCGGAGGGCGTCACAAGGTTCCACCATGGCCATCGTCAGTGGTTCGCGGGTGAAGGGATCCCTACCGGTGCTGCCCCCCTGCTGCGAGGCGGCCAGGAGATGTCGAGCAATCACCGCTCGGTCCACGATGTGACCGGACGGTAAGCGGACAGGGTCCGTCATGAGCGTGCTGAGCAGCGGGTCCAGATACTGGTCTGGAATGTGCCCCAAACAGGCCTCCATGGCCTCCTGAACGTGGATCATCTCGTCCGCTTCTTGCATCGCACGCACAAACTGCTGCACCCACGAGTCATCCAAATAGAGGTAGCCTTCTTCCACGTCTTCTTCTTCCTCGGAACTCTCATCCGAGTTGCCGTCTTGCTTTCGATTCGGTCGTAAGAAGCGGCACCCGCCCACGAACAGCCTGAAGTCAAAGCGTCCGTCCTTGGCGAGGGTGGCGATGAAGCGCTTACCCAGCCGCTTCCTCGCTGCCGTGGTATCGCCGATCGAGGCAGTAGTAGACGACACCGCCTGCTTCTCAAGCAAAGCCAAGGCCTCGTCCTCGTCCAGCTCGTGTCCTGCTTGCTCTGTCATCCCGCGCTCGTCTTCCAGCTCATCCTCGTCGTCATCCAGCCCAGTTGACCCGAGATAACTCTCCGATTCAATACGCGTACACAAGGCGTTTAACCCCCAGCGCACATGCGTGTCCAGGTCACCCACTCGTCGTTCCATGATGTCTCCGCTGGACCGCACGATCTTCCAGAACGATGAGGGCGAGCAAAAGGTGGACGACACAGTCGACTGGAGTGCGCTGTGTCCCGCGTAGCGCACCACAAGGACGATGAGGTGAGCCAGAAGCAGCTTGCCATCGTCCGCCAAGGGCACCGCGAACTTCCATTCCTTCTCTTCGTGCGCATTGGCCAACGAAGCCACCAAGAAGCTGAGCGTGCGTGCCGCTTGCTCCACTACCAAAGGCTGCAGCAAAACATGCCGCAGCGCCGCAGCCGGAGCCGACAACGACCGCGAACGGAAACTACTTTCGCCACTGACGATCGCGGCGAACCACGACGTCAGCTCCAACGCTTCCAGCAGCAAACGCATCGTCAGGCGTAGCTGCTTTGCATTGATCGCGACGTAGCCATCGAGCATATCGCGTCGGAATGGCAGCACAACCACGCTTCCGTCCAGCGAGTCCTCGATGAGATCGTGAATCTGGCGAAGCGTCGTGATCTTGGTCGCTGCCTCGTCGAATAGCTTGGCAATGTCACTCCACAAACCGCTTACAAGCTCCGTCAGTTGCTGCGTACTGTCATGGGTCGAGTCTGCAGCTAATGATGTCTGCACAGTGTCGGTGTCACTGGCATCTGACGTGTTCAGCACCTTACAGAGGCTCTGACGTTGACTTGGCAGCTGCCACAGAAAGCGCAGCAGCATCGTCACGGAGACTCGCGTTGGTAGAAAGCCCCACAGCATGTGATCGCCACTCGTCGCAGCGCTTGTAAACGCTAACCCATTGTTGCTGGCGTTGTAGCGCTCCATGTCCGAATGGAACTGAAGTAAGCCAGGCATCAGCGAGCGCGACAGTAGCTCATGGCGCTTGAATAACAATTCCATCCGGCGATGGCCAGGACGATGCTGGACTTGCTGGCCCTTGGACACGAAGGTCAGCAGCGTTGTTAGCGAACGAAGAGCCTCCACCCGAAGATGAGGGTTCTTCGTAAACTTGGGGGCCACCACGATCTGTGTGAGCATCACCAAGAGCGGCTCCACAACCTCTGTCACTTCGTCCACTGCTTCGCCGTCAGCCGTATCCTGTTTCATTTGCTTTAGCTCCGCCACCAGCTCACGATACTCCAACTTCTCGAGGCCCAGCAAATACACGACGTCACATAAGTCGAAGAAAAAATGCTCAGGAAAGCCACGAAACATGGACGAGAACTGCGACAGCGGCTCCGCGAAAGGATCTTGCGCCGTAACGTTCGACCCAGCGTCCGAAGTTGAAGCTTCGTGTAGAAGCCAGCGACACGTTCGCGCGTAGAAGACCAGCCACTCCGCCACATTAGCGCTTGCTAGCAAGTGCAACTCCATCTTCACGCACTTGACACGAAGATCCTCAAGCCGCAATTTACTGGCCTTGTAATGTACAGATTGCTTGAGTGATCGACGCTGAGAGTCATTCCCATTCTGCCGCCGCCGCCCTCTCCTTTGGCGCTGACTTTCTCGCTCCAACCGCTCTTCGTCACAAGCGCAAAAGGCTTGCAACTCTTGGAGCTCCTTCGCGATGCTAAGCCACCGCGATAAACTGGCAAGCGGGCCGAAATGAAGGTACTTTAGCGTCACGTAAAACAACTCCGTTTCGCGGGGGAACCGCAGACGGGGGATCAGAGCCGGCGGATGCAGTAATCGTCGGAAGTGAAGTTTTCGAAGTACGTCGCCCCAGGGAATCGGCAGGTGCCGCCGCCAAGGCCCAGTTACCACGAAGTACACGTGTCCAGGCGCGTGCATGTCGTTCGGGTTGCCATTGCTGAGCTTCTCTTCGCGTGCCAAGCATCGCACACAGACGATTCTGGAGGAAAAGCAGTTTGCACATTTGTAGAGCACGTCATCCGGATGCCCAGTCGTTCCCATGGCGTCCCCACAATCCGCACAATGGACGTGCGCTGCGTCAACCCCTTCGTCTGTGCATTCCTTCGTCGTGCTGGAATCCTCGCCATGGTTGAGACTCGTGAGTATCTCAACCGGTAGTGGTTGGAAGTGCTTTAGTGCAAACACAGGGATTGGCGTCTCGACGCGAAGAAACACGTGGTCCAGGCTGTGCAACATTGCTTCCGATTCCGACTCGGAAGACGAGTCCGTTGCAGCCTGGTGGGCACGGAAGATCTCAAAGCAGTCGCTGCACAAGTCCATGTCTCCGCAGAAAGCGCACTTGTACCGCACACCGTGTAGGTTTGGAAATTCGCACTGGTCGCACACCACGCCTTCGTGGCAGGATAAACGCGGATAGTAGGTGGAAGGCACGTCCTCTGCCTCGTCTTGTGCTAGACGCATTCTACGAGCATTGTACTCAGCAATCGCACCCTCGTCACGCGCCTTGATCTCCATGATTTCAATACCAGCAGCATTTTCGCTCGCACGCGCATCGTGCGCACTCCGCGAGTAGTGAAGCGGGACCTCAGGAAAGTCCTTACTTGCATACACGCGCACGGGCTCCACGCTCTGGTGGTAGCCGGCATCGATGCAACTCGGGTCGTGTTGGGCTTTGTCCAGTAAAGGAAGTGTGTGGGCGAGCAGCATCGTGGTAACATTCACCAAGAAGCCGTCTAGCCGCTCGTGGGCATCGTAGTTCAAGCGCCTTCGAGGATCTGCTGACATTAGCGTGAGCGCAAGCCAACAAAGCGTGGCGTCCACCACAAGCGGGTGCTGCTTTTCGCCTAAGAGTGTCTGCGAGAGGGCCTGCAGCGTCTCTCGTAGCTCCGCGTATCCAGTTGTCCACTGTGTACGCAAGCAATCCGCCACCGCAGATCCATGATGTGCCGCCCGCACAGCCGCATCGAGTTCGTGTGTGTCGTCCAGCATGGTAGAAGCGCGCAGAAATGGACCCAGCAGTGTGCTCAGCGACATCGTCCACGTCCGCATGAACAGTGGAAACCAGGCAACTGCTGGTCTCCCCGACGAGGGCATCGACGCCGGCGGAGACATCACGAGTGCAATCGCCGCGCTTTCATCGGACGCCACCAACTCGTAAAACAACTGCGAGAACTGCGCTGCTGCCTGGAAATTATGCGGATACACCTCCAGCACTCGGCGCCGCAGTTCCTGTGCGATTTGGCGCACTACAACGGCCCCTGTCTTGTGCCTTAACCGCGGCACCGTTAGCGCGAAGAACTGATCTGTTGCCAGCATGGTCATCTCTGCCACTGGGCTGTTCGACCGAGGCCCCTCCACGTTCGGGATCCTCGTAAAGCATTCCCTGCATAAGTTGAAGTTGCAAGCTGCACAGCGATAAACACACGCGGCGCGCGCGCTGTCACTGCCTGTTGTCTGCGTCACGCGCTCACACACCGAGCATCTCCACTGCTTGCCCCCCAAAAAGGCTCTGAGCGGCAGCGACGGCAGCAGCGCGTGCTCGTGGAAGTTATGCCGCACGCCAGTACAGCGCGGCTGGAGAAGCGCGTTCACCAGGGCAACGCCCATCAGCCTCGACAGCTTATCGGCCGAGTCCACGACCGTCTTTTGACTCAGCTGCGCCCAGCGCTGCAGCAGCTCCGCCGCAGTGAACGCCACGCCATTCTCCACACTCTTCAGCGCGTCGAATAAGCTCTGCGAGTCCACCTCGTTATCGCCCTGTGCGTGTTTTCTGTTCACCCTCTCCAGCGTCTTCATGATCAAGTACAGTGTCTGCACGAACAAGGCTGGCGCGTTGGCATCTTCCGGTAAGTCCTCAAACGTCTCACTTATAGTGAAGAGCCGGCTGTCCCGCTGGCCGTCCGTCCGCTGCGAGCGTGCGGCCAACGGCCACAGCCTGGAGCCTGCAATCCTCTGTGTATCTGCACGAGCATCACGGGCCGTCTGGCGGTGTACGAGCGCGATGCTCTGTCGTTGCAGCTCCTCCCACCACTGGGCGGCGTCTACTGCCACTGACTCGCCTGCCGCGAAACGCAGAGATGGGGACAAAGTGTGTACATCCAATAGCTGCGCCACCAAGCGCGTCAGCGCGCCCAGGAGCTGCAGGTAGGCGTCATCGGGTGCATCGGCACGGGCCGCCAAAGAGCTCGGAGGGGAGGGATCTTGAGGTCGGGAAGAGGGAGGCTGTGAGTTCGAGGGGGAAGAGGTGATGCTGCCGACCTGCGAGTCTGGAAGCGTCCGCGCGGAGCCGTCGCGGCACAGGAACATGGCGATATCCCGGCGCTTCTTGTGTATTGATGTCGTGTTGATTTATAAAACGGGCCTTAATCCTAGTGATACGAAGTATTACGTACAGCCCGGGATTAATTCGGGCGTATGTGGTCCACACTATTAGTAGGAATCTATTCAATACAGAATTTAAGTATACAGACCTTATAAAAAATCACCGAATCCAATCAGTTCTGCGATTTTGAAAAATCATGGAGGGTTTTCCCTTACAATTATTAGGTTTCAGGATGGAGGCTTAAATGGTTGCATACGTTGAAAATCCGATCACTTACGTTAACTTTGCTGGAGCTCAAACAGTGCGCTGTTACCCGGTTAAGTACGATTCCATGCGACCGCCGGTGTTAGCTTTAAGCGAAGTGATGCAGCATGGATATCCACCAAGGCAGCGGCAGGCGCTCAACTATGAGCAATATGCCCGCCTACGTGTTATCTGTACAGTAGTAAGCAATGGGCCGGCCTCAAAGTGCGGCGCAATGAACAACACCTTGTAGACGGCACAGACTAGACTAAGCGAGCATAATGATGTCTTGAAGCGGCGCGCACGAAAGCGGCGGCTACGTAGAGCACTGGCGAACTGCGTGGTCAAAAGGCCCGTTGACACGTGGCACAGGATGGCTTATGACGGGAGCCCTTAGAGCATCTCCATCGGCGAGTCTCAAAGCAGTCCTATCCTAAAAGTAGTGGAGTTGAAACCCTGTGAGTTTTAAAGGCTTCCAGCATTTTTTATCGACGGTCTCAACTTCAGAGGGACCTATCGAATAGATCTGGGGTCTCAAAATAAGACCCCAGTTTCAAGCGTCGTTGGGTTCAAACGTTGGAAGATCGCTTTGGGGAGCATGGGGAAGGGTCCCGAGTGGAGCGACGCAGACACGGTCCAGCTGTGTTGCTCGTGGCTGGAGACTTCCGAAGATAGGCTACGGGGTGCTGGGCAAAAGAATAGACGTTCTACGGCAAGATTTACCAGCACTGGCTGCAAAACAAGAGCGCAGAGTCGGAGGATCGCAGTGTGACTGCATACAATCAAGGCTGCCGACCATTCCAGGAGAGCCACCACGTTCCGCGTTCTCGGCCAGCAATGCTTGTAGATCTGCCTCGGTCGGCTTTCGGAGGTACTCAGGGCCAAAGATGCGAATGATGGTGCTACAAAACGTCTTCAGTGTTTCCAGCGCTGTCGATTCACCTATTCGTATAAGCTCATCTAGCTGGTCCGCGCTGGATTCATAAGCTAGATCCGTAGTCCGTAGTGCACACGTCAGCTTCTGCTCAGGCAGGAAACCCAGAAGGCCGGTCGCATCTGGTTTTTGACGGAAGTAGTCACACTGGTCATCTTCTGCGAGAGTGCACACGAGAAACTCAAAGAGGGACCTGCGCATGCGAAATCGCCGACGGAAGTCCACTATGCATAGCATCATAAGCACACAAGTTTCGCAATAGCACAGATGACGTAGCACTGTTATATTCCAGCTCATCCGCATCGTAAGTTGGTTGCTCGCCGAAATAGTCCTTCAGAAGCAGCTCACCCCACTTGGCTCTCTCTCTCGATCCTTTGCTGCCCTCTTGCCAGGTGTCGATCCGCCGTGGCTCCGCTCAGGCTCATTGCCCAACGTGGGCAGAATCAAGTGGCAGAAGAACTCGTCGTCAGAGTCGTCGCCAACGTCAAAGACATCGAGCGCCCCAGGCCTACGCGCTGGCCTCCCCGCCATCGCAAACGCTTCTTCGGAAATGGCTTCCTGATTGGCAGAAAAAATAGGATAGATCTTGCTAAAGTCTCACCACTGGAAGGAGGTCGATTTTCATAGTCTTATCTTGGATCATGGGGTCACAAATACCTCGTTACGACTTAGGATAGAGATGCTCTTATTCACTGCCACCCCACTTTGTATCCGCTGCCACCCCATACTCAACTCAAGTGAAAGTGAATACTGGAGCGACTGTTCAGGATGGACATGTGCAACTGTGTAAGCGCAGGCACTGCGGCAGCGGAAGAGCTCTTTCATCGTCTTGCCGGCAGTTTTAATAAATTCAGCGTGAACAACGCGAGGGCCGGCTGCGAATCGATAGGGAAAGCTACTGCATATACAGCAACTGCAATGATCAAGCGCTTGGCGCTGTGAGGGCTATTGAAGAGCCCCTCGAACACCCGGCGTTTGGAGAAAGGTCCGGCCTTCCTACCTCACTGGCAGCAGCATTGCAAGTTTTGCCACTGCTGACATCCCCAACGCCAGCCTTACTCGCTCCATCACTTGCTCATCGAACTGCTCTTGACTGCTGACCTGCTCGAGGACTTGCTCGTCGAACTGCCCTTTGCTCCTGGACACCGACCTGTACTTGGTCGCCTACGGACAACGACATACAAAGCCGGCAGACTAAAAAACCCGGCATTAATTAAATGCACAGACGGGTCTCTATATAAAATAAAACATATATTAGCCAATTAAAAGCGACAACGAACATTTAAATAGCAAATCACAGCTCACACAAAATTGAGTGGACGGCACAAAAGCAACCGCTGGCGGGGCAAAACTGAGGAGCACTTCCTCAATAGCGCGCAAGCAGCAGCGCTATACCATTCAGGAGAAGCGAGAAGGCGCGCTGCTCGCCACTAAAGTCGGTGTGGATGAGGCAGCGCACCAGCTTCAGCGACCTCGGGGTACGGTATTCGGCTGGTGGAAGCAGGCGAGAGAGCTGCTCACCTATCAGGGCAACGCTAGGTCGCCAACACTAAAGGGGCAGGGACGCAAGGAAATATTTCCAAGCGTCCCAGCCCTTGTGACGTTTATGAAGGACACACGCAGAGAGTAGAAGATAATTTACTGATTTTATCTGTTTATATTGATTTTGGACTGACTTTTATTGCGTTTTATGCTGTTTAGGCCCTTTCTACTCATTCAATGATCGACTTCATGTGGGTACAGGAGCCTGAGTGGTGTGCGACCTACATGACGAAGAACAAGTGCCCCGAGCAGGCCCTAGAGCGAATGTGCCAGCGTATATGCAAGCGGTAAAGTCCCATTTTGATCTAATATTAAGTTTTAATGGATTAAATTTGTTTTTATCCAATTTTTCGCTTTTAGCTATGACTATTAAGCTCAAAAACCACAAGAAACCAAACTGCCGACGGCGGAGCTGCTGGAAAAGCGTGCTGAGTTCTGTGTGGAGTTTTGGGACAAGTACAGTTCATGGTGCCGGACGAAGATTTACAACATGGATGAATCGACTTTGACATGCCCCCGGCACGCTTTTGGGCTCTTAAAGGCCGCAAGGACTCCGCTCGCGTTGTCAAGATGACCAAGCACGCCGGCAGAATGACTGCAGTTCTCACAATTCGCGGTGATGGTACGTTTATACTTGTATTATCTGCCTAACTGAGATGTTTTAAATACTTTATTGTGTTTTTTCAGGTAAAAAACTTCCAATTCTCTTCATCGTTAGAGGAAAGCTCGGTGGCGACATCGAGCGCGATGAGCTGCCACACTACCCGCCAGACCACTACTATACAGTGCAGGAGAGTGCGTGGATGGACGCAGCGTGCTGGAGATTTTATGTAGGTAAATTGTTAAAACATGAAATCGATGGACCCGCAGCCCTCCTCCTGGATAATTTTGACTCCCACGTTTCGGAGGAGGGTCAGCGAGTCGTCGCTGAGGAGTTGAACTCTAAAGTGGTCCCTTTCCCCCCTAATACGACGGCGGTTTGTCAACCGCTGGACGTGGGCGTGATGGGACCACGAAAAGCGAAAATTCGGTCAAAGTTTCGCGGCATTACTGGAGGCACTGCCAGTGAGAAGCGTCTCCGTGCAATTAAGTCTACAATTGCTGCTTGGGAAGAATTAGCGGAAACCACCATAATTCGTAGCTTTGAGAAAGCAATTCCTAGGTTCCCTGAGATAATGGTCTGATAATAGCACCTTTTCTTACAAATCACATGTTTTTCATCGTGTTTTTGCACAAAATCGTAGCATTACCTTCCAATCAAAACTCTGCCGGGTTATTTTGTCGTTTTGAAAGCTTGGTATTTAATATAGAGGATATCGTTAAGTGATGCCGGCTTTGTAAGTCGTTGTCTGTAACTCTACTTACTTTCACGCTGCCGTCAACTTGGCTGGCATGCTCCTGCGCGCCGACTCGAAGCCCAACCTGAACTTGCTCGTCGTCCAGAATACCAGAGCAGAGAGTCGAGGTGCTGGGGGCGAGATGGCCATTGTGAGCACGAAGTGAACGTGTCAAGATCTGTTGCTTTACTTTTTTGAACGGCGAACATACTGTATAATACATTTCACGATGAAAGGTCGCAGGGTGGCAGCGCATACAAATTGGGGTGCAGTGAATACGGGCTTATGACTTATTTTCTCTTCGGATTCCTGGATTCGGCCACGCGGCTGAATCCAGGAATGCGACGAGAAAGAAAGTTCCCAGCAAGGTGGCTGAAAAATGATATCCGCTTGTTAGCTATGTACCACTCCATTCCAGAATAATAGGTCTCTATCAAAACAAGACGCGAAACTAAGACCAATTCGTAACAGATACTGGTGAGACTGGTACCAAAAGACGTAGCTCGTCGTCACCAGTCGTTTGGTGTGTTCGGATTTTCTGAGAACCAAGTTTGGCGCCGAACCGCCCAAGCTGCCCTGCCTCGTCGTTCTTTCGCTGTCATAAGGAAAAGCTCATTAAGCATTCGCCCCTCCTACCTCAAGTGCCTCCCAATTAAACCGCCGGGATGACCACCACCACCGTGCCATGCCCCCTGAAGCCCACGCTGTCGACCACACCGTTGCCGACCACGACCCCGACCACCACGCTGCCTGCCATGGCGTTGTCGGTCTCCAGGCTGGCCACGATGCTGCAGGCCACGACGCTGAACATGACGCTGCCGGACACGCCCCCGCCCTCCATCATGCCGCCGGCCATGACGTTGCCGGCCTCCAGGGTGGTCACGACGCGGCCGACCGCGATGCTGAGCGCCACGCAGGGCCCCACGGAGTCGGAAGTGATGTTGTCGGCCACGGCGCTCCCAGACGGGATGCTACTGGACGGGATGTCGGCCTTAACGCCGTCCACTACGCCCAGGATATTGGTCACTGCAGCCGTGCCCAACGAGAGCAGCAACCCTCTTTCACGTCGACGCACGAGGCACTTGACGACCCGCGAGAGCGACCAGATTGTACAGGCTTTGTTGAGCCGGTTCAATGGGAATTCACCACGCAAAGGAGCAAAGGCAGAGGTTGCCACGCTTCTGGGCCTTCACCCAAATACTGTGCGTCGCGTTTGGAAGCGAGCCGAGGTCGAGTGGCGACAGTCCGGCGTATATCGAACAACAAATCGGATGCATTACAGCGGTCGTAGACATCAGGACCGCAGCCAGCAGCTTGAGCTGCTGCGGAGCACTCCAGTCAACCGCCGGTCTACGTTTCGGGCAGCAGCTGAGGCGTGTGGCCTTGCTTCTACTACGCTGTTCCGGGAGCTACAGCGAGGAAACCTGCGCTCTCAGAGCAGTGTACTCCGTCAGCTGTTGACCGAGGACAACAAGCGTGGAAGACGAGCATTTTGCATGGCCCGCATCGATCGGAAGACCATGCAGTACTCAGCCATGTTCAACATGATTCACGTGGACGAAAAGATCTTTTACATTACGCAACCCCGTCGCCGATTCCTCTTGCTACCCGATGAGCCTGCGCCTACACGGAGAGTCAAAAGCAGGCGGTTCGTCACGCGCGTCATGATGCTGGCTGCAGTAGGAAGACCCCGCGGTGGACCCGACGGCGAGCAGTTCGACGGTAAGCTCGGCATTTGGGCCTTCACTGAGCAGGTCGCAGCTCAGCGCTCTAGTAAACGCAGGCCAGCCGGTACATTGGAGACGAAGGAAGTGTCTGTGACAAGGTCGACCTACAGAGAGAAGCTTATTGCAGAGGTGCTCCCTTCTATCTGCGCTCGATGGCCAAGCCGTGATCGAGTCGTGATTCAGCAGGATAATGCCCCAGCCCACATTCCATCATCCGACCCCGAGTTTGCTGCCGCTGTAGAACGCTGTGGCATGCCGGTGGAACTGCGGTGCCAACCGCCTAACAGTCCCGATTTGAACTGTTGCGACTTGGGGATTTTCACTTCAATCCAGGCTCGACAAAGAGAAAAAACAGCTCGGAACATCGACGAATTGATCGCGGCTACGACGGAGGCGTACTGGGAGCTTCCCCCGCGCGTGCTAATGCTGCGTTCCTCAGTTTGCAGAGTTGCATGGACTTGTGTGTCCAGGCCGACGGTGTCAACGACTTCAAGCCACCTCACATGGGTAAGCAGCGGCTTGAGCGTGAGGGAAGACTCCCCGTCCGGATCTCTTGCTCGCCGACAACAGCCGCTATCATCTTGGCTTCATCCCCGTCCAGCGCACCCTACTATAGTTAGATTAAGTTGAAGTAGGAGACCTATTATTCCGGAACAGTAGAAAAGGGCCTAGAGACCTATTATTCTGGAATGGAGTGGTAAAGCTTGGCTTAGCATCAACTGGCCACAGTCTTTGTCGTAAATCCAGCCAACAGCTGTTTTTTTGTCTTCCGGGACTACGTCAATTTTCGGGTAGGACTTTCTGGATACATAAATAATGTTGATGGTTTTCAAAGTGCGGTGCCGTGAGAGCTCCGCTTGCAGGTGACCGCATTGGAAAGCAATGCGACCTTGCAGACCTCTTAAGTGTGCGATGTATTTGGCCGACTGCTCCGACCCGGTAAAAAACGAAAGCACCGATATAGGAAGTACCGATCCACGGTAGCTGCCATTATTATGGAAGTGGAGGGGAATACATCTATTGCGTGACGATGAAATACATCTATTGCATTTTGATTTCAAACGCACAGGAGATCGGCGACATGATGGCCCGCCCGCCGACTCATCGACTTCTTACGTACGCGAGACTCGCAATTTAGTTTGTGCGAGTGCTGCTACTGAGCTTGGGGACGGGACGGCTCCGTTTGGAGACGTATAGCTGACTGACAGACTTACGCGTAGGAGATCGTGCTGGTGGAGTACTGGCAGAGCGATCCCGACGGACCGGCGCCCAGCTTCGCGGGCTCGCCAGACGTGGAGCCTTGCGACCACGCGCACACGTCCACCTTCTTGCCCTTGATCTTGATGTTCTCGATCGTGGCCTGGTCGCCCCAATTCTTGTTCACCGTCACGAGGCTCACCTTGCCGTTCACGGCCAGCACGTTCTTGAGGATGACCTTGCGCGACTTGCCGCCGCACGTGCCGCACGAGCGGTAGAGCTTGCCGAAGTCCTGCGCGTAGAAGCCCTCGATGGAGACCGTGCCCAGGCCGTTGTGCTGGATGACCTTGTCGTCGGCCGAGCGCGCGCCGCCGCCGATCACCTTGGTCACGCTGCCGGCCGAGCCGCCCTTGATGCTCAGCGCGTCCTCGCACACGTCCTCCCACCACACGTTCTGGATCGTGCAGCCGCTCTGCTCGCAGTGCACGCCCTCCATTTGGTCCTTGCCGATGATCACGTTCTTGAGCGTGGCGCCGGCCTCCACCATGAACACGGCGGTCTGCCACCCACTCTCCGACTGGCCGCCGCACTTGACGTTCGAGCGCGCGTACGTCTTCATGCCGCCGTCGAACGTCTCGCCCTTCTTGACCGTGAGCGGCTCCTTCAAGTAGACCGTGCCCTTGCTGGCGGGCCATGACCCGGTCGGCATGGGGGCGGCCTCCGAGCGCATGGAGGCACCCGAGGCGACGGCAGCGACAGCGGCGACCGCGACAGTGAGGATGGAGAAGGCGTTGACCATGGTTGTCGTTGAAGTGATTGACGGACTGGTTGGTGAGGTGTTGGTCGCTTGCTGCGGAGAGCGCGAATTGAACAATGAGTTGGAGTTAGGTCGGCTCGGGTGTGCCGAGTGTTCGCTGAAGGGGTGCCACTGTTATAGTGCAACCAGCAGTTTGTTGGTCGACGCAAGGGGGTAAACGTCAATGCGAACTGCGCAACTCCTGTCGTTGTGACCCTGCAACGCCTCCGGGATACCAGATGCAGCGGCGCCAGCAGCAGCAACAGAGCAGCACTGTAGATCGCTTGATACTCATCAATCAATACCAATGCTAATACACATGCGCCATCGCGTCGTCCGCCACATGGTCTTGCTGCTTCCCTGCCTGATGTCCTGCTGGACGTGCGATCCGTCCATACGAGGAGGCGATCCGACGCATGCTGCTGCGGTGGCGACGAGACTTCTTGACCTTCATGCCGTCAATTGACCAACAACGCACGGCACCCGGTGCAGTGGTGTGGCCCACGGACAGAGCAGCACAGCAGTGCGAAGCGGTGGCGTGCGATCGATCTGCGCCGGGCAATAATGCGCGCGACGTACGTTGCAAAATACCGCCTGGTGAATGGTGCCTCCGAGATGCGTATCGGGCGGCGACTACAGCAAAATCACAAATTGGCGCGGGCGCTGCTGTCAAAACACGAACAGCGGGATGTTGCGCGGTCGTGGCAGTATAGACGTACCGATCCGTTTCCGCGCTCTTGCCGCGCGGCAGCTGGCCTGGACGCACCCTTGTATGTGGGCACGCTCGAGTACCGAGCGTGCAATTCTAGGCCTTGCTGGTGGTTGTCGCTTTGCCACTACTTGTACTAAGTATGAACTTCATGAACGCGTTTGATCGATCGGTATCAAGACATTGATCGTTGTTTAAGTCCTACCTGACTGGGTGGTAGCTGGTTTACTGTTGACGTGCCTGGGTGCAAGTTTCGCATTATGCGGGCATGGCATACACAGTCACGAATTTAGTTTTGTTTTTCTAGTGAACGTTTTGTGGTTTTCATATTATTCCTGAAACTAAAACGTGAAACTAAAACGTGAAACTAAAACGTGGCGACTAAAATACTAATCTGAGGAACTTGTCAAATCGTCATTGCGATGTGCGACTCGCGGGTGGCCAGCCATCGGGTACTCTCGAAATGTTTGCTACTCCCCGCGTCGATTTGGACGCCGCACGACAAACTACTACATGTACCATTGCGGTCGAGAAATTGTGCTTCACACACTAGTCGTAAGGTGCAGCATAAAGCGGAGCAAAGCGTGCTAGCGCTCTGTGTGCTTGGTACTGCTTCGACTCGTCAGCGCGCCGCAGTGCCGGTTCCTGCTGCTAGCGTTGACCATACGAACACTTGGCCGAGACACAAAAATTGCTATCACATCTGTCGCGAAGCGTGCAGTTTGCAGACGGTGATGCTCGCAACCCCCCTCCACTCATCCTGTTGGCCTTCAGGTTCTTCGACCTGCCAGTTAGAGAGTGCAACCATATCCTACAGCAGGGGCTTGTCCGCAATCAAGCTCACGCTCCTTGACCTCTTTTCCAGCAGACACTTACCCGAAAATTGCATTGATTGACAAGCTGAAACCTGGCTGCTTGCAGAAGCACCGATCCAGGCAAACTATCGTCTGAGTGCCAGCAAGCTCAGATCGCGCAGATGTGGAAAATGCTTTTCGAATGGAAATGGAGGTGATGGGAGAATACATCTATTGCATATTGATTCAAACGCACAGGGAGGTCGGGGACGTCACGACACGATGGCCCGCCCGCCGACTCATCGACTTCTTACGTACGCGAGTCTCGCAATTTAGTTTGTGCGAGTGCTGCTACTGAGCTTGGGGACGGGACGGCTCCGTTTGGAGACGTATAGCTGACTGACAGACTTACGCGTAGGAGATCGTGCTGGTGGAGTACTGGCAGAGCGATCCCGACGGACCGGCGCCCAGCTTCGCGGGCTCGCCAGACGTGGAGCCTTGCGACCACGCGCACACGTCCACCTTCTTGCCCTTGATCTTGATGTTCTCGATCGTGGCCTGGTCGCCCCAATTCTTGTTCACCGTCACGAGGCTCACCTTGCCGTTCACGGCCAGCACGTTCTTGAGGATGACCTTGCGCGACTTGCCGCCGCACGTGCCGCACGAGCGGTAGAGCTTGCCGAAGTCCTGCGCGTAGAAGCCCTCGATGGAGACCGTGCCCAGGCCGTTGTGCTGGATGACCTTGTCGTCGGCCGAGCGCGCGCCGCCGCCGATCACCTTGGTCACGCTGCCGGCCGAGCCGCCCTTGATGCTCAGCGCGTCCTCGCACACGTCCTCCCACCACACGTTCTGGATCGTGCAGCCGCTCTGCTCGCAGTGCACGCCCTCCATTTGGTCCTTGCCGATGATCACGTTCTTGAGCGTGGCGCCGGCCTCCACCATGAACACGGCGGTCTGCCACCCGCTCTCCGACTGGCCGCCGCACTTGACGTTCGAGCGCGCGTACGTCTTCATGCCGCCGTCGAACGTCTCGCCCTTCTTGACCGTGAGCGGCTCCTTCAAGTAGACCGTGCCCTTGCTGGCGGGCCATGACCCGGTCGGCATGGGGGCGGCCTCCGAGCGCATGGAGGCACCCGAGGCGACGGCAGCGACAGCGGCGACCGCGACAGTGAGGATGGAGAAGGCGTTGACCATGGTTGTCGTTGAAGTGATTGACGGACTGGTTGGTGAGGTGTTGGTCGCTTGCTGCGGAGAGCGCGAATTGAACAATGAGTTGGAGTTAGGTCGGCTCGGGTGTGCCGAGTGTTCGCTGAAGGGGTGCCACTGTTATAGTGCAACCAGCAGTTTGTTGGTCGACGCAAGGGGGTAAACGTCAATGCGAACTGCGCAACTCCTGTCGTTGTGACCCTGCAACGCCTCCGGGATACCAGATGCAGCGGCGCCAGCAGCAGCAACAGAGCAGCACTGTAGATCGCTTGATACTCATCAATCAATACCAATGCTAATACACATGCGCCATCGCGTCGTCCGCCACATGGTCTTGCTGCTTCCCTGCCTGATGTCCTGCTGGACGTGCGATCCGTCCATACGAGGAGGCGATCCGACGCATGCTGCTGCGGTGGCGACGAGACTTCTTGACCTTCATGCCGTCAATTGACCAACAACGCACGGCACCCGGTGCAGTGGTGTGGCCCACGGACAGAGCAGCACAGCAGTGCGAAGCGGTGGCGTGCGATCGATCTGCGCCGGGCAATAATGCGCGCGACGTACGTTGCAAAATACCGCCTGGTGAATGGTGCCTCCGAGATGCGTATCGGGCGGCGACTACAGCAAAATCACAAATTGGCGCGGGCGCTGCTGTCAAAACACGAACAGCGGGATGTTGCGCGGTCGTGGCAGTATAGACGTACCGATCCGTTTCCGCGCTCTTGCCGCGCGGCAGCTGGCCTGGACGCACCCTTGTATGTGGGCACGCTCGAGTACCGAGCGTGCAATTCTAGGCCTTGCTGGTGGTTGTCGCTTTGCCACTACTTGTACTAAGTATGAACTTCATGAACGCGTTTGATCGATCGGTATCAAGACATTGATCGTTGTTTAAGTCCTACCTGACTGGGTGGTAGCTGGTTTACTGTTGACGTGCCTGGGTGCAAGTTTCGCATTATGCGGGCATGGCATACACAGTCACGAATTTAGTTTTGTTTTTCTAGTGAACGTTTTGTGGTTTTCATATTATTCCTGAAACTAAAACGTGAAACTAAAACGTGAAACTAAAACGTGGCGACTAAAATACTAATCTGAGGAACTTGTCAAATCGTCATTGCGATGTGCGACTCGCGGGTGGCCAGCCATCGGGTACTCTCGAAATGTTTGCTACTCCCCGCGTCGATTTGGACGCCGCACGACAAACTACTACATGTACCATTGCGGTCGAGAAATTGTGCTTCACACACTAGTCGTAAGGTGCAGCATAAAGCGGAGCAAAGCGTGCTAGCGCTCTGTGTGCTTGGTACTGCTTCGACTCGTCAGCGCGCCGCAGTGCCGGTTCCTGCTGCTAGCGTTGACCATACGAACACTTGGCCGAGACACAAAAATTGCTATCACATCTGTCGCGAAGCGTGCAGTTTGCAGACGGTGATGCTCGCAACCCCCCTCCACTCATCCTGTTGGCCTTCAGGTTCTTCGACCTGCCAGTTAGAGAGTGCAACCATATCCTACAGCAGGGGCTTGTCCGCAATCAAGCTCACGCTCCTTGACCTCTTTTCCAGCAGACACTTACCCGAAAATTGCATTGATTGACAAGCTGAAACCTGGCTGCTTGCAGAAGCACCGATCCAGGCAAACTATCGTCTGAGTGCCAGCAAGCTCAGATCGCGCAGATGTGGAAAATGCTTTTCGAATGGAAATGGAGGTGATGGGAGAATACATCTATTGCATATTGATTCAAACGCACAGGGAGGTCGGGGACGTCACGACACGATGGCCCGCCCGCCGACTCATCGACTTCTTACGTACGCGAGTCTCGCAATTTAGTTTGTGCGAGTGCTGCTACTGAGCTTGGGGACGGGACGGCTCCGTTTGGAGACGTATAGCTGACTGACAGACTTACGCGTAGGAGATCGTGCTGGTGGAGTACTGGCAGAGCGATCCCGACGGACCGGCGCCCAGCTTCGCGGGCTCGCCAGACGTGGAGCCTTGCGACCACGCGCACACGTCCACCTTCTTGCCCTTGATCTTGATGTTCTCGATCGTGGCCTGGTCGCCCCAATTCTTGTTCACCGTCACGAGGCTCACCTTGCCGTTCACGGCCAGCACGTTCTTGAGGATGACCTTGCGCGACTTGCCGCCGCACGTGCCGCACGAGCGGTAGAGCTTGCCGAAGTCCTGCGCGTAGAAGCCCTCGATGGAGACCGTGCCCAGGCCGTTGTGCTGGATGACCTTGTCGTCGGCCGAGCGCGCGCCGCCGCCGATCACCTTGGTCACGCTGCCGGCCGAGCCGCCCTTGATGCTCAGCGCGTCCTCGCACACGTCCTCCCACCACACGTTCTGGATCGTGCAGCCGCTCTGCTCGCAGTGCACGCCCTCCATTTGGTCCTTGCCGATGATCACGTTCTTGAGCGTGGCGCCGGCCTCCACCATGAACACGGCAGTCTGCCACCCGCTCTCCGACTGGCCGCCGCACTTGACGTCCGAGCGCGCGTACCAGGGCCTGGACAAAATAATATAATACCAATACTAGTATGGCAGCATCCGACGGCGATTGGTCGCCTTGGGTTGCTAAGGGGCCAAGCTAAATATATATTTTTCAATATATTTTCAGCACCGCCTCCTGATATGTCATACTGAGTATCTTATGCTATCGCGTAGTTTATCGAATTTCCCGAAAGGAAGCTCCGAGGCGGTGACACCTCTCGACGGTAAGAATCGCCACACTCCGTGGTAAAGAACAAAGTGTAGAGCTCTTTGCTAATGCTGCCCGCCATCGTGCCTTCGTCGTCATTGCTGTGACGCCAGTGGAGCGGATGCGATGAGTTCCACAAAGCAGTGGCAAGTGAATCACGTAAGCAAGTTATCCCTGCAGCGGGGCTGCTGTAGCTTTAGCGTCAGAGGAAGACACAGACTCAGAGAGTCTCTAGTAATATTGATAGCTTGCAAACTCTATACGAGAGTTTGCACGAGTACCTTAATATAGCTAATTAAGGACTCCAAGAGACAGAAATACCTTAAACAAGGCTAGTGAACTCTTAGGCTTCAAATGTGAACTGAATGTATTGTTGTTTATCGCGGCAGAGCCGCCTGTTGTTTGTATGTATAGGACTCACTATCTATCATAGTAGAGCCTAGTCAAATGCATATCCAGTGGCTGTGAGCCACCCACTCCTATCTGGGGTGACCCACGTAACATATGTGTGGAAGCCACTTATGTGTGGCACCTAGCTTGTGTGCATCACACTATTCAATGTAACCCCGTTACACCCTCCCCCACCAGACTGTGGACACCACGTGTACGCACTCGTCATCGTCTCGATTGAGAAGTCTCGACGGCAACGGCCAAGTCGCTTGCCCTCGCGAGAGCCCGCTCCAGAACTTTCCAAGTTCAACGAGCATATGGCTCGGAGTCCGCAGGCGGCTCAGTCACTCGACAACAAGAGCGCGCTCGCGTCCCCGGCACCTAGTGCCTCCACGTCCGACCGTAAGGTCTCACCGCGCCCCGCGTCAACGCTCTCGGTGAGAGAGTATCACGCCTTGCAGCAGAGCCGTCTTGCGCTTAGCTCCGAGAGCCCCAGCAGCGCGAACATGGCCCGCCGGGCGGCAGATGACCTCTTTGAGGGCCTCGAGGAGGGGGAGGAGGACGAGGAGCTGGACTACAGCTCCGACACGCCGATGCCTCAGCGAGAGGACTCCCCGCCTCCTGCGCGTCCACGCTCGCCGGAGCAGCAACGCCGGGTTCCCAACCCTTTCGTGGATCGCGAGACCACAGCACTTCGTGCTTCGTCTGGTCTGGAGACAAACGAGATCTCCAACGACCTCGACGAGGCTCAAGAGCGTCAGCTCGAGGGGCAAACTGCCGTTCGTTCGCAACGACCTGAGGCGCGACCGCTAGTGAACTCTCGACGAGAGTATGGCTTCGTGCCGCTCAACCCGGTGGAGCGCTTGAAGCAGTTTGGCTCGGGGCCATTACAGAATTGGCGAATCGGGCCAGCGGCCAGTACCAGCGACCAGGTCGCTACTCGTACTGCTCTCCGAGAGAGGCTTCTGACGCCGCAGCAGACCACTCCGGAGGAGTATGGGACTCGCCTGTCCGATCAAGCCCGTGGGGCTTCAGTCCCCGCGATGCGGACTATTCCGGTGGTGCTCGGTCCGGGTGAGCTCCTCCACGAGGACGACGCTCAATTCACGAGCTGGGTTCATCGAACCCGCCGTCTCTCTTCGCTGGAGGCTCTCCAGTCTAGCTTCGACGAAGCTGATGTGCGCTTAGAGCGCCGGCTTCGCTTCGATTTCGCGAAGATGAAGACGAAGCGTCAGGCGGCCGCCTCCAGGTCGCTACAGTCCCTCGGACTCGGCTCATCTGCTCTTAAGAGCGCTGCAGGAACTCACCAAGGTGAGTCGACGGCTGCAGCAGCCCGGGATCAACGCTTGAGCTCAGCGTATGATCCCTCAGCTCCCCTGCCTAGCGGCGGGAAGCGTGAGGCGACCGACTTCGCGGTCGCGGGCTCGCAGAGCGCCTTCGATCAAAAGCGTCCACGACGTCAGGGCAGTCTTGCCGGAGGGGTACCTCAAACTCCCACGAGTTTTCTGAGTGCGGGTACCCACGCCACTTTACCAAATATTGGTTATGAGCGTCGCGTCGACGACGCTTTAGAATACGCTCCACATGAAAGTGGCGGTTCCCCTGCTCGTCGAGCAGCGCCGGCGGCGCCCGTGTCCTCGCACGGTGAGGAGCCTGTCCGGCCTGAGGAGCTGGAGAGCTTGGAGAGATCGCTGAGCGACGTGCGCCAGATCCTGGAGCGCCATGGGCGGAGGCTTGATCAAGCCGAGAGGGAGTCTGACACCACCGTGAATGAGATCCGCGATCTCCGGGAACGTCTCCAGTGGTGTGAGGCTGCTGAGTCGGCGACTCAACGCCTGGCGCGCCTTGAGCAAGGTTTCGCGCGCCTGGAAGGTCAGGTCGACCTGTTGCTGCGACTTCAGCAGGGCGCTGTGGCTCCGCCACGCTGGGCGCCAGCTCCTGGGAACCCACCTGCGCCGGGTCCCGGTACGGCTTGAGCAAGCCAACGTAGAACACGGGGTGCGTACGCATCTTCTTCGGAAGATTGAGCGTGTACGCCAGGCCCTTCTTGGCCACGACCGTGAACGGTCCCACGAAGCGCGGGCGCAACTTGGTCTTGAAGACCGCAGACACTGCATGTGTAGGTAGGTTTTTAGCGTTAAGCAACACTAGGTCCCCGACCTCATAACTCTCAACATTGCCTCTGCCTTTAACATCCGCATGTTCTTTCTGTTTGTCTTGGCTATCAGCCATTGCGTCACGTACGTGTCGAAGGACACTTAGACGCGTTGACAGGAACTCGTCAACCTGTTTACGAAGAGTGAGTGGGCTGACATCAGCAAGCCGATCGGCTATCTCTCCCCCACCAAGCCCAGGACCACGGAGTGGCAGCGTCAGCGGGACGCGCGGGTGGGTGAGGCCGTTCACGTAGAACGGAGTGTAGCCCGTGGAGGCATGCACAGCGTTGTTCAACGCAAACTCGACGAGTGGAAGCATAGCGCTCCAACGCTTCGGCGTTTCAGCGCAAATGCTACGAAGAATGTCTTCGACAACGCGATTCACGCGCTCAGTCTGACCGTCGGTCTGCGGATGGTCCGCTGTGGACATGTCCAACTTGGTGCCAAGCACCTTAAAGACAGCGTCCCAAAACTTCCCAGTGAAGCGGGGGTCTCGATCAGAGACAATCGATGCGGGCAGCCCGTGTTGGCGGAAGACCCGATCGAGAAACAGCTTCGCTGTCCCTTCACCGTCCACGGTGTCCGGCACAGCCGCTAGATGAGCCATCTTGCTCAGACGGTCAACGAAGACCACGATGCCCGTGTTACCTTCCGAGTCCTTTGGAAGGCCAAACACGAAGTCCAAACTCATGGACTCCCAACACCCAGAGGGTACAGGCAAACTTGCCAGCGGCGCGGCCGCATGCGGTGAGGGCTTCACCCGCTGACACGTCTCACACGTGCGCACGTACGTGCTCGTCCACTTGTACAGCTTGGGCCACCAATAGGTCCGGCTCACAGAGCTGTAGGTCTTCTCGCGACCGAGGTGGCCGCCAAGCGGTGTATCATGCGCCTCGTAGAGGATACGATACTTCAAATCCTCGTCATGAGGGACCACGACTCGAGGAGTGTCCTCCGCACTCGTGCTGTAGTACAGCAGACCGTCAGCGACGGAGTAACGGTGCAGGCTCGCGCGCAAGCGCGCCGACAATGTCTTGTCCGAGTTTTCAAACTCCTTGCTCCCAAGAGCACGCAGCAGGGCGACACACATGTCGTCTCGCGCATACGCAGCGCGTATCAAGTCCGTCACCGACGAGGTCACCATCGTGACATGAGCAAGCTCATAGTCCGGTCGCCGTGACAACGCGTCTGCAAGACCATTCTGCCTACCAGGCTTGTACTTCACCTCGAAGTTGTACTCCGCGAAGAAGGACAGCCAACGGGCCATCCTTTGCGAGAGGTGAGGCGACTGGGTCGCAGTGCGTAGTGACGCATGATCGGTGAAGATCACAAACGGCTTAGAGCCCAGCAGGTGAACCCTGAACTTGACGAGAGCATACTTCATCGCAAGTAGCTCTTTGTCATGAACTGGATAGTTCTTCTCTGCAGCCTTAAGCTGGCGAGACTCAAACGCTATCACGCGTTCACGCCCTTCGGCGTCTGCTTGGAGCAGAGCACTGCCGATGGCGAAGTCCGATGCGTCACAGACGACACTGAATGGACGTTCAGGGTCTGGCAACGCCAGGATCGGGGCATGAAGGAGACTCTCCTTGACTGCTTCGAAAGCATCTTGATGCTCGGTGTTCCAACACCAGTCCTCATCCTTCTTAAGGAGATTGGACAATGGCCGAGCCTCTCAGCGTAGTTCGCGCTGTACTTGTGCAAGTAGTTGGCGAGGCCAAGCCACTTGCGTAAGTCCTTTTGGTTCTTGGGAACCGGCCAGTCAACGATGGCCTTAACCTTAGCAGGATCTGCTCGAAGGCCGCGCTTCCCAACGAAGCATCCTAAGATAGGAATTTCTTCAGCGTCGAAGATGCATTTTGATGCGTTAGCGTACAGCTTGTTGGTGCGCATGCACTCGAGCACTGCTCGCAAGTGGTCAATGTGGTTCTCCACGTCAGACCGACCGTGCTCACGACTGTGGACGAAGATGTCGTCGAAGTACGTTTGAGCAAACGCCCGCAGGGGCCTGAAGAGCTGCGTCACCAGACGATTGAACGTCGCAGGCGCGTTCGACAGCCCTTGGGGCATGACTAGCCACTCCCAGAGCATACCGCTCGGAGTGCTAACCGCTGTCAGCGGAATGTCACTCGCTCGCATGAGCAACTGGTAATAACCATCGACCAAGTCGAGCGCACTGTACATCGTGCAGCCGACCATATTGTTCTGCAGAACATCCTTCCTAGGAATCGGCGTCTGTGCCGGAATGGTGGCAGCGTTGAGCTTATTGAAAGCATGAACGATGCGCCACTTGCCATTAGGCTTTCTGACACAGAACGTAGGCGTCGAGTGCGGAGACTTGCTCTCACGCACCATGCCCGCCGCGTGCTTGGCACTGAAGAACGCGTCAATGACGTCGCACTGCTCCTTCGGTAAGGGCCACTGCCTCGTTACGCAGTATTTGGTTCCGGGAACCAAGTCAATCTCATGACGGACACCTCGATCCGGAGGTAAGCCAGTGGGCGGGTCATTCGAGACCACATCCTGGAATTCCTTAACCAAAGGATAGAACGGATCCGATGGGTCCTTCAGGATCGAAGATCCACTTCGCGCACTGAGTGCCTCCTTCGTGTCCTCAAGGACAGCTTCATCCATAAGCGACGAGGAGTTCAATTCCTCCTCCGGTCGTATCATGACCACTTCGGCGAGCGCGCCAGCCTTTAAGTCATCCCCAAAGTCGGGAATGGACATCTCGTCCAGCTCTAGCAGAGCAGCCACCGTCGGAATAGCCTCGAGGCTGACGTTGCCCTCGGCTTCACCAGTCACTCCATCAACGAGTGTGTATAGCTGCTCGCTATCATCGTCCACGACGGACACGTCCTGTACCAGGACCGACGCCTTGCGTCTCGCAGTCGCCATCTGGCGTCGCTGCCGCCTCCTCGCGGAAGCTGTACGCCTCGGAGAGGCCAGCGTGTTCAGACTGAAAGTCTCGTCAGGTGTCGCCACCTCTTGCTGCTCTGATTGAGCCGGCGTGGAGCCGCAACGCTCACAGCCCTCGCCCAGTGGATTAGGTGCCACTCCACCCGCATCGTCAGGGTCCTCCCCGTGATGCCTCGGCTCACAGCCGACCACGCCATCAATGGCATGCAGCGATGCTGTGCTCTCGTGACGAGCATCGCTCAGCGGGTTACGTGCCGCTCCACGCGCATCACTAGGGCCATGCCCAAGATGCCTCGACGAACTGTCGACCATGCCATTACCGGCAGGCAGCGATGCTGCGCTCAAGCCACGAGCATCGCTCAGCGGGTTACGTGCCGCTCCACTCGCATCACTAGGGCCACGCCCAAGATGCCTCGACTCAGTGTCGACCCCGCCATTACCGGCAGGCAGTGATGACTCACAGTAACTCGGAGTCTCACTCAGTGGGTTACGTGCCACTCCACGTCCAGCCCACGAGCAGTGCTCGGGACTCGCGTCTTCGACGCCAGTGTCCATTAACTCGGACACTCCAATGTCCAGCACATTGACCGACTCGGTCCAGTGCCCGCGCCAATAGCGCTTTTGCTTCCTAGCAGAGGTGGGTTCATGACTCGCCAATGCTCCCCTAGGAGGCAAGCGCGTAGCGCCTAAGGTCTTCGACCGCCAGACGATCCATGGTTCATGGCACTCCAGCCATGCCATGCCGAGGATGAGGTCGTACCTCGAATCCAGGTCGATGACCAAACAGCGTTCAACGCTATCGAAGTCCAGAAACTTCACGCCCAGGTTCACAGGAACCTTGGGCACCGTGACACGGGTCCCCGTCGCAAGACGGACGGTGACGATGTCACTCGAACGCGCCTTCAGCGCCTCAGCGTACTGCTGACTTCCTTCCATCGTGGAGCGCCGAGCATAGTTGCCCGACGCTCCGGAGTCGATAAGGATCTTCCATGGCTTCTCAAAGCCCTTCACGGTCGCTTCCACGACCAGCAAGCCCGGCTTGCATACACGTCCCGTGTTGTTAGAGAGCACGGTGCTCTTTGGGGCTAAGCCCTGCCGACCTCCTCCCTGAGGCTCAACAGAACTCAGTTCTTCTTCCCCAGCAGGGCGCCCCGCGCCTACTGGGACTTGGCGTTTCCCCGCCCCGAGCCAGGCTTCTGCTCAGAAGCGGAGATTCGGCTCGAAGGAGCCTGGCGCTGCTTGCGCAGCGGGCAACCCGGACGCAGGTGTTGCGTGCTGCCGCACACATAGCATCGACGGATGCCGATACGCTGCTCAGCAGCCTGAAGCTCGGCTTCCTCATCTTCAGCGTAGCTGAGGTCCATAGGCACTGCGCCATTGGACACATCAGAAGCTCCGGAAGAGCTGATTTGGGAAGCCGTCCAACCAAGTCGCGCCGACTTAAAGTTGAACTCGGCGTTCAACGCCACGTTCACGGCTTCCTCAAAAGAGGTCGGGTGAACACGGAAGACTTCCGTCCTGGCCACGCCAGTGCGAAGGCCTTCCATGAAGACGGTCACCGCGACCACTTCAGGAAGAGGATCCGCCGCCATGCCGGCGAGAAGAGTTCTCAACTCCTGGACGAAGTCCAACAATTCCTTCTTACCCTGACGGGTAGACAGGAAGCGTGACCTCACGCGATACGCCTGGTTAGGCGGCGAGAACACTCGCGAAAGCTGGGCCTTCAGCTGATCCCAAGAAGGGAACGCAGTGTCCACAGACGTGCCACACGTCAGGGCCCACTCTCGCGCTCGGCCACCGAGCTTGGAGATCGCAAGCGCCACGCGCTGCTGCTCGGTCTTGAGCATGGCGGACGCCATGGCCATTTCGACCTCTCTGATCCAGAGCAAAAGGCTTTCGCCTTCCTTGTCCTCGAAGGTCTTGACGCTCACCATGAGCGGTTTAGCTCGTGGAGCATCGTCCGATGCAGGCCTAGGCGTCACAGACGCCGCGGCCGCAGTCATCTTCTGCTGGACGTGCTCCAACAGAGCATTCTCATACTGAGAAAACGCCTCCAGGCGCGCGTTCACCGCGTCGGGGCCTTGCGAAGCAAGATGGGCCACACCTTCCGGGCCGATCAAGGACATCAGCTTATTAAGCCCGTCCTGTTGGTTCGGGGGTAAGTGGGCAAATTGCTCCATCCTCACAGAGGGACAGTCGTAAGACTCAGGTGTCGGATTGACTACAAGTGCTACCAAGTGCAGCGGGGCTGCTGTAGCTTTAGCGTCAGAGGAAGACACAGACTCAGAGAGTCTCTAGTAATATTGATAGCTTGCAAACTCTATACGAGAGTTTGCACGAGTACCTTAATATAGCTAATTAAGACTCCAAGAGACAGAAATACCTTAAACAAGGCTAGTGAACTCTTAGGCTTCAAATGTGAACTGAATGTATTGTTGTTTATCGCGGCAGAGCCGCCTGTTGTTTGTATGTATAGGACTCACTATCTATCATAGTAGAGCCTAGTCAAATGCATATCCAGTGGCTGTGAGCCACCCACTCCTATCTGGGGTGACCCACGTAACATATGTGTGGAAGCCACTTATGTGTGGCACCTAGCTTGTGTGCATCACACTATTCAATGTAACCCCGTTACAATCCCAGTGTCCAATGGTGTCGCAAACGTGCTGGCCGAGAGAAGAGAGGGCCACGACGACTGCATCCTACGCAGTGCAATTACCATGGCGGATGCAGCAACGACAGAACGACGAAGGTTAATGGCGAGCTTCATTGGCTTTGCAGTAGCCATCGGGACCACCAGAATGCCCAGCAGCGCGCTCGGTACAAGCGCGTCGTACGCAGCAAGAACCGCAAGGCTAGTTCGAGCTCTGCTGCACCTGTGAACTTGTACAAGAAGCGTGCGAGTCGCAAGGCACCCAGCATTGTGGAACGCCGCCAAGAGCAAACGAATTTGACAGGCGTGGAAAACAAGGAGAGAGCATCCGAAGCATCGACGGAGCCGTCAAACCACGAAACTTTGCTTCCTGAAGATGCACCTTCTCCTGGAAGTTCGACGCAAGTGGCCTCGGTTCCAGACGCGAGTCATCTGTCGCAAGATACAGCTACCTCTCCTGAGCAACGCTGCCCTTGCAGCACAAACAACACGTTCAAGAGCCAAGTGCAACCCCGATGGTTAGCGCACCTGCGAACGCTTCAGTGACGGGAATGGCATGCTACCCAGTCCAAAACCATCCGCCGATGTACGCGCTCCCAGGCCAGCAAGTATTTTACGTGCTGATGCAAGCTGTTCAGATGCCCGAAGTGCCGAGGAGTCAAGTGCATGGGGATGGACCCAGCGCAGGCTGCGCACGGTGCGATTCAGTCCTAGCTCGGGCAAACAACGTGGTGGATCAGCCGTGGCCATCTCGTGGACAGCAGTTCGTTTTTCCTGTTTCGATGATGCAGAGTGCTGTCGCTTCGACCCGACAACCACTTTTGGTACCGCCGACCGCACTGCCTACTTTCGGTGCCGCTCATTTGGGAGTAAGTATGGCTGCTTCGTTGCAAGTGGGTACCACCACGACAGGAAATCGCGATTCTGATACCTCGTTGCCTACCAGCATCGACTTCAATGGTTCAAGCGACCACCAGTCTATCCAAGCGCTCTGAACGCGCCCGTCCCGCTGACAATTGCACCTGCGCGATGAAGACCCAAGAAAAGTGCTGCAAACAGTGGCGTAGGTAGCGATCCAGCAATAAATTTGTATGTGTAGCGTAGTTAAATTTGAGGATGGTTTTTTCTTTGAGTATGTTGAGTTAGGATGATGTTTCGTTTAAGCTACAGACTCCTTTTTTTGCATTAATCACATTCAACCTGTACTAATGATCACTTGCTGGGCACCATCAGTGCCCATCACCGACTGGTCTCAGCTGAGATGCTGTCACTTGCTGCAGGATAGTCGTCGTGGTCGACAATCTCCGGCACTCGCGCTGCGAAGACTGTGTGCGCGGTAAGGCGCGCCGTGCGTGTCGAGCTTTGCCTACAGCACGCCAAAGTTGAAACGCATTGACGGATGACCCGTATCTGCCGCCACCAAGGATCAACTCTGGCTCCAACCATCAACGATCCCTCGCCTCGGGCATGGGGCCCTCATGGGAGCGGTGTAGTAGTCACCAAGTCAGCCGATAGCACCATGTTTTCGTGGCTTGAGGTCGAGGGCACTCGCTGTGCCGAAAAAGAAGTATTAAAAGTCTACTCGACGAAACCGAGTTCGATTGCGAACGTACTGAGCCTTCAGATTAACGGAATGCTCGAGTTGGTTAGTCCTCCTGCAAGTCGTCACGGCCGTCACACCAGTAGCGACGGGAGATCGCTTTCGATGATCTGTGCAGGACCGGAGAACTTGTTGCGGGTCAGGTGCTTCATGTTCGCGACCTGTTTGATCTCCTCCACGAAGCCGGACGTGCGCTACTTTAAGATACATCGAGCTCTTCACGTGTTCCGTCGTCACCATCACGCATTTGACAGCGTTGCCATGCAATACCTACGGGCGGGAAGCTCCGCCGTCTCCTTGAAGCCGCGCTAGCGAGGAGCGATGGATCCGTTGTGTGCAGTTGCAACTGCTTTTATGCAACGCACGATTGGCATGACTGTCTCCGCAATTCGGGCAACAGCATTCAAACTCATTTTTCTCCGCGCTGGAAGTTTGTTATTTTCTGAGTCGCGGTGAGTTTTCCAGTGTTAGTCGGTGGGTAATAACTAACGAATTACGGTGTTTGATGCGCGACAGACAAGCATACGTGAACGCTATGCTTGGGATAGAATTTGAATGAAAAACTACAAAGGCGCAACTAAGACCCTGTACCTTATGAACAGTCATCGCATACGCTAATCTAAGTGGAATACCTCGTCGAACTACACGGATATCACTCGATGATTTCCCCCAAGAAATTTCCTTAGGTACTATTGGTACAATGTTTGGAACGCCTTCCAGAAGTGAAGGTCCTAAGTATGTATCTTTAATCTGTATGAGAGCGATCGGCAGTTCGCTACCGGACACAAACATGAAGTCGTACACTACGGCGTTAATACCATTGCATAACCCCGCCGCTTGCGCCATGTTAAACGTCAGCGGAACAGGAGCCCCAACACACAGTTTGAGCTTGTTGGCAACAACTCTATCATGGTCAGAATTAATGTTTTGTGCGTCTTTCAAGAGAGCTTGCACCGTCCCGACAGGAATGTCACGTTTTGTTGTTAAACGTTTCTGCTGCACAAAATGCTGCGATTTTTTTCACGTTTACAATCGGCATATTTGCCGAAGAGAGGCTTTTATCGTTCGCGCAGTCGACGTCAACATTTTGTAAGCGATGTGTTTAGCTCTGCTTGTCCATTCTGGTGTTGGTATCGTCTGCAAGCACCTAGTATTGAAGAGGTCTATATCAGCTTGAGTTGGTGCTTTTTGCCTCAATCGACGAAGGGCACTAAACCATTCAGGATCAAGTTTCCCTCTATTTTGGCTAGTAAGCATGCACACGTTTGATATACCTTTCCAAATCTCTCGCCCTCGACGCTGCACTTCATTTGTAATCTTAGCTAACGGAGTTGATAGTGAGCTAGGAACCACTGGGTCTAACTGGGCAGCATCTCCAGTAAAGTATACATCTCTACCCCCAAACAGTTCATCGGAATGACTTGGCCAAATTTCTCTCATCCGCCTATCTATCCAGTACAGCATTCCACATGATATCGAGCTGAACTCGTCCATGATGACAAGATGAACATCCTTAAACTGTTGTTGCATTCGTTTCAGCTTCGCTGGACCAGCTTTTGTCTCCGTTAATGATTTATATGGAACTGAAAATGCTGACTTTGAAAAGGATGCAAATAAAAAATGCGGAGCATATCGTCATTCCGTTTATATTAAAGGCAGCTGTTCCTGATGAGCTAGTAGCATTACTCTTTTTGATGACCGGCGAGTTGCACTATGCTCACCGAAGACGTTGTGCATATCCTTGACGATATGTCGAGCTAACCAGCTTTTACCAGATCCTCCTTCGCCATTAATTATCATATGGAGAGGTTTACAAAACGAATTATCTAGGACGCTTTTGAATCGAGTTCGCGACTGCTTCATCGCTATCGTAAACGGAACCCACTGAGACTCGGCCATTGATTCAGGAATGCCTTCTGTATCTTCATTTCCAGCAATCGGATAGCGATAAACCGACGTCTGTCTTTTGTCGCGAAGAAATGTACCCCCTAGTATTCTCAAGTCCTTTCGCTCTTTTACCCATGGCTTCAAACAGACTTTAAGAAAATCCCGGGCTTTGTCAACTATCTTAGGTGAGTACTTATGCTTAGCTTTCCACGCCACATCGCTATTACTAGCATTCTCCGCTCCGACCGGGTTCACTTTACCCGATTGATGATCCTCGCCGACAGCATTATTACTGATAAACACGTATTCAGATGGTGGCAACGATGATATACTACATGCTTGGCGTGAGCTCTTAAGGAGATCAAGTTTATGCTGCCGAACTAACTTGCCATTCGATTCTTCTTGTAACTCTCCATCAAGTTGCATTTCTTGTACTTCGAAGAAGCGAGCAATGCACTCTCATCGGTTTTAGGCAAGTCTTCTCGAGAACGCCATGGCACATAAAGAAATACCTCAGAGAAGCAAAAGCCCGGACTTGCTGTGTTGGGTTGCATTCACGGAGACTTTTGTACAACCACCGCCTTCATTCTCCGTTTTATCCATCCCTGCCCGTCCGCACGATTCCAGATTTCACTATGATTTACCCGCTCACCAATTGAATCTATTGCTTCGAACTCATCTACGAACGTAGCAAAACTCATACTCTCGAACATTGTGTCAGTCGGTCTGTTCATGAATGCTCTCTCAACATGCTCAATTCGAATGGCCTCTTCGCTGGACGAATCTGCAATATCAGCAAGGGTTTCGAACTGGTGGGGGTCTATGCGGTAGAAACGGAGGTGGTGGCGCATCACTTTAACTTTTTGAATCGACTGAGATTTACTATGCATCGTCAGGTTTCGAAGCACTATATATATTGCTTCCGGCGCACCGACTTCGCGAACAGAAAGGGTAGCGTTAGCGACGCGTTTCAGAATGGAATGGTAGGCAAGATTCGTATCACACCGCTGGATCGCTTTGGCAATCACACGTCTAAACCGAAGGGTGTCAGGCTCCGCTTTGCTAACATAGGCACCGGCGTATTCGGCTGCTCCATACGAATTTCCAATCAGCTGCAAGTCCATGTTTGCACGCCAGCACGACAGCAAGCGGGGTGAGTAGTTGTTTATGGTTGACACCTCACGCTTTAGGTGTACTTTAAGGGATGGAGTTCCATCCGTCCCAACGCTCGTTTGTGTGACAGTCCGTGCCTGAAGGTTTTTGGGGTACCAAAGCGGCATTCTGAGCTCTTTTTTCTGCATGATGAATTTGCGAAACATTCGTTTAGCTGTACGCGTTGTACCGGCCTCGATAAGTCGCACGTCCATTCGTCGGTTTCGACATCTGGTGGTCTCAGTGCTAATATATCAATGTTATCCGCTCGGTGAGCAATACATGTCGAGCACGAACACGATTCTAGTTCTTTAAGCGGTGTTGAAAGTACCGAAATATGCTTATCTATGAATGCTGCAAGTTTGGAACGTCCCTCGTCCGTCTCCGAGAGTTTGAGAACGTCTGGTGCGCCTTTGAACCATAGCAAACAATGTATGTGAGGGGAGCCACGCTGCTGAAACTCAACACGCCAAAAATGATCATTGATTTCACCTAGGGGCTTAGCTTGACCGCATAAAATCGAATCGAAGAAGGCTTTGAATCGTCTGTTAAAGTGTCTAGCGCTGATGTCAGGATTTTCATTTAAGTTACTTCCTTCGGTCATTGTACGAAAGACGTCTACATTCATCTAGCGTAAGTGAGGGATCGCACGCACGCGCGAAGTCTGGCCAAAATGTATCCGCAGCACTTAGCGTCAAAAAAAGGTCGCCCACCTTGTAGGCAGGACTCGATTCCCTATCATGGACATTAAATCATCCCGGACATTTGACCAATAGAGCCCACTTCCGCGTACAACACGAACAAATGGTTTTAAGGAGTCCAACACTTGAATCGCGGCGCTCAGTTCTTCTTCTTCATTTGTACGGCTTTCTGATCGTGTTTCACAACCAGCATTTCTTCCGCAACCCGCCGTTTCTATTGCTGCTGTGCGGTTATCGGTACTTCCAACTCGTCTGACGAGACCGTCAATCTGTCGGCGCTGAATCAAGTTCATACAAAAGAACTTGAAGTTCCCGTGAATGATAAATCGTCTGTCGTGCCACTTCATCAAGTGAGCGCAGTATTCTGCCAAGCCGTACTCGTGCAATCGACTCTCAGTGTCGTTGGCGGTGTAACGGGGTTACATCGAATAGTGTGATGCACACAAGCTAGGTGCCACACATAAGTTGAGTTCCACACATATGTTACGTGGGTCACCCCAGATAGGAGTGGGTGGATCACAGCCAATGGATATGCATTAGACTAGGCTCTACTATGATAGATAGTGAGTCCTATACATACATACAACAGGCGGCTCTGCCGCGATAAACAACAATACATTCAGTTCACATTTGAAGCTTAAGAGTTCACTAGCCTTGTTTAAGGTACTTCTGTATCTTGGAGTCCTTAATTAGCTATATTAAGGTACTCGTGCAAACTCTCGTATAGAGTTTGCAAGCTATCAATATTACTAGAGACTCTCTGAGTCTGTGTCTTCCTCTGACGCTAAAGCTACAGCAGCCCCGCTGCACTTGGTAGCACTTGTAGTCAATCCGACACCTGAGTCTTACGACTGTCCCTCTGTGAGGATGGAGCAATTTGCCACTTACCCCCGAACCAACAGGACGGGCTTAATAAGCTGATATCCTTGATCGGCCCGGAAGGTGTGGCCCATCTTGCTTCGCAAGGCCCCGACGCGGTGAACGCGCGTCTGGAGGCGTTTTCTCAGTATGAGAATGCTCTGTTAGAGCACGTCCAGCAGAAGATGACTGCGGCCGCGGCGTCTGTGACGCCTAGGCCTGCTTCGGACGATGCTCCACGAGCCAAACCGCTTATGGTGAGCGTCAAGACCTTCGAGGGCAAGGAAGGCGAAAGCCTTTTGCTCTGGATCAGAGAGGTCGAAATGGCCATGGCGTCCGCCATGCTCAAGACCGAGCAGCAGCGCGTGGCGCTTGCGATCTCCAAGCTCGGTGGCCGAGCGCGAGAGTGGGCCCTGACGTGTGGCACGTCTGTGGACACTGCGTTCCCTTCTTGGGATCAGCTGAAGGCCCAGCTTTCGCGAGTGTTCTCGCCGCCTAACCAGGCATATCGCGTGAGGTCACGCTTCCTGTCTACCCGTCAGGGTAAGAAGGAATTGTTGGACTTCGTCCAGGAGTTGAGAACTCTTCTCGCCGGCATGGCGGCGGATCCTCTTCCTGAAGTGGTCGCGGTGACCGTCTTCATGGAAGGCCTTCGCACTGGCGTGGCCAGGACGGAAGTCTTCCGTGTTCACCCGACCTCTTTTGAGGAAGCCGTGAACGTGGCGTTGAACGCCGAGTTCAACTTCAAGTCGTCGCGACTTGGTTGGACGGCTTCCCAAGCCAGCTCTTCCGGAGCTTTTGATGTGTCCAATGGCGCAGTGCCTATGGACCTCAGCTACGCTGAAGATGAGGAAGCCGAGCTTCAGGCTGCTGAGCAGCGTATCGGCATCCGTCGATGCTATGTGTGCGGCAGCACGCAACACCTGCGTCCGGGTTGCCCGCTGCGCAAGCAGCACCAGGCTCCGTCGAGCCGAATCTCCGCTTCTGAGCAGAAGCCTGGCTCGGGGCGGGGAAACGCCAAGTCCCAGTAGGCGCGGGGCGCCCTGCTGGGGAAGAAGAACTGAGTTCTGTTGAGCCTCAGGGAGGAGGTCGGCAGGGCTTAGCCCCAAAGAGCACCGTGCTCTCTAACAACACGGAACGTGTATGCAAGCCGGGCTTGCTGGTCGTGGAAGCGACCGCGAAGGGCTTTGAGAAGCCATGGAAGATCCTTATCGACTCCGGAGCGTCGGGCAACTATGCTCGGCGCTCCACGATGGAAGGAAGTCAGCAGTACGCTGAGGCGCTGAAGGCGCGTTCGAGGGACATCGTCACCGTCCGTCTCGCGACGGGGACCCGTGTCACGGTGCCCAAGGTTCCTGTGAACCTGGGCGTGAAGTTTCTGGACTTCGATAGCGTTGAACGCTGTTTGGTCATCGACCTGGATTCGAGGTACGACCTCATCCTCGGCATGGCATGGCTGGAGTGCCATGAACCATGGATCGACTGGCGGTCGAAGACCTTAGGCGCTACGCGCTTGCCTCCTAGGGGAGCATTGGCAAGTCATGAACCCACCTCTGCTAGGAAGCAAAAGCGCTATTGGCGCGGGCACTGGACCGAGTCGGTCAATGTGCTGGACATTGGAGTGTCCGAGTTAATGGACACTGGCGTCGAAGACGCGAGTCCCGAGCACTGCTCGTGGGCTGGACGTGGAGTGGCACGTAACCCACTGAGTGAGACTCCGAGTTACTGCGAGTCATCACTGCCTGCCGGTAATGGCGGGGTCGACACTGAGTCGAGGCATCTTGGGCGTGGCCCTAGTGATGCGCGTGGAGCGGCACGTAACCCGCTGAGCGATGCTCGTGGCTTGAGCGCAGCATCGCTGCATGCCGGTAATGGCATGGTCGACAGTTCGTCGAGGCATCTAGGGCATGGCCCTAGTGATGCGCGTGGAGGGGCACGTAACCCGCTGAGCGGTGCTCGTCACGAGAGCGCAGCATCGCTGCATGCCACTGATGGCGTGGTCGGCTGTGAGCCGAGGCATCAAGGGGAGGACCCTGACGATGCGGGTGGAGTGGCACCTAATCCACTGGGCGAGGGCTGCGAGCGTTGCGGCTCCACGCCGGCTCAATCAGAGCAGCAAGAGGTGGCAACACCTGACGAGACTTTCAGTCTGAACATGCTGGCCTCTCCGAGGCGTACAGCTTCCGCGAGGAGGCGGCAGCGACGCCAGATGGCGACTGCGAGACGCAAGGCGTCGGTCCTGGTACAGGACGTGTCCGTCGTGGACGATGATAGCGAGCAGCTATACACACTCGTTGATGGAGTGACTGGTGAAGCCGAGGGCAACGTCAGCCTCGAGGCTATTCCGACGGTGGCTGCTCTGCTAGAGCTGGACGAGATGTCCATTCCCGACTTTGGGGATGCCTTAAAGGCTGGCGCGCTCGCCGAAGTGGTCATGATACGACCGGAGGAGGAATTGAACTCCTCGTCGCTTATGGATGAAGCTGTCCTTGAGGACACGAAGGAGGCACTCAGTGCGCGAAGTGGATCTTCGATCCTGAAGGACCCATCGGATCCGTTCTATCCTTTGGTTAAGGAGTTCCAGGATGTGGTCTCGATGACCCGCCCACTGGCTTACCTCCGGATCGAGGTGTCCGTCATGAGATTGACTTGGTTCCTGGAACCAAATACTGCGTAACGAGGCAGTGGCCCTTACCGAAGGAGCAGTGCGACGTCATTGACGCATTCTTCAGTGCCAAGCACGCGGCGGGCATGGTGCGTGAGAGCAAGTCTCCGCACTCGACGCCTACGTTCTGTGTCAGAAAGCCTAATGGCAAGTGGCGCATCGTTCATGCTTTCAATAAGCTCAACACTGCCACCATTCCGGCACAGACGCCGATTCCGTGGAAGGATGTTCTGCAGAACAATATGGTTGGCTGCACGATGTACAGTGCGCTCGACTTGGTCGATGGTTACTACCAGTTGCTCATGCGAGCGAGTGACATTCCGCTGACAGCGGTTAGCACTCCGAGCGGTATGCTCTGGGAGTGGCTAGTCATGCCCCAAGGGCTGTCGAACGCGCCTGCGACGTTCAATCGTCTGGTGACGCAGCTCTTCAGGCCCCTGCGGGCGTTTGCTCAAACGTACTTCGACGACATCTTCGTCCACAGTCGTGAGCACGGTCGGTCTGACGTGGAGAACCACATTGACCACTTGCGAGCAGTGCTCGAGTGCATGCGCACCAACAAGCTGTACGCTAACGCATCAAAATGCATCTTCGGCGCTGAAGAAATTCCTATCTTAGGATGCTTCGTTGGGAAGCGCGGCCTTCGAGCAGATCCTGCTAAGGTTAAGGCCATCGTTGACTGGCCGGTTCCCAAGAACCAAAAGGACTTACGCAAGTGGCTTGGCCTCGCCAACTACTTGCACAAGTACAGCGCGAACTACGCTGAGAGGCTCGGCCATTGTCCAATCTCCTTAAGAAGGATGAGGACTGGTGTTGGAACACCGAGCATCAAGATGCTTTCGAAGCAGTCAAGGAGAGTCTCCTTCATGCCCCGATCCTGGCGTTGCCAGACCCTGAACGTCCATTCAGTGTCGTCTGTGACGCATCGGACTTCGCCATCGGCAGTGCTCTGCTCCAAGCAGACGCCGAAGGGCGTGAACGCGTGATAGCGTTTGAGTCTCGCCAGCTTAAGGCTGCAGAGAAGAACTATCCAGTTCATGACAAAGAGCTACTTGCGATGAAGTATGCTCTCGTCAAGTTCAGGGTTCACCTGCTGGGCTCTAAGCCGTTTGTGATCTTCACCGATCATGCGTCACTACGCACTGCGACCCAGTCGCCTCACCTCTCGCAAAGGATGGCCCGTTGGCTGTCCTTCTTCGCGGAGTACAACTTCGAGGTGAAGTACAAGCCTGGTAGGCAGAATGGTCTTGCAGACGCGTTGTCACGGCGACCGGACTATGAGCTTGCTCATGTCACGATGGTGACCTCGTCGGTGACGGACTTGATACGCGCTGCGTATGCGCGAGACGACATGTGTGTCGCCCTGCTGCGTGCTCTTGGGAGCAAGGAGTTTGAAAACTCGGACAAGACATTGTCGGCGCGCTTGCGCGCGAGCCTGCACCGTTACTCCGTCGCTGACGGTCTGCTGTACTACAGCACGAGTGCGGAGGACACTCCTCGAGTCGTGGTTCCTCATGACGAGGATTTGAAGTATCGTATCCTCTACGAGGCGCATGATACACCGCTTGGCGGCCACCTCGGTCGCGAGAAGACCTACAGCTCTGTGAGCCGGACCTATTGGTGGCCCAAGCTGTACAAGTGGACGAGCACGTACGTGCGCACGTGTGAGACGTGTCAGAGGGTGAAGCCCTCACCGCATGCGGCCGCGCCGCTGGCAAGCTTGCCTGTACCCTCTGGGTGTTGGGAGTCCATGAGTTTGGACTTTGTGTTTGGCCTTCCAAAGGACTCGGAAGGTAACACGGGCATCGTGGTCTTCGTTGACCGTCTGAGCAAGATGGCTCATCTAGCGGCTGTGCCGGACACCGTAGACGGTGAAGGGACAGCGAAGCTGTTTCTCGATCGGGTCTTCCGCCAACACGGGCTGCCCGCATCGATTGTCTCTGATCGAGACCCCCGCTTCACTGGGAAGTTTTGGGACGCTGTCTTTAAGGTGCTCGGCACCAAGTTGGACATGTCCACAGCGGACCATCCGCAGACCGACGGTCAGACTGAGCGCGTGAATCGCGTTGTCGAAGACATTCTCCGTAGCATTTGCGCTGAAACGCCGAAGCGTTGGAGCGCTATGCTTCCACTCGTCGAGTTTGCGTTGAACAACGCTGTGCATGCCTCCACGGGCTACACTCCATTCTACGTGAACGGCCTCACCCACCCGCGCGTCCCGCTGACGCTGCCACTCCGTGGTCCTGGGCTTGGTGGGGGAGAGATAGCCGATCGGCTTGCTGATGTCAGCCCACTCACTGTTCGTAAACAGGTTGACGAGTTCCTGTCAACGCGTCTAAGTGTCCTTCGACACGTGCGTGACGCTATGGCTGAGAGCCAAGACAAGCAGAAGGAACAGGCTGATGCCAGGGGCAGAGGCAATGTTGACAGCTTTGAGGTCGGGGACCTAGTGTTGCTTAACGCTAAAAACCTACCTACACATGCAGTGTCTGCGGTCTTCAAGACCAAGTTGCGCCCGCGCTTCGTTGGACCGTTCACGGTCGTGGCCAAGAAGGGCCTAGCGTATACGCTCAATCTTCCGAAGAAGATGCGCACACACCCCGTGTTTTACGTGGGCTTGATCAAGCCGTACCGGGACCCGGCGCAGGTGGGTTCCCAGGAGCTGGCGCCCAGCGTGGCGGAGCCACAGCGCCCTGCTGAAGTCGCAGCAACAGGTCGACCTGACCTTCCAGCCGCGCGAAACCTTGCTCAAGGCGCGCCAGGCGTTGAGTCACACTACTGGAGGCGCTCCTGGAGATCGCGGATCTCATTCACGGTGGTGTCAGATTCCCTCTCGGCTTGATCGAGCCTCCGCCCATGGCGCTCCAGGGTCTGACGCACGTCGCTCAGCGATCTCTCCAAGCTCTCCAACTCCTCAGGACGGACAGGTTCCTCAACGTGCGAGGACACGGGCGCCGCCGGCGCTGCTCGACGAGCAAGGTGATCTCCACTACCATGTGGAAAGGCTGTTAGCCCGACGCCGTTACCAGGGGCAATACCAGTATCTGGTGAAGTGGAGAGGGTATCCCCACTCAGAGAACTCATGGGAGTTTGAGGTACCTCTACGGCAAGACTGCCCCGACGTCGTCGACGCTTTTGATCGACATGATCACCAGCCAAGGCAGGGTCTCCGGCCGCGTGAGCGGTCAAACAGCTCTTCCCACTAGGTGGGGGAGCTCATGGTCAGTGACCGAGCTCAAGTCCTGACCTAGGCCTGTTGTGGCAGCCAGCACCTAGTGCATTAGCTGCCCATGCAGTTAGAGCGTGCGCAATGCTCCTGCTTATGCTTAGTAAAGCGCCGTGGCCGTGGCCATCTACGCGGAAGCCACACCACACCCGGCTCCCAGAGCCAACACCTATGACGCGCGGCGTCTATGGTTATGGGCTTTGACAGCCCCATCAGTTCATTGGTCTAGGACCATGAGTCTATGTGCCAGCTGCACAGTCGTGCACGAGCTGCAACAGCGTGACGGTATGCTGCGAAAGGCTGCAGCGTCAGCTGTAGTATCGGACGGCATGCCGCCCTGCCCTGCCGGGCTCAACTTCAAACCAATAGCCGCTACGCGGCGTTCCAGAGCGCGGAGCGCAGGAACAAGACCCCCTTCGGCTTCGAAAGCCTCTGTGCCAGGTATGGATACCTTGTCGGCGTTGGACAAAGCGTAGAACGCGCTGGAGAGGCGGTGCCATGCACGTAATACAGTCTGGGACTGCACGAGCTGGCTCCGACAAGCTCTCACGGCGCCCTAGGCGGAACATGAGTGGCCCCACCTGCTTGATAAGCATGAGGCCCCTGTTGGTGAGCGGTGGTAGTGCCTGCCGATGCGTGTAGCACGCTAGAGGCGCCGCGCAGTCCGCGCTTGCCTCTCCGCCGCAGCCTCGGCTGATTTGAGGCGTCAGTGTTTTCTTCGTCCGGATACGACCCTCCGTATCCGGCGTCTTGGTGGGGGAGGGTGTAACGGGGTTACATCGAATAGTGTGATGCACACAAGCTAGGTGCCACACATAAGTTGAGCTCCACACATATGTTACGTGAGTCACCCCAGATAGGTGGGTGGCTCACAGCCAATGGATATGCATTAGACGAGGCTCTACTATGATAGATAGTGAGTCCTATACATACATACAACAGGCGGCTCTGCCGCGATAAACAACAATACATTCAGTTCACATTTGAAGCCTAAGAGTTCACTAGCCTTGTTTAAGGTACTTCTGTATCTTGGAGTCCTTAATTAGCTATATTAAGGTACTCGTGCAAACTCTCGTATAGAGTTTGCAAGCTATCAATATTACTAGAGACTCTCTGAGTCTGTGTCTTCCTCTGACGCTAAAGCTACAGCAGCCCCGCTGCAGGCGGGGTGATATCCGCCGTACCCATCAGGAAATAGTGTGGGGAAACAGTATTGCATCATCTGTTGTGTACGATACTCATCATAGGATCTCCTTGACAGCGCAGTTCCCCAATGGGAATGTCAGATTGTAACGATTGTACTCCAACAGCGTTCATAATTCGTTCCAGTTCGCTCACTTTACTGTTTTGGTTTCCTTCCAACTCAAACGATTCTGTTAGGTTGTCCATAACATCTTCCATTTCGTGTTGTTCATTGTACGATACATTTTCATAGTAACCGGTGTGTGTCAACTGCTCTTACTAACAGGAGGTTTACATTCATGCACGAATCCCTTACCAACACAAGCCGAGCATCGCTCGCGTATATTGTTTTGAAAAGTATCGCACGTTTGAGTCTGCTTCCCGTTGCAAGCTGTACAGCGGCAACAGTCTGAGTGGTGTCCTTCCTCGGGTTCAATACAATCTTGACATACGTTGGAAGATAGCCGTTCCTGCTCACTGCTGACTGTTCCCGGGTCATCTGCACAACCGTCATCGTTAAGGGTGCTACCAGTAAGGTCGAAATCAACCTCATGTCGAAAATCAGCCCGTCGGTCTTCTGATGTCGAAGTAGACAAATCGGCCCCAGTTGTTACGCTACGTGACGTTGAATTCTCTTTCTCAGCGTTTACCTGATGAGGGTGCCCTTGCAGCTCTTGAACCTCCTCATCGGTTACTGGAATGGTTGGTACATCGGTGCTGTGGTCGGTTTCTTCTAACGCCCTAAGGTTTGTCTCCGAAATGGTCACGTATTTGTACAGCGGGTTATTGGAAATCAGCCAGATCAAAGCACGGCGTATCAGATCGGGACGCACGCGGAAGTATTTAGTCGCTTTGTCCGATTTGGATGCTAGAAATGCTACCCCGCACGTTTTCAGTGGCCGAGGCAGTTCTCTAACGGTCTTTCCGGGTTCATTCCAATAATTAATTGCGTTACCTCGCGTGAACTCCTGGCCATCACGATAGAGATTCACACAAGTCGTGAAAATGATCCCCAATCCAATCAGTCGCGTTTCCATGCGATTCAAAACAGCTAAATCTTCTGGCACGGAGCCGACACGAAAGCCACTGCAACGACTGAATTTGGGCGTCTTTCTCGCTTGCATAGATCTATTACATCTATCACAGAGCCATATATGTCGAGAATCCTGCTCGCAAGAACACGCAACGAGTCCCTAGGGAATAATCTCAACTTGTCCATCGTCATTCCGAAGCGGAGCAAAAAAATCAGAGCTTGGATCGCACAATTTCAACACTGCGTTGGTTGAATTAGCCAGCTCTCCACAACCACCACACACACGAAAGAGGGGTTCGTCGATCGTATCGAAAAAAGCTCCCATTGCACACCAGGCATAATTAGGAGCCAGCTTGGGGTGAAAAGTGAAGAATAACGACATCGCTACATACCTTTCTTGTCCGTCTCAGGTTGTCTACCTCCGCTCATCTACATCCCGCTTAGCCTTCTTACGACGCTTTTTTCGAGGCAGTTGCTGCGCGTTTGCATTCCGTTTCTTGGTTGCCTCTCTTCTCGCTTGACGGGCCTTTTGGTTTTCACTCTCAACCTCACCAAGCGAAGCTTGCTTCTTCGGGTTTCTTCGTCGCTTTGCGATATTTGTTGCATACCCTCTTCAACGCTCGTTTAGCGGCCTTGGGACTATTGCCAAGCCTCGTAGCACGTGCCATTGTGCTACCGAAATGCAATTTGAAAGTGGTGGCGCCAGCAACTTCGGCGCAAACATCTCATCACCTCGTACGCCAATGCTGACAAGCTGATACCTATTCAGCTGCAAGCAGTGGCTTAGGCCGTCGTTCCGGGACTTCAACGATCTTGAGCGTTCGTTGCATACTACAACTCAGCTTGTCTGCTCGGATTTTCCACAAAGGCTAGAGGACTCTTTTTGATTTGCCTTCACACCTCCCCCACCGCCCACTTGTTCAGAGCTGCTCTTCACGTAGAGCATTGTACGTTGACGCGCGAGCGCTGCGAAGGGTACCAACAGCAAACGCATGAGTATCTGGTGCATTTATTCTATAGTCAACAGGCTTCCCGTGTGCGCATAGAAGCCGTAAAGCTCCTCAGACATTCTTCCGTACTATTGGAGCTCCATCTCCACAGCTGCGACTGAGCTGACCGCTGTGCGCGCGTCAGTGCACTGGCTTCAACGAAGATCGCCTTTCGGGAAGCTCTCCATTGGCAGCCAAACCGCTAGAAGCAGCGGCTTTCCGTCTGCGTGATCCATTCTTCGCGGCTCGCTGCATTGGTCACATTTGTGTTTATCATCGGCCCATATGAACGCACGCGCCAAGCTAACCTGTTGCTACTCTCGCTTTGCAGTCTCTGTCAATGCGCGGCCATCATCGAGTTGATTCTCGATTGTGCAGAACTCATCTTCGTTGAAACTAACGCATCTGCTGATTCGTTCTGCATTGTACTCCATCACACGCAACTTCAACGAAAGCGTTTCACGCATTCAACGTCACGAACCGCAACGAAGACGCCAGTCTGCGTGCCTTCCACGAATTCGTTCGTAGATAGGTGGCAGCTTGGCGTTCAGCCACGATTCCAGCACCCTCGATGCCAACAACATGACACCTCTCGCGCTTCACGAAACTACCGCATGCATCATCCACACTAGGTCCTCAACTACGCAACTAGATGCTAAACACAATGAACAACTTACGAGCTCGTTAGCGCTATTTGTTTTACTACGCACTGGCTGCATACGCTGGTCGCTCCCATATCTGCAGCTTTCATTCCTCCACGCACTCCTCGTGGCTTGCACGGGCTCAACCAAGCTAATGCAATGGACCCAGCCGCGAACATTGCTTGTGACCGGCTTTCATTGTCACGGCGGCAGGGCTCACCACAGAGACCCCTCCAGACGGATCTTCAAAGGCGCATCAACCTGTCGAACCTTGAAGCGATGTTTGTCTTCGAGCTGTACGCTTCCCTGCGCAACACCGTCATAGATGCCGACGAGCTCAACTTGATGAAACTTGTACACCGTTCCAAGCTTAAACTCCATCTTAGACCCCCTCACTGAGGCCCGCGGTGGCTTGGCATCCCAAACAATAATCTGGGCGATAAACGGCTTCCGCTTCGAAGGTGTAAGTTGGTTGAGAGCGCTTGCTGTCGGCTCAAACAGTGCACTTCGGTCAACAACTGCAACGCGAGTACCTTGGCCATCTTGAAGTCGGCGCGAGTCGAGACAGCGCATTTTGATCGACACTACAACATCAGCAGCAGGGTGCGTGTTCAAGATGAATTCGCGAAAGTCCATCACCCTCGAAAAAAGGTTGACCGCTTCTTCCTCTTTTTGCCGAAGCACCTCACGCTGAATGGTTGCCAGTAAATCCATCGTTGGCTGTTAAAATGCTCAGTGCGCTAAAGAACAGGAAAACGAAAGTGAGGCTCGATCCCACGACAACGACCTTTGTGACGTACTGTAAGGTATTCGTTTTACCGAGAAAGCGTGGCTACAACCCAGCGGAACTCGTACCGCTTCAGTGTGCAGCTCCAGCAGCTCCGGGTGCGCGTGGTGCGCTCCACTTCCGTCATAATGCCTCTTATCTTGACCTTGTGCTCGTCAGACTCACCTACTATACGTACCCCACTGAGCCTCCATCGACGTGACGTGCTCACCAGACGATAGCGTGAGCGTTTTCACAGTGCCTCCAGTACCGCCGTGCGAGAAGGTTGTCGCCGTTGGTGCCGACATCGTGATACTCACAGCGTCTACACGTGAGCTTGCCCGCAGCGTGATCGACTTCACAGTCTGTCCACCCGCAGCCGACGCCACATCAGTGAATTGGTCCCCGTGGGGCCCTCCAACTGCGTTGCTCAGTCGAATCTCATCATTGAGTGAGAAGATTGATGAGATCGGAGGGTGTTCGGACAGCATGCTCTGTCGTCGTCCAGGAACGCCTCATTCTCGTTGTTCCAGTTTTCCGGCGTCAAGGCGATGTAATTGTTGCCGCGGAACAGGATTTTGTCGACGACTTCGCACGTGTTCGTCATTCGCACACAATGACGTTGACACCTTTGGTGGGGTACACGCCACTGCGGACGTGTTCCATCCAGCCATCAGTGAGCCCCAGTTCCTCAACGAACTCGAAGATCGTATCGTCGGAGCGCGTGTTCGTGTCGCCCATGACAATGACGGCTTTGTCCGCATAGTTGGCGGTGATGTACGCGCTAAGCTGTGCGAAATTGGACGCGCGAGCCACTTCGAACGCAGCCGTGACGCCTGCATCCGTGTGCAGATTGTAGAAGTCGAAGGTGACGCCGTCAGCAAGTTGTATCTCCAGGAACGTGCAGCCCTTGGGGGTTAAGCAATCGACGCCGTCGAACATGCTGCAGTCCTCCTACTTGGTGCGCGTCAAGTCGGTAATGTTGTTGGCCGGGTAGTTAGACAGCGTGTTGAGGCCGTCGCCGAAGGGAACGCCACTGCTCGCGGCCGTGCGGTACAGATGCGAGTTCTCCGAGTAGACGTAGGCGTGGTAGTGGAAGTCCTCCTGCACGTTCACGACGTCCCAGGCGCTGATGCGCTTGCCGATCTCGACGCTGTTTTCGGACAGATTACCGCTGGACAGCAACTCCGGAAGCCCCGCCACGTTTCCTTCGTTTCTCCAGCAGCGACCTTCCTGCAGTCTTCGTATTATACTTAAGTCAAACGACGAAATCAGTACGTCTGTTGAGTGTAGCCAAGAGTTTTACGGACTTCTTACGGGGTCTCGACGGGTCGGAAGAGCCTGATTTGCCGCCTTTACCAACTAAAACAGAGTGACCCATGCAGCAAATCAGAGCAGGCAGCCTTGGCGACGTGGGTACACGCCTAAAATCATGGCTGACAAATCGTAGCTAAATCGGGACGGTATCAGCTAATCACCTGATATCTGAGTCCGGCTGATACAAAGCGACCCTTCCCGGGTTCCATAAACAGTCGCCCTCACTTTAGCGACCGTTAACTCATTCGGGACCTGAGATTTTCGACGTTACTGTTTGAAAGCTCCGTCATCCGATATCGCTGGTTCCTAAACAGGTCTTTTTTGCGCAAAAGCGCTCTATGTCGTGAAATGATAAATCATCTCCCCTAACCCGCTTCCTATATCCGTGGTTTGAGTCCTGTAAGAAGGGTAAATGAAGTAGTAAATCAGACGTAAAAAGTATGTTGTGCGTTTCATTATAGGGCTTTGCCCCAATCATTGGTATTATATTTACGGAATTATTTATTATTGAAATGCAGGCTTCCAGTAATATACATTATGTTCAAAAATATAATTGTATTTTCCCGTCCAACCGTTTGTAGGCCGGCGACACACCAACCATTTGAAGTGCGAGCCACAATCAGCTCGCACCAGCGTCATCCGTCATTTCCAAATTCTCCCAACCAAGACCCCCACGTCCCCGCTCCCATGTCGTCGCGCCAGCTCAGTGCATTCTTCTTCACCGACCTCGGTGAAGGTCGTTTCGAGTGCAAGAAGTGCGGTTGTAACCGTAAGCAATCGCCCGGTATGGGCTACAGCAACCTAATGGGCCACCTTGGCGCCAAGCACGCGGGCTACTGTCCAGCTCCAGGCCGCGGCGACATCGACACTGGACATGTTCGGGTTCGTCGACGACGTCACACTGAACATCTACATGTGGATGCGTTGGATCATCCAGCGTAACCTGCCCGTCACCGAAGTTCACACGCGAAGTGGAAACGCTGAAGCCTATCTCTGTCCGGACGCTGAAGGCCTACATGCGCTTCGTTGCTGTCAAGATCGGTGCGGCGATCGTCACTGAAATGGACGACTCATTCTGCCTGATGTTCGACGGCTGAACGTGCAACTCCCTGCATTTCCTGGGCATCTTCGCCGTTTATGTGGTGGATGGAGTTCGGTGCCAGCGGCTGCTCGCCCTTTCACCGATGGACGGCAGCCAAACGGCCGCCGCTCACGGTGAGCACATCGAGACCGTCCTCAGCGTGTATGGCAAAGGGCTGGACGATATCTGCTTTTTGATTGGAGACAATTGCGCGACCAATCAACGTCTCGCTACCGACCTCGGAGTTCCCTTGATTGGATGTTCCAGCCACAGATTTAATCTCGCGGTTAAGCTGTTTCTGGAGGATTGTCAGGATCAAATCGCCGCGATCCAAAACGTGATGATTCTGCTTCGTCAACCCAACAACGCCGCCGGACTAGCCCGAGTAACTCCGCTGAAGCCCATCAAGTCCAACGCAACTGGCTGGTCGTCTAGCTACGCCATGCTCGAGCGCTATGTCAAGATTAGGGATGCCATTCTCACCGTCAGCGTTGTGGAGGAACTCGTGCCGCGCGGTAACGCACACCGCCGCGCCGTCGCTGTTGTCGACAGGCTCAAAGAGCTTGACAGCGTCTGTGTCAAGCTGCAAGCTGAGAAGTGCACGATGGCGGACGTCCGCCTTCTCTTTGATGCATGCACGAAAAAGTATCCTGTCATGGCTACATACTTGAGCCCAAGCGCAGATATTATCCACTCGCCGGATTTCGAAGCAGCAGTTGTCAAGATTCAGAACGATTTTCCACTGACAACCAGTGAACAACGCTCGGTCGAAGGATTCGCGTTGGCGCCACGCGAGCCAAGTCCAGTCCCGCGATCTCGTGTCGATTTTGGATCGGCCATTCTGCGGCAGGCGAAGAAACAGCGCCTCTCAGAGTGTGTCGCGGCGCAGTACGACAATCTGCTGCACTTTGCTCCGCCAACGAGCAATGCATGCGAACGCCTTTTCTCGAGCTGCAAGTTGGTACTCAACTCGTTGCGTTCGTCGACACTGCCGGTGAACTTCGAGATGACGATGTTTTTGCGTGCAAATAGCGACCTGTGGACTAGTGCGACGCTGCTTGGCTGCATTGAAGAAGACGAGTGAGTGAGCAAACGGTGTAGCCACGTAGATGCGGCGAGCTAGATGCGGCGAGCTTTACACTTAAATGACTGCAATAACTATTATTGTGAGGCGTCCTATTGCCGTGACTATTACGGGCCGTCATGGCCCCGCAATTTCGTTGGGGATTGTATTTACCATGCCCTGGCGCGTACGTCTTCATGCCGCCGTCGAACGTCTCGCCCTTCTTGACCGTGAGCGGCTCCTTCAAGTAGACCGTGCCCTTACTGGCGGGCCATGACCCGGTCGGCATGGGGGCGGCCTCCGAGCGCATGGAGGCGCCCGAGGCGACGGCAGCGATGGCGGCGACTGCGACGGTGAGGATGGACAAGGCGTTGACCATGGTTGTCGTTCAAGTGGTTGATCGCTTGCAGTGGAGAGTGCGAATTGAATAATGAGTTGGGGTGAGTGAGGTGGGGTCGGGTCGGGTGCGCGCTGCGCCGAGTGCTCGCTGAAGGGGTGCCACTGCTATGGTGCAACCAGCAGTTTGTTGGTCGACCCAAGGGGGTAAACGTCAATGCGAACAGCGCAACTCCTGTCGTTGTGACCCTGCAACGCCTGCTCCGGGATACCAGATGCAGCGGCGCCAGCAGCAGCACCAGAGAGCAGTACTGTAGATCGCCTGATGCTCATCAATCAATACCAATGTTACATGCCATCGCGTCGTCCGCCACATGGTCTTGCTGCTTGCCTGCCTGATGTCCTGCTGGACGTGCGATCCGTCCATACGAAGAGGCGATCCGACGCATGCTGCTGCGGTGGCGACGAGACTTCTTGACCTTAATGCCGTCAATTGACCAACAACGCACGGCACCCGGTGCAGTGGTGTGGCCCACGGACAGAGCAGCACAGCAGTGCGAAGTGGTGGCGTGCGATCGATCTGCGCCGGGCAATAATGCGCGCGACGTACGTTGCAAAATACCGCCTGGTGAATGGTGCCTCCGAGATGCGTATCGGGCGGCGACTACAGCAAAATCACAAATTGGCGCGGGCGCTGCTGTCAAAAACACGAACAGCGGGATGTTGCGCGGTCGTGGCAGTATAGACGTACCGATCCGTTTCCGCGCTCTTGCCGCGCGGCAGCTGGCCTGGACGCACCCTTGTATGTGGGCGCGCTCGAGTACCGAGCGTGCAATTCTAGGCCTTTCTTTTTGTTTTGAAGTGAGGTACATTAGTGTCATTTAGCTGGGGCTAACGTCACCTAAGGTCCGTGTCTTGCCCATGCCATATCAGCGATCAGCAAGCTATGCGGTCTCATTCGTGCAAGGCACCGGCGAGATCCGCCCTCCGTATGTCTACTCCGCGCCCTGTGCGAGCCCCACCGGGTTCGACTTCTCGGTCTCAGTCGACCAGAACCTCACGTCGGTAGACGCGAATGCCATCACCGCCGCCCAACGGGCGCCTCCGTTCCTGTCAGCACTGGCATTCCAGTGCATCCCTTGCTGTGTCGTCAGCACCACCTGTATGATCTCGTGCACCGTCCGGTTTCTCTCTCTCGGATGCGCGTGCCAGCCGCGCACCCCAACGGCATCCGCCGTTCATCGAGCTGTCCAGTAAGTCGATTTAAGCGCCGCCTTCCGTGGTGGCGTCCTGGTTTCGAATTGTCTGATCACCACCTTGTTGTCGCCAACCACGTGCGCGGGGTACCAGGCATTCCGCTGGCATTCCCGCAGTCCTTCAGCAGCCCCAGGTGATTCGCCTTGTGCCCGCCTTCCATCTTCCTGTTGTACTGGGTGCCTCCCATGTAAAGCACCTGAAAAGCCCCAGTAAGGGTGTGTGTCCTGACCACCATAGTGCCGCTGACCCTGCTTTCCGAAAGCACACATGTCCGGCCAGCATGAAATACTATATAGACATGAGCCCCAGGAGTAGCTGCATCCGGCGTGCCTGTCCAGTTGCCGCCAAGCATGGCGCCGATGATCCGGCCAGCCTTCGCCATCGCCACCCCATCTCGGCCCATGGAGTGTGCCCCGATGATGGCCGAATGACCACTGCGCAGCCTCGCCGCGAAGCTCGCCTCGTGATACTCCCTGGAGACGTCGTTGTGCTGGTCAAAATGGGCGACCCCCCATCTCCACACGCAGTGGAAGTATAGAGCTGCCCCTAGTCCCCAGCACTGAGTGATGATCCTCTCCACCGCATCACCCAGGTGGCCAATAGTTCCATCGAGACACTCCGCTATGCTTCGTCCGGTGGCCGCCAGTAAGTTTGAGGGTAGCTTCTCCAAAGACAACGAAAATATCGCCTGCTCCGCATGGGCTAAATGTAGGCCCGCAGAGGCCCATCTGGCCAGGAACAGGGACCGTAGGATCTCCGCCGCAGGACACTCCCAGAAGACATGCCGTAAATTCACTCGTCCCGCCCTAACACATTGTGGGTGAGGACAATGCAGTCCCGCCGAGACCGGATCATAAGTAGACAAGGCATGGTGCTTCAGTCGATAGAGGACTTGTACCCCCCATGGAGTGAGGCCCACCACTCGGCGTATAGAGCGCCAGTGGAGCAGCTCCAGGCCCGACGCCGCCTCGGCGCTGTGACCAACCCATTTGCTCGTAGCCCGGTCACGTAGCTGTTTGTTCCGCTCGCTGGCCTTCTTGTGCAGCTTTTTCTTGAAATATTGTCTGGAGGATGCCGCGCGTCGCCGACCAGCCCAGAGGCACACCATTCTTGCCAACCGTGGGTGAGGGTGGACATGCATCACCAACGGTGTCTCCCCAACCTCGCTCTGCATACTCAGCTCCAGCTCCCTGTGGGTGCGAACTCCCCTGTCCGCCGTTAGCGTCGGCGCCGAGACTTGAGGGTGCTCCAGTCGGCCGTCATGCGTGAGGGTCCGCTGAATGTGGCGGTGGTCCGCGGCGTTCGTGTGGTATCGTACCAATCCGTCGTGACACCCTCTCCTCAGTAGCTGAGGAAAATTCAACACCAACATTCGCATGAAGTGGCCGATTTGCCGCCGGATTCCCGCCGTGATCCGCTCAGGGAGTGCCGTGACCTTGATATCCCCTGTCCGGGTCTACTGCCAGTGCATAACGTCTTTGATGAGATAGCCATGTTGACAGAGCAATCGATATTGTGTGTTCGGGTTCACGACGTTGCCTGCCGGGTCATGCAAGCGTAGATTCCGTAGCACTAAGTAGGGCACCCATTCTCCACAAAACGTCCCATGTCGTTTGGCCTCACTGTCACGCAGCGCTGGCTGAGAGAGCCCACGAGCGCCGTGACCTCCATAATTGCTGTCCTCCCAGCCCACACGAGATCACTGCCATCTCCAAAGTAGGTTAAGCAGTTTAGCCCTGCAACCATGTGAGTCTTGTCGTCGTCCATTCCCATGCCTCCACGGACACTACACACTGTGACGCCAGTATCCCAGAGCGAGATACCCCACCGTATCCCCGACCGTCGAGGGTGTATTAGGCTCGGTGCCACCATGAGATAGTTGTCCCAGGCCGCACCAGTAGGAGCTCCAAGCACGTCGCCGACAATCAGCTGCTCCGGAGTTGACCACTGCGCCATCTTGCCACCGTGCTCGCTGCCTCAGAAGCTCCATTTTGAGTGATGGTGCCGCCATCACACCATCAGCCCGAGGAAGTGCCGCCACTGTGGCGTTCAGCCAGGCCTTCCCGCTAATGCGCAAGAACGTGAATTGAGCGTGCCAAATGTAATTGTGAATATATTTTTGGAAGCGCTCGACAATTGCCGTGGTGGGCCACTGGTGACGGCCGATGTACAGCAACTTTGGGATCACGACGGCCGCCACCACGAGACTCCGTTGGTCAACTGTTGTCGTCTTCTGCACAGCGAGGGCCAGCCTTGTAAGCAATTGGTAAGCCAGCTTCCACGAGTATTCAGCATCAGGACAGCTGCCGACCTGGATCCCCAGATATCTTGATAGTTCATCCACGGCTTGTAGACGAAGCGGAGCCGGGAGGAGGACCTGTTCCTGTAGAAGTCCGGGATTGAGAGCAATCACCAGTGTCTTCCCCTCATTGAGCTTGAGCCCCGAAGCCATCGCAAAGTTTCTTCTGATCGCCATCACGATATAAACTTCGTCTGTGTAACCGCCCACCTTAAGAGGCAACGCTCCCGCTTTACTCCTTAGTACGATGCCCGTGAGGTCGGGATGGTTGTCAATCCTCCGATATAGAGCTTCCAGCACTAACAAAAAGAGAAGCGGGGCCAGCGGGCAGCCCTGCCGGATGCTGCAAGTCACATCGACCCATCGCGACCGAAAGCCATTCGCCAGGAATCTCACTCGTGTTCCCTCATGCAGCGCTCTTATCACCGCTACAAACTCCGGCGGGAAACCAAGCCAAAGCAATACTGCATATAGGAACTCCCTATCCACAGAATCGTAAGCCTTGCAAAAGTCCAGCAATGGCGCCAAGGCCGCCGCAAATTCTGGGTTCCTCCTCGCCTCCTGTTGCGCCGCCTCAAATAGATCGAGTGTGGCATGAATCGAGCGCTGGGGGTACAAACCCATTCTGGTCCGGGTGTATGATCTGGCATAACTTCCGGCTTGCTCTCGTCGTCAGGATACGCGTGAGTATCTTGTAGTCAGTGTTCATTAGAGATAGAGGTCTGAAGTTGAGCGGATTCCGCGATGTACCACCCTTCTTCAGGCAGAAAATGTCTGCCTCTAGAAAGGAGGGAGGCACCACACCCCCGGAATACCAGCTATTGAAGAGAATGGTCAGCACCGGGATCTGCAGCTTCGCGAAGTCACGGTACCAGTCGTTGCCCAGACGATCAGGGCCACACGCCTTCCCGGGTTTCGATGCCCCAATTGCTGCCGCAACCTCCATTTCCGAGATCGACTCGATAATGTCGGCCAGTTGCAGCGCATACTGGCCAGGATCGCCAAGCCATCGAAGCACCCGCTGCCGCTCTTCCTCCGAACCTGGCACCTGCTGGTATGGAAGTCCAGGCGTCAGCCATCGTGTCGGGCTGCCCATGCACCCCTCTCTCCGAATGTCCCTGCGCTGCATCCAGTCTGTGGATGACATTGTCGCCATACTTAGTGCTGAGTCTGCGGAAGAACTGTTTGGTGGTTGTCCCGGGGCGAAAGCCGTTTTGGCGAAAGAGCCTCTGTTGTCGCAGCGCGAGCCTCCGCCTCATGCAATCCGTGATGGCATTCCGAACCCTTTGAAGCGGGGTATCCCCTCGTCCAGCGTCAGAGCAGCCAACCCGTCCGAAATCGATTCCACAGTATGAGCGGCACCCGCCATGGCGTCGAGGATCCGTCTGTCCTGCCGCAAAAGTCGCCTGCACTTTTGCTTAAATAACGCACAAGCTGTCTTCCGCCTTTGTTTAACGATCTTTAACGCTTCGATGCGTATGGCCGTTTTGGTGTCTTCCCATTCCTGCACCAGCGTGCCCGCCGAGATCGGAGCCGCCTGCAGTCGTTCATATAATTCCGTCAGTCTCGCAATCATGGCAGTTTTGACTTGTGCTTCAGCCACCGGCGGAGGCGGGTAGACCCGAGCCGGTTTCCGAATGCGGACCGGATCCTGCGGGTTGACCAGATGCAGGCGGACTGCTTGACGATCCGCGCGCGCCCCAGGGTGGCAGACTTCGATATGCGCCACCCAGTCAGCCAGCTCCGCCGACGTGTACCTCGTGCCGTCGCTGGTCCCCGGACGGGAGAGTGTACCGGTATGTGTGCGTCTGCGTATGGAACTCCGACAGTGTGGTTCCATCCACGTCCAGCGGCGAGGTGACAGCGTCCCCCAATCCCCAGCGCATCAGTAGAGGCTCCAGACCGGGTGATGCATGATCCGACTGCTGCCGGTAATGGCTAAGGTCGAGTCGGGAATCCAATGTGCAATTGAAATCACCTCCCAGCAGAATCCGTGTGCAGGTTGGTAAGCCAACGTCGGCCAAGCCCCAGTAAAAGGCCTCCCTCGGACCCTTTTGGTGCGGCGCGTAAACGCATACGTACAGCACCATCTCGTTGTCTTGTCTGCCCGTCACTGCCATGAAGTGTGGAAACCATTTCTCTTGCATCACTGATTGTGCATCCTTAAGCCTGCCGTAGGGGTCAACCAGAATGGCGACGCCACCCTTCTTGTCTTCAGACGGCGACCAGAAAGATAGAGTCAAGCAGCCCTGCCCCACTCGAAATCCCCACGTTTTGGCGTGGAGTCCCGTGAAATAGTCCACATCCCCGGGCTCCACGTGAGTTTCTTGGAGAAAAACCCACATCTCGTCGGCCGTGAGAATCGTCTCTCTTCACCGCCCTTAGCCACTCGTCGAGATGAGCATCGTCCGCTCCGAAGCCTTTCACGTTCTGTATCACACAGCTGAAAGTGCGTTCCTCAGGGTGGAGAGCGACCGATTCGCGTTGTGTTCTTCTGTCCTCCTGCGCTTCCTCCTCCTTGTTCTTGGAGATTTCTGTTTCTTGGCTGTTGTAAAATCTCCCCTCACCTGGCGCTCCCTTGCGCTATCATCAATGGTGGGGAAGAAATCTCCAAGCGTGCGCTGCCTCGGCTGCCGCCCCGTGAGTCCGCAGCCTCGCCTCGCCCGACGCTTGGCCGGGGATGGCCGATCATCAGACCGGCCTCGTGACTCCGCCGTATTTCTCCGGCGTGGAGTCACTGTGTGGGCCAGCGGGCCCTTAATAGCGTGGCTGAGCCGACACGCCCGCCTCCATAGAAGCGAGACGGTCGTCCCATGTGAGGCCGCTAGGCATCACCACAGCCGCTCCCCAGTTAGCCCTCTCAGCCACCTGCTCGCAGAGATTTTGGACTGCGGGTTGACTAGAGTAATGAAAGCCAAGTTGAGCTCGCGGGACGGACCCCAGCAGAGTGGCCTTCCAGGCCCACACGGTAAACGGCAGCGTGTGTAGAATGTGCCAGTACGTCATCGGCAGGTGCTCGGGTCTCGAGCAGCCTCTGGACTTAGGATTGAGCTGTAGTAGCCGCGCCCATCTGTGCTGCTCCCCTGCCACCGTTCTGGCCTGTTGATCTTCGTCTCTGATCGTGCATGCTGCTAGCCAGGCTCGGCAATGCTCAGCAGCCACAGCACTGGAGGTCGGATCATGCATGACTGCACGGAGCATCTCCAGCCTCGCATCATAAACCTCGAGAACCCCCCCACTGCTGCAGGGACTTGGTGGGCAGCATCTTCGACGCCAGTTCCGGATACGGTAGAAACTGAAATAAGCTGTGTAGCTCCTGGCGATGTGCGAGCAGCCACGGAAGAAGGTCTAGGAGACCGCGCCTGCCATCAGGGAAGCGTCCACTGCGTGTTTCCGTCTTCGCTTTCCTGCTCCACTCCGTCACTGCGTCTGTGTTCACTTGGAGGAGCTGTCGCAACTTGTTTCGGTCCGGTAGCAACTCCGGCTCCAAACCGATCAAGTCCAGTATCCGGTGGGCTTGTGCCAGCGTGACCCTCCCGTGGGTGGCGAGGGGGAATCGCCTTCCAGTTGCCGTCCGTCCGCCAGTCATACCGTCAGTCACTTCCGCTTCAGGCTGCGTTGCGACGGGCCCCGCTGCGGCTTGTAGCCGCTCGCCTTCCGCCCCAAGTGTAGCTTCCAATTGAGCTACGTTGAATCCATCTCCGTTCAGCCTGTGCAGCCCCAGGCGTTCATGCACGACATCCAATCGAGCCCGGTGTTCCATCCCCCCAATGAGGATCAAATTCACTTCCTCCGAGTAGCCATAGGGTCCAGCCCCTGCAAGCGGGCCTCACTGTACTCCATGTGAGCCAGTACCTCCTCATACCAGGGGTGCGTGTTACAGTTCGCCTCCGCAAACTGCCGATCGCCTTCCGCGAGCCATCTCGTGGAGATGCACCCATGATGCACCCCGTAGAAATGCCCCTCGTGACGCTTGATCACCATCATCACTGGCAACACATGTAGTCGGGCTGAGTGCGTGAGTAGTGTTTTGGCCTCCTTGTCGTCCGTAGCGCCTCCACAGCCAGTTTCATGGATAGCGCCATCCTCCGCGACATACTCCTTGTAATAGTACCTTAGCACATGGGCGTCGTTGATGGCATCCACGTCGAAAACGAAAAGCGGTTCCCTCAAGTATTGAGCCATAGCTCGCAGCACTTCCGCTCGCGCCCAGAAGTCGGACGGAATCTGAGTGTTCACGGAGCGCGAGCGTTCTTGCGCATAGTGCGCGTATAACGTGGCTGTCGCCGCAGCCTGATCAGTGGGCGTCGGTTGTTTCGGATACAGCCGTTCCAGCTCACGGCGGGGGTCGAGCACGCCGCACTCCACATCCTCGGCAAGGTTGGTCATCATGATCGTGTAGATGCTTCGTTTGATGGCATTAGCCCCTCTAACCACTTCGCTCGTGAAATGAAGAGCTCCGCCCTCCACGTACGATGTGGTCGCGTAAAAGGCCGCATACGCGCATTGCCCATTCGAGGGTACATCAATTAGGGAACCTCCAAATAGGTTGAGAAAAACGGGTAGCTGCTGCGGCATCCCCACTCGATGCTTCGTCCGTTCAATGATAAATCCGTCTTGGCTAAGAGATGGCTGCTCGACGCCTTGGCCGTCAGACCGGGCGTCGCCTATCCTGACGCCATTCTCCTCGCTGGTGCCACCCACGAGGTTGGAGACATCCTGTCTCGGCGAGGCTGCCTGCGTCTCCATCGAATTTTCTGGTGTCGATGCAATGGAGTAGGGGAATTCGGAGCCTGGTATCGATGCGAATGACTCCGGCTGCGATGGTGCCGAAGAGCCGACATATCCGGAAAGCGATGACGAGCTGTCGCTGTCAACGTCCATCGTGACGGTGAGCTGTGGAGCGCAAGGGGAGGCGACCACTACGGAGCCCGCGGCAGTCCCTTTCGGATCCGGTGCCTGTGTCCGAGGCATGTGGTCCTCCCCGTACGCGTACGGCGCCTCATCGTCGTCTGCGTCCTCGCTGCCGTCATCCTCACTGACGCACATAGCTTCCAATGCGGCGAAACGTCCGCGCGCTCGTTCCCGGTTAAAGCTCGCGTAACCCGTAGGGTTGGGAAGTTTCTTCCTCTTTCCTGTGTGGTTCCGTTGTTTTTCTTTATCTGCGCCGTGGCCTCTGCAGACATCCTCTTCGCATCGAAGGGCGTCCCTGGAGTATGACTCTGGTGGATAGGCAGCTGCATCCTTCGGCTCCCTCGGTTTCTTCGCTTGTCCCGCCGCTCGCGCCTTCGCAGATTTGCTCTGCGCAACTCGAAACCCGTCGTCAGCTGATGCTGCTGGCGTACCGGCAGGCGGATTCGGGAGGCCGGAGGCCTCAACTGAGTCCGTGGTCGCCAAGGTCGGACCCCCTGTAGTGCCGCCTTGCCCCGTGCTGTTGGTGGCGTCTTCAAGCGCCACCAGCCGAGCTCCTTCAACCTTCCCCAGTTCGGTCTCTATTTCTCCATGCAGTGTCGCCAGGAATCCCGTCAAGCTTTCTCCGTCGGAATGGCGGTATTGAACAGCCTCGCCGACCTGGTACTTGGGGAGACTTTCTTCATAGACGCGTTTGTGCTTGTTTCGCACACGCGCGACCTGATTGATCTTGGCCTTGCAGAACCCGACCGTGTGGTAAGGTGCGAAGCACCGTGCGCACGGGGCGCGAGGATATATGAGATGATGTTGCACCGTCATTAGTTTCCCACCAATATCAATCTTGGTGACCCCTCGTAAGGCCGTCGGGCACTCCTGTCCCTGAAATCGTAGCACCACGTAACGGTTATCCACTACCTTAGTCGAGTCAATACGTGGTCTCTCAGCATCCACGATCGTGACCCCAGGGAGCTGGCCTAGCGTCGCGAGAAGCGCGACCAGTCCAATGGCTTCCATGTTGTATACACGAACCGCGTATTGGCGCCTCATCTGCGCGGGTCGCAAGATACCGCCTGCTCCCTCCCCCTGTGGAGTCTTCCAATTCCAGATACGTTCCTTGAAGTCGGAGAGCAATGCCGCTGTATGCCGTGGCAAGACGGCGCGAGTGGAAGACAAACTTGAGCGTGTGGATCCCATCAAAATGCAACATCTTCACGTCGTCCATCAGTCGCGTGATCATCTCCCGTCCCCGCTCAGTGTCTGCGTTGGCCCTGTAGAGAAGCCCGAAAAGAGCATGGTGTGTCATGCTCCTACGCAACTTCACCCACGGAGATACATCCGCCATCAGCGCGGTCTCAATGTGCGTCTCGTGAAACTGCTCCATCATTGCCCGCTGTAGGAGCGGCAACGTCGCTTTCAAGAAGGTTGGCGCGTGCGGGAGCTCCAAGTCCCCGTTGAGATAGGCAAGCAAGGCCTGTGTCTCCAACTCGGTTCGAAGACGCAGCGAGCCATCCTGTCGTACGTCAGTCTCGGCCAGTGCCGTCTTGCGTAAGGTCGCGTTCGTGGGCGCTCCAATCCTTTCCCAGCGTCTCCAATAGGTTGCGGTGCCTCTGGATTTCCATTTTCCTGCTATGTTCGTAACCGGAGGCAGCTGACCCGGGACCTCCGTCCCTGTCGGACAACTGCTGCGTAGCTGGCCGCGACACCCTCCGTCCCGTCATCGCTATGGATCCCTCCGTGGTGTGTAACCGCTCCACTCTCCACCGTGCCGGAGCCGGTGATGGTCCGATGGTGTCGTCACAGGCGAGGTTGCTGCATCCTGGCCCCGGCTCTCCCCATTGTGGTGTGGTCCACTGGGCCTTGATTCACTGGTTGAGCCTGTCGACATGGCGGCGCCATCGGCTGCTCCTCCGTCCGCGTTGTTCCTGGCCCCTGCCACCGCAGGTGGTCCAGGTCCGCCGCCTCCCCGGTCTCTATGAGACCCTGGAGCCATGTTGTCGGCGCGGACGTCGGGCTGTGCCTGCTGTCTCAGTGTACGCTGATGACCCACCGGCGAAGCTGGCGGGGTTCCTCGAAGCAAATCCTAGGTCCGGTTCCCGGGGATTTTGCAGAGTGCATATTCAGTAGTGGCAAAGCGACAACCACCAGCGATCAACGGGTTTGCATGTTCGCAGTCGCGATCGCAATCACCCAGCAGTTCCACACACTGGGGTGCGTCCAGGACAGCTGCCGCGATGCCATCGTCACCAAGAGAGCGGAAACGGATCGGTACGTTCATACAATCTCTACTGCATACTAACTTTGGTCCTCGCTAAAGGCGCCGACGCTGCCACGACCGCGCAACATCCCGCTGTGCGTGTTTTGACAGCAGCGTCCGCGCCAATTTGTGGCTTTGCTGTAGTCGCCACCCGGTACACATCTCGGAGGCGCTTTTCACCAGGCGGTATTTTGCAACGTACGTCGCGCGTGCATCATTGCCCGGCGCAGATCGACCGCCTCAGATAACGCCACCGTTTCGCACTGCTGTGCTGCTCTGTCCGTGGGCCACACCACCGCACCGGGTGCCGTGCGTTGTTGGTCAATTGACGGCAAGAAGGTCGTCGCCACCGCAGCAGCATGCGCCGGATCGCCTCCACGTAAAGACGGATCGCACGTCCAGCAGGACATCAGGCAGGCAAACAGCAAGACCATGTGGCGGACGACGCGATGGTCATCGATCACCCCGTCTCTGAAGCTCGTCCATGTGGAGCATTGGTGCGTTTCAAGCGATCTACAACATGTAACTACTCTCTGCTGGAACAACTTCTGCTGCTATCGCCGCTGCATCTGGTATCCCGGAGCAGGCGTTGCAGGGTCACAACGACAGGAGTTGCGCTGTTCGCATTGACGTTTACCCCCTTGGGTCGACCAACAAACTGTTGGTTGCACCATAGCAGTGGCACCCCTTCAGCGAGCACTCGGCGCAGCGCGCACCCGACCCGACCCCACCTCACTCACCCCAACTCATTATTCAATTCGAACTCTCCACTGCAAGCGATCAACCACTTGAACGACAACCATGGTCAACGCCTTGTCCATCCTCACCGTCGCAGTCGCCGCCGTCGCTGCCGTCGCCTCGGGCGCCTCCATGCGCTCGGAGGCCGCCCCCATGCCGACAGGGTCGTGGCCCGCCAGCAAGGGCACGGTCTACTTGAAGGAGCCGCTCACGGTCAAGAAGGGCGAGACGTTCGACGGCGGCATGAAGACGTACGCGCGCTCGAACGTCAAGTGCGACGGCCAGGCGGAGAGCGGGTGGCAGACTGCCGTGTTCATGGTGGAGGCCGGCGCCACGCTCAAGAACGTGATCATCGGCAAGGACCAAATGGAGGGCGTGCACTGCGAGCAGAGCGGCTGCACGATCCAGAACGTGTGGTGGGAGGACGTGTGCGAGGACGCGCTGAGCATCAAGGGCGGCTTGGCCGGCAGCGTGACCAAGGTGATCGGCGGCGGCGCTCGCTCGGCCGACGACAAGGTCATCCAGCACAACGGCCTGGGCACGGTCTCCATTGAGGGCTTCTACGCGCAGGACTTCGGCAAGCTCTACCGCTCGTGCGGCACGTGCGGCGGCAAGTCGCGCAAGGTCATCCTCAAGAACGTGCTGGCCGTGAACGGCAAGGTGAGCCTCGTGACGGTGAACAAGAACTGGGGCGACCAGGCCACGATCGAGAACATCAAGATCAAGGGCAAGAAGGTGGACGTGTGCGCGTGGTCGCAGGGCTCCACGTCTGGCGAGCCCAAGAAGCTGGGCGCCGGTCCGTCGGGATCGCTCTGCCAGTACTCCACCAGCACGATCTCCTACGCGTAAGTCTGTCAGTCAGCTATACATCTCCAAACGGAGCCGTCCCGTCCCCAAGCTCAGTAGCAGCACTCGCACAAACTAAATTGCGAGTCTCGCGTACGTAAGAAGTCGATGAGTCGGCGGGCGGGCCATCGTGTCGTGACGTCCCCGACCTCCCTGTGCGTTTGAATCAATATGCAATAGATGTATTCTCCCATCACCTCCATTCCATTCGAAAAGAATTTTCCACATCTGCGCGATCTGAGCTTGCTGGCACTCATACGATAGTCTGCCTGGATCGGTGCTTCTGCTCACCAGGTGAAGCAGCCAGGATTCAGCTTGTCAATCAATGCAATTTTGGGATAGCGTCGGCTGGAAAAGAAGTCAAGGTGGGCTTGATTGCGGACAAGCCCCTGCTGTAGAATATGGATGCACTCTCTAACTGGCAGGTCGAAGAACCTGAATGCAACAGGATGAGTGGAGGGGGTTGCGAGCATCACCGTCTGCAAACTGCACGCTTCGCGACAGATGTGATAGCAATTTTGTGTCTCGGCCAAGTGTTCGTATGGTCAACGCTAGCAGCAGGAACCGGCACTGCGGCGCGTTGACGAGTCGAAGCATACCAAAGACATGGACACTGAATCGTAGGAAATAATCAGCGCCAGCACGCTTTGCAAAGCGGCTTTGCTCCGCTTTATGCTGAGGAGCCCGCACCTTACGACTAGTGTGCCAGTGAAGCACAATTTCTCGACCGCAATGGTACATGTACACGTAGTAGTTTTCGTGCGGCGTCCAAATCGACGCGGGGAGTAGCAAACATCTCGAGAAGACCCGATGGCTGGCCAACCGAGTCGCACATCGCAATAACGATTTGACGAGTTCCTCGACCACTCAGATTAGTATTTTAGTCGCCACGTTTCAGTTTCAGGAATAGTATGGAAAATAAAATAAAACGTTCTAGAAAACAAAACTAAATTCGTGACGGCGTATGCCATAGTGCGAAAAGGCACGTCAACAGTAAACCAGCTACCACGACAGTCAGGCAGGACTCGAACAACGATTAACATCTTGATACCGATCGATCGAACACGTTCATGAAGTGCATACTCAGTAGTGGCAAAGCGACAACCACCAGCGATCAACGGGTTTGCACGTTCGCAATCACCCAGCAGTGCCACACACTGGGGTGCGTCCAGGACAGCTGCCGCGATGCCATCGTCACCAAGAGAGCGGAAATGGATCGGTACGTTCATACAATCTCTACTGCATACTAACTTTGGTCCTCGCTAAAGGCGCCGACGCTGCCACGACCGCGCAACATCCCGCTGTCCGTGTTTTGACAGCAGCGCCCGCGCCAATTTGTGGCTTTGCTGTAGTCGCCACTCGGTACACATCTCGGAGGCGCTTTTCACCAGGCGGTATTTTGCAACGTACGTCGCGCGTGCATCATTGCCCGGCGCAGATCGACCGCCTCAGATAACGCCACCGTTTCGCACTGCTGTGCTGCTCTGTCCGTGGGCCACACCACCGCACCGGGTGCCGTGCGTTGTTGGTCAATTGACGGCAAGAAGGTCGTCGCCACCGCAGCAGCATGCGCCGTATCGCCTCCACGTCAAGACGATTCGCACGTCCAGCAGGACATCAGGCAGGCAAACAGCAAGACCATGTGGCGGACGACGCGATGGTCATCGATCACCCCGTCTCTGAAGCTCGCCCGTGTGGAGCATTGGTGCGTTTCAAGCGATCTACAACATGTAACTACTCTCTGCTGGAACAACTTCTGCTGCTATCGCCGCTGCATCTGGTATCCCGGAGCAGGCGTTGCAGGGTCACAACGACAGGAGTTGCGCTGTTCGCATTGACGTTTACCCCCTTGGGTCGACCAACAAACTGCTGGTTGCACCATAGCAGTGGCACCCCTTCAGCGAGCACTCGGCGCAGCGCGCACCCGACCCGACCCACCTCACTCACCCCAACTCATTATTCAATTCGAACTCTCCACTGCAAGCGATCAACCACTTGAACGACAACCATGGTCAACGCCTTGTCCATCCTCACCGTCGCAGTCGCCGCCGTCGCTGCCGTCGCCTCGGGCGCCTCCATGCGCTCGGAGGCCGCCCCCATGCCGACAGGGTCGTGGCCCGCCAGCAAGGGCACGGTCTACTTGAAGGAGCCGCTCACGGTCAAGAAGGGCGAGACGTTCGACGGCGGCATGAAGACGTACGCGCGCTCGAACGTCAAGTGCGGCGGCCAGGCGGAGAGCGGGTGGCAGACTGCCGTGTTCATGGTGGAGGCCGGCGCCACGCTCAAGAACGTGATCATCGGCAAGGACCAAATGGAGGGCGTGCACTGCGAGCAGAGCGGCTGCACGATCCAGAACGTGTGGTGGGAGGACGTGTGCGAGGACGCGCTGAGCATCAAGGGCGGCTCGGCCGGCAGCGTGACCAAGGTGATCGGCGGCGGCGCTCGCTCGGCCGACGACAAGGTCATCCAGCACAACGGCCTGGGCACGGTCTCCATTGAGGGCTTCTACGCGCAGGACTTCGGCAAGCTCTACCGCTCGTGCGGCACGTGCGGCGGCAAGTCGCGCAAGGTCATCCTCAAGAACGTGCTGGCCGTGAACGGCAAGGTGAGCCTCGTGACGGTGAACAAGAACTGGGGCGACCAGGCCACGATCGAGAACATCAAGATCAAGGGCAAGAAGGTGGACGTATGCGCGTGGTCGCAGGGCTCCACGTCTGGCGAGCCCAAGAAGCTGGGCGCCGGTCCGTCGGGATCGCTCTGCCAGTACTCCACCAGCACGATCTCCTACGCGTAAGTCTGTCAGTCAGCTATACATCTCCAAACGGAGCCGTCCCGTCCCCAAGCTCAGTAGCAGCACTCGCACAAACTAAATTGCGAGTCTCGCGTACGTAAGAAGTCGATGAGTCGGCGGGCGGGCCATCGTGTCGTGACGTCCCCGACCTCCCTGTGCGTTTGAATCAATATGCAATAGATGTATTCTCCCATCACCTCCATTCCATTCGAAAAGAATTTTCCACATCTGCGCGATCTGAGCTTGCTGGCACTCATACGATAGTCTGCCTGGATCGGTGCTTCTGCTCACCAGGTGAAGCAGCCAGGATTCAGCTTGTCAATCAATGCAATTTTGGGATAGCGTCGGCTGGAAAAGAAGTCAAGGTGGGCTTGATTGCGGACAAGCCCCTGCTGTAGAATATGGATGCACTCTCTAACTGGCAGGTCGAAGAACCTGAATGCAACAGGATGAGTGGAGGGGGTTGCGAGCATCACCGTCTGCAAACTGCACGCTTCGCGACAGATGTGATAGCCATTTTTGCGTCTCGGCCAAGTGTTCGTATGGTCAACGCTAGCAGCAGGAACCGGCACTGCGGCGCGTTGACGAGTCGAAGCATACCAAAGACATGGACACTGAATCGTAGGAAATAATCAGCGCCAGCACGCTTTGCAAAGCGGCTTTGCTCCGCTTTATGCTGAGGAGCCCGCACCTTACGACTAGTGTGCCAGTGAAGCACAATTTCTCGACCGCAATGGTACATGTACACGTAGTAGTTTTCGTGCGGCGTCCAAATCGACGCGGGGAGTAGCAAACATCTCGAGAAGACCCGATGGCTGGCCAACCGAGTCGCACATCGCAATAACGATTTGACGAGTTCCTCGACCACTCAGATTAGTATTTTAGTCGCCACGTTTCAGTTTCAGGAATAGTATGGAAAATAAAATAAAACGTTCTAGAAAACAAAACTAAATTCGTGACGGCGTATGCCATAGTGCGAAAAGGCACGTCAACAGTAAACCAGCTACCACGACAGTCAGGCAGGACTCGAACAACGATTAACATCTTGATACCGATCGATCGAACACGTTCATGAAGTGCATACTCAGTAGTGGCAAAGCGACAACCACCAGAGACCAACGGGTTTGCACGTTCGCAATCACCCAGCAGTGCCACACACTGGGGTGCGTCCAGGACAGCTGCCGCGATGCCATCGTCACCAAGAGAGCGGGAATGGATCGGTACGTTCATACAATCTCTACTGCATACTAACTTTGGTCCTCGCTGAAGGCGCTGACGCTGCCACGACCGCGCTACATCCCGCTGTGCGTGTTTTGACAGCAGCGCCCGCGCCAATTTGTGGCTTTGCTGGAGTCGCCACCCGGTACACATCTCGGAGGCGCTTTTCACCAGGCGGTATTTTGCAACGTACGTCGCGCGTGCATCATTGCCCGGCGCAGATCGACCGCCTCAGATAACGCCACCGTTTCGCACTGCTGTGCTGCTCTGTCCGTGGGCCACACCACCGCACCGGGTGCCGTGCGTTGTTGGTCAATTGACGGCAAGAAGGTCGTCGCCACCGCTGCAGCATGCGCCGGATCTCCTCCACGTAAAGACGGATCGCACGTCCAGCAGGACATCAGGCATGTAAGCAGCAAGACCATGTGGCGGACGACGCGATGGCATGTAACATTGGTATTAATTGATGAGTATCAGGCGATCTACAGTACTGCTCTCTGGTGCTGCTGCTGGCGCCGCTGCATCTGGTATCCCGGAGCAGGCGTTGCAGGGTCACAACGACAGGAGTTGCGCTGTTCGCATTGACGTTTACCCCCTTGGGTCGACCAACAAACTGCTGGTTGCACCATAGCAGTGGCACCCCTTCAGCGAGCACTCGGCGCAGCGCGCACCCGACCCGACCCCACCTCACTCACCCCAACTCATTATTCAATTCGAACTCTCCACTGCAAGCGATCAACCACTTGAACGACAACCATGGTCAACGCCTTGTCCATCCTCACCGTCGCAGTCGCCGCCGTCGCTGCCGTCGCCTCGGGCGCCTCCATGCGCTCGGAGGCCGCCCCCATGCCGACAGGGTCGTGGCCCGCCAGCAAGGGCACGGTCTACTTGAAGGAGCCGCTCACGGTCAAGAAGGGCGAGACGTTCGACGGCGGCATGAAGACGTACGCGCGCTCGAACGTCAAGTGCGGCGGCCAGGCGGAGAGCGGGTGGCAGACTGCCGTGTTCATGGTGGAAGCCGGCGCCACGCTCAAGAACGTGATCATCGGCAAGGACCAAATGGAGGGCGTGCACTGCGAGCAGAGCGGCTGCACGATCCAGAACGTGTGGTGGGAGGACGTGTGCGAGGACGCGCTGAGCATCAAGGGCGGCTCGGCCGGCAGCGTGACCAAGGTGATCGGCGGCGGCGCTCGCTCGGCCGACGACAAGGTCATCCAGCACAACGGCCTGGGCACGGTCTCCATTGAGGGCTTCTACGCGCAGGACTTCGGCAAGCTCTACCGCTCGTGCGGCACGTGCGGCGGCAAGTCGCGCAAGGTCATCCTCAAGAACGTGCTGGCCGTGAACGGCAAGGTGAGCCTCGTGACGGTGAACAAGAACTGGGGCGACCAGGCCACGATCGAGAACATCAAGATCAAGGGCAAGAAGGTGGACGTGTGCGCGTGGTCGCAGGGCTCCACGTCTGGCGAGCCCAAGAAGCTGGGCGCCGGTCCGTCGGGATCGCTCTGCCAGTACTCCACCAGCACGATCTCCTACGCGTAAGTCTGTCAGTCAGCTATACATCTCCAAACGGAGCCGTCCCGTCCCCAAGCTCAGTAGCAGCACTCGCACAAACTAAATTGCGAGTCTCGCGTACGTAAGAAGTCGATGAGTCGGCGGGCGGGCCATCGTGTCGTGACGTCCCCGACCTCCCTGTGCGTTTGAATCAATATGCAATAGATGTATTCTCCCATCACCTCCATTCCATTCGAAAAGAATTTTCCACATCTGCGCGATCTGAGCTTGCTGGCACTCATACGATAGTCTGCCTGGATCGGTGCTTCTGCTCACCAGGTGAAGCAGCCAGGATTCAGCTTGTCAATCAATGCAATTTTGGGATAGCGTCGGCTGGAAAAGAAGTCAAGGTGGGCTTGATTGCGGACAAGCCCCGTGGTGTAGAATATGGATGCACTCTCAGGTCGAAGAACCTGAATGCAACAGGATGAGTGGAGGGGGTTGCGAGCATCACCGTCTGCAAACTGCACGCTTCGCGACAGATGTGATAGCAATTTTGTGTCTCGGCCAAGTGTTCGTATGGTCAACGCTAGCAGCAGGAACCGGCACTGCGGCGCGTTGACGAGTCGAAGCATACCAAAGACATGGACACTGAATCGTAGGAAATAATCAGCGCCAGCACGCTTTGCAAAGCGGCTTTGCTCCGCTTTATGCTGAGGAGCCCGCACCTTACGACTAGTGTGCCAGTGAAGCACAATTTCTCGACCGCAATGGTACATGTACACGTAGTAGTTTTCGTGCGGCGTCCAAATCGACGCGGGGAGTAGCAAACATCTCGAGAAGACCCGATGGCTGGCCAACCGAGTCGCACATCGCAATAACGATTTGACGAGTTCCTCGACCACTCAGATTAGTATTTTAGTCGCCACGTTTCAGTTTCAGGAATAGTATGGAAAATAAAATAAAACGTTCTAGAAAACAAAACTAAATTCGTGACGGCGTATGCCATAGTGCGAAAAGGCACGTCAACAGTAAACCAGCTACCACGACAGTCAGGCAGGACTCGAACAACGATTAAAATCTTGATACCGATCGATCGAACACGTTCATGAAGTGCATACTCAGTAGTGGCAAAGCGACAACCACCAGAGACCAACGGGTTTGCACGTTCGCAATCACCCAGCAGTGCCACACACTGGGGTGCGTCCAGGACAGCTGCCGCGATGCCATCGTCACCAAGAGAGCGGGAATGGATCGGTACGTTCATACAATCTCTACTGCATACTAACTTTGGTCCTCGCTGAAGGCGCTGACGCTGCCACGACCGCGCTACATCCCGCTGTGCGTGTTTTGACAGCAGCGCCCGCGCCAATTTGTGGCTTTGCTGGAGTCGCCACCCGGTACACATCTCGGAGGCGCTTTTCACCAGGCGGTATTTTGCAACGTACGTCGCGCGTGCATCATTGCCCGGCGCAGATCGACCGCCTCAGATAACGCCACCGTTTCGCACTGCTGTGCTGCTCTGTCCGTGGGCCACACCACCGCACCGGGTGCCGTGCGTTGTTGGTCAATTGACGGCAAGAAGGTCGTCGCCACCGCTGCAGCATGCGCCGGATCTCCTCCACGTAAAGACGGATCGCACGTCCAGCAGGACATCAGGCATGTAAGCAGCAAGACCATGTGGCGGACGACGCGATGGCATGTAACATTGGTATTAATTGATGAGTATCAGGCGATCTACAGTACTGCTCTCTGGTGCTGCTGCTGGCGCCGCTGCATCTGGTATCCCGGAGCAGGCGTTGCAGGGTCACAACGACAGGAGTTGCGCTGTTCGCATTGACGTTTACCCCCTTGGGTCGACCAACAAACTGCTGGTTGCACCATAGCAGTGGCACCCCTTCAGCGAGCACTCGGCGCAGCGCGCACCCGACCCGACCCCACCTCACTCACCCCAACTCATTATTCAATTCGAACTCTCCACTGCAAGCGATCAACCACTTGAACGACAACCATGGTCAACGCCTTGTCCATCCTCACCGTCGCAGTCGCCGCCGTCGCTGCCGTCGCCTCGGGCGCCTCCATGCGCTCGGAGGCCGCCCCCATGCCGACCGGGTCGTGGCCCGCCAGCAAGGGCACGGTCTACTTGAAGGAGCCGCTCACGGTCAAGAAGGGCGAGACGTTCGACGGCGGCATGAAGACGTACGCGCGCTCGAACGTCAAGTGCGGCGGCCAGGCGGAGAGCGGGTGGCAGACTGCCGTGTTCATGGTGGAAGCCGGCGCCACGCTCAAGAACGTGATCATCGGCAAGGACCAAATGGAGGGCGTGCACTGCGAGCAGAGCGGCTGCACGATCCAGAACGTGTGGTGGGAGGACGTGTGCGAGGACGCGCTGAGCATCAAGGGCGGCTCGGCCGGCAGCGTGACCAAGGTGATCGGCGGCGGCGCTCGCTCGGCCGACGACAAGGTCATCCAGCACAACGGCCTGGGCACGGTCTCCATTGAGGGCTTCTACGCGCAGGACTTCGGCAAGCTCTACCGCTCGTGCGGCACGTGCGGCGGCAAGTCGCGCAAGGTCATCCTCAAGAACGTGCTGGCCGTGAACGGCAAGGTGAGCCTCGTGACGGTGAACAAGAACTGGGGCGACCAGGCCACGATCGAGAACATCAAGATCAAGGGCAAGAAGGTGGACGTGTGCGCGTGGTCGCAGGGCTCCACGTCTGGCGAGCCCAAGAAGCTGGGCGCCGGTCCGTCGGGATCGCTCTGCCAGTACTCCACCAGCACGATCTCCTACGCGTAAGTCTGTCAGTCAGCTATACATCTCCAAACGGAGCCGTCCCGTCCCCAAGCTCAGTAGCAGCACTCGCACAAACTAAATTGCGAGTCTCGCGTACGTAAGAAGTCGATGAGTCGGCGGGCGGGCCATCGTGTCGTGACGTCCCCGACCTCCCTGTGCGTTTGAATCAATATGCAATAGATGTATTCTCCCATCACCTCCATTCCATTCGAAAAGAATTTTCCACATCTGCGCGATCTGAGCTTGCTGGCACTCATACGATAGTCTGCCTGGATCGGTGCTTCTGCTCACCAGGTGAAGCAGCCAGGATTCAGCTTGTCAATCAATGCAATTTTGGGATAGCGTCGGCTGGAAAAGAAGTCAAGGTGGGCTTGATTGCGGACAAGCCCCTGCTGTAGAATATGGATGCACTCTCTAACTGGCAGGTCGAAGAACCTGAATGCAACAGGATGAGTGGAGGGGGTTGCGAGCATCACCGTCTGCAAACTGCACGCTTCGCGACAGATGTGATAGCCATTTTTGCGTCTCGGCCAAGTGTTCGTATGGTCAACGCTAGCAGCAGGAACCGGCACTGCGGCGCGTTGACGAGTCGAAGCATACCAAAGACATGGACACTGAATCGTAGGAAATAATCAGCGCCAGCACGCTTTGCAAAGCGGCTTTGCTCCGCTTTATGCTGAGGAGCCCGCACCTTACGACTAGTGTGCCAGTGAAGCACAATTTCTCGACCGCAATGGTACATGTACACGTAGTAGTTTTCGTGCGGCGTCCAAATCGACGCGGGGAGTAGCAAACATCTCGAGAAGACCCGATGGCTGGCCAACCGAGTCGCACATCGCAATAACGATTTGACGAGTTCCTCGACCACTCAGATTAGTATTTTAGTCGCCACGTTTCAGTTTCAGGAATAGTATGGAAAATAAAATAAAACGTTCTAGAAAACAAAACTAAATTCGTGACGGCGTATGCCATAGTGCGAAAAGGCACGTCAACAGTAAACCAGCTACCACGACAGTCAGGCAGGACTCGAACAACGATTAACATCTTGATACCGATCGATCGAACACGTTCATGAAGTGCATACTCAGTAGTGGCAAAGCGACAACCACCAGAGACCAACGGGTTTGCACGTTCGCAATCACCCAGCAGTGCCACACACTGGGGTGCGTCCAGGACAGCTGCCGCGATGCCATCGTCACCAAGAGAGCGGGAATGGATCGGTACGTTCATACAATCTCTACTGCATACTAACTTTGGTCCTCGCTGAAGGCGCTGACGCTGCCACGACCGCGCTACATCCCGCTGTGCGTGTTTTGACAGCAGCGCCCGCGCCAATTTGTGGCTTTGCTGGAGTCGCCACCCGGTACACATCTCGGAGGCGCTTTTCACCAGGCGGTATTTTGCAACGTACGTCGCGCGTGCATCATTGCCCGGCGCAGATCGACCGCCTCAGATAACGCCACCGTTTCGCACTGCTGTGCTGCTCTGTCCGTGCGCCACACCACCGCACCGGGTGCCGTGCGTTGTTGGTCAATTGACGGCAAGAAGGTCGTCGCCACCGCAGCAGCATGCGCCGGATCGCCTCCACGTAAAGACGGATCGCACGTCCAGCAGGACATCAGGCATGTAAGCAGCAAGACCATGTGGCGGACGACGCGATGGCATGTAACATTGGTATTAATTGATGAGTATCAGGCGATCTACAGTACTGCTCTCTGGTGCTGCTGCTGGCGCCGCTGCATCTGGTATCCCGGAGCAGGCGTTGCAGGGTCACAACGACAGGAGTTGCGCTGTTCGCATTGACGTTTACCCCCTTGGGTCGACCAACAAACTGCTGGTTGCACCATAGCAGTGGCACCCCTTCAGCGAGCACTCGGCGCAGCGCGCACCCGACCCGACCCCACCTCACTCACCCCAACTCATTATTCAATTCGCACTCTCCACTGCAAGCGATCAACCACTTGAACGACAACCATGGTCAACGCCTTGTCCATCCTCACCGTCGCAGTCGCCGCCGTCGCTGCCGTCGCCTCGGGCGCCTCCATGCGCTCGGAGGCCGCCCCCATGCCGACCGGGTCGTGGCCCGCCAGCAAGGGCACGGTCTACTTGAAGGAGCCGCTCACGGTCAAGAAGGGCGAGACGTTCGACGGCGGCATGAAGACGTACGCGCGCTCGAACGTCAAGTGCGGCGGCCAGGCGGAGAGCGGGTGGCAGACTGCCGTGTTCATGGTGGAAGCCGGCGCCACGCTCAAGAACGTGATCATCGGCAAGGACCAAATGGAGGGCGTGCACTGCGAGCAGAGCGGCTGCACGATCCAGAACGTGTGGTGGGAGGACGTGTGCGAGGACGCGCTGAGCATCAAGGGCGGCTCGGCCGGCAGCGTGACCAAGGTGATCGGCGGCGGCGCTCGCTCGGCCGACGACAAGGTCATCCAGCACAACGGCCTGGGCACGGTCTCCATTGAGGGCTTCTACGCGCAGGACTTCGGCAAGCTCTACCGCTCGTGCGGCACGTGCGGCGGCAAGTCGCGCAAGGTCATCCTCAAGAACGTGCTGGCCGTGAACGGCAAGGTGAGCCTCGTGACGGTGAACAAGAACTGGGGCGACCAGGCCACGATCGAGAACATCAAGATCAAGGGCAAGAAGGTGGACGTGTGCGCGTGGTCGCAGGGCTCCACGTCTGGCGAGCCCAAGAAGCTGGGCGCCGGTCCGTCGGGATCGCTCTGCCAGTACTCCACCAGCACGATCTCCTACGCGTAAGTCTGTCAGTCAGCTATACATCTCCAAACGGAGCCGTCCCGTCCCCAAGCTCAGTAGCAGCACTCGCACAAACTGAATTGCGAGTCTCGCGTATGTAAGAAGTCGATGAGTCGGCGGGCGGGCCATCGCTTGTCTTGTCGCCCGCCCACGCCGATCTCCCTTGTGCGTTTGAAATCATGCAAAATATATGTATTTTCCATGACTTTGCGTGTTGTCAAGAAAAACCGAAAGTCAATTTCCAAAACCCCAGATATTGGATTTCACAAACCGAGTTTGATCACTGAGGCCTCATGACTGGCGGCTTCGCGGACGACGCCACCGCCTTCCTGGACGGTGAAGCGCCCACAGTGCCTCATCATGCCCTCGACCTTCTGGCCGCGCTCCCGCCCGAGTCTCTGGAGTCACTGGCGAGCGCCGCAGCCTCGGAGATGACGAATAACCTGGTCCACTCCAGCAAATGTCGAAACACCGCTTCTCCCGGCGACAACGAGGCGTTCGCGGCCATGTGTGCCATCGTGGCGACATGTTCCAGGGACGGTACTCGGACACAAGAAGAGCGGCGGTGAGAGCAGAGAAAATGGGGGAAATATTCCAGATGCTAGACTTTTTAATAACCCATTGTGTGTATTATTGGTTGGCGACGTTCTTACCTCCTACAGACAGCAGCTCTACGCTCTGGGAGTGGAGGATGAAGACCTGCAGACCAAATTGTTGCCGATTCTGGCTGCGGTGGTGCCGAGTGTCGAACTTGTGTTGGAGAATACGAGTAAGTTGAGACTTCTGTTGAAAAGGAGAAGGCTCTCATTGATTACCGTAGCTGGATGTTGTTTGCTATGTAGGCTTCGACTTCGCGCATGTGGTGGATATGTCGTGGAGATTGGACTACGTGCTGCGCTCGAGCAGTGCTGGCAGTGTCCACGAGCCACTGTACTTTGTGCAGCTGAAGCTCCAGTCGCCTCGTGCTGAGGAACCAGGACTGCAGACGGTGGCGTTTGCGTGCTCTGTGGAAGAGCTTCGGGCGCTTGTGTATCGGATTCAGGAGGCGGCTAATGAGGTGGAGAAGCTGACGAACGGGACGCCCTCTGTGCTACGGACGAGCGCGTGACAGGATGGAGCAGGTGCGAATGCAAGCGAATATATTGCGGTTATCAAGAGAGCGTGGCAACGCTGCTTGAACAATCGTCGCCACGCTTTCTTTTTTACCGTGTAGCTTAGTAGCGGTCGTTGTTCTGGCTGACGACGACGTGGCCCTTTTCAAGGAGCTGAATGTCCTTCTCAAGCTGCGTGAGCTCCTTCTCGGAGGTCTCTTTTCGCCGAACCTTGCCGAGCGTGTCGAAGACGACGTTATGACAGAGCTTCTGGTACTTTGCGTTCACGTGGTCCCACTTGGACTTGAGCGCGTCGACGAGCGCCAGCCGCTCGCTTTCATCCATGGGCTCGACGCGGTCGCGGGCGTCTTCCTCCATCAGGTTGTGGTTTTGCCGCACAAACTCTTCGATCATGGAGTTCTCGCGCTCGATCTCGTCCTTCACCTGGTTCAGGTATCGCGGCACCTGGCCGTAGTCTTCTTTCTTCAAGTATTGCGGGGGCTCGTTCACGACACGCGCTCGGTTCCCCGGCACAGCGAGGATCGTTTCGACAGCGTTAGCCGTCACGAAGTTCTTGGCCGACTTGAGCCCCATGATAGGCTTGTCGTCCTTCTTGACCACTGCAGGTCTCGTCGGGCCGGGGTAATTGAACTTGTTCGCTGCTCATCATACAATTCTCGACAAGGGATCAGTACGTCTTGGGAAGTCTTCAATAAAAAAACGATCAAAAACTCACGCTTCTTAGACACGACGGCCGTGGCGCTCCGCTCCCCTTTGCGGATGAACGAGTTCGGATCGGGTTTGGCTGGGAGACGGCCGAAACCCCGCGCACTCGCCGGCTTTTCCCTTCGCTCTGCTGTGCCTAAGTTTGCGCCCTCGAGCTTGGTCTTGCCGCGCACACCGAAGGTACTTCCTGTAGGCTGCACGTGCGGGTCGAACTTGGAGCGGTACCGCTCAGGCTTGACAGGCTCCACGCGCACCTTGGGGATCAAGTTGTAGATGCACTCGTCGCGCTGCATGGTTGCGGTGGTGGCTTTAACTAAATCCTCAAGGCGAGGCAGTGCGGTCGATGTCTTGGTGCGTTGACAGCTCTAAAGGTAAATGGCACGTCGGTGGGGCAGTGTTGGTTTCGCCTGTTGTGCACAATCTCACAAAGCGGCGCTATCTTCAGCACCGACACCAACTCAAGTTGATGTCTCCAAGTTCATGGAAGACGACATTTAGCTTTACTACTTTAACTTACATTATCTTGGAGCTGAGATTGGACTTGGATCTTCTTGGCTTCGACTTACTCACAAGCCTTGTGCGTGCGGACGCGTTCGACGGACTCAACCGAGTCCTCGTCTACACTGGTAAAGTCGGCCCCGTCCGAATCATCGATGGAGTACTGGTTCGACACGACGTCCACAACGACCATCGTGTGAGGCGGTTCGACTTCAACTACTTCAGGAGACGAAGTAGTTGGGGTCGCGGTCGTTGGGGCCGCAGTAGTGTACTCCTCGTCATCCGATGACCACGAATCACCGGCATCCACAGTCGGGTGCACTTGGCCCAGTGCATCATCGTCACTCGCATCAACTGCTGCCAGAGACGTGAGTTCAATGGTCTGCGTGGCGTGTTGTTGCGCTGTCTGCGTCGTTGTGTTGGAGTTGCTGCTCGTGTTGGCGGCCGCATTGATCCGAGCGTTTCCGAGCTTCTGGACAAACACACCGTTGTCCCAAAGCTGAACGAAGTGATCCGGGAAGAAGTTGCCGGCGGTAGGTCCTCGGAGCGCCTGGTCGGACTGGCTGGTGCACTCTCCGTCGCTCTCGCCGGGCGGCTTGACCCACACATAGCGGCTCACGTAACTGGAGCCGGTGTTGGTTGTAGGCAGCTCACCGATGCCTGCCCAGCCGGCGTTGCACCACTCGTTGGAAGGCGAAGAAACAAAGTTCCTCGAGCTGTCCAGGATGCACTTGTAGTCCTTGCCGCTGGCCTTGACGAAGCGTTCGCAGGTTGCAATCATCTCGGTGTTGGAGCGGTAGTTGGACGTGTTGAGAGCGATGCCCTTGGACTTGCACTGGGGGTCCACGGCATTCACGATCTTGGCGACAGCAGCTGCCTGCTCGTCGTCGGAAAGCGTCCAGTAGCCAATGTCCAGATAGATCTCAGCGTTGGCGTTCTGCGAGAGTATGTCCAGCGCGACGCCGAGGTTTGCGGCGTAGCCTTTGTCGTTACCACAGCCGTGGTCAGCGAGTAGACCGATTGCGTCTGGCTCCAGGATATACACGACTTGCTGGTCGCCAGCAGCATCGGCAAGCTGTTGCAGGAAGACGCGGTAGTCTTCCGTATCGGCGTTTGAACCGCTGGTCGAGTACCCGTTAGCGCAGTCCTTCTGAGGAAGACCGTAGATGACGATGGTGGGCGGGCTCGAGTCCTGGCTCTCGTCACTGCATTTCGGAAGCACGACCGACGTGGCCAAGGAGGCAACGTCCGAGACGCGGTCGGTGTACCATTGAGCAACTTGCTGCTTGGACACGAGTTCGATCTGCTCCTTGAGGTTCGGATACGCCGAGATCGCGTTCACGTACGAGCCGCTCAGAGCAGACGAGCACGAGGTTGCAGAAGACTCCGAGACGGACAGCGCTGACATCAAGAACGCGAGGTAGTGAGTCACGGGTCTCATCTTGGCCGAGTAGCTGCAATTTCGAAGCGAGAAGATGAAGCCTGTGCGCTTGTAGTGTTGGTGCTTTGTTTTTGAGCTGGTAGATTGAGATCTGGGGACTTGAACGCACGCGCAAGTTGCTCGTACCCTCGTCTTCTCGCCAGCATTCTCTTCCTAGGCGATTGTCCGAGGGACGTGGAGCTCTACACCGCCGCTCTCGTCAGATGGCTGAAGCGTCTTCGCCCTTTAAAGTACCACACAATGCAGCCTCGCCAATCTGCTGCCTCTGCCTCCCCATTCCACGACGTTTTAGATACGCCGCTTACAAGCTGGCATCGACAGGTGGCTTACAAGATGTCGTCCTCTTGGATCTGGTCTGACTAAAGGCAAAAATAAGCATAAGATCAGTCTGACTAGCACCTCACGCGTTATCAGTCATAGAAGTCGTCGATCTACTTGCCTGTGTTGAAGCAGCGCACCAACTACACGATCTCTTCGCTTGACGAACGCAACGGTCTCGATGTTCCACGAGGAGTCTTCGCCACCACTTCATCATCAACGGGTAACCCCCTCTCGCCGCACTCTGCATCCAACAGCTCAATCTCTTCGTCCTCGTAGTTGCGTTGCTTGCCTGTTGCTGCCGGAGAACTCGCAGCGTCTTCGTCAACGCGCGAGTATTGCACGTTACTTTGCTTCTTCTGAGATCCTGAAGCTGGTTTCGCTCGTGCAGATTTCTTCTTGCTTCTTCGGCGACGACGGAAGAAAACGCCGAGTACCACAAGCAGCACCAACGCTGCCACTAAAGCCATCGCGACTGGACCTGACCAGGATACGGACGACGGCAACATCGATGATGAAATAGAAGCTCGTTGGGTACCAGCAGCGTCTGTTGCACTGGAAGTTCTGTTCGTGCTTCCATCGAGAGCGACGCTGGGGGTGGTAGTCTGTGGTGTTGAGGCCACCTGGGAAGAAGTTGTCGGGCTCCCAGCACTCTCGCTTATCAATGCCGTCACCTCCGCAGGATCCGTTTTCCATGTGCGAACGGACTTCAGGAAGACCACATCCTTGATTTCAGGGCACATCCGCGAGTTGCTTGATGAATTTGCTAGTCCCTCCGCACTTGCTACAGCACCAAAGCGCTCGCAAGTTCCACACCGAGGCAGCGGCAGTGCTTCCCATGTCTGGAAGCTCGGGTGGTTCACATCCTCAGCAGTCGTATCGAAGTGAACCGCTATGCGCACACACAAGATCAACCAATCCACGTTAGTTCTCGCGTCCCCAAGCTGTAGAAATGTTGCATAACGTACCAATACGGAAGAGTTGGCAGCTGAATGCGTCCCTAATAACCAAGTACAACGCATTGATCTCTTGTATGGACTGATAGGAGTCGTCTCCAGAATACGGGATCATCACTGTGCGAATCTTCTCAGCCGAAAGCCCACCGCCCTCTGGCTCAGGCGGAAGCTCCATGACTGCAACATCGCTGGCGCTTGTTCCATTCAGGAAAGCGCTCCCCACCAGTTCTACAGTTGCAAGCCGCAGCCCCGTGTTGGAAATTGCCACATCTACAGCCACGAACCCGTCCTCGATAACGCCGAGTTGAACGTCCTTGACGTCAAGTGAATACACGGGACCAGCCATTTGCGCGATGTGGAGATTTGAATAGTGAAGCTCTGATGAGAGCTGTGGAACATCGTCGCGAGGAGGCCAGAAGCCGGGCGTGGGCTTCACGTCGAACGCTGGGCCAACCTCAGGGGACATGGCGAAGATGCCATGCGCCTGCCACATCCAGTCGCTGGTTTCTCCATTCACCGTGTACAAGTTGCTGTCCTTCCAGGACTGCCCGTAGTTAAATCCGTTGAAACGAGCCATTTCGCGAGCCAACGCGATAAAAATCTCGTCGTGGGGCGCCGTCGGCTCGCCTTCCGCCTGACAAGCGAACGGGAGGTTGAAATACTTGCCGTACGAGTGGTAGTTGAGAGCTACGCTGAAGTCGGACGTATTTCGCTCCACTAGCTCGCGGACAGCCTGTGTCTCGGGCTCGGAGAAAGCGCGGGGACCGTTGTAATCATCACCACACGGGTTGTTGCTGCTCCCTTTGTTGTCACGAGCGAAACACACGTCGTAGTTGCGATTCAAGTCGACTCCTGCATCACGAGGGCTTTTGTCACAAGTGGGTGCTGCACTTTTCCGCTGCCCCCACTGCTCGTGCTCCCACACGCGCAGCATCTCGTTGTGGGCATAACCGTCTGGGTTGACGACCAACACGAACCAGAGCTGGCGCGACGACAGGATCCCTAGCGCAGCCAAGTCTCCATTCCGATAGTCTGTTGTCAGGATATCAATGGTGTAGACCAAATTCTACACACAGAGCACAACAAGAGTGAGTTTGAGTGCACGAACAATCTCAGAACCTCGACCTACCATCATGGAAATTGGCTAAAAGCATCAGGTGAGATTGAGAACACGATGACGAGCGTGAGTGTGGATAAACAACCAGTAAGAAACAATTTCCAGCGACGACTTACCTCGCGGGCGTGGTGCATGCCAGTAAAGAGCGCTTGCGGGACGTTCTGACCGTCACCAGGATAACAGGCGCCCAGGCATAGCGCACGAAGTGGACGGTCTTCCACCGACCGCCCGAGTTCCTCCACTTTCGTGATGAGAGGGAAATTGGCAGCCACTTCGTCGATGTACGCCTCCACTTCATCCACTGACAATGCTCCTCGAATCGATCCGAGACGAGGAGCAAACGCTGCGCCATCAAATTCCATAAAAGCAATCAGAATAAAGAATCCTCACACCAATCACCAGCCAACGTACACTCTTGCGCTCGGCAGTTGCTGGAGCTCGAGTATCGCGGCGCGCAAAACGCATCCGATGTGTTACCAGAGCTCAACGTCAGCGTTTCCACCGCAAGCGTCGCTCCAGTTCCTCTCACACCGAGTTCCACCACTATGTCGTCACGTCCACTGCTGTTCCTGCCCCGGATAAACTCTTCATGCAGCATCACGTCGTCCACATACCATCGCAGCCACTTGTCGTCCCACACACAGTCCACAGCATGGAAATCGTCCGCCACATCCTGTGGGGAAATCATAAGAATCACACAAAACATCGTCAATCTACCATCGCCTCCATCTTTTTGTATCTCCTCGCACCGTGACGCACGGCAGCTCCGCCACCAGCGACGCGTTCTGGGACGAGCCCACAAACACCTCATTGTCCGCAGCCTCTTCAGGCGCTGATCCCAGCGCCATCGCCAGCCCGTCGCTGAGCTGCACTTGTAGCCTCGCTTGGCCATCCTAATAGGAACAGCAGCGCAGTTCGTAAGAATGGTCCCGTCTCACGTTGAAGTGGCCACGTTGAAGTGTCCACCTTTGGCAGTTTCATCCTCAATGAGAGCCGGTGCAGCGTCGCGGTGTCGTCCACATTCACTGCAACCCGAAGCCACGTGCTCTGCTGGGAGTCTTTGGCGCCCAGTTCGAATGCCCCGTTCGCCACGGAGACGGCGGATGCGTCCATGAACGTCCACTTCGCCAGCTCAGACGCCTGCTGAAGTTCCTCGATACTATTGGCGTTGGCGGCGTCTGCCGCCCATACGCGTGCGAGCTCGCAGGTCCGGGCGCGGTGGAGCTCCAGCGCCATGGTCTGCTTGAAAGTGGGTTTGTTTCGAGAAGACACCGTCTGTGATTGGCTGAAAATGCGTGTAGTCAGAATGCATCATTGCACCAAGCAGCATTGGCAGCATTGGCGGTGCTGCAAATGACCTTTTGCTTTTGCAGTGAGCATTCTCAGCGAGTATCCAGCCATGGCAATGAATCGGTATCTTTGCGAGCGGATACCCGATGGTGAAAATGGCTGCTTGGCGTCGCTACCGGTAGTCGACCTCAAGAGACCGGGCGAAAGCGCTGCATGGCCTTGGTCCGCTCAGCACCTTGCCAATCAGCTCTCGCCACGGCACCGCTGGAAGTTCCCGACCGAAGGGTTCACTCGTCCTTGCAAGTGATTCCAAGTGATTCGTAAAGGGCGATGAAAGCCTCTTCGTTACGGCGGCCAAAAGGCTCTTTCATCGAGTCTTTCAACCAAAGCTCTTTAATCTCTCCAAGTTCGCCGCTCTTTGCGCTCCCTGCTCAATAGGATGACGGCTCGAGTCGAGTCAAACTGGGAGTGTCAACCAGCCGGCAAACTCAGGCTTACTCCACCACTTGCCTCTGACTCGAACGTCTTGGCTCTCATTGGTCAAAATCGTATTTTCGGCCCTTTTCTCGCGCATGTCCAAAACTCGCACTCTATCCGCCGCAGTTAGCAATAAGCCCGCGGCGCCCGGTAATCGCCAGGAAGAGGACGAGCAAGGCCACTTCGCTCTCTCCTATCGCCCCACTGATTTTTAACCGCGTTTCTAAATGGCGACGCGTGCGGACCCTGGGGATACGGCGTCTCCTCGGGAAGCCAGCGCCAGCATGTCGGGCACTCGGGCCACGAACTACGTCTCTTCCGAGACGTTAGACATGGAGGTGGTCGATGCCTTAGAATCGGCGCAGCAGCAGGACCAAGCGCTACGCTCCCGAGTACAGGCCGTCTCTATGCGGCGCCGGCCCTCGGACGACGAGAGCGCGCGCTCCAGTCTCGTGTCGCACCACTCGTTCGCCTCGGCAGCGTCCGCGCCAGCCTCGGATTGGCTATTGCGAGCCCGGAAGGCCACAAATACAGGGCTGAATATCCGCCTCGCCAAGCAGCCCAGCTTCCGGGATCAATTCGACGAGGATCGCTGCAGTTTGCCCACTTTGGAGAGCTACACAGCTGAGGAAACGAGCAAGAACAACGTGACGCCATTGGCGCAAGAGGACGCAAGCAAGCGCAGCATTTGGAAGCGGAAGGACAAGGAGAAGCAGAGTAGAAACACGGTTAGAAACACGGCGAGCAACCGGACTCTCAAGAGTTCCGAGACTTTCGACGTCTACTACTCGCCGCAGTCTCCGGTCCCTTTGACGGTTCACAGTGTGCAGTCATCTGCAATGGACAAGGCACGGTCCAAGAGTGGGGCTTCTCTCATGTCCGAGAGGAAAGGAGCGGTATTGACAGAGGTGGGGGAGCCCAACTTTGCTCTCCCGGTGTTCCAGAAGGAGCAGAGCAGGAGTCATTGCAGAGGAAGACACAATGAGTACGAAGTGGAGGACGACGAGCTGGAGAACGGACCGGGAGAGAAGACCCCGTTGGATGCGCTGCACTACTTTATGAACGGAGCTCCGCATGTGAGCATCGAGGAGGCGCAGAAGTACACGTTCGCCATTGTATTGAAGCACACGGAGCAGATCTTCCATCTGCTGAAGCGCAGGTTCCCGTCGCGCTCGGCGGCGTCGATTCGACGGGATTTGCCCCAGCAAGTGGGCGCTTTGCAGCAGAAGTGTGTGCGTCGATTGATCCAGGCCGGGCTGGGTGTGGTGCTGCTGGACAACGCACTGTATGACATGTACCTGGATGATCAGAGGGGGGTGCGTCGAAAGAAAGACATGGCCAGCGACGAGGAGGACGTGGGCAGGAACTTGTGCATCCTGGTTGACCCCAAGAAGAACCCGGACTTGCTGCTGCACGAGTTCAAGCGTGAACTGGACGAGCTGTCGATCAAACGGGGCGACGCTCTTGGTCGATTGGCCGAAGAATCGCTCGACTCGTTGAAAGAAATGTGCTTTTCGCCCGCTTTGGAGCTGCAGCTCACGCACAACATCATCCAGAACGCGTTCAAGGACTACGACAAGGAGGAGTGGGTCATCGACGTGAACAAGGAACTCACGGTGAGCGACATCCTCGTCGAGTGCTTCCCGTTGCACGACCGCGCGTTCAACCGGCAGTTCTTCGACGAGTACCGGAAGCGCACGTTCGACCTGAACCTGCGCAAGGCCGCGGCTGGTAACAGCGATCGCTGGGCGGTCGAGGAGCTGCGTCTTCACTTCGGCGAGCGGGTGGCGTTCCTGTTTGCCTTCATGCACATTTACACCAAGCATCTCATGCCGCTCACGGCGGCTTGTCTGGTCTACTACTTGTGCTTCCGATTCACGACGGCCCCACTGTGGAAAGAGTACGTGGAAGGGCTGGCTGTGATTGGCATGTTTGTCGTGTGCTTCTGGGGCCCGTCGTTCCTCGTGTGCTGGGCGCGTGAGACGCAGTTGCTGGTGGAGAAGTGGAACTTGACCAAGTACAAGAACACGGTGTACGAACGCAACGACGACAACCCGGGCTTCAAGTACATGTGGGTGAAGAACCAGCTGACGCACGAGATGGAGAAGATCCCCAAGCAGCGCAAGAATCACTGGATCCAGCTCACCATGTTCCTGTTTGTACTCGTGTGCGCGCTCATCCAGTGCGTGTGTCTTGTCCCTTTTATTCAATGGTACGTTTTTACGAAGAACGCCCCCACGTGTGACGCCTGCAACGGCAACTCGGACGATGCGTCGTACGCGTGTATCTGGTTCATCACGTGCTTCAACTCGAAGACGTCGGCGCTGGGTACGGACCGGTGGGTGTACATTTTGATCCAGGGGATCATCCTCGGTCTGCTCATTGACATTATTTTCTATGAGCTTTTCAACTGGATGTCGGAGAAGTTTGTGCAATGGGAGAACTATGTCAAGAAGTCGGACCACGAGAACCGCCTGATCCACCGTCGCTTCGTGTTCGTCTGGAGCAATTGGTTCTTCTGGTTCCTCTTCATCTCGTTCGTCTACATGCCGTTCGGCGATACGATCCTCACGCTCTTCCACAAGGTTGGGCTTGGGGCGCTGGCGCCTTACGGCTGGGACCCCACGCTGCTCACGCTCGATACGCTCTTCGTCACGCCGCTTGTGGTCACGCAGTTCCTCAACATGGTACTGGAGACGATCGCCCCGTATTTGCTGCGCAAACTCCGCGGCCGGCCCTCGATTGGCTGTCGTCAGGCCTCTCCGTTCACATGGTGTGTGAAGCACCTGTCGCGCTGCTTCCGCCTTGCGAATCCTCAGAGGCAGTCGATGCATCCGAACTTCAGCTCGCAGGAAACGGCCAGCACTAGCAGCGGCCATAGCCACCCGGAAAACAGAGACAACGGTGCGACTGCCAACAATCTGACGGCGACTCGCTTAGCGCACTTGGTGCAGAAGGACACGGGCTTCCACGTGCGGGTTTTGCCCATGTCGGACGACTCGAACAAGTATTCGGCGTACGAGATCCTGGCCGAGGTGAAACTACCGATCTTCGACCCGATGCTGGATTACCTGGACGCGTGTATCCAGTTCTCGTACGTCATGATGTTCACGGTCGTGTGGCCGCTACTGCCGTTCCCGGCGTTCTTTAACAACATCCTGGAAGTACGCGGGGACGCCTTCCGACTGCTCTTTGCCAACCGGAGACCCATGCCGCGCCGCGATACGTCGATCGGCGAGTGGGCGACCGTGCTGGCATACGCGAATATCATTGGCGTCACCGTCGTCTCGGCGTTCGTGGTCGTGTACCATTACGGCTACTTCCGAACGGACTGTAACTTCACGTTCAGCAACGGGTATATGGTGCCGTTCGGGACGATCGAACCGAAAGATACAGCCGATCCGAGCTCGTGTGTGAACGACAGCGGCTCGCCGCGCTGGCGCATGTTCCAGATCGTGCTGTTCGTGGTGCTGGAGCACGTGAGCTTCTGCGTGCGCTACTTAGTGGTGCAGGTCGACAAAACGCCAGCCTCCATCCGCAGCTCCGGCTACCTGCGACTGAAGCAGATCCAGCACCTGACCGCCACCCCGGCGGCGCCTCCCTCGCAGCTCGAGTACGTGCAACGTCTGCGCGTGCTGTTTGAGAAGCACGACGTCGACGGGGATGGCCACCTCGCGGAGCCGGAACTCGTCCAGCTTCTCGCTGCGTGGCTGTGCAAGCACCCGTCGGAGCTGCTGCCGTACTCGGGGCTGATCGTCCGGTACATGGACAAGAACAAGCTGGGCAAGGTGCCGTTCTCGACGTGCTGCCTTATGATGCAGCACGTGAACCACGACCGCTTCTTCTCCTGTCTGCTGGGTCTGTACGACCCGCTGAACGGAGCTTACAACGACGAGATTCGCCGTACGTGCGACCCCATCGAGCTGCACCGCGTGCTGAGCGAGGTGTCGTCCGAGGTGCAGCAGCGTCGCAGCAACTTGAGTCGGGCGTCCGAGGCCACGGACGGCTCGCGACCAAGAGACTCGACCTTCTTCTATGTTGACAACTAAAGCTTTTGCACCTGATGAATGACCTATATCACGCGTTAATACATTGTTTGAGCTTTTGGAGCTTTTTGATTCATGTTCGCTCATGACAAACGTCACGCAAAGTGATCTTTTCCTTGCTGATATCGCGTTTTGCATTTATAGTTTTTGTGAGATGGTGCAGACAAACTTCGATTGCAGAGAGTTTAGCGTTTCACGTCAACGTGGCGTGCGTGCAACGCTAACATCCCTACAATCATCACCGCTCGAGTCTTGGCAAGTGTCGCAATCCTTATGTGAAAACCTAAAGTTCTCAAGTTCTTGTACAGACGAACACATTTGCGACTCGAATTCGTTGATAGAAGTCGTTGTGAAGCTGGCGAAGTGAGGCGCCAGTGATTCCGTTTGAAATCTGGTCTCCCCTCTTTGACGGGGGTTGCCGGCCTCATCCACATTTAAATGGGTAGCGGCATTGAGTTCGTTTCATAACTGCGCATGTGCTGGCTTCCATCGGGGTCTCATAAGAACCATCCCAGCGATGGCTTTGCCCTAAATTTACTTAGCGGCAGCCATCGCAGTCCGCTTTGACGGCCTCGATCGCGGAGCTGCTTGGCGCCGCAACGGCACCGGTAAAGCTATTTATTCTGACGTCGACGGTCGAGGTATGTACAGCTAACGCTGAGATGTTTCGTGTTAGAAAGCTCTGCTCTCGACGCCTCAAGTCGATCATTCCGCGATTTCAAGGCTGACCGGCAAACATGCAGACTAATGATGCAGCGACAGCTCAATGCCCGGCCTCACAGGCAGCCGAAGCAAGCTCACCGTCCACGCGCTGTCGCTACAAGACGGGTCGCTGTCCGAATCTTCGCGCGGTGAAGGCAAATGGAACGCTCCTGCTGCTCTGCGAGTACCACCGCAACCAGCAGAACCGCACCAAGAAGCGCAGTGACATGAAGTGTCGTCACGACCGAGCCAAGAAACGCCAAGCGCAGCGAGAAAGGCTCCACAAGAAGCACCAGCCCGCTGTTCCACTGGATCTGGACCAAAACGTACCGGGCTGGTCTTCAATCACGTCACCACTGGCTTCGATTACTGTGCCTCCAATCGACGAGTACGAAGCGTCGATGTCCGTCCTGGGAAGTCCATCGATGGTTGCTGAGCAGGAAAAATATCACGAGTCAACTAGCCCCACAGCCGTCGACTTTGACGTGTCGTCGGGAAACTGGGCTCCTCAGTGCTTGTCCCCGATTTCGACGCCAATCAGTAACCTTGACCCAGAAGACCTTCTGCTCCTCGAGTACTTCATCCTATGAAGCAAGACCTTCAACTTCATGTTCTAGGAATCAACAGCGTAGTAAATCAGCTGCAAAAATAGTACTTGTAGTAATAAACGTAATTGTGTTCACAATTACAAAATAAACTCTTGGCGTGAATAGCTGACGAGTTTTGTCTAACCGTAAAAGATTATTGTTTAACCTCCTTTCTTCTCTAATACAAAATGAACTCGGTGTAGAGTTCTCTACTCTGTCTACTTACTTTCTACCATTACGTTGGAATTGCAGCTTCTTGCGCAGCTCCCTGGCAGCGCGTGAAAGTGCGGGCGAGAATCCAGAGACGCTGTCGAGACCCGGCGGTGGCACGTGGTACTCGAACGACTGCGAGACGAACATGAAGGCCACCAGCAGCACCAACACCAGCAACGCCAGCATGTAATAAATGTACTCCAAGTGGCCGTCGTTGAGGTCGCTCGTGACCCAGAACGAGAAGATGCTGTTCAGAGCACCCGCCACAATGAAACCCAGCGTCGTGGTGAGCAAGTTGAGCGCCTGGCACACACTGCGCATGGACTCGGGCACCTCCGAGTAGAACAGATCGTAGGCCGAAATGCTTGTGAGGATCTCCGCCACACCCACCAGCACATACTGCGGAGTCTGCCACCACACACTCATTGTCGACATGGGCAGCGTCTCGCCCGCCGCACTGCAGTTGGACGAAATGCCTTGGATCATCGGGCTGCTCTTGCGGACCTGTTCCGTCCAGCCCGCGGCTATCATGGCCAGCATCGCGAACACCAATCCAGCTCCGATCTTCCGCAGCAGCGACGGATAGACGCCCATCTTGGTTAGCACGGGGTACAGGAGTCGGTCAAACACGGGGATGAAGACCAGAATGACGGCCGAGTCCACCACATTGAGCATCGCAGACGACAGCAGCACGGGCTTCCCAGCCGCTCCTTCGCTTCCTTGCACGCGGAGATCCATCTGACAGCCTTGCACGACGAAGTTGGAGTTCATCTGGCCATATACGGCCCAGAAAATGATAATGATCCCCAAGTACGGCGCCAGCCGCACCACCTGCGCCGCATCCTGCACTTCTTGCGTCGAGAAGGACCCGCCGTTTGTGCGCGTGGCCAAGCGCAGCCAGTCGGTGGCCGCACCGGAGAAAACAAGCACAAAAGTGCCGTAGGCCACGGCGCCCGCTCCAGCGAGCGCCACCGCCATGTGCGTAACGTCGTCCTGGATAAAGTATGACGCCGTGGTGAGCACGATCCCGGGCGCGAAGGCCAGTCCGCCACTAAGCACGAGTTTGCCGCGTGTCGAGCGTGCTCCAGCCTGCATGAGCACCGAGAAGAACTTGCTGAGCGCGCTGCCCTTGGGCGGCACGCGACGGTACCGTGACTTGCCTGCGTAGAACACTATTGCCGCCAGCACGAAGGCTGCGGACGGGATGGCGAAGGACGCGAAGAAACCATAGTCCGCCGAGATGTAGGGCGGCAGGCCGTTCACGGCCAGGTTGGTGAGCACGCCGTAGCTGAACGTGGCGCCTACGTTGATGGCCCAGTAGAACCAGTTGAAGAAGCTGTCCTTCTCGGCCCGTTGGGCTGGGATGTCCACGTCGAATTGATCCGCGCCCAGCACCACGACGTTGGGCTTGATGCCGCCCGCGCCAAACCCTACGCCCCCAAAGAGGCCGAGCATGAAGAGCGGCAGTGACGACACGGCCGGCAGCGCCGCAAACACGCAGAGCGCGAGGCCGACGATGTACAGCAGGCAGAAGACCACGATGGTGTTGAAGCGGCCGAGGTGTCGGTCCGCCACGTACGCGCCCAGCAGCGGCGTCAGGTACGACAGCGACGTGAAGGTCGAGTTGAGCTCCGTGGCCAGCACCGTGCTGAGCCCCAGGTTGCGGTGGAAGAAGATGGGCAGCGAGCCCGACAGGCCATAGTACGCCAGGCGCTCGCAGAACTCGGTCACGAGGATGAACGAGCAGACGTTCAGGATGATGGAGCGGTGGGGTGTGCGCGCAGCCTCCGATTGCTTCGTGGGCAGGAGACTTGCCTTCTCGCCGGCGCTTGGCGGATCCTGCAGAGACGCGCTCTTGCTGGGGTTGGGCGCCATCTTGGGCGGCTTGTGCTCTCGGCCGCAAATCGCGCAATGGAGAGCTTTTCAGAGTAACATCCGATATAATATGGGATGACGGACGTGGACGTGCTTATCGCCGATTGGATCTGTTATGTTGGACTTCGACTACCTTCTTCTTCGGTCGAAGACAATGGACCCCGAGAATCCCCTGCCCCCCCCTCCCCCCCGGATCGCTCACGGCCGCGTCCTCGTGCCGCCTTCGGTGTGGTTCTCACCGGTGGTCTCCAACGCCCTGCCGCTTCCACCTTACACCACATTGGAGTGGGTTGCCAAGCCGAGCCAACCAAGAGCGCCTCGCGCCCAGCGCCCCAAGCTCGACCGCAAGCGCCCGCCCCACACACTCCGACCTCGTCAGCGCAACCCTGACCGGCAGCGACTGCCCGACCTACGACGCCCGGTGCTTCCAGCTTCAAAGTCCGTGCTAGCCCCGTTGCTCACCTCATACACAGGGGTGAGCAACTTTTCATCTGAGGCTGCAGTGCAGTGGCAGACCGAGGCAGTACGGCAAGTAGCACAGGAGCGTCTTCAGCGCGCCGCCGCCGCAGCACCACGATCATCGCCTCTGGCCATTCACATCGAGGGGCCTGAAGAGGGCGAGGTCCAGGCCGAGGACGCCGCCGAGACGGGCTGTAACAGCAACATCACCGTGCTGCTACAGCCTACAACAAGGCAGCGCCTGGCACTCGACTCCATGTTTGAGGGAAATCGACTCATATACAACAAAATGGTGGCTACCACACGTAGTACATGCGCTCTGCGAGCTCCGTTGAAGCAGATCCGGACCCTGGCGCGCCCGATCTCGCAAAAGCGCACGCAGGGCCCGTTCTTCGCCAGACAAAAGGCCCGCAAGCTGCTGAAGTCGCTGCACTGTGATGTAGGCGCGAGCGCATACGACGATTTTATCGCCGGTCTAAGCAAGGCCCGCCGGCAAGTCTACGCGTTGCGTGCAAGTGGCTCTACGACAACCTACCCTGTCATGCGGTTTCCGACAGCTCATGGCACGCTCAAACTCTGTGTCTGTGCGTACGAAGAGTGGATTCCACGTGAACCTAGACGAGGGCAATCGGTTTGTCTCGTTCCACGCTCGCTACTTCGGGGCCGAGGTGCTGGGAACAGGCATCCAAGTGAAGGGCACGCTGCCGCCAATCGAGCACAGCGTGCGGCTGATCAGACGGCGCGGCCCCACGTACTACCTGGCGGTGCCCTACGAAGGCTACCCCCCTACCAAGTCGAAGGAGGTGGCCGCGTACGACCCGGGTGTCCGCAACTTCGGCACCATCGTGGACGCCGCGGGTCGTACGCTGAGCATTACCGACCCGGATGGTTACCTGCGCCGTCGGTTCGACAGCATCGACGTCGCTGAGCATGCGATCTCACAGCTCTCTACCCCCGTTCCTGTTACCCTTCACCAGCCCGGCACAAGGCCCTCCAAGTCACCGGAGCACAGGAAGCGTGCGAGGCTCCGGCGCTTCGTGCGCTTCAACCACGGCAAGGTGACGCGCGCGGTGGACGACATGCACCACAAGCTGGCCAAGTGGATGGCGAGCGAGTATGAGGCGGTGCTGTTGCCCTCGTTCCGCACCTCCGAGATGGTGCGCAAGTACGCCGAGGAGATGGCCCAGGCCGGCACGCCCCTGCCGGCCGATCGCGAAATCACCGATCGAAGAGGCCGACGGCGCACGATCCGCGGCATGCAGGCGCAGTCTCACTACCGCTTCTCCCAAGTGCTGGCGGAGAAGATGCACCGCGACGGTGGCCGCCTCCTCATGTGTGAGGAGGAGTACACGTCGTGCGGCCACGTCAAGCACGACCTCGGCGGCCAGTCCGTCTACCGCTGCGAGGCCTGCTACGCCGTCTTCGACCGCGACATCAACGGCGCGAAGAATATCTTTATCAAGAACGTCGAGCTGCTCTTCCAATGCGCTGTCGGCGATGACTCGGTGAGCCTACATCGAGGAGACTTGCTATCTGCGGTGGCAGGGAACTGCCACAAGGAAGGAAAAAGAACGTTTGAGCAGCTCATGTAGCTGCAGGGAGGAAACGTTAGACCGAAGCAGGTAGAAGCCCAAGGCTGGTTAACAGTTCAATAGGTGGTCGAAGACCTAAAACCAGAATTAATTATTGGAGATTTAACCTTTCTGTAGGTAGCTGAAGAGGCCGCGCATCATGACTTTGGCCTCTCCGAGCGCTTCGCCTGCAATGTCTCGCGCAGTGCTGGTGACGGCCTTGGCGTTGTCTAAAGTGGACATGGCTAGTGTTTGCGCGTGCTGCACGGTGCCCTTGACGCGTTTAAGCTTAGACGACACGCCGAGGAGACGTCGCACGTTGGCCAGGAACGACACGGAGCCGTTCGCATCCGGCAGCAATTGCAGCGACAGCGTGCCGTCCTCGTGGCCCGAAGCGAGCAAGATCACCGCCTCCTTGGGGCCGAAGCACGAGGCGGAGATGGTCGCGCCCACCGGCGACGGAGACACGTACTCCTGCACCGTCACGAAGCTGTTTCAAGACAAGAGTTAAAGCTCAAGATCGGGTAAAGTAGAACCAAGCAGCAAACACTTACTCTTCGATGCGGCAGATGCGGATGATCCCTGGGCAGAGCGTAAGGAAGATCAGGTCTCCTTCGGCCGACACCTGCACGTCTGACACCTCCTCAGCCGGCAAATGGTGCGACTGGATCAGCACTCCGGACAAGTTGAAGATCTGACAGACGCTGGACACGACCACAGGCTGCTTGACGTCGTCAATGCTCCGTGTGATGCTGGTGATGGCGACGACGTAACCCTTGACGGATAACCGGACACGCACGAGCTCACCACCCTCTTCGGCGGGTTCAAACACGAACGCTACCTGCCCCTCTTCGTACAAGAAGTGAGCCATTCCAACCGAATGAGAGCAGGACGCCACGACGCCCAGATACGTGCTCACACAGCAGTCCACGATGGGCGTCGCGTGGCCGCGCAGGATCTGAATCGGACGCGGCGAGACGCGCGGCAATCGGAAGAGCATGTCGGGCTTTAGACGCGACAGTCTCCAGAGCGCGAGCGTGCCGTCCTGCGAGCCAGACACGAGCAGCTCTTCATCCTCCTGGGAGGTGGAGACGAGGATCTGGCTGTGGCTGTGGTAGCTCCAGCGATCCAGGCTCAGACACGTGACCGCCGCACTGTGTCCCACCACACTCGCCTTGCCGATCACGTGGCCATTGTCCAAGTCAAGCAGACGCAAGTGTAACGCGCCGCTGCGAGCGCCGCCCGACACCAGCACGCGCCCATTTCGCGAGATCACGACGGGAAAATCACGCGGTCTTCTGTGCAGGGTGAGGCTCTCCTCATCATGACGCACATGGTCGAACACAGGGATCCGCGGGACGTAGTCGAACGGCGAATCATCGCGAACGATCTCCAGCAGCCACGGACAATCGCTCACCGCATCCGCTTCCGTTTCTGCCTCAGTCGTGACAGCGCATTCGCTAGATAAAGCGTCTGCCTCGCTGTTCCGCTGCGAGTCTGAAGTCGACGAGAGGCGGCTCCTAGTAGACTCCATCACGTCGCCATCGTCGCCCACAAGGAACATCTTCCCCTGGACTTTCGGTGACGCCGACGCAGACCCCACGCGCGGTGAGGACGGCATTGGCGGCGCTGGCTTGGGTAGCAGTTTCCAGTAGTAAACTTCGATCACGCCTAGCTCGTTCACGCTGACGACACGGTCAGGGAGGATCTTCAGCAGCCGAATGCCACTTTGAGCGATGGGCTTGACCGTCGCTACAGGACTCCAGTTCCGACGCTTCTCCTGCGCCACAGGCGAGAAGTCTTGGAACGCTAGAGACAGCGGCCGGGGGATATTGCTCGATGGTCCGCTCAACCCAGCTTCTTTCCCTGGAAACCCGCCGCTAGGTGGTGGGCTTGCTCGCCCTGAAATGGGTCTGCTGTTGGGTGCCGGAGGTGGCGCAGTTTTCCCAACGGCACTGCGTGCGAACGCGGCATGGCGCTTGGGGTGTGGCGAGGCAAAGAGCTGCATGGGGCACTGTCCGAAGTGTGCGATCTGAAGCTCCATGGACTCCCTCAAGAACGGATCCTCCACCTTATCGAGATCCACGACGCCGTAGTACGTCAGGTAGTAGAAGACGTTGTTCGCTTGCAGTGACGCTCGTCCTCGCTGCTTGAACCCGAAGATGAGGTCGATCCACGAGTTCAGATGGCGCGAAACGTGCTCACTTTCGAGCGCTGCTCGATGGATGCGCACAAACTCCTCCGGTGTGCTCGCCCACTTCGGTAGCTGAACGTCTCCCACCGCCTCCTGATCGTGGCGTTTGCCTAGTGCGTACCCGTTCCTGTTGCGCAAGAAGGTGCCGTCACTAGCGAAGAACTCGGGCGTGAGCTCCTTCACCTCGGACATTTGCGAGTTGCACATCCGCCACGTCTCCTGGATCGAGAAGAAGAGACGGTCCGGGAGATCGAACGTCCCGCCCTGCATCTTCTGGTGCAGACTCGCAAAAGGCTCCAACCGGAAGAGGAAGAAGAGCACCACGCCAGCGCATGTCGAGTAGTGCGAGCCGTACAGGAACTTGGGGATCACGGGGTCGTCGAACGAGTGATACCGTTCCCAGTACTCTTCCAGCCGCGCGGCGTTCAACGCACCAACAGGCTTGGACAAGTCACGGAAGTTGTGCGGATCGCTCAGGTCCAGCGTCGAGTCTTCGTAGTTCGAAAGCACCCAGGGGAACACGGGGTACTGGGTCAGATCGTTGAAGCTGCGTCCGGCGAACGTGTTGAGCGCCATGAGGTAGTCGAAGTTGCTGATCTGGCGGTTCTGCCACGCCTTGGTCGTGGTGGCCAAGTGCGGGATGACTCGTCCAGGCCACTGCTTTGGCGTACTTCGAGGAAGGAACGAGTACAAAACTCGAACAAACTCATTGCGGCGCTGCTTGGTCGTCAGCGGGAAGTCCAGGAAGTGGGTACTGCCATTCCGGAGGAAAATCTCGATTGCCGAGTCGCGCAGGCGGTAGCGACGGAGGTAGACGCCTACAAGGTGTCTGTATTTCCAACGCCAACAGCGATGCAGTCCAGGCGCAGCTTCGTCCACGCTGGTACTTGACGGGACAGGCAGCGTGCTATCGTCAAAGTCTGTCGTGCCCGGTGCGATGCCTCCGCCTGGAGTTCGTGCGCTCTCGGGCAGTTCTTGTTGGGGCTCAAAGGCAATGTGTTTCCCACAGAGCGACAACCGACCGAGCACGACACCTTCGGGAACAACACGGCGGCACGTTACGCTGGCGTACACTTGATCATCTGGTGCCACAGCAATGCCAGCCCCTGGATCCAGCCCCTTCTCTCCTTGTCCCAAGAAAGCACTTCCCTTTGACGTTGAGGCTGGCGTAGATGCGCCAGGATTGCCATCCTCCGCCCCTGTGCTGACCGTAGCGGGGTCGCTTTTAAACTCATCAAGAGGCTCTTCCTCGCCCAGAGCTCGAGCTTCTACATCGTCGCCACCCTTGTCACCGTTGTCCGTACTCGGCACGTAAGTATCTGCCAACTCGGACGCTGGTAGTGCATCATCTGACGTAATGTCACGAATCTCACCGCCACGCTGTTGGGCGACCACCCGGCCAACCCGCTCCAACAGGTTCTCACCAGAGGATGTGCTTGAGTCTGTCGGGCTCCCTTCTGCATCACCCTCGAAACTATGGAGCATTTCCAAGGGCAGGGCCAATGCTGACGACTTCCTGTGGTGCCTTTTCGCCGGCTCCTTCTTCACTTCCGGCTTAACGTCCGTGGAGCCTTCAGCTTCTTGTGCCAACATCTTCTCGGAGCTCAACTGCAAATCCACGTCAACGGTACGGCGCATCCGGGCTGGAAATGGTGTTTCGTAAAGCCCAAGCCGCCACATCAGCGTCTTCTCCAGCGTTGCCAACGTTTCCGGTGCCGTACGCCGTAAGGAATCGTATTGATTTTGCGATCGGAACGTAAACTCCTGCTTTAACCACAGTTTTCCAGTCCACTGCTGCTTCTGCTCCTGCTGCACGGAAAGAGCAGTCATTGCTCGCTGCTTTTCACGAGTCGTTACGTCCCGCAACGTCGCCAGCATCCGGTTCTCTTCCACTTCGAGTGCTGCCCAGAGCACTCGCTCGCTGTCGTCAGCATAGTCCACAGTAGCGTATTTCCTCCCCGTTGGCGACAACAAGTTCGCGCCATCGTCCGCAGCATTAGCAGGTTCTTGAAGTGGTTTCTGAAGATCCTTCGCTATTGGGAAGTACGGCACCATGTCTTCCACTTCTTCGCGCTCGTGCAGCTCCGTGTCGTTGATCGCTAACGCCAACGCGTCCAACACCACTTCCACTGCTTGTTGCTCCGTGAGCTCGCCAAGCTCGTGTACAGATAAGCCTGCAACGCCCAGCTCTTCGTCGAACGATCCTGACGTGCATATCCGGAGGGTCAGTCCTCGCAACAACACCAACAACTCCTCCTTCGTGTGTACGATCAGCGCACGACGAAGATCAACCAGTGCGCGGAGGAACACGTCACGCGTGGGCACCGATTCGTACACACGCAGCGCTGAACCGGCCGTCAGCTCCTGTTGAAAACTCTGTACAAGCACCTCAACCATGCGCTCCATCATGTTTCTCCCCGAGACGTACGGCAGTGCGTACTGCAGTATCTGGAGGCCAGGAAACAGCCCCACGCGATGCATCTTGTGCGTACTTTCAACCAGTCGAGCGCAGATATCCAACACGGCATTGAGCAGGAAAAGCTGGGCGTCAGACCACGTATACTTGTCTGCCGGTGCGTCTTGCGGCTTCAACGGGGCAACCAAGAGCGTCTCGTGGACCAGGAAGAGCAGACGCTGCACATTCTCCGCCAGCGTCCGCGACAGAATCGTTCGACTCCTTGCCATGCGCTGTAGCACAATGCCAACCACGCGGCATATCCAGTTCAGCGGCTCGCGGAATAACTCGGACTGGCTGACATGAGGGGCCACTTGCGCCAAAGCGGGGAGGGATGACAGCGTAGGGGAGCTCGTAGCTCCAGATGGAGGCTCATACTTCACTTGAATCCCCTTCAGAGCCAATAACAAGTGCGTGAATGACCGCCATCCATGCGTGTTGCTCATTGCCATACAGAGCAACGACACGATCGTATCAAGCACCAAATCTTCCCCCGTCTTGCTGGCGTCGAAACTGTACGCCCGGCCACAATGCTCGTCGTTCGTGCTACCGGTACCAGTGTCATCCTCGCTCCCATTCGTAGCGCCAACAAGCTCTACACCCACCGAGCAGGTCAGCGAGAGCTCGAGAAGCGCATCCGCCCATCCTTTCTTCATCAAAAGAAGCTGTTGTTGAAGATCTTCGTCGGTCTTGAGCTTGACGTTGATGTCCATGAGGACCTTCTCCCGGAAGTGGGGCGTGCTTTTCCCCAACAGAATCGGCAAGAAGGGCAAAATGCCCTTCAACGGCAGACTCAGGATGCCACTGACGCCTTCGTCAAACATGTCGGCGACTAGAGCCGGGCTTGTCTCCACACCGTTCCTGCCTTGGACACCGGCGCCGACGTTGGACAGACTTCTCAGAGCGGTTAGCCGAATGACCGCGGCGCGCTTTTCCCACGTCAATTGCAGACGCTTGCCCACAAATTGGTTCGCCATCTTAATCCACTCGATCAATCCGCCGATGCCCGTGGCCATTTCTCCGGTAGCAGCAAGAGCTGGCGAGGAGACTGCGATCCCGTCTTCAAGACCATTTTCCTGAGCTAAGGCGGTTCTGTTCGAAGCGGCAGGCGCTATTGGAAACAACAACGAGTCCTTCTTGGACGGGTCGTTCATGATGATACTGTGCTGAACGCCCAGCAGCCACGCCGGATCGAAGTAAAACTCCATCATGAGCTCTAGAAATCCAACCGAGAAGCTTCCCTGTCCATTCAGGACCAAACGCAAGTGCTCTTCAAGGCCGCACCACACCGTGCGGCCTTCAATCGACTCCAGCCAATCCAAAAGATAAATGAACAATGGCACGCACGCCATCCGGACATGAATCGAGACGTGGGCGTTCTCTCGATCCCCTGACTTACTAGCACTTGCCCCATTACTCTCTGCGTCGGATCGTCGATCGTGCATCAGGTACAACAGGCAATCCATGATGCTAGAGCTCACCAAGGCGAAGCGCATGTCCAAAAAGGATACTGCGAGCCTCCGCAACAGCAGCAGGATGGAGGTGCATACAGCGACGTCTTTGCTTGTCATCAAGAACCGAATCACAGCCCGGATATCGCGAACAAGCGAAAATCGCACTTGAACAGAATGCAGCACACTTTTCTTGGGGGGCGAATTCTTCTCATCCGCAGCGTTAGCGTCCGGGGTTCCAGTTACCGACTGATCGCTCCATACAATACTCTCGAGATTGATGCTAAACACGCCACCTCTGCGACCGGGTACAACCGACGGCGGTGCTGAAGAAGACGAGGACGGCGTTGACGGCGACGGGGAAGGACCAGACCCACCCGCGGTAGAGCCACCGCCCGTTCCAGCAGGGTTACTTGCTCGAGCGAACGTCGTCTCCATAACCTCCTGCTCTAGAACTTCATGCACTTGTATGCTTTGGTTGGTCAGACACACCTCGATCACTTCCACCAAGCTTTGAATGCTTTGCTGCTTCCAGTGGTGATCTTTGTCATCAGGTTTCGTTAACTGCTGTGAATTCTGGCTCGATTCCGTCTCCGCGGACGTGTGTGAAGATTGAGAAACCGAGTAAAAAGTCCCTAGAATCTCGAGCACCTTCGGAACGGCGTGCATGTTGTTAAACGCCCGGGGGTATTCGCAGGCCAGCCCGTACATCTGGTGGTTGTAAATCGACTGCGTTTTGTAGTCTGCTTGCGTCCACAGTCGGTAATCCATAAGAATCGCGCGCACTCCAGAAGCAAAAAGCGGATTTGTCGCCCAAATGGACGCGTGGAAAGGGTGATTCTCGCTCAATTCGAGGCTCTTTTTCGGTGATGGCACCATTCCAAACAAACTCTTCACCATTTCCACACACACGACAAGACTCCCAGGCGTCCAAACAACTGAAATACAATCTTTGTGTTGCACCAAAACGTGACTGAGCAGATGGAACACATAGTTCTGGAGAATCTCCTGCTGGTTGGCCACATTGCTGAGCAGCATGCCTTTCAGGATCCACAACAAGTCGACCACCACGCTTTCCATGACCGCCGAGAGCGGACACTCTCCTTGCGGATCTGGCTCATTACTCGCAGTCGACTCACCAGCTTTGCCAGGCTCTTGCGCCTTCGTAATTCTCTCGTAGGCAGTCAAAAGGTAGTCCAACAATACCGGCAACGAGGATACACCAACCGACCGGTACCACGCCGCATGATACTCTGGAAAGATCATTTTCTCTGTGCTTTTACCGAGTCGAGCGTTTCGTTGCTGGATCTCAGCTGAGGCGCCCACGGTGCTCTCCAGCGCCAACCACTTCCCGTTTGTGCTAGGCGCCGTTCCCTCGCACAGCCATTCCACTCCAAGGTCAGCGTAATCTTCGTTGACAGTGTTCTGCGCGTTGAAAGCGAACACGACCTGCAGCTTGCAGAACGTCGCGAATGAGTCATTCTCGGGAACAGCCAGCGGGGACGGCCCCAACGCACGCTCGTGGGTGCCTGCGACCAGTCGATTCGACTGATCGGGTAGCGCCGCCGCCCACCGGTTGAACGAGGACACCATGGGCCCCAACGCGTACATCAGGTCAATCGTCCCACGTGTAAGTTCGTCATGGTACATGGCCACGCTGGCGATTTTCGCTTTCGCGTTTCGGCCTCCTCCGACGGTGCACTTGGATGCCGTAACCAGACCGGAAGGATACACCAGTTCCTCCTTGAACTGGAGTTTATTGTCTACGTGGCACGTCACCTTGCTTTTCTTGACGTAGTGCAGCGAGTGTGATATCACGAGCAGATGCCACTGACCAGGCTTCAGGTTAATCTCCTGTTGGATCCTCCTCCACTCGGGCGAATACGCCGCCGACGCGGCAACAGACGCGGTCTTCTTCGCGTCCCCCGTGGACCCGGGAGCGCAGCAGCTGACGTTCAGCAGCACGCCGTGTCCTCCCCCACTCGAGTCTTCTGTATACTCCAATGAAGCCTCCACCCCCAAAGTGTTCGAGCCATTCGTGAGCCTTAAAAGATTAAACTTGGCGTACAGATCACTTCCTTCCACCGCCGAGCCCTCCTTCTTCGCCTGTGCCAGACAGAAGTCCACGTTGATCCACACTGCAACTGAATACCCTCGAAAGGCACTCCAATCCACGATCGGGAGGTGCATCCTGCCATTGTCATGGAAGGAGAAATAGGCCGACGGAGGCACCACCCGCCCACGAGGCAGGACATACTGCGACTGTCTATCATCCTGCTTCTCTGAGTCGCTCTCCTCAGGAGGCAGCAGCAGCTTCTTGGCGAACGTCCTGGTGAGCTTCTGTACGTCTCGAATGTATTGCTCCCTTACAGTTGGAGAGCAGTCCTTGTCCCTCACGAAACAGGCCAGCAAGGTCTTCCGCACTAGCTCATGGGCAGCTTTAGAGGGCGGTAACTCGGTCAATTCTGCGTCTTTCGAGACGCTACTTGGCTGCTCTTCAATTGTAGGGTTTTCTTCTTCAGCGGCATCGTCCGAGTCGCTCCTGCTGGCCTGTACGTCCTGCTTTTCGAGTGATTCCTTCTGCATCGTCTGCAGGTCGAATGTTTATCGCTTTTTCTCGGTGAATACGAACGCTACGAAGCTCACGGTTGCGGGGATGGGGAGAGGAGCCGACGCGATACACGAGGGGTGTTAGTGTTGGCGTCTACGGCGCGCGGGGGGCAGGAAGAGCGCAGAGCGAGTCCGAAGGGCGCCGTGATTTCTGGGTCTTGATGCGGGTTTTGGTGTATTCAACAAGATGTGGGACTGTCTTTTCACATCGATTGACTTGAACTGAGTATGAATCATATGAGAAAAATGAAAAAGTGGATTATGATAACGTTAGCTTCAGCAACAAGTCAATGACAACGCATTGCGCGGCGTCGCCGCGAGTTTACAACGTCTTCCTCCCCTTTGACTGTCTCCTGCATGTAGCAAGGCGAGCCTCAATGTCGGCCGTCTTTATATTCGGTTTTCAGCCAAGAAGTCACTTTGTATATGGAAAGCGGACGATTTTTTTAGCCCTAACTACAAGAATGACTTCAGAAATGGAACTATTCATGCCCTTATCTCCATTAAGGAGTCCTGGCGATTCAGCAAGTTCCTTACTGTCTGTGCCCGTTATCATTGACGTGCATGGAGATGCGGTAGCCCATTGTTTTGATTAACGTCACCAAACTCTGCTTCGGAGCCGTTCACGATGCAAGCTGCGCTCACCTACGCAGCTCTTCTATGAGCTGCTCGCTGTGAGTGATCAGGTTGACTTTCAACGGCGCGCCTAAACGCGAGGCTAAGCCAGACGGGTTTATCAGCGTAGGTTAACTCTTGCGTTTAAGTTCTGGCAAAATATCCTGTCATGTTGATGGGACGACAAATAGGACGCTCACACTGCATCGTAAACGGAAAGCCAACCACAGTTCCATTTCACAAGCGGACCGGCTCAGCTTACTTCAGAACTTGCCGATTCCAGACGTCATTTCCGTCTCGTTGCATTCGTTGTACGAGTATGGCCACATTCGCCCAGTGGATGCAGATAAAAAGGCGCGACCGAGGTTCTCCATGAGCCAAAATGCCTGGCCACGTCGGGTAGTAGTCGATGTTGGCTGCGCTGAAGACCCCGTCTTCACGTCCGGGTTGCCTGACTCGTTAGTCACGGCGCCAGGTAACTAACTACACACGCACCTCGATCATACCGCCCTGGAAGCAGAACTTGTTCCAAGTCTGCACGATGGCCGGCCGGTAGAAGAAGTTGACCGTCTGATAGCCCGGAGGAGTGATGCAGTGGTTCCAGACCGTCTTCTTGATCAATCCGTCCGTTGCGTTGATGAAGAAATAGCAGGTACCGTCGTCGTCACACTCCGTACTCGTCATGTTGGACGAGTAGACTTCCATCGCTGAGTTCACTCCATCAGGGACGTCAAGGGCTACCCACAGGTGGTCGTCGCCGGTCTCGAAACTGCGTCCTGCTACGTTGAATTCGTCGCTCATAGTCAGTGTCCAGACATCACCTCGCGACGACGTGTAGTTCTGCACGCTCTTGGGCGTGTGCACATCCACCCAAGGCAAGATGCCGATTTGGTCGAGTACGATGTCGCTGTCTTGGCCATTGAAGTGGCGAACAGCGAAAGGTCCGCGATCGTAGCTGCTATCAGCATTTTTCGAAAGCGTGCATCCTGCCGTGTTCTCCTCGCAGAACTAGAAGATTAGCGCTTGCAATGATACGCCAGGGTCGGAACCGAACCCGGACCAAGGCCGTGAGGCCCCGGAGATATTCTCGAAAGTGGTGGCGCGGCCATTTCATCGTCGGTTCAAGTGGGGCCGGGCATTCCCGACCAGTTTCCGAAGGATGCCGGACAACACGGCCGTGTCTTCCTACTGCTTTTACAGCAACATTTGCACCACAGAAGGTGCCAACGACTAGGACGTCCCAACGGCGTACTACAAGCAGGTTCGAGGACACAAGTCGTGATACCAAGGACTACGCTACGGCGCAAACAACCTCTGCGACGTCGAAGAGGACAATATCCAGTCGTTCGCTTCGATAAAAGCGTCGCTTACCAAATTCATCACCGAGAACATTGCACAATGGCGTTGTGCCCAGCCTCGTACGATGTGAATGCCAACATGGGCTATAAAGACAACGGAACGGAGCACTGGGGCGTCAACACCAATGGAACTTGCTTCCCAAAGCAGAATGCGTACACGGGTGCGTACTTGTGCAGCCCTGGCAATTCGGCATCAGAGTGCGGTGATTCAAGCGGCTCCACCAGCGCGAGCTCGGAGTTCAAGTGAATGCCATCTCTTCTGACTGGGAGGTGAATATGGCGGCGTACTTGGACTGGTGGTGTACAGTGCGTCATGGGCGACGAAGGCTACGTCCCTAGAGAGGAAGAATCTTCGAGATCCCGGCGGAGGCTATCACGAATCCCCCCAGGACGCGGCACAGATGAACCCCCGTAAGATCATGGTGGAGGAACCGATGTACGTCCTCTTCAATGTCGCGCTGTCCAAGACATGGGGATCCAAGCCACCCACACAGCTACCGGTGGAAGTTGCCGTGGAGACGGCTCAGCAACACGATCTTCGACTCGGTTCCGATGTACCTCAAGGTCGACTACATCCGGCTGTACCAGGACACGTCGACCATGCCGAGCGGCTTCGACTCAGCCTCGCACCCGACCAAGCAGTGGATCGAGGACCACATCGACGACTACACGAACAGCAAAAACCCGGACACCCCCGTTTCGGGCATGGCGTTCTGCACCTCGAACAGCGACTGCACCATCGGCAGCAACGTCGTGAGAACCGGTTCGTGCAGCTCAAGCGGTTGATGCGAGTGTTCGTCCATGTCCTGGACGGGGCCTCGCTGCACGGAGGTGGTGAGCTTAAGCAGCGAGAAGAAGCTCTTCGGGCCTCCCATGTTTGTGCCCATTGCAGTCGCCATTGCGATAATGACGATTACCACCATAACCATCTCGTACCAGTGGCGCGTGGAAGCGCTCGCACGCCAAGTTCCAAGAGGAAAAGCTCGTCGCTCCAGCGAGGGAAGAGACCAGGGCTGCAGCAGCTACAGAGAGCAGCTACAGCACCAACTTCATGTGAAGCCGCGGAAGAGAAAAGTGGGTTGAAAGGAATGTAAATAATATATTCTTGTTAGTGTTACAACGACAATGGATCAGTGGCCTCTACCACGCGACGCGCTCGTCGATGCGGCCAGGCAGGCGCTGCATCATGCGCGCACGGCGGCGCAGGTTCATGGCTCGGGTCATGGCCACCTTGGAGCCGGCCACGATGTTGCTGATGGCGTTGGGCGTGTCCAGCTCGGGCGGGATCTGCACGGGCGGCACCACCACGCGTCGCAGCCGTGAGAAGCTGAAGCGCGAGTGCTGCTGCAGTGAAGCCGTCTGGAGCAGCAGGTCCTTGAGCCCCTGCGCCTCCTCGGGCAGCTGGTTGTTGTGCTGTGGCAGTGTTGGGTCGCTGGCGCGGCGGGTTTGAAGCATCTTGCGGGCTGTGGCGCCTGGCGAGCCCACGTGCGTCGGCTGCACGCCGCACAGGATGGCCGTCTTGCTGCCAGAGATGGAGGGGACCTGTGCTGTTCCGGTCATCTTTCGAAGTGAGAGCGCTTTCCGACGTAAAGGCGTTTCAGTATGGGCAACTTCTGTGACCAACTTCAAGGAGCGAGTTTGGCCGGCCAATCAGCTAATTTAGCGCGTGGTTGCTAGCCAATCACGGAAGAGAAGCATCGCGTGGGCTACACCAGATTACGACTTCAACGAAATCTTGAAGCGTTGCCGATTCCAGTTCCAGTGCGGCAAAGCCTTTTGCGCCCAAGCACCAACACCATATCTGGTAGTTGACCGCCATTGTTCCCATTGTTGCTCTTGCCATGATAATACCTTGACTTCTTTGATGCGTTCTGGCGCGGCCTGGTCGTTCTGGCCGCGGGCAGAGTATCCTGCCATCTGGCACGACAGCGGGCCATGCCGATGGGCTCAGCTGCGGAGCGATGCGTGCATGCACAAAAACCAAAAACTTCGCTCAATGCACCCACGGGAGCGCTGTCACATCGGACATTTCGTGACCAAGCAGTCATGAGCCTGGTGCTCCCTGCGGTGCTAGGTCTTGAGGCACAAGTTCTGTTAGTTTCGGCTAGGTCTGACGATGTGCTACGGATTCCTAGCTTTCTCTCAAACCGTGCTGTCTTATGTGTTGGTTCAACACATGATAAGAGCTTCTGGGCCCTTCAGCTGCACGATTACAACAGTAAAATCCATCCGGGGTTGAGTTACAAGTATCGACGAAACGCTAGTCAACTAACTCCAACGTCTGCAATCGTCGGTAGGCTCGGCATGCTGCTGCATTGCACCGACGTCGGCATTAATCTAGTGTAGCTGCTCAAGCCCGACTGCTCCCGAAGCTGTGCACTAGCACGCCCCACATCGAGGCTCTCCAAACTGGGACTGGCAATGATGGAGCGCTTGGGCGTTGCCAGCGGTCTATCTACCGCTGGTAGCGGTGTCAACAGCTCTATTCGTCGATGTGGTGTTCGTCTGCTTCCGGTCCCGATCATCGACGTTGGCATCGCTTGGAGACGCTGCGAGAATGATGACAGCACGTTTGACTCAGTGAGTTGCTCGCATGCACAATTAATTCTACACATTTTCAAGCAGGAGCAAAGCAAACCTCGATAGCACTGTTCCGAATGAAGACCTGTTCAAGCGCTTGGAAGCGCAGCTCTTCTTGATGCCGAGTGGCTAGAGCCGCAAGCTTCGCCTTCTTCGTCATCGCTCGCCGACGTCGCGGGCGTCCTGGCGACGTGGAGTCGCCACCAGAGCTCTTTTCTTCCTTGAAGTGCTTGAGCTCTGCGAGATCTTCTTGGATGGACTGTGACGTGAAGCTGGTGATCGAGTCGAGGATAAAGCGCCGCCTGTCCATGGACAGCTGCGTGTTGATCTCTAAGAACCCTGAGCTCTGGTGCTGCAAGACACACCACAAGCTTAGCACGCGATCAGGACCATACACGACCGTCTGCTCTTGTAGCTGTACCTCCATTTTCTGCGTAAGCTGGTAGAACATCATCTCGTGCTTCTGCGGACTCGCGCCCTTGTTGTGTCGTGCATGCGGCGTTAGAAACTCGACAAACTCCTGGAAGTCGATCTGCCCGTTCGCGTCCTTGTCCAGTTTGCTTACGATCTGCTCGATCTCCCGCGTATCGTTCACGATGCCGATCGACAGCATGGGGTCCTCCAGCTCCTCGACCGAGATCTTGCCGGAGCCATCCGAGTCCAGCGCATCGAACCACTGCCGCAGCATGCGCTTCTGCTCGCCCGAGAACTGAAAGCGCGGCTGCTTGGCATGCTTAGTCAGCCACGCGTTCTGGTTGAAGTGCAGCAGCTGCTCCTGCAGCGCCCGATGGCGCGCGGCCGCAACCGCTGACGGGGCCGCCGATTCATCCAGTGCAGCCTGCCACCACCAGCCCTCCAGTTTCAGCTGCGTCTTGCCTCTATCTCGCCCTGCCATCGTGGCAATCCGGCAACACCAGGCACATCTACAAATAGTGTAGCCATGTGTCCGTTGGTTAGTAGTACTTCATGCCACTACTTTCCCACCACTTCATCATAGTCATTTGTGCTACTTCACGATTCACCGCGATGAGCTCTTCGGTCAAGCGCGATCGGGAGTGGGAGGCGTCTCCTTCGGGCGGCGATAGCGCGGCCCCTGCGGCCGATACAGACTCAAAGCGTCCACGCATCTCTTCTCCGCCATCTTCTCTTTCATCTGATGGCGCTTCCACTACTCAACTCCCCGTAATGACTTCAACAGAGGTGTCGCAAGCTCACCCCATGGCCGAGCTGGACGCGATCCGAGCCAAGCTGCAGCACACGGCAGACCCCCATTTACAGGCCCGCCTGCTGCTACAGTATAGCCAGGCTGCGGCCTCTCCGGGCGCCAAAACGGCGGCGGCTATCGACTTCCTCTTCTCGTTTCTGCAGCAGAATCAAACGCAGTCGGAGACCTCGGGGGACGGGAATCAGGGCAGCAAGGACGCCGGCAGCAGCGGCGCTATCGTCGTGGGTGCCATCGTGCGCGGACTGAGGCAGCTGTTGGCCGTCAAGGCCGCCGTGGTGGAGCCCATGATCCAAGTGGACGCCATGGGCGAGCAGCTCATGCAGTGCATGAGCGTTGGCGAGGACTTCAAGCTGCGTCGGGACATGATGCGCATCGTCGTAGACTGCCTCATGCTCACAAAGAAGTACAAGCAAGTGGAGTCGCTGCTGCACACATGTGTGAAAGACCACGACGCCGGTATGCAGGCCATCTGTCTGCGCGGGTATCTGAGACTGCATGACGCAGGACGGAGCTTTGCAGCGGAGACGGCTTCAACGCCAGAGACGCAAGATGCTGCAGCAGATCATTTTGACCGCTTGGCGGCGTTCGTGCTGTTTGCAAAGAGCGACGAGGTGAGGGTTCTAGCTGCTCAAGTGCTCGTAGCGTTGGCAGACTTGCATCCGCAGCACGAAGTTGCCAGCAGCAAATTGTTCCCGTCTACTCCTGCTGCGTCTATGGTAAAGGCGCCTTTGTTACTACCGGAAAAAGCGTTCTTTGTGTTGTGTATGGCTGGAAATGACGTATCGGAAGCAGTGCGCGCTGAGGCTGCGCGGTGCTTGCGTGGGTTTTCTCGTGTGCTCTCGAGCGAGGTGGTGGAACACGCTGTGATCAAGACGCAAATTGACGAGGCTGTGGTTGGTGTGGCGCCGGAGATCGTGGAAATGAATACCCGTCGCATGATGTCGAGCGGCGTGTTGCTCTCGCTTTTGGAGGATGTCGAGATGGATGTGGCTGTTGAAGCCTCGCGTACCATTGCTAGTCTAAGCGAAATGGCGATGTCACCTGACGCCGGTGCGGGGCGGTGGAGTCAGCGGGCGGTGGAGCGCACTATCACGGCGCATTTTGATGTCCTGCCACGCGCAAGTGTGCCAAGCGCTTCGCAGTTGTACCAAGTTCTGGTGAATTCGTTGTACCGTCTGCTGGCGTGTTGGCACAAACTCGACACCAAGACCGACTTCACGATTTCAAGCGCAGATTTAAGCTGCTTGGTCGGCAGCTCGCTCTTGAGCACAGACAACAGCAAAGCCGCAGTCACTGAAACGTTGGCCGTGCTTCAGTATTGCGATCTGTCCAGTGCCTGGGCCGTCCAGCAAGTTGCTGATTTTGTGCTGGAAACTGCAGCTTCACCCTTGTTTTACCAATCGTCCGGGAACGATGAAAACGTAGCCAACGACGTCGACTTCTGGGACGAACAACTCATTGACGCCGCGCGGAGACTCGGCAAAAAATGTGTAAAAGTGTTGCAAGTGGACGTCGCCTTGTCAGACCGCTTACAACAAGAGGCGTCTTCCCAGCGTAATGGCAAATGTCGTCTCCTTGGACGCGTGTGCCGAGCGTTACTTGGTCAGACAGAACATGCGAGCGGTTCCTCAGATGGTTCAAGCCTGCTCTTCGTAAAGAATGCGTTGACTGAAGCAGCTCACATTACGGCGCAAAGCACTCGCAACGTGTCGCCTCAAGCTGCTGCTTCGATGGACGAACTTCGACTGCCTCCAGCAGACGGCAACATCGCGGTGTACCTCAAAGCGGTACGTCAGTTTCTGGGTTGCAACAGTCTCAATAGTTTACACATGACTCATGTACCTGCGTCGGTGTATGTAGATCCATCGAGTCCGCACTGCGTTTGCCCCAGATGAGCTCGACGTGCCTTTCCAGGTCGCTGATGTCTTTGTGCGCCTGCGTCAGCTCGTGCATTCATTCCCCGACGCGTCAGCTGCACCGGTGCCGATGGCTCACAAATACGTGTCAATGGAGGCAATGCTCAGCACCAGTCCGAGCGTTAGTTCCGGCCACACCAGCCACAGTGGTGGCGGCAGTCAAGACCAGAAAGACGCTCAAGCCTTTGCGAGTCTCCAGTTGCCGATCGATCTGCAAAAGGGCTGTCAAGAGCTGGTCGACGCCACCTCGGGTGTCTACATCAAAGCGTTTGCTCTGAGCTCAGCACCACGCACTGAACTGCTTCAGGTACAGTGTATTGCTTTCGCTGATGGTTGTGATGGGGTATTCCACTAACGAATGTCTTTCTCCAATCCAGATCATTTTGCTGGGCCGTGTTGGTCTCGTACTCGCGCTCCTACAAAGCTCAACCGACAGTCTTCTCAAGATTGAAAAGCTGCGATGGATAGCGAAAGAAGTGTCTCGGTTGCGCTTCCTTGTCGGAGATATTCAAAGTCACGGCGACGTCTGGTTCCCTGCCCAGTTGCTGGCCAACGTTAGCTCAGTGAATGACCTCAAGCGTGCATTCGTTGCCTTCGTGCGCAAGGCGTGGCCCACTGCACTCATCGAAGCGGCAATCGCCCGATCTACGCCAGCAACTGGTGGCTCTGGCCTTCACTACCGACGCGTCGTGGTCGCGCATGCCTCAATCCTGGAGCCTTCCGTCAGCGCAACTGCAAAGCAAGAACCCGGGGAAATCACGGCGAACTGGCCGTTTCACCAGCGTGTGCGCTTGTTGCTGACGAATGTGCGGGATGTTACTCAAGTGTTCGTCAAGAGTGTGCTTCCCAATGGTGATGTGGAATACCATCACGTGCCTGCCAGTTCTGTCCACAACCGAGGACCGCGAAAGCATTCGGTTGACCACACCATCTCGCTGACGGTGTCGCCGTTCTCGGATCCGACGGCGTTCTCAGTGGCAGTTTGCCTCGGCCATCCCACGTTGCCGGGCAGCGTCAAGGTAAGCAAAGCTGATCCACCGTACGGTTTTCTGAGGCGATGGATTGACCTTGTTTGTTCTTACTATCTGCAGCCAACCACTCCCGGGTCCGGAGAGACCAGCCCCCGCATGTTCACGGCTATATCAACTTCAGTTCGCGTGCCAATCTTCCACCGCACAAGCTCAACGCTGAGGCACGCTGCCGCAAGACCGTCAGCATGATTGTTCGAAGCGAGGTAGTGTAGGAGCACTAGTGATGCAGTAGCTCATAGAGAAGGATCGCTGAAGCAACGCTGACGTTGAGCGAGTCCACGCGCGTGTCTTCGTCCGTTGCTTGGCCTGCTTCCCAATAGTTAGAGTTTGAACAGAGCCAAAGGTTTATCAAACGAGCGTGTACCTGGGATGGTGACAATATCCTGACAGCACTGATGAATGCCCTTCCGGAGACCGCGGTGCTCGTTGCCCTATTCAAAGCAACAGGTCTATGTTAGACAACGTACGAAGCATCATCTTCAGCCGACCACGAACCATAACGAGGATCGTGGGCTGGTTGCCCCCCGACAGCTTAATGGACGTAATCGAGTTGGGTCCACTGCTGGCGCCAACCACCCGCCAGCCAAGGTCCCCACTGATAGCAAGCACTTCGTGCAAGTTCTTCGACTTCATCAGTTTGTCCTGGCAGCACGAAGTCTCATTAACACCCACCTCAAAGCTCTCTCAACCTCACCACAACGTACATTGGCGACCATGACTTCCAATGCACCAACCGATGCACGCGAGACGGCAGGAGACAGTGGCGCGCTGTTCCGATCACTGACCACCACCGCCGCGCAGCCCAAGAAGTGCGCCGAGCGGAGAATCGCCCCCAAGTTCTGCGGGTCGTGGATCTCGTCCAGCACCAAGATCACCGGCGCGCGCTTCGACTCCGTAAATCCTACACGAACAACCCCAGAACGCCATTAACTTCTACTTTCAAACACTGCAGCCTCTCCACGCCCAACCTGACGGCTCAACCGGCTTGAACTCCTTCAGTTTCACCGGCGCCGCGTCCAGCACGACCCCTTGGTGCGGTTTATCCCCCGTGATATGATTCAGCATCCACTTGCTCGTCTCCTGCACCTTCACACCCTTGGTCTCCGCTAGCTCCTTGATGCGCTCCATGGCCTTGATGTCCTCCACGCTCTTCTTCTTGGCACGACGCTCTCCAGCCTGCGGCGTGCGCTCCTCCCGCACGAACAGCGTGTGCGCGTCACGGTGGCCGCTCTCCAGCGCCTGCAAAACGCTATGGATGCCGTAAACTCCTTCACCACTCAGCTGAGGGACGTCCACGCCGTCATTTGTGCGCATAAGTGGCGGGCGGCGCTCGCTGCGGTCGTCGCGCCATCCTCGGCCTCCTCGTCCTTCCCTTCCGCCTCTCGCGGCGCCCCAACGAGGCGGTTTGTCGCCACGGGAACGCGGCGACGATGGCCACTGATTGTCGTCGTAACTGGACGCGAAGCGAGCGGAGAGAGTGCGTGGCAGCGAAGCGGCAGCCGCGCTGCGGCGCAGCAACATGCAGGGGAGCCGCAACATGGTCGAGTGGATGCGTGATCCGATTTCAGAGGTCAAAGAGACGATTCGATTTCAGAGGTCATATAGACCATCACTCACTCATAATATGATGTGGTGCACATAGGTTGATGTCCCAGACACAAAAGCGCTGCCCGTTTTCCCGTACGTCATTCTTCTATTGGCGCCCGAGCATCCAAGCGGCCGTTAGATCGTGTTCATCCCCCTCCCTCAACCATGGCCGAGCCGTTCCCCACGTGCGTCCTATGCTGCAACGTGATCGACAACGTGTCTCGCTTCAACACCGTGGGCGTCTGCAACCACCCTGGCTGCTGCAGCATCTGCGCGCTGCGCCTGCGTCAGCTTCTGGGCAAGACGTCGTGCGTCATGTGCAAGACGGACATGCCGCGCGTTATCTGCCTGCAGCGCGAGGACCAGATCTTCGAGTCGTTCCAGGACTGGGGCGACAACATCGGCCCCGCTCACGTGTTCGACGAAGCCTCGCAGATGTTCTTCCTCAAGGAAGACTACGCCAAGCGCATCCGCAAGCTGCGCGATCCGCTGTGTAAGAAATGCGGCAAGAAGTTCGCCACTGTGGCGGCACTGCGCACGCATGTGCTGGACATGCACGGACTGCAGTACTGTAGCATCTGTCTGGAGAACAAGAAGGCGTTCATTGAGGAACTGGAGCTCTTCACGAAGGAGCAGCTCAAGAAACACAACAACAAGGGCAACCCACACGAGGGCTTTATGGGCCACCCTCGCTGTGACTTCTGTTTCTCCAGGTTCTACTCGACTACGGAGCTCTACGACCACCTGAGGAAGAACCACTTCGAGTGCGACATCTGCCTCTACCAGCTCCACGTGCAGAACAGATACTACAAGGACTACCACGACCTGGAGAACCATTTCCGAGCAGACCATTTCTTGTGTGAGGAGAGAGACTGTCTAGCCAAGAAGTTCGTCGTCTTCAAGTCGCATCTGGATCTCCAGGCACATATGACGGTGGATCACCCTTACATCAAGACGAGTCGCAAGATCGACGTGCATTTCACGGTCCGCCGGGCATCACAGGGAGACGAAGACGACTTCCAAGACCCAGGGTTGTTCGACCAGCAGCCATCCGGCAACCATACGATCAACGTCGCCGACTTCCCGTCCCTCTCGGGCTCGGACAGCGCTGCCGCTGGCCCATCCTTCTCGCTGTGGGAGAACCAGAGTGCGTCCCACCGTCCTCGCACAGAGGACTTCCCAGCTCTCGCATCCAGCTCCAGTTCTAATAATCGCGCTGGGTCGACCTTTAGAAACGCGTTGGCGCCGCCTCCGTCGGCAGCTCTCCGTGCCCACATGGACAACAACGGATGGGAGTATGAGAACCCGGAGCTCGCGTCTGCAGCTGCCGTGCTGGGTGCAAACAACCCGCTGCTGGGCGTGCTGAAGCCTGCACGGAAGAATAACAAGGGCAGAAAGAAAGGTCGGAAGGCGGGCGGCGGCTTGGAGGAGAAGCTGGCCGCGCCTGCGGAGCAGGAAGAAGAGGAGTCCGAGTCGGAAGATGATGAACCGGTTGGTCCAGCGCCGTCCAAGACTGCAGTTGTGTTGAAGATCCGCCAAGTGCTCGGCAGTGATGCCAAGTACGAGGTGTTTCGCGACGAATGCAAGCGCTTCCGCACGGGGGAGATGGAAGTGCCCGACTTCTACGCCAAGATGCGCGACCGGTTCTCGCCTGAGCACTTCTCGCAGCTCTTCCTTCCGCTGATGCGGTTATCCCCCGACAAGGAGCAAGTGGGCACGTTCTTCGCGTACCACAAGCAAGTCAACAAGCAACGTGCCAATTCCCAAGGTTTCCAGGAGTCGACGTCCAAGCGCAACAAGAAGGCAGCGAGACAGCAGCAACAAGCCGAGCAGGAGCAAAAGGCGGTGCGTCGCAAAAACCGCCAGCCTTCTACTCCGTCGCAGGCGGGCTGGGGCAACGCGATGAAGGAGAGCGGCGTGAACACCTCCACTGGCCGCAAGGCCGCAGCCATCGTGCACAACACGGACTTGCGCGCGATGTTGGGGCGAGACACGCAGCCGGCGACGCAATGGAGCTCGTCTGGGAGCTGGCAGGCGCCACCTCCCGTCGCTTCCAGTGCCTCGGCGTACCCGGCTCTCGGTCGCACGCCTACTAGCACAAAGCTCCAGAGTGCTCCCGTTGAGGCATTTACCAGGCTTAGTGTGTCCAACTCGTCCTCCTCGTCTGGATATGCTGCCGCTACTTCCGCTTACGCGTCGACTCCAACGCCGGTGGTGCGTCAGGCCACGCCGCCACCCGCTGCCCCCACTTTTAAGAAGGCCAAGAACGACTTCCCGGAGCTGCCCAAGGCCAGCAAGCCTATCGGTGTGCAGCCCGTGACACGCGCAACCTGGGACGACCAGGTGCAGGCCATCGCGCAGAACCGCTCGTCCACTGCCCCTACTGGAGGTCGAGGCAACGGCAAGAAGAAGCAGAAGAAGAAAAGCATGTCGCTCCAGGAAATGGCCATGCATTTCCGTTAAGTTGCAGGCTGCGGGCAGCCTAACTACAGTAGACGAACATAATAGAGCGTGCTGCGGTGAGTCGGACAGCGTTTAGATGTTGGGGGTTTGCTCGCTTCATATCTCTACGCATCAGAATCATCACCATTATCACCCCAAGAACGGCACGAAAGCCCGATGCAGAGCGTCGTTCCTGCCTGTTCCAACATCAGTCACCATGTAGAACCTCCCTGCACTGAGACCAGCAGCATTCAGAGCAGGTCCCCACACCAGCATGATCGGAACCGATAGCAGTGTCTGCGTGATGGCTCCGTATTGGTCAAGTGATAAACGATGGAAGAACTCGGAGGATGGAATTCCTCCTGCCAACGTCAAGGGAGAATTGGCATTGACCGCAACGACCAGACCTGAAAACCAGGCTCGCAATGCAACGCCAGACGCAGCAGCATTCGCTCCCTGTGGAATCGGAGCACCAGCAACTCCCAGACAAGCATGCAAAGCCGCATCGTCCGCCCAACCGATTGCAATGCCGGGATCCTTTTCATCTCCCACCTCCATCCGCTGCACCCATTCAGCCCAAGTCACTGCGTGAGTCTTCGTCTTTCTCCCTTGGAGACTGTTCTTGATGTTTCCGGTTCTGGTGAGTGAAGATCAAGTACCGTATAAGACCGAAGTACCGTGAATGACACATTATCGAGTTAACTACCGACAGTGACAGTTGACGTTAATGCACTGCTTGGTACCTCCTGCAGGTGAATGGTTCATCTCAGCTCAATTGATGCCCAAATGCGCCATGATCTTGTCCAGCTTGCTCTCAATGGCTGCAAGACGCGCTTCCACAGAGCCACTACCAGCATTCCCATTCTCATAGCCACCAGAATTCGAATTCGACGCCGGAGTCGGAGTCGGAATCGTGTGTCTTGGCGTGGACGGCGCTGAGTTGTGCGCTGACGGGGCCGAGCCTCCCGCTCCCGCTCTCCTCGCCGCAGCCTCGCGGTTCTTCCGCATGATCTCCGCAAAGCCTCCAGTGCCGTTCGATGCACCACTAGCACCAGCACCAGCACTGTTCTCCCTCTGGATGCCTGAGTTACTTGGGGTCTTCTTCAAGTTCCCTCCAGACTTGATAGCCGCCATCATGGCGCCCATGCCGCCCGCCGCTGGAGCAGGGGCTGAGGCTGAAGCTGAAACTCCAGCTGAAGCCCCACCCCCGACCTCCCCACTAGGATGGCCAGCGAAGAGCGTCTTCTCCACTGTTTTAACCTTCTTGAGGCTCGCTCCCTGCTGGATCTGAGCCAGCAGACCTCCCCGTCCAGCGCCTCCCATTGCGGCAGGCGAGGAGGCTGCACCTCCTGACTTGTGGTGCTCGTGCTTGGGCGGCGTCTTGCTGGACGAGGAGCCGGACGGCCGCGTCCACGTCGTCACCTTCGTCTGCGGGTTGTAGTAATATTCCTGTGGCAGATATAATAACATGCATAAAGATTAGACGGGAAATCGTCGTGGGGTGGAGCACTGAGTGGCAATTTTGGCGCCAATTCGACGCGTAGAAAGCGGAATGAGGTGTCATTGGGTGCGTGGGCTGAAGGAGAGTATGGAGCGGGTGACTACCTTGCCATCTTGCGTCTTGTACGACTGCCACGGAGCGGGGAGCGGCATGGTGGAGCGATGACTTCCTCCTTGCGATTTACACTTTTCTGAGAAAAAGTCCGAAGTGACACAAAATCGATATCGGTTTGCAAAAAGGTATGTATCGGTTTAGATAGGTAACTATTTTTATGTTTAAAAAAAACATTTAAGAAAAACAAGCTGTTAAGTTTTTATTAAAATAAAAACTTAACAGCTTGACTTGTCATCAAATGTTCGATGGCCGCACGCCAGACAGCAGCAATTGAGCCAACCTTGGGTCGCTTGATGGTGCGTCAAGCTCGCAGCAACGCTATCTGCTTCAGCAACCAAAAGCTGCGCGAGTAGCAAGCCAATCATCTCGAAAGCTCGTCCTAGCTTCTTGATGCTCCTCCACGATGTTCAAAAACGTTCCAAACGGACTGAGCGTTCAGGACTGACACATGTGCCAGGGCTGGGTCATAGCACACAACGTAGAGCTTTGCACAGCGATTCAAGTCTGTAGTGATGGCTGCCTTCGTGGTATCACTCATCGACGAGACGCGACGGAAGTCGATCAAGCAGTAGTCGCTCAGCGGAAAACGAATACGGACCACCAGGAGCGAATCGACCAAAGTGTTCATCCAACCTGTTGCCTTCTCGCAATAGCTGGAAACCCCAAAAGTCATCCCCGCACTCGACCGTGAAATCAATAAATCCCTTCGATCCAAACAAGGCGCCGACATCTGCAGATGTCACACAAGCGATTGTTGTACATCGGTATGCAGCTTTATAAAACTCCATCTGCCAGGCTCTCTCCCAGTAGATGGCGTTCGGCCGAGTGTCGTACGAATGCTGTCGTAATTGATAGCTTTTGCAACACGCACGATCATTACCTGAAGCGTTTCCGGGGCGTAAAGTGCACGCTCAATATTGCCGATGCGCATCTTGACAAAGTATCGCCACATGACTGGCGACGAGAAATCAACTCGACCGTTGCATCCAATTAGGATACCTCTTCTGATGCATTTATCGAGAAGCGGAGCATTTAACTGATTCTCCACTCCGCAAGCAACGCGTTCTAGACCATCAAGGTCCTCCACATCGAGCGTCTCCAGCACCTTCACGGCACGAGTTGATATCAGAGCATCGAACAGAGCGTGGTCCTTATCTTGATAGAGCGATCACGCTCCAACCTACGAGCCAAATTATAGGCGGATGGGGCAACCCCGCCACTCCCTACCGGCGACAAGCAAGCGGTATTGAGCGCGTCGATAGCCACTGCGCAGAGTCCAACGTGACCACCAGTAAGCCATTACAGACGATCACAAAACATCTTCATAGTACTCTGCAGGCACTCGACCCCAACGAACCACTTGGTCACGTATTCTTCGATTTCTTCTGGCCGAAAGTTCCAGCACCATATCTCCCGCAAACTCGACATGAGTCATACTCTACGTATACTGCGGATCAGACCCGTACGCGCCAAACATCAAGATTCGAACTGAGGACGCAGCATCATTTCGGACGCCTTTGACAACGTCCCAGAAAACACTGGATTTACGTATCGGAGAAGATGCAGGATCAGTATCTGAACTTCCAGTCAACCCCGCATTGGCGCTGGAAAACCTCCAGAAAGGTCTCCTCTTCATATAAACACTTTCGCGGGCTCCTTTTTCGATCCGTGATTCTGTTCGCCAGATCGCGGCTGACCAGTGTGGCAAGAGAAGTTTTACCAGTCATCGGTGGGCTTTTGACGAGCAGCATGTGCTTCTCATCGACGTTCTGGAAAGTTTCCTTGGTCAAGGCCATCCGAGATAGGGTTCGGCAATCGTTTAGATCAACGCCTTGCAGCCTTCCAAGCGTTCCGCGAACGCCGTACCAGACTTTATTTCTTTGCCACGGTGCTTGTGGTGTTGCTTCAATGGTCGGTGCTGGAACCGCAGCCTTTGGGAGTTCCACCAACACGTGAATATTTTCCTCTTCGCGCGTGAAAGCCGGACCCAGCAACTCCGCCTTCGTGAGCTTCCACGACGACGAATATACAGGAGCAGAATATTCGGGGCCAGTCTGAAGCGTAGCAAGTTCAAAGTGAGCAGGACGAACGGGTTGTTCTCGAGCGAAGAAGTAATCTGATCGATGACTCATTGCCTATTATGGCAAAATATCATCCTCTAGTTGCCCAGGCTGGCAACGACCCACGTGAGCGTGTATTTTTGGCTCGGCAATCCAACAATTTTTTGAATGACATCAGTGGCGATTTTTTGCGCGTTTGTTTCCTCACCTGTTTCCTTTCGGTCATGAGCATCCAGGAGAACACCGCAGAGATCATGTCTCGGTGACGGAATGCGTAAAGTACTATATATCGCTGAGTAAACGACAATTTGCCGAGGATGAGTTATTTGCACTGGTCGCGTTCGACCGCATCTCAATGGAGAATATGTACATTCAAAACGCTGTTCGATGTCGGCGTTTCCCTCACATGAACAATGGATGAGAGTATTGTGGCTGATCAACTCGTTTCGGCATTGCTTGCCAACGAGCGAAGGCTGCAGGGCTCTTTGCCACAAGGTATTCCAACCGACAGCACTACCGACCGGTTTCTAAAGACGGTCGAGCTAACGTCGGGTTCTCTGTGGGGTAGTAATTCGGAAGGATCTCGCTGCAGGCAGAAGGCATCCGCTTACCAAACTCGATTCGGCCAGCCTGCGTTGTTTGTTACACTGACACCAAACACGGATAACTCCTTGGCTATGGCCCACTACACTGGGATATCTTCGGTTGACTCGCTTTTTGACGTATTGGATGCCAAGATGCCAACCAAATCGGCGCTGCGTGAGGCAAGCTTAGGAAACGACTGCGCGTCGGCACGTTTGTTCATGCGCCAGATCGATGCCTTCTTGAAGTATTGTGTAGGGATTGATCGGGGCGCTAAGCACCGATTGGGTTGCGGGTTGTTTGGAGAAGCCTCAGCATACTTTGGAATAGTGGAGACGCAGGGCAGAGGGACACTTCACATGCACATACTCATCTTTCTGGAGGGCTGCCCTCCTAACGCTGCTGTCATAGAAGCAATTTTGAAAGGCCCGAATGCTGAACGTTTTCGGGGGGCAATGCAGAAGAACGCGGATAGTATCGTGAGCAATCAACTGCCAATGGGATTAATCCGGTATTCCTGTTTGCAGTGTGGATCCTCTGCTTTGGATCTTGACGTTCTGCCTATTGCCGATTTCATGAAGAAAGACCCGCGAAATGGACGTCGTGCTCAACAAAGGGACTGCATTTCAGAGCCTGCACAATTGCGGTGTAATGGTTGCAACTCAGACGCCAGCTCGCAACACATTCTCCGACGTGTACTACTGCAGCATCGCCCCGAGCACTGGCCGCCATGGCATCATATACTATCGACGGGGGAAATGAACGAACAAGCTGGCGTGGAATGTGTGTGCCGTGATAGTAAGCGCCATGCAAGTGCAGTAGTCGAAGCCCACGAAAGCATCCAAGCCGATCTGAGGGATGAGATTCAATTAAAAGATGAAAATGGGCTCACCGCTGTTGAAACGAAGCATGTGCTCGAATCGGCAAACATTCCTCGCATGAAAATCTGCAAAAGTGATGATGATCCTTTCCAAAATGATACTATTACGCGTCGGATTGAGTTGTAGCCCGCGTCGAAGTCAGATAGTCGTTTAAGCAAGCAGATATGGATTATATGGTTTCGGTTCTTGTTTTCCTTTTGAACATACACTGGTGGTGCCACACGAGCAGTTGCTTCAAACAATCGAGGGTATCGACAGATGCAGCCTGTTGCCGCTACTCATTTCCTCGTGAACGGGTGCCGAAAATATTGTTTAGGTCGTCGGGAATTGAGTTGAAGCGAGACGTGGCACACGAGTTCATCAATGGATTCAATTACGTGCTCATGGCAACCTTTAAGTGCAACCACGATGTACAGCTACTGGTAGGTGGCGACAATGCGACGGACCGAATTTACTATTGCTGCCAATACGTGACGAAGCAGCAGAAGAGATTGGACTCGTCTGTTGCTGTAGTTCTCGCGGCGTTCAAACGTCGACAGGAGAAAGAAAATAGAGAGGAAGCTGTGTCTGGTGTCGAGCCAATGCAACGCTTGAATATTGCAAGAAGGCGTGTGGGCGCTATGGTGTATGCAACTACCAACCGACAAGAAGTGGCGGGGCCGATGGCAGCTCTGTATCTGTACAGAGGATCGTGTAGCTACATGAGTGTTGGATGTGCTTCGCTGCCGTTAGGTGAAATTGTGAGGCAATTGTGCTCGACAGAAGACTACTCATGCTATCTTGTGAGCGAGGCGGGACCGGTGCAGGAGACATATCATGCTGTTTCGGCGTTGGATGACTTATATACCGACCGGAGGTCTTGAAAGATGAGAGTTTGTACGAATTCACTATGTGTTACTATCGCAAGCGAGATACGAATGCTTTGCGGTCCCAGCTTCCGTTTTTGCGCGAGCATCCACTGCACAATAGTCATAGTCTTGCCAAGCGCAGAACAGAAGCCGTTCATGTCATCTATGGCTATTGGGTACCGTATGTCGAGCAGAAAACCTCGCAAAGACTACAAAATCAGCATGCTTTATTATCTCTTGTTCTTTTCAAACCTTTCCAAAAGCTGGCTGATTTGATCGGAGATGACACAACATGCGATGACACTTGGCTACGCGCATACAAACTCTGGCAAGGAGCCCGTAGCTCATTTGCCAAGACAATTATGTACAACATGTCTGACTACTACAGCGGTGCCAGCCACGCAAAACAGGCTAGCGACAGAGCATCTCATTCGCCTGAAGATCAACCGACTGACCCGAAGGCTGATGAAGAAGCGCTATCTGACGAGGAGAATGACGATTTGTTTTGCGATGACGATTGTATAGCTAGCAATGGGGACCTTGGGAATGTCGAATGTACCGAACCAGACATTGACGACTGGGATGAAGCAGGTGGTGATCAGCGCATCCCCGAAACCAGCTCGCTCAATCCATCGATCTATCCAACGGCTGCTCAGCCAGAAGCGCGAATCGGCAGTATGTTGAGTGCTTTCGACAGACTAAAACTACTTGACGATGTGGCAGTGGAAACAGCACGAAATGCAGCCAGCGATTTGCCCTTGACTTCGTATCCATCGGTGAGAGATATGAGAAAGTGGATAGTTGATTCTGCTACTGATAACGCCATCACCAGCAAAGCGCCGCCAGATAGCGCGAACACTCAGGACACAGCAGTAGTGGAACTGCTGGAGAGAGCACTCGATTCGTCAACCATGAGTTGGCCAGCCACCGCCACGTCGACAAGTCGAACAACAGGAGACGTGGCGCGGTTTGCTCCGATCACAGATATTTCTAGGATGTTTACGCTGAATGAAAAGCAGCACTATGCTTTACAAGCAATTGGAACAGCCTTATTGACGAGATGGAAGCATACAGAGACGCTCGCGTATTTGAATGGAGATGTCAGTGACGCGCTCAGAAACGATCAATTGTGTTTTTTCCTTGGGGGAGAACGTGGAACGGGTAAGAGTCGCGTTATTGCTGCTGTGGAAATGCTATGTTCTAGCTGGGGTCGGTCGGGGAGTTTGGTTAAGACTGCTCTAACAGGAAAAGCGGCTACACTCATAGAGGGAGGAACTTTGGCGAGCTTCTTGCTGCAGATTCGTTGCCGTAATTGTGCCGACAGAGTTGTTGATATCAGCATGATTATAGTCGACGAGGTTTCGATGATGAAGAAACCCAGCTCGTTCAGCTGGATAAGTGGTTACGCATTGCCAAACGGATCCCCGACGTACCATTTGGAGGTGTCCACATTGTCCTTGTTGGTGACTTCCTTCAATTGCCACCGGTTGGAGCTGACCCTCTCTATCGTAACCCTGCTGTCAAACGTAAAAGTGTGAGCGACTACGCTGGGTATCGCCTGTGGCGGTCGTTGATACTGTGATCGTGCTCGAAGACTCTGTCCGATTCCGCGAGGATCCGGAATGGGGGAAGGCTGTCATCAGGCTCGACTTGGCGTGTGGACACCGGAGTTTGTTGATCTTTTCAACACACGGGTAATGGCGCCTGAAGCCGTTTTGGAGGACTCTGTTACTGATGCCAACGTGCCACCAACTTTTGTGACTCCGGACAATTTGACACGACTTGCTATCAACAACTTCTACATAGCAACTACAGCAAAACGGTTGGCTCCCAACGAATACCCTGTTCGTGTGGTCGCAGACTTCAACGGCAAGCTAGCGGCGTTGAATCGGGCTGAGCGGCAAACAGTCATGGCCTTACCAGACTCGAAATTTGGGCTTTTGGCCCCTTACCTTGATTTACTCGTAGGTATGCCTGTTCAAGTTACCCAGAATGTTGGGCCGGCAAAACAGGTTGCAAATGGAACGCTCGGGAAACTTCACGCAATTATTTTTGAGCCGGGAACAACTTTTCGCATCGTGCATGACAGTGTTTCGGATATTTGCGTCAAGATTCCAAGTGTTCCCCCGCCTGCTGTGATTGTAAGCTTATCACGCGAAGATACGGCAACTGCAATGCGTGGCTGTGATGATACCGATTTGTTCCCGTTGCTGTTCGAGTCTCAGGCATTTAGCGAAAGCGTGATTCCACTAAACGGCAACTTTCACGGCAATCCGCATACCCTAGTGACACGAATAAAGCAGTTTCCTTTGGTATGTACGGTAGCGTCTACGATTTACAAAGTCCAAGGGGAGACGCTACGCAAAATGGTGGTGACGGAGTGGAAATCCAAAACTGTTTTCCAACAAGCGCGAGCAACCCTATTTGCTGGTATCGAGAGTAACATCGCGTCTTGCTTTTTCAACGCTAAGCCCCATTACACCAGATATCACGGCGTGGGCTCATCCGTCATGGGACGCATTGCAAAAGGAAAGACGGTTAATAGCGTTAAGCGAGAAAACTATAGCAATTTTCCAATACTAATACACGTATTATAATTTCTTTAAAATACTGACCAGGCCAACTGAGGAAACGAGGCGCTCGTGAATATAAAGCTCGATCACGTTCGATATACGCCGAATGTTTTGCTCCCAAAAGCTATCGGATATCGATCTCAATGCTCTGGGCGCCAAGCCCGATGGATTGTTGAGCGTTCCCACGATAATATCGCTCACAATCGCATTGTTATCTTTGATGAGGAGCGTCGTTCACCATGTCCTCACTCGCGTGAATAACCTTTGGTCGTAAACGTAGCAATTAATGGGCACAGATCAGGCGAGGGGTGCGAGACCCAAACCTGGCACGCCAGTGCGGCACCGGCAGCATTGAGAAGGTATCTTTGGTCTAGGATTTCAAGTATGGACTTGATCTGTGCCGAATGAACTCGCGCGAAAACGAACCGATTGATTAAGTTCAAGTTAGATGCGCAAGCACGCAGCAGAAAGCATGAGCACCACGGAATCATACAAGACCGCCATTTGGTTCAGTTAATAGAAGGAAGCACAGTAGCTAGACTCGAGACGTAGATATAACACGCCACACACGACCATCTTGGATGTTGCACCTGCGACCTTGCAGCATCGGTGACCTTGCCGCATCTGCTACGGTGGTGTGCGTGTCGTGCGGTTGAAGTATAAGCCATGAAAGCTGTTCAGGTGCTTCTGCAGCGAGTTTTGGCTGCTGCACACGTGTGGGCACTGCCAGCAGTAGCAGAACACATCGTCGATGTCACGAGTGTAGTCAATGACAGGTAAAATCTCTGGGATGTGGTACGTGGGGCGAGCGTACTGCGGGGTGTCCAGGTATGCATGGAAGCACACGTTGTTGGATTCACTTCCTGATCTTGCGTACATGTAGTCGCCGCGGAAGAGTACGATATCTCCCTTGTCGAGCTCAATGATCTGTCGGTCCTCATGCAGCGGGACTTGGTGGTTCCACCCGTAGCCGTAGAGGATTGTGGGGGATTGCGTTGCCACAAGAAGCGAACCCGGAATATTGCACACGTCCATAGGGTCCGACCCCGTTTTAAATTCACGACGAGCAAGTTGGGTTTCAGCGCCGCCAGCCGTCTTCAGATAACGCCACTCAGTGATAGACGCATCAGGGGAAAACGTTTTGTAGAACCGCTACAGTCCGATCGATAACTCCCTGGCCGGGGTTTCGGGAACGAATGCGCGGAAACGCTGCTTGTCGTGAACAATACCATCCCAGGTATCGTGAATCCAGAGCGTTTGGTCGTCTCGCGATAGCGCTCGGGTGTAGTCGACGGTGGGTTCGGGAACCGCGTGGTAGAGGACGACATACCCGTGCGACTTCAATTTGTGACGGGCGAACATTGTGCAACTGCTGAGTGTGCTGGTGTTCACGAAGCAAATCGGAGAGTGAGCTTTACGTCGCGGCACGTACTCTATGTCAATGATCGCAACTGTAGTGCTCAAAAGTAACCTGGGCTGTAGCCGATTTTCACCGCTCATCTTGCCAAAACCAAACAGACTTTCCGCAAGTGAGTTCTCCTCGTCGTGCCTGGTAGATCCGATCACCGAAGATCCGCTAAGGTGGCTCAATTTTCAAGTTTTCAGTTTCAAGCTAATGTACTGATCTGATAGTAGCTAAGCGAGCGAGCTTTTCGTTGTTCAACCCCGAAGCATCATGCACGTCGTAGGCATTCGCAGCGCTCACTAATGATTGTACTCTGTGGGCGACTATATTTTAAAAAGCGCTTCAGGACTGTCGCCACGGGCGAAACCGAGCCGTTGAAGTATTTCGAAGGCGTGTTTATAGGATTTCACCCACGGAAACTTAACCAAGCTGCTTGCGGTTCGTTAGTGTCCACGCCAGTGCAGAGCTAAACATTTAGAAGCAGAAATTGCGCCGTGCCATCCAAGTCGAAGCCTCTTCCACCTCGTCGGTATTCGTAGCGTTCACTGCACTTGGTGGATCGGCGCTGCGTTTGCAATTGTCTGTGAGAGTCCCTGATTCACGCCTCCAGGTCTAAAATAAGCTGCATTATTTTAAAATGCGCTGCAAGAGTCACCGATGACACCGAGTCGTTGAAGTATCTTTCGAAGGTTTATACGATTTTGCCTACGGATACGTTCATCGAGCGCTACGTGCGATCCGTCTTGGTTTAATGCTTTGTTCCGGGCTGTGCGTCGTGCAATACCAACTGTGTATGGAATGGCAGGATGAACTAGCAAAGCACCGTGGGAAAATGAGTAGATCTATGGAAATTGTGTGGGCAACGACATTCTCATTTGCTCTACACTAGATCATCGAACAAAGTTTATGTCGGTCGTGATAAATCTACATTGACAGTCTTCATTTTGCGCAATGCCAAGCAAGGCGCAGCAAGTGGTCGCAACTCGCAAACCTAGGCGCGGTGCTAAGGTGAAACCAGCCACGTACGCCGCTGTGACTACAATCCTCGGCTCACCTTCAGGACATTCAACACCGCCTAAGCTACCTCAAAGCGTGCTGGCGTCGACCGAACGGCTTTCTCCTTACCAAAGGCTTCTGCAACTAAATGAATCCCGCCCTCCCAGCGCTGGTACCGATCGCCGTATTGTCCCCAGCGTCGAATGTATCTGCTGATGTTGGGCTTGACGGGAAATGAGAGGCACTAACTGTTTTCTGTCGTGTTGTTTACACAGAGGTTCAGGAACTTCTGAAGAATAAAGTGAGTCCGCCACCGAATGTTGTGCTGGAAATGAAGCTGTTATGGGTGTCTGGACACGCATATCTACGCTGGAATCTTACTCGACTACACTTTATGGACGCTAACACAGCTGGAAGCCTCGACGAACTGCTGGAGGTATGTTGGAAAGCGTGACTTTGGCTTGGATATAGTTTACTGTCTGATCGCTGCTGCTTATTGCTGATAAGTATTTCAAGCACACTACGACGAGAACATGGATAACATTAACTCCGTGCTGCTCACAGCTACTCTGTGGGGTGTGGATTCAAAATCTTCCGAGCTTCGTCCGCCTGGTGCCATCGTCCGTACTCAGCGCTCAACCTCTTCAAGGAAGAGCAATGTCAAGTCACCGTCACGTTTCGCGATCTCTGCTGGCCCCAATAGGCTATCGTTTGCTGATCGATTTCGCAAAAACAAAATATGTTCAAAGCAACGTGTCATTGTAAGTTTCATCATATTTAAATTCGCAGAGAATGTGGAAACATTTGCAGCCGTCAGACGGCTTCGGAAACCGAAGCACTCGCATTCCAAGATTTGCACTGAAGGGAGGAAGCGGCAAACATTAGGTGGGTACCAGAGCCACGCGCTTGATGTTGATTGTGTGCGTATGCGGCTAGCTAACATACATTGTTTTAGATGCCGAAGACGCGCGGGACGAAGAACTTCAATGTCGACGAGCAGCTTCGATTGCTATCGATTGTTGCCGAGCGATTGCCGCACAGGCAAAGTGAATGGGAACAGATTGCGGACGAATACAATGCCTGTTCAAAAGGAAATGGAAAGCCTCGCAGTGGGGTTAGTCTCAAGCGCAAGTTTTTGAGCCTCTCGCAATCCACCAGGGCGTGCCGGCGTGTCCTCTTCGTACTGCCCATCGTCATCATCGATGTGCTCAAACAAATCACAATCGACCGAGCTGTCAGTGTAATCGGTGTTCAGCACTTCACCATTGGGAATAACGTTCTCGTACAATGTGTTGGAAGTCTTATAAAACGAGAAAACGTCATCGACAAGTTGTCTCCGCACACGGTGCATCTTCCGAACTTTCCTAGTTTGACCCTCCGTAAAATCTCCAACCATAACCACTGGATACGACGACACATCTACCAATGACCGCGGCAAAAGCGTAACCTGAGGACCTGGCGAGCAATCAAACGCAACACAATGCGAGCGGATACACCGATGGCGACCAACGCGCATAACGCGCGTTATCGCTCCAAAACTTGCGAGTTGGGTCATGAACCGTTCGGGGATCGTCAAGCCTCTTAGGTATTCGGGTAGTCTTCCGACGAAAAATCCATTCGCAATAGCAAACTTTGGTAGCTTCTTGTTCGTGATTGATGCATCGCAACGCTTGCATTCTGACATCCATGCCGTCGGGCAGCCATCCTCACTGAAGTAGCAATAGATATCACGCGGCGAGACCAGCACGTTTTCGAGACCTTCGAGCTGTGGAGGCGCCGTATACTGCTCCACAAGCTCTCGCGGAAGATCCGTCTCCACTTCTCCCAAGCACTTCTTGATCATATCCACATATCGCCAGTCACCAGCCTCTTTTCGCACTGCATCACGCCGGAGAACCAGTCGATCGCACACCAACATGAACACTCATCCAGTCCCTCCGCCCCCAAAGCTTCTTGAAGCAAGTCCATGCATTTATCTTTATCTTCTTCACGCAGCGGCTTCATAAACTTCAGAGATGTTCCCCAGTCTTCGATCTCGTGACGCGACTTTTTCCGAGCTCGATAGTTCCGTGATCGCTGTGCAGTTTGTTCTCTCCTGAACGCGATATCTAAATGCTGTAGGATATCGCCGTCGTCGTCCTCTTCACCGGCATCAACCACGCCTTGCTCGCGGGTCCTTTGCTTTCCATGGAGCTGAAAAGTAGCAAAACCATCAGAATATTCGTCAGCCCAAATTCGTCAGCCCAAACCAAGCCGCCTGCTACGCCACTGATGAACTTACTGGTGGCATTGTTGGTATCCCCAAAAGCTTCCCGCAAACGACCTTGCAGCCACAACAACAACAACATCGTCAGCATGCAGCAGCAACCTTCATATGCAACAATGCCGTCGTACCTCTCCCCTCGTAAATCCCAAATGACGAGCCCGTGCAACGCCAGCGCTGCTACCTTCAGGAGCTTCGAGCAAACCACCTTAGCAGTCAGAACATCATCAGCATCCAGCAGCAACCCACAAATGCAGCAATGATGTCGTACCGATCAGCTCGTAAATGCCAAACGACGAGCCCGTACAACGCCAGCGCTGGTACCCTCAGGAGCTGTGAGCAAACCATCCAGCAGTCATTAGAACATCAATCCAGCAGCAACCCACAAATACAGCAATGCCGTCGTATCTCTCGACTCGTAAAATGCCAAATGACGAGCCCGTCCACCATCAGCTGAACACGCTCGTCGCCTTCTGCATAAAACCCGCCGACCCTTTTAAAATAAACCCCCTGAATGTCACTAGCGCCTAGCCTTGCAGCAATCTACCTAGCTAGATGCGTAGATCCAGCACCTGCATGCTAGCGGGTCGCCATGAATGCACCGCGACGACCACGCTCATCCTGAGCGCGCCGTCGAAAGCGACCCTTCATAATTGTCTCCTACTAAGTACGAAATTCGTATAAGCTTTGGATAGACGGCACCCTGCTCGACGTAAGTGAGTGCGGGCGCGTTGGTTGTCGATGGTACCGCCGCCTTCCTCGTGAATATGAAAACGCACTGTCGCTACGTGATATCGTACTCGCTTGTGCATCCTTCTGGCAGTTGGTTAAACTTGGTCGTGAAGTGGTCGGTGCCGCCTTGGACACCATCAAGCTTTTGCGGTATTGTTTAAAAGATGGAGAGTATTATGTCCGGTTTGAGCAATCATGATACAAGGGTTATAAGTTTTCAGTAGACGAAAATACCGATTGGTAGGAGGCTGGAGGGTCGCCATACAAATTTAGGTTGTTAAGCCTCATACCGACCAAATTCCGGTATTGTGACGCTGAGTCGCTACAATCGATAGTTCTTCGAACTACAAACTCAAGATCCTACGGCTCATGCTCGTCTCAGCCGTTGATTTCGGTATTCACGCGATGGCGAATTGGGACTTCAGTAACGATGAATCGCTTCTCAGAAGAGAGCCCTCATTCTTGGGCGAACATGTCGGCAAATGCGTGGGTACTTCCGTCTTCAGAGGTTGACGATTCTCGCACTCTCGCCCGTTCAAGCCTATCGCAAACTGACCTATGGACGTGGTGAAATGGCTCCACGCGAACACGAACGCAGGACGCGATGGATAGAGCAGCTTCCTGGAAATGATCAAGTGGCTCTATACTAACATGTTCGCTGGTTGTAGCGCCGATGCGATGGCTAACGCGGCGCGTGGGGCCATTTGGAGACTTTGATGTGGCTGCATCGACGGTTAATGCGTTGGGATTCTGCCATTTCCGAGTTGCTACCTGGCACTGTACGTATAGTTATACATGCATGAAGATTTCCCCGAGCACGTTCCAGCCAAGGTGAACGATGGAATTATCGTGGCTTCACGTTCGAGAAGCTGCACTTTGGTTAAGAACACTATCCGGATATGGCGGACCTCGGGTTTCTTCGACGACTGAGGAGCCGCGAGTTTCTCCTCCCAAAAGGCAAAGCGTGGCGCTGGCGAATGGTAAAGCGTCAAGCGGAGCAATGCGCCGGTGCTCTCGATACCAGGCAGGAAGTATCAACCACATTTCAGTGGCACTATTTACAAATAACGGATTGGTGGCCTCAACCGATCAGAAAGCGTGAGCACTCAGCGAACGCTTCCCTGCACATCGGCTTGGCGACGTTGGGTCAGGTCGTCCCATGGCTCATCGAATTCAAGCACCACACCAACTCTACCAAGCACGATATCGCTTGGAACCAGGTAGGAACGCGGTTTCAGAAGCCTCGGGACTGCACTCACTATCGTTACTCACTAGTTCCGGCTCCGCTTCCTCTTCTTTTTTCCGTTTTTCTCGTTTCAAGTATTCTTGCTCAAGTGCACGGAGGCAGCAGTTGCAATGGGTCTTTTCGACGGATCGCCATCCATCAGTTGCTCTAGGACTAGTCCGTTCTCCTGTGTCATACCAGTCTACCTCTCCGCAAATTTGTATCCAGACCACACAAGGGATCCAGAAAAATTAATTGATGAAAATAATTGTCAATAAATAGATTTAAATAATTGATTGATAGGGAAGCCAATACCTGGCCAATCACACATACAAACTTTCATACAAACAGAATTGACGCTGCTGATGGAGTGCAACACGCGTAACTCGCCCTACTCAGGATCCAGTTGATTCAATGGTATACGTTCGAGGTAATGCTGAAGGCCACGATGACCCTTACGAACATCTCTAGCGTGTGTGGATAGCTTACGCTATAGTCGGTGTTACAGTTCTCCATGTAGTGTGATGCCTTCAAATGCAACATGATGTTCGTGTACCCGTCGTTGAAGCACCTGCCGCTCGGGTTTTGCACGAAGAAGCGGTGATTGTACTCAACATTAGCGTAAACACACTGTGTAAGCATATGGGCGCACTCGAAGACGTGGGTTGTGGTCTATCCGCGAGGAGTTGACCCACAAAAAGCTGTGGCTGCTGTTCGACACGTCGATTGAGGCAGCGCTGCACTATGCCTCGAAAATCGATGTTGTTCACGCTCGAGATGGCTAGTCTGTAGCAGACAAGTATCTGCTCGGCTTCACTCCCTTTGAGGACGAGAAACGTTTGACGGCCAACGCTTGAAGCAGCGCGGGTTGATCGTTCTCTCGTATTGAATTCAATACACCAATACATCCAATAATTGATTGATCTCCATTACCAGGTCCAATTCAATATCAATTATATTTTTTGGATCCCTGGACCACACGTCCACAGCAGTGGTGTGACTACCACCGTGGAAGATCTCAGGGGCGTGCTCACGGGGCGTGCTCACGCCCCTGAGATCTTCCACGGTGGTAGTCACACCACTGCTGTGGCAGCGACTCAGTTGGTGGCCGCTTGGTGAAAGCTGGGGGCTTTGCGCTGCGTCCATGAAATCAGAGGTTGGAAAATAAAATATAGTATTGCATTCGAGTTACTCTGAGGCCGTGATAATCATTGCAATATCACAGATGCCAATAATAAATAATTTCCATTATTTACATTATTTTGCAATATGAAGAATGGGTTAAGCGCAGTAATTTAGACCTGGTCGTTCTTCTTTAAGGGTTTTAAATCGTGCTTAGTGTATGCCCGACGGCATGGGTCAATTCTTGTGTAGTGTCTGCGTTCATGCTTTGCTCTATCTTTGACGACTAACGTAATATATCAGCTAAGTATCAATCACTTTGAACTTAGCTAACTTATTGACCACACGACGCCTTAGGAGTTTAGTAATCCTCCTGGATTTACAATCTGGGGTCGACCTAGGTGTCAAGGCAGGTGACTGCAGCTATGCTCGGTTAGCCGGTGCCCCGAAAGGATCAGGCTAACCTGTTGCTCAAGCTGCCTCCTGAAAAGATATTTATTGCAATAATTGAGTATATTTTAAATTGTTCTGCTCCAGTGAATGCCAATAATAAATTATTTGCACGTGAAAATACCATAACTATTGTACGGATATTATTTTTTCCGACTTCTGCATGAAATCTATCAGAAACCACGAGTTGTGGCCAGGGTTTGGTAGTGGTGAAGATTTGGCCTAGTAGTGCTACTTGTAACGGGGTTACATCGAATAGTGTGATGCACACAAGCTAGGTGCCACACATAAGTGGCTTCCACACATATGTTACGTGGGTCACCCCAGATAGGAGTGGGTGGCTCACAGCCACTGGATATGCATTTGACTAGGCTCTACTATGATAGATAGTGAGTCCTATACATACAAAGAACAGGCGGCTCTGCCGCGATAAACAACAATACATTCAGTTCACATTTGAAGCCTTAGAGTTCACTAGCCTTGTTTAAGGTACTTCTGTCTCTTGGAGTCCTTAATTAGCTATATTAAGGTACTCGTGCAAACTCTCGTATAGAGTTTGCAAGCTATCAATATTACTAGAGACTCTCTGAGTCTGTGTCTTCCTCTGACGCTAAAGCTACAGCAGCCCCGCTGCACTACTACTACTACTACCGAATTCGTCGATGAGCTGTGCCCCCTAAATTTCGTTGGTGAGCTATGCCCCCCACATCAATTAGCCATAGTAAGTGATGTGCACTTTGCGAAGAGGCGTCATCGGTGAGCTGTGCCCCCAATCGAATTTTAGCCAATAGACTCGTAGGGGACGACGCCCACACTGTCAATCCGAAAACAGAAGAAGAATAGTGAGGTCAATGCTACTCGTTTGTTGCTTGTGTGCTATGCCTAACAGTACTGTTGTTCATTACACACAGGAAGACGCGCTCGTGCCTCTGGTTCCTGCAGTGGATGTCGTTGGGTGCGACGAAGGCGGTGGGGAAGAAGTTGTGCAACACACGAGATCTGCGGGCAGCATTTGAAGGTTGACGACGTGCTGATCTTCCGTGTGGAGGTCGTATGCTCCACCGATAATGATCTACAAGGTGACCTGGAGTACGCGGTTAAAGCTTTCGTCGTGCGATCAGGCTCCCAGGCATGCCTCGTCGGCTATCTCCCTCGTCGTCTACTTCGGATGAGAGAGAGGTACGCAAACAAGATGGTCACTGTAGTTGAGCACCTCCGGAAGTCGGATAACTCGCAAAAACGGCGTCGCTCCGAGCGCAACAAAGGCATCGTGCGGTGCTTGCTGCTTAGTGATGTTGAGCAGCAGTTTAGAGGCTAATTCTCAGTACACAGTCTTCTAGTTCTTCTACTGAGTAATTACCTTCCTCGCCTTCTTCGCCTTCCTCGCCTTCATCGCATTGGTCTTCTTGATCAGCCCCAGCAAGTTGTGCACCAGCGGAAAGTACTCCATCCTCGTCGTCAGGACAAACGCCGAACCCAATTGATGAAAATGTATTCGTAACTGTTGTTTCAGCAATCGAAGCCCAAGCAGACGCAATCCATGGGACCACATCTTCGCGCTCAGGCACCGGGACATTCTCACTTGCTGCTAGATCACTCATTTTCTCCACAACCCAATCATTATAGTGAGAGCGCAATTTGTCTTTCAGGGGTTTGTTGATGCCAACATCACACGGCTGCAACACGCACGTGTATCCCCCTGGAATAATCTCCACATCCGTTCCAACGTCATTGAGGAGTCCAAAAAAGCAGGCTTGAGTATGACACTTGAACTCATCCAGCATCAGAAAAGATGAAGGATGCGAAGCGACGTACGGCTTCCAGACCTGCTCTAACCACATCTTGTAGCCGCGCTCATCCATCCAGCCCTTTCCTTGGCAGCAGCCAAACACCCCAGGTGGAAGCAGCTTACTCGAGGACTTCTCGATTGTACCACCCGGTTTTCCTTTAAAGACGAGAAACAGCGGGAGCTTGGTGCCGTCCTCAGCACAAGCCACACACGCTGTCAGCCTTCGAGAGTTTGAGCCACTTCCCCTAATTGAAACTGTCCCAGCATTCTTCTCGTTGATTGTGGTTGAAGCCGTCATCTCAAAAAATACAGCCGTCTCATTCATATTAACTCGAAGTGACGGCGGTGTCCCCTCTAAAGTACCTCCCGGCTCAAACCTCTCGTTCACTGCCTCTACAAACTCTCGTCGGGTCTTTTGCAGGTGACCGCTCAATTTTTGGCCGACGTGCGTCCTCCGTCGAATGCTGAGTCGGTGGCGCGCGAGAAACGGGTATATCCAACTCCACATAGCCGACCGCTTGCCCCCACGAAAATTGCGGTCCATCGATAGGGCTTTTGCTATCACTTGGTTTGTGGAGACAGCAATCTCCGCGCTTCGATGCTCTCGAATCCAGCGAGCAAGGTTTTCTTCCAACTGAGGTGCTGCGCGGGGTCTACCTGGGTTTAAAGATCTTGCGCGCGGATTCCGCTTCACAGCGGCCTCTAACTCGGTCTTCTTCTTTCTCCACATCCTAACTTGATACGGGACACCTGGTTTCTCCGCGCTGTGCCTTTAACCGTGTCTCGTTCGGCTTCGAGGACGATGAGCAACTTGTCCTTTACGGTGAGTGGTGTCTTTCATCGGCATGGTCGCCGTCCTGCAAGATTTCACCGTCGGTTCACAAGTGCTCGCGCCAAGATTGCTCTCAGCAATATCAGCCAATAGCCAAGCATCGTGTAAACTTGGCTTCCCGATAAGCTGTGCCCCTTCAACGATTTCGTCGAGGGGCACAGCTCATCGACGAATTCGGTACTCAATATGTGAAAGTATAAATTACTAGTAGTAGTAGTAGTCTAGCGAAGACGCTAGTACAGTAGTATCACTACTAGTAGTACTACTAGTTGGCTACTAGTTGGCTGCTAGTGAGAACAGATAGGTGCCTACCACACCTGATGCTTGCTTTCCTCCATGCGCGTCAGCTCGAGGCGTTGGTGGCGCAGTATCAGTTGCCTCGGCGTTTGCTCACTGTCGGTTCGTGCCCGAATTGAGCTCATCAGAAACGATCCTGTCCAGAACACGCGTTCATGGAAGCCTCTTCCAAGCCAGACGCGCGCAACTTTGCAGACCGAGGGATACTTTCTCTCCCCGACCGCGATAAACCGACGGCGAACTCCGGAATGCTGTTGGTGGTTTGTGGCCCCTCTTCCGCCTCGCCTTGCGCACGATCTATCACTGTGTCACTCGACAGTGATATCCCGAAATTGCTGCTTGGTGTGAACGCCTGTGAGTCATTTTCGGAGCCAAAGAACTCGCTGACACAGCTCTGACTGCAAAATCTGGACGTCAAAGCTATCAGCACGAATTGATGCGATTAAAAGGAGTGCATATTGTTGACCCAACTCTTAGAGAGATCAGCTTTGGTACAGGACTCGTTGCTGCACAAGTGGTGCACCAGACGGCCCCATATACAGCAAGACGCCGTCTCTGTGATATCTCCCCAGCTACAGTCAAGTTTTGCACACTTCATGGTCGTGTTTCTGGCGGGAAGCTTTGAGAAATGAGCGAGATCCCGAAGAGGGAGGGCTTGCAGAACCACTCATTCGCACGTCCTTCTAAGATCTCACACAACTTGAAGTACTACTAGTAGTGCTAGTAGCACTACTTGTGCCATTTTTTCTGGCTACTAGTCGACTAGCACTACTAGTTACTTGAACACAATATCACTACTACTACTAGTAGTAGTAGTAGTATTACTATCACTACTAGTTTCTTGACTACTACCAAACCCTGGTTGTGGCCATCGCGACTCTTGGTAACACTCGGCCAACTAATATCTCGATGCATCCATGAAGCAGTGTGAAGTTTCACCAATGCTTGCAAGACATTCGCTAGCGTGTGAAATAACTCGACAATGTTTGCTGGTCGTGTTTCTTCACCACGTGGCTCGAATATTATTCGTCTTGCACGCTTGTCTGGAGCGTCGCCGTAGCTCCAAACAGGCTCATCAATTAACTCGCGCGCGGCGTCTCCATCTGCGCCCCCGGGGCCGTTTCCTCACCGCGACAGACGCACACAGAATCCACAAGGAACAGGAAGTCGGGACGATTTGACCCTGTTGATAAAGATCGACTTGAATTTCGATCGCTCTTGCCGATGCCGACGAAGCTCAAAACGTAAATATTCGGTGTTGCCAGGATCGACGGACTGAGCTACACGATATTCAATCTGGTTCAAGAACTCCAAGATCGTTGCCACCAGCTCAGAAGATGGGACCTTCATCTTGGTCACCCACGCGTCTCGAAGTCGCTCGTGAAGAGTGATCTTCACTGATATCTCCTTTTCGACGAACTCTGCCAGCTTGCCCGCAAGTGGCGGTGCTACAAACTTCTGGCCAAATTCGCTCAATCATGTGGCCGTCCAGCCTCGGTTAATTGGCGGCATCAAGCCCGCAAGATCCACCGAACTTTGACGAGCTTCTGGGAGTTCCACAGCACGTGAATCTCTTCCTCTTCGGGCTTGAACTCCGGACTGAGCAACTCCGCCTTCGTAAGCTTCCACGCCGAGCGCATCTTCCTTAACTCTTTATCGACATCTCGTCGCAAAGAGCATCCAAATTGTCGTCGTGCCACTTGACTTCCATCCTTTCTTCTTCCGCACCGTGTATACAGATACAGTATTAAAATATTCTTCCGCACCGTGTATATTGATTGGGCAAAGCCCCCCTATAATGAAACTCACAACAAAGTTTTTACGTCTGATTTACACTTCATTTACCCTTTTTACAGACCCCATTTATAAGTTCTTGAAATGGGTTAGGGTGGATGAACTAGCATAGCTCGTCTCTGGGGACTTTTTGGCGAAATTTACCTGCACTTTACGAACATCGACAGGCCGATGTCCCACGCTTCAATTAGAAATGCGCGGTAATCACCCATCACGACTGACCATATGTTCATTAAAACCGAGGGCGTTTTTTATAGAACCTGTGGGGTCGCTTCAGTATCAGGCACCAGCGGATTGCGTAACAAACTACATTTAAGTAGGAGAATTATGGCGACGATGTAGCCGCTCGCGCCAGAATTTTCCCTCAATAAAGACAGGCGCCAGTCCGATTACCGTGGGCAAGCGGCAAATCAGGGCAAACTCACTGTATAAACTGATGCGTAAAAGTCGTAAAAAGTCGGTGCACCTGTCAGCGCTGGAGGGGCGCGATGGAGAACAGTTCGGCGTGCGGCGCGCGGTGAGAAGAGCAGCGCCCGATGCGGGCTCGAGCTCGTTCTGGCGGCTCTTGCGGCGGCGCGTGCTTCGGCCGTGCGCTGGTCGTGATGGCGGTCACTTGTGCGGCGCGGCCGATGAGCTCACTTCGCGTTTTCCTTGCTTGGGCGCAAGTTGAACGCCCCGGCCTCTCGGCACCCACCCAACGCCGGTGACAGCAATGGATCTACTCGACGCGATCCGCGCGCAGGTGCTCAAACAGAAGGAGGAGGAGACCGTGAACTTCTTCTCCAAGGTCAACGACCTCCCGAGTTCATCACGGCGGCGCAGCCGGCGTCAACATCACCATCAAAATGTGTTGCCTCACGTCCGAGCGCCTAAGCGGGGACAACGGCACACACGTCACGCTCATTGACGCCAGTCAGCGGGGCCTGTTCGAGGCGACGTACGAGGGCCTGATGGAACTCACGTCCGGCAAGCGCAAGCCCTACATTGCCCAGATCACTGTGTGGGACGCGAAGGGCAAGAAGGGGTATGCGAGCAAGGCTAACATGTTGTTTCGTCCCGGCGGTCTGTATGAGTTCCGCCAGGTTGATGGCGTCGTCTTTCTACGCTGATATCCCCAGTGGCCGTGTGCAGTACGACCGCGACACGACGGACAAGATCAGCGAGTTGCTGCCCCCACCGAACAAGCGCACGTCGCCCCGCGAGAGCCCTGCGAAGAAGAAAGGCAAGAACAAGCCGCGAGAGGTAAGCATGAACATCGACGGCGAGGACGCCATTGACGACGACGTTGCCGGCTTCAGTAACGAAGCGGATCCTGCGGCGGAATCTGGCGGCTCGGTCCGCACGCGCAGCAGCGTTCCAGCGCACGCCTAGTCGTGCAGCTGCAGAATTTGAAGAGCGCCTGTGTATGATGCAGCGCGCGTGGCGAGGGTTGCGAAGGTGTCCGTGCGCGTTGTACTCGTGCGTAGCTAGCAAGCTTTGGTGAGTAAGACTTGGTAGGATGCATGTGAGGAAGAAGAAAGTTAATCTGAATGAAGTTCGCTCTTTGGCTGCATTAGCTTTGGACTGTGCTATGGTGGTTTTGCTGATTCTGCGAAATATAGTAGATGCTCGTGGCTATCTTCGCTGGAAGCTTTTGTCGCGGGATGCTGCCGTCCTAATGGCCGGGCCTGTTGAAGTTGAGACTGTCGCGCATCGACAACAGCGACCATGTTGAAGCTGGGACTGTTATGGCTGGTAGTGGCGAAGAGCTGCAGGCGGCGTGAGCCGGATGAGCGACTATCGTTTGGCTGTGGCGAAGCGCGCCTACACGTAGCGCGTCACTCTAGGAATCATGACCACGGTTAGCTGTGAACGGGCTGCTTAGTTGAGCTGGGCAATTGCTCTCCCGGTGCTCCGGACGTGGCACTTACTACAGCGTCATAGAAGAAGGCACTGCGGAACCGATAACTAGCTTGAGAACAGCCGCGTGCTAACCGAGTAATGATCGAGATCCACTCTGTTGCTACGCACTCGCCGTCGTAGCGTTTCGGTTTGCAAGAAGCAGTGATGTGTGCGAGCGCGGCGTGTACGCGTCACTGCGTTGACGTTGCTTTTGGGTCGAGAAGAGTTCGCAGCGTTAAAGTTGCGAACTTGGTATTGGGGTGCTGGAGAAGAGTTGACTAGAAATCGCGATCTTATGGTTCGTTGGTATTGTGACGGTGATGTGCTAAACCGATATCGTTGAAGCCACTTAGCTACAAAAGAACAAAACGTCGCAGCGCGGCTACCGCAAACGATGCTGTGTACGATCGCCAGGATACTTTTGGGTGACCTGTGCAGATGCGGTGGCGATCGCGTGCCGAAGGATACCGGGAGATTCTGTGTCGAAGGATACCAGTAGGTCTTTCGCAACCTGGTAGTCTGCCAAGCTGGGCGCACTGGCATCTGTCAATTGTCTAAATCAAGAGGAATGCTGCGCTAATGCCGCAGGACACGAGGAGGCAGCTGTCGATCGAGACATTTCTAGCTGTGCAAGAAGGCGACATCCATTGCAACCTCGGCACGATCAGCGAGACACAGTGAGTGCTTGGACTCGCATTTGTTTTCCGGGCGCTGAGAACTAAAATTGTTTACTTGCAGGTTCGGGATGATCGCTCCGTACTACAGGCCTTCGCGGAGTATGATGATGTGGACCAGAACCTGTATGTGGGTCGGCCTCGACGCCAACTGAACGAAGGAAGTGAAAGAGTGATCGTGTTATTGCAAAAACCGATCGAGGCTCTGAATGCGGTATCCGTCGTTGTTTCTCTGCTGTCGCTGACAGGATGATATTCCGTACTGCACGTGCGAGCCGCGTGCTTGGGAACGTGTTATCTGCGGGTAAACTGTGAAAACCGCGCGGTTAGTAAAGTTCAAGAAACGTTGGCATGGTTTGTACGCAGAATTACCAACTATGAATGTTTCTGCGTTGTAGAGCCAAACTGAGTGTGTCCAGGGACACTGTTTCACTAGGACGAGATGCGGGAATCAACGGATGCAAGAGGGCGCTCACGTTTCATTGGGGCTACGAGCTGTGGCCCAAAAAGGGGTATCCCTCTTTGCGGGTCACCATGTCGCGCGAGGCGAGCTTGTATCGCAGTACGTCGGCGAGGTTCTGACCAGGGGGCGTACGTGGAGCGGGAACGCTCGGTATGAGGATCTGCGCTGGCTTCAATTATCAAGCGTTTCAGTAACTTTGTGCGGCGCTTTTGTTCGACAACAGGAACTGCTTTTCTCGGATAGGACCTACGGAATGCAAGTGGACAGCAGTGAAGTAGTCGACGCTCGGTACATCGGTGGGATAGCTCGCTTCGCGAATCATTCCTGCCGGCCGAACTGTATTGTGGAACGCTGGGAAGTTGCAGGAGAGATATGCTGTGGGTTATTCGACGACTCCGACGTTGCCGCAGGAGACGAGATCACTTTTAACTACGGTCGCTCGCCTAGATGGCGCGAGAGAGGTCATGCTTTTGCGGAGCTGTCGATTGCACCGGCACTTTTTTAAGAGAAATGCAGCCAAATTGCATATTGTACGTTATTGCTTGTGTTCGGATTAAGCATTTTTCATGGCAGATTTCGCCGACGGAGCGTCGTCGCTAAAAGAATGATTGCAACGCCGAGCAATCGATTTGGTGGAGTTCATGTGAAGAGCACTGACGACGCGCCTAACAGAAACCAGTAAATATCGGTTTGTATTCAAGCTTAAAGTGCTGTTTGGACTACAATGCTGCCGGTACATGTTCGTTTTTTTCTGGTGGCTTCGGCTCCCATCACAGCTCACGTAGCCGAACTGTTGAATTCAATGTCGTGCGTTGATGAGTTACTTCTTTTTTTAACGGGGAACCGCGACATCTTCAACTGGCAGCTTGCGTGAATGCGAGCTAGAGTTCGAACTGCAAATAGCATACAATGGTGACCGAGATCACTTCGCCATTGTTTTCATCTACGACCCATGAAAAGCCCGAGTAAGGCAAAACGGCGCGGGAAGGCTACGAGACGAGCGGTGAAGGTGGCGGCTGCTGCAAGTAGCGCAGGTGGTAAGTCAGAGACGGATAAGGCTTCGCAAAGCACTCTCGACAAACTTGAATCAGCGTGCGAGGATGCTCGAACAACTCGGTTAAAGGAAACCATGAAGCGGAACGCCGCCGTACAGCAGCTTCCGCGAGTAACAAAACGGAGGAAGACAAGCTCCGGCCAAGGCGAGGCCGACAGCAAAAATCTTGAGGCGGACGCGAAAGGTAGTAATTTGTCGGCCTCGGTCACACAGACTTTCATATCTATTTACCTGGATCGTTTTGAATTCGGCTGTAGACTTCTTTGCTGATATTGACGCGCCGCTTTTAAGAGTGCGCGGTAGTTGCGGAGAACTTGCAAATGCTGCCTTGGCAGTTTGCAGACTGTACGACCCCAGTGCAGATTTTTTTTCGCCTCTTCGAAATGAGGCAGGAATCGTGGAAGTCATCGACGCAGGTCTCGCGGTTGAAAGTGCGGGTGGAAAGACATTTATATGGCTCTGTCATAGGTGCTACGTAGCGCTACGCGCGCGGAAGACGCCAAAGTTTTCTCGCTGTAGCGGGTTTCGTATTGGATGCGTGCCCGAAGTGCTTGCCCGTCTAAATCGTATGGAGACGCGATTAATCGGGCTGGGCGTGTCGTTCACCACGTGTGAGAACCTTTACCGGGATGGTCAAGAATTTACGAGGGTAAATGCGATCAATTACTGGAATGAGCCGGACACGATCGTGCAAGAGCTACCGCGGCCGCTGCGATCTTGCGGTGTTGTCTTTTTGGCGACCAGTACTGATAAAACCACGAAGTATTTTCGCGTCCGTCCAGACTTGGTTCGGCAAGCTCTGAACTGGCTGATTGCCAACAACCCTCTGTATGAGCACATCACCATTTCGGAAGCCAACCTTCTCTCTCTCGAGCAAATCGACGCCGACCACGATGTGCCAAGTATTCAAGTCACCGCAGAGGAAGCCCGAGAGCTCCAGGGGCAAGTGAGACCGAATACAATGGCGGTGGGGGCCTGGCAGGTGGCATTGCTGCTAGTGCGACCCCGGCGACGGCAAGCCCTCCTCCGACTCAAAACACTCAACAAGGAGAGAGCTCACCGGCGCGACCCAGCAGTGGGAAGACCGCGTGTGATGAAACGCTTCACCCGCAAACTGTGTCCGCTCCACTTGCGCTACAAGCAATGAAAACATCCATTCCGTAACAACATCCAACTTAGATCGAGCAGATATGGCATGTCATGATGTAGATAGTTCTGAGTGTTCGTATGCGTGTGCTTCTTCGAGCGCCAAAGCCACCAAGACGACATGTGTAGATCTTGACTTCATGGAGCACTTAAATGAGTCGTTTGAGCTAGAAGGGAACCAAAAAGGTAAACAAAGTGAGCTCGAGAAAGTAATGAGCGCTGTTGGAATGGATACAACTAATACTGCGTATCCCGTTGGAGAGCTGCGCTGCAAGAACCCCATTGACGAAGACAATACGAAGCAGCTGATGCAAAACTGCTTCCCGACGCTATTTCCCGACGGTCGCGGTGGGTACCATCCTATGAACGCAAGCGAGACAAGAGATCATGAGTACACGCTAACCGAATACTGTGCGCATTTAATGAAGTGGCATGACCGGCGTTTTGTTAATCACGGAAACTTTAAATTCTTCAGCATGAACCTTATACAGCGGCGCCAAATTGACGGTCTTGTGCGGCGCGTTTCGGTGACAGATAGCCGAGAGGAAACAATTCGGGCAGCTCAGTCTGAGGCGGAAGATAATGAAACGCTCGGAGATGACGCAGTCAGTTCAGAGAAACGTGAAATACGGACTGCGATGCAGATTTTAGATTCGCTGAAGCCCTTTTTCCGCGTCGTGCGAGGAAGCGGTCTGTACTGGTCGAACGCGAGGGATGATCTCATGGCTATGATGGGGAATCGAGTGCTCCCTACGAGATGGCCGACCCTGTTCCTTACTCTAAGCGCCGCGGACACAATTTGGCCAGACTTTGCGAGGACATGCAACCCGGCACTAACACTAGACGAATGCCAAAAGCTCTCTTTCGTTGAGAGAAGACGATACCTCGTTGAAAACCCCGACATCAGCGCTAGACACTTCAATAGATGATTTCAGGCCTTTTTGATCGAATCCTGTGCGGTAAGGCTAAGCCTCTCGGTGAGATTACTGATCGCTTTTGGCGCGTGGAACTTCAACAGCGCGGGTCGCCCCATATCCATTGCTTGCTGTGGATCAAAGATGCACCTGATGTGCTCAAACTGTCAGAATCGGAAGACGGGCGTAAGGAGCTAGCTGCTTTTGTAGATAAAAGGATATCTGTTCTTTCGAAAAAGCTAAGTGAACTAGAAGTATGTTCGTGCGAAACGTGCTCTGTCCATCGAGAAGGAAAGATCGATGTCTTAGCGATGCGCCCGCCACCGGTCGATAGCGAAGATTTGCAGTGTGACATATCGCGAGTAGTGCAAAGGGTGCAACAGCATGTCTGCAACGCTGACTCGTCGTACCGCAAGAAAAGTTCCGAATGCCGATTTGGCTATCCTAAAGAACTACAACCTTGCAAAAACATCGAAACGAGCACTTCGCCGGATGGCACCCCGATCCTGAAGGTGCATCTCGAACGGCACGTGTCCTCCATCAACAATTACTCGCCTCGTCTTTTATCGAACTGGCGTGCCAACATGGATCTCCAGCTTATTGGAAACTCATTCGGAGCCGCTGAGTACGCTGGTGCATACGTCAGCAAAACTGAGCCAGACGCACTGCGTTTCAGACGGGTTATATCAAAAGCCGTCAAACGTTGTAACCCCGACCTTCCGTATCACTCTATATTGAAGCGAGTAGCCAACGCAACGCTGTCGGCCCGAGAAGTTGGCGCCCCAGAAGCTATCTACACATTGCTGCGAAGTTACCTATGCACAGCAAGTCTCGAACGGTGCAAAGATTAAGGTGCTGCGTCACGATAAGCGATTTTACCGCGTTGAACCTCGCGGCTTGCAGGAGCTCGCAGAGTTGGCTACAGCAAGTAGTACCGAAAGCATTCGATTAGAGCGTATTGAGAGGTTACATGAGCCGACCTGCTACTCCGTTCTTTGATTCGATGTCCTCGGCAACGTTTGCTGAGACTATGTGTTAGCAAATTCTGTTAGTGAAAAGTCAGATTTGGGGGAATTCTGGAAGCGATTGGACGGTGAAGGACACATTAAACGTAGAACTAAAGCTGTGGTAGTTCAGAAGTCGCCCTGGATGAAGCCTGATCCATCGGATGCAGAATTCTGCTTTTCGGAAGTGTTCCCCTACATTCTGTGGCGATTTCTGGACGCCCTACCCGATATAGATGAGGACTGCATCGAAAGGTTCCTTAGTGAGCAAGAAACGCTTCTTGACAGCGAGTTAAAAGAAGAGTCGAACGCGAAGATTGCCCGTCAGCAAAAGTTAGATCTACTGAGGAAGCTCCCGGAGCTTGCGTCCTGTCTACATTGCCGCCTTCGCAATACGTATTCGTTAGTAGCGCTAACAATGGCGACGCTGAGAATGAGCCTTCCGTTAACCAACGCGGCACCACGCACCAAAATGGCGAAACAGAGTGGCATTCTAAGCATTCCTATTCGCACGAGGTAGTTGCTAAAGCAGCCGATTTCCTTAACCTGTGCCTTAAACCGTGGTTGAAAGAGAAGAGGGATTCCCGGAAGTTTGGCGGGGTGATTTCAGACAATGCAATCGCCAGCTCTTAGTATCGGTATCCTATCGACGGTAATGATGACCTCGGCGGCGCGCAAGAGGCGATGGCTGATTCACAGTGGATTCCGTTCTCGCTTGCGATGAAGCAATCGCGAAATCGGCTTAAGTGCTCTCTAGAACAGGCGCGATGCAAACCTCTTCGGATGATAGTGAATGGAGAGGGCGGGTCAGGAAAAGGTTGGTTGATAAAACACATAGTGAAAGATGTGCACAATGTGTTCGGGGAGCATACATCCACTCGCCGGACCTCGAAACGTGTATTACTATTAGCGCATCAAGGCACCGCTGCGTTCAACGTTAAGGGGATGACTATATGCTCAGCTCTGTCTTTCGCTTCGTTCTCTCGCTCGGCATTCTCGGTCCCGTGTAAGTCGCTAGCTTCAACTAAAGCAGGTCCTGCAAAACTAAGAAGTATGCAACAACAGTTTAAGGACGTGCATCTCGTGATAATAGACGAGTTCAGCGTTATCTCTTGTGGTATGCTTTACTGGATCGATAATCGCATGCGCGAAATTTGGTCCGAGCATTCCGACGAGCCATTTGGAGGGCGAGACGTTTACTTTACCGGGGACGCCGCTCAATTAGACCCTGTTGTTCCGAGTGCACTGGCCAGGCCGCTGACTAAAATTTGCATCCCTGTGCAGCATCGAGGCCGAGAGTTGTGGGAGAGCATCGAACGTGTATGCATGCTTACTACCGTCTTACCCCGCACACTACGCCTAGGCGCTATGCTACGAATTTCAATACAGAAGAGAACTATTCGAATAGAGCGTTTAGACGTTATGCAACGAAAAGTTTTACAAAGTTTGAAGACTGCCAAACCGGGTCCTAAAATCTTGCTCAGTCGTGAAGGCCACGCCGTTCAAGCCCGCCTGCGTGCAGTTCACAAACCGAATGTGTAATGTTAGGTCTTTTATTTCCTCGGTGGCTGTGTTTGAAACGGAGGTTTTGCCGAATTGGCATAAGTACTTCCGTTTAATACAATTATAAACAACCCATATACTTTTATTCACGAAATGTAAGCAGTAAATTAAAGGATTTACTAAAGCACCCTCTTCATGCTCTGCAATGACTCCTTGATGGTGAAGCTCCTGCACTTCAGCTTCGTTTTGGCTGATGTCATCGCCTTAGATCAGATAATGAAAACCGTACCAGTTTGCATGAGCTTGGTCGCTGCAAGTCAGGCCACTGGCATTGATCCTGGCACGACAATAGAACTTAAGCTGAAAATTACAGGGCGTTGTATTTCGACGAGCGCTATAATCGAATTTTTCTCTGTGATTTTTATAACTCGAATATTCGAAAACAACGCCTAGGCGTAATGTGCGGGGTAAGACGGTAGCCAAAATAGAGGGAAGAGAGATCCTGAATGGTTTGCAGCATTGCGCCGGCTGAGAATGAAAGCACCCACCGCTGAAGATATTGCGCTTTTCAACTCGCGCTGCGTCCAGCCCGATCAGCAACCGTCGTATATGGCAACCGCAAAGCACATTGCGCACAGAAATGCAGATATAGATGCAGCTAACGACGAGAGGGATCAATGCAGCCAATGCAGCGACTGTGTACATTACGTCGCAGCACTTTGTGCAGCAAAAGCGTTTGGCGACAAAGCGAGACATACCTGCCGGGACTGTTGATGCTCTCTTAAAAGACGCAAAGAACCCGAACTCAGACCGTGATAGAGTGGTCTCGAGTAGGTTGAAATTGTGCGTAGGTGCCCCCGTGACGCTGACTTACAACATGGCTCAAAGTGCTGGCCTCTGCAATGGTACAAATGGGACTGTCTACAATTTCATGTTCTTACCTGACCGCGAACTGCCTGTTGTGCTTGTTCAGATCACATATACCTATTTGGGGCCGTCACTACTCGATAGTGTTCCTAACATTGTTCCTATCGCCCCGAAAGAAATATATTGGGGGAAGAAGTCTAGCGATCTACGCGTCGTTCGAAAGGAACCCCACTGCGGTTGGCGTACGCAATGACAGTGCACAAGGTGCAAGGACTCACATGTAAATACGTCGTTTTCCACTCGAACTCAATTCCGAACGTAGCGTTTGCGTACGTAGCGCTATCTCGCATAACACATAGGAATTCAATTGTCATCACCATCGTCTTTCCATTGATAAGCTTACAACTACACCTGCCAAGACCGCAGCGTTTGCGCGCGAGAGCGAGCGCGTTGAGGAAGCTGTCGCTAGAACAATTGCGGCTACTGTATCGACCGTGCGAGCCATGCAAGCCGTCGCGCTGGCGCACAATGAGGCACTGTCCCCTCGGTAAGTGGAACGGCGCTACCTCCTGGAACATGCCCGATTGGCCGCTGATGAAGATGCCCTATCAAAAGGGGTTCCGGGCGTCCGCCGCGAGCGCCTTCGGCCGGAGAAGCTACCCTCCGACGTCGACTCTTCCGCGCGCGCAGTCGTTGCAAGCCGCTTGCGCACACGGCTTGGGCAACCGAAGCTCGCGTAAACGAATTTTGAAGAGGGCACTCCTAACACCCGATCTATGAGCTTCCGCCGGGAAAGTCATACAACCACATTGTACACGCGCGCCTACGTCTGCGCACAACACGACACGCTGACGACCATGTCCTCGGCGAGGCAGGTAGCAACGGGCTCAATCCAAGAAGTATATCCATCTGAGCTAGCATAACACGTAACGCTTCAAGCAACCAAGGTTCATTAGGCTTTCTGAGCTGCATTGTAATTCTTTACAACTCAAATTCATGCTGTGGTGCCCGAGCTGTTTTGACTGCTCTGGCCTAGGCTTCTACGCTTGGCTTCGGTGCTGCGCACTGGGTTGCACTGCGAGTACCTTGGTAATGGCTTGAAACACGGCAGAAATACCGCGTTTCCAGCCTCCGAGGACGCTGGCGGAAGTCCATCGTCGACAGCACAGGATACTGGAAGCGCCTGGACAACCACAACGATAGTATGGGCGGCGCGGCTTGTTGAGCATGTAGGGTCTGCATGGGCCGGCGCTCTCCGTCGGCGGTGCATGCAGCGGGTCCCGTCGAGTTGTCTGTGGCTGCTACAGCTCGGGAAGCGTCTCCGTTTCGCTCGCCGCAGATGTCCTGCTGTTGGAGCCTTCATCGCAGCGTGAGTACGTATCAAACCGGCATTCGCGAGCCGGAGCGACTTCCGCGAGCTGCGACTTTGTTGCTTTCGCAACCTGGGACGCCATACGGGACGCGCGCGGAAGATCCGCCTTGGCTGTCCTGCGAGTCTTCGGCCGTCTCTCGCTCGAGCTTCGTGCTTGGCGAACTGGGCCAGGGCTCTGCATCAACGCTTCTGCACCACCATGCAAGCTCCGACTCGCGGTTTCCCCTGCGTTGCCCTTGCGATGGGTTTCGTGAGGTGACGCCGCTGCCCGAGGCTCGGTGGTACAAGCGATTGCACCGGCCTTTCGCTTCTTCGCCTCCCCGACGCGTCGGTGTCGATCTCGCTGCGAGCGGTTCTGGCGATCGCGATGGATCTCGCAGAGCCAATGACGCTCCCCGTTGCGCTTGATAGCGCGCTCGTTTTTGCAGGACCATGATACTGGCACTGTAACTCTCCCAGCTGGCGGTGCTCGGGTCGCGTTCGGTGAGGGAGCTCCATGTCAATCAGCAGCACAAGAAGCAAGCCCAAGCGCGGCGATCCCTCAGCGAGCTCTGGGTAGTGCACCTGTACAGGTAGATAGACAGTAGGCAGCGCACAATACCATGAGGAAAGCGTTCACTACCAACGCAGCATGTCACGACGTACGAGTGCTGCGCTCTTCGCGGCGTCGATCTGCTGCTGCTACTTCCTCAGCACGCGGTGGCGGCGTACTTGAGAGAAACCCGTTCAGGAGCCAATAGACGCTCACTTCCGGCAATGGAGATGATGAGCAAAGCTGCAGTTGAAGCTAGCGACCTGCGAAATGTGATTAGGTTCAATTCAAGCGTTTGGGGGAGCGTCGCGGAAAGTGTACAATTTTGTCCAATACAATCTTTCCGAGTTGTCCCCCCAGCAACCTCGGCGCCTTGGCCGCCTGAAGGATGCTCCTTTACTAGTAAGTATTAAAATACTTGGTGCGGAAGAAGAAATGAATGGAAGTCAAGTGGCTGAAGGACGACGACAATACCAAGTATTTTAATACTTCAGAACGGAAGTCAAGTGGCTGAAGGACGACGACAATACCAAGTATTTTAATAGAAGTACTTATTAAAATACACTGCCGCGGTTGAAAGTGAGATAAATCATACTGTATTATGATCAAGATGCATGGTTTTCGAGCGCGCTTGACGGATCTCGTCAATCCGCCTGCGCTTCAGAGATGGCCGGTAGTCGTCCAGCCGAATCTTATTCAGCCACAAAGGAGCTCAATTGTCGATGCAACCGGGAGATACGACTGCAACACCAGCCCATCGTGATCAGCTTAGACATCTTTCTGCTGCTGTGTCTGGAACTGCTCAGCTGCTGCGCTGGCAACGCCAAACTTTCAAGAGACGAGTCTCACGGCGGTGATCGGAAGTTGCAGCTCCGTGAAAGCCACCATACATGCATCCTCGCATGGAGCCCGAGGAGCTTGGATTGATTGGTGGTGTAACCGTAGGCGCAGAGATCCGTCCCACTCGCGAGTCACAGCTTGATAGTCTCTTCTTGGCTTATGCTTCGAGTTACGCTCAAATTACGACAACGGCTCTGCATGTGCTGGGCGTGCCTGAACCGCGCCCGATATTGTTCAGCTTCTGCTGAACAAACGAGCTTCAGCCAGTGTCATGGCGGTGCACATACATGTACTTACCACTGAAATGGAACTAAAGCTGGCAAATCGTTGGTCCCGGCTCAACGGAGGCGTCTAGAGTATGTGCCTGGGCCTTATGTCTGCGAAAAGCTCGTTCGCTGGCAACCGGGAGATGTTTGACACTCTCGTTCCAGCGACTAACCGTATTCATCTCGGTTTGACTAAGTTGACTGACACGACATGCCCTTCATTGGCCGCGGACACGTGCACGGATCCAATGGCGGTGTTGCTGCAAAGAGCTGCCATTCTAAGGCACCGGTAGTCCAGGCTTAACAGCGTAGCAATGTGCTTCAACTGGCCACCGCGCACTACATGTAGCTCGAGTACGGCGTTCACTGCGGCGCGTTCAAGCTGACCAGTGCCGGGGTCGCAGCTGCTGTGCCGGGTACTACCCGATAGACGCCACCAAAATCGTTCCAGCTCGCTCATGTGCTTCAAAAACAAGCAGGACAAGCTCCAGCCGCGTAGCGTTTTTTCAGGCCCATTTGCCAGCAGCACAAGGGGCATCATCGGTGTGGATGGACTAGGGAATCCGAGGCTCACAATTCAAATCGCCTCTCCGAAGAAACTCCGAAAGCTCAACACAATACCTGCTCACACACCATGGACGCAGTGATGTCCTCCGCCGCACGAATACTGGAAGAGGCAGACAGCAGTCTGGAACATGCGTCCGTCGGCAAGATCATCTCCACGGGCTTGCTACTAGGAATGGTGCACGTCCTCACCGGTCCAGATCACTTGAGTGCATTGGCAGCCATGGCCACAGGCGGCTCGTTCAAGGCGTTTGCGCTGGGGGTCCGTTGGGGCTGTGGACACAGTCTCGGGCTGTTGATCATGGCCGGAATCTTCTTCGCCGCCGGTCAGACGATTGACCTCGATGCCGTCGGCGATTACCTGAACTACGTCGTGGGCGTCTTCATGATCGGTCTCGGCGTCTGGACGGGCAACAGCATCTACAACAAGTACCAGCAGAGGCTCGCGGACGAGAAGAACGGCGCTAGTTGCGACGACGACCTTGAGTCCAACTTCGACAGCAACCGCAGCTACGCCAGCCAACTCAACTCATCGAACAAGGTGCCGACGGTGATCGAGTTCAACCCGGAGCCGAGGCGCGTGGTCACCGCTGTGACGTCCACCTCAAGTTCTATGCCCGGTGGACGAGCTGGCCATTCACCTGCGAGCTCCTTCTTCCTCGTGGTGAACGGCAAGGACAGCGACAGCAACGAGCCTGGTACTCCAGTGATGGCCATGACTCCGAAATCGGATGACGAACCCGAGGAGCCCAAGACCTTCAAGGATAAGTACTGCACCAACATGAGCTTCGAGAACCCCATGATGCAAAGGGTGCGTCACAAAGCGGATGCCTGACTGTGATCGCTAAACACTATGAACTAAACTTTGTTGTGTGTTGTTCTTCAGGTCGTAGCGCTTTGCGTCGGAATCGTCCACGGCATCGCCGGCCCCGGCGGCATTCTGGGTGTGCTGCCCGCGGTGGTGCTCAACAACTGGGGCAAGTCGATCGCCTACCTGGGCTCGTTTTGTGGCGCCTCCATTCTCACAATGGGCGTCTTCGCTGCCGTGTACGGCGAGGTCACGCGCAGACTTGGCGGGAGCTCTCCGAAAATGGACTTCCGTGTCGGCATGTGCTCGTCCGCCTTCTCGTTTCTCGTCGGTTGCCTCTGGATCATCCTACAGGCCACCGGTCAGCTCGACAAAATCTTTGGCTAAGCTGAAGATGGAGGGGAAGGAACGCGACAAGTAGAGGGGCACGACTAAGCCCTAGGAAGCGATTAACCCAAAAATGCCATTTCAAACGTTATGCAAATAACCTTAATTACCTTTGAAGGACCATGCTTTCAGGAGCACTTATCGATTTGTATTTCCTCATGGAGCATTCAACAATGGTCCTGGTGAGCGCACTCTTTTCCTTTGATAAGGGGTTCTAGTCAACCGAGGTATCCCGGTGTTGCACGAATCCGTAGGGCTCTTTCGACAGCTCGTCTGACTCATCTACACCGCCAGCCTCGTTATTGGCCCCGTGCACGTGCCAAGATCCAATCGAGTGAGTGGTGGCCGCGCTCTGACACGATCGAACCATATCCACGCACCATGGACGCGTTTGCTTGCTTCGCTCGAGTTCATTATCAGGAGAGACCGCCGCGGTTACGACAGCTCTGTCATGTTTGAAGCTGTGACAGGCGTTCTCGTCAACGCGAACTGAAGCAAAAGTCCACGACTTGTACCCCCGCGGCAGAAACAAGATCGATTCTTGGTACTTGGTGGTGGCATTCACTGTCGCCACCATTCGATCTAGAGGCCCAGATACGCTCAGCTTTGGCACGGGCAAAGCAATCCATTCCGGTCTCGAGCTCATTACTCCATTTGCATCGCCAAGACCAACACAAGACAACCCGAGGGAACGAGCAAACCATGGACGCAGCGGCGACCACTCGGATGCTGATTGAGGAGGACAGCAGCCTGGCGCATGCTTCGATCGGCAAGATCATCGCGACCGGCCTGCTGCTCGGTATCGTGCACGTCATGACCGGTCCGGACCACCTGAGTGCCCTGGCGGCCATGTCCAATGGCGGGTCATGGAGAGCCTTCACGTTGGGACTCCGCTGGGGCTGCGGCCACTCCACGGGGCTGATCATCATGACCATTATCTTCTTCGCGGCCGGCCGGACCATCGACCTCGACGCGACCGAGCAATACCTCAACTACGTCGTGGGCGTCTTCATGATCGCGCTGGGTCTGTGGACGGGCAAGAGCGTGTACCGGAAGTATCACCTCAAGCTGGAGGAGAAGAAGGCAGTGATCATCGACGAAGACGCCGGTAGTCGCAGTTGCGTCGGCGGCGTCAAGTCGGGAACCAACACACCTACAGTGGTGAGCCTCAAACCGGAGCAGAAGAAGACGCAGTCGACCCAAGTCAGTGCGACCGCGAAAGTCCCAGCTCCGAGTTCACCGACGGGGTCGTACGCACTCATGATCAACGACGAGAGTGAAGCGATTGAGCCTCCCACTCCGACCAAGTCGACGGACGAACCGGAAGAGGAACCGGTGGAACCCAAAACTTTCAAGCAGAAGCACTGCTCTAACATGAACTTCGAGAACCCCATGATGCAAAAGATCGCCGCTCTGGGTGTCGGCATTGTGCACGGCATCGCCGGACCCGGTGGGATCCTCGGCGTCTTACCGGCGGTGGTGCTGAACAACTGGGGCAAGTCGACGGCCTACTTGGCCTCCTTCTGCCTGGCGTCTATCTTCATCATGGGCGTGTTCGCGGCCGTATACGGCGAGATCACACGGAGACTGGGCGGCAACACGCCCGTGATGGACTACCGGGTAGGCATGTGCTCGTCGGCATTCTCCTTCATTATCGGTTGTCTCTGGATCATCCTGCAGTCCTGTGGCGTGCTTGATGACGTCTTCGGGTAAAGTTCAGGCTTGCACGTTCAAGAGCGACTAGTAGATGTATAAACTATCAACACGAACATTTACTTGAGTTGATTCGGATTAGTTCAACTGGATCGTGGTTTTGGGGATCTTGTGGCCATCAAAGTTGGTGCGTTTGCCCTTAGGCAGCTCCTGGCGAAGCACCTCCGGCCCCCTTTCTATGTTGTAGTGGTCCAGCTTCACTCGTGACGCGTACGTCTTGGAGCCTTCGGAGCTCGCAGTGCTGTTCATCATCTTGTGGAAGTAGCCGTAGGGCGTACTCTCGAACACGCCCTTGGACCAGAGTTTCACGTCCAGGTTGTCAGGACGCCCGACGTACGCTTTATTCAGGACCGACTGGTCTCCACCGTTGTCGTTCGACATGTTGGCGCCGTCCCGGGCGATCGCGTCTTCCTCCTCACGTCGGCGAATCACGCGCTTCACAGGGTCGTCCACTTTGGCCCGGTGGTCGAGGAACTTGGCGTCGCTCATGGGGTTGTACTCGCTTTCAATGATGATGTCGCGGAAGAGGCCTCCCTTCTTGTTGGTGATGTCCAGGAACTTCTGGTACGCTTCAGCCCTTTCGGCACTGCGCTGTTTACCGTCCATGGCCTGCACTTTGCTCAAGATCGGGTCGTTCAGCTTGTGGTACACCTCGGTGGTCCACTCCTCGTGCATGCGCGAGAACTGGCGGGTCTTGGACTGTTGCTGCAGCTCCAGCTTCTCGTGTAGCTCCTTTGCGAGGATTTTACCTTCCTGTAAGCGAGAGAGATACCCGTCGGTGAGTCTCTTTCACTGTGGTTAGAGAACAGAAAGCGTTCATACCTCGACTTCCTGCTGGAGTTTGAGATATTGGCCCTCCTTCTTGCTCTTTTGTCGTTGCAAGTTCTCCGCGATTGTCTCGGCCAACTTCTTCTCCATCGCTTCTTGCTCTTTCATGTAGAGCTCGTGCTTCATAGTCATGCGTTTCTGTAAGGAAGAACGTCGTATGGTTAGGAACGGGCCGTAGATCTGGACCATCAGACTGGACAATTCCTACCATGTGCGTCTCCTTCGACAAAGCGGAAGCCGACATTTTCCCGCTGCCATTCGTGAAGGGTGAGACCGTCGAGCGCGACCTACACAGACACATTGCAGCATTTAACGTAAGTTTTAAAGCAGCATTGTACGCCAAGCAGACAAGGCTGGTAACTTACTTCGACGATAGAGAGGAGTTGCTCAGCGCACTTTGTCGAAGCTCCTCGAAATGCTCGGAATTGTGCACGCGGATGCTCATCGTGGACAGGTAAGTAAGTAGCGCTTCCTGTGGCTATCACGTCAATACACTCGGGTGAAAAGCACTCCGATGGCTCAATGTCATGTCCGACTCGTCCGGTAAGCTTCGGGTCAGAACGCGCTATAGATAATGTGAAGCTGCACTATATTTGATCGTGTGCATTATTAGTTCCAAGTGCCTGCGTCTTGGCTGGAGAAAATTGTGAACCTGACGCGATTCAAGGCGCCAATGACAGTGAAGTGAAAGTTTGCGTCGGAATCGTAAGTTGGAGTCACACGTAGACGCCCAGCAGCTTCGTACAGCGGGCCAAAACCAATCTTGCGGGGGTCGTCCACGTTGCACGACCTTTTGACAACCAGCCTTGGCAAACCTTCTCCCGTGAAGATAACAACGCAATACGTGGATATATCTTTCCGTAGCTAACCGGCCTCAAGTGTCGGCCTCAAGTACAACCCAGAAATCCGTCAGAGCTACCGGTAGTAAACCACGGAAGAAAGAAGCAGTGGAAGGTAAAAGGGCGAGATGATCGCAATGCACAGTAAGCAAGCGCACAGTACTTGCTCGTGTTTGTTACGGTCGTATAGTTTGTACAGCTTTCACCTCTTGCTGCCAATGCTGCTACTTTGATTCTGTCGACCTCGCTATCCTTACACATATCCCAGCGAGCTCCCTCCCCAGCAACCGTGCGACTTCAACGTGAAGATCACTGGTTAAACAGCCGGTTCGGATACGATCTGGTTGCTCTTCTGGAGTCCACATCACCGCGTCTTCTCGTGTGCCGTTCGTGGGTTGAGGCATCTAAAGCGTTTCACACTTCTTACTGCACCAACAAAAGCAGTTCTCCCTTGACACGCCGAAATAACACTCAACGCTGCAGCAGAACACCAAACTCGCTCCGTTCGTGCATACATTTGAGGTCGTCAATCCAAATGTCGTCATGTGTAAGCCATTTGAGCCTCTCAAACTCGGCGGCGGTGTTACGGACCTGCCGTCCATATTGTCCAGCCGAGTCGAGTCGTAGTTTGGCTGGAGGTGTTGGGACCAAAAGAAAACTGTAATCTCGACCAGGGCTTAGCTTTGTGCTGCTGTAGGGAGTACGATAGACTAATATACTCACCATCATTGATAGTGCAAGTCCTAATCCACAACTTTGGTCACGGCCTTCGTCTCGCTTCGCTTCACTGGAAGTCGTAAAGACCTGGTTCAGTCAGTCTGTTGCAAGGACAGCAACAAGGTGTTGGTTTGCACTTCCACGTGAGTCACGCCAGACTGTGGCAGGCCCTTCTCAACCAGGTGATCGAAATGATCGTCTACAGGATATTCTACCTGCTGTTTGCGAGAGAGGCTCACGCATCTGACTGAATTGTGGCAAACCCAGTCATCTGCACTTTTTCGGAGCACTACGAATACTGTACATGTACAACCGAGGAAATACCATGGATGGCAACCAGCGCTTTGATGGTCGGCAGTACATGTACAGAGCGCCCATCCTTTCGTCTTCTCGTACAGTACCCCTTCCCAGAAACGTGAGTACATGTAGCTTTGCTGTTCGAAGCCAGACGAGAGCTTTCGTATCGTGAGCCAGTGGTGAGTGACTGCAGCCTCTCCCGACTAATTGTCGAGCTCGTACATGTACCAAAGTTTTCTAGCTTTCCACTTGCAGTTCGCGCGGGTAATACCCGCGCGGGTATCACGCGGGTTCATCAGCAACGATTTGCTGCGTCTAGGTCGAACAGAAAATTCCCCAGCCGAGTACAGACTACAGTATTTCAACCAAACTTTGGCAGCTTTAACGTGTCAGTATATACAGGGTATAGGCTGGACAAAGGTTTTGAGGTATGAAAGAGAAGTCCATCCTCTAAAACAAATACAAACGTGTTTCCAAGGGTATTAACTAGTACAAAGTTTGGGAGAAGTGTCTGTACTACCGTGTGACAGACGCTCGCAACGCGACGAAGCTGATGAAGCTGACGGCGATGCCAGTTCGCAATCGACGGCTTCGGGCTCGATAGGGGTTCTTTTTCCACTTACGAATTCAATGGCCACCATGGAGCAATCCCCCCGTTGTCGAGTTCCTGAGCCTCTGGCCGAACAAGACATCGACACGCCCAGCCAGAGATTCCCGGAGACCAAAGCTGGTCGACGGAGAGGCAACCGAGCCGAGGTGTTCCAGATCGACGAGCTGGGAGCTCCGTGGCTCGGCTGGCTGTTCATCTACGCGTTCGTGCTTTTCTACTTCTCCGCCAGTCGCTGTGTCGCCTTGAAAGCTCTCGTGACCAAGTACAGCAGTGCAGAGGAGTACACAGCCAAGGTCAAAGCCGCGGCGTTGGGCCTCGGCTTCCTAGAGGACGTGGTCTGCACCACGTACTTCGCCGCTGCCTTGTGGCTCTTCGACACGCTCAAGCTTGCGGCCATGGGACACCACAAGTTCGGCGTGACGGTGCGCGTCTTCGCCGGATTCGCCACGTTTGTCGTGTCGTGGCTGCTCTTCATGGCCGTCATGATGCCGTTCGTAGCCGACTTGCTGCTCGTGGTGCATCGCGACATGCGCTTCAGCAGCGGTTTACTGGCTACGATCATCAGAGAGCGAGAGCATCTCAAGGACGCGCCCATCTCGAAAGAGGAGGTCAACTCGGGCTACGTGAACGCCGTCGGGCTCATGCTGGTGGCCACGTTCTTCGCTCTGGCGCGGACGTTTGCGCGCTGGACGGACTTGACTCCCTGGAACCCGACGCACCTGGTATCAAGCCTCTTGGTCCCCAAGCTGGCGGTTCTCGAGACTCGCAGCGTCAAGCTCCTCAACAAGAACACAGTTCAAGACCGTACCGAAGCGCTGGAAGAAGGAGCGAGCACCGAAGCAGCCAACGAAGAGACCCAAGCGCTGCTTTCGAGTCCCAAGAGTGGCCAGCGCGGGGTCTTCCGTCATGCCGTACGAGTCGCCATCGCCGTCACTGGACTGGTTGGTCTGTCGGCAGGCGTTGTAGCCGTTCGGAGCGCGTGCTCGCCCGTGATCGCCTTCTCCGCTCTCAATGCGACGTTGAACGAGATGTTTTGCCACGCGCTGCAGCCTTCGCCGACGGAATCGACGCTGCTGAACGTGCTGGGCAACCAGCCGTGGGCCGAGATGTTCATCCACAGCACCGAGCAGCACGAACTATTCGGAGAGGAAGCCATCTACCGACGCACCACGGGCTTCCAAGGCGAGCTCGCGTTTGACGTCAGTGTTTCCAAGGAGAATCCACCCAATGTGCTGCTTCTTGGCGTCGAGTCGTTCCGATTCCAAGACTCGCGGTACCTCGTTGGAGAAGAGGACCCGTCCAACCTGTTCAAGGGCACCGACATGACGATCACGCCCCAGTTTGATCGATGGGCGAAGCGCGGTGTTGCGATGCGGAACATTTGGTCCAGTAACCCCACGAGCCGCTCCTTGGAGAGTCTGTTGTTCGCTCAGATCCCGTACGACAGCGCTGTCAAGACAGGAATCACGGGCGGCGCCAAGGAGACCGACTTGACCGGTTTGCCGCAGCTGTTCACGGAAAAAGGCTACGAAACGTGGTTCACGACGGGGTCTTCGATCGATCTCGACGGCTGGGACGTGTTCCTTCCCACCCACGGCTTCGACACGGTCTGGGACAACAAGAAGGTGATGGAGTTGGCCGAGAACCATCTGAACATTACGCACGACGACTGGCTTGGCGACGCGCACCGAGGCTTGAACTGGGGCATCCACGACGACGTGAGCTTTCAGATTCTAGGCGATCTACTGGTGAACCAGACACGAGACCAGCGTGAGCGGATGGCCAAGGGCGAGCCCAAGACCCCGTCGTTCATCACGCACTACACCATCTCCAGCCACGCGCCGTTCGACTCGTGGCCGAAATGGTTCTCGGAGCTCGACAAGCCCGACTTCTCGGCTTTCTACGAAGGAGACGCCCACGCCGACATGATCGAGAGGTATCTGAACGTGAGGTACTTCACCGACTTAGAACTGGGCAAGTTCATGGACAGAATGGAGAGCGAGGGCATCCTCAACGACACCATCGTCGTCATCATGGGGGACCACGGCCAAGCCCCGGAGGCGGACGTTACCAATACCCACGAGGAGTCCATGACGCGTGTGGCCGCCGCCATCGTGGCTGAAGGTCGACTGGGCGATGCAGTGGGGATGGTGATCGAGGATGCAGTCGAGCACTACGACATCCTCAACACGCTGGCGGACATCACGGGCGTCCCGGACGGAGGATTCTTGCAGAATGGCGTCGGCCGCTCGCTCAAGCGCCAGGTTCCGTTCGGCGACCGCGTGGTCTTCAGCAACGAGCCGGCTCGTAAAATGTCCATCGTGCGTGGCCACCGAAGACTGCGCTATGATCAAGTGTCGGACGCCGTCATGTTGCACGATATCGAGACGGACCACGCCATGAACATCAACTTGTTTCCAAACCTCACAGTTAAAGAGCAGGCCGAGTGGTTAACGTGGAGAGACAACGGACGCCAAGTCACGGCCTACTACACCAAACGGTGGGACGAGAACTGTCTACTGGAGGTGAACTGCACACCAGCAAATGACTAGAAGATAAACTGTAGACGCCATTATAAAATACTTTGAAGTACATGTATAAAACTAATTTGACCATGTTGAAGGGGTGTATAAGAGCAATGTTAGGCTATAAGAGCAGTTTGCTTTCTCGAGTAAATCTAATTCTAACCAATCCGAGTGCATCATAAATAATTTTAACTAATCCGATCCGAGTACGCTGCGCCACACGTTGCGAGTGTATCAATACACGCGGATGCTGCATCGGCTCTCGCTGCATGGCGGCCTTCTCCGCCGCGCGGCGTCGCCACTGACCGCGCGATGGCTCTCCAGCTCGCTGGGCGTCTCTTCTACCTGCTCCCGAGACATCGTCATGTTTAACGCGCTGACGGGCCAGCACGAGCCGTTCCCGCGAGCCAACGCCGTTACCCCCGGTGTATTGAAGTGGTATGCGTGCGGCCCCACAGTGTACGACAAGGCCCACTTGGGCCACGCACGCGCATACGTGAGTCAAGATATTCTGCGACGCGTGGCCGAGCGCACGGCCGGCTACAAGGTGCAGCTGGTCATGGGCGTCACGGACGTGGACGACAAGATCATCAAGCGTGCCAAGGAGCAGGGCGTGGGTTTCCGGACGCTGGCCAGGGAGCAAGAGCATCAGTTCTTCCAGGATATGAGCAGTCTCTACGTGAAGCCGCCCACCGCCATCACCAGAGTCAGCGAGCACATGCCGGAGATCATCAAGTACGTCGAGGAGATCCAGCAGAAGGGCTTCGCGTACGAGGCCGCGGACGGCTCGGGAGTCTACTTCAGCACGCAGCAACTCGGTGAGCGTTACGGCAAGCTGGATCCGAGACGGCAGAACCAACAGGATGCTGAATTGCAGGCTGAAGCCGTCGCGGCTGTCGAGGAGAGTGACGTCTTGGAAGAGGAAGAGAAGGTGAAGAAGGACCCAAGGGATTTTGCGCTCTGGAAGGCGGCAAAGGAACCAGATGAGCCGGCGTGGCCCTCCCCCTGGGGGATGGGGAGGCCTGGCTGGCATATCGAATGCTCGGCCATGACGCACCATGTCCTGGGCGACAAGCTCGATGTCCACACGGGCGGAGTGGACTTGAGGTTCCCGCACCACAACAACGAGATCGCACAGTGTGAAGCGCACAACCATGGGCCTCAGTGTACACACGACGAAGAGTGGTGCCACCACTTTGTGCACTTCGGCCACCTGTACATTCGAGGCCGGAAGATGTCCAAGTCGCTCAAGAACTTCATCTCGGTGAAGGATTTCCTGGCAGAAGGACACACGGCGGATCACTTCCGCCTCTTCTGCCTGCAGTTCAAGTACCGTGCCAACTTGGTCTACTCGGAAGACCGAGTCCGCGACGCCGAGGCCGTGGAGGACCGCCTCAGGGGCTTCTTCCGCAGTGTCACGGCGTACAGCGGAGACCACGACGCTGCGCAAGAGGTCAAGTCGAAGCGCTGCGAGCAGCAGGATCTTGAGCTTCTAGACGCGCTTTTCGTGGCCAGAGCGCAAGTCGACGAAGCTCTGCTGGACGACCTGGACACTCCGCGTGCGCTGTCGCTCGTGCTGGACCTCGTGTCGCGTGGAAACACGTACTTGCTGGCTCAGCGGGGCGACACGGGAGCTCCCGACGAGGTGCTCCTTTCCCTGACAGACTACATCCTGGAAGTGCTGGAGCTGTTGGGCCTGGATGGACTCCACGCCGAGTTTTCCGTCATGATGCGTCGCCGGTTCTCTGCTGGGCAACCGCAGTCCAAGCCGTTGTCTGGCAGTGCTGAGGTCGTTGGCAGGGACGAGCAGGAGGCTCTGCTCCCCTCTCTGCTCAAGTTCCGGGCTGCGGTTCGGGAAGAAGCTCTGCGTGACCCGAAGCAGCCTGGAAATGCTCGCGTCCTCGCGCTCTGTGACGCTCTACGCAACGAGGAACTGCCGCCGTTGGGCGTCCAGATTGAGGACCTCGCTCCAGGCCGCTCCGTGTTCAAGCTGCTCTCTCCAGCTGAGCGCGAGGCTGCTCAAGCGGAAGCGGAAGGAAGCGATCAAGAGACACAGAGAGACGATTCAATGAAGCAGAGGCAGCGCGAGTTCGAGGCGCTCATGCAGATCAAACCGGCCGAGTTGTTCCAAAAATCGCCGGAGTTTGCTGGGCGGTTCGATACCTTCGATACCGACGGGTTACCGACCCAAGAAGACGGCGAGCCTCTGTCTAAGAGCCAACGCAAGAAGCTGGCCAAGAAGCTGGCCAAGCACGAGCAATCGTACGCAAAGTACTGGGAAGCTAGAGACAAGTGAAAAGCTATCATTCCAAAGCAATACAAACAAATGTACATGCACGCAGTGAAACGCCTCACGCCTTAGCAGGCGATCGCGGGCGACTCGGCGTCCACGTACTTGACGCCACTGGCTGTGGCTTGCGACGGAAGGTGCGACGGCGCCTTGGAGCGGACGTACGAGTAGCCGAAGCGCTGGCTCGTGCGGCGGTGGCGGATCAGAACCACAGCGGCGACAAGCCCGCCGCAGATCGCAGCCAAGAGCAGTGCAGCCATGGGGAAGTTCTCGGACGCGTACCGGTACGCGACCAGCACCGCCGACTTGGAGGCGCTGTCGAAGCAGACCGTGTCCGTGTACATTAACGTGCGCACTGCACGAGCTTGCTGCACCACAATCATGCAGTCTTGGTCGCTGAACGCCCCGTCAACGTCCTGCACTCGGTAGCGCGCGTACAGCATGGTCTCACTTTCCCCTTCTTCGTCCGTGGCGATGTCCTGCATCTCCACGGCGTCATACTTGACATGCAGCGAGTGGCTCTTCAAGAAGGAAGCAGGAGCAGCATCGGCGATGGTGCGTTGCAAGGCCTTGCCCACTTGTCCTTTGTGCCTTGGCAGATCCAAATGCTCCAGCAGATCACAATCCGTCTCGACGTCCTCGAGCGTCGAACCATTGACACAGTCCATGGTCAGCCTGAGCACCGACACGTACGGCCGCTTAGCGTCCATCATGGTCGACTGGAAGCCGTAGTCGACCAGCAAGAAGACTCGAATCACTTGACTCACGTCCGTGCCGAGCACCTCCAAATTGTCGTCTCTTCCCTGTCCAGTACCGATCTCAATCTCCTGGATCTCCATCCGAGGCTCCGTTCTCTCGGCCTTCAAAACCTGCAGCACCGAAGCTTTCAAAGCAGTGCGCCCCACTTCCTCCTCGTACTGTTCCATGAACTGCCCCACCAGGTCCACAACTTGGTCGCTGCGTTCGTCCATGGGCTGGAACTTGTCCGGCTCGTTCACGGGCGATGCCGCAACTAAAGCTTCCTCTCCATCAAGTAATTCCTCGTCCTGGGCTTCCATTAGCACCCCTTCACGCTCTCCAGACGTGTTTGCTAGCTCTTCCTGGTTTTCGAGGCTGAAAGGGGTTTCGATGGCAGCCTGCGTCTCCAGTTCATTGTTCAGAGGTGCGAGTTCCGGCACATTGTCAGCTGCCACGACTTTCAGGGTCATGGCAGCGAGAACGAGCAGCAAGGCCAAACAGGAAGGCGGTGAGCTTTGCATCTCTCCTGCGTCGAGCGAGTTGGCGAATGCGATCTTTTGATACGCGTCGCTTCAAGATCGCACAAAATGTATTGGTGGCCTTTGTGCTGGGAGTTATCGACATGGCTTTCTGTTGCAGACTGTCAGCAGTGAGTACAAGATGGATGTTTCCTCGCCGAGGAGGAGTCATCGGGGAGTGTCGTGGGGGGGGGTCACACGCTCACTTCAGCGTCATCCTTTGTCGTGAGATCCCAGTAGAACACCATTGAAAGATCGAACACCATTGACTTCTTATGTTGTTGCAAGGATCTTACGTTGCTTGCGACAGGGACGTGTGGCTTTGTCCTCCGTGTGGCCCACACGGTAAAAAAGAAAAAAAAACTCGTTTCGCGTACGGAATGCGGCGCGACACTGGACAGGCTCCAGCGGAGGAGGAAGCAGTGTACACAGAGACAGAGACAGCAGAGGATGAAGCAGTACGCAGAGACAAAGGGTGCCCAGTCAGTCGCCACCCAAACGATGTAGACTAGCGTAGAAGCCTCATGACAATTTATTTAGGCTACATCTTGGCGACAAGGTGAGGACGAAGATGTTGTGTCTCGGTGTCGAGGGCCCGAAGCATATCGACCAGCATGACTTATGGTGGAGGCTGCTGCCATCATGGATACTCTATAAGCTGGGCAGGCTTGGATGGCTCGCATGTGTAGCTCGATCCATGCTAGAGCACATCATGTGCTTGACAGTTATGGCTGTCTTGTCCGCCATTCGTTTCGCCCATGGCGGGCAAAGAGGAGGTAAATACTACACCAGAGGCCATATACATTTTGCTAAGAAGTTTGTCAATGCATAGTAAATCACGAACCGTTACCAAGGTTAAAGTGCTGCATCTACGTAGTAGATAGCGGCTGCAACCACGCGCAGACAACTTCGTATCCCCGCTTCACGTGGTTGCAAGTGGTCTCTCTGGGGCAGGTTGATGAACGCATATAGCGGGAGGAGGTTGCGCGTGTGGAAGCATGCAATCTGTACAAAAGAAATAAAGCGAGCGGAGGGTGCTACTCGGGAGGCTGTATTACGCTTGGCATGGATGCCGTTGCTATCGAGAGGCCTAACAGAGAGGGCTAGCGTGTCAATTACCATTCTACAGGTACATGTACGTTGGCTTGCATCGTTGCGAGCCATGCTGCTCTGCTTTCTTGTACATATGCCGTGCCCCGCTTATTTGAAAATGAATGGTCGAGTTCCCGCGCGAATTTATATTGTAGTTTACTTGCACATCCAAAGATATTTTGCACTTTGTTGGGATCAGATTCAACACCAATGGTGCCGATGAACACCATTGTCAATGGTGATTTAAGCACACCCGCTGCTTTACGTCGAAACTGCAAAATTTGTTGATGTTCGTGTCTAGCGCCATCATCAACAGAACACAGCCATAAACCACTGCAAGCGAGTCTGTAGGTCCTCGCATACATGTACTACGTGTATCCGATACACCGCAAGACCCGCTTGAAATTTGTCCCTATGAAGAACCAAACACGAGCTTGAACGCAAGATCAAGTGCAGTCGTGCTTAAGCCTTTTGTCCGAAGACTACCGGTAGGAGCTCCTGGCACTCGTAATTGATCCCATCATGTCCGCGATGGTATTACGGTATACATGTATTACGGTACGATATTGGACCACCGCCGTGCATTATATGTACACCGTGACGAATTGCTGTTCGTCCAAGGCGAGTTGCCCGAAAGCAGAAGGAGCTCTCATGGCTTTGCCCTCATCTTTTTTGCACAAGCCCTCAGCCGTCGTCGGCTCGCCCATATGAAGTCTCTGTGCGAGGGACTCACCTTGTCTAGTCCTTCCATTATACGGACCATCCATGCATCGTAATGCATCTTGGGCTCTGTCGAGGAAAATTTTTCAGATTGGCACGCTTGCTTTCGACTCTTTTCTATGCCTGGTTTGGCTCCGACACGCACCGTACATCCAGTTTGTCAGCGACGCCGAGCGCTGACAAACTGGAGATGGAGATAGAGAGCGCCGCTCGGTGCGCTTACAAAGCTCTTCCCTACGCTTCATTCAAGAATTCACTTCGTATCCTCAACAACCAGCACCATGCGTTGCAGCGTCTTCCTCGCCCTCCTCGTCGCCACGTTCGCAGTGTGCTTCACCAGCTTCGCCAGCGCGGAGCAGAACAACCTTCGTCGTCTGGCGTCCGGCGACGTTAAGCTCACTGGATGGTACTCTGACGTCGCCTCCGTAGAGGAGCGCGATGCCGCTAGCGTTGCCGTCAAGTTCGCTAACACGTTGAAGCAGGGTGCAGCCCGCAAGGCTATGGAGCGTGCCACGGAGCTCGCTGTGAAGAACGCCGTGCTCAACCCGAAGCAGGTGCAGAAGATGGGAAAGCTGGTCGCCCAAGCCGCCGTGAAGGAGCCCAAGAAGTGGTCCACGCTCAAGAAGGTCATTGTCGGCACGTTGGGTGCTTCCGCTGCTGCCCTCGTCATTGCCGTCGCCTACAACGCAATCAAGGCACACTCTGCTTCGACTGCTTCGACGAGTACGACGACGACGGCGTGAGTGTAAGTCCGACTCGCCGATCGTCTGCCGTATTTCGTTAAGCAGCTCGATCAAGTTCAGCTCTCTATCGACTCCAGATGAACTGCTCTTCACTTGTGAGCAGCGTAGGTCAAATCATCTAGTTCCGGTAATGAAACAAGGTCCAGCAGGACTGTATTTCTTTCACTCCACAGCAGGGTGTTAGCCCATTTCGTCAGTTGTGACCCTTTTGCAGGAAACTTGGACGGTCCGAAGTTCGATGCTGCGGTCGATTCAACCTGCAAGAAGGCCGCCTCCCACCCGTTTCATCAGACCGAGCACGAGAATGGAGGACATCGTCCATGCCGACCGCTTGATGGCTCGAAGCCATCTTGTTCAGTTCCATGTACGCTCCAGAGTCCGACCAAGAAGCACCCAACAATGAAGCTCTTCTTCGGTGTGACGATTACAACCTCGATATACTACGATCTAGACAGAACAGAATGAACATCATCGTATACTGTACTGCTCCGTGGTGGCGGCTCCCTATCGTTCTGCGGCATTAACGTTAGACCCCGATCGCTACACCGCCTCCTGATCTCCTTTGAAAGTGGGCTTGCCCAGCCTGAAAAAGTACCCAGTGCGCGCCCGTATACATGCCTACTCGGTCAGTGCACAGTCCAAACTGTTCCGCTTCATTGAAGAATTCCCTTCGTCCCCGAAGTACATCAATCATGTGTGTCAGCATATTCATCACCCTCTTGTTGCCGTGTGCTTCACCACTTCACCAACGCCGAGCAGCACAATCTCCGTCGTCTGAAGTTCGGCGACGTCAAGCTGACGGGGGGGTCTCTGATGCCGCCTACGACGAGGAACGCGATGCCTCGCCAAGAACGTCAAAAGATTGGAGCGGCTCGCTACCCGTAAGGCTGCTGAGCGCGCCACGGAGCTCGCTGCTCAAACAGAAGCAGGTGCAGAAGATGGGAAAGATGGTCGCCAATGCCGCCATGAAGGAGCCCAAGAAGTGGTCCATGCTCAAGAAGAATCATTGTCGGTGCAAACGCTACCGTGGCCGTCATTTTCATAGCCTACAAATTGATCAAGATCAATGCTGCTTCAACTCGACGGGCTCGTAAATTGCACTTCACGGTAGGTGCTTTCGCCGTATCATACTGTGAGTGCAAGGTCCACTGCGTACTTCGGTCAGCAGCTCATGCACGTTGTGCAATCTACTGAATCCAGATGACTCGCTCTCCACTCGCGAGCTGCGTAGCTAGATGCATCTAGTTTTTCATTTTCGGTCTAATGAAACAACATCCAGAATGTATATCTTTCACCCGGCAGATATGTACGAAGTTCACGATCTATTAGCGTACAGAGCAGACCGAACACAGCGTTCACTGTTCAGTGCTGTCCGCTCTACAGCGGCAACACTAAATGGTTCCACCGGTGATTACGGTGGTCTCTCGAGGATAGCCCATCTCGAGGATAGCCCATCATATTGGCAATCCCTCACCCTCAAAGACGGCAGAGTAATAATCAGGCCTCTATATTTGAGGTATCATACCTCATTCCCTCGATTAGCTTAATAGAGGGATGCCAAGGCAATTTAAGTGAGGTAACGTGAGGTCCAGAAGTGAAACTAGGTTTACCACGACACGAATTGATCCGATTTGGGCTGTCCCTAGCCTTCCAGGCTATCCCAGTATTAAGTAGAATCTACATACCCGCCACGGCTAGAACTTCGGCGACGAAACATGGACGTTGTATCCTCGTAGTTTGAGTTTTACCTGAAAATACTGAGTGCCTTGCCACGAGTCGATTGGGCTTCAACATCATCTGGATTGTACAGCAAGCCGCCGATAATATCATCAACGATGGATCCTTTCATTTCGAGCTGGAAAGCTTCGTCTCGTTCGACACGTGCGAGCATTGTGTTGACATGGTTTAGTGAACCTTAAAAAAATGTTCGTTTGCCTTCATAATTTGATGCAGAGTACTGCTCCCATCGATACGGATGTTCAAAGATGGAGTCTGATATTATCGGCACGGAAAGGAAATCGAAAGTACATGACGTTTGAGGTCTTGACGCAGATTCTGCACGCCACTGTTGCTGACTCCGGGTGCCTTTCTGCGATCTTTAATCCATACTTGAATTTATGTTACGTGCTGTGCTTGGATGCGCTCGACGAGCTGGCTGGTTGAGGCTCCAAATTCTGTTGTGGCTCACCAGTAACCGTGAAATCGAGCAGATATATCTTCTTTGGACTCGCAGGAACACTTGAGGCCACTAAGTTCTATCAATAGGGAAGTATTTGACTGATGTTGCCAGAGCTCTGGTGTCTTCCGTCCATCTTAACCGAGGTATGATCGGGCATCTTAACTGAGGTATTGCGAGGGAAACAGGTCCGATTTCCCTCAAATATAGAGGCCTGGGTATCATACCGGCTTCCTCCGCTTATTGTAGGATAAGTAAGCTTTCTCCCAACGTGACATTTGGAGCGCTAGTCCGGCAATCAATCTATCCAATCATCGCAACTGAAGCGCCTATTATAGCCAATCACGGCTTGGTCATGACAGTCCCAACAATTTCCCAATTATCTTGGGAATTTACGTTCCTTCTTTAATAATGGCTGATACAAAACTCAAGTATTAACATCACATTACACATAAATGTCCACATATTCCCAACCAAAAAATTGTATGCACCATTGGTGGAGCTGCATTTGGAAAGATGCAGCGAGCGCCAAGAGGGCTTGACATCCCGCAAGGGACGGCAGGGCAGGAGGCAGCAGCGATGAAGTGCTTCAGTGAATTCCTTGCTCTGGGGAACATGAATAAGGACTCTATTGCTAGCATTGCTACGTCACTGTCTATTCCTGGTGCTCTGCCTAGCCAAAACTTCTACTCGTTGCTAACTGCCTGTTCTATCTTCCTGCAAACTAAGACAAGTGCTCGAGGAGGCCGGCTCGCTAAGGCTACTGCGGTGGGCTATATGTCCCAAGTTTTAAATCCTCTGCGTGAGCGGTATCCTCAGCACCTATCTGACAGCAAGCGAGTGGCGAAAATCCGCGACAAGATGGCCTCATCCATCGAGGAGCGGAATTTGCTAGCCGGTGTGCAGACAGGAGAGGCTCCAGGCTGCACGCTGGGCGACTTGCGAGTTTTGGTGCAGGAAACCGCAGTTAAAGGGGTTGGATCGGGTTACAAGGGCTTGCATGATGCTGCTGTGCTAACACTAATGTGGCACACGTTCGGCCGTGCAATCGACACTTGCTTTTCTAGGAAGAACCAGCTCACCGTTGCTGCATTGGGCGAACTGTTTCTGCAAGTTGCACGGATCAGCAGCCCGTGTGAGGTATTTCGATTTACAAGGCCGCCACTCACTGGGAGCAGTGCATGCTCTTCGTTGGTGCTTCGGAACCTTCCAGCTTCGTCTTCCCGCTCATGCCCCATGCGACGGTGTCTGACATACCGGGTGCGAAGACGTACAGCCAAGACGAAGCTATTCTGTACTGGGAGAACCTGGAGGAGCAAGCAGAAGCAAGGACTGAGCCGCCCGCAAAGCGCGTGAGGGGAAGGCCAAATGTATCCAAGTATATCAACGTTGTCATCACTTCGATCTCCGAGCGGCTGGCCGCTGTTTCAGCGCCTCTTGCCTCAGCGCTGACTCCAGGACTCAGCAGTCACTCGTTGCGCCGTGGATCAGCGGCGTACACGAACGCCTGCCCCCAGCTTGCGATCCAGTGGATCTCGACGCGAGGTGCTTGGCTTCTCGACTCGCTGACGAAGGCGTTTGCGTACGTGGGTACCACCATACGCGAGGACCAAAGCGTTGGGAAAGTCTTGGCCGGCTACAAGGACCCCCACTTGCCGTGCGTCACACCTACCGTCACGGCGCTGAAAGACCTTTTTTTCTCCCTGGGCTGGCGTACGCCCAGCTGCTGACGCTGCGCAGCCAGCTCTTCAAGAATGTCAGCGGGTTCACCGATACGACGCTCAATGTCGACGCCAGGGTGCAGCGCTGGCGTCGCTCTTGATCCATCTCGACGAGGTCGCTGCTGAGATCCAGAAGGAGCAGACCCGAAGCGGCTTCACGTCGCACTACCTGTACCGCTTTCACGAGGCGCTCAACGCGACCAACGCTGCGCTGGGCTCGAATCTGTCCCTCGATACTTGCATCGCATGGGGACATCAGCTTCGGGCTTCATGGGAGACAGAGAACTTCGCTCAGCTCGGCGACCGCAGCGCCGGCGACACCACTGTGCTTGCAGCAGCCATCACGCAGATGCTGTCCTCGATTGCGACGATGCAGCGCACGCTGCACAAGCTCGTCGCAATGCAGTAATCCAAGCCGGGTAACAACGCCAGCACCTCAGTGTGCAGCTGCACGACAACCCCCTCGACAACCCGCTCAGCCGGCGACGTCGTCGTTGACGCCCACTCGCTTTCAGGTTGCTTCTACAACTGGTACACGCTGGAGCTGTGGCACACAGCAACGCTGAAGAAACAACAGTTTATCCGAGATGACCTCAAGGCAAGCGTCAACATCATGATCATCGTAGCAGGAAGAGATATCGATGTACCTTCAGCTCCTCTTCATCGCGATGGAGTGGCGTACCAGCTGTGGAAGCAAGCGCTGTGGACGCTCGCCGAAGACTTGGATACGAAGACGAATACAGCGCTCGGCAATATCGACGGAAAGGGGCAATCGAAAACGGCAGGGTCCCTGAGAAAGCGCTGGAGGAAGCTGCGTGTGGACCATCGCCCTGCGTACGACTCTCTGTGCTCTGCCTTCATCACTCGCAAAGGAAACGCTGCCATTGTTGATCACTGCACGCCAGAGAGCCACCAATGGAAGCAAAAAAGACTTGAAGTTGTAGAGCACTCAGCTGTATTCACATTTTAATGCATTCCTATTCACACAACTGAGCAATCCAAAAACAGGAGCAATTGTGTCAGTACAAGCATCTACATGCGTCAACTACACCAGCGCACAGTTCAAGCGCGTACCGTTAGCAAATGGAGAGTCTGTAGCCTGCAAGCACCATCAGTACACGCTGCCAGCGACTAAAACCGGCAGCATGCCGCCAGCCCTGCCGGGCTTGGAGCAGCTTTCGGTCACACGCAGCGCGATCCGCGGGCGGGTCCTCCGCGGCGACCTGGTGTGTCGCTTGTGTCCTGGCGTGTCCTAGCGGCGAGCGCGCGTGCTGCTCGTTGGAGATCCTTGTGGGCGGGCTGACGCGACTGAATGTGATAAGTTGGCCGGTCGACCGAATTTAAAACCTCGAGGTTTTTCTCACACGTACGGTCGATAAATCAGCACATACTGTGTTGCAGTGTGTTGGAATGAGACCTGTGATTGGCTCTCTTGGTTGGGACTGGCGTTTGGGAACTGGTCGATTACTAGAGACACACCATGTACCGGTACACTGTACCAATGCTCGAAAACGACATGCTGATTTTGGTAATCGGTATCTAACCGAAAGCAAGAACTACAAAATGACACAAAAAATGAAACCATCTATTCATCGTCTCCCTCGTTCAACTCGATGTCGTCGTCTGATACAACCTCGCCGATGTCAGCGTCGATGGCACACTGGCGCGAAAGGTTTTCAATCAGATCTGCTGCTGCAATATTAGCGTCGTCCAGCAAATTACCAAACGCCTTCTTGTACCCATTTGCAATAGTCATACTAGACAGCTCTTCCCATGCCATGCTCACCCACTTAGACACCTTGATCCTGTCCGGAGCTTTGAGTGCAAATTTGTTTCCGCTGTTGTGAGCCCGTAGCTGTTCGCGCAAATACTCGACTTAATAGGTGCGTAGGCGAGCCTTGAACGGGAAGTTCCAGGCAACATCGGCCGGTTGGCAAACGGAGGTTGCGCCTTTCGGCACGTTCATCAGCAGAACGTTGATTGACGTTGCATATGAGGTGACCTTCTTGGTCCAATGACCCGAGAAGTCATTCCACAGCAACAAAATGGGCACATGCATGTCCTTACGAACACCGAAATGATATCTCAGAAACTGAACTGAAAGATATTCATTCCACCAGCCTGAAAAAGGCACGTCATAGTTAGTTCCCAGAACAGATTAATCAGAGTATCAGCAGCGTACCTTTCAAGTTATCGTAGATTTCGAGTTGTTGCTCGCTGTACAATACTGACGTCCCACCGCTATTGACTTGCCAAAACCGCAGCGTGATCGCTTATTCTCTCCCTCCGTTTCTGGGATCTTAGACGGGTTCGCCTTAAAAACGACAAACGGGCAATATTTTGTGCCAGCTGAGTCACCTAACAGCATCACAGACGCTCTCTCTTTTGTCTTGCCTGCGCAGCGTACCCAAACAGTCCTGGCGCCCTTGTTGGTCAGGGTTCGAGTCGGAAGAAACTAAAAAAAGCAGCTACAATAACAGACATACAGTAGTTTGTGGCGATGCGGTGAGCCAAAACCACGGATGAACCTTGTAACTCGAACCTGGGACTGGGGTCAATAGACCAGATCTCAGAACGCTCTAATCCGCGAGGGTCCGAGCGTGGCGTGTGGGTCCTCGCTTTGTTATCCCTTTGAACAGTGGGTCCTTGTGTCTGGGGCTACGCTCTGGGCCCAAGTACACGACGGCCACACCAACTGCGATCCCAGTTCTTGGTGTCTCCAAGCTTGTCTTCCTGTGCGGAGATAGGCCTGGCTCAGCAGGTCCCAGTCTGCACGTGTTGATCCGAACTCGACTTGCCCCGAGTTTTCTCCTTGTACAGCACTCCACACTCCACACACACTCTTGTCCTCTTCTTTCTCGGACCCAGGACACGGGTCGTAACAGCCTCTGCTCTTCTCAGCAACTCCGGCTCATAGTCGCTCCAGTCACTTCTCTTCCTCTGCGGCTCAGACTGGGAGCCGCGTAACGGATCTTCACTCGCTCCTCAGATCCAGGAGGAGCCCGGAGTAGTTGGCTCGGGTCTGAGCCTGCCTTGTTTCCAGAGTTCTCTCGCTGCACTCTGGGACTCCCGCGCACTACGCCTTGTCTCGGCGAATCAAATCGTCACACAGATCAATCGGGGAAATCACAGGACCTGCGCCGAAGCTGGGATCACCACACCGGGATCTCAGAAGAGCGCACTGCCTTAGCCTCAGGGCCGAACACCTACGACCCGAAATATGAAGCACGAGCGAAGTCGCTCAGCACAGGACCGACGACGCCGCGAGTGGGAAAGATGGAATAGCAGAAGCACACACGAACGAGTAGGAACACTTGGGCTAATGGAGTTGAATTTATGTGGAGATCTTCTCAACCCGTGGGGTTGGCTTGGTCGTTGCGTCGCTTGCACTCAAGTGCGATTGGGCGGCACTCGCTTGCGTCCTTCGGGGCAAATTGAACTATGATTTAATCTTACACATGCAAACGGAGACGTGCCAAAGCTAGGGCGCACGCTCCGCAGTAAAAAAGCTACACTTGGGTGCGGACGAAGTTAAGCGCACTTAGCCCGCGCTTAAATCTTGAGCGGGATCCCAGTCATTGATCAAAAGCAGGCAAGCTGCTTGACCTTGACGAGCTTCAACCGCGTCGTCGCTGTCACACAGGCACTTCGGCGAATCCAGGGACATTTCATTGGCTGGCTTGTACGAGTCATCGAATCTTGCACCAACGGTCGTCGGATCTTGTACCCTCTTTGTCGAACTGGCTGCCACATGTCAGGCAGATTTGCACCACCGCGACTGGTCACCGCGACCCTTCAAGCGAACAGTCGCCCATGGAAAGATCGCACTTGGACTGGGATCTGAGACTTTGGAACTGGGATCCAGGAATTGAGACTGGAATCTGAGAAACGCTATCTCGTCATCTGGATACCGGAGCCGGAAACTGGGATCGGTATGGGAACGGCTATCTGTTGTGCGACACGTGAAGCCAACATCGGCCGGCTCCCATGCGCCGTTCGGTCGCACGGAAAGTCGCTTGAGCTGAATGATGGTGCTGAGCCGGAAATCCGGGGCCAGCATCGTCACAACCGCCCTTTATTTGCTCGTGGTCCAACGAGATCAATCGCGAGTTGGTTCGAAGGAAATAACCCTTCATGTCTGCGACTGCCCCGTCCCGACCGCGAAGGCTTCTTCCTCGCCTTTCGGCACTGGGTCCTCACAAACACTTTCTCCCAACCACGGGCCACTCGTTCCTGTGCCCCACGTTCCACGCGCACCAATTCGCGCGCATGGTGGGCGCTCCTGCGGCCGACCAGCAGCTCCCCGCGCCTCCAGCCGGAGACGGCGGACAAGATCCACAAGAAAATGGCGCATCAGCGCCTTCGACCATGGGGCAGAAGCCTTCAGCGGTCAGCGTTGTGCCTTCCACGGCCTCGAGTGGCGGTGGCGTGTCTTCGGCGGGCAGCAGCGCGCCCTCGTCAACTGGCAGCATCCCACAAGCGTCTTCAGGCGCAACCACGAGCTCCATCCCCGCCACCATGCACTCCACGCAGGCGGTGCCGGTCACCACGTCCTCCAAGCAGCCCAAGCTGGCGTCGGCACCCGTCCTGATGGTGTCAGGCACGTCCACGTCATCTTCGGCGTCGGCACCGACAGTGCCTCAGCCTCCTGCTGAATCTGGGTCTCCCAGCTCGGCAGGTCCCAGCGAGCTCCTTCGCCTACGGATTCCTGCGTCTCTCGACGACGTTCGTCGAGGCACTGACCTCGAGTAGGGTCCGGATGGGCTCGGATGCCTGGTCCCAGTACCGGTGTTCCTTTCTTCGGACCTCGACATGATCACCACGCTCACGGGCGACACCGGCAAGCTGGATATGCTGCTGCCTGCTGTACAGCGCGGACTGGAGCCGCCTAATTTTGCTGACGCCCGCACCCGCGTGCAGATAGAGCGCGAAGTCATCTCGCTATTGCAGTGCTTTGGCGCTGATGGCTTCGCCTCTAGGGTGCTCGGCTCGCTGCTGCGTCTGCGCAACATGGTGGATTACGCGAACATCCTCCAAGGGGTTGACACTCGTACAACGCTGGCTGCTCAAAACACCCGGCTTGCTGACGAAGTGAAGACCTTGAGTACGACGTTGGTCCAGCAGAAGCAGTACTTCCAGAAGCGAATCGAAGAACTTGAAGCGAGACTGGGTCCCAATTCTCCACAGGGTGCTTTGACCGAGGCTCTCGCCACCAACGCCAAGTTGTGCAACAACATATCGCATCTCCAGAAGGCATCCAAGGAACTCGGATCCCGGCATGAGGAATAAGTCATCAGAGCACACAAACTCGAAGAGCAGTTGGCGGTCAAGTCCCAGGAAGTTGCAAGTTTGGAGGATCGGCTTGAGTCACTCCGGCAGAACATCTCACCCGCCATCGTGATGGATTTCATCATGGAGAACTGTTCGTTTGAGGGCAACTGGCCTCGTTTTCTCGGGCTGCTCGAGAACAGCTGGGGCGGTACAGCGATGCCTGCTGCGGCTCGGACCAAGATCCTCATTCAAGCGCGTGAGTTGTTCGACGACAGTTGTGTGTCGTACGTGCCGTTGGCGTCCCGATCATCGGCGGCTGCTGGGTCTGCGACTCTGAATGATATGGCTAAACCCTCTCGTGGGCCTCGAGGTCTGGGATTCTCGTCCGGGAAACCACCTCGCTTAGACCTTTCTGGGCCGCCACTGTCATTGTCGTTCAAGAAGAGCAAGGCATCGCGATCCGGAGGACAGGGCTCGTCGTCGCAGAGCGATGTCGAGCGGGAATTCGTCGATTTGACGCTGTCTGTGCCTAGCACACCAACCAAGACCCTGAAAAAAACGTTCATCGAGCGCTCCAGTCTCCAAAGCCTTCCTCGGCGTCATTCTCCTGTGATCACGAAGGCGCTCGACGTTTCACCGAACGAGGTGAGCGAGATCAAGGCAGCGCAATCCATTCCGAACCAGTTCTCCTGGGACGGTATTCGTGCCGACGTCTGAGAGTTGATGTTGGGCGGCATGGGCTTCTGGGCAGCAGTGGCAGCGGCTGGGAAGCGTCAAGTTCTTCACGACCGTTTTGGTCTCAAGTCTCTGATCTTCATGCTCGAGTCAGCAATTTACTGGGAGGCGCTGGACACGACATCATTGATGCAATTCGTTCCTGGCACCTACTTCGACGTTGCACTCGAGCGTGAGAAGGACGTAAACCGGACTCGTATTCCAGAGAAGTGGAAGACACTACCCACGAAGTCGACCACCAAGAAGACATACCGGTTCCCTTCTTACCACTCCTCGGATTTCGACAGTGACTCGGAAGGCTGCGAAGATGATGAGCCATATCATGGACGTGGGCCCAAAGCCAAGAGTCCAATCAAGACCAGATCGCAGCAACCATCTCCAGGAGCCAAGCGTCGGGCTGGGCCGACTCTGAGCAAATCTTCGGCTCCCAAGAAGAAGCGCAGTGAATTTCGGATTCCAGACACTGCCGAAGAGCTGCCGAGCAAGTTCAAGTTACTGCCCTTAACTGATTCCGACACAGTGGTCGAAGACTCGGGTGAAAGAGTCTCTTGGCGTTACCACGGGATCTTGGTGCAGAAACATCCATCTCAGACCTATGGCTTCCCGAACTACACTCCAGCACGCACAGACAACAGACTGGTGCACGCCCGCTGGGACCCGTTCGAATACTTGGAATTGGTCGAGACCAAGCCATGGAAGGGAATGTTCGAAGGTCGAGTCGAGACTCTCATACTGTTCCGGCAGGACGACCTATGTGGTGATCCGGAAGACAGTCTCCCGTGGATCATCAATTTCATGTCCGTCTGGCAGCGCGAGTTTTGGGAGCGCGACCACTGGGTCACGATGACCACCATCTTCTACTTCTTCTTTGATCCTCGCTTTGAAGCGCTCCGCGACTCTCAGAAGTATAAGATCGTCGGCTTGTACAACGACCGCAAGGCCCGCAGCACCGCGTTTCTCAAAGCCAAGGACGAGCTGATGAAGTCGCTGGAAACGGTCATCGGATACGGCAACGAAATCTGGTTCGAGCCCGGGCTCTGGGTAGTCCCCGAGAACACGTGCGACTGGATCTGGCGTCTTCCGGGTGAGGGAGTTCCAGTTCGACAACAGCTACGGAAGGTCGACCAACAAGAACCAGCGCGCACTCAGTGGGCTTGTGACGGGGGTCACACGCACCTTTGCTTTGAGGAAGCGTAACGCGCTAACCACATCAGACGCCCGGCGTCTCTGCTGTCTTAGTTCGAGGCCTGGCCTTCTAGGTTAGATTTTTTAAACTGAACGTCTATTACTTTCGCTCACAAAGTCCTACTTACTGTAACTGTCTAATTAATGCATCTTCGAAGTAACCTGTTTCCAAATGGTTGGCTTTCAAGCCATGTCGACCTCACTAAGTACAAACCGTACTTATGGGCTCTCTTAGGTACGCACCGCACTTAAGGGCCAGTGCACGAAACACCACATGTGAGTGTGGCACATCACTTATGTGACAACGCCCATGTGTGTACGACACACTAACGGGTTGGGAACCATTAATAAGGTCCACGCCCCGTTACACCCTCCCACACCCAAATGGAAGCACCGTCCCACAGAGAAGGATCGGAAAGGGGGAATCAAGCCATCAAACGCCACGTGCGCACCCCGAGGCCGAGCCTCGTTCTTCAACGAGCCGCCAACCGCACAAGCCCCAGCCCACAGGGCAACGCGAAGCCCTGCGACGCCTGCTGATCACTGAGCCTGCGCGCGACACACGCCCGTAGCTCATTGGGCGTCACGACCACGCCCACGACGGCTCCGCCGATAGCACACGCCTCGCGTCCCGCCAGCCCGGCCCACTCGCACGCCAGCTTGGCCACATCGAAGAAGTCGAAATGCAAGGGACCCAAGCGCCCGAAGACCCCGGCCCGTAGGGCAGCTATCGCCTTGGCGCGACGCCGCAAGCGGCACGAAGTGACCTGGCCAGGTCCGACTCCCGATCTCAGCGACTCCGAGAGTGGCAGCGAAGGGTTCGATATCGAGCTCATCACGGGGGAAGAGAGTGACCGAGAGAGTCACATGCCTAACCCATCCGAGACAACGTCTCCTGCGCCGGCGACGACGCAGCCCCAGGCCGACGCGGCCCAGCCGCCAAGCGGCAGCTCACCGCACCAGAGCGACGTGGAGATGCACGACGTGCCGGAGGATTCGGCCTCAGAGGCCTCTGCCTCGTCGGGAAATTGCTCGATACCCGTCGACTACGATGAATCGGATGAGGAGAAGGATCCGTCGTCCCCACAGCTCACGGAGCAACAGCGTGCGCTGCACCCTGGAAGTCCGGCCACTCCACGCAGCCTTGCTACCGTGGCCCGCGCCAAGAATTCTGCCGAGGACAGCGTCCCGCCTGCTGCTCCAGCTTCGTCGACGAAGCCGCCAGATGGGCCGGCGGCTGCTGCGCCAGAAGAGCCTACGGCTGCTCCAGCCGCATCTGATGTTCCGCCCCGAGAGCCTCTGGTCATCACCAATGTCGGCGAAGAGGAGGGGCGGACCCTGCTTCTTTGCTGCCCGTGAACCGCGAACACCTACAAGAGCGCGCCGCCGCCCGGCGCACTACCGCTGAGCGGGCTGCCGAGCAGAAGCGTGAGCTTGAGCCTCCGGCTCCGCGTAATCGAGAGCAGCTCCTATCGCAACGAATCTGGACTCCCGAGGAGTATGCTGCGAGCCTTCGGCAAAGCTGACAGCGGGGTGTGCCTGTGGCCAACAACGACGAGTGTCCCATCGTCCTGCAGGGCCTGGGCCATTGCGCGCGCCAAGTCGGCCTGATTCAGGACTGGGGCAGCCGGGGCGGCAAGCGCCGCGGGCACAGCTGCAACAGCCGGAGCAGGAGGAGCCTCCAAGTCGCCTACGCGCGAGTAGAGGTGACGGATCCACTCCCGATGATCATGCTGATCTTGACGATCGCTCGCACGGGCACGCTCCAGATTCGCTACGCGATCACAAGGTGACGCATCTCACGGGCTTGCCGGGCGAATTCGTCCTCCAGCACATGAACCCGATGCTCCAGCTCCTCTTCGTTCTGCCGAGAGCGGTGATAGGAGGCCACGGTCGCCTCGACGGTTTGCAGACGACCACGCAAGGACGTCAAGTCCAGTCGCTGACTCTCGAGGAGACGCTGACACCCCTCCACCGCCTCCAGAAGAGGCTCCCGAGCCGAGGCAGAGGCGTGAGACGCCAGCGCACGACGCGAAGCGTTCCGGTACGACGAGTCGTCCGTTACGACCTCCGCCTTCGTTGATCGGAAACGACGGTGATCGCTACTTCCACGTGGAGAAGCTCCTGAAGCGCCGTGGGCGTAAGGGCTACTACCAGTATCTGGTGAAGTGGCGCGGTTATCCCGAGGATCAGAGTACCTGGGAAGACGGTCGTCTCCTCGAGGAGAACTGCGCCGATACCGTGGACGCTTAAGAGCGCTCCCGCGGAGCCGGTCGGCGCTAACCGGCCCGAGAACGCTCAAAGGTTCTATGGACTGAGACTGTCGCCCCTTTGCCACCTTGGACACCACCTCTTCGAGGATATCATGCGGCAGGGCCGCATAGCGCGGATCCCACCGGTTTCGATCCCTGACATCATCCGCTTTCATATTCGACATGCGAAATCGCAGACGCCGAAGGGCGAGCCAATCCAGACGATGCGGCGATGTCAACAACTTCGGTATCGGATAGCCAAGGTGGCGGAGCCAAGTTTCGAACTCAACCTCATTGGTTTGGCGAGCCAAGGCGGTGTTGGTCCGTAGCAGATGTCGCGCTCGCCGGACTCTCAGAGTCAGCCACCTCCGACTGGTGGTACGGCTTGAACATGCCGACGTAAAACGTTGGGTGCGTGGTCATTGCCGATGGCAGATCCAGCGTATAGGCATTGTCATGGACGCCTATGACGGAGAAGGGTTCCACGAAGCGTGGTCGCAACTTGGTGCTGCCAACCGCCGACACCGAGTGTATATGCAAAGTTTTTAGCGTGAAGCAACACCAAATCACCTATTTTGAACACATGTGTGTTAGCACGCCCGTGGAGATCGCAGTTTTCTTTTTGTCGGTCCTGCACAGCAGCCATAGCGTCACGGACGCGAGTGTGGATCGCTTCTCCCGTCTCAATGAAGGATAGGAGGTTCCGTGTGACGGACGTACGCACGCCTTTGAGGCCTCTTGAGTCGTTTACGACAATGTGACCAGGCAAAACGTTTTTTTTCCTGGTATGACCTTTGTCCTGTCATATGGAACTTTGATGGAGATTGATTTGTTGATGACCATGCTATAACCCTTGCGCCATTGGGTGCAATGGATTTCACTGGTGTTTTAGCGGAGCGATGCGGTGAGGGTCTCAGGATGGACCCTCAGGCTTGGAAGTCCACGCCCAGGATGACGATCTCTGAACGTAGACGTTCCGTCCAAGCCACCCCTCGCCTTCAAGCGGGTTAACCCAATGGGAGTTGAAAATGCTGTGTGTGAAAGTATCACACAAGGCGTCCCGCCTCGACGAGACCCTGACCGCACTATATCGTGCACCCGGACACCGTGAAGTCCAAGCGCTTTGAAGTAAGTGGTACAAGCTGGTCGCAGACCAAGATGGTGAGATCTTGGAGATCAGCGTTCAAGTCTGCTCAAGCCCTGGTTACAAGTGACCCTGGACGCAGAACCTTGGCCGCAGATTGCTGGTCGCGTATGCGTCCAGACCCTGGTTGGAGACATGCGTTCAGACCCTGAGCATTGATGCGTCCAGACCCCTGGCCGCAGACGCGTCCAGACCCTGGTCGCTGACGTGCCAAGGCCCTGGCTGCAAATGTGTTCGAGCCCTGAACGCAGGTGCGTTCAGACTCCTGGACGCAGTTGCAGTTGCAGTTGCACACATTCAGTGTGACATGTCATGTCTACTTCAAGTCCAAGGTATACCCAGATCAAGTCAAACCCAGCGAAGTCCAAGGATCGCCGTAGGACGAACCGTGCCATACTCAAGCCAAGTCAAAGTGAACCGCTGAACCGAAGGACAAACCGAGGCATACTGGGATCAAGATATCCACCAAGAACACCGAAGAACCAATGAGAAGCTTTTCCTTTTAAAACCACAGGCGACCGAGTAGCGGCCGCCTGCAGATAAACAAACAGAGAGTTTTTCACCCCCTACTGCGCAAGTCGAAGAAGAGGGCCTGCCAGCCAGGAATTGGGTCCGTCGGTCGCCAGGACACGGTCGACGCGGAACTCCCCAACAACTCAAGTCCAGTTGCGTCAGGGGATCATCGCGTCGCAAGCGACTGAAGTGAACCGCGCATTCCATTTCCAAGTTGGGCCCACTGCGTGTATCGGTAGGGTGGGGTACCCATTTCATGTAATCTGCCTAGGCTTGGGTGACTGTTAGCGGTTGTCCATGAGTTGTATTTGTAATCGCGTTCAGGCTTTGGACCCCTGCGTTCAGAGCTATCGTATGGGACAATGCAGTTGGACCCAGTTGCGCTTTAGTTTTTCTAACACCACAAGAAAATCCTCGCTGCATGAGCCTACAATGATCGGCAAGATCAAGTAAGATACGGAGTGTGTAGAGCACACTCCAGCTAGCAAATGCAGCCCGCATCGCACAGCAGCGCTCATTTCCGAACGTGTGCTGTCATGCCCAAAGGTGTCGCCCTCTCAGCGGGCGAGAAGCAGTTCATTGTGAATGCGTACGCATTCTTCAGCAACGAGCGCGTGCAGCACCGCCTTCGCCGCGGGCAAACGCGGGATCTTGTCGCTACGTGTCTTGGCACGTCTGTGAGCACGGTCAAGCGCGTCATGCGCGACCACAACCGACAAGACGGCGCACCATTTGAGGTGAGTTTGCTCACTTGCCATTATATCGGTTATAACTGCCGTGTGTTTGCTGACCTCTGATACTTAATATATGTGACAGGAGCCAGCTCCGCACCGAGGACGCGAAACGTTGCATGACATTGACGACCTCTCGCCTGTGATCAACGAATTCGTCGTGGAACAGAACAAAAGCCGTAAACCCGTCACGGCTCAGCTCATAGCAAGGGAAGTAAAGCGTGCGCGTGGGGTAGAAGTGCACGTACGCACTATGCGGCGCATTTGCCGTAAGCTCGGTTATGCTTATGTGCGGGGCAAAAAGCGTCACTACCTCGCTGAGAGCAGCGGAAATGTTGCGTTTCGAGCAACTTACCTGCAGAAAAAGCTGGCCAATCGGCAAGGCCAGTACGGGTGGCCTCGCAACCCGGAGGTTTTCCTTGATGAGAGCTACTGCAACGTCAACCACGTCGCTGGACGGACGTGGCTGACTTCGGACAGAACAAGATACGAGAAACAGGAAAAGGGACGAGGTATGTGTCAAGGTACTTAAAATATGTATTTTGAAGCTGACAATATTGTAGAATTTGTATTATTGCTGCAGGCATCGTACAGGCTCATGGGGCAGTATTGCAAGGTGGGTTCGTGCCCGGCTCAACTGAGTTTTGGAATTCTACATTGAAACCAAAAGACGACGATGACTACCATGGGAATTTCGACACCATTCAGTTTGAGCGGTGGTTTGAAAAGCTATGCACGACGTTAGAAGCGTACGGACGGTGCCACATCCATATGGATGGGGCATCGTATCACAAGAACATCGTGAACAAACAGCCCACCACAAACTGGCGCAAGGCTGACATCCAGAACTGGCTGACGCAAAATGGTACGTAAATAGCTACATGTTATTGTATCACGAAATTTGTAGTGCTAACTGTAGATGCAGGGCATTCGTATGAATCGTCTGACATTGTCCCGCAACTCTTGGAGCGTGCTCGGGCACATAGAGTGCCCTCCATTTACAAGGCCCAACAAATAGCCACAGCACACGGGCACTACCTGCTCTACACGACGCCCTACCACCCTGAACTTCAGCCCATCGAGCTGATATGGGCCAGGATCAAGAACGCAATCGCTCAAGACCCAGCTGAGAATGCTGCAGACCTGCACGACAAGGTAAGAGAGCAGCTGGCTGCTGTTAACAGCACTGCGTGGACTCGCGTGTACAAGCACGCGCAAAAGTACGAGGATAGATATATAGCGAGTATGGCTACAGTTCCATTGATCGACGAGGACACAGCCTGCGACGAGGACGGCGACGATTCCGGAAGCGACAGCTGCACAGATAGCAGCGACTAATCACTCCCAAAGTTAATAAATGCATGGTCCACCCTTGTGCGGATGTTCGATAGAAAATCTGTCAATCGCCACTATAATCACCTAAACCCCGCCTTTCGCATGCAAAACATGTGTTTTTCTCTTCTCCGCCAATCACAATGTGCCCTGTTGACACGGGGAAATGGCGAAACGTGTTATATCTCATTCATGCGCCTCTAGCGTCCAAACGACGCCGAATTGGGGAAAACCGACGTCATTTTTGAAAAGAAAATCGTGTTTTTACCCCTATATCTAAATAGCGTATATGGTTTTCGTAAGATAACAGCGATTTTTTGACGTGCGAAAACTGGATTTAACTGCACTGTCCCCTACAATAGTGTGTGTCGGACCGTACTTGTGTCCCTCGTTGAGGGTGGTGCGCGTTTAGGAAAGGACTCCGGGGTTGACCAGTGCCCTGGATTAAGTCCTAGCGGACTGGATTGAGGCCCTATGTTCCAGGGCCCGAAAGAAGAAGGAGCGACTGTATATCTACGTGTATTACTCTCTGTATTGTATTGGTTGTTTGTGGAAGAGTGTCTGCTTTGTGTTCTGCGTCCAGGCTAAGAGAAGTGCGTCTAGAGAAGTGGATGTTACGCTCAGCCGCGACAAGAGTATCTGCTTAACCTAGCAACTTTTGGTGGTCGATCCAGGCTTCCCGAAGATAAACGACGCCGAAAGGGGTTCACGAGGTACCACGCCCCCTGAGTGCGGGTCTAAGTAAGGGACCTGCGTTCAGGGTTACCAAACTCAGGCTTAGTTGCTACTAGTCCTGGGCTGCCACTATACACTGGACGGTTCAGACTTTCACCGGTCTCGTCACAGCTGGTGCGCGTGCCCGGATTGGGGGACCTCGGATTACACCGAGTTGTTAGTTGTAGGAAATTGTTAGCTGTTGAGCTTCGTTAACCTCTAACCATTATCATGGCCAAGGGACGAGGTAAGCAGAGTGGAGTGCGCGAGGACGAAGGACGCGGTGAGGTGGTACGTCAGTCGCGCAGAGTGCAAGGGCTTCCAGCTGAGGAACACACGGACCTGGATCAAGTGAAACGGGACCGGCGTGCGAAGCTGAAGGCTGGACGGGAGGCTCGCGCCGCTCAAGCTAAAGGACCTTCGGTTGAACCCGCTGCTGACGGAGAACAAGTTTCAACGAAGGCGGAAGGTGAGGAGACCGAAGTGAGTCCCGAGGCTGAGGCGGAGAGTGTTCCGGAGGAGCGGGTTCAGGCATTTGAACCTGCGCAGGCGTCTGGAGGAGACGTCAAGGTGGTGGAGTCCCTGGCCGCAGAACCAAGTTCAGATAAGTTGCGGCTGGGCATGGAAGGGATGCCAACGGAGGAAATGCAAGCCGGTATACATGTCAGATTTTTTCTCATGTTGACAAATACAGCATCGGTTGTTGAGGGGTTAAAATAAATTCAAGCAACATGACAGACGTTATGGCCCAGCAGCTACGGCGCGGACGATAACGAGGACGATGCTGCGGTCGACGACTTCCTTACCGACCTCGTGATGTTGCGGCATGCGTTAAACTCTGTGCTACTCTGTGCCGCGCAAGTAAGTCGTGCGATCAGCAGCAGACCAGCGCTTGCTGCACACGCTTGGAGATAGCGAGTTCCGCACGTTTACACGGTCTTAAATTGTGTTTCTTGACTTCACTTGCTGCGGTGTGGTACTTCTACTACGGCGTCACTCGTGCTGCTTGGACTTCCTCTGAGGAAGCTGCGCCTACAGAGCCTTCCTAACCTTGATGCTCTTCCGCAGTTTGTATTTGCCCCAATAATATTTTTAAGGAGTACGTTCTTCTGCAGATCTTAGGTCTAGTGAAACGTTATGTGCGGTGTTTTCTTCTGCTGGGTCTTCTTCTTTCGAGTCGTCTTGTGCGAGGCTGCGGCCGCTTGCTTTTCCTTTTGAGTGCGGGTGCGGGCGATGTATAATTTAATATCCTGCCAAAGCTGAGACAATCGGGTTTAAGAGGGGTTTCGGACGGCAAAACAAAAACTCCAATCTCAAGGAATGACTTCAAGGAATACTCCTCCCGATGTGCATTCCTTGAAGGAATGAGCGGATTTCCTTGGGATGATCGTTTGGGAAGATTATTAACTGAACCCCCTAATGTGTATGTTCGGACAAGCGATCGAGGGTATTGGGTTCTGATCGACACGGATGAGTCGCACCGACCGAACACAACCACCACCTGCTGGAACCACGACTATCACGGTGGCATTCTCACGTTTCAGCATGATTTGTACCAAATGGGGCGATTGGTGGATTTTCTCACAGTTCCTTTGACCGACAAACTTCTGAGCATCCAAACTGCCCTCCTATCAGCTGTGACGAGTCGGAGAAAGTGTTGGTGATTGTAGTGGGTGGCGGCATGAAAGCCCAACCCCGACCACGAAATGCAGTCGTGTGCGGCAATGGCAGCCGGCAGCAGCAACTGGTTGCAGTCAGCCCCGATGCTGTGGCTCGTAGAGCTGTGGTGTTGAAGCTGTAGGCTGATTCGTGGCTCAGTAGACACGAGCGCAGCGCTGGCGTGCCTTCGCCGACTCAAGCTGGTACAGGTAGAGAACATCTGTAGGATGGTCGAGTAGAGCGCCTTCACTGGGATACTAGTGAAGGCGATGTAGAGCAGCTAGTCGGCGTGCATGTTTTCCTTTCTCAATTTTGCATTTACTACCAAGTCGCCGAGCGCAATACACTCGGCAAGAACCTGAAGGAAGTGCCAGTTTCCCCCGACTGTGTTCGCGTTTTTCAAATGTGACCTACTACAAAGAATTCTTTAGCGGTGCTAAGGTCAAGATGACAGTATCGACTCGAAGCAACCTGATGCCTCCACGACGTACGCTGGTGGTACCTCGACTGTGCCTGTGGCGTTATTCATGCCGCTCGCCGCTCCTCAGCTGAAGAGCACTTCGCACGCTGCACTCGTGCAGTGGCGAAAGCTTCGTCGTGAGTACGAAAGGTGAAGTGGCGATGAGGTGCATCAACGACGCTGAGAAGATGGCGGAGGTGCTTGCGAGTGTGAAGAAATCGTTCAACAAGCGACTTCTTGAGGTCTGTTGTGAATTCGACTGGGACGTCGACATCGAGACGGTCAGCGACGAGTTCATACTCACCAAGGTCGACGAGATCATTTCGTCGGTTAAGAACAATTCTGTTCCAGATGTTGCCGCTCTGTTCAAGGAGAACGTCACAATCGACATGGCAGAGAGCGACGTCAAGGAGCGTGTGATGCAATTGCTAGAAGCAGAGAGTTCATCGAGGAACAAGGCTGGCAGGAGTTCTTCACCGGGACCGAAGGGCTTCGTCTGAAGTGCAAGCTGATGGTGGAATCGCTCCAACCACGGCGTCTTCGTGACGAAGTGGCGACCATCATCAAGTATCAGGCCAGGTCAGCTAGAGGAACCGAGAAGGAACTGTTCAAGCTCATACTGGACAAAGCCTTCGAGAAGGACCGTGACTTTCAGCGTCACAAGCGTACTCGCTCCAAGGATCAAGGCGAGCGAAAGCCAAAGAGAGCCATGCAGGACTCCGAACCCCGCCAACCTCAACCAAAATACCGAAAGGTAGAGCGCGGCAACGGAAAGCAACCTGACAAAGCTGCTGATCGCAAGAATACCGGGAAGCGAGGAAGTTCGAATCCACCGACTGGAAAATGCCTGAAATGCAAGGGCGATCACTGGTTGGTTCGCTGCCCTGATGCTTCTGCTGAAGAAAAGAAGGAGCTGCTGCGCAAGATGCACGAGCGTCGTGATACCGACAATAATTCGCGACGATCTAATGCTGACGCGTGAAGGTTGAGGCGCATAAATGACTGTCTCTCCAAGCACGACAAGACCATTGTGCTCGAAGAGAGACTATCAATGCCGTACTGCGCCGATGCCGGGACTGAGATGAGCATTCATCAGTGCTCGAAAGCTGAAGGAGCTTAAGAAGTTGGGTGGTCTTGGGAAAACCACCAAGTTAGCGAAGCCAATAGTCTGGGAGACGGTGGGCGGGCACAAGATTTTGGCGCATCGGTCTGTGAGACCAGTCCAGTCGTACGAGGTGCTCGTGATTGATGAAGATGAGGATGAGTTTATCCTCGGTGAAGACATCCTGGGTGATCTGGGTATCAGTGTCGACCGGCCACTGGAGGAGTTGGCAGAGCGTACTCGGGCGGATGACGATGACCCGATTGCTTTCGAGGATGACTTCAGAGCGGGATGTACACCGGATGAAGAGGTTCACAAGGCAGTGGAGAAGATGATTGCGACGGCTCTGGGAAATGGCTTTCCGCCTGACAAAGAGGACAAGCTTCGCAGCATCGTCTACATGTATGACGTTTGGTGGCTTCACCTGGGTCCAGACCCTCCTGCCAAGGTTCCACCGCTTGAGCTCCGAATGAAAAAGGATGCCCAGCCTTTCAGGTGCAAACCGAGAGCATACCCGCCTCACGTCCGGAAATTCCTGCATGAGTTCAACGATGAGCTTGTACGACTCGGTGGGGTCTACGATAACGCTTCGAGTCGTTGGGCATGTCATGCCCTCCCTGTCAAGAAGCCGGGCAAGGACGAGTTCAGACGGACTAGCGATTATCGGCCAGCCAACACCGAGACAGATCCAATTGTTGGTGTCATGCCGATACTGATTTTGATCACGGAACATGTTCGACGCATGTGCATCTTCGTTCTTTTCGACTTCATCAAAGGGTTTTGGCAGCTCCCTCTCGCGAAGGCGATCCAAGCGATCCTGAGCTACATGACCGACTTGAAGGTGTACACACCAACGCGCGTTCCGCAGGGTTGCAGTGATGCTGCTCTGCACTTTCAAGTCACTATGGAGCGGTGTTTCGCCAAGTTGCTGTACAAGCACTTGTTGATTTGGATCGATGACTTGCTACTCTATGCTGAGGATGTGGACACGTATCTGGAGAAACTCGGTGAGCTGTTCTCGCTGATGAACGAGTTCGGACTCAAACTGAGTGCAGCGAAGTCAAGTCTTTTTCAGCGATCAGTGAAGTGGTGCGGTAAGATCATTGATGGTGACGGCGTCCGCCATGACCCGCAGCGAATTGCTGCCCTACGCAAGATGCCTTTGCCGTCTACAGCCGGTGAACTACAACAATTCCTCTGCGCGTGCAATTGGATGAGAGACAGCCTGATCAGCTACACTGGGCATGTGCAGACGCTGCAAAAGCGGCTTAATGGGACGCTGGGCAGTGGAAAGCGAACCAAGCGAGCAGCAGCCAAGCTTCCCGTGACGTTTACTGAGGCCGAGCAATTTGCGTTCGAGCAAGTCAAAGAATGCCTCGCGTCAGCAGCCATGCTGGCACACCCGAGTCCCGATGGTGTGATGTCGGTGTTCACTGACGCTTCGGATATAGCGTGGGGTGTCATCGTGATGGAGCAGTGGGAAAACGACACACCGGCGGCTGAGCAAACCCACAGCCTGCTCCGCTGTTTAAGTGGGACTTTCTCCGGGTTTCAAGAAAACTGGAGTGTCATTGAGAAAGAGGCTTTCGCCATTGTTGCGGCTTGTGACAAGTTGCCGCACCTCCTCCTCCGACCATCAGGGTTCCGACTGTTTTGCGATCACCGCAATTTGATTCACGTGTTCGCTCCTGATACAACTGTGAAGAAGCATATCAGGGGGAAAATGTTGCGGTGGGCTATGAAACTCGGTGAGTTTCGCTACGCCATCCACCACATTTCAGGCGAGGACAACGTGTGGACGGACATGGTGTCGCGCTGGGCACGGATGCCAGCAACGGCCAGTGTCAAGCGAGTGACAACCCGAGGCCAACAGCAGCAGAACCGACTCTTGCTGCGGCCACTCGATGACGAAGACTTCGAGTGGCCCGACATGGACACCATTGCTGCTGCCCAGCGCAAGTTCGGTGACACGTCCGAGTTGTCAAAGCTGGATGAAGGTGACGATGGGGTCAGACGCAATGACCAGGGGTTGTGGATACCCGCTGAGGCTACCAATTTGCTCCGCCGCTTGTGCACCATCGCACATTGCGGCCCCCAGGGCCATCGTGGTAGGGACGCCATGCTGGCACACCTCGGCTGCATCTTCAACGTTCCGAACCTCCGTCAATGCGTGGACAGGTTTCTGGCAAGCTGCCTCCTGTATCACCATGTGAAAGGGGGAAATGTGGTGCCGAGGCCCTGGAGTGAAACGTACCGGTGCAACGAGCGCAATCAAGCTCTGCATTGGGACTTCCTATATTTAGGGGAGTCGTTCGGTGACATGCAGTATCTATTGGTACTAAAGGACGATGCTAGTCACTATTATGAGCTGGTCAAGTGTGAAACGCCTACAAGTACGGTTGCAGCCTACTCCATCATGGATTGGCATAGCCATTTCGGGATTCCTCGAGACTGGATCAGCGACCAAGGGTCTCACTTTAAGAACTAACTGATTGACGAGCTTTGCACCAGGTTGAAGTGCAAGCAGATATTCTCGCCAACGTACAGCCCATGGATCAACGGGGCCGTCGAACGGGTAAACCGAGATATACTGCAAGTCTTAAGGGTACTTATCCTAGACTACAAGCTCAACCATCGAGGCTGGCCAAGACTGATACCGATTGTCCCCTCAACCATACTGCCGTACCGTCCCCGGCAGGCAAGACGCCGGGTGAACTCTTCACTGGACTGGAGCCCCCATCGCCGCTGCAGGCGGTATACCTTGGGCCTGAAGTGGCTCCGAGTGTGCAGCCAGCTCGAACCTCGGCCGAGATCGAGGAAAGCCTGGCTCAACTACGCGCGAGTGTGCGAGACATGCACAGGGCAGTGGCTGACGCCCGCCTCAAGCAGACGCTGCTCAACAAGAAGAGGGAACGAGGTGATAACCTGGTCAACTTCAACGTGGGTGACTATGTTCTCCGCTCTCGTGTGGACGAGAAAGGACATAACAAGCTGCTCTTCACGTGGGTTGGCCCTACGCGGTCACCGCAGCGCAATCACACAACGTCTTCAAGGTCAAGCATTTTGTAACTGGCGGGGAACTTGCTGTACATGCCTCGCGGCTCAAGTTCTTCGCCGACAAGGATCTTGAAATGACCGAAGAGCTCCTGGAGCACGTGGCTGCTCAGGGCATCATCCTCCGTGTACGCGAGCTGCTGCGGCATCGCTGGAATGACCGGAGTCGGTCGTACGAAATCCTAGTCGGGTGGCATGGATTGGAAGCAATAGAGGACTCGTGGGAGCCTCTAGGTGCAATGCATAAAGACGTGAGTACGTTATTGCAAGAGTATGTTGCTCAGATCAAAGACGCTAAGCTGGAGAATCACCTCCAAGCACTGGTAGCGCAGAAAAAGCGGCGTTGAACGCAACTACATGTTTAATCATGGAATAATGACATTTCAGTCACTATATTGAGGGTTTCCTTCGTTACTGTGGTTGTCTTGGTCAATAACCAAAATGATTTGCATGGTCAAGTTAACTTCAACGGCAACGTGTCACCACTTCACCGGAAGCTGGTTGGGATATTTGACTCGCTGAAGCAAGGGGTGCTTTGGCTGACGGAGACAGGAGTGGACTAGTACTGACGGAGGCTTGCAGGACCAGTCGCTGGCTCAGTAAGTGCACAAGACAAGTGGGAGTCTCTGAAGTAAAGAGACGGCGTTTCAGACGAAGACTGGGAGGTGCTGGAGCGGGCGAAGGAGACCCATGCTGCTCATTTGGAGGCACTTGGCGCGCTCGTGATAAAGCCAAGTTGGGAGAAGAAAAGCGTCTAGCGCAAGTCAAACTGGAGGAAGAAGCTCGTCATACCTAGGCGAAGATCCGTCAGATTTGTCCTTGCCCCACTGGCTTTACCTGGGTAGTGGGCGCAGCCCTTTCGTGCAGTTGAAGAGCCATTTTTTATTATTGAACTTGGATGTTACGTAAGTTTAGTTTTATCGTTATTTCTCAGAATCGAATGAAATGTTGTACTACGGAGTGCAGTATTGCTCCTCGTTGTGAGTTTGTTTTCTTGGGTTAGCACCGCTTTCTGGGTCAACCATCGAACCTCAAAGCCCTGAAAAGACCACTCTGTTAGTGACTCGACTGATAGAAGTTATAGCTGCAACCTCGAGTTCCTGCACGGCAACATCAACACAAAAAGGCCATTTTGCATCATTCGGACTTGTACATTCGTCCGTTCCAAGCGCTGCTCTACCAAACGGCTCGTACAGGTTGTTACCAACAAGCTTTGTGTGCTCGGGTGTCCCGCTGATGAAGTTTCGAGATCTCAAGTTAAGGCCTCTTTCTTCCATCTCGACGCTAGCCAGCCAGTCTTCTACTTTGCGTAGCTTCCGGCTGCAGTCGAACTCATCCACTATCGGAATCATAAGCCACATCCTAGATCGGGACGCCCGGGTATATTGGTGACTAAGAAGCATTCGAGAGGAGAAGGTCCGTGGGTTTTCTGAGTTTCAAAACTCGCTTCTTGAGAACTGGTCTAAGAAAGTGGCAGACGCAGTGATCTGATGGAAAGAACTACACAAATAGGCGCACAACGATCAAACGCCAACGCAGTGCGCAGTTGAAACCTTCCTTGCGCTCAACGCCTCGCAACACCAAACCATCAAGGAGACCAGCGCCGTCTTCCGCCTCAATATGCTGCGAATCATCTACAAGCCGGACACCGCCACCACTTACGTCCTGCGCAAGAAAGGCAGAGCCAGCCAGCCAGCCACCACCCTCGCCTCCGCTTGACTCGCGCACCCTCCATACATCCACAACGTGATACCCCGAGCGATCAGCCCCGAACTGCTTGCTTCGATCGCAGCAGCAGCGTGGAACTTTAGTACGGCAGCACCTTCTTCCTCGACGCACTGCAGAACCCGCCGCACACAGAAACAGAAGCGGCCTCATCCGACTTGACCGCCGCGAGCAACGCCTCCAGTGCCTTCTCCGCCACCGCATCCAACTGCAAGAACGCCCGAGAGTCAAGCGTCGCCCGCACCGAGCGGCAGATGAGCGCGATGTCATCCAGCGGAAACGACTGCTCCTCGACCAAGTTGCGCGGACGCTACATCGTGTCCATCCACGGCTCGTGGCGGCTGCGTCGCGCTCGGCCCGTCGACAGCAGCAGTGGCATCTCCGCGTCCGAGTCTGTGTCCGACGCCACGTTCTCGCTCTCACCCCTCCTCACCCGGCAGTATCGAGCACGAGTGCCGCACCTGCCGCCCCCCTAGCCCCAAAGGGGCCGGCGCTCTCCCGTACTGCGCTGGCGTTGTAGCCCACGCGGTACTCGAGCACGCTCACGGCGCCCCACCGCACGCGCTTCCGGCTGACCGTCTTCAGACTCTGGTCGGCCGTCTCCATGCTCTCATGCTCTCGCTTGATTCTGCGTGCACAGCTTCCTGGCTTCTTGGCAGTGAGCGCCTGCCGTTGTGGTTCGTAAATATTCTTCTCGGCGGTTGTTGCTGTTGCTGAAGCTTTGCTTACGCGCGGCGCCAACAGGGACTGGGAGTTCACTTCGCTTTGACAGCTGCTGCTTCCAGTCCAGCGAACGCAGCGTGCCGGCCTTCAACCTGTATAGCACTGGATGTACTGTGATCACCGAGGTCGCCATCTTCGAAGTGTACACTATGGTAGGCGACGCGCTTTTTTTGCACCGAAGATTTCGACAGTCACTTGGTTGGATAATTCAAGCTGGAGCTCAATAGCAAGCACCGCAAGGACCTGAACCACGTGCCCGCAGGCAAACATCGCGACCGAATCACTAGCGGACAGTGGCGTATTCCACGAACCTGTGGCTCGAAAACCTGACAGCAAACTTCCGTCAGATGATAGACTCCGTGAAGGTGCTGCACTACCCCAAGCTGTCAAAGGATCAGATGCAAGGTCTGCTTCAACCGGGAAGTCTTCAAAGCACTGCTGGACCTTGCGGAGGTCTGGTCTGCTTCCCAATCAATTGCAAAAAGAGATGCACAAACACCCAAGTATTTAACGGTATTTAACCCTCATTCGTTAAATACGTATTTAACGCTAGTTAAGTATAAACTATTTTACAACTCTAGCATCGCCGATGCCTCGCCAAGAACGTCAAAAGATTGGAGCGGGCGGTACCACGGAGCTCGCTGTGAAGATTGTACCGCCCGTCATACATCTGATTACGATCATGATGCAGGTCTTAGGTTGAGTTGTAAAATATCTGGTTAAATAAAATATAGTATCTGGTTAAATACAAAAATAGCGTTTCTCACAAGTAAATGCAAATTGATAACCGTCAGATGGTGCAATCAATAAAATCGGACTTTCGCGAATTTACAATGATATTGTGCGTTCTACATGAAATTTCCTTGGGCGGTTCTTCGTATCAAACACCGCCAAATCGCGCAGCGTATACAATATGTATAGAATCGCCTTAAGTTCGATCAGGAACAGCTGTTTTTCGGTTGTCCGATTTTACTAACGCTTGGATTTGTATGAGAGCCATTCCGTGTACCGCCCGTATTCGGCAAATTTCGACGGAATTCACAATACACAATGATAAAGATACAGGCCGCCCACCTCTGTTGCGGTAGTAAAGTTCTCGTGTGGACCGCTCAAAGGATGCTATTCAAGATCACATCACGTACTGTACCATACTGACTAGCAGCAGTCACTGTTTGCTTAAATTTCTGCTAAACTTCCTGCTATGGTCTCATCATGGTTTTTCATGAAGCTTAACATTGAACTATCCGTCGGCAATACTTAACGCGTATTTATCGATTTTAAGTTTAAATATGTATTTAACGCTATTTAAATAGAAAAATATTTTACAACTCGAAGCCGTTCGCTTGCGATCGTTGTCTTCTGGCCTAGAAGTTCTGTGATATTATAGCAGGCGTTCCTCCCTTGCTGCCGTCTTTGAAGAAGAGGGATTGCCAATCTGATGGGCTATCCTCGAGTCTCTGAGACGGAGTGACTCAGTCTGAGACTAGTCTCTGAGACTGAGTGACTCAGTCTCAGAGACTCTCAGCATCCCGAGGATAGCCCATTAGATTGGCAATCCCTCTTCTTCAAAGACGGCAGCAAGGGAGGAAAGCCTGCTGTCCGAGAGTTTCTAGGCGTTTGATTGCGATCGTTGTCTTCCAGAAGACGACGATCGCAAGCAAACGGCTCTATATCCGCTGTCCCAATCGACCTGTACAGAACGCCCAGGTTTTAGGCCCCATAAACACAAGAACGAGCCTGAGTTTGTTCCTGGCTCTGGTCGTGGCGACCTTCGTTGCGAGCTGCGTCAACTTCGCCAGCGCGGAGAATGTTGACCAGATCAGCGACAACGACGACAACCAGGTCCGGTTTCTGAAGGGAAGTCGGCAACTCGCGACGGCGGACGAGTGGTGGCTTGAAGAAGACGACGGCGAGGAACGAGTTAGACGCGGTTTGTCAGTAAGCTGAGGGGGCGAGTTTCGGCGAGAAAAGTGTCTCAAGCGGCCGGCGGCGTGGCGAAGACGGAGAAACTGAGCAACGCCCAGGTGCAGACCATGTCGAGGGAGGTCGCAACGACCGTCAAGAAGAACCGCAAAGCGTGGCCTATCGTCAAGAAGGGGCTCAAGATCCTGCACGGTTCAACGCTTACGGCACTCATCATCGCTAGTGTCACTGCAATGCGTCTCGGACTAGAGACAGCTTGAGATTTTTACAATCCCTTCGTGTTGGGAGCGATTGCGACCAGAAGCGTGAGGTTTTAATGATCAACCAAGTTTTAACGAGGCCGTGGGTAAACATTGTACCTGCCAAGGCTCATACAGACAATCCTCTCGGTCGTGATATCCTGAATAGTGATTCACTCCATGGAGAGATATGGAGGGTTCCCGATGACCGTCACTACACAAGCACAAGTCAAATGTGCCTCTATCCTCTAGTTACTGGTTTGTGATACAAAATTCGTCATTATCACTATTAAAGATACTTAACTATTGCTGACAGTCCATTTGGTGCAGGACGTATCAAAGAAGTCGAGCATCGAGTGTTGCTCAAGTCGAGAATCGAGTGTTGCTGACTGCAGCCTTACTTTCAGGGAATTCATACATGTATTGCTGAGTCGTTCTAAGCCCGAAAATATCCGTGGAAGTCACCCCTATCCGCATCTGCGCTAACAAGCAAGCTTTGAGGAAGCTCATTTTGATCTTCAGCACTTTTCCCTTGCGATACCAATGAGTGGTAAGAAACTGTATCGGGTGATCGAGACTTGAGGAATGGATAGGCATTCCCTCTGCCTCTGAAGGAAGGATCAAATTGATGTGAGGTTAACCTGTCTAGATCCCAACCGCTAACAACCTGAGAAGTTAGAATGTACCAGCTTTATGGCCCATTTCTGCTTTGGAATAACTCCAGTGAATAATAATGGGCTGGGTCACGACACTATCACATCGGAGAGGATTGTCTGTATATCAATGGCAGAACTTATTCAGCGTTGGCTCGTTATCGTGGTATTCTAGCAACTGTTTGTGTTGCTGCATCGGCGCCAGTGAAGCAGGAATTCGCTTTTTTAACGTCTTGCAGCGCATGCAGATTTCTTTTGTAAATATAGCAAAGAGGTGATTTTAATGATTGCGACATTTGCGTTCACTCGGGGAGTATTTAATTCGTATTTAATCGCTATCTATCTGCATTTAACTGCGGGAAATGCTATTTAAGTATTTAACCGACTAAAAAACAACTCAAGGCATCGCGTTCCTCGTCGGAGGCGGCATCAGAGACCCCCCCCCGTCTGCTTGACGTCGCCGGACTTCAGACGACGGAGATTTTCTGGTGAAGCTGCTGAAGCACACGGCAACACGAGGGTGACGAAGATGCTGATACACATGATTGATGTACTTCGGGGACGAAGGGAATTCTTCAATAAAGCGGAACAGAATGGTTTGGACTGTGCACTGACCGAGTAGGCATGTACGGCTCGGTGAAGGCGCTCACAGGCATAATATGGGTACGTTTTCAGGCTGGGCAAGCCCACGTTTCTAAGGAGATCAGGAGGCGGTGTAGCAATCGGTCATAACATTAATGCCGCAGAACGATAGGGAGCCGCCACCACGGAGCAGTATACGCTGATGTTCATTCTGTTCTGTCTAGATCGCGTATCGAGGTTATAACCGTCACACCGAAGAAGTAGTTTCATTCTTGGGTGCTTCTTGGTCGGACTCTGGAGCGTACTCGGAACTGAACAAGGGGGCTGTCGAGCTATCAAACGGTCGGCACGGACCGTGTCCTCCATTCTCGTGCTCGGTCTGATGAAACGGGTGGGAGGCGGCCTTCTTGCAGGTTGAATCGACCGCAGCACCGAACTTCGGACCGTCCAAGTTTCCTGCAAAAGGGTCACAACTGACGAAATGGGCTAACAGGCTACTGTAGAGTGAAAGAAGTACAGTCCTGCCGGACGTTGTTTCATTGCCGGAACTAGATGCTTTGAACTATGCTGCTTACAAGTGAAGAGCAGTTCATCTGGAGTCGTTAGAGGGCTGAACTTGATCGAGCAGCTTAACAAAATACGGCAGACGATCGGCGAATCGGACTTACACTCACGCCGTCGTAGTCGTACTCGTTGGGGCAGCAGCAGTCGAAGCAGAGTGTGCCTTGATCGTGTTGTAGGCGACGGCAATGACGAGGGCAGCAGCAGAAGCACCCAACGTGCCGACAAGGACCTTCTTGAGCGTGGACCACTTCTTGGGCTCCTTCAAGGCGGCGTTGCCGACCAGCTTTCCCATATTCCGCACCCCCTTCTTGTTGAGCACGGCGTTCTTCACGGCGACCTCCGTGGCACGCTCCATAGCCTTGCGGACTGCACCCTGCTTCATCGTGTTAATGAACTTGACGCCAATGCTAGCGACATCGCGCTCCTCTTCGGAGGCGACGTCAGAGTACCATCCAGTGAGTTTAACATCGCCGGATGCCAAACGACGAAGGTTGTTCTGCTCCGCGCTGGCGAAGCTGGTGAAGCACACTGCGAACGTGGCGACGAGGAGGGCGAGGAAGACGCTGCGACGCATGGTGCTGGTTGTTGATGATACGAAGGGAATTCTTGAATGAAGCGTAGAAGAGCTTTGTTAGCGCACCGCTGACAAAGTGGCGATGTACGGTGCGTATCGGAGCCGAAGCAGGCATAGAAAAGAGTCGAAGGCAAGCGTGCCAATCTGAAAAGTTTTCCTCGACAGAGCCCAAGATGCATTACGAATGCATGGATGATGGTCCGTATAATAATAATAGGCTTTCGAAAGCTGCTTCATTCATCCAACGATTGACAGCTAAGCTGCATGCTTAGGAAATACAGAAGTATCTCCGAAAAAGTCCAAGCCTGGGTAACGTAGTATCCACAAATGCTGAAGTTCGTTTACCATGAGATACTTCAAGTAGTGGATTTGTCTCTCGCGCAGTGTTGTGGTCGCTCAAAGTGAGTAACCCGCCACATCAAGATTGGTTTCTCAACCGGCAGTGATACCGGCACCGAGCACTAAACAATGCTGTCTGTCGCACGCAAACTTCGGATGAACGGTTCGCTGATGCTTGCGAGCGCCATCAGCTACAATATTTTAAGTTCATACAGATATTTTTAAAGGGTAAGCCGCCTTCATTTATCATGTCAGTCTTGAGCATCGTGAAAGATGACACGATGTAAGACGTTAAACGTCCGCGATCCAGCCCAGCTACGAGGTACATGTAGATCCGACTTCGCAGTCGCAGCATGCTGATAAAGTGGGATCTATCTTTGATCGCTACACCATGCACGACCATCAGTTTACATCCCTTGAATTCGTAAAAACGAAACCATGATAAACAGCATTGACGCCCCCCCCAAAAAACATTTTTTTTCCTATCATGCATGTACCAAGAGCTCGCACGCAATTCTTCCCTAAAAGCTTCACATACCGAGGTACTTCTCCTTCACCCAGTTCCACGCATCGCCTCTTTCATAGAACGAGTTTTGGCGGCTTGGGCTCCTCAAACCCTGAAGAAAAAACCGAGGTGAAGGCATCACCATAGTGCTCCTCACGAAAAAGCAGCTCTTTAACTGAGTGGTCATCACAACACAATCCGATCAGTTTGGTTTGGACGTACTCAGGATAATGTTCATGTAGCCAGCTGGCCACGTGGAAATCGCGGGATCGCAACGCGCTACTGATAACCCTCGAAGTACACCCCGCCGACGTATTTGCAGGATTTCCTCCTTGCTGTGAGTCACTTGAGTCTCAGAGACTCTCAGCATCTCGAGGATAGCCCATCAGCTTGGCAATCCCAGCAAGGGAGGAAAGCGTGCTGTCCCAGAGTTTCTAGGCGTATGATTGCGATCGTTGTCTTCTGGAAGACAACGATCGCAAGCAAACGGCTCTATATCCGCTGTCCCAATCGACCTGTACAGAACGCCCAGGTATTAGGCCCAATAAACACAAGAACGAGCCTGAGTTTGTTCCTGGCTCTGATCGTGGTGACCTTCGTTGCGAGCTGCGTTAACTTCTTCAGCGCGGAGAATGTTGGCCAGATCACCGACAGCGACGACAACCCAGGTCCGGTTTCTGAAGGGAAGTCGGCAACTCGTGACGGCGGACGAGTGGTGGCTTGAAGAAGACGACGGCGAGGAACAAGTTGGACGCGGTTTGTCAGTAAGCCGAATCTCGGCGAGAAAAGTGTCTCAAGCGGCCGGCGGCGTGGCGAAGACGGAGAAACTGAGCAACGCCCAGGTGCAGACCACGTCGAGGGAAGTCGCAACGACCGTCAAGAAGAACCGCAAGGTGTGGCCTATCGTCACGAAGGAGCTCAAGATCTGTACGGCTCAACGCTTACGGCGCTCACCATCGTTGGTGTCACTGCAATGCTCTCGGACTAGAGACAGCGTGAGATTTTTACAATCCCTTCGTGTTGGGAGCGATTGCGACCAGAAGCGTGAGGTTCTATTGATCAACCAAGTTTTAACGAGGCCGTGGGTAAACATTGTACCTGCCAAGGCTCATACAGACAATCCTCTCGGTCGTGATATCCTGAATAGTGATTCACTCGACGGAGAGATATGGGGAGGGTTCCCAATGACCGTCACTACACAAGCACAAGTCAAATGTGCCTCTATCCTCTAGTTACTGGTTTGTGATACAAAATTCGTCATTATCACTATTAAAGATACTTAACTATTGCTGACAGTCCATTTGGTGCAGGACGTTCAAAGAAGTCGAGCATCGAGTGTTGCTCAAGTCGAGAATCGAGTGTTGCTGACTGCAGCCTTACTTTCAGGGAAATCGTCATGTATTGCTGCGTCGTTCTCAGCCCGAAAATATCCCTGGAATCACCCCCATCCGCGTCTGCGCTAACAAACAAGCTTTGAAGAAGCTCATTTTGATCTTCAGCACTTTTCCCTTGCGGTACCAATGAGTGGTAAGAAATTGTATCGAGTGATCGAGACTTGAGGAATGGAGAGGCATTCCCTCTGCCTCTGAGGGAAGGAGCAAATTGTTGCGAGGTTAACCTGTCTAGAGCCCAACCGCGCATCGCAGTAACAACCATAGAAGTTAAAATGTACCAGCTTTATGGCACATTTCTGCCTTGGAATAACTCCAGTGAGTAATAATGGGCTGGGTCCCGCCACTATCACAGCGGAGAGGATTGTCTGTATATCAATGGCAGAACTTATTCAGCGTTTGGCTCGTTATCGTGGTATTCTAGCAACTGTTTGTGTTGCTGCATCGGCGCCAGTGAAGCAGGGAATTCGCTTTTTTTACTTTCAACTGCGCTGCGTTGGCGTTTGATCGTTGTGCGCCTATTTGTGTAGTCAGATCACTGCATCTGCCACTTTCTTAGACCAGTTCTCAAGAAGCGAGTTTTGAAACTCAGGAAACCCACGGATCTTCTCCTCTCGAATGCTTCTTAGTCACCAATATACCCGGGCATCCCGATCAAGGATGTGGCTTATGATTCCGATAGTGGATGAGTTCGACTGCAGCCGGAAGCTACGCAAAGTAGAAGACTGGCTGGCTAGCGTCGAGATGGAAGAAAGAGGCCTTAACTTGAGATCTCGAAACTTCATCAGCGGGACACCCGAGCAGACGACACAAAAGCTTGTTGGTAACAACCTGTACGAGCCGTTTGGTAGAGCAGCGCTTGGAACGGACGAATGTACGACAAGTCCGAATGATGCAAAATGGCCTTTTTGTGTTGAAGTTGCCGTGCAGGAACTCGAGGTTGCAGCTATAACTTCTATCAGTCGAGTCACTAACAGAGTGGTCTTTTCAGGGCTTTGAGGTTCGATGGTTGACCCAGAAAGCGGTGCTAACCCAAGAAAACAAACTCACAACGAGGAGCAATACAGCATACTCCGTAGTACAAGTTACATTCGATTTAGAGAAATATCGATAAAACTAAACTTACGTCAACATCCAAGTTCACTAATAATAAAATTGGCTCTTCAACTGCACGAAAGGGCTGCGCCCACTACCCAGGTAAAGCCAGCGGGGCAAGGACAAATCTGACGGATCTACCTACGCCTACGCATGACGAGCTCTTCCTCCAGTTCGACTTGCACTCGACGATTTTCTTCTTTCAACTTGGCTTTATCACGAGCGCACCGAAGTGCCTCCAAATGAGCAGCATGGGTCTCCTTCGCCCGCTCCAGCACCTCCCAGTCTTCGTCTGAAACGCCGTCTCTTTACTTCAGAGACTCCCACTTGTCTTGTGCACTTACTGAGCCAGCGACTAGTCCTGCAAGCCTCCGTCAGTACGAGTCCACTCCTGTCTCCGTCAGCTAAAGCACACCTTGCTTCAGCGAGTCAAATATCCCAACCAGCTCTGCAGAAACGAAAGGAACATCTCCCCATCTTCTCCTGCTTCTCAAGGTTCTTTTGCAGAATTCGGCTTCTGGAACCTCGGAACTACTCGTTCGAATTCATTATCGCCAAAACTTTCTCCGCACGCAGTGGACTCGTCACAGCTGATAGGAGCGCAGTTTGGACGCTCAGAAGTTTGTCCGACAAGCTTGGTGGTTCCAGCTGATGGTGCTTGTGTTCGGTCGGTGTGACTCATCCATGTCGATCAGAACCCAATACCCTCGATCGCTAGTAGGAACATACACAATATTTCTCCAACGGAGATCGCCATGACATTAGTTACAGCCGTGCCAAAACTTCGAAGCTGTTAGCATGCCATAAAGCCATTCGTGCACCTCCTCCGCATTCTCGGGTTTCTGGAAAAGCCCAGCTGTTGAAGTGTCACGGAGATACTCGAGATCTGTTCGTCCGGCAGTTCCAACTTGCGCACGGTCTGAAGATGCGTCTTCCCTTGGCCTCGACTACTTATCCCTTGAAGTGTCGTGTAGATGTCAATAAGCCGGCCAAAATCGTCGTCATCAAGACATTGCTTGCGCTGGATGATACGCTTGACGACATCATCCATCAGCTCAATCGTTCGTCGTTCCGTGACATGGGGGTGTACGGCATCAACACGCTCGCACACGGCCGCTTGGATAAGGCGACCATGGCGACAAAGATAAATGACAAGTTGTAGAACGTCTTGATCACATCTTCTTTCTGCGCGGCAATGGAGTAGAATTCCACGACTGTCTCCGCGTGGCAAAGACGGTCAATCGCGACGATTTTGAGTCTGGCTCCGCTTGTGGCATATCCGAGAATGTACGGGAGATCCCCGTAAAACATTGGGTTCCATTTCCGCATTTTGCTAGTCAATTGCTCGCATGATTCATCGATGAGCGTGGAAGCACTCTTCTCTTCACCACGAAGAAGCACCATTCCATCATAGTGTAAAATGAGATTTGGCCTTAAGTGCGTTTCCGCGGTACCAGTGGTGTTGACACAATTTCTGCGAAGAGAGAGGCGAATCCCTTTGGCGAAGGCCAGCTCACTGGGGATGGTAAGTAGGGCATCATAGAACGACTGCCTTGTATTCTCCGAAGCACTCGCTTCAACTGGACTTGAGCATTTGAGTAAACAGAACTCGATCATCGTCGCCAGATCCTTGCACTGAGAAGCAAATCTCCAATCGGTTCACAAATCTTCTCCAGTGTTGCATCATCACCAAGACGAAAAGGAAGCGGTTGTTAAAGGATGGCCTTCAACTCCTTTGGCGTGGGAAGCGCAGCAATGTTCATCTTCGAATAATCCCACAAATCTTTTAGTTTGATGAGTCTTTCCTCCGAAACTTTGTGCTATCTAGGACGCCAACACCAACCACAGCATCTGGGAGTTCCACCAGCACGTGAATGTCTTCCTCTTCGGGCGTGAAAGCTGGACCCAGCAACTCCGCCTTCGTGAGCTTCCACGACGGACGCATCTCCTCGTACTCAGTGCTGACGCCACCTCGCAAGAAATCCTTCACCTGGCGGTCATCCTTCAGCCACTTGGTTTCCTCTCCTTCCTTCTTCCGCGCCAAGTACAGAGTCAACAGCCTCGGGGGGACAGTGTGCTGCTCGGAGCTCAAGATGCCGGCGATCTTCTCTTGCAGCGCCTCCACATCTGCATTGAGGGTGATGTCGACGGGGAACACAGTCCCTTCCCGGTAGACCGCGCACTCTACCTCGACCTCCGCCATGTTCTTCGCGGGGAAAGTTCTCGACTGAGAAGCAGCACACCAATCACACACCACACCGCGCGTTTTTAGCCAATCAGATCACTTATTATACTATTCTACATAGTACTACTATGATAGTAGTGAGAGTCTATCTGGACCGAACAGTAGTTGTTTACAGTAGGTGTTGCTATGCATGTGGTTCTCGTGTTGATCTCCCTTTGCCGCCCACCTTACCAACGCCAGGTCACGGATGTGGCCCGCTGCGAACGAGTTCGACAGCAACCGGAAGCTGGAAACTTCGTCAGTCGGCTGGACGCGAGGGTGAGCGCAAGAAACTTGTAACTCTCATTCTCGCAGCTCGAAAGCTATTCGGACCTGATTTTAGGGGAATTCTGCTTAGATTTTGAGTGGGCCAACTTGGTCCACTCACGACCGCTCTCCTTCGCTGTCCTACTGCCTTATTTCAGTGCAGCTTAAGCTCGAGCTGGGGCAGCAGCTTGCTGACCTACGCCACCAGTTCCGATGATTTGGCGATGGCGTGACTCAGGACGCGTGTTGCCGTTTCGATCACTTGGCCAGGTCGTCTCGGCCGCAGGCCGGTCGCAACTTGAGATGGTCCTTGAGACTCTGAAGGACCATCTCAAGAAAAAATAGGCGCTCTGAGGTTTGCTTTGTGTGATACAGAGCTGAAAATGCCGCGCGAATCAGTTTTCAACTAGCTTTTATTCAGTTTTCATTTCGACCAGCGGCATTTTGCTAGCAGTTCCATTGTTTTGGAATGTGCAAACAGTTTTCTACAAACTTTGTTATAGCTTGACTTTGCTGTCATGGCCCACAGCAGCAAAGAGAGGCACGCCAATTCAATTCGGAGCAGCAAATGGCAATGAAATGACGACTGGGATGGCCAATCGATCGCAATTCAAGTTGATGGAACATCAAAAAAAGTCGAGTTTATAGGAAGGATGATGGATATCCGTCTGCGTTGAGACCTCATGAGCATGGATCTACACTATTTTCACTGCGAGAAAGAGTCCATACGACGAGGCCAACCAGTGGAAGTCGTGAAGTGGCTGATTGGTCACTTGCTTCTCTCGGAGTGACTGCTACAGTACGCTAGCCGAAACCCAGCTACACATCGACACGTTCGAAAGAGTGAATAATGCTGAGGGTCTCCATTATGGTGCAACCAAGGCCACGAACAATTCAGCAGCAAATGGAGCTTTCAATGCAGTGGGATGGTTGCACACGAATCGATTCGAGGGATACACAGAGATAGGGGGCAGCCCTTCGTGAACATTTGGTAGTTGTGGAATGGCTTTATGGAAACACGAACGCTGTCTGTATATCGACTGCGATGAAAAGAGAGCAGCTCCAATGGGTGCCAATATGAAGGCGAATGCTAGCTGGTCAGCATTTGCAAATCAGGAGGTCGGCTGTTTGCCAGGCAATCAATGAGGTGCACAGTCAACGTGACCGAGGCAGTATTGAAGGTTTGCCGTCTACGTGTTGCAAGCTACCCGTCTCATTTTCTGAGTGCACTGAGTTCTTGGTGGAAAATCACATCCGATTTCTTTGCATGACTGCAGGCCAACTGGAGAGCAGTGAGAAAGAGAAATATATTGCCGTGTAGTATTGATACCCCTCCATCTCAGAGGTGCCAGCGAGGCTTCTCAATAACACCAACAAAATTAAGAAAAACGAGAAACGAAAGACCGACACCAAGTGAGCCACTCGATCATTTCGGAGTCCCCTAGCTGCAACTTCATCCATCGCAGCTGCGTAAGTGCAGATATTCCACCGCCTCCGAGGACCAGCAGCCTCGTCTCAGTACATTACGTTCTGCCTTCAAGTCGATCAAAAACGATCGTCCAGTTAGGAAACAATGGAGATTTGTCACTTCGGATATGTCGAAGGCGGCATTTGCTACAGATATTCAGCTGTGCCTAGCCCATACGAACTGCTCGGTGCAGTGCCAAACGACTTACATTTTGACCATTTCTTGCTAGCAACAATGAAGCGTATGCGCCCTACAGGTCTGGATGCTACTAGACAAACATTTTAATATTGATTGATACTTTGGTATCAATATTTTTCCTATCCCAACCTCGCATAACGCTGGGTTGCTATTTAATACACAGCCTTTCTCTTGAGCGAACAAGGAATGTTATCTTCTTTTTACTTGTGGCAACCGCATGTCTCGAACCATCTAACGTAACGATTTTGCAAGGAAAGACCACTTTGCCCGGCATTCTCCATTTTGCCGGGAAGGCCAATGATGTCTCACTGTGTGAAGCTCGTGCTGCTCCATGGAAGCCCCGCTTCGATCTCGATGGACGTACAGCTCGTGATCTCAAGCTTCCTGGGACCGGCACCGAACATGACCCTAAGTGAGACTTGCTCCTTCGGGTCAATCGCGCTGCTGGACTGGATGTGGGAAGCCAGCTGCACTTGCGCCTCGGAGCGCACTCTTTGGTGGTCTCTAACGAATTTCATGCGCTCGAAGCCGCACTATTTCCGCTACCACTTTGGAGAGTCCATGAAAATTGCAGCGGAGCGTGGGGATTTGGCTGTTGTGGAGTGGCTGCTCGAGCATTTTCGGGATTGTGTGGTTCCTGGTGATGCCGTTGCAGGAGCTGCTTGCAATGGCCTAATCGAGAGAAACAAGATATGAAGAAGTGAAAAGTGGTGGCTCGCAGTGGTGCTGTCCTCGCTCAAAGCTCATCAGACAATAACGCGGTGCACTGGGACAGCCGCAGTATCACCAGTGCTGTACGTCAGCGCCGTCCTCATGTAGTACGATGGCTCCATGAACATTTGCCACTGACAAGCGATGATGAGCTAGCGGAGGCAATCCGAGCTGCTGTGGACAAAGATGACTGGGATCTCGCCAAGCTCCTGCTCCCCCCTGGCCAAGCTCCTGCTCCCCCCTGGGCAAGCTCCTGCTCCCCCCTGGGCGGTGCCTTCTGGACTACGTGGCGTCCTCCTTCAATCCCAGAATGATCCAGTGGATGTTCGATTGCGGCTATTGGCAGCATGAAAAGAACGACGCCGGAGGTGCCATAAGCCATCTAGCAGTTAGCAGCAAAAATTTGCCTCTCATGCGTCGGATTGCCGATCAGCATAAACTACCGGATGGCCGGTATTGGTGTGAAAGTTGGGGTGAAGCAATGGATGAAGCATGTGAGAGGGGACAACTGAAAATGTTTCAATGGCTGCCAACCGGGGCTCGTATTTGCGAATATATGAAGCAACTTGAATTGTTGTTTCTGCAGTGAGCGGCAGAAATGGTAGTTTTCGTGGTTGAAGGAGGAACCCAGGCCATTCCCGTCCCAGGATCAGCGACCGAGGCAGCTGTTCTGGTGCGGGCTTGCAGCGCATCGCACACAGGCCAGCCGTACGCTGCCAGAAGCCAGTCCTAAAGTTTCCCCCTTCAGCTCAAGTACTTCTCTTCCAGCGTTTCCTCTCTCCATGAGTTCTCCGGCCTCGCATGACAGCTCCTCCGGGGCCCCCATCTCGACGCCGACCGCTATAGCCTCCGACGCCTCGTCTGCTCCGGCCTCTCCCTCGTCGGCACCGCATCGCGCCCCGACACCGGCGGTTGACGCTGCTCTTTCTGCCGGTGCCCGTCTCGAACCCGCCTCGTCTGCTGGTCCTCCGCTTCCGCCGATATCATCATCCTGGACGGCGCCGACGTCCCGTCGGCCGCGGCGGCCCACTCACCTGGCCGAGCCAGCGTTCGTCTTCAAGCGAAGCAAGCGGCGCGATCGCTGCGTGCAGCATCGCGCAAGGTGAAACGCGTTGGTGCTTCCGGCACCGCCGAGGTGGCTGCCGCTCGGAAGAAGCCGAAGCGTGCGTCGGTGCTGGTCGTGCAGGCGTCAGCGACCACCTCGACAACCGCGGTTGACTTCGACCCAGCTTGCTCGCTGCAGCCAGCCGGCTACGGCCACGGCCACGGAGACCCAGTCTCCCACCGCCTCACCCTCACTCCTGACGCGCGGCTCAACGGCCTACCCCGTCGCTGCTCTCGATTTGCCATTGTCACCAACGCGGTTGGTGCCTTCTGTTCCGGCTTCACCCCTTCCGTCGGTGCCAAGTCCGATAGAGGCTGCTGGTAGCACTGCCAGTTCCGGCGGCCGTGCCGTCAACGAGGGTAATCACGCCAACCCGCCGACGGGGTTTGACCTCGATGACTTTAACCAGTCCTTCTCGCCCGTCACACAACAGACGAGCCAACCTCTACTCGGTGAGTCATCCCTTGCGGCCAAGGTCGACCAACTGTTCGGCATGTTCAGTGAGCTGCGCCGTGAGCTGCTGTCGCGTGCACCCGCGCCGCCAACCCTGTCTTCAGCCGATGGGGCGTCGGTGTCGGAACCCGCGCTACCCTCCGTACAGGCTTCCGGATTTGCGGCCACGGCCCTTTCATCCGAATGGACCTTGCCGACCGCGGGCAACCCGTCCGACGTTCCACCTGCCGCGCTGCGTGAGCTTCGGTGCGCTAGCTTCCAAGTGCCCCGCACCCGCGTGAAAGGTGAGTACTACCCACCTCTCGCGCACCAGCTCGCAGCCCATCGCCTGTTCAAGGACCTCAGCACTGACGCAGGTAAGTGGCTGTCGCCAATGTCTTTTGTATTGTATATGAGGGAGCTCGACTGCGTCCGTTTCGACGCCCCGCCGGCCGTGCTGATGGCCATCTTCAGCGGACGCCTAGGCTCGCGAGGGCTCACCGTGATGCACTTTCGACCCCAGTCCGAGCTTGAGCAACTTCAGCGTGGCTCGACCAATGCCAACTTCTCGTCCGACTTCGGCGCCAGCGCGACCCTACCATCCACTGCAGCCAGCTGCGCGACGTACGAAGACCTCCTCGCCGCGATCGGCGGTCTCATCTCGCTTGGAGACGCGCTCTGGTTCGACCATACGCGCAGACTCTTGTCTCGTCTGAAGCGTTTTGTTCTGGCAAACATGGAGCGTGTCAACAACACGCCCGAGCGTGTGACGCTCACCCTTCTGTACGCGAACCAGTATCTCGGCCGAGCACTCGACTAAGTTCTCTTTTCGGCTTTCGCTTGCGTGTTCGAATTTGATCCCTATTCTTATCGTCGTATCCCTTTTGATAGGATAGACGAGCTTCACGTGTGCGCTGATAGTAGCGCTTCTGCGCTTCATTGATGCGCTCTTTGTTAGCGAGATATTGATCGGGTGAGTATGCCATCTTTGTATACTATTAACTTTATATTTGTCAGGATGAGAATATATTGGTTTACCCTGCTGCTTGCAGTATCCAATACTTAGTACTAACTATATTTATCAGGAATAAAATATAATCGTGCTTGATGCACCTACGATGACGAAATGATCACGAAGTAATGTATTGGTAGGCCATGAAAGAGAAGCTGATATCAATGAAGCGTTAAAACACTCATTCATTACACCTGTTCGGGATACGGAACAAGAATTGCAAACTGCTCGATGGTTTGAGGAGTCTTCTTGGTAAAAGATTTGTAGTGTGGCGGAAGCAAAAAGAAGAGTCGATTGCCATTCGGACCCAGTTTCGCCAAATCATCTGCCGCCCCGCCCTTGATGTCATGCGTTTTTCCCACAGTCATCTGGAATCCACCGAACTGCGGCATCCACGCATCAATAGCAGTAGTTCAATGTGTGAGGTACGTACAGCTGATTTGCATGTTGACCGACTTCCACCCGCTCCGCTACTTGCCGAGGCTGCGATGACCGTGGAATGTCGATTGTACCATCAGCTGGAGTGCGTTTCCTCTTTCCAGACAACAGCTCTCGATACACGAAAGTCCCACCCTGCTCCAGCCGATTCATAGAATAAAACTCAAAGATGTATCCACACAGTGATTGTGCTAGCGGGTTTGCATCTGACGAACCGAGAAGCCTTTGCAACTTCGCGCGGTCAAGTTGCCACTTTGTTCGAACAATCAACTGCATCGCCAAATCTGATGCATAGACGACTTCGTACTCTCGATACGGTTCTTGGCTACGGATGTGAATCAAAATCTGAGCGATCTTCGTCTTCGAGTTGATCTCAGAGTAGATGGACACCAACATAATGCAATCATCGAGAGAACAACTGCTGCATGCGGAGATCAGCAATGTTTGTGGGTTTGTTCCAGTGTCTTACAACACCAGGCGAGGTACACCACCCAAGCAATCAAATCGATTCTCCCACACAGCTGCTGCATGTGGATACATGGGAGCAATTGTCGCCAGTTCTTCTTTCGACCACAGTGGCATGTAGAAAACATCGGCAGTAGGAGGCTGCATCTTGAACTCACCGATGCAGTCTCGTCGCGGTGTGCTTGCGAGAAGAACTGAGCATAGCCGCTAGGGAAGCCCAGGGATACTTGTTGGGTCCATCGAATCCACAAGACACCACAGATCAGGCGACCAAAACTGTACATTAAACTTGCTTGGCAACGCCAGACAGTTCAGCATCGTCGATCCATCGAAGTAAAAGAGCCCATTGTTGTCAAAAAGCAGCACCCGCTTCCTCTCCTTGATCAATCTCCACAGGACATAGTAGACGAACACCGACTTTCCAACCCCAGGCGTGCCCGTGACGACAGCATACTTGACCATGTCCACATCTGGATTCAACAGGGCTTGGTCGGCGATCACTTGGTACGAAGAGCGAATGTAGAGCGCCTGACGTCTCGTTAGCGGCAACAACGACGAAAACTCGAGCCAATCACCACCTTGGTCAACTGTCGGGAATTGTAAGAAGAACGGGCTACTGCAGTGGTCGAAAACACCGTCTTGGGAGACAGTTGGAACCGAGGTCCCTTGCTCCGGAACCACCACCAGCACGTGAATCATGTCCTCTCCGAGCGACACATCCGGCCCAAAGAGACTTCGTTTGGACAGCTTCCACGACGCGCGCATCTTCACGTAGGAAGAAACATCGCCGCTCTGAAGCACCGCGTCCAGAGCATCGTCGTCCGTCAGCCACGCGCCGCGGCCCTTGTCTTTCATCGCCAGGGAAGGAAGAGCTGCAGCTGGTCGGCTTCTCCCTTGATCGTGTCAGGCTTCTTCGCCTTGACCGCGTCCTTCAAGTCTCCCACCGTCTGGTTCGTGTCGATGTCCACGGGGAACGCGCTGCCCGCGACGCCAACGATAGCACAGAAGAGCTTCACCATCGTTCTCGAGCCGGCAGAATCAATGAGGAAGAAGGGAGAGAATTTCTGGACGTATTTAAGCGGAAATGAAGGCGTAGAACTTCCAACCAATGGTGAGTCGCGCTGCTCTGAACTATTCCTTGCAGTAAAAATATGCCTGCGTAATTTTCTATTGCATTTTTCAATGTATAGTTTGATGTTGTTGATTGAGCGGTTCTAAAACTACCCTATGATCCAAACGACGTTGCTTTCACTCTCAGGTGGTCGAGAGGTTGCCCTCGTTGAAACCTCCGGCTGTCGCTTCTAAGGAGACGAGAGCATTTAAAACTACTTCTGAAGTGGTGGCGCTTTCTCTCGTTCTAGGTGGTCGAGAGGTTGTGTCGTCAAAGTCGTAGCATTGCATTAGAACGGTTGTTTAATAAAGCTAAGAAAAAAACTGTGCTGGCTATTACTTCCGGTCCGTGGCATTCGCCGTCCTGATGCACTCCGGTGGTTATACGAACATGTAGGCGATAAGCTAGAGGAGGCGATCCGAGCTGCTGTGAGCGTTGACTGGGAGCTCGCTAAACTGTTGCTTCCCCCTGGGAGGTGCCTTCTGGACTACGGTGCGTATTGCGCGATCTAGCTGTGGACAGCGAAAACTTGCCTCTCATGCAGCGAATTGCCGACCTCCATATCCCACCTCCGGCTTGTCTGCTTTGGAATGAAACGTGGAGAGAAGCAATGTACGATTCATGGAGGAATGGCCAGTTGGAAACGTTTCAATGGCTGGCGCAGCATCCAACTGGGGTTCGCATATGCGATCAGGAGCGTACTGAAAACGCCAGCGACTTTGCCACCTTGGCACTCGAGCGGAACCTGCCGATATTGCCATGCTGCAATACCTATATGAGCAAGGGCTCCTCGAGCATACATCCAAGATACAAAAAATGTTGCGTGACGCAATTATTCTCGGCCAACCGAGTAAAGTGCTGAAGTGGTTGCTTGACCATCTACCCGAACCGGACCGACTGCGTGAATATAGTGTGATGGATAATGCTGCCGCTTGTGGACGTTTGGAAGTGCTGCAGTATTGTCAAAGCCTCGATGAAGTAGCCAGTGATCTGCACACTGATGTTCGGCTACGGTGTACAACAAGGGCGATGGATAATGCGGCGAGGGATGGCCATCTGGAGGTGATGAAATGGCTGCACACTAACCGATCGGAGGGCTGCACAGTTGCTGCGTGGACAATGCAGCAGCACGTGGACACTTAGAGGCGGTGAAGTGGCTCCACGCGAACACGAATGCCGGATGTACTACTGCTGCGATGGACAAAGCAGCCCTGGGAGGTTCCCGGAAGTGATCAAGTGGCTCTACGCGAATACGAGCGCTGGCTGTACTGCTCGGGCGATGGATAATGCGCCTCTTGGGGGCCATTTGGAGACGTTGAAGTGGCTGTATGTGAATACATCGGAGGGCTGTACTGAGAAGGCGATCAGCAATGCGTTGCGATCCCGCCATTTTGGAGCTACTAGTTGGCTCCATGAACATTTTCCCACGTATATTAAATTGAACGGATGGAGCGATGGACGGCTGGCGACATCTCGTCATTTCTAAACGTTACTTAAGCGTTACTTCTGCTCGGCACTGGGCCAAATCCAAGTGAAAGCGGCCCAGTGCCGAGCAGCGCGTCCGGCCTCTCTACAACACGAACGACGAGGTGAAGAGCAGCGTGTGTAGTATTGATATCCTTCCAGCTCAAGAGCTGTCAGCGAGGTTTCTTGCTGCTCGATATACCAAGAAAACACACGAAGTTCCCAAACGCTCCTACCTGTAGGATGAACACGATATAACGAATTGAGATGGGCCCTCACCGAAGTGAAAGCACCAACCGAGGGAAGGAGATTTATGAGCAACTCATACTTGTGCAGTGCAAGAGACTTCGCTCACTTGCACCCCTTAGATCTTGACGACGTTGTCGTAAAGTGGCACGTCGCCCTGCTCCGAGAAGTACTCGAGGTGGGCACGCACCTTGCTCGGCCACTGGACGTCCTTGACGAGCGTGAGGCCGCGCAGTCGACCGAACACGTCCAGGTCGTCCAGACTCAAGCCGCTCTCGTTCACCGCCTTACCCGAGTGCAGCATGGGCTCGAGCTCCAGCAGCAGCTTGTTGACCTGCGCCACCAGCTCTGGCGACTTGGCGATGTTGTCACTGAACGAGCCGAAGCTCTTCTCCTTCTTGTTCTTGAAGTAGTCGCGCGACTCAAGCAGCGTGAACTCGGGCAGCGGCGCCGCGTGGAAGCGGGGCAGGTAGAGCTGCACCAGCAAGGGCATCGCCGTGTCGATCCACTTGGCCAGGTCCTCACGTCCCGAGGACGGCTTTAAAATGGCTCCATCGCCGTAGTGACTGTCCACGTACTTGACGATGTCCCAGGACTCGGGGAACGGCTTCTCGCCAACAGGAACGAAGATCGGAGCCTGCTTGGAGCCCACCAGCGCGATGGGCGTGGCCTCGTCGTGGTTGGCCAGGAACAGCACGTCGTACTTAACCTTCTTGAGCCCCAGCGCCACACGAGCGCGGCAGCAGAAGGGGCAGTGGTCGTAGATGTAGAGCTGCGGCTGGGAAGTAGCGGGAGCAGCCATGATAAAGTGCTGTGAGCTCTTGGAGGAAGGTTCGAGAGTGGCTGCTGCTTGGAGGGTCAAGTTCGTGGCAGATCGGACTTAGGCCGAGAAAGGATACACGAGACTTTGCTTGCGGATCTTCATTCCCTATCAAGGAGGATTTGGCGTTCATCATGGCCGAGGGTGGCGATGGCCGTGATGAACAGCACTGGCGAAGGTGCTTGCAGCGAGTGTGCTTTTCATCCCGCCCAAAAGGGCGATGCTGGCCCAGCACATCGTCGATTCAATGCCAACATCATGCCGACCAGCTGTAGAACGACCACAACTCGCTCTCAGAAGAAAATAGCCACTTCACGTGCTGGTGGCATCAAGGACATAGTGGAATTGCTTTGGACACCACCGCAATTGATGATCCTCGCGAACGAGGACGTCGTGCCAGCAACTTGGTCAAGTTGAAGTTCGTTCGAAGTCGGTGACGTTAGTTTATGATGTACCGTTGTATGTGCAGTCGGTGTCGTGTCATCACTGACTGCACATTCGGCGGCACAGAACAAACTAACGCCACCGACCGTTTGCTCAACTTGACACCGGACAATTTGAGCCGCAAGCGCCGCGCCGGACTCGCCTGCCTTCACTTCCTCTCACGCCCATGGATCCAGGCGCGCCGCACTCCACGGCTATGTGCTGGGCCGCAGCCGAGGGAAACCTCGAGGCCATGCGCCGCTTGCGCGAAGAACACGGCGCGAACGTTAACGCCGCCGACTACGACAAGCGGTAGCGTTCATAGTCTCCGGTAGGTTATAAACATAGTGCTAAACTAGCAATTTTCTCTACATCAGGACGCCGCTGCATATCGCCGTGAGCGATGAGCAGCTCGAGATGGTGGACTACTTGCTACAGTGCGGAGCCAACGCCGAGGCGCTGGACCGCTGGGGCCGCTCGCCCATCGATTGCGCGATGGAGACCAAGAACGGCGCCATCTTGCGGCTGCTGGAGCGCGAGCAGTTTGCGAAGACGGGCAAAATCTTGCTGTTCGACGGCAACACCGAGTTGAAGTTGCCGACTGGCGAGACGGAGGGGATGCGCCGGTCAGTTGCGGTTGCAACTTTCGTCGGGCGTAGGGGCAAGTTGAAGTGACTGACTGACATGTCTCTGACGTTCTGGTGGTGCAGAAGCCGCTCGAGTCCTGATGTAGGCGCCTTCTTCCGGGCCGTACAGGAGGGAAACACCGAGAAGGTCAAGCGGTCCTGGCTCAGCGGACTGGAAGTTAATGTGACGGACGATCTTGGCCGTTCCTCGCTTCATGTGGCTGTGGAGAATGGACAACTGGGAGTTATTGAGCTTTTGCTGTCTGCTGGGGTGAATACCAATGTGGTGGACGCTCACGGACGCTCGCCTATCAGCATCGCACTGGAGATGCAGCAGTTCGCAATCGCCGAGATGCTCCGCGCTCATCAGAAGAAGAAATTGGTGAGTCGCCAGGTCAAGAGCAGCGAGGATGAACACAACATCGCGCTCGCCTTCCGAGCGACGAAACATGGCGATTTAGAGAAGATCAAGCAGCTAGTGCCGGAATTAGTGCGACCCGATACGGAGGACTACGACCTGCGTACTTTGCTGCACGTCGCCAGTGCGGAAGGCCACTTACAGATCGCCAAGTATCTCGTTGACTGTGGAGCGAACGTCAACTTGCTGGACCGATGGGGATCGTCGCCCTTGTCGGATGCAGTGGACTTCGCACACAACGATTTGGCTAAGTTTCTCATTGCGCACCACGCTACGGAAAGCGGTTTCCGTGCTACTGTAGCGGTTGACCACATTGACACTGCGACGCTGGCTGGGGCGCTGGAATTTACGCTTCGAGTCATAACGAGGGTGAGTTGGGCTAGCATTTCAATTGGAAGTTTGACAGTTTTTACTTAGTTTTTCTTGTGTAGGATCCGTGGTTGATGGGCCAAGTGCACTGCCCAGTACTTGACGATGACGACAACTGCATCCTCATCACTCACAGTATCTGGCAGAAGAACAACGCCGCCATCCAACGTCAGCACAAAGCGAGGCCAGTGCTGTCTCCTCGAGCGGCCAAGAATCGTCCGCTGGATACGGCGGCACTGTGGGGTGACGCGATTCAAAAGTACCGGAAAGTGTCGTCCATGATCATCATCGATCCTGGTCAGGGTCACATTGGCAGCGTCTTCAGCAGCCAGCATCCAGAGTGGCTTGACCTCCACGCAGCTCAGCAGTCTCAGTTCTTCCTGCTGCCACACGCTCGACGAGCTGGGATCCAAACGATCGTTTCTGTCCCGATGATCTGCAAGATGTCGACGGTGGCCGTGCTGTCCTGGTATTCCGACCGCGCCATGTCCGAAGATCAGCGCGAATTGCAGCGGATCCAGCGAGTTGTTCGCTCTGTGATGATTTTGTCCACGCTCCGTCAGGAGCTACTTAGCGCCGCCTCGTCAAACGTCGGCGTCGGACGGATTCCTCGATTTCAGTACTGCAAAACGTTGGACAACGCCATCACAGCGAATGGAGAGCTAACCGACGCGTCAACTCTGCGTGAAGACTGTAAGTGCTCTCTCTTTTCTCGTGCTGAACGATAGACTAACGTCTTTCATGCCTTTGTAACGAAGTGGAAGTGTGTGACACGACTCCGCTTGCTCTTGAGTGGGGCTTGTTTGATATGGTGGACACGCTCGCCACTTCCATGAGTAGCGAGGACCACGTCGCTGTCGTCCCGATCCTGCGTTCATTGGGGACGCTACTGCGCAATGGGCTTTTCAAGGACGCCCTGCTTGAACACGCCCATGGCGAACCTCACGACTACGACGAAGATTCCACTCTGAAACACTTGATCGAAGAATGCAACGGCAACATCCGAACCAAGTGGGCGTTGCTGGGTCATTTAAAGTATTATCTGCAATATCTGTACGCCGTGAGCCCTACAGAGGCAGAGCTCTTCAACGACGTCCATGAACTGTCCAACAAGGTGGAGAAATACCTGAAGGAACAGACTACACGCGATGATAACTCGAACGATGACAACGGGAGTTCCAGTAACACGGACGACATGGAGATCGATGAAGGCCCGGAAAGCTTAACACCTGCCGAGCCCGCACCAGCCTCGACTCCAGAGTGCGTTCTCTGCAAGTTTAACGTGCCAGGTGAGTACTTCTTCATCCCCCAGCGATTTTCTGTTGTAACAACAGTTTAACGTGTGTTCTGGGTTCTAACTTTATAGGCCACATTCACCCTGGCCGGGAGCCAATTCCTGCAACACCCGCACAACCGAGAGCGACTCCATTCCACACCAAGACATCCAAGTCTCCTCATGGCGAGAAGCTCTTCGGTCTTCCAGAGAATCCCAAGTCCCCTGTCTACCGTCAAATCGAACAGGTTCGTTTCGCGGTAGTTTACTCCCTTAATGCTTTGGTTTAACAAGATCCCTTTGTGTGTTTCGACTTGTAGCTATTGCCGACGCTGGAGAGCGAGTACGATGCGTTCGAGCGGAAGGCCGAACTTGCCGATTGCCGCGACGCGAAGCCCGCCAGCTTCACGAGCAGCGACTTGTACGATGCCATCGGGTCTGCACACGACGCTGCAGTAACTCGCAAAAGCGCTACGCACAACCCACGCAAGCAGCTGCTGGACGTCATTAACGGCATCAAGCAGGACGCGTCGTGCGTGATCACTCGGGATCAACTCTTCGCGCTTCACAAGTGTCTTCTTCCAGCCAACAGCGGACAGGCGGGAGTACTGCGAACGGACTTGGCGGTCGGATACGCCTCGCCTCGGATCTACCGCGTGTTCATCCCCGCTGGAGAGATCGACGACGCACTCAATAACTTGCTTAGTACGCTGAACGACGCCAGTCGATGGGAACACCGCCCGCTACTCTGTGCATACTACGCGTTCGCAGTGCTCGTGTTCTACATCCACCCGTTCCACGACGGCAACGGACGTTGTGCTCGACTGCTAGGCAACCTGGTGGCCAAGAAACTGGGCTTCCCACCGTTGTTACGGGCCGCCGACAAGACGGTTCAAGTGCCCGAGTTCTTGCAGAAGGCTATTGTGACGATGGAGATCATCCGCAATAGCCGCCGCCAGACGCGGCAGACGCGTATGCTTTCCACGCGCAGGGAGAACTCGTCCATGTGGTTTTAGATGGTTGAACATGTACTGTACAGGTAGCTGCAACATGTTGAAGTTGTCCATCATCCTTCTAGGGATCAGGTTCGTCAATACATTTTCCAACTGTAGGATTGTCGATCTGGGGGGAGGTGGATGGGCCTAGACCACGCACGGGTCCCAGATCTCGCGCCATCGTTTTCTCTCTTCGGTTGGATTCGCTCACTTGGGATTCTTCCTCCCGAGCACAAGTCAACGAGGAAGAAGAGCAAAAAAGAGTTCGAAAACTGAAGATGGTTGGAGGACGTGACGGCGGAAGAGGAGGACGTGACGGCGGAAGAGGAGGCCGTCGCGGAGGAAGACATGGGTCTGGTGGAAGGCAAGGGCCTGGGAGAGGACGAGGCTATGGTGGGAACAACTACCAAGGAGGGCGAGGCCGTGGAGATCAAGGAGGGCGTGGTGATCAAGGCCAAGACAGAGGACGAGGGGGGCGAGGTGACCAAGGTCAAGGACGTGGGCGAGGAGGGAGATCTGCCGGCTTCCGGGTGCAGCAGCTTCCGGTAAATCCGTCGAATTTGCAGTTCGTCCGGTCGGTGCTGAAGAAGTGTCCGAACCACAAGTTGAAGGAGACCGTCGACCACCTGGAGAAAGCGTGGCTGAGTTGTTGGCAGGGGGTGGACAGCCTCCCGTTGGACGCACTTGAGGTTCTTCTGTCTGCAGTGGCGCGACTGCCTTTCTCGGCGTCGATCGTCCCGCCTCCTCTGCCTGCGTGCAGTCGAGCTCTGAGTAAATTGCTGAACCAAACCTCGCAGTGCGGAGGAGATGAAGCCTTGGACGGCAACGACGGAACGTTGGAGGCTGTTGAACTGGTGGAGCGAGTTGTCACACGGTTGATCAAGTTCACGTGGGACCTCAAGAGAGATGACGTCAAGGACGCACTGGACGAGATGATCGTGGAAGCGGACGGTAGTCTAAACGTTCGGTTGAAAACTCATCGCCCAGTACGCGACCGACTGACAAAGCTGCTGACTGAATTGGAGAAAGACTGGACGATCAAGGTGAAAGTTCGTGAGGTGATGGAAGTCGAGCGACACGTGACGGAGCCAGACTGGAGACACCCGACCGTGGCGTGGTTGGCTGACTTCCGAAACTTCCAGCCGGTAATGTTACCGAGGCTTCAACATCCCCGCACGAACGAAGGTCGAGTGTACGAGAGCAGCGATGAATACTTCACGACGATCGTGGGTCTGTGGATCGGCATGACGTTCGTGGAAGGGAACAACGCGTTGTTGCCGCACTGCACCGTCAAAATGGGCGATAAAGTGTGTGACCAGCCCTTGTGGCCGTTCCCAGGGAAGGAAACTCGGATGAACTGCAAGAACTCGCACTGCGATCGATACGCCACTTTCCTGTGTGCTCATCGACTGCATTCTAAGGGTTACTGCAGTAAATGTGCAGCCGAGTACCAGCAGCGCCTTCGAGGCCCACCGTCCAAGTACGCGTCAACTCACATCTACGATGGCTGCATCGCCAACGTCAAGTACGACGGAACCATCTCGATCGAGCAAGTGGTGTCGCGTCGCCCGCCACTAAAGCCTATTCACTGGCGTACGACGAAGCGACTGTCGAGTCCGAACCTGATCGGGATCGTGCGGCTTGCCAACAGAGAGGCTTCGCTGCGTACGTCGGATGAAATCTACTGGGCGGAGATCACGTTTCAAGGGAAAAGCTTCGACGAGTACAAGGCCCGTGAGCGAGGATGTCTGACGCTGCGTCTGCTGCAGTATTCGGATGAACCTGGCAATGCCATGTTAGCTCACAATCCAGTTGTGGGGGATGCAGTGGCCATTATTGACTGCCAGACCTTCGTCCCTGAGTTCGTTCCGGTGCTGAAAGCCTTGGAAATGCAACGACAGATGCCCGTCCCATTCCAGGACGGCGCTCTTCTGAACTTGTGCGACCACGCGAGCTTCAGTCGGGAGCAAGTGGCCTGCCAGGACGACGGAAATGACGACGATGATGACCTCGTTGAATCCTCTACGGATGCTGGCAACTTATCGACAAGAGACTTGATTCGGAAGGTGATCCAGCTGTCGCTGCTCGATCCTATCGTTGATATCCGTCGGGATGAAGCGCTCCGACTGCGCTTGGAGAGCGCTTTGCTGGCACTGGTGAATAGCGCAACGCTCGATCCAGGCCAACTGAAGAGCTTTGCCGAGGCGTTGGTGTATCCTGTACACTGCACGCAGGGCCCACCCGGGACCGGTAAATCGTACTTGGGAGTCGTCGTGGTTCGAGCCTTGCTGGTTGTCCGCGACCTCTGGAAACTTAAGAACCGCGACGTTGGTGATCCCCCGATTCTTGTGCTTTCGTACAAGAACCACGCGATTGACGAGTTCTTGCTGGACTTGCTTCGATCTGAGCCATCGCTTGGCTACAGGCCACGAAACAATGCGTACTTCGGGCGGTATTATCTTGGAAACGGCTTCAAGAGGCTTGTACGCATCGGTGGAGGGTGCAGCGAGCCTGAACTGGAGCCCTATCGGGAACGGAATGTTGCCTTTTCAGATCCGAGCGTCCGTGCAGTTTCCAAGACTATTGAGGACTGCCAAGACTTACGCGAGCAGTGGCACAAGTTTCGTGACTGCTTTACTCCCATCTTCGAGGCCCAGACAATCGTTGCTGGTGGCACGAAATCGTTGACGCAAGAGGACTGGAAGGCGGTGCAAGCTGCCGTCCCTGCCGCTTCGTCAGCAGTGGCAACACTCCTGAAGCTAAGCGATATCCCTGGGATTGACGAAAGCAAGTCGCAACCGGAAGACGAAGATAAAGCTTCTGTAATCGCCATGAATGAAGACGAAGACGAGGCTGAAGGCGAAGGCGACGACAGCGACGCCGAAAGTGACCAAGTGAAGCCTTCAGGGACTGTCAAGATGTCTCCTATCGACGCAGTTATCGATGTCTTTGGACAAGAAGCCAATGCTGACGAATGAGGATATTGCCGTCTTAGACCAAGGCATCAAGCACTACGACCCAGCCATTGATCCCCGGGAAGTCCTGTATCAGTGGATTTCGGGTTTCCGCCCCCTTCCGGCGTGCGGGTATACTGAGAAATGCTTGCATGTGTGCGCTGACAAGAGCAAGTTCTGTTCGGAGCACTCGTGCATGTTCACTCAGGACGGAGAAGAATTCTGTCTTGACAACGTGGTTCATAAGCGTTTATACTGCCAGCGTCACTTGTGCCGCGCTGAAAGATGCAAGAACTGCCGAATGAGCGAGACGCAAACGTTCTGTGAAGACCACGCGTGCTTTCTGTGCTTAAAGAGAGACGAGGTTGCAGGATTAGCCGAGGAGGAACCGCCTCGTAACGCGTGCGAACGACATCCACTGTGCTGGGGTTTAAATGGCATGTGCTCGGAAGTGGCCGAGCCGGATTCGCCGTATTGCAAGGCTCATGATGAGGCTTTGTATTGTAAGTGGGTGTCGAAGCGGGGCGAGTCCTGCAGCGACATCGCTACCGCAGGAGAGTATTGTGGCAAACATCACGCGGCGGTCATCGCGGAGTCAGCGCGCAAGGCTCAAACGAGTTCCGACAAGTGCCAGGCACGAACCAAGAAAGGCAAGCCGTGCAAAGGAAGCCCGTTGTCCGGCTCCACTTTCTGCAGAAATCATGTAGGTCGTCGTAACGCTCCATCTGCCGTATTTCCCGAGCTTTCGCTGCCCGAATTGTCGCTGCCCAAGAACGTGGTAGAACATGAGCACAAGCAGGAGGAGAACGCCGAGGAAAAGGAGACTGGAGACAAACAGGAGGGTTCGACTGATATTTTCCCCGATGATCAACCATCACCGTCAGTAGATGACGTTAGCGCAAAGAAAGCAGATCAAGCCCTGGCAAAACCACATGATGACGACGGGTGGAGCTCTGATGATTTGGAGGAATTTGTAGACGCTGTCGCAGGCCAGTACGACAACGTTGACGAAGCCGAAGAGTCCGAGCATCTCCAGCACTTGCGCGACGTGTTCGGGGTTGAAGACGAGGAATTTGAAGAGGTTATGGAGACTGTGGAGGAGGTTGACGAGGAGGAAAAAGATCCGTGGACTTCTTCGGACCAGCCGCTGCTGCGTCCTCACGAATGGACCTGGGGTATGACGCTGGAAGAGCGGTGGGACGCGCTCTTCTCGGTGTTGAACCTGTGGGGCGATCTCAACACTCGGCTGCAACAAGCGCTCGTAAAGGAACTTGAAGACCTGAAGGTTGACTTACACCGAGAAGTCCTTCGTGCGAATTCCCGTGTGTACGAAGGCAAAGCCGTGATCGGCGGAACAATCACGGGCTGCGTGTCGCGACTAGAAGCGATCCGAACGACGAATCCGTTCGCCATTTTGGTGGAAGAAGCGTCGGAAGTGATGGAGCCACTGCTCGTCTCGTGCTTTAGCTCATCCACCAGGAAGTTGGAGATGATTGGCGACCATATGCAGCTTCAGCCTTCGGTCATGGGCAAGATCGACTTTGAGCGAGTCAACAAGATTAACATTTCGATGTTTGAACGGCTCATCAGCGCCCCGCAAGGCAACGAAGTTCCGTCCTCCGTGCTGTCGATCCAGCGTCGAATGCGCAAGAACATCTGCGATCTCACGCGTAACTTCTACGACGACATCACGGTGATTGAGGATCACGACGTTTGCGGCACGAAAGTGATCGGTGGTTCAAACAGGAAGAAGGGAATGTTCCCTCTTCTTGACGCCTGCGAAGGCGGAGGCCGTGAAGTGCCAGGGGTGTCCCCGAACATCTTCTTTTGGACGCACTATGGCGCCCAAGAACGCGCCTCTGTTGGCTTGTCTCGAGTGAACCAGCAAGAAGCCAGGATGACGTGCAAGCTGGTGGAATACCTCGTGCATTGTGGCGTCCCGGCCAAGTCTATCGCCGTTCTCACGCCATACAAAGGCCAACTCATGTTGGTACGAAACACGTTGATGAAAAACCCCGGATTGAGAATTATGACGAAGGGTCGGGACGCCAAGCCTGCGCCTGCGTGTTTTGTATCGACGGTGGATCGTTTCCAAGGCGACGAAGCGGACATTGTCATTATCTCACTGGTTATCGACGGCAAGTCACGAACGCCGTTCGTGAAGCTCCAGAACCGCATGATCGTCTTGCTCAGTCGTGCACGTCTGGGGATGTATGTTGTGGGTAACGTAGAGTACTTTGGCGAGACTTCGCACTGGCAAAAGACGCTTGGGATGCTCGAGAAAGACGCGGAATCGGACAATACCAACGCAGGAGATTGCACCACTTACGATGGAGTTCGGATTGGACGAGCGCTTCCGATCTGTTGCCCTGGTCATCGTACGTCAGTGACAATGGCGAAGACCGAGAAAGAGCTGAAACTGGGGTTTTGTACGGTGATCTGTTCGGTCGACTTGCCATGCTCTCACGAGTGTGGCTTGATGTGCCATTGGCCCCAAGTGGACAGACACAACAAGAACTGCAGCGTAGAAGTCGAATCGCCTTGCCGTCGGCACCCACGAGTACTCAAATGCTCGTCAGTGACCAAGTCTCTACCTGGATTGAGTATTGACGCAGCTTTGAACAAGTACGAGTGTGATGTCCGCGTTGAAGTGAGCTTGCCTTGTGGCCACAACGAGAAGATGAAGTGCCATCAACACGGCGAGATCGAGGCAAAGCGTGCGTCCTGGCCAGTGTGCAACAAGGAGGCCATCGCGCCGTACGTGTACCCCGCGTGTAAGCACTTCTTAAAGTGTACTTGCAGCGAGTTCGACCGGTTTTCCAAGGGGCTGGCCCCTCCGTGCGTGGAGAAAGTCGAGTATACGCCGCCATGTCATCACACGGTCTCGCTGCTGTGTCATGATCGGCAGAGCTTCGTCAACCAAGAACGTGTGTTTGTCTGCAAGGAGAAGGTGAAGGTGTCGCTGCCTCGATGTGGACACTACACGGTTGTGTCGTGTCCTACAGCTGAGAAACTCCAGGATTGGGCGGGTGAGTCCTGCCCTACAATTGACTTCGTTCAAGAAGGAGAGGTCTACGGACCGAAGGACTACTTCTGTAAGCAACCGGTCAAGTTTCAACGCCTTTGTGGGCATCACGAGATGGTCAGGTGTGAGCGAGCTTTTGAGTTAGCGCAAAACCCGTCGCGTTGCCAAGAATCCGTCGTGGTTGTGAACCCGGAGTGTGGCCACGAGAGCTCCATGACGTGTTTTGAGAAGCAACGACTGACTGAGAAGGTTGCGCTAAGCTTCGGGGAGCCTGAAGACATCGAGCCACTGGAAGTCGTGAACGAAGACGATGACAGCAACTTCCGGAACTACGGACTGAATGTTCAATGCAGTCAGGAGGTGACGTACGTACGCGTCTGTGGCCACAAGTCACAGATGAAGTGCAGCGAGGCTCGGCATCTCACTTCAGTGTGTCAGGAACTGGTGAAGGCGAACCTGCCAGTTTGTGGACATCCAGTGCAGTTACCATGTCATTTGAGCAAGTACTTGAGGGCCTGGCAGCCCTGGCAAGAGCAGTCGCCTGCGCTTCAATTGTTGCTGGATGATAGTGTGATGGAGGACACGTTGCCAGTACCAGGAGCGAGACCAGCAGAACTTCGGTCGATTCTGAAAGACTGTACAGCTGCCGTGCGGTTCCGGAGGACTAGGACTTGTGGACATGATATTGAGATGAAGTGCTGCGACGCTTTCAAGGTCCTCCAGGGCAAGTTTACACCAGCTCCATGTACTGTTCGTGTATTGAAAACCCTGAGCTGCGGCCACGAAGTTGCGATGAAATGTTCGGATGAGGTGGACAATATGACGTGTCAGGAGTCGACTGAAAAGCCCTGCTGGAACTTCGGAGCGTGTGGAGCAAAGGTCAAAGTGCCGTGCAAAGTGGCGGCAGACACAGTTCACTGCAGTTCGGAGTCCGAGTGGCGCTGCCCCAAGGGCCACTCGTTCACATTAAGACTATGCAGTAGAGGGATCCCTTCCGACTGTCCTTCGTGCTCAACTGAGTGTCTGGATGAAGCGATTAAGGACACTCAGCGTCTCTTGAGTGATCAAAAGCTCAGTCTGTGGTCTCCTGAAGCAGCTCGAGTTCTCCCAGACACGAACGGAGTTACGCACATTACTATGAGCTTGAAGAGTAAACGCGAGTTCGTGGGCCGGAAGCTAAAGATGCTGCAACGATTTAAAGAAGGTCAAAAGCTTGAGTCGCAGTGGTCGAACACTCTGTTCTCGCCCGTGGAGTTGTCCGTATTCGCGGTTTTAAGCCGAAAGATACAGCAAGCTCAGCATATCGACAAGTTCGACATGCAGGGGTTCGGAAGTCAGGAGACTTTGAACGGCATCGAAGTTTTCGAGGCGACTCAGGAGAACTTGGATCGAGTCGTAAGTGGAAAAGCTTCGATCGTATTTGGGCGTTTATACACGTTGAAACACCTGACGAACCCGGTGGATCTGCCCAAGAGCAAGGGCAAGAAGGGAGCCAAGATCAGGGAGTGGGTGACTCGACAGGTCTCGCATGGGTACGACGCGCTGTACCGTGACGCCAAAGCTGGTAAGAAGGGAGGCAGTTGGATCGTGTGGCATCCGTACGCCTTGTTCCCGGTCCATCGCGTCGAAATCACGGACGGGAACCGAGCTGAGGTGGTAAAATGTCTACCTGAAAGTAGCCAAGTGACTCAGCCAGCCATGAAGATTAACTTTACGAAGCCAAGTGGAGTGGTGAGTGGGGACGAGGAGAAGCGGCATAAGAAGACCCCAGCACCTGCCAATATTTCGGATGAAGAGCTGGAAAAACTGCAACAGTTGGCTGGATCGGTTAACCCCTTGTACGAGAAGCTCAACGTGTGGCATCCCTGGGATGGCAAGACATTCTCCACTGGCGCGGCAGAAGCGATTCCTCAACGTATTGAGAAGACGCTCGCTGCGAAGTTGTGCTTTGTGCCGTCGAAGGAAGAAACGAACAAGAGTCCGTTTGGTGGTATAAAGTACCTGGAGAACCTTCAAAAGCAGAACAAGCTGAAGGAAGACGGAGATCTGTTTCTTGCGCTCGAGTTCCTTGCTGTTAGAAAGCAGGGCACAGACGACGCACGCTCCAAGCTGGAGGAATATGTGGCCCGGGTGTGCGAGGAAGGAGGCTACGCTCACCCCCTCGTGCTCGTTGCTATCGCTCGTTTGGCTGTGCGGTTGAGCCAAGCGAAGGTATCGGACGTTCAACGGAAGTTGGTTGGACTGTTCGCCTCGCTTTATCCAGAGGCAAGCGCGCTTTGGCTGACTGAGGCTGAGAGTGGTCTCGTACCGACGGAGAGTAGGCAGGCTAGCGCTCCAGCGCTTAACATCGCCGGCACTGTAACTGTACAGGACAAGTGGGAGTCGCTGAAGAGCCAATATGGCTGTCGATCCGAAGCAATGGAGGAACTTCTGAAGCTGGTGGGGCTGAAAAAGGTCAAGCAAGCGGCCGTCAACTTGTTCAAGAATGCGATGGCGTACCAGCGAATGACCGCAGTGCAGCGGAAGAAGAACATGATGGCGTTCAACTACTGCTTCGTAGGCAACCCAGGCACTGGAAAGACGACCGTGGCGCGATTGTTTGCCAATATTCTGGAAGACTCGAAGATCCGTCGTACCAGCACTTTTGTAGAGTGTACGGCGCAGAAGTTGAAGGACGAAGGGGCTGACAAATTCCGCTTGAAGATTCAGAATGCGACAGGTGGCGTACTGTTCATCGACGAGGCCTATGAACTCGATCCTGTGGGCGACTTCAAGGGGAAACCGATCGTGGCGGAGCTGTTGACCGCAGCGGAAGACAAGCGGGACAATCTGTCAATCATTCTGGCAGGGTATGAAGACGACATTCAGAAGAAACTGTACGCCTACAACGACGGTTTACCGTCGCGTTTCGAAGAAGTTTCGTTTGAGGACTTCGACGCCCAGGATCTTGAGGTCATTTGGGATGGCTTGGCTCAAGATCGGGGCTGGGAGTACGAGAAAGCGATCGCCAAGATCGCCTGCCGTCGACTGGCTAAGGCTGCAGGACGCAAGGGTTTTGGCAACGCTCGCGCGGTGAGAAAGTTGTTCGAACAAGCAGTGAAAGAGGCCATGGCTCGCGAGGATTTCGATGGCGTCATGAAGTTCCAAACGGTGGATTTACTCGGAGACCGGCCGTCGAGCAACCCGAAGCTGCAGGTTGTTCTAGACGAAGTGGATGAAAAGACTGGCTGGCGTAGGATCAAGGAAGAACTGAGGAAGTTGGTACGGATCAGCGATGAGAACTACGAGCGAGAGCTCAAGGGCCAGGCAACCGTGGATGTCTTCCTTAATCGGCTCTTCTTGGGGAATCCTGGAACGGGTAAGACGACGTGTGCGGGATACTATGGCCGCGTCCTGAAGGCGCTTCACTTTCTGAGCAACGGGGAAGTTGTGAAGAAGACAGCGGGTGACTTTATCGGTAGCCACGTGGGTGAGTCTCAAACCAAGACGACGCAGATCCTCGACATGGCGAAGGGCAAAGTTCTCGTTATTGACGAGGCGTACAACTTGAACGACAACATGTACGGGAAACAAGTACTGGACGTGTTGGTGGAGAAGGTTCAGGGCACGGAGTGCGATGATTTAGCTGTTCTGCTGATCGGATATGAGCATGAAATGCTCGAGATGTTGAGGACGCAGAACCCAGGATTGATACGCCGCTTTCCGCCGCAGTACGCCTTCTACTTCGAGGACTACACGGAGCACGAACTGCTGGACATTCTGGAGTGGAACTGCGCCAAGCGGAGCGTTACTTGTCCGTATGACGTGGCGGAGGCGCTGCTGAAGCAGTTGGCGCTCCAGAAAACGCAGCCGAACTTCGGCAACGCTGGAGCTGTGGAGCAGTTGCTGAAGCACGCGATGGGGAAGGCGATGAGTCGTCCCATGGTGAATGGCATGACTGTACTTACACTGGCTGACGTTGGGGCTGAAGAGGTGTCTACAGAGCAGAAGGATCCGTTGACGTTGCTTGATAAACTCTACCGTATGGACGAGATCCGAGAGCAGCTAACACAGCTACGCAACCAGATGATCGTCGCGGACCGGGAGGGCTCTGGACTCCCAGAAATCGGTCACTTTGTCTTCCGTGGGTCTCCTGGAACTGGTAAAACGACGGTGGCACGCGTGATGGCCGAGATTCTGCATGGCATGGGGGTGTTGGCGACCAAGAAGCTGGTTGAGACGTCGGGTTTGGATCTCACGGCTGAACACGTTGGCCAAACGAAGCAGAAAGTGACAGAAAAACTCGGTGAAGCAAAGGGTGGGCTGTTGTTTATTGACGAAGCTTACGAGCTCGGTAAAGGACAGTTTGGAGAGGAAGCTATGACGACTCTGGTGGCTGCTATGACGGACCCGTCGTATAAAGGGATGGTGATCATTATCGCGGGGTATCCGAAGGACATGGACCAGATGCTGGACCGCAACGTTGGCCTGAAGAGCCGATTCACAAGGTTCATTGACTTCCCAGACTGGGAGGCCCAAGACGCTGTGGTTTTCCTAAGCGAGAAGGCTGAAACGGAGAACTTTGAGGTCGAAGCGGAAGCTGTGGAATCCTTACAGAAGACGTTCGTGGAGCTGAAGAAGTTGAGCAGCTTTGGCAACGGCCGTGACGCTGTACGGGTGTGGAAGGAGATGATGCAGTGCCGAGCCCAGCGAGTAGTTACTGAGCCTGACGAGGAGCGAACTATCACAGAAAGTGACGCTGAAAAGGCTGGAGACAACGTTCTAGTTGCACGTCGCGGAGGCGGTAAGCCAGGCAAGGGTGCGGCTGACGAGGATCCCATGAAGTTGCTGGATGGTTTGTATCGCATGGATCAGATCAAACAGCAGCTTTCTCGCTTACAAAGGGAGATGGCAGTGGCTGACAGTGAAGGCTCAACGCGTCCAGAAATTGGGCACTTTGTGTTCCGAGGCTCGCCAGGCACTGGCAAGACGACGGTGGCGCGTGTGATGGCGCAGATCCTGCACGCTATGAGCGCGTTGGGGACTACGAAGCTGGTGGAGACGTCAGGTTTGGATCTTACCGGCGAGTATCTCGGCCAGACGAAGGTTAATGTGACGGAGAAACTGGTTGAAGCCAAGGGAGGGCTGCTGTTCATTGACGAGGCGTATGAACTGGGTAAAGGTCATTTTGGAGAGGAAGCGATGACGACTCTCGTGGCTGCTATGACAGACCCGGCTTATGCCGGAATGGTGATCGTTATCGCCGGCTACCCGAAGGACATGGACGTCATGTTGAACCGCAACGCTGGGCTTAAGAGCCGATTCACGCGCTTCATCGACTTTCCCGACTGGGAAGCGGAAGACGGCGTCGCGTTTCTCCAAGCCAAGGCGGAGAAGGAAGGTATGAACTTGGGTTCTGACGTTGATACTGTGTTGTATCAAACGTTCCAGGCATTGAAGAGTCTTGATGGCTTCGGTAATGGCCGTGACGCTGTTCGAGTGTGGAAGGAACTGCTGCAGTGTCGAGCTCAGCGTGTGTTTAATGCACCGGAGGAGGTCCGTACGATCACAGCGGAGGACGCAGTGATGGCCGGGGAGTCTGTTCTTGCGGCTCGTCGTCCACCGGATGGACCGGTGCTTTCGCAGTCTTCGCTGTCGACGGATACGTCGATGTTTAAGACGCAGGAACGAGAGCCGAAAGTGCAGGAGCCGGAAGAGGTTTTGCTGGACGAAGAACTCGAAGAGAAGGCTATGCTTGAGGAGACTGTGGAGGTGGAAGCGGAGGAAGACCCATACGTTGAGGAAGATGAAGAGAAGAGCAAAGAGGAGCGGGATGCCGGCGTTTCAGATGAAGACTGGGAGGAACTGGAGCGGGCGAAAGAGGCCCATGCGGCCCATTTAAAGGAACTGCAGCGGGCGAAAGAGGCCCACGCTGCTCATCTCGAGGAGCTGCGACGTGCTCGTGACCAAGCCAAGCAGGAAGAAGAAAGGCGTCGGGCTCAAGCAAAGCTGGAAGATGAAATGCGTCGAGCGAAGGCCAAAGCGGAGGAAGAAGCACGTCGTGCCAAGGCGATTCAGGACAAGATCCGACAAATCTGTCCTTGCCCCGCAGGCTTCAACTGGTACAAGAGCGGCGCTGGCTGGCGCTGCGGAGGAGGCAGCCACTTCGTGTCGGACGAGCAATTGAACCGCCAGTTCACGCGCTGAGCTGAAGGACAAGAGTGGCTTGCATGCAGCCAATTCGACCAGATCTTCCACGTTGGCGTAGGTAGTTGAGTGTCGTGGCTATTGCTTTGTGGTAAGCAGTGTTGCTGCTTACTTTTCTTGATAATACAGCGATCGTCTAACGAACGGCCCACTTCGCTATTGCATAGATACCGAGAACAAGGGCCGAGACGTACAGCATCTTGAGTTTCGTCTTGATGAACGGGCGGTCGTGAGTGGGCCAAGTTGGCCCACTCAAAATCTAAGCAGAATTCCCCAAAAATCAGGTCCAAATAGCTTTCGAGCTGCGAGAATGAGAGTAGCTTACAAGTTTCTTCGCGCTCACCCTCGCGTCCAGCCGACTGACGAAGTTTTCAGCTTCCGGTTGCTGTCGAACTCGTTCGCAGCGCACATCCGTGACCTGGCGTTGGTAAGGTGGGCGGCAAAGGGAGATCAACACGAGAACTACATGCATAGCAACACCTACTGTAAACAACTACTGTTCGCTCCAGATAGACTCTCACTACTATCATAGTAGTACTTTGTAGAATAGTATAATAAGTGATCTGATTGGCTAAAAACGCGCGATGTGGTGTGTGATTGGTGTGCTGCTTCTCAACATGGCGGAGGTCGAGCTAGAGTGCGCGGTCTACCGGGAAGGGACTGTGTTCCCCGTCGACATCACCCTCAATGCAGATGTGGAGGCGCTGCAAGAGAAGATCGCCGGCATCTTGAGCTCCGAGCAGCACACTGTCCCCCCGAGGCTGTTGACTCTGTACTTGGCGCGGAAGAAGGAAGGAGAGGAAACCAAGTGGCTGAAGGACGACGACAATTTGGATGCTCTTTTGCGAGGAGATGTCGATAAACAGTTCAGGAAGATGCGCTCGTCGTGGAAGCTCACGAAGGCAGAGTTGCTGGGTCCAGCTTTCACGCCCGAAGAGGAAGACATTCACGTGCTGGTGGAACTCCCAGAGGCTGCGTTTCCAGCACCGACCATTGAAGCAACACCGAAAGCGCCGCGGCAAAAAAATAAAGTCTGGTACGGCGTTCGCGGAACGCTTAGAAGGCTACAAGGCGTTGATCCAAACGATTGCCGAACCCTATCTCGGATGGCCTTGACCAAGGAAATTATCCAGAGCGTCGATGAGAAGCACGTGCTGCTCGTTAAAAGCCCACCGATGACTGGTAAAACTTCCCTTGCCACACTGGTCAGCCGTGATCTGGCGAACAGAATCACGGATCGAAAGGAACCGGCGAAAGTGTTCAGCTTCGCGGCATTGCAAGTGTATCGAGAAGAGACCTTTCTGGAAGCTTTTCAGCGCCAATGCGGGGTTGACTGGAAGTCCACAATGAAGCTCGCAACCAAAGGCTACACGATCTATTTGGTGGTGGATGAAGTCCAGATACTGTACAAGGATCCTGCATCTTCTCCGATACGTAAATCAGTGTTTTCTGGGACGTTGTCAAAGGCGTCCGAAATGATGGTGCGTCCTCAATTCGAATCTTGATGTTTGGCGCGTACGGTTCTGGCCCGCAGTATACGCAGAGTATGACTCCTGTCGAGTTTTCAGGAGATATGGTGCTGGGTATTGAGCATTTGAACTTTCGGCCAGAAGAAATCGAAGAATACGTGACCAAGTGGTTCGTTGGGTTCGAGTGCCTGCTGCTGCAGAGTCCTAGGAAGATGTTTTGTGATCGTCTGCAATGGCTTACTGGTGGCCACGTTGGACTCTGCACAGCGGCTATCGATGCGCTCAATACCGCTTACTTGTCGCCGGTAGGGAGTGGCGGGGTTGCCCCATCCGCCTATGATTTGGCTCATAAGTTGGAGCAAGGATCGCTCTATCAAGATAAGGACCACGCTCTGTTCGATGCTCTGATATCAACTCGTGCCGTGAAGGTGCTGGAGACGCTCGATGTGGAGGACCTTGATGGTCTAGAACGCATTGCTTGCGGAGTGGAGAATCAGTTAAATGCTCCGCTTCTCGATAAATGCATCAGAAGAGGTATCCTGATTGGATGCAACGGTCGAGTTGATTTCTCGTCGCCAGTCATGTGGCGATACTTTGTCAAGATGCGCATCGGCAATATTGAGCGTGCACTTTACGCCCCGGAAACGCTTCAGGTAATGATCGTGCGTGTTGCCCAAGCTATCAATTACGACAGCATTCGCACGACTCTCGGCCGAACGTCATCTACTGGCATCCCTCTGGAGAGAGCTTGGCAGATGGAGTTGTATAAAGCTGCATACCGATGTATAACAATTGGTTGTGAGACATCTGCAGATGTCGGCGCCGTATTTGGATCGAAGGGATTTATCGATTTCACGGTCGAGTGCGGGCGAGACTTTTGGGGCTTCGAGCTATTGCGAGAGGGCAGCAGGTTGGATGAACACATTGGTCGATTCGCTCCTGGTGGTCCATATTCGTTGCTTCCGCTGAGCGACTACTGCTTGATCGACTTCCGACGCGTCTCGTCGATGAGTGATACCACGAAGGCAGCCATCACTACAGACTTGAATCGCTGTGCAAAGCTCTACGTTGTGTGCTATGACCCAGCCCTGGCACATGTGTCAGTCCTGAACGCTCAGTCCGTTTGGAACATTTTTTGAACATCGTGGAGGAGCATCAGCATCAAGAAGCTAGGACGAGCTTTCAAGATGATCGGCTTGCTACTCGCGCAGCTTTTGGTTGCTGAAGCAGATAGCGTTGCTGCGAGCTTGAAGCACCATCAAGCGGCCCAAGGTTGGCTCAACATTGCTGCCGTCTGTCAGCGAAGGTGGCATACGTGAAGCCATCGAACATTTGATGATACCACAAGCATTCTTGGCCTCGACATTGAACCAAGTCGCTCGATCTATTCCCAGTTATATCAACTACATCACCGTAAGAATCACAAAACTTACTTGAGAATTCTGAGGTTCCAGAACCGAGTCCCGAACCGGTCCCTAACACGATATCTTAGCGTTGCTGCGCTGCTTGAAATCTGTAAAAGTGAAAGGTTGAGACGAAGTGCCTGGGCCCTTCGTTCAGGAAGCGGATCCGGAGGAGACACACCGCAACAACTGGGAATGGGCAGTGGAGTTCACGAGGCTAGAGCTGATGCCATTTGAGGAACAAGTGATCTCGTCCGTGTTGCGGTCGTTCGTTGAAGTGGGGAGATTGCCGGACGGCGAGGACATGACCGCGGTTCAGCGCTCCACTGGCGTGCTTGCATTGTCCTCACGAGTTGCAGTGCACGTTGTGTCATGAAACGGTTCGCAGTGCCGAGAGGAGTTGCAGTCAATGGCAGAGTCTTGCTAGCAGCCCTCCCAGCCAGCAGCACATGGAGCCAGACGACGCGAGAACGGAGCTGCCTCGATATGGGCAGTTATGCTCATGGAGACGGCGCATCGCCCGATAAGTTGCGTAAGCCGTTTAATCCTAAGAAAGCGCCGCAAAGCCCGCTTCGCCTCGATTCTAAGCATCGCTAATGCTCTAGAGTCTCGAAGACACAGGTCCACGGTGTGGTTTTCAAGAGCTTGGACGGGAGAGATAAGCAACTGGTTGGCGACCGGCTCAGTCGCTTCATTGCTCTGGCTTTGTGGAATTCGGGCGAGTACTAACATGTAGCCTCCGCAAGCGCTTGTGTGTGTGTGGCATTGATCGAATAACGGCCTAACCTCGCTCGTTCTTCACGCTATACATTACTACAACGTTAGCCCGATGGCAGTGCATGTTCCACACTTGAACGACCCGGTCTTACTCAGCGAACTGCTTGCACGACTCGAGTGTCAAGACTCTTGAATGACGTACATGAAATGCATTTTTGGTAAGTGATCGGAATAAGCTGGTGTGAATGGTGTGCTGCTTCTCAGTCTTTCACCGCGAAGAGCATGGCGGAGGTCGAGCTAGAGTGCGCGGTCTACCGGGAAGGGACTGTGTTCCCCGTGAAGATCGCGGTCGATGCGAAAGTGAGTGCGCTGCAGGAGAAGATCGCCGGCATCTTGAGCTCCGAGCAGCACACTGTCGCCCCAAGGTTGCTGACGCTGTACTTGGCGCGGAAGACGGAAGCGGGGGGGAAATCAAGTGGCTGAAGGACGACCACCAGGTGAAGGATTTCTTGCGAGGTGGCGTCAGCACTGAGTACGAGGAGATGCGTCCGTCGTGGTAGCTCACGAAAGCGGAGTTGCTGGGTCCGGCTTTCACGCCCGAAGAGGAAGATATTCACGTGCTGGTGGAACTCCTGGATGCTGTGGTTGGTGTTGGCGTCCTAGATAGCACAAAGTTTCGGAGGAAAGACTCATCAAACTAAAAGATTTGTGGGATTATTCGAAGATGAACATTGCTGCGCTTCCCACGCCAAAGGAGTTGAAGGCCATCCTTTAACAACCGCTTCCTTTTCGTCTTGGTGATGATGCAACACTGGAGAAGATTTGTGAACCGATTGGAGATTTGCTTCAGTGCAAGGATCTGGCGACGATGATCGAGTTCTTTTTGCTCAAATGCACACGACCAGTTGAAGCGAGTGCTTCGGAGAATACAAGGCAGTCGTTCTATGATGCCCTACTTACCATCCCCAGTGAGCTGGCCTTCGCCAAAGGGATTCGCCTCTCTCTCGCAGAAATTGTGTCGACACCACTAGTACCACGGAAATGCTATTGCGGCCAGATCTCATTTTGCACTATGATGGAATGGTGCTTCTTCGTGGTGAAGAGAAGAGTGCTTCCACGTCCATCGGTAAATCATGCGAGCAATTGACTAGCAAAATGCGGAAATGGAACCCAATGTTTTACGGGGATCTCCCGTACATTCTCGGATATGCCACAAGCGGAGCCAGACTCAAAATCGTCGCGATTGACCGTCATCGCCACGCGGAGACAGTCGTGGAATTCTACTCCATTGCCGCGCAGAAAGAAGATGTGATCAAGACGTTCTACAACTTGTCATTTATCTTTGTCGCCATGGTCGCCTTATCCAAGAGGCCGTGTGCGAGCGTGTTGATGCCGTACACCCCCATGTCACGGAACGACGAACGATTGAGCTGATGGATGATGTCGTCAAGCGTACCATCCAGCGCAAGCAATGTCTTGATGACGACGATTTTGGCCGGCTTATTGACATCTACACGACACTTCAAGGGATAAGTAGTCGAGGCCATGGGAAGACGCATCTTCAGACCGTGCGCAAGTTGGCATTGCCAGACGAGCAGAGCTCGAGTATCACTGTGTACCTTCAACCGCTGGGCTTTTCCAGGGAACCCGAGAATTTGGAGGAGGTGCACGAATGGCTTCAAGGCATGCTAATAGCTTTGAAGTTTTGGCACGGCTGTAACTATTGCCAAGGCGATCTCCGTTGGAGAAATATTGTGTATGTTCCGACTAGCGATCGAGGGTATTGGGTTCTGATCGACATGGATGAATCGCACCGACCGAACACAAGCACCATCCGCTGGAACCACCAATATCACGGTGGCATTCTCACGTTTCAGCATGATTTGTACCAACCGGGGCGATTGATGGAGTTTCTCACAGTTCCTTTGCCCGACAAACTGCTGAGCATCCAAACTGCGCTTCTTTCAGCTGTGACGAGTCCACTACGTGCGGAGAAAGTTTTGGCGATAATGAACCCGAACGAGTAATTCCGAGGTTCCAGAAGCCGAATTCTGCAAAAGAACCTTGAGAAGCAGGAGAAGATGGGGAGATGTTCCTTTCGTTTCTGCAGAGCTGGTTGGGATATTTGACTCGCTGAAGCAAGGGGTGCTATAGCTGACGGAGACAGGAGTGGACTCGTACTGACGGAGGCTTGCAGGACTAGTCGCTGGCTCAGTAAGTGCACAAGACAAGTGGGAGTCTCTGAAGTAAGAGGCGGCGCTTCAGACGAAGACTGGGAGGTGCTGGAGCGGGCGAAGGAGACCCATGCTGCTCATTTGGAGGCACTTCGGTGCGCTCGTGATATAAACCAAGTTGAAAGAAGAAAATCGTCGAGTGCAAGTCGAACTGGAGGAAGAGCTCGTCATGCGTAGGCGTAGGTAGATCCGTCAGATTTGTCCTTGCCCCGCTGGCTTTACCTGGGTAGTGGGCGCAGCCCTTTCGTGCAGTTGAAGAGCCATTTTTTATTATTGAACTTGGATGTTACGTAAGTTTAGTTTTATCGTTATTTCTCAGAATCGAATGAAATGTTGTACTACGGAGTGCAGTATTGCTCCTCGTTGTGAGTTTGTTTTCTTGGGTTAGCACCGCTTTCTGGGTCAACCATCGAACCTCAAAGCCCTGAAAAGACCACTCTGTTAGTGACTCGACTGATAGAAGTTATAGCTGCAACCTCGAGTTCCTGCACGGCAACTTCAACACAAAAAGGCCATTTTGCATCATTCGGACTTGTCGTACATTCGTCCGTTCCAAGCGCTGCTCTACCAAACGGCTCGTACAGGTTGTTACCAACAAGCTTTTGTGTCGTCTGCTCGGGTGTCCCGCTGATGAAGTTTCGAGATCTCAAGTTAAGGCCTCTTTCTTCCATCTCGACGCTAGCCAGCCAGTCTTCTACTTTGCGTAGCTTCCGGCTGCAGTCGAACTCATCCACTATCGGAATCATAAGCCACATCCTTGATCGGGACGCCCGGGTATATTGGTGACTAAGAAGCATTCGAGAGGAGAAGGTCCGTGGGTTTCCTGAGTTTCAAAACTCGCTTCTTGAGAACTGGTCTAAGAAAGTGGCAGATGCAGTGATCCGACTACACAAATAGGCGCACAACGATCAACGCCAACGCAGCGCAGTTAAAAGTAAAAAAAGCGCATTCCCTGCTTCACTGGCGCCGATGCAGCAACACAAACAGTTGCTAGAATACCACGATAACGAGCCAAACACTGAATAAGTTCTGCCATTGATATACAGACAATCCTCTCCGTTGTGATAGTGGCGGGACCCAGCCCATTATTACTCACTGGAGTTATTCCAAGGCAGAAATGTGCCATAAAGCTGGTACATTTTAACTTCTATGGTTGTTACTGCGATGCGCGGTTGGGCTCTAGACAGGTTAACCTTGCAACAATTTGCTCCTTCTCTCAGAGGCAGAGGGAATGCCTCTCCATTCCTCAGGTCTCGATCACCCGATACAATTTCTTACCACTCATTGGTACCGCAAGGGAAAAGTGCTGAAGATCAAAATGAGCTTCTTCAAAGCTTGTTTGTTAGCGCAGATGCGGATGGGGGCGATTCCAGGGATATTTTCGGGCTGAGAACGACGCAGCAATACATGTATGATTTCCCTGAAAGTAAGGCTGCAGTCAGCAACACTCGATTCTCGACTTGAGCAATACTCGATGCTCGACTTCTTTGGACGTCCTGCACCAAATGGACTGTCAGCAATAGTTAAGTATCTTTAATATTGATAATGGCGAATTTTGTATCACAAACCAGTAACTAGAGGATAGAGGCACATTTGACTTGTGCTTGTATAGTGACGGTCATCGGGAACCTCCCATATCTCTCCGTGGAGTGAATCACTATTCAGGATATCACGACCGAGAGGATTGTCTGTATGAGCCGGCAAGTACAATGTTTACCCACGGCCTCGTTAAAACTTGGTTGATCAATAGAACCTCACGCTTCTGGTCGCAATCGCTCCCAACACAAAGGGATTGCAAAAATCTCACGCTGTCTCTAGTCCGAGAGCATTGCAGTGACACCAACGATGGTGAGCGCCGTAAGCGTTGAGCCGTACAGATCTTAGAGCCCCTTCTTGACGATAGGCCACGCTTTGCGGTTCTTCTTGACGGTCGTTGCGACCTCCCTCGACATGGTCTGCACCTGGGCGTTGCTCAGTTTCTCCGTCTTCGCCACGCCGCCGGCCGCTTGAGACACTTTTCTCGCCGAAATTCGCCCCCTCAGCTTACTGACAAACCGCGTCTAACTCGTTCCTCGCCGTCGTCTTCTTCAAGCCACCACTCGTCCGCCGTCACGAGTTGCCGACTTCCCTTCAGAAACCGGACCTGGTTGTCGTCGTTGTCGCTGATCTGTTCAACATTCTCCGCGCTGGCGAAGTTGACGCAGCTCGCAAAGAAGGTCACCACGATCAGAGCCAGGAACAAACTCAGGCGCGTTCTTGTGTTTATGGGGCCTAATACCTGGGCGTTCTGTACAGGTCGATTGGGACAGCGGATATAGAGCCGTTTGCTTGCGATCGTTGTCTTCCAGAAGACAACGATCGCAATCATACGCCTAGAAACTCTGGGACAGCACGCTTTCCTCCCTTGCTGCCGTCTGTGAAGAAGAGGGATTGCCAATCTGATGGGCTATCCTCGAGATGCTGAGAGTCTCTGAGACTGAGTGACTCACAGCAAGGGAGGAAATCCTGCAAATACGTCGGCGAGGTGTACTTCGAGGGTTATCAGTAGCGCGTTGCGATCCCGCGATTTCCGAGTGGCCAGCTGGCTACATGAACATTATCCTGAGTACGTCCAAACCAAACTGATCGGATTGTGTTGTGATGACCACTCAGTTAAAGAGCTGCTTTTTCGTGAGGAGCACTATGGTGATGCCGTCACCTCGGTTTTTTCTTCAGGGTTTGAGGAGCCCAAGCCGCCAAGACTCGTTCTATGAAAGAGGCGATGCGTGGAACTGCGTGAAGGAGAAATACCTCGGTATGTGAAGCTTTTAGGGAAGAATTGCGTGCGAGCTCTTGGTACTTGCAGTACTAACCCCTTGAGAAGCTGCTTAATGCCGTTTCAGTTTAGGATGAACGAAACGATTTTTTGTGTGGTGGGGATTCAATGATGTTTATCGTGCTTTTCGATTTTGCGACTTCAAGGGATGCAACTGATGGTCGTCCAAGGTGTAGCGATCACAGATAGATCCCACTTGATCAGCATGCGGCGACTGCGAAGTCGGATCTACATGTACCTCGTAGCTGGGCTGGATCGCGGACGTTTAACGTCTTACATCGTGTCATCTTTCACGATGCTCAAGACTGACATGATAAATGAAGGCGGCTTACCCTTTAAAAATATCTGTATGAACTTAAAATATTGTAGCTGATGGCGCTCGCAAGCATCAGCGAACCGTTCATCCGAAGTTTGCGTGCGACAGACAGCATTGTTTAGTGCTCGGTGCCGGTATCACTGCCGGTTGAGAAACCAATCTTGATGTGGCGGGTTACTCACTTTGAGCGACCACAACACTGCGCGAGAGACAAATCCACTACTTGAAGTATCTCATGGTAAACGAACTTCAGCATTTGTGGATACTACGTTACCCAGGCTTGGACTTTTTCGGAGATACTTCTGTATTTCCTAAGCATGCAGCTTGCTGTCAATCGTTGGATGAATGAAGCAGCTTTCGAAAGCCTATTATTATTATACGGACCATCATCCATGCATTCGTAATGCATCTTGGGCTCTGTCGAGGAAAACTTTTCAGATTGGCACGCTTGCCTTCGACTCTTTTCTATGCCTGCTTCGGCTCCGATACGCACCGTACAGATAGAGAGCGCCGCTCGGTGCGCTTACAAAGCTCTTCTACGCTTCATTCAAGAATTCACTTCGTATCATCAACAACCAGCACCATGCGTCGCAGCGTCTTCCTCGCCCTCCTCGTCGCCACGTTCGCAGTGTGCTTCACCAGCTTCGCCAGCGCGGAGCAAAACCAACCTTCATCGTTTGGCATCCGGCGACGTTAAGCTCACTGGATGGTACTCTGACGTCGCCTCCGAAGAGGCGCGCGATGTCGCTAGCATTGGCGTCAAGTTCATTAACACGATGAAGCAGGGTGCAGTCCGCACGCTATGAAGCGTACCACGGAGGTCGCTGTGAAGAACGCCGTGCTCAACCCGAAGCAAGTGCAGAATATGGGAAAGCTGGTCGCCCAAGCCGCCGTGAAGGAGCCCAAGAAGTGGTCCACGCTCAAGAAGGTCCTTGTCGGCACGTTGGGTGCTTCCGCTGCTGCCCTCGTCATTGCCGTCGCCTACAACGCGATCAAGGCACAGTCTGCTTCGACTGCTGCTACCTCAACGACGACGGCGTGAGTGTAAGTCCGATTCGCCGATCGTCTGCCGTATTTCGTTAAGCAGCTCGATCAAGTTCAGCTCTCTATCGACTCCAGATGAACTGCTCTTCACTTGTGAGCAGCGTAGGTCAAATCATCTAGTTCCGGTAATGAAACAACGTCCAGCAGGACTGTATTCTTTCACTCCACAGTAGCCCGTTCGCCCATTTCGTCAGTTGTGAGCCTTTTGCAGGAAACTTGGACGGTCCGAAGTTCGATGCTGCGGTCGATTCAACCTGCAAGAAAGCCGCCTCCCACCCGTTTCATCAGACCGAGCACGAGAATGGAGGACACGGTCCGTGCCGACCGTTTGATAGCTCGACAGCCCCCTTGTTTAGTTCCATGTACGCTCCAGAGTCCGACCAAGAAGCACCCAAGAATGAAGCTCTTCTTCGGTGTGACGGTTATAACCTCGATACACGATCTAGACAGAACAGAGTGAACATCAGCGTATACTGCTCCGTGGTGGCGGCTCCCTATCGTTCTGCGGCATTAACGTTAGACCCCGATCGCTACACCGCCTCCTGATCTCCTTAGAAAAAAGTGGGCTTGCCCAGCCTGAAAAAGTACCCAGTGCGCGCCCGTATACATACCTACTCGGTCAGTGCACAGTCCAAACCATTATGTTCCGCTTTATTAAAGAATTCCCTTCGTCCCCGAAGTACATCAATCATGTGTATCAGCATCTTCGTCACCCTCGTGTTGCCGTGTGCTTCAGCAGCTTCACCAGAACAATCTCCGTCGTCTGAAGTCCGGCGACGTCAAGGAGACGGGGGGGGGGGTCTCTGATGCCGCCTCCGACGAGGAACGCGATGCCTCGCCAAGAACGTCAAAAGATTGGAGCTGCGCGCTACCACGGAGCTCGCTGTGAAGATTGTACCGCCCGTCATACATCTGAGTACGATCATGATGCAGGTCGGCTGTTTGCCAGGCAATCAATGAGGTGCACAGTCAACGTGACCGAGGCAGTATTGAAGGTTTGCCGTCTACGTGTTGCAAGCTACCCCTCTCATTTTCTGAGTGCACTGAGTTCTTGGTGGAAAATTCACATCCGATTTCTTTGCGTGACTGCGGGCCAAGTGGAGAGCAGTGAGAAAGAGAAATATATTGCCGTGTAGTATTGATACCCCTCCATCTCAGAGGTGCCAGCGAGGCTTCTCAATAACACCAACAAAATTAAGAAAAACGAGAAACGAAAGACCGACACCAAGTGAGCCACTCGATCATTTCGGAGTCCCGTAGCTGCAACTTCATCCATCGCAGCTGCGTGAGTGCAGATATTCCACCGCCTCCGAGGACCAGCAGCCTCGTCTCAGTACATTACGTTCTGCCTTCAAGTCGATCAAAAACGATCGTCCAGTTGGGAAACAATGGAGATTGTCACTTCGGATATGTCGAAGGCGGCATTTGCTACAGATATTCAGCTGTGCCTAGCCCATACGAACTGCTCGGTACAGTGCCAAACGACTTACATTTTGACCATTTCTTGCTAGCAAAAAGGAAGCGTATGCGCCCTACAGGTCTGGATGCTACTAGACAAACATTTTAATATTGATTGATACTTTGGTATCAATATTTTTCCTATCGCAACCTCGCATAACGCTGGGTTGCTATTTACTACACAGCCTTTCTCTTGAGCGAACAAGGAATGTTCTCTTCTTTTTGCTTGTGGCAACCGCATGTCTCGAACCATCTAACGTAACGATTTTGCAAGGAAAGACCACTTTGCCCGGCATTCTCCATTTTGCCGGGAAGGCCAATGATGTCTCACTGTGTGAAGCTCGTGCTGCTCCATGGAAGCCCCGCTTCGATCTCGATGGACGTACAGCTCGTGATCTCAAGCTTCCTGGGACCGGCACCGAGCATGACCCTAAGTGAGACTTGCTCCTTCGGGTCAATCGCGCTGCTGGACTGGATGTGAGAAGCCAGCTGCACTCGCGCCTCGGAGCGCACTCTTTGGTGGTCTCTCACGAATTTCTTGCGCTCGAAGCCGCACTATTACCGCTACCAGTTTGGAGAGTCCATGAAAATTGCAGCGGAGCGTGGGGATTTGGCTGTTGTGGAGTGGCTGCTCGAGCATTTTCGGGATTGTGTGGTTCCTGGTGATGCCGTTGCAGGAGCTGCTTGCAATGGCCTAATCGAGAGAAACAAGATATGAAGAAGTGAAAAGTGGTGGCTCGCAGTGGTGCTGTCCTCGCTCAAAGCTCATCATACAATAACGCGGTGCACTGGGACAGCCGCAGTATCACCAGTGCTGTACGTCAGCGCCGTCCTCATGTAGTACGATGGCTCCATGAACATTTGCCACTGACAAGCGATGATGAGCTAGCGGAGGCAATCCGAGCTGCTGTGGACAAAGATGACTGGGATCTCGCCAAGCTCCTGCTCCCCCCTGGCCAAGCTCCTGCTCCCCCCTGGGCAAGCTCCTGCTCCCCCCTGGGCGGTGCCTTCTGGACTACGTGGCGTCCTCCTTCAATCCCAGAATGATCCAGTGGATGTTCGATTGCGGCTATTGGCAGCATGAAAAGAACGACGCCGGAGGTGCCATAAGCCATCTAGCAGTTAGCAGCAAAAATTTGCCTCTCATGCGTCGGATTGCCGATCAGCATAAACTACCGGATGGCCGGTATTGGTGTGAAAGTTGGGGTGAAGCAATGGATGAAGCATGTGAGAGGGGACAACTGAAAATGTTTCAATGGCTGCCAACCGGGGCTCGTATTTGCGAATATATGAAGCAACTTGAATTGTTGTTTCTGCAGTGAGCGGCAGAAATGGTAGTTTTCGTGGTTGAAGGAGGAACCCAGGCCATTCCCGTCCCAGGATCAGCGACCGAGGCAGCTGTTCTGGTGCGGGCTTGCAGCGCATCGCACACAGGCCAGCCGTACGCTGCCAGAAGCCAGTCCTAAAGTTTCCCCCTTCAGCTCAAGTACTTCTCTTCCAGCGTTTCCTCTCTCCATGCGTTCTCCAGCCTCGCATGACAGCTCCTCCGGGGGCCCCATCTCGACGCCGACCGCTATGGCCTCCGACGCCTCGTCTGCTCCGGCCTCTCCCTCGTCGGCACCGCATCGCGCCCCGACACCGGCGGTTGACGCTGCTCTTTCTGCCGGTACCCGTCTCGAACCCGCCTCGTCTGCTGGTCCTCCGCTTCCGCCGATATCATCATCCTGGATGACGCCGACGTCCCGTCGGCCGCGGCGGCCCACTCACCTGGCCGAGCCAGCGTTCGTCTTCAAGCGAAGCAAGCGGCGCGATCGCTGCGTGCAGCATCGCGCAAGGTGAAACGCGTTGGTGCTTCCGGCACCGCCGAGGTGGCTGCCGCTCGGAAGAAGCCGAAGCGTGCGTCGGTGCTGGTCATGCAGGCGTCAGCGACCACCTCGACAACCGCGGTTGACTTCGACCCAGCGTGCTCGCTGCAGCCAGCCGGCTACGGCCACGGCCACGGAGACCCAGTCTCCCACCGCCTCACCCTCACTCCTGACGCGCGGCTCAACGGCCTACCCCGTCGCTGCTCTCGAGTTGCCATTATCACCAACGCCGTTGGTGCCTTCTGTTCCGGCGCCACCGTCGGCTTCACCCCTTCCGTCGGTGCCAAGTCCGATAGAGGCTGCTGGTAGCACTGTCAGTTCCGGCGGCCGTGCCGTCCATGAGGGTGATCACGCCAACCGCCGACGGGGTTTGACCTCGATGACTTTAACCAGTCCTTCTCACCCGTCACACAACAGACGAGCCAACCTCCACTCGGTGAGTCATCCCTTGAGGCCAAGGTCGACCAACTGTTCGGCATGTTCAGTGAGCTGCGCCGTGAGCTGCTGTCGCGTGCACCCGCGCCGCCAACCCTGTCTTCAGCCGATGGGGCGTCGGCGTCGGAACCCGCGCTACCCTCCGTACAGGCTTCCGGATTTGCGGCCACGGCCCTTTCATCCGAATGGACCTTGCCGACCGCGGGCAACCCGTCCGACGTCCCACCTGCCGCGCTGCGTGAGCTTCGGTGCGCTAGCTTCCAAGTGCCCCGCACCCGCGTGAAAGGTGAGTACTACCCACCTCTCGCGCACCAGCTCGCAGCCCATCGCCTGTTCAAGGACCTCAGCACTGACGCAGGTAAGTGGCTGTCGCCAATGTCTTTTGTATTGTATATGAGGGAGCTCGACTGCGTCCGTTTCGACGCCCCGCCGGCCGTGCTGATGGCCATCTTCAGCGGACGCCTAGGCTCGCGAGGGCTCACCGTGATGCATTTTCGACCCCAGTCCGAGCTTGAGCAACTTCAGCGCGGCTCGACCAATGCCAACTTCTCGTCCGACTTCGGCGCCAGCACGACCCTACCATCCACTGCAGCCAGCTGCGCGACGTACGAAGACCTCCTCGCCGCGATCGGCGGTCTCATCTCGCTTGGAGACGCGCTCTAATTCGACCATGCGCGCAGACTCTTGTCTCGTCTGAAGCGTTTTGTTCTGGCAAACATGGAGCGTGACAACAACACGCCCGAGCGTGTGACGCTCACCCTTCTGTACGCGAACCAGTATCTCGGCCGAGCACTCGCGCACCTCCTCGAGGACTCGCCATTTTGGTGGCGTAATTTCTGCGACGCGGTACGGGCTGTGGACTACCACATGGCAGACGGCCCTAAATGGGCTTTCTCTCCGGCTGGCCACGCACCCTTCGACAAGCTCCGCGCCAGCGCCCAGCCCGGCCCGTCTGCAAGGAACCAAGCCGCGGCGTGGCCCTGCCACGCGCACACCGATCATGCCCGAGCACATACGCCGCCTCATTCCCGGCGACCGTGATGGCCGCGAACCGTGTCTTGGCTTTATCGCGGGCGGCATGTGCTACGGTGGCAGCGTCGAGCGGTGTGCTCACCAGCGTCGCACGCATCGCTGGGACGGACGCCTTCCCCACGAACTTCAGGAATTCATCGAGCGCAGCTACGGCTCCGCCCGGCGTTCTAGTGGTGACCGTGGTCGCGCTTGAGGAGGCCGAGGTATCGCCCGTTCGTCGATGCTTCGGAATGTACTCACCGCCAATGTTAATACAGCATCACTTGGCTCTGTTAACGAACATTCCCCGCTGTCCGGTCACCACGGATCGGTCCTCCGCGTGCTGCCAAGTGCTACCGCATCAGGCTTCCGCTCCACAACTACCAGCTGCGCCTTAGCGCACCAGTCGGCCCAGGCGCCCCATGGTCCTGGTCCCACACCGGAATCGCCCCATGACATTCCGCGTGCCATCGAATCGCCTCACGGCTCTAGTCCACACGGCGTTTCCGTCAACACGGCTTCCTCGGCCAGAGGTTTTGTCCGTCGTAGCCCCAGTTCGGCCTGCTCATCGCCCAGCGCCTCCGTTGTAGTACCTGGCGCCATTGCACCTACCCACCAGGCAATGCACCTACGATGCGGCTGTCGGTCTATCGTGCCAGACACAGTCCCTCGCCCCGCGATAAGTCGTTCGGTGGCTGTGCGACTTACTCAAAACGCTGCGACCCGTGCCGATCGTTGGGACAACATCCGGCTCAACAGCATTGCGGTCGCTCTCGCCAGTGTGGGCTTGGCTATACCATCGCCTTCACCACTGTCGCTCCGCGGCTCGCCGTCTCTGAACAAAGCACTCCAGTGTGTGCCATCGGAGTTCGTTCGGCGGACGCGAATCTCGCTTCCAGCGTTGTGGAGCTGATGCGGGGTTAGTCGGTGGATGATTATCGTCCCAACAAGCGCATGCTTCCCCACGTCCTCCGGGACGTGTGTCGCGGCTATCAGCACTGTGATGCCTTGTACCAACTTGCATCCACGGGCGTTCGCGCACCACTTGCCGCCGACGTTGTTCGGCAGCGCTCATACCCGGACAACCACAAATCGGCGGACGACCGTTACGCCGTCCTAGTGAAAAATATTCGGAAGGAGCAAGACAACTGGCGCTGCTTCGTTCTGGATCTCAATATCCTAGCCATCTGGCCCGAGGTTTTCATCAGTCCGTTCGGTGTCGTCGACAAGGTAATGCCGACCCATGCACCACAGGCCGAGTCATTCATGACCTGTCCTTTCCGGAGGCTCGATCGGTGAATGATGCCACTGCCACTGCTTCATTGTGCGAGCCGACCTTCGAGCCCTGCGACGCTATCGCAACCGAGATCCTGCACCAGAAACAAGAGCACCCTGACGCGGATATCAATTTGCAAGCCGGCGATGTTGCTTCGGCCTTCCGGAACGTCTGCATCCACAGTGAGAGCGCTTTCCTCTTCGGCGGTCGTCTGGTACCGGATAATGCACTCGTCATCGATGCGTCTGCACCGTTCGGTTGGTCTGGTTCGCCGGCCAGCTATGGCGTCGTCGGTGGCGCAATCGCCAACGTGCACGGTAGGTCCATTTCTACCTTCCGGGCTTCGGGACCATTCAGCTACTATTGGGTGGACGATCATATCAACGTTGCTGCTGACATCGGAGAGAACTGCACCGAAGTTGAGCGATCACTGCGGACCGCCATGACCACCGTGCTTGGTTACGGGGCGATCAACGAGACAAAGTTCTCCGGCTGGCACTCTCGCCTCAAAGTTCTGGGGCTCGTTTTCGACACTGTCGCCGCCACCGTCGCTATGCCTACAGCGAAAGTCGAGGCAACTAAGGCTTCCGTACGCGCAGTGCTCAGCGCATCTTATCTTCGTCGCGCTGATTATCGGTCGCTTCTCGGCCGTCTCCGTCACGTCGCCACTTGCGTGCGACCAGCTCGACCATTCCTTCAGCGACTCTGCTGTCAGGAACGCATGCTCCATCGTTGGCAACGCGATACCTATCACGCCAGACATGAAGCAAGACCTCATCTGGTGGCTTACAATTCTTGATTCGCCCCTGCTGAATGGTGTACCCCTGCAGTACTTCCGTACTCGCCCCCTGGACGTCATCGTCGAGACTGATGCATCCGATGTGGCGCTCTGCGCTCTCGTTTCGGCCGACCACATAGTACTTCAACATCGATTCACTGCCGAAGAACGACGCCTGATCCTGGCATCCAAATCGGACCCGCGTATCGGTTCGATATCAACTACCGCGAACTCTTGTCTTGCGCTTTCGCTGTTCACGCTTGGGGTCGCCGTTGGGCAACACTGCGCACTTCGGCTGATCATCCGCCCGTACACGTGCAGTTTCGAATCGACAATACGTCCGCGGTCGCCTGGCAGAACAAGTTGGCGTCGCGGAATCCACGGGCTCAATCCATTATCCGCCTCCTCAGTTTCTGGGGTTGGAGTTTGGTCTTCATTTCTCAGCCACCCACGTCGCCGGAGTTGACAATCGGATCGCCGACGCGGGCTCCCGATCTCACACCAGTACCTCCATGGCTACTTAATTCGCTGAACTAACGCGTGGTTGGTCGCAGGTCGGCTCTGCCGATCTGGCGTTCCACTTCAGAGCGCGCTCTGTCGCAGCATCCACGTTCGCCAAATACCGCGGCTCCTTGAAGGCCTGGCACACCTAAGCTACTCGCTGCGGTGTCCGCCCCGCGCTTCTCGGATACAGCTTGGACACCAAGCTGCAGATAATCGACGCTTTCATTCTCCACGGGTTTCAGCGCGGATTCGGTTCCGGTCGCCCCATTCAAGGCTCTACTATCGCGGCCACGCTCCACGGCATCCTGCATTTCTTCCAAGCCGCTGCTCTCGACTTCCCATGCGGACATCCACAAATTCGCATGCTCCTCAAAGGTGTTTCTCGTCTCGACGGTCCTGTCCGCTCCAAGGCCCCTGTGTCGTTACGCCTGCTGGAGCGTTGCTACAATCTTCTCGACCTGGCAACACCTTCCGATCAAGCTCTGTGGGGGGGGTTCTGAGCATGTCATTCTTCTTCCTCCTCCGGCGCTCGGAAATCGCGTCCAACGGGAAGAAGTTTGCATGGTTCGCGCTCGCAGCAGCAGACGTCGCGGTAATCGACAGCTTCGGCGCAGTGACAAGCATCCCTCACAGTGCCGTAGCCGTGCACATTCGGCTGAAAGGGTCCAAGACAAACCAGCGAGGAACACCAACTCTTCGGATGCTGAATCGTTCGGGGCATCCGTTCCTGTGCCCAGTGTTCGGTGCAATCTGCCTTCAAAGCGCACACCGCGGACTTCCCATGACAGTACCCATCGCAGTGTTCCTGAATGAGTCTGGACAGGCCGACTGTGTCAGCAAGGTCACTATCGAAGTGCATCAGGGGCGCGGCAAGCAGCCTGGGACTCAACTCGGCGGAGTTCAGTGCACACTCGCTTCGTGCTGGCGGTGCCACTCACATGTACCGTGCCGGTGCCGATGCACTAACAATCCAGTTCCATGGGCGCTGGGTGTCGGACACCTTCAAGCAGTATACTCGACTGTGCAAGGAATCTGTCGATGGCCTTGCGGCGCAGATCGTGTCCGGCCAAAAGCACATGACTCGCCTTCAGTGAGGGCTTACGGAATCTACCACTTCGTGTGGGGTTTCGACACGTTCTATGATCGTGCCGAAGTAGATTCTGTATGCCCTCACTGAATAAAGTCTGTGTTTGTCCCCACGACGCTGTTTTGCAAGGAAACCCTTCATGGATTTTCTCGTCTTGGTACTCGAACAAAACCCAGCCAATGTTGATTTCCTGCAGGTTGTTACTGCGATGCGCGGTTGGGCTCTAGACAGGTTAACCTTGCAACAATTTGCTCCTTCTCTCAGAGGCAGAGGGAATGCCTCTCCATTCCTCAGGTCTCGATCACCCGATACAATTTCTTACCACTCATTGGTACCGCAAGGGAAAAGTGCTGAAGATCAAAATGAGCTTCTTCAAAGCTTGTTTGTTAGCGCAGATGCGGATGGGGGCGATTCCAGGGATATTTTCGGGCTGAGAACGACGCAGCAATACATGTATGATTTCCCTGAAAGTAAGGCTGCAGTCAGCAACACTCGATTCTCGACTTGAGCAATACTCGATGCTCGACTTCTTTGGACGTCCTGCACCAAATGGACTGTCAGCAATAGTTAAGTATCTTTAATATTGATAATGGCGAATTTTGTATCACAAACCAGTAACTAGAGGATAGAGGCACATTTGACTTGTGCTTGTATAGTGACGGTCATCGGGAACCTCCCATATCTCTCCGTGGAGTGAATCACTATTCAGGATATCACGACCGAGAGGATTGTCTGTATGAGCCGGCAAGTACAATGTTTACCCACGGCCTCGTTAAAACTTGGTTGATCAATAGAACCTCACGCTTCTGGTCGCAATCGCTCCCAACACAAAGGGATTGCAAAAATCTCACGCTGTCTCTAGTCCGAGAGCATTGCAGTGACACCAACGATGGTGAGCGCCGTAAGCGTTGAGCCGTACAGATCTTAGAGCCCCTTCTTGACGATAGGCCACGCTTTGCGGTTCTTCTTGACGGTCGTTGCGACCTCCCTCGACATGGTCTGCACCTGGGCGTTGCTCAGTTTCTCCGTCTTTGCCACGCCGCCGGCCGCTTGAGACACTTTTCTCGCCGAAATTCGGCTTACTGACAAACCGCGTCCAACTTGTTCCTCGCCGTCGTCTTCTTCAAGCCACCACTCGTCCGCCGTCACGAGTTGCCGACTTCCCTTCAGAAACCGGACCTGGGTTGTCGTCGCTGTCGGTGATCTGGCCAACATTCTCCGCGCTGAAGAAATTAACGCAGCTCGCAAAGAAGGTCACCACGATCAGAGCCAGGAACAAACTCAGGCGCGTTCTTGTGTTTATGGGGCCTAATGCCTGGGCGTTCTGTACAGGTCGATTGGGACAACGGATATAGAGCCGTTTGCTTGCGATCGTTGTCTTCCAGAAGACAACGATCGCAATCATACGCCTAGAAACTCTGGGACAGCACGCTTTCCTCCCTTGCTGCCGTCTGTGAAGAAGAGGGATTGCCAAGCTGATGGGCTATCCTCTGGATGCTGAGAGTCTCTGAGACTGAGTCACTCAGTCTCAGACTGAGGCACTCCGTCTCAGAGACTCGAGGATAGCCCATCAGATTGGCAATCCCTCTTCTTCAAAGACGGCAGCAAGGGAGGAAAGCCTGCTATCACAGAACTTCTAGGCCAGAAGACAACGATCGCAAGCAAACGGCGTAGAGTTGTAAAATATTTTTCTGTTTAAATAGCGTTAAATACGTATTTAAACTTAAAAACGTTAAATACGCGTTAAGTATTTCCGACGGATAGTTCAATGTTGAGCTTCATGAAAAACCATGATGAGACCATAGCAGGAAGTTTAGCAGAAATTTAAGCAAACAATGACTCCTGCTAGTCAGTATGGTACGTGATGTGATCTTGAATAGCATCTTTTGATCGGTCCACACGAGAACTTTACTACCGCAACAGCCTGTATCTTTACCATTGTGTATCATTGTAAATTCGCGAAAGACCGATTTTATTGATTGCACCATCTGAGTTCATATTTAACGGTATTTAACAGCTATCAATTTGCATTTTCATAGAAGTTAAAAAGTACCAGCTTTATGGCACATTTCTGCCTTGGAATAACTCCAGTGAGTAATAATGGGCTGGGTCCCGCCACTATCACAGCGGAGAGGATTGTCTGTATATCAATGGCAGAACTTATTCAGCGTTTGGCTCGTTATCGTGGTATTCTAGCAACTGTTTGTGTTGCTGCATCGGCGCCAGTGAAGCAGGGAATTCGCTTTTTTTACTTTCAACTGCGCTGCGTTGGCGTTTGATCGTTGTGCGCCTATTTGTGTAGTCAGATCACTGCATCTGCCACTTTCTTAGACCAGTTCTCAAGAAGCGAGTTTTGAAACTCAGGAAACCCACGGATCTTCTCCTCTCGAATGCTTCTTAGTCACCAATATACCCGGGCATCCCGATCAAGGATGTGGCTTATGATTCCGATAGTGGATGAGTTCGACTGCAGCCGGAAGCTACGCAAAGTAAAAGACTGGCTGGCTAGCGTCGAGATGGAAGAAAGAGGCCTTAACTTGAGATCTCGAAACTTCATCAGCGGGACACCCGAGCAGACGACACAAAAGCTTGTTGGTAACAACCTGTACGAGCCGTTTGGTAGAGCAGCGCTTGGAACGGACGAATGTACGACAAGTCCGAATGATGCAAAATGGCCTTTTTGTGTTGAAGTTGCCGTGCAGGAACTCGAGGTTGCAGCTATAACTTCTATCAGTCGAGTCACTAACAGAGTGGTCTTTTCAGGGCTTTGAGGTTCGATGGTTGACCCAGAAAGCGGTGCTAACCCAAGAAAACAAACTGACAACGAGGAGCAATACAGCATACTCCGTAGTACAAAGTTACATTCGATTCAGAGAAATATCGATAAAACTAAACTTACGTCAACATCCAAGTTCACTAATAATAAAATTGGCTCTTCAACTGCACGAAAGGGCTGCGCCCACTACCCAGGTAAAGCCAGCGGGGCAAGGACAAATCTGACGGATCTACCTACGCCTACGCATGACGAGCTCTTCCTCCAGTTCGACTTGCACTCGACGATTTTCTTCTTTCAACTTGGTTTATATCACGAGCGCACCGAAGTGCCTCCAAATGAGCAGCATGGGTCTCCTTCGCCCGCTCCAGCACCTCCCAGTCTTCGTCTGAAGCGCCGCCTCTTACTTCAGAGACTCCCACTTGTCTTGTGCACTTACTGAGCCAGCGACTAGTCCTGCAAGCCTCCGTCAGTACGAGTCCACTCCTGTCTCCGTCAGCTATAGCACCCCTTGCTTCAGCGAGTCAAATATCCCAACCAGCTCTGCAGAAACGAAAGGAACATCTCCCCATCTTCTCCTGCTTCTCAAGGTTCTCTTGCAGAATTCGGCTTCTGGAACCTCGGAACTACTCGTTCGGGTTCATTATCGCCAAAACTTTCTCCGCACGTAGTGGACTCGTCACAGCTGAAAGAAGCGCAGTTTGGATGCTCAGCAGTTTGTCGGGCAAAGGAACTGTGAGAAACTCCATCAATCGCCCCAGTTGGTACAAATCATGCTGAAACGTGAGAATGCCACCGTGATATTGGTGGTTCCAGCGGATGGTGCTTGTGTTCGGTCAGTGCGATTCATCCATGTCGATCAGAACCCAATACCCTCGATCGCTAGTCGGAACATACACAATATTTCTCCAACGGAGATCGCCATGACATTAGTTACAGCCGTGCCAAAACTTCAAAGCTGTTAGCATGCCATAAAGCCATTCGTGCACCTCCTCCGCATTCTCGGGTTTCTGGAAAAGCCCAGCTGTTGAAGTGTCATGGAGATACTCGAGCTCTGTTCGTCTGGCAGTTCCAACTTGCGCACGGTCTGAAGATGCGTCTTCCCTTGGCCTCGACTACTTATCCCTTTAAGTGTCGTGTAGATGTCAATAAGCCGGCCAAAATCGTCGTCATCAAGACATTGCTTGCGCTGGATGGTACGCTTGACGACATCATCCATCAGCTCAATCGTACGTCGTTCCGTGACATGGGGGTGTACGGCATCAACACGCTCGCACACGGCCGCTTGGATAAGGCGACCATGGCGACAAAGATAAATGACAAGTTGTAGAACGTCTTGATCACATCTTCTTTCTGCGCGGCAATGGAGTAGAATTCCACGACTGTCTCCGCGTGGCAATGACGGTCAATCGCGACGATTTTGAGTCTGGCTCCGCTTGTGGCATATCCGAGAATGTACGGGAGATCCCCGTAAAACATTGGGTTCCATTTCCGCATTTTGCTAGTCAATTGCTCGCATGATTCATCGATGAGCGTGGAAGCACTCTTCTCTTCACCACGAAGAAGCACCATTCCATCATAGTGCAAAATGAGATCTGGCCGCAATAGCATTTCCGTGGTACTAGTGGTGTCGACACAATTTCTGCGAAGAGAGAGGCGAATCCCTTTGGCGAAGGCCAGCTCACTGGGGATGGTAAGTAGGGCATCATAGAACGACTGCCTTGTATTCTCCGAAGCACTCGCTTCAACTGGACTTGAGCATTTGAGTAAACAGAACTCGATCATCGTCGCCAGATCCTTGCACTGAAGCAAATCTCCAGTCGGTTCACAAATCTTATCCGCTGATTCATCATCACCAAGTCGAAAAGGAAGCGGTTGTAGAAGGATGGCCTTCAACTCCTGTGGTGTGGGCAACGAAGTAATGTTCATCTTCGAATAATCCCACAAATCTTTCAGTCTGACGAGTCTTTCCTCCGAAAATTTGCGCTTTCTAGGCCGCTCCAACACGCCAACACCAACCGCAGCATCTGGGAGTTCCACCAGCACGTGAATGTCTTCCTCTTCGGGCGTGAAAGCTGGACCCAGCAACTCTGCCTTCGTGAGCTTCCACGACGAGCGCATCTTCCTGAACTGTTTATCGACATCTCCTCGCAAAAGAGCATCCAAATTGTCGTCGTCCTTCAGCCACTTGGTTTCCTCTCCTTCCTTCTTCCGCGCCAAGTACAGAGTCAACAGCCTCGGGGGGACAGTGTGCTGCTCGGAGCTCAAGATGCCGGCGATCTTCTCTTGCAGCGCCTCCACATCTGCATTGAGGGTGATGTCGACGGGGAACACAGTCCCTTCCCGGTAGACCGCGCACTCTAGCTCGACCTCCGCCATGTTCTTCGCGGGGAAAGTTCTCGACTGAGAAGCAGCACACCAATCACACACCACACCGCGCGTTTTTAGCTAATCAGATCACTTATTATACTATTCTACATAGTACTACTATGATAGTAGTGAGAGTCTATCTGGACCGAACAGTAGTTGTTTACAGTAGGTGTTGCTATGCATGTGGTTCTCGTGTTGATCTCCCTTTGCCGCCCACCTTACCAACGCCAGGTCACGGATGTGGCCCGCTGCGAACGAGTTCGACAGCAACCGGAAGCTGGAAACTTCGTCAGTCGGCTGGACGCGAGGGTGAGCGCAAAGAAACGTCTCTCATTCTCGCAGCTCGAAAGCTATTTGGACCTGATTTTAGGGGAATTCTGCTTAGCTTTTGAGTGGGCCAACTTACGACCGCTCTCTTTCGCTGTCCTACTGCCTTATTTCAGTGCAGCTTGAGCTCGAGCTGGGGCAGCAGCTTGCTGACCTACGCCATACGTTCCGATGATTTGGCGATGGGTGACTCAGGACGCGTGTTGCCGTTTCGATCACTTGGCCAGGTCGTCTCGGCCGCAGGCCGGTCGCAACTTGAGATGGTCCTTGAGACTCTGAAGGACCATCTCAAGAAAAAATAGGCGCTCTGAGGTTTGCTTTGTGTGATACAGAGCTGAAAATGCCGCGCGAGTCAGTTTTCAACTAGCTTTTATTCAGTTTCGACCAGCGGCATTTTGCTAGCAGTTTTGGAATGTGCAAACAGCTCTCTACAAACTTTGTTATAGCTTGACTTTGCTGTCATGGCCCACAGCAGCAAAGAGAGGCACGCCAATTCAATTCGGAGCAGCAAATGGCAATGAAATGACGACTGGGATGGCCAATCGATCGCAATTCAAGTTGATGGAACATCCAAAAAAAGTCGAGTTTATAGGAAGGATGATGGATATCCGTCTGCGTTGAGACCTCATGAGCATGGATCTACACTATTTTCACTGCGAGAAAGAGTCCATACGACGAGGCCAACCAGTGGAAGTCGTGAAGTGGCTGATTGGTCACTTGCTTCTCTCGGAGTGACTGCTACAGTACGCTAGCCGAAACCCAGCTACACATGGACACGTTCGAAAGAGTGAATAATGCTGAGGGTCTCCATTATGGTGCAACCAAGGCCACGAACAATTCAGCAGCAAATGGAGCTTTGAATGCAGTGGGATGGTTGCACACGAATCGATTCGAGGGATACACAGAGATAGGGCGCAGCCCTTCGTGAACATTTGGTAGTTGTGGAATGGCTTTATGGAAACACGAACGCTGTCTGTATATCGACTGCGATGAAAAGGGAGCAGTCTCCAATGGGTGCCAATATGAAGGCGAATACTAGCTGGTCAGCATTTGCAATTCAGGAGGTCTCAGGTTGAGTTGTAAAACTGGTTAAATACAATACAATATCTGGTTAAATACAAAAATAGCGTTTCTCACAGTAAATGCAAATTGATAGCTGTTAAATACCGTTAAATATGAACTCAGATGGTGCAATCAATAAAATCGGACTTTCGCGAATTTACAATGATACACAATGATAAAGATACAGGCTGTTGCGGTAGTAAAGTTCTCGTGTGGACCGATCAAAGGATGCTATTCAAGATCACATCACGTACCATACTGACTAGCAGGAGTCACTGTTTGCTTAAATTTCTGCTAAACTTCCTGCTATGGTCTCATCATGGTTTTTCATGAAGCTCAACATTGAACTATCCGTCGGAAATACTTAACGCGTATTTAACGTTTTTAAGTTTAAATACGTATTTAACGCTATTTAAACAGAAAAATATTTTACAATTCTAGGCCGTTTGCTTGCGATCGTTGTCTTCTGGAGAAGTTCTGTTAGCAGGCTTTCCTCCCTTGCTGCCGTCTTTGAAGAAGAGGGATTGTCAATCTGATGGGCTATCCTCGAGTCTCTGAGACGGAGTGCCTCAGTCTGAGACTAGTCTCTGAGACGGAGTAACTCAGTCTCAGAGACTCTCAGCATCTAGAGGATAGCCCATCAGCTTGGCAATCCCTCTTCTTCACAGACGGCAACAAGGGAGGAAAGCGTGCTGTCCCAGAGTTTCTAGGCGTTTGATTGCGATCGTTACCTGGGCGTTGCTCAGTTTCTCCGTCTTCGCCACGCCGCCGGCCGCTTGAGACACTTTTCTCGCCGAAATTCGGCTTACTGACAAACCGCGTCCAACTTGTTCCTCGCCGTCGTCTTCTTCAAGCCACCACTCGTCCGCCGTCACGAGTTGCCGACTTCCCTTCAGAAACCGGACCTGGGTTGTCGTCGCTGTCGGTGATCTGGCCAACATTCTCCGCGCTGAAGAAGTTAACGCAGCTCGCAAAGAAGGTCACCACGATCAGAGCCAGGAACAAACTCAGGCGCGTTCTTGTGTTTATGGGGCCTAACACCTGGGCGTTCTGTACAGGTCGATAGGGACAGCGGATATAGAGCCGTTTGCTTGCGATCGTTGTCTTCCAGAAGACGCAGACCATGTCGTGGGAGGTCGCAACGACTGTCAAGAAGAACCACAAAGCGTGGCCTGTCGTCACGAAGGGGCTCTAAGATCTGTACGGCTCAACGCTTACGGCGCTCACCATCGTTGGTGTCACTGCAATGCTCTCGGACTAGAGACAGCGTGAGATTTTTGCAATCCCTTTGTGTTGGGAGCGATTGCGACCAGAAGCGTGAGGTTCTATTGATCAACCAAGTTTTAACGAGGCCGTGGATAAACATTGTACCTGCCAAGGCTCATACAGACAATCCTCTCGGTCGTGATATCCTGAATAGTGATTCACTCCACGGAGAGATATGGGGAGGGTGTTCCTTTGGCTCAGTTGGTAGAGCGTCAGTCTCATAATCTGAAGGTCGTCCCGATGACCATCACTATACAAGCACAAGTCAAATGTGCCTCTATCCTCTAGTTACTGGTTTGTGATACAAAATTCGCCATTATCAATATTAAAGATACTTAACTATTGCTGACAGTCCATTTGGTGCAGGACGTCCAAAGAAGTCGAGCATCGAGTATTGCTCAAGTCGAGAATCGAGTGTTGCTGACTGCAGCCTTACTTTCAGGGAAATCATACATGTATTGCTGCGTCGTTCTCAGCCCGAAAATATCCCTGGAATCGCCCCCATCCGCATCTGCGCTAACAAACAAGCTTTGAAGAAGCTCATTTTGATCTTCAGCACTTTTCCCTTGCGGTACCAATGAGTGATAAGAAATTGTATCGGGTGATCGAGACTTGAGGAATGGAGAGGGATTCCCTCTGCCTCTGAGGGAAGGAGCAAATTGTTGCGAGGTTAACCTGTCTAGAGCCCAACCGCGCGTCGCAGTAACAACCTGCAGGAAATCAACATTGGCTGGGTTTTGTTCGAGTACCAAGACGAGAAAATCCATGAAGGGTTTCCTTGCAAAACAGCGTCGTGGGGACAAACACAGACTTTATTCAGTGAGGGCATACAGAATCTACTTCGGCACGATCATAGAACGTGTCGAAACCCCACACGAAGTGGTAGATTCCGTAAGCCCTCACTGAAGGCGAGTCATGTGCTTTTGGCCGGACACGATCTGCGCCGCGAGGCCATCGACAGATTCCTTGCACAGTCGAGTATACTGCTTGAAGGTGTCCGACACCCAGCGCCCATGGAACTGGATTGTTAGTGCATCGGCACCGGCACGGTACATGTGAGTGGCACCGCCAGCACGAAGCGAGTGTGCACTGAACTCCGCCGAGTTGAGTCCCAGGCTGCTTGCCGCGCCCCTGATGCACTTCGATAGTGACCTTGCTGACACAGTCGGCCTGTCCAGACTCATTCAGGAACACTGCGATGGGTACTGTCATGGGAAGTCCGCGGTGTGCGCTTTGAAGGCAGATTGCACCGAACACTGGGCACAGGAACGGATGCCCCGAACGATTCAGCATCCGAAGAGTTGGTGTTCCTCGCTGGTTTGTCTTGGACCCTTTCAGCCGAATGTGCACGGCTACGGCACTGTGAGGGATGCTTGTCACTGCGCCGAAGCTGTCGATTACCGCGACGTCTGCTGCTGCGAGCGCGAACCATGCAAACTTCTTCCCGTTGGACGCGATTTCCGAGCGCCGGAGGAGGAAGAAGAATGACATGCTCAGAACCCCCCCCACAGAGCTTGATCGGAAGGTGTTGCCAGGTCGAGAAGATTGTAGCAACGCTCCAGCAGGCGTAACGACACAGGGGCCTTGGAGCGGACAGGACCGTCGAGACGAGAAACACCTTTGAGGAGCATGCGAATTTGTGGATGTCCGCATGGGAAGTCGAGAGCAGCGGCTTGGAAGAAATGCAGGATGCCGTGGAGCGTGGCCGCGATAGTAGAGCCTTGAATGGGGCGACCGGAACCGAATCCGCGCTGAAACCCGTGGAGAATGAAAGCGTCGATTATCTGCAGCTTGGTGTCCAAGCTGTATCCGAGAAGCGCGGGGCGGACACCGCAGCGAGTAGCTTAGGTGTGCCAGGCCTTCAAGGAGCCGCGGTATTTGGCGAACGTGGATGCTGCGACAGAGCGCGCTCTGAAGTGGAACGCCAGATCGGCAGAGCCGACCTGCGACCAACCACGCGTTAGTTCAGCGAATTAAGTAGCCATGGAGGTACTGGTGTGAGATCGGGAGCCCGCGTCGGCGATCCGATTGTCAACTCCGGCGACGTGGGTGGCTGAGAAATGAAGACCAAACTCCAACCCCAGAAACTGAGGAGGCGGATAATGGATTGAGCCCGTGGATTCCGCGACGCCAACTTGTTCTGCCAGGCGACCGCGGACGTATTGTCGATTCGAAACTGCACGTGTACGGGCGGATGATCAGCCGAAGTGCGCAGTGTTGCCCAACGGCGACCCCAAGCGTGAACAGCGAAAGCGCAAGACAAGAGTTCGCGGTAGTTGATATCGAACCGATACGCGGGTCCGATTTGGATGCCAGGATCAGGCGTCGTTCTTCGGCAGTGAATCGATGTTGAAGTACTATGTGGTCGGCCGAAACGAGAGCGCAGAGCGCCACATCGGATGCATCAGTCTCGACGATGACGTCCAGGGGGCGAGTACGGAAGTACTGCAGGGGTACACCATTCAGCAGGGGCGAATCAAGAATTGTAAGCCACCAGATGAGGTCTTGCTTCATGTCTGGCGTGATAGGTATCGCGTTGCCAACGATGGAGCATGCGTTCCTGACAGCAGAGTCGCTGAAGGAATGGTCGAGCTGGTCGCACGCAAGTGGCGACGTGACGGAGACGGCCGAGAAGCGACCGATAATCAGCGCGACGAAGATAAGATGCGCTGAGCACTGCGCGTACGGAAGCCTTAGTTGCCTCGACTTTCGCTGTAGGCATAGCGACGGTGGCGGCGACAGTGTCGAAAACGAGCCCCAGAACTTTGAGGCGAGAGTGCCAGCCGGAGAACTTTGTCTCGTTGATCGCCCCGTAACCAAGCACGGTGGTCATGGCGGTCCGCAGTGATCGCTCAACTTCGGTGCAGTTCTCTCCGATGTCAGCAGCAACGTTGATATGATCGTCCACCCAATAGTAGCTGAATGGTCCCGAAGCCCGGCAGGTAGAAATGGACCTACCGTGCACGTGGGCGATTGCGCCACCGACGACGCCATAGCTGGCCGGCGAACCAGACCAACCGAACGGTGCAGACGCATCGATGACGAGTGCATTATCCGGTACCAGACGACCGCCAAAGAGGAAAGCGCTCTCACTGTGGATGCAGACGTTCCGGAAGGCCGAAGCAACATCGCCGGCTTGCAAATTGATATCCGCGTCAGGGTGCTCTTGTTTCTGGTGCAGGATCTCGGTTGCGATAGCGTCGCAGGGCTCGAAGGTCGGCTCGCACAATGAAGCAGTGGCAGTGGCATCATTCACCGATCGAGCCTCCGGAAAGGACAGGTCATGAATGACTCGGCCTGTGGTGCATGGGTCGGCATTACCTTGTCGACGACACCGAACGGACTGATGAAAACCTCGGGCCAGATGGCTAGGATATTGAGATCCAGAACGAAGCAGCGCCAGTTGTCTTGCTCCTTCCGAATATTTTTCACTAGGACGGCGTAACGGTCGTCCGCCGATTTGTGGTTGTCCGGGTATGAGCGCTGCCGAACAACGTCGGCGGCAAGTGGTGCGCGAACGCCCGTGGATGCAAGTTGGTACAAGGCATCACAGTGCTGATAGCCGCGACACACGTCCCGGAGGACGTGGGGAAGCATGCGCTTGTTGGGACGATAATCATCCACCGACTAACCCCGCATCAGCTCCACAACGCTGGAAGCGAGATTCGCGTCCGCCGAACGAACTCCGATGGCACACACTGGAGTGCTTTGTTCAGAGACGGCGAGCCGCGGAGCGACAGTGGTGAAGGCGATGGTATAGCCAAGCCCACACTGGCGAGAGCGACCGCAATGCTGTTGAGCCGGATGTTGTCCCAACGATCGGCACGGGTCGCAGCGTTTTGAGTAAGTCGCACAGCCACCGAACGACTTATCGCGGGGCGAGGGACTGTGTCTGGCACGATAGACCGACAGCCGCATCGTAGGTGCATTGCCTGGTGGGTAGGTGCAATGGCGCCAGGTACTACAACGGAGGCGCTGGGCGATGAGCAGGCCGAACTGGGGCTACGACGGACAAAACCTCTGGCCGAGGAAGCCGTGTTGACGGAAACGCCGTGTGGACTAGAGCCGTGAGGCGATTCGATGGCACGCGGAATGTCATGGGGCGATTCCGGTGTGGGACCAGGACCATGGGGCGCCTGGGCCGACTGGTGCGCTAAGGCGCAGCTGGTAGTTGTGGAGCGGAAGCCTGATGCGGTAGCACTTGGCAGCACGCGGAGGACCGATCCGTGGTGACCGGACAGCGGGGAATGTTCGTTAACAGAGCCAAGTGATGCTGTATTAACATTGGCGGTGAGTACATTCCGAAGCATCGACGAACGGGCGATACCTCGGCCTCCTCAAGCGCGACCACGGTCACCACTAGAACGCCGGGCGGAGCCGTAGCTGCGCTCGATGAATTCCTGAAGTTCGTGGGGAAGGCGTCCGTCCCAGCGATGCGTGCGACGCTGGTGAGCACACCGCTCGACGCTGCCACCGTAGCACATGCCGCCCGCGATAAAGCCAAGACACGGTTCGCGGCCATCACGGTCGCCGGGAATGAGGCGGCGTATGTGCTCGGGCATGATCGGTGTGCGCGTGGCAGGGCCACGCCGCGGCTTGGTTCCTTGCAGACGGGCCGGGCTGGGCGCTGGCGCGGAGCTTGTCGAAGGGTGCGTGGCCAGCCGGAGAGAAAGCCCATTTAGGGCCGTCTGCCATGTGGTAGTCCACAGCCCGTACCGCGTCGCAGAAATTACGCCACCAAAATGGCGAGTCCTCGAGGAGGTGCGCGAGTGCTCGGCCGAGATACTGGTTCGCGTACAGAAGGGTGAGCGTCACACGCTCGGGCGTGTTGTTGTCACGCTCCATGTTTGCCAGAACAAAACGCTTCAGACGAGACAAGAGTCTGCGCGCATGGTCGAATTAGAGCGCGTCTCCAAGCGAGATGAGACCGCCGATCGCGGCGAGGAGGTCTTCGTACGTCGCGCAGCTGGCTGCAGTGGATGGTAGGGTCGTGCTGGCGCCGAAGTCGGACGAGAAGTTGGCATTGGTCGAGCCGCGCTGAAGTTGCTCAAGCTCGGACTGGGGTCGAAAATGCATCACGGTGAGCCCTCGCGAGCCTAGGCGTCCGCTGAAGATGGCCATCAGCACGGCCGGCGGGGCGTCGAAACGGACGCAGTCGAGCTCCCTCATATACAATACAAAAGACATTGGCGACAGCCACTTACCTGCGTCAGTGCTGAGGTCCTTGAACAGGCGATGGGCTGCGAGCTGGTGCGCGAGAGGTGGGTAGTACTCACCTTTCACGCGGGTGCGGGGCACTTGGAAGCTAGCGCACCGAAGCTCACGCAGCGCGGCAGGTGGGACGTCGGACGGGTTGCCCGCGGTCGGCAAGGTCCATTCGGATGAAAGGGCCGTGGCCGCAAATCCGGAAGCCTGTACGGAGGGTAGCGCGGGTTCCGACGCCGACGCCCCATCGGCTGAAGACAGGGTTGGCGGCGCGGGTGCACGCGACAGCAGCTCACGGCGCAGCTCACTGAACATGCCGAACAGTTGGTCGACCTTGGCCTCAAGGGATGACTCACCGAGTGGAGGTTGGCTCGTCTGTTGTGTGACGGGTGAGAAGGACTGGTTAAAGTCATCGAGGTCAAACCCCGTCGGCGGTTGGCGTGATCACCCTCATGGACGGCACGGCCGCCGGAACTGACAGTGCTACCAGCAGCCTCTATCGGACTTGGCACCGACGGAAGGGGTGAAGCCGACGGTGGCGCCGGAACAGAAGGCACCAACGGCGTTGGTGATAATGGCAACTCGAGAGCAGCGACGGGGTAGGCCGTTGAGCCGCGCGTCAGGAGTGAGGGTGAGGCGGTGGGAGACTGGGTCTCCGTGGCCGTGGCCGTAGCCGGCTGGCTGCAGCGAGCACGCTGGGTCGAAGTCAACCGCGGTTGTCGAGGTGGTCGCTGACGCCTGCACGACCAGCACCGACGCACGCTTCGGCTTCTTCCGAGCGGCAGCCACCTCGGCGGTGCCGGAAGCACCAACGCGTTTCACCTTGCGCGATGCTGCACGCAGCGATCGCGCCGCTTGCTTCGCTTGAAGACGAACGCTGGCTCGGCCAGGTGAGTGGGTCGCCGCGGCCGACGGGACGTCGGCGTCATCCAGGATGATGATATCGGCGGAAGCGGAGGACCAGCAGACGAGGCGGGTTCGAGACGGGTACCGGCAGAAAGAGCAGCGTCAACCGCCGGTGTCGGGGCGCGATGCGGTGCCGACGAGGGAGAGGCCGGAGCAGACGAGGCGTCGGAGGCCATAGCGGTCGGCGTCGAGATGGGGCCCCCGGAGGAGCTGTCATGCGAGGCTGGAGAACGCATGGAGAGAGGAAACGCTGGAAGAGAAGTACTTGAGCTGAAGGGGGAAACTTTAGGACTGGCTTCTGGCAGCGTACGGCTGGCCTGTGTGCGATGCGCTGCAAGCCCGCACCAGAACAGCTGCCTCGGTCGCTGATCCTGGGACGGGAATGGCCTGGGTTCCTCCTTCAACCACGAAAACTACCATTTCTGCCGCTCACTGCAGAAACAACAATTCAAGTTGCTTCATATATTCGCAAATACGAGCCCCGGTTGGCAGCCATTGAAACATTTTCAGTTGTCCCCTCTCACATGCTTCATCCATTGCTTCACCCCAACTTTCACACCAATACCGGCCATCCGGTAGTTTATGCTGATCGGCAATCCGACGCATGAGAGGCAAATTTTTGCTGCTAACTGCTAGATGGCTTATGGCACCTCCGGCGTCGTTCTTTTCATGCTGCCAATAGCCGCAATCGAACATCCACTGGATCATTCTGGGATTGAAGGAGGACGCCACGTAGTCCAGAAGGCACCGCCCAGGGGGGAGCAGGAGCTTGGCCAGGGGGGAGCAGGAGCTTGGCGAGATCCCAGTCATCTTTGTCCACAGCAGCTCGGATTGCCTCCGCTAGCTCATCATCGCTTGTCAGTGGCAAATGTTCATGGAGCCATCGTACTACATGAGGACGGCGCTGACGTACAGCACTGGTGATACTGCGGCTGTCCCAGTGCACCGCGTTATTGTATGATGAGCTTTGAGCGAGGACAGCACCACTGCGAGCCACCACTTTTCACTTCTTCATATCTTGTTTCTCTCGATTAGGCCATTGCAAGCAGCTCCTGCAACGGCATCACCAGGAACCACACAATCCCGAAAATGCTCGAGCAGCCACTCCACAACAGCCAAATCCCCACGCTCCGCTGCAATTTTCATGGACTCTCCAAACTGGTAGCGGTAATAGTGCGGCTTCGAGCGCAAGAAATTCGTGAGAGACCACCAAAGAGTGCGCTCCGAGGCGCGAGTGCAGCTGGCTTCTCACATCCAGTCCAGCAGCGCGATTGACCCGAAGGAGCAAGTCTCACTTAGGGTCATGCTCGGTGCCGGTCCCAGGAAGCTTGAGATCACGAGCTGTACGTCCATCGAGATCGAAGCGGGGCTTCCATGGAGCAGCACGAGCTTCACACAGTGAGACATCATTGGCCTTCCCGGCAAAATGGAGAATGCCGGGCAAAGTGGTCTTTCCTTGCAAAATCGTTACGTTAGATGGTTCGAGACATGCGGTTGCCACAAGCAAAAAGAAGAGAACATTCCTTGTTCGCTCAAGAGAAAGGCTGTGTAGTAAATAGCAACCCAGCGTTATGCGAGGTTGCGATAGGAAAAATATTGATACCAAAGTATCAATCAATATTAAAATGTTTGTCTAGTAGCATCCAGACCTGTAGGGCGCATACGCTTCCTTTTTGCTAGCAAGAAATGGTCAAAATGTAAGTCGTTTGGCACTGTACCGAGCAGTTCGTATGGGCTAGGCACAGCTGAATATCTGTAGCAAATGCCGCCTTCGACATATCCGAAGTGACAATCTCCATTGTTTCCCAACTGGACGATCGTTTTTGATCGACTTGAAGGCAGAACGTAATGTACTGAGACGAGGCTGCTGGTCCTCGGAGGCGGTGGAATATCTGCACTCACGCAGCTGCGATGGATGAAGTTGCAGCTACGGGACTCCGAAAATGATGAGTGGCCCACTTGGTGTCGGTCTTTCGTTTCTCGTTTTTCTTAATTTTGTTGGTGTTATTGAGAAGCCTCGCTGGCACCTCTGAGATGGAGGGGTATCAATACTACACGGCAATATATTTCTCTTTCTCACTGCTCTCCACTTGGCCTGCAGTCACGCAAAGAAATCGGATGTGAATTTTCCACCAAGAACTCAGTGCACTCAGAAAATGAGAGGGGTAGTGTAGTGGGGCGATGGTCTTCATGACCTGACCACGCATCGGGCTGACGGTAAAGAATGACCGCAGCTATAGCTGGCGTAGGATAAGACTCTGAGGTGGGTAAAACTAGAGCAGGTATATCTACAGCAGTGTAAGAGTACCTGACGAGAGGTTTGACCATTTCATTACAACTATTGCAGACTACAATACAACCAAGGGTTTCCAGGAAGCGCCAGCTTCCCTCGTGAGTTTGTTCAATCGGATTCTACTACAAAGTTAACTTTAGTGTCCAAGAAAACGACATGGACAACGGAACTACTGCGACCGACGCTACCGCGACAGCTACTGCTGCGGCTCCTGATGTGACCCAGCCAGTGGCAGGGACCGGGCGAGCGCTGCGGTCAAGGACAAGGGTGGAAACAGCATCTGTGAGTGCGGGCCAAGCCAAGCCAAGCCAAGGCAAGGGAAGAACCCCGCACGCAGAGGAAACACCAATATATCTCGGCGAGATGAGGCTCCTGCGGCTCCGGCCAGGCCGCAAGGTGGCGCGGTGTCGAGAGCCAGCAACCAGGAACCGGATTTCCCCACCATGGCCCACCCGATCTTTGCGGTCTCGGCGGCGCCGAAGGTGGAAGACACGTCCATGAAGCGCTTACTCGCTGGGTTGACCTCCGACTGGAGTACGAAAAGATCATGCGAGCGCGCTGTGAGACGTCTGGAGAAGATCCGAAGGCCGCCACGCGCACAATCAGGAACTCGTTTGACGACAGCTTCCTTGAGACGTTGTGCGAGACCAAATGGGACAAGAAGAAGGAGGAGCTCACCGATGAGTTCATCTGGGATTGGATCATGAAGACCGTGCAGAGCTTCAAGAACAACACCCTGCCGAACATTGACTAGCTCTTCCAGGACCAACTTGTGATGACCACGGCCAAGACAGATGTCGACGCCAGAGTCATGGACTACTTTCATCTGTGCAACACGATCGTCAAGAATAACGGCTTGACAGGATTGTTTTCGGGTGAAGACGGAACCAAGAAGAAATGCAAGGTTCTTTTGAGCTGCTTACCTGACGAGGTGAAAACAAGAGTGAAGAACGAGATCGACTTCCGCTTGCCTGCCGCAAAATCGAGCGTCGCTGAGCTGTTCAAGATTGTCAGTGAGAAGGCTCTCGAGATTGATCGAGAAGATAAAGCTTTGTGTCGCAACAAAAGAAGATCAGGGCACGACACCAAACCGTCAGCGGGTCCTCCCAAGCGTGCGAAGGTGGTGATGGAGAGTGGAAAATCTCGCGGATCTCGGCCGCAGGCCGCTCCTCGCCAGATATTTCGGACCAGCTCGGAGCAACCCCAGCCAGGACCGAAGGGCGGGTGTTGGACCTGTGGTGGCCAGCGCCGGCAAGCCGATTGCCCCAAGAATCCTGACGGCGATGACAGTCCAGCACGCAAGCAAAAACCGGGGAGGCACCGCAAAGCTAAAGCGAATTAGCGCGTGCCTGCCTGACCGGCAAGGTCAACCCCGTATGTTGCGTGTAGGTGGCGTTGTGGATGTGGTTTACTGTCCGGATTCTGAGCTGAGATCTCGTGCATCAGCTCCACGACGTTAGAGAAAATTGGTGAGCAAGGTGTGAGTTTCGATGTGACGAAGCTGGTGAGGCCGATCGAGTGCGATCTACCGGGTGGAAACAAGACGTGGGCAAGTGAGTCAACTAAGCTGCGGCTGTCACTTATGACGGCTGCAGGCCCTGTCAACATCTTCAAACCGGTGACGTGTTTGATCCTGAACAATGAAGGAGATGAATTCCTGCTTGGTGACGATGTTCTGAAGATGCTCGGGATCGATGTCGGGCGGCAGTTAGAGCTGTTGGCGTCACCAAGCGCAGACGATGGAGACGACGATGAAGAAGCTCCTGACGTGGCGGCAGGTGACAACGATGAAGTCGCGATTCGCTTGGCGGTGGAGTTAATGATCGAGCAGGCTTTGTCTGAGGGGTTTCCTGCGGACAAGGTCGAGAGGCTACGCACCATTGCGTACGCTCACGACGTTTGGCGGATCGTCCTCGGCAATGACCCCCCGGCCAATGTTGAGCCGATGAGAGTGAAGATGAAGACTGGTTGCCGACCGTACAAGGCCAAAGCTCGCAAGTACGCACCGGAGTACCAGGTTTTTCTAGAATCGTTCAACGAAATGCTTGTCAAGCTGGGCTGGGTTTACGAGAACCCGACCAGCAGTTGGGCTTGTGCAGCCTTACCAGTGAGGAAGCGAGGAGGTCGCACATTCCGACAAACGGTGGACTACAAACCTTTCAACGAGCAGACGGAGCCGATGGCTGGCTTGATGCCCAACTTGCACGTTGACCTGGAGAAAGTGAGAGGTTGCAGCCACTTCGGGCTGTTTGACTTCATCAAGGGCTACTGGCAGCTCCCTCTCGCCAAGGAGTGCCAGGAGTTGTTGTCATACATGACACACAGGAAGATCTACACTCCTCGACGGGTGCCGCCGGGCAGTGCTGATGCCGCGCTGCACTTTCAGTCGACGATCGAGCGTTGCTACGCAGAGCTGTTGTACAAGCACTTATTAGTGTGGATCGACGACTTGCTGTTGTACGCTGTTGACATTGACACGTACCTCGACAAGTTAGAGCGATTGCTCGAGCTTACGGCAAAGTTTGGGTTCAAGCTTAGCGTCACCAAGTCCTGCCTGTACAAACGTGAAGTGAAGTGGTGCGGAAAGGTGATAAATGGCGAAGGTGTTAGACATGATGCCGAACGTATTCAGGCTCTGACCGACATGCCGTACCCGACCAACGCTGGAGAACTTCAGCAGTTCCTTTGTTCGACAAACTGGATGAGAGACAGCATTATCGACTACGCGCTATTGGCTCGTCCTCTGCAGGACGCTTTGGATCAGGCAATGGCGAAGGCGTCCAGGAGAACGAAGCGGGTGGCAGCGGGGATACCAGTCGCACTTACCGAGCAGGAATGCGAGGCGTACGACCAACTGAAGCAGGCTCTGGCGGATGCGGCCACCCTGGCTTTCCCAAAGCCCGAAGCTGAGATGATTCTTCTCACGGACGCGTCCGACGTTGGCTGGTCGGTGATTGTCTCTCAGGTGACGAACTGGAAAAGTGATGCAGACATTCAGGACCAACAGCACGAGCTGCTTATCTGTCTCGGTGGAACCTTCACTGGGGCACAGAAGAACTGGAGCGTCATTGAGAAAGAGGCCTACCCAATTATCGTCGCATGCGATAAGCTCAGCTACTTGCTGTTGCGACCGGGTGGTTTCCGCATGTACTGCGACACCGCAACCTGATACACGTATTTGCACCCGGGCATGAAGTGAAGAAGCATGTTCGAGGCAAGTTATTACGTTGGGCCATGAAGTTAATGGAGTATCGATACTCCATCGAGCACATCGACGGCGTCAACAACGTTTGGGCGGACATGGTGTCCAGGTGGGCTGGAGCTCCTCGCGTCTCAAGTGTAGCCGTGAAGAGAGTCACGTTGCGTCGAGAACGCGAAGAAGAAGCCGAGCCAGCCACGAACACCAGCAGCCGTGTACCGATCCGTCCGTTTAGTGATGGTAACTTCGTGTGGCCAACTATCGATGAGATGCGTGCAGCTCAGCAGCGACATATCGTGGAGCGCCCGCAAGGCCTGTCAAGAAGAGATGATGGTTTGCTGTGCAGTAATGGGCGGCATATGGATCCCTGCCGACGAGTCCAGCTTGCTGAAACGGCTACTCGTGATCAGCCATTGTGGAGCGCAGGGTCATAGAGGTCGTGCTGCTCTGATGAACGTCATGAACCGGCGGTTTTTCGTCCGGAATCTCTCAGCCATGGTCAAGACTTTCCTAGCTGACTGCCTCATGTGCCAGCACGTCAAAGGAGGGAAGGTGGTGAACCGTCCATGGGCAGAGACATTCCGCTGCGACGAAAGAAATGGAGCTTTGCATTGGGACTTCGTGCATCTTGGTGAATCCTACGGCAGCTATAAGTACTTGCTCGTACTCAAGGACGACGCAACACACTTCTGTGAGCTCGTGCCTTGCGCACTACCGACCGCAGGAGTCGCAGCTGAAGCGATCTTGGACTGGCATAGCCGATATGGAGCACCTAAAGTCTGGATCAGCGATCAAGGTACACACTTTAAGAACCGAGTGGTGGCCGAGGTGGCAAGGCGTCTCGACAGCAACCAGCGCTTTACTGTGGCATACTGCCCGTGGATAAATGGATCCATCGAGAGACTGAACAGGGACATTGTTCAGGTCTTGAGGGCTATGTGCCTTGAAGGCAAGGTTGACATCCGAGATTGGACTCATTTCGTCCCGGTGGTGCAGGCCAGTTTAAACCACACCCCGGTGCCCTCTCTTGCCAACAAAGCCCCGGTAGAGCTGTTTTGCGTTCTGCCTGCTGCATCTCCACTCGACTTCGGGCTCGACAGCGACACAGGCGATTTCGTCACGATCGACTTGACATCTGGCGATCTTGAACGGAAGTTGTCCGCGCTGCGTACTCGCGTACAGGAGATGCACAAGAAGGTGCAAACGGCAAGGTCAGAGCAGACCAAGCGGAATCAGAAGATGCAGAAGGGAACCAGGTTGGTAAACTTCGACGTTGGGGACTACGTCCTACGATCAAGGATGGATCAAAACCACAACGACAAGCTTCTAGTCACCTGGATTGGTCCGTACCAAGTGGTGGGGACAGACGAACACTCATTTCGCGTGCAGCACCTAGTGACTGGCGCGGAATCAGACGTGCACGCTTCACGCTTGAAGTTCTACGCCGATGAGTCTTTTGAGGTGACGGAGGAAATTCGTGAGCACGTGGCTGCTCAGGGAATTATCCTCACGGTCGCGGAACTCAAGGATCACCGGTAGAACTCGGCAAAGCGGTGCTACGAGATACTGGTAGGGTGGAAAGGTCTGGAGCCATATGAGGACTCCTGGGAGTCGCTCAAGTCACTGTACAAGGACATTCCTGTGATGGTGAAGCAGTTTGTGACCAAGGCGGCTGATGCCAAGCTTCGTGCAGCTTTGGAGCAACCTTAACACTTCAAATTGAAGAACAACATCCAAGACAGATCGAAGACGCGTGGTCAAGTCTTGGTGGGGCGGTGTAGTGGGGCGATGGTCTTCATGACCTGACCACGCATCGGGCTGACGGTAAAGAATGACCGCAGCTATAGCTGGCGTAGGATAAGACTCTGAGGTGGGTAAAACTAGAGCAGGTATATCTACAGCAGTGTAAGAGTACCTGACGAGAGGTTTGACCATTTCATTCCAACTATTGCAGACTACAATACAACCAAGGGTTTCCAGGAAGCGCCAGCTTCCCTCGTGAGTTCGTTCAATCGGATTCTACTACAGGTAGCTTGCAACACGTAGACGGCAAACCTTCAATACTGCCTTGACTGTGCACCTCATTGATTGCCTGGCAAACAGCCGACCTCCTGAGTTGCAAATGCTCACCAGCTAGCATTCGCCTTCATATTGGCACCCATTGGAGACTGCTCTCTTTTCATCGCAGTCGATATACAGACAGCGTTCGTGTTTCCATAAAGCCATTCCACAACTACCAAATGTTCACGAAGGGCTGCCCCTATCTCTGTGTATCCCTCGAATCGATTCGTGTGCAACCATCCCACTGCATTCAAAGCTCCATTTGCTGCTGAATTGTTCGTGGCCTTGGTTGCACCATAATGGAGACCCTCAGCATTATTCACTCTTTCGAACGTGTCGATGTGTAGCTGGGTTTCGGCTAGCGTACTGTAGCAGTCACTCCGAGAGAAGCAAGTGACCAATCAGCCACTTCACGACTTCCACTGGTTGGCCTCGTCGTATGGACTCTTTCTCGCAGTGAAAATAGTGTAGATCCATGCTCATGAGGTCTCAACGCAGACGGATATCCATCATCCTTCCTATAAACTCGACTTTTTTTGGATGTTCCATCAACTTGAATTGCGATCGATTGGCCATCCCAGTCGTCATTTCATTGCCATTTGCTGCTCCGAATTGAATTGGCGTGCCTCTCTTTGCTGCTGTGGGCCATGACAGCAAAGTCAAGCTATAACAAAGTTTGTAGAAAGCTGTTTGCACATTCCAAAACTGCTAGCAAAATGCCGCTGGTCGAAACTGAATAAAAGCTAGTTGAAAACTGACTCGCGCGGCATTTTCAGCTCTGTATCACACAAAGCAAACCTCAGAGCGCCTATTTTTTCTTGAGATGGTCCTTCAGAGTCTCAAGGACCATCTCAAGTTGCGACCGGCCTGCGGCCGAGACGACCTGGCCAAGTGATCGAAACGGCAACACGCGTCCTGAGTCACCCATCGCCAAATCATCGGAACGTATGGCGTAGGTCAGCAAGCTGCTGCCCCAGCTCGAGCTCAAGCTGCACTGAAATAAGGCAGTAGGACAGCGAAAGAGAGCGGTCGTAAGTTGGCCCACTCAAAAGCTAAGCAGAATTCCCCTAAAATCAGGTCCAAATAGCTTTCGAGCTGCGAGAATGAGAGACGTTTCTTTGCGCTCACCCTCGCGTCCAGCCGACTGACGAAGTTTCCAGCTTCCGGTTGCTGTCGAACTCGTTTTTTCGCAGCGGGCCACATCCGTGACCTGGCGTTGGTAAGGTGGGCGGCAAAGGGAGATCAACACGAGAACCACATGCATAGCAACACCTACTGTAAACAACTACTGTTCGGTCCAGATAGACTCTCATTACTATCATAGTAGTACTATGTAGAATAGTATAATAAGTGATCTGATAAGCTAAAAACGCGCGATGTGGTGTGTGATTGGTGTGCTGCTTCTCAGTCGAGAACTTTCCCCGCGAAGAACATGGCGGAGGTCGAGCTAGAGTGCGCGGTCTACCGGGAAGGGACTGTGTTCCCCGTCGACATCACCCTCAATGCAGATGTGGAGGCGCTGCAAGAGAAGATCGCCGGCATCTTGAGCTCCGAGCAGCACACTGTCCCCCCGAGGCTGTTGACTCTGTACTTGGCGCGGAAGAAGGAAGGAGAGGAAACCAAGTGGCTGAAGGATGACCGCCAGGTGAAGGATTTCTTGCGAGGTGGCGTCAGCACTGAGTACGAGGAGATGCGTCCGTCGTGGAAGCTCACGAAGGCGGAGTTGCTGGGTCCAGCTTTCACGCCCGAAGAGGAAGACATTCACGTGCTGGTGGAACTCCCAGATGCTGCGGTTGGTGTTGGCGTGTTGGAGCGGCCTAGAAAGCGCAAATTTTCGGAGGAAAGACTCGTCAGACTGAAAGATTTGTGGGATTATTCGAAGATGAACATTACTTCGTTGCCCACACCAAAGGAGTTGAAGGCCATCCTTCTACAACCGCTTCCTTTTCGACTTGGTGATGATGAATCAGCGGATAAGATTTGTGAACCGACTGGAGATTTGCTTCAGTGCAAGGATCTGGCGACGATGATCGAGTTCTTTTTGCTCAAATGCACACGACCAGTTGAATCGGGGGCTTCGGAGAATACATGGCAGTCGTTCTATGACGCTCTACTTACCATCCCCAGTGAGCTGGCCTTCGCCAAAGGGATTCGCCTCTCTCTTCGCAGAAATTGTGTCGACACCACTAGTACCACGGAAATGCTATTGCGGCCAGATCTCATTTTGCACTATGATGGAATGGTGCTTCTTCGTGGTGAAGAGAAGAGTGCTTCCACGTCCATCGGTAAATCGAGCGAGGAACTGACTAAGAAAATGCGGAAGTGGAACCCAATATTTTATGGGGATCTCCCGTACATTCTCGGATATGCCACAAGCGGAGCAAGACTCAAAATCGTCACGATCGACCGTCATCGCCACGCGGAGACAGTCGTGGAATTCTTCTCCATTGTCGCGAAGAAAGAAGATGTGATCAAGACGTTCTACAACTTGTCATTTTTATTTGTCGCCATGATCGCCTTATCCAAGCGGACGTGTGCGAGCGTGTTGATGCCGTACACCCCCCATGTCACGGAACGACGTACGATTGAGCTGATGGATGATGTCGTCAAGCGTACCATCCAGCGCAAGCAATGTCTTGATGACGACGATTTTGGCCGGCTTATTGACATCTACACGACACTTAAAGGGATAAGTAGTCGAGGGCATGGGAAGACGCATCTTCAGACCGTGCGCAAGTTGGCATTGCCAGACGAGCAGAGCTCGAGTATCACTGTGTACCTTCAACCGCTGGGCTTTTCCAGGGAACCCGAGAATTTGGAGGAGGTGCACGAATGGCTTCAAGGCATGCTAATAGCTTTGAAGTTTTGGCACGGCTGTAACTATTGCCATGGCGATCTCCGTTGGAGAAATATTGTGTATGTTCCGACTAGCGATCGAGGGTATTGGGTTCTGATCGACATGGATGAGTCGCACAGACCGAACACAACCACCATCAGCTGGAACCACCAATATCACGGTGGCATTCTCTCGTTTCAGCATGATTTCTACCAGCTGGGGCGATTGATGGAGTTTTTCGCAGTTCCCTTGTCGGACAAACTCCTGGGCGTTCAAACTGCGCTCCTATCAGCTGTGACGAGTCCACTGCGTGCGGAGGAAGTTTTGGCGATGATGAATCCGGACGAGTAGCTCCGGGTTCCAAAACCCGAAGACTGCAGAAACTTGAGAAGCGAGATGGAGTTCGATTCACCGGGGCTGGTTGGGATATTTGCCTCGCTGAAGCAAGCCCGTTTTGGCTGACGGGAACTGAGCGCTGACTCGTGCCGACGAGCAAGTCGACGACAGGCGATGATGGCAATGGCTTTTTCGTACTCCCGGCCTCGATCTGTCGCCAGACGATCCCAAATGACCTCAAGGTCTTGGGCGTCGAAGTCTTTAAATGAAACTTCTTCGAAACGTGATGGTAAACCGTCGTTGTAAGCGTACAGTTTCTTCTGGATGTCGTCTTCATACCCGGCCAGAATGATCGACAGATCATCGCGCTTGTCCTCCGCTGCAGTTAGCAACTCCGCCACGATCGGCTTCTCCTTGAAGTCGCCAACCGGATCGAGTTCATAGGTCTCGTCAGTGAATACTACACCGCCCGTTGCTTTCTGAATCTTCAAGCGGAACTCGTCCGCTTCATTGTCCTTCAACTTTTGCGTCGTACACTCCACGAAAAGTATTAAGTACTGGTACAGTGGATCCTCGAGTCTTTCAGAATATTGGCAAACAACCGCGCCACGGTAGTCTTCCCCGTGCCAGGATTGCCTACGAAGCAGCAATTAAACGCCATCATGTTCCATGTTCTTCTTCCGTTGGGCCACCGGCGTTCGCTGGTACGCCATCACGTGCTTGAACAAGTTGACGGCCGCCCTTTCAGCCCTCCCAGCTTCAAAAGCTCCTCCATCGCTAGCCACATTGGCTCTTCAGAGACTCCCACTTCGATGTTTAAGACGCAGGAACGAGAGCCGCAAGTGCTAGAGCCGGGAGAGATTTTGCTGGATCAAGAACTGGAAGAGAAGGTTGCGTTTGAGGAGAGTGTGGAGCGGGAAGCGGAAGAAGGCCCTGACGTCGAGGTATAAGTGGAGAAGAACGGCAAGGAGGAGCGGGACCCTGACATTTCTGATGAGAAACTGGAGCGAGCCAACGAGGCTCATGCGGCCCATCTAGAGGATCCGCCGTGCTCGTGAGCAAGCCAAGCTGGGAGAGGAAAAGCGTCGTGCTCAAGCCAAACTGGAGGAAGAAGCTCGCCGTGCCAAGGCGATTCAGGAGACGATCTGTCAGATCTGTCCATGCCCCGCAGGCTTCAAGTGGTACAAAAGCGGCGGTGGCTGGCGCTGTGTGGGGGCAGCCCTTCGTGTCGGATGAGCAAATAAACCGCTAATTCACGCGCCTGAAGGACACGTCCTCACTGCAGGCTTGAAACCAATTCGAGCAGAGCTTGGATGTTGGTGTAGGTTGAGCGCCATGGAGATTGCTTGGTTATAAGCAGTGTTGCTTACTTTTCTTGATAGCTACGTTTAACGAATGGTCCACTGCGCCATAGTGCATTAGATATCGAGAAGAATGGCTGAGACGAGCATCGAGCCGTAGAGAATCTTGGGTCCCGTCTTGATGGACGGTCACGCTGGGGTTATTCTTCAGCTCTCGAGCAGGGAGGGTCTTCGTCTGGGTTGTGCTGATCTTTTCGGTCTTCATTCCAGCAGCAATTGTTTTCGCGTCCACCCTCGCCTTCCGCCTGCTGAGAAAGTTACAGTTTCGAGACCTCAAGCGACGACCTCTTGTTTCCTCTGCTTGCGACTGAGCATCGGATTGAAAAAGCCAAACGCTTTGGCCAAGGAACTTCCTACAGAAATTACTACGCGACATTGTAGCCTTTGAGAAGATGCGGTGCTCTGATGGAGATACACACTACTATAGTCATACAACGTCAACGCAGTGAAACTATGTAGTGTACTTCATAGTGAATTCCCATCTTTACCGAAGCTAAACGATCAAGAAGGTCTGCATTGATACATGAGCTTTTCGTGGGCACGACGACCAACCCCACTGCTCTCTTGAAACGTTTTTCATCATGGAAACCACAAGCTTATGACAGGGGCTTGGTCACAGCAGCGAGAACTCGAGCTCCCACCACAGAGGGGTTGCAACAATACCAAGGGAGTCAGGCTGTCTCTACTCCGAGAGCATTGCGGTGACACCAACAACGATGAGCGCCGTAAGTGTTGAGCCGTACAGGATCTTGAGCCCCTTCTTGACGATAGGCCACGCTTTGCGGTTCTTTTTGACGGTCGTTGCGACCTCCCTCGACATGGTCTGCAGCTGGGCGTTGCTCAGTTTCTCCGTCTTCGCCACGCCGCCGGCCGCTTGAGACACTTTTCTCGCCGAAATTCGCCCTCAGCTTACTGACAAACCGCGTCCAACTCGTTCCTCGCCGTCGTCTTCTTCAAGCCACCACTCGTCCGCCGTCGCGAGTTGCCGACTTCCTTCAGAAACCGGACCTGGGTTGTCGTCGCTGTAGCTGATCTGGTCAACATTTCCGCGCTGGAGAAGTTAAAGCAGCTCGCAACGAAGGTCGCCACGATCAGAGCCAGGAACAAACTCAGGCGCATGCTTGTGTTTCCTCGATGGGGCCTGGAACCTGGGCGTTTTGTCGGTCGATTAAGGAATGAGCTCATCGGATGATCGGAACAGAGGCGTGGATACTATAGAGCCGTTTGGCCGCGATCGTTGTCTTCTGGCCATGAAGCTCTGCGACAGCAAATTACACCTCCCTTGCTGCCGTCTTTGAGGAAAATCGAAGGAAATCACACACGTTTGACACAATCCAGTGTTGCCGAGCGATGAGAGCTGCGGACAGCACTGAGCAGCGAACGCTGTGTTCGGTCTGCTCTGAACGCGCCGCTGAGCTATTAAACTTCGTACATATCGAGTGAAAGAAATACATTCAGGATGTTGTTGAAAAACTAGATGCCTCTAACTACGCAGCTCGCGAGTGGATCAGGATTCAGTAAATAGCAAAACTTTGGCGAGCTGAAATACTGCTTGCTCACACTGTGATAAGGTGGTAGCGGTAAGTGCAATTTACGAACCCGTCGAGCTAGCAGCAGTCGAAGCAGAGTGGCTCTTAATCAATTTGAAGGCGACGAAAACAACGGCCGTGGCAGCGTTTGCGCCGAGCATGCCGACAATGATCTTCTTGAGCGGGGACCACTTCTTGGGCTTCTTCACGGCGGCATCAGCAAGCAGTTTTCCGATCTTCTGCACTTCCTTCTGGTTGAGACAGCGTTCGTCACAGCGAGCTCCGAGGCGCGCTCGGCAGCCTTACGAGCAGCACCCTGCTTCATCGTGTTGACGAACGAGACGGCAATTTTGGAGGCATCACGCTCTTCGTCGAAGGCGACATCAGAGTACCATCCGGTCGGCTTGATGTCGCCGGCCTGAAGATGGCGAAGGTTGTTCTGCTCAGCGCTGGCGAAGCTGGAGAAGCACACGGCGAACGTGGCGACGAGGAGGGCGACGAAGATGCTGAAACGCATGGTGCTGGTTCTTGTTGATACTACTTGGGACGAAGCAAATTCTGGAATGAAGCAGTGGCCACACCATCGATCGGTGATCGGTGACCAAGCGGCCATGTATACGACATGGCGAACGCGCGTTGCCCAGGCATAACAAAGCGTATTCAGGTTCGCGAACCAGCAGAAAGCTGTGTGTCATATCAATTGAGGTCCAGTGTTGATGCTAAGGAGTGATGCAGACGGAGCTGCTCGCTGAGCTGTAAACGATCGTAGTATGTACTACCTCAGTAAGTGTTGAGCTTAACCCTGTATCGAATTCAAGACGAGTAGCTCGACGAAGAGGATTCTTCGGTGCTGCTTCGACGAGCTCTGAAGCGTACGAGAAAGCCTCGCGTTGAGGTTGGCATGGCCACTCGTTAATCCATGTAGGGCCATGGTGCTTTGATCGATTGAGAAGAGCTCACTTGGACGATCTATCAGCCCAGCAATCCAACGATTTGGGTGTTGACGGAGATGTGGTTGCCGCTATCCTTGACCGCCTGAGATTTGAAGCTCCTACGACGCTGAATATACCTCCCTCAACGCCGAATATGGATCCCCAGCCTTGGTCATAGCATTATCATCACCTCTTCATACTTCTAGTAGCTAACAAAACGAGAAGATCTATAACTAGTTAATAAATTTTATCCTCATTGGACGATCTATCAGCAACTTTTGTGAGGACGTCCGACTGGGTTTTATCGAGAAGAGTCTCAATTCCAATGATATCCTACCTGCCAGCCGAAGTTCTCCGCCACCCCCGACTTGCTGATAACAGCTTTGGCGCTCCGGCGTGGTGGTGCAGCGTGGCCGTTTGGGAAGCAGAGCGAGGTTAGTTGTTAATGTAGTGGGCTAGCGATGAGAGAAGACACTTGTGTGGCGCGAGTCCAGTTCCAAAGTAATTCACTATTCACACGCAACGCACTACTTCATCGTAGCACGAGGAGGAAAGTCCACGACAGAAAAACCCCTTTGACCTGATGACCACATCCGATGGATGGACAACAGACCGATGCCGACCTGCCCGATGGACAGATCGAGCCTTGACAGGAAACATGAGTTCCATTCGGGTTCCCGAGATACGGGGTAACCTCATACTCCCCCTGAACTCTTGTTTCCTTGTCCCGTCGACATCGCCATCATGACATCTTCCATCGACGTTACCAGTGCGGGCGTTTGAGCTGATGCACGAGCAGGTGTACCCTTTTAGAGTTCATCACCTCCGCTCCGTGTTCCATCGCCAAATGTGAAGTTGCGATCTTCACTTCCGACTTGCCACTTTTGGCAGTCGCTCCCCTTGAGCCTGCGCGTGCCACTCTAGGCTGCCAGCTCCCACGCAGCTTCCTGCCACGCCCTCGGCCGATTTCATGTCACCGCATGTGCTGCACCAAGCACACCTTCATCTACAAGAACTTCTTGTTCAAGTAGCCCAGCCACACGCCAACCGCAATTTTCCTGCAGGCTTGTGGTTGTCCGTCCCAATGGACTTCGACCAGGTCATTCGCCGACCAGCACGACACATGTTCTTCACCAGCCTTGGCTAGCTCGAGCCCCAGCCCAGCAACGTGTCCGCCACCAGACAGGAGCACATCCGCCTACATGAGCCCCGGCAACATGGACATCTTCGACCCGCGAGGCCGTGCAGGACTCTGCACAACTCAAACAGCAACGCACTGGCCGCCGGCACGGACAGCATCAGCCCGCGCACCACAGCCATCACCCTGACCAACACGAGCGCCATTGCCAGCACGACCACCAGCAGCCCGCGCACTACAGCCACCAGTAGCAGCCTGATCAACACGGGCGTCGTTGCCGACACGAGCAACACCCGACGATGCAGCTGTACTGAGACTTGGCCATACGAGAGTGACCAGGAGAGAGACGCAACGCTCATACTCCCCCCGAACTCACGTATCCTGGTCCCGCTGAAGCGCCCTTCCAGCCACCAGCACTATCACTGCCGACGCTTGCCTGTTATAACCAGCACCACCACTCGGTCACCACAGGCGTGACGAGCACTGCCTCGACCACCAAGCAACTGCCGGCATGCTTCTCCACGACCAACTCCAGCTTGGCAAGTCCAGCCGTCAATACCAACACCGACTTGAATCAGTAGCTTTTGCCACCAGCGCGCCAGCCTGCACGTCTTCGTTAGCACCACCGAAGCTTCGCTTCGTCCATGGCAACCGCCAAATCCAATTGCCACACACAAGCAACATGCCGAATTGCCAGCCTGACCACAGCCAATGCCGCCCAGAACTTATCACCGCACTATCAGTACGAGCAACCCGATGTTCCCGACCAGCATTACCAGCCTGATCGCCATGAACAGAATCGACCTGCAGGCCGATCTCCGTTGCCAGCACCACTGCCATAGTCAACAGATTTATCTTCACCATTCTCGCTTACGGAGCGCCAAACGTCCCAGTCGCCGCTGCCAGTCCATACTCTCCGACACTTTGATCACAACGTTTAAGTCCTGTCGCCAAGCATCACATTGTCTGCCCGAAGACCACCACACGGCGGCTTCGCTGACCTTACTACCAGCCACCTTCGCTAGGATCATCCCGTGATCACCACCAATGAACCAGCCAAATCGATACCAAGACCCGAGCGTTCATCGAGGCACGAGCAACGCGAGCATCATCACCCTAAAGAGACCGAACACCGTGACCACTTCCTGCAGGACAAGCTGAACGACTCCAGCCAACACCGGCACGACCATCTCGAATACCAAGCAATCACCGGCATGCATCCTGAAGACCAGCATCAGGGCGACCGGACCCGCTGTCACCGACAAAACCGGCATGACTTTGCAGCTTTGCACATAACCTAACAGCTTTGGCCAACGCCAACATGCGCAGCATGATCACCGTCAACGTAGTCAACTTGAGCCGTCTTCACCAGCACCACCAGATGCTCCACGAGCACCAACATGCCCAAGCATCATGACCAAAACCCAGCATGACGAGCCAGACGTAGCCGTCCAACGGCGGCATTACCACTTCGATCACCAAGCAGCCACTAAGGCCACCAGCGTGAAGTGCAACACGCCCACGTTCGACAGCTTGGCCAGTTTGAGCACCCTGGGCAGCAAGCGCAACAGCACACCCGTCTTCGCCTCCTTGGCTGCCACCAGCTCCGCAAGCTTCGGCATCATGAACATCAACATGTTCACCTTCTTGAAGGTCGCCAGCTCTAGCTTCCACGATGACCGGCTCCGCCCAGCACATTGGCCAGCACGACCATGCAGGCCGTTCTTTGTGGTGCCATGATCGACTTGATTGCCTTGACCATCTTGCTCGCGGCGATCCGCCTGACAGTCCATCGCTGACATTCCTGCCGCCGCCGCCGACATCCAGGTTGCTACGTGCTTTGTGCGCAGTCCTTGCTTTTCGCTGCACACTACTGGCCTTACTGCCAGCAACCTACACTCAACACAAACAATGTTTAGCAGCATTTACAGCAGATTTTCCCTCTCACCCAGGACGTTCTGGTAGGTCCTCCACGCTTTGTCCACGCCGTCGACATTCCCGCCCATCTTGGTTGATAGCCACATGCGTAGGTGAATACGCTCTCTTGCAGCCTTGTAGCCACGTAGACCTCGTCCACCTTCGCCGACGCGAGTAACGCGTCCACCATTGCCAGCATGAACGCCGTGTCCTCCTTGGCCAGCATGAACGTCTTCACCAGTCCGACTCCAGGACCGATCTTGGCATCCCGCAACTCGACACGGCCGACACCACGGCCGAGTTATCCGCGTCACCCACGATTTCGACGTTGTCTGCGGTCTTGCCCTTCCTGCAAGCCCCTTGTGACCGGTGCCAACAACAGCCTTGCACATCCATAGACTTGTACCAGTTCTGCTTCAAGCCTACCCAGGGTCAGCAGGTACCGCAAGCGTCTATCACAACGCTCCGCTGCATTGGGCTCATAACCTAACAGCTTTGGCGCTCCGGCGTGGTGGTGCAGCGTGGCCGTTTGGGAAGCAAAGCGAGGTTAGTTGTTAGTGTAGTGGGCTAGCGATGAGAGAACACACTTGTGTGGCGCGAGTCCAGTTCCAAAGTAATTCACTATTCACACGCAACGCACTACTTCATCGTAGCACGAGGAGGAAAGTCCACGACAGAAAAACCCCTTTGACCTGATGACCACATCCGATGGATGGACAACAGACCGATGCCGACCTGCCCGATGGACAGATCGAGCCTTGACAGGAAACATGAGTTCCATTCGGGTTCCCGAGATACGGGGTAACCTCATAGCTGATTCTTGGGTGTTGGCCTCTGGAGTGACTGGAACTCAGCGAGTGGCTGACGACCCAGGAAGCATTGAGCACCTCGTTGCGGTCGGCACGGACTTTTTCATCGATTAATCCCTGTCGGGCTATTGTGCTCTCTTGAATTATTTGTTGCAAGATGTGGGAGGCGGCCATCTTGCAGATTAACAGCGATTGATGTCGCGGTGCACTGAAACACCATGACCTCTTCCAGTAGGATAGTATCCTGCAAATGGGCCGAGGAGAGCGAAAGAAATACATTTGTGCTAGACTTTGTTTCATTACAGGAAGTACTTACGCCGACGGACTTGCACTCACCGCGTGATATGGCACAACTCACCTTACGAGATCGTTTACATGGACAGTGAACGGGCCGTAGCCGTCGTGGTAGAAGCAGTCGCCGCAGAGCTGCCCTTGAAGAATCTTCTTGAGCGTGGACCACTTCGTAGGATCCTTGACGGCGACATCGGCGACCGTCTTTCCCTTAAAGGAATTACTCGATAAGGTCGGATGGGGTGCCCTAACTTGCATCAAGGCCCCACGTGGACGACAAGGCTTGAGCGCCGGCTCGATCACAGGGACTGTGCGTCTCGTTGAGTGCCTGGTCAACAGCCGCAATAGAATCCCGACTGACCTAGCTTCCCACATCCAGTCCAGAAGCGCGATTGAACCGAAGGAGCAGGGTCATGTTCGGTGCTGGACCGATGTAGCTTGAGATCACGAGTTGTACGTGCGTCGGAATTGAAGCACAACTTCCATACTGCTGCACGAGCTCCACACAGCGAGAGATCGTTGGCCTTCCCGACAAGAAAAAAAAATGCGGTGTGTATTCGGGAAAACTCGCTTTCTGCCAATAGTTGATGGGTAGAGCCATCAGTTGCCGCGTGTCTAAGCCGTGCAGTTTTGGCTGGTGACATCCCCAGCCAAAGAAGAGCAACCTCCGCATTTGACAGCATAATGACCATACAGATAACCAACCATCTATTGATTACATTGACGACCGCGTTGACTGTGCAGCCTTCGGAGTTCAATTGGCGATTGCAATGCTCGTATGGTCTCACCTCGCTGCAAAGAGGGTGTGGGCACTACACCTGTACGTTTGCGTGGCGATATCGCCGCAATATGGAGCTGTGTATCCGTAGCGAAGCACATACATGTACCGACCTCGGCACACACTGATGACCCCACATTAAGTCCGTACCAATTACTGGGTAACCTAGAATACCTCTGTTGGTGAGGCTTCAGCGGGAACATTGCGTGCTTTCGAAACTTGCTGTGCCAAAAAGTGCACTGCCTCACTTGAAGGGCATTTGAAAAACGAAGTTTATCGTACTCCTATGTTTAAAAAGTGATGGCCTTGCACAGTGTAGCGATCATGAACGTCAAGTTCGTGTACAACCCCACTAGGTAAATAAGGGACGCGGATCCACTTGATTAAATTATCTTGAAAAACTTTGTTGTCGAAAAATGACGACAGTGGCTCCAGTTCCAGCAGCACGTTGTGGACGCTCTACCAGTTCCGGTGACTTGGCGATATTGTCGTCTGGGGGTCCTGCTCGACGCAGCCGCGCAACGTCTAGCTCTGCATCACACAAATCAACCAGCCTCACGAAGCGGTCACGACGTGGATCTGTCTTGAATGTGTCCTACGGCCGGGAAAGACTAGCCACTTCGATTGAACACGGCCATCATGATCACTGGTTCACGTGATCACTTCAAGAGCAAGAAGAAGAAGAGCTTCGACTTATTAAAATGACAGCATCGCCACTTGCCGGAACCGATGAAGCAGGTCAACAAGCTGTTGCTGGAGCTCGAGGCCACGTTGCACTTAGCCAGGGAGGTGAACGAGAGCGCTCTGAGCCTACACGACCTGACGGTGCGGCCTCAAGCTGCGTCCAGCTAAAAGCAAAGGCGCTATTGCACTTATTTTTGAATTGATGACGAAATGTCGTTTTTTCCAATTCATCATATCGTGTGCAGCCTGGTGTGTGGGAATCTAGTTTTTTGGGGTTTTATTTGAGAAACAGGAAACCTCTTTCAGTACTGATGTTGTGCACCGTGCAAAAGAGCCGCATGTCCAGCACCGGCCAGAACTCAATCATCGAGATCATCCATTCTATGGAGGTGCATGCAGACCCTATCTGTATTGAACGCGAGTGCGCGGTATCTCTGTGTTACTGAGACCCTATCTGCAGACAAGATTCTGACAGTGAAGCAAGTGTGGCACACATCTCCGTTTCGCTGCTGCTTACCACAATACCGGTCGAAGTCGCCACGATAATACAACTTGTGCTGCATCGTGCAGCAAGCAGATTGCAGTATCAGGCGTCAGCGTAGTGCTGGCACAGCCATTCCACGATGTTGCGGTTGGCTCGCATATCGGCATCCACAAGCGTGTTGCTGCTTCAGTCTTCCGTTCGCTGCGAGTGCAGAAAAAGAAAAAAAAACTCGAAGTGGCAGCAGAATGGCTTCGGTAGTGCAGCCTTCAGAGCGGTTGTCGTGGAGCCAATGAACGACGTTCACGTGCCCGTTGCAGGCAGCGCCGTCCATTGCATTTGTTGTTGCCCCATCCGACCGATGACAGTGCAACCACTTGACAACGTCCAGGTGACCGGAAAGAGCTGCCGAGTCCAAGGCAACTGACGTGCATCCTTCCTTGCGGTTGCTGTGAAGCCACTGAACGACGCTGAGATAACCTCCTCTTGCAGCACAATCCATCGCTGCCGTCGTACAGCCTTCCGTTCGGTGCTCATGCAGCCATTTCACCACCCCCAGATGGCCATTGCTCGCTGCTCCGTTCATCGCAGCTACTGAGCAGAGCTCGAATTGGTTCTCGTGCAGCCACTTCACTACGTCGAATGCCCATTCGCTGCGGCCGCATCCATCACCTGTGTAGTGCACCACAGCCGAGCATCCGCGTTTAGATCAGTGTCTTCTCCATCGCCACGAGAAACGGTGCTTCCTGTAAATGCCGACAGCTGCCGTCTTTCAAAACACTGCAAAATCTTCAAGCGCCCACCTTCGGTGACTTTATCCATAAAGCAATACCCAGGCAGTCGATTCGGGTCTGTATGGCCCAGCAACCACTTCAGCCCTTCCGGCGGTTGGCCACAATTTACTGCACGAGGCAACAGTGGGCACAAGAAATTGTCGACGAAGAGATCTTGCTCATAAAGGAACTGCAGGAAATCAACATCGGCTGGGACTTGGTCAACGGCCAGAGCAGCAAAGTGATATTTTCCGGCACAAGTGAAGTGTGCCACGTTGACAAGACCCAGTTCAAGTATATCCATCTGTAAACGGTTCAAGCAAGGCCACGATTGCAAGACTTCCTGCACGATAGCAACATGAAGATTCGTGGCCAAGTTTAGAGCTCTCCTCGCGGTGATTTCTACAGCAACGAAACGAATGATCGGGCAGGGCCGCGAGGAGCAGCAGTCGTAGTTTAAGGACGATTCGCTCGAGTCGGTGCAGGGCCGTTCAGCTTTTCCCCACGTTGGACGGAACCAGCTTCAGTGGCCAAGACGCCGAACGCGCATGGGATCGTACGCCAGCGCCACCGAATTTGACACTGTGACGTGCTTCGCTTGAAGACGGTGAAACACGGCAGCTTGGGAGCAGGAACTCCCACCAACAGGCAACGTGTATTGCCTATTGGAAGTCTAACTGCGAACTGATCTAAAATCAAAGACTGTACGCCTTCGCCTGCCATTGCTGGCAGTCCAGGAAAGCCGTACTGCCAACCCCGCAGCCGATCATACAAGCTAAGTTCAAGCACGCCAGTCCATGATGATGCACTCGGCCACCACACCCAGGAACTGCGATGCCTAGTTAAGCTTTCTAGAGCAGCAGGTGGCGAAGTAATACTACCCACCGTCACAGACACCCACCACGCCACTCCCTAGGGGCAGCCTAACCTCGACTCAACCATGAGACTCGATCAGGCTAGCCTTCAATAATCAAGAGCTATCGTCTTTGCCCGTGCTATCGTCGTGCTGTGAGGAAAATGGCATATGCTCACCTTGCCTCAACTCTCCATAAATGCGAGCCCCGGCTGGACAACTGAAACGTTTTCACTTGCCCCCTTTTACATGCCTCATTCACCGCTTCACACCAACCTTCATCCCAATCCACGCAATCCGAAACTTTATGCTGAGCGGCAACCCGCTGCATGAGAGGTACGGTTTCGTTGCTACCGGCTAGAATGCGTATGGCGTTTATAGCGCCATACTCGTCACGCTGCAGATAGCCACAATCAATTCTGGGATTGGAAGAGGACGCCGCGTAGTCCAGAAGGCACCGCCCAGGGGGAGCAGGAACTTGGCGAGATCCCAGTCATCTTTGTCCACAGCAGCTCGGATTGCCTCCGTTAGCTCATCATCGCTTGTCAGTGGCAAATGTTCATGCAGCCATCGTACTACATGAGGACGGCGCTGACGTACAGCACTGGTGATACTGCGGCTGCCCCAGTGCACCGCGTTATTGTCTGATGAGCTTTGAGCGAGGACAGCACCACTGCGAGCCACCACTTTTCACTTCTTCACATCTCGTTTCTCTCGATGGAGGCGCCCACTGTCATGGTCCCACAGCAAATTCAAGACACGCAAGTGGCCATTGCAAACAGCCCCTGCAATGGCAGTATCACAACCCTGGAAATGGTCGAGCAGCCATCTCACGACAGCCAAATCTCCACGCTTTTGCTGCGACTTTAATGGACTTTGCAAACTGGTAGCGGTAGTGGTGCGGCTCCGAGGCGCAAGAAATTGGTGAGAGACCACCGCGGAGAACGCTCCGAGGCACGACTGCAGCTGGCTTCCCACATCCAGTCCAGCAGCGCAATGGAACCGAAGGAGCAGGTCTGTTATGTTGGGTGCTGGTCCCATGTAGCTTGAGATCGTGCGCTCAAGGTGAAGCGGGTCGAGGCGGAACTTGCATGGAGCAGCACGAGCTCCACACGGCGACACATCGTTGCTCTTCACGCAAAACGGAGAATGCCGGTCGTCTCAGCGCAATCTGGGTCAGGGCCGGCAAATCTTTTTTAGCGTTGATGGTTTGAGAGAAGTGGGAATGAGCATGTAGCCATGAAACCATCGTCAGATGCCCCTAGCTGTCGCTGCTTCTGTCGCCGCGGTGGTATCGTCCAGGAGTTCGTTCCGCCACTTGGTTGCACCACTACTGATGGGAACGAAAAGCGTTTCCCCTTGTTGCAATGGGATCCCGCTTGCTGGGACAAAACCTGTAGATCTTCTTCGTCTTGCGCACTATCTCGTTGTCCTCCTCGAAGCGCTCGCACAGCGTCTTCAGCTCGGCAGCACAAACCAAAACCTCAATCCGGATCTCACATCATTCACACGTTCTCTCCTTTTTCAAAAGATGGAGCCACCACCTCGGTGTGCACAACCATCGTCGCTCCCTGGTTCTACAGCTTCAGTTCCTCGGCTTCCATCGCGTCGGTCATGTTTTGGTCAGTCAGTGCCAGAACCTTAAATATCACTGACCCAGCCAAACAAAGGGGTGGATTGGCCATCGCAGTCGTGCAGATGATCTTCTTGAGCTTGGATCTTGTTGGACTCCTCTACCGAAGACTGGCGACCACGTTTTTTATGTTGTGGACCTGCTGCTGGTTCAACAAGGCGTTCCTTGCAGCGAGGTCCGCAGCACGCCTAGCAGCCTTACGGGCGGCACCCCGCTGCGCGAAAATGACGGCGATTCTCGAGGCCTCGCGCTCCTCGTCAGTGGCGACATCAGAAACCCGTCCCGTCAAATTGACATCACCGGACTTTAGACGACGGAGGTTGTTGTGCTCAGCGCTGGCAAAGCTGCAGAAGCACACGGCGAACGTGGCGACGGAAATGAGAATTAAAATGCCGAAGCTCTTAAGGCATACGAAGCGTAGCTCAACGCCGATGGAGCGATACCAGGCATAAAAAAGAGTCACTGTACGCGTTCGTAGCGGAAAAGCAAGCGTGCCGATGGAGACGTTTTCCTCGACAGCGCGGGGGATGGTCCAGTCTGGATCAATCTGATCAGCCAAGACGATTGCCACTCGTCGCGATCGATGTCAAGAAAGTCGCCGCTGCTACTATGCCATTCGTAAAACCACCACCATTTCCTGCCCCTAGCTGCCGCTTCTCCATCGCAGCTGTAGTAATACATTCTTCGAGTGCAGCCAGTCCACCACCTCCGAGCACCATCCGCCTGGAAGCCCTAGAAATAGTGGACATTAGTAAATATGCACGTACTAGTAAACGGTTGCGGACGACGCTAGTTCAGTGTAGCTTCCTTTATCCCGCGGTTGATTACACCCCAAATTCAAAGCTTACCGAAGAAGTGCGTTACCCTCTTAGGCGATAAGGACAATACGGCAGTTAAAGCAAAGTCAGCACGAAAGTTAAACTTACTGCACATTCCCATCGCTCGCATGGTCAACAACACACACTCAAACGCCCCTCGTAGACAGAAAAATAAAACAAGCACTTGTTGAAAAGGGGATCTGGTTTTACTCCGGCCGGAACTTGTTGGCCTTCTTCATCTTGTCCACCATCTGGCGGTCCTCCTCGAAGCGCTCGCGCAATGTCTTCAACTCTGCAACACAAAAGTCAAATCAATCAGCCTCACAGCATCCACACGTCCTCTCCTTTCCAACAGCCACGTACGGTCCCGCTTCTTCTCACGCGTCTGGAACCTGTAGAAATTGCCGAGCTCCTTGCTCTTGTGCTTCTTGGCCGGTCGCGCCACCACCTCCTCCGTCTGCACGATGCCGCGCTTCTTGGTGTTCACGACCGTCTGGAAGCCATCGTCATCCACCTGGTTCTTGAGCTCCTCGCGACGGTGCAAGTCCTCGGCCTCCAGCTCGTCGAACTCGGCCATGTAGCGGTCGGCCAGCTCCTTGACGACGGAGATTCCAGGCCTGTTGCGACGGTACTTGGCCGCGTAAGCTTGCAGGCCGCGTACCAGCCCCGGTGCGGGCGTCTCGAGGGTGTCCACCTGGAGCATCTTCTTTAACGATTCTTCGGCCTTGAAGACGACGTGGGCCGTGCGGGTGGCCACATTCTCCACCGTAGCGACGTCGTCCTCGTCCTCCTCCATAAACAGTCCTTCTGAGCCTCCCACCACGTGCTGGATGGGTCCCACAGACTCCAGACACGCCCTCAACCAGTCCTCCGATGCACCAGCAGGCAGGTTTACCAGGTACGCGGTACGTCCCGCCGCCAGGATGGACTCGGCATTGTTGGAGCTGGTACCAGTGGGCTTGGCGGCGTGCTGCTTGGCGTAGATGAAGCGCCGGAACGAGCTGTGGGGCAGCGGCAGAGCCAGCGCATGGTACCCGGCGAACACCTTGGCCGTCATTTTCGATAATGGAGACGACCGTTGACTGGACGGCGCGGAAGTGGACGCGGATTGGTGGAAATTAGCAACTGAGAACGAAAATCTGAAAAGAAATTCGTACATTTTTACAAAACGTTTACATTTTGTTTTTGTAAAAAACTCGGATTTTTTACCAAAATTTCGCTGCAATAGCAGCGGCTGGAGGGCAATCAGCTCGGAGACAACGAGACTAATCTTATATGCCGGCAAACCCGCGCCAGACTTGCGATCGGTGCAGGAGGAGGTGATCAGCGTGACGCTGTCCAAGCAAGATGTGTTCGTGGTGATGTGATCTGGAGGTAGCAAGTTGCACTTTCACTTTGGCAAAAACCGATGGAGTCGGCTCTGGCGCGCGTTGGCGTGAGCGACGCCCAGCTGAAGCAGCACTGCGTGGCGGCCGTGCTGGACGAGCTGGAGCTGGCAGATGCTTGTGTGGAAGACGAAGTGGCGGCGCTGCATCAGGCGGTGAAGGTGGCGCAGGCGTCGCGAAAGTTGCACCAGTCGCTGGTGCTTAACGGCTCGGAGCAGGTGAAAGCGGCCTTCCGCCACTTGGGCGAATCCTGCAACCAATAGGTCCGCTGATGCGGCTTTTGCATTACAATATGGGTGCAATACAGGCAGCGGCACCGAAGTCGATGGCTGTGACTGCTGCCAGTGTTCCAGTCGCTCCAGTTCCCACGGTCGTCGTTGCTAGGCCGCAGCCCAAGCCAACGGCTGGAGTGTCCGATGAATCGTCCAGTGATAGCGATTTTGTGCCTGATGAAGAGGACTGCGATGAGCGGGCGACGGTGGGGGCGAAAGTGTCCGAGACCAAGAAGCGCAAGGCGGCGGCGGTGGACTTGTCGGCGCAAGCGACGAAGAGGAGGAGGAAGACAAAAGCTCTACGGGAGGAACTGGAAGGAGAGGTGTTGATGATTACACGTATCCAGAAGGGCGTGTACACGGTCACGGACCATAACGAACTTGCGAGTTTCGTGAAGCAAGTGCTCGCGCGAAAAATGTGGACGAGTGGCGACCACGGGAAGACCCCAAGTTTGGTCGCCTGCTGAAGGAAATGAAGAAACACATGAGGGCTTTTAAAGACAGCGCTGCACAGAGTCCGACTGAAAGCGATGGATGCCTGGCAGAAGGAGATAGTATCCATCCCGAGCTTGGACCGCACGTCGTTTCCATCGAAGGAAGACCCTGATGGCCTCGTCGAAATCCCGCGGGTGTAAGTCCATGAAAGAGCATAAACATGTAGCCGAACCGGTGTTAGCGACTGATACAGCGCAGCAGAAGGGGAAAGCTGAAGAGTATTCCAGCCCCTAATTGAAGGGACCACAAAATTGTTTCGCTGTAACAGACAAGTCGGCACTACCTCTCCCGGACGCAATATACTCATCTGGAAGCGCTGCTCTACCTTTTCGGCTGGCATGAACAAGAGCTCCACTTCCCGCAGAATGCTAGACGTAAGTATTCTCTTCTTTACTTGAAGTGGGCAGCGATCGTGACTAACTCGACATTTCTGGGTGGCACAGGAGGATTAGCAATTGTTGCTTCTAGGCCTATCCCCATTTCCATTGTCTTCACGACCAATGCATCGTACTACGTGTTCTCTGGTCGATATGGATGACTTGGTGATGTTGTCACTGAACGAGCCGACGTTCTTCTTCAGCTAGCTACACGACTCAGTAGGGTATGACTGTGTCGATCACTTGGCCCGGACGCTTTCAAGATGGGTCCATGTCCATGTCGGCGTTGTGAGGCTGATTGAATCTTCTTTTGTTTATCTGATGCAGAGCCGAAAACTTTGCTTGAGTGCTTGGACAAGAGCCGCCAAATGGTGGAGAAGATGGAATGTTTGCAGATTCTGAGGACTTCAATCGTCAACATTTACGAAAAAAACGTTCGTGTTTTGAAGACAATTTGGAGAGCGAAGCCAGTTCTGCTGAAATGGATTCTCTAAACTCCGCTATAAATTTCAACAAAGGCGATTAACGGACAAATAGAAGCTGCATCTCAATCGACTTGAAGGCTGTACGCAATGTAGTGAGAAAGTGATGGATAAAGCGGCAGCTAGGGAAAATTGAAGATGATCATTTAGGCTGATGACAAAACGGTGCTTTGGCGTAAAGATGATCGGAGCTGATCAATTCGAATCACCAACCTAGTGCCGAGGTGGTACCACCACAACAGCTGTGCCAAGCTGCAATCGCCCCACGCAGACTACATGTACTGAGTGCAGTGCCAACATCCTAAGCTTTTAGGCGAGGAAATTGTCCGTTTCCGTCAGTTTTTTCTTAATTAAAGGCCAGTTCGCGTGGTATTCTTCCTTTCGCCGGGAAGGCCAACGATGTCTCGCCGTGTGGAGCTCGTGGTGCTCCATGCAAGTTCTGCTTCGATTCCGACGCACATTGAGTGCACCACATCTCAAGCTACCTGGGACCAGCACCGAACATGACCCTTAGCAAGACCTGCTCCTTCGGATCGATCGCGCTGCTGGACTGGATGTGGGAAGCCAGCTGCACTCGCGCCTCAGAGCACACTCCGCGGTGGTCTTGCACAAATTTCTTACGTTCTGATCCGCACTATTACCGCTACCAGTTTGGAGAGTCCATGAAAGTTGCGGCAAAGCGTGGGGATTTGGCTGTTGTGGAGTGGCTGCTCGAGCATTTTCGGGGCGGCGTGGTTCCTCGTGCCGCCGTTGAAGGCGCTACTGATAACGGGCACCTGCCTGTCTTGATCTACTATGGGATCATGACGGCCTCATGGGAGGCCCAATCGATGGAAACAAGATGAGTAGAAACGAAAAGTGGTGACGAGAAATGGTGATATTTTCGCTCAAAGCTCACCAGGCAATAACGAGGTGTGTTGGGACACTCACTTTGCATTCAGTTTCGATCATTGTTGCCTTCCTGAAGTAGTACGGTGGCTACATGAACATGTATCACCGAAGAGCGATGGCAAGCTTGCGATGACCATCCAAGCCGCTGAGGACAAAGATGACTGGGAGCTCGCGAAATTCTTGCTTCCCCCTGGCAGGTGTTTTCTTGACTACGCTGCGTTTTCCACCACGCCCGAAATGATTGAGTGGATGTTGGATTGTGGCTATCTGCAGGGTGACAAGTAGTGGAGCATCCAACCGGGGCTCGCATTTACCAATATATGAAGCGAAATGAACACTTGATCGGTTTCCATGCCTTGGTACTCCGACAAATCCCTGCCGATGTCGATTTCTTGCAGTACCTTTATGAATAGGGCTCTTCATTGAGCATACACCCCAGCCAGTGCTGCTTCAGGCGATACATTGTGGTCAACCGCTTGCAGTGCTGAAGTGGTTGCTAGACCATCTGCCCGGCTCGGAACAGCTTCCTCGATATTGTGTGATGGATGAAGCCGCCGCAACAGGGCGTTTGGAGGTTCTGCAATATTTCCAAAGACTGCAGTTGTTAGCGTATATAAGAAACACCTTCGCTCACAGCGACGAAGGAGATGCCGACCCAAACATTGATGTTCCATTGTGGTGCTCAACGAAGGCGATGGATGCGTCCGCAGCGAATGGACATCTCGAAGTAGTGAAGTGGCTGCATGAGAACCGGCCGGATGGCTGCACGGTTGCAGCAATGGACGGAGCGGCACACAATGGCCATCTGGAGGTGGTGAAATGGTTGCACACCAATCGATCGGAGGGCTGCACAGTAGCTGCGATGGACGGCGCAGCTGGAATGGACATCTGGAGACCGTGAAATGGCTTCACACGAACACGAACGCGGGTTGTACTACCAATGCGATGGATGGAGCAGCTTTCAGAGATTTCGTGGAAGTGATCAAGTGCCTTCATGCGAACACGAGCGCTGGTTGTACTACTCGGGCGATGGATAATGCGGCTCGTAGAGGTCATTTCGAGACGCTGAAGTGGCTGCATGGCAGTACGTCCAAGGGCTGCACTGCGAAGGCGATCAGTAGTGCGTTGCGATCCCGTCATTTTCGAGTGGCGAGCTGGCTACATGACCATTTTCCTCAGTACGTTCCAACCAAACTGATCGGATGGAGTTATGGTGACCACTCGTTCGAAGAGTTACTCTTTCGAGAGGAGCACTACGGTGATATCTTCACATCGGATTATCTTCAACGACTGAAGGATCCCAGCCGTGTAGGTTCCTGGTATGAGAAAGGCGAAGCGTGGAGCTGGGTGAAGGAGAAGTACCTCGGTACGTAAAGCTTCAAGTGGAGCAATCCGTGCATGCAAGTTCTTGGTACGCAGAGGTATTGGTTTCTGTGGAAACCGAGCTGCGCTGCGGTGCTTTTCGACTTTATCTTCACATCCGACTGCACGAGTTGCTGACAATACGAACGTTTCGATGAAGTACAGCGAGCATCTTGGCGGGTGTTTTGAAACTTCCAACCTCTCTCTCAGCTGTCAGTGAGGCCCCCAGCTTGCTACTAGCACCAACAAAGCACGATGAATTATGGACGCCGATCGAACCATCGAGTCCGCGAAGTTTGATAAACAATTTCTACATTGTAGGTTTGTATGCCGTTGCAGCCCCTTAGATCTTGACGACGTTGTAGAGCGGCACTTCACTATGCTCGAAGTACTTGCACATCCCTGACAAGCGTGAGGCTGCGAACCGGTCCAGGTCAGGCCGCACTCGTTCACCACCTTACCGAATGCAGCACACCACCAGTTCCGGTGCTGTCATTGAACGAGGCGAAACTCTTGTTCTTGAGGTAGTCGCGCGAATCTGTAAAGGGCATGGCCGCATCAATCGATCATTTAACCGGAGGAGAACTTCAAGATGGGTCCATCCCAATCCAAATGATAGTGTTCGAGTTGTGGGATGCAGAGCTGAATCCAGCTTTGAGCAGGGTCGTGGAGAAGGTGAAGAAGGCCAACATGTTCCGTTCGGAGTAAACGAGATGTCTTTTCAATAAGGGCTTGCATCTTCATGTTTCGTTTGCAGCGTTTTCGTTCATTTTTTACGACAGTGCGAGCGATGTGGACGTGCAAAATCTTCCTGCTGGCTTGGTTTGCATTATATCTGTATGAGTTTGCTTGGTTTCAAGCAGCGAAGAGAGGTCAAGATTCTTCTAAGGAAGCTTGTGATATGGTTGTTGCCAATTGCCATTCTCTGAAGGTTGAACGGGCAACGCGGCGTTTTCTTTTGGTTTCTACGCATCAAAAACAATTGCCTCCAGTTAGAACAAGACTCAATCCCGCTTGTGTTGAGACACCGGCCGTTCTCCCTTTTGCAGAGAAGTCCCACGATGTCTCGCCGTGTGAAGCTAGCTCGTGGCGTTTAATAGAGGAAGGTGCGCTTCGATTCGAGCTCATCATCTCGAGTTATATGGGACCAGAACCGAGCATGAGGCTAAGTAAGACCTGCTCCTCCGGTTCTATCGCGCTGCTGGCTAAGCGGCAGATCTGGATCGTCGCGTGTTGTACCTAAACAACACGGGACGGGATACGCCCAGTCGATCACGAGGATGGCAAGCCACTAAGGAGGACACGTTAAAGCCATTCAACTAGATTTTGCGAGCTGAGGATGGCGCGGATGCTCCCGGTCGAGATCGAGACTATCGCACACCGCTTCGACAACAACATTATGTTATGATCATCATGGAATATGACGCTCAGAGTGCGTTGAAGAATATCATCGCCGCTTGGCTCCTCGTGGACTGTGGCGCTGATGATGGTGCACCTGAAAAACCTACTGAGAAGAGCTGCGCTATCACAATCTGGTTCCGCGTGTACTTGCGAGCAGAAGCGGTTTGCTGCACTCGTAGTACTCCTCCAAGTTTAGGCGCAATTCCTATCCACTCCGACCGGCTTCAAGAAAAAAATATCACGGCCTTACAATTTCAGAGCTCATCCGCGCACGGCCATCGACTTTGATGATTCAGTACAACTTCACCTTGGATGTGCACCACACCAGTCGGTCGCCTCCTGCGCTTGTCTGTTTTCTGCCCTTTCAAGTCGCTGCCAAGTCCCAAGACGCCAGGTCGTGGTTCCCTGAAGCAAGTACATCCGCTGCAAGCGTGCCACCGCCTTCTTCCTGGACTCGTTCTTACGAGCTCGCGGCCGTAGTCGCCACGCCGGCAAGCGCGTGGAGCTGGCTGCTTTCTGCGGTGTCGTCGAGGCCGGAGCTGCTGCAGGATCTGCCCAAAACCCTCTCAATGTGTCATCACACGGAGCGCGTGGTCACGTTCTTCGCCGAGGACGACGATGCGCAGGACGGCCATGAGCACTTCCTGCAGCTGCTGAGGAGCTGGCGAGACGTTTTGGAGTGGGGCAGCCAGGGCCTGTCGAGCACACGACCACGTTTGAAAACTAATTCGCTGTCTTGGAGGTGGACGAAGACTTCTTCCACGACAAAGAGACCTTCGTGAAGGACAGAGGAGCCACCAAGAAGGTCAAGGCGGAGAGGAAGAAGCTGTTCGACAGGGTCTTCGCACAAGATCTGCAGATGGAGGTGGTGTGCTACTTCATGGAGCTGGAGGAGCTCGTGGAATGTCTTTAATATCTATGACGAGGTCAAGAAGCACAAGCGCTCCATGATGGAGGCCACGGCACATGGCCAACGCACTGACCGCCAAGCCGCAGCTGCGCTACCCGGAGCTCAAACTGGCCGAGGACCTGGTGGGTGTAATGGTGTGGTATCCTTCGGCCAGTCTCGGCGCTCAGATCGCAAAGGCGGTGACTGAGGTGTGGGAGGGTTTCGACAAGGACGGAACGGCCAAGTTCGTGCCGGGCACGCTGCTCCTCGACTTCCCAACAAACACCTTGGTCACGCTATCCATCTTCGCCAAAGTATTCCTGCCACTTGGGGTGGCATCATCCCCGGAAGATACTTTGGCGCCAACTACGGCGAAGAGCGCACCCCTGACTACGTGTTCCCTGATGTGAACCACTATGTGGAATTGCTGTCGCAGCAGTTACCGTACCTGTACAACATGATCCTCGTGAAGCGGCTGGAATGGGGCCTGGCGTGGATAATCAAACTGGACTGGTCGTCGATTCATGAACTTGTTGGAGGAGAACTTCGAGATGCGCCAAGTCACGATCCCGCTGGTCTTCCTCTGTATCTGCTGGATACAATCCGTCGCGGCACTGCAACGCGATGCTGGGCTCAGCCGCAACATTAGTCTTTGGATTAAGCACACGGCAGACTTGATCGAGTTGTGGAGGCCGCGATCTCGAAGAACTCTCTGCCAGTTCTCGTGAAAGGAGATTCGTATCATGCCCTTCTGAGAGGTACAAGGGATGGCTATAAGGCGTCACTTCGAAGCAACAACTTGGCTCGCGGGGCCCCCTGTTTGCCGGATGTCAGATGATGTCGAACCACTTGGAAGACTTGATGGAGCTAACAGTCATGGCGCCTTTACTATCGCTTGTCGATGGTCTACGACCTGATGGATCACTTGATTCGAGCCTCATACCAGAACTTCAAGTGATTGGGGACGTTGTTGTCGATGGTGAATTTATTCGGCGGATGCTCACGGTGGTTGCAGCCATCATCGAAGCAAGGTTCACCTCTAAAATCTGCGTTGGTCATCCCGACGAGAGAAGAAGATGTTGCGGGGGTGTTTCGAGAGAATCGATAAATGGTAGTGAAGATAAAGAAGAACAGCATGTTCTGGCCGGAGCAGACGGAATTCTTTCCAACAAGTGTTTGCATTCTCGTTTCCACGAGCGGTTTTGCCTGGTTTATTGAATGTTAGAGAACCTCTTACTTGGCTTTGTTTTCTCGAGCAGCGAAGAGAGCGTTATGTACTCGTTGGTAAGCATGGTCATTGTAATTTGAATTGGTAGGAGTGGTTGCTTCGGTTTCGAGCGGTTGATTTAGCCTGAGAAATAGTACGCATGCATGTCTGTCTACAAATTTCCCCTGCCGAGGGCTTCAATCGTCTACATTGACGAGAAATGATCGGTTCCGGGGACCAAAACCAGCTGGATCTCTTCACTTCGTTGGTTTACTTCAAATTGAGTGCTGCTCGCGATGGGCTTTTGGTCCTGTAAGGTATGATGACTTCCATGTCGACTATCCAATCGGTGGATATCTCTATTGGCCATAATCAAGTTGCAAGTACTGCTACACGGCCTTTATCAAGACGTTCTCTTTTCATTTACCGGTGGCAATCGCAACAGAACTCTGTTGTGACGGGGCAGTTGATGTCTCGAACCATCAGCCGTGAAGTTGAGAACGATTTCGCCGGCAACGAACCCGGTCCTCCCATTCTCCATTTTGCCGGGAAGACTAGCGATGTCTCGATGTGTCGAGCTCGTGGTGCTCCGTGGAATTTCTGCCTCAATCCCGACGCACCTACACCTCGTGATCTCAAGCTATTGGGCCCCCCACCGACCATGACCCTCAGTGAGACCTGCTCCTTCGGTTCAATCGCGCTGCTGGACTGGATGTGGGAAGCCAGCTGCACTCGTGTCTCGGAGCGTACGCCTTGGTGGTCTCTCACGAACTTCCTGCGTTCCGATTCGCACTACTACGCTATCAATCTGCAGAGTCCATGAAAGTTGCAGCGAAGCGTGGAGATTTGTCTGTGGTGTCGTGGCTGCTCGAGCATTTTCGGGCCTGTGTGGTTCCTGGTGAGGCCGTTGCAGAAGCCACTGACAAGGGCCACTTGGATGTGTTGAAGCTGCTCTGGGATCACGATCGTAGGCGGCAAGACCAAGAAGGAAATGATACCAAAAACCGAAAAGTGTTGTCGAGAATTGGTGATGCACCCGTTCCAAGATCACCAGGCAATAACGCGGTGCAGTGGAGTGGCGGCCGTTCGTTTTATTCTAGCCATCGTGATGTAGTCCGGTGGCTACATGACCGTTCACATCTCAAAACGGATGATGATCTAGCATTTCCAATCCGATCTGCTGTGCGCAAGGATGACTGGGAGCTCGCTAGGTTCTTGCTTCCCTCTGGGAGGTGCCTTCTTGACTAGTCTGCTCTCTGTTCCAATCCCCGAATGATCGAGTGGATGTTGGACTGTGCAGCGCGACAAGTACGACGCTGCATGGGCCATACGCAATCTAGCCGGTAGCAGCAAACATTTGCCTCTCATGCGTCGGATTGCCGATCAGCACAAACTATCGGATGGCCTGGATTGGTATGACGAGTGGCGCGAAGCAATGGACAAGGCATGCGAGAGCGGCGAACTCAAAGTGTTTCGATGGCTCGCAGAGCATCCAACGGGGGTTCGCGTTTGCGCAGATGTGAAGCAATACGAAGAACACTTCAAAGATTTTCCTGCCTTGGTACTCATGCAAAACCCTGCCGATGTTGACTTCCTGCAGTACCTTTACGCGCAAGATCTCTTCGGTGAGGATTACTTGTACCCACTAGTGCCTAGCGCAGTTCACGCAAACACGAGCGTAGGTTGTACTACCGCTGCGATGGATAATGCGGCTCGTGGGGGCCATTTGGAGACGTTGATGTGGCTCCACGCTAACACGAGCGCTGGTTGTACTACTGATGCGATGGATAATGCGGCTAGTAAACGGCCATTTGAAGACGTTAAAGTGGCTGCATGGCAATCCGTCGAAGGACTGTACTGTGAAGGCGATCAATACTGCGATAGGAAACCACCATTTTCGAGTAGCTAGTTGGCTACATGAACATTATCCCGAGTGCGTCCCAGCCAAACGGAGCGGATGGAGGTATCACGACAACTCGTTCGAAAAGCTGCTCTTTTGTGAGGAGCACTACGGTGGCATCTTCACCTCAGATTTTCTTCAGGGACTGAAGGACCGCAGCCGAGAAGATTCCTATCATGAGAAGGCGAAGCGTGGAGCTGGCTAAAGAAGAAATACCTCGGTACGTAAAGATTCAAGTGGAATCAAATCGTGCAAACTATTAGTACTCGAAGAACCAACAAGCATCGCAGTGGACGGTATGCATTTCACCAAAGGAGGATTCGAAAGATGCTTCGTGATTCGATGATGTTTTGGCGTGCTTTCGTTCGACAACAACACAAAGTGGTGGCTCAGTCGATGACTTACATCCACCCTGTCGATCTACCTGGAATTAAGACCCGCGTTAAAAGAAATATATGCCTTCGAGTTCCTGTTTGGCTCCGGCGAGACTGCTGTTCGCACCTTAAGTGGTCCATTAGATGCTCGATTGCAGCTATCTCCCAACTAGTGCGGATCTTCAAACTGGACTACATGGTTCATGTGAAAACAAGTTGGAGATGCTGTGGTGCACTTCAACTGTTTACATCCGACTTCTTGAGTAGCTGACATTCCAACGAACAGGTCCAGCTCGCCCAGACTCAGGCTACCGGCTTACTCGCGTGCAGCATGGGCTCGAACCCCAGAAGTAGTTTGCTGACTTGCTCCACCAGATCCGGCGACTAGGAAATGTTACGACTGACGATCCGAAACTCTCCTCCTTCTTTTTTCTTGAAGTCGCGCGATACAGAGTTTTCGATCCACTTAAGCATCGGCATGTTTGCGCGTAGACAAAGCTCATTCTTTAAGTTGAGTTAGTAACGGGTCCCGTGCTACTCCTCGGCCGTATTGCAGTTTACTATGGTCATGTGAAGCTGCAGTCAAATGTTATGGAATGGCGGCTGGTGCGTTCTTGCAGGTGGGGGGTCTATTAAGTGGCCGCGAGTAGTATTAGCTGATAAAGGAAGTCGAAGTCGATGCTCGGGTTGTCGGCTATCTCACGGCAGTTGATGTCTCTAGCCATCAAAGAGCAGCAGAAAACAAGAGGAGCGTTTTTCATTTGATTTTTGGTACACAGCCCGGTCCCAGTTTGCGTTGAGACAACCAGGGAACCGGCATTCTCCAATTTGCTCCGGAAAGGACAGCGATGTCTCGCCGTATGGAGCTCGTGCTGCTCCAGTCAAGTTCTGCCTCGACCCCGCTCCACCTTGAGAGCATCAGCTCACGCTACCTCGGACCAGCACCGAATATGACCCTAAGTGAGACCTGCTCCTTCGGATCGATCGCGCTGCTGGCCTGGATGTGGGAAGTCAGCTGCACCCGTGCCTCGGAGCGCACTCCATGGTGGTCACTCACGAACTTCCTGCGTTCCGAGCGGCACTATTACCGATTCCAGTTTGGAGAGTCCATGAAAGTTGGGGCGAAGCGTGGGGATTTGGCTGTTGTGGCGTGGTTGCTCGATCATTTTCAGGGATGTATGGTTCCTGGTACTGCCGTTTTTAAAGCTGCGGATAACGGGCACCTACACATCTTGAAGCTTCTATGGGATCATGACGGTTGGGCGCCACGATCGAGAATGGAAACCTGTCAAGAAGCGCAAAGTGGCGACTAGCAGTGGTGAGACCGTTTCTCGCAGCTCCTCAGGCAAGAACATGGTCCGCCGGTGTAGGTGTTTGCCATCCTGATATTGTACGGTGGCTACATGAGCATTTCCCACTCAAAAGCGAGGACGAGCTGGAAAAGGCAATCCGAGCCGCTGTGAAAGTCGACTTGGAGCTCGCGAAATTCTTGCTTCCCCCTGGAAGGTGCCTTCTTGACTATGCTGAGTTCTCTACGAACCCCCAAATGATCGAGTGGATGTTGGACTGTGGCTGTCCGAAGCGTGACGAGTACGTCGCAGTGTACGCCATACTCGATCCAGCAGGTCGTAGTGAAAACTTACCTCTCATGCAGCGAATTGCCGATCAGCATGAATTACTGGACTGGTATGACGATTGGGTGGTGTAATGATTGAGGTATGTAAATGCGGTCAATTGAAAGTGTTTCAGTGGCTGGTGGAGCATCCAACCGGGGCTCGCATCTGCGAATATATGAAACGAAATGAAGAGTTGATCGATTTCCATGGCGTGGTACTCCGACAAATTCCAGCTGATGTTGGTTTCCTGCAGTACCTTTATGAGCAAGGGCTCTTCATTGAGGATACACCCGAGCCATGGCTCATTAACGCAATAAAGCGTGGCCAACCGCTGGAAGTGCTGAAGTGGTTAGTCGACCATACATTACCCGGAACGGCTGCCTGGATATTGTGTGATGGATAACGTCGCCGCAAGTGGACGTTTGGAGGTTCTGCAGTATTTTCAAAGGCTGCAGCTGTCGGCATTTTCGAGAAACCCCTTTTATTCTGGCGATGGAGAAGACAGGGATCAAAACGTCGATGCTCCGCTATGGTGCACAACAAAGGCGATGGATGAGGCCGCAGCGCGTGGACGTCTCGAAGTAGCGAAGTGGCTGCATGAGAATCGAGCGGAAGGCTGCAGAGTTGCAGCAATGGACGGAGGGGCGAGCAATGGCCATCTGGAGATCGTGAAATGGCTGCATTTAAACCGACCTGAAGACTGCACAGCAGCAGCGGTGGACGGCGCAGCTGGAAATGGACATCTGAAGATTGTGAAATGTCTTCACGCGAACACAAACGCGGGATGTACTACCGATGCGATGGATAGAGCAGCTTTCAGAGGTTTCGTGGGTGGCTTCATGCTAACATGAGCGCTGGTTGTAATGCTCGGGCGATGGATAATGCGACTGGTGAGGGCCATTTCGAGACGCAGAAGTCGCTGCATGAAAATACGTCGGCGGGGTGTACTGTGAGGACTACCAGTAGTGCGTTGCGATCCCGTCATTTTCGAGTGGCTAGCTGGCTACATGAAGATTTTTCTCAGTACGTTCCAGCCGAAGTGGACGACTGGTTTATGATGATCACTCGTTCGAGGAGTTGCTCTTTCGAGAGGATCACTGCGGTGAGATCTTCACCTCGGATTTCCTTGAGCAACTAAGGGACCCTGCCCGTCGTGAGTTTTGGTTTGCCAAAGGAGAAGTTGTGAGCTGGGTAAAGGAGAAATACCTCAGTAGGTAAAGCTTTAAGCAGAAGCAATGCTGCGCGTCGACCGATCGAAAAGTCAGTTATATGGATGTCATTCCAGTTTTTGGCTTGTTCGATGCCACAAAGCGATGACCAAACGTCTCTAGGTCAACTGATTCTCGGGGTGGTGCAGCTCTACGTTTCTGGAAGAAGTTTTCTCCAGCTAAGCGCATCAGGCTTCGCAGCAAATTATGCAACTCTCACATCAGTATCTGTTAGTTAACTAAACCTCCGAAAACCTACGTGTTCAAGCGCGATACTTGCCGTCTCGGTGGAAAAATCGCGATATGAATGCTTTGGATATCCCAGCGGCATTCAAGCCGCAGTTTGCAGCGTACTCTTGCATCCTCGGCGACGGCAGTCCTTACTGTCGTTATGCCGTCCATACTCGACCCGCTCTTGCTCACCTCCTTACCCGAGCGTCAGCAGCAACCTCTTGACCTGTTTTACCTGTTCCAGTAACTTGGCGATGTTGTCACTAAACGAGCCAAAGTTCTTCTCCTTCTTGATCTTGAAGTAGTCGAGCGACTCAGTAGAGGAATGACCGTGTCGATTCATTTAATCACATCTTCCCCGACCGGAGAGCAACTTCGAGACGGGTCTATCCCAACACAAGTGAAGATGTTGTGACGTGAATGACGTTTGATTTGTGGGAAGCAGAGTTGAAGACGCTGCGTGAGTGCTTCGAAGAGGACCGCCGGATGGTGGCGATGATGAGAAGATCAACAAGTTCCTATCGGAGTGAAACAGGATCCCTTTCAACAAGTGCTTGCCGTTTTCGTTTCTACCAGCGGCGTTTATTTTGTTTTTTTGGCAGCGCGAGCGATGTGAACGTGCAGTAAATCCTGCTAGCTTTGTTGTACTGTGTTGTAGCGAGTTTCCTCGGGGTATTCTCCTTCCACTTTTTTTACGGATGACCACCGAAGTGGTTCCTCAACTGCTGCCGCAGCTGGGTCATCGTGCGGATGTACTCCGCCATCGACTGGCCAGGCTCATGCGTGCACTGGTAGAGTTGCCGCTTCTCGTACGCGATGCTCCTGAACTAAGACTCCGCCATCGACTGGCCAGGCTCATGCGTGCACCGGTAGAGTTGCCGCTTCAGGAGCATCGCGTACGAGAAGCGGCAACTCTACCAGTGCACGCATGAGCCTGGCCAGTCGATGGCGGAGTACTAGTTAAGCTGGTCTATTCAACTCCGATTACCCATCAAACATTAGCAGAAAGCGTCCCAGTTTGCGTTGAAACAACCGCGTATTCCCAAATTTGCCGAGAAGACCAACGATGTCTCGTTGTGTGGAGCTTGTACTGCTCCGTCGAGCTTCTGGTTCGATCCCGCTGCACATTGAGCGGATGCTCTCAAGCTACCTGGGACCAGCACCCAACATGACCCTAAGTGAGACCTGCTCCTTCGATTCAATCGCGCTGCTGAACTGGATGTGGGAAGCCAGCTGCACTCGTGCCTCGGAGCGCACTCCGTGGTGGTCTCTCACCAACTTCTTGCGCTCCGATCCGCACTACTATCGCTACCAGTTTGCAGAGTCAATGCGAATTGCAGCAGAGCGTGGGGATTCGGCTGTTGTGGAGTGGCTGCTCGACCATTTTCGGGAGTGTGTGGTTCCTGGTATTGCCGTTAGAAACGCTGCTTACAATGGCCACCTGCATGTACTGAAGCTGCTATGGGATCATGACAATGGGCATCGTGATTGAGTGCGGAAACATACCAAGAAGCGAAAAGTGGTGGCTAGCAGTGGTGAAACTGTTTCTCGCAGCTCCTCAGGCAAGAACGTGATTTGTTGGGAAGGTTCCGCTGGTGTAGATGTTCGTCAACCTGATGTTGTACGGTGGCTACATGAGCATTTCCCACCCAAAAGCGAAGACGAGCTGAAAGAGACAATCCGAACCGCTGCGAATGTCGACTTGGAGCTCGCGAAATTCCTGCTTCCCCCTGGACGGTGCCTTCTCGACTATGCTGCGCATTCCGCTAACCCCCAACTGATCGAGTGGATGTTGGACTATGGCTATCTGCGTCGTGAAGCCGACGTCGCCGGACGGGCCATACGCAATTTGGCAGTAGAAGCGACAACTTACCACTCATGCAGCGGATCGCCGATCTGCATAAGCCGCCACCCTGCCGGGCTTGGTATGAAGATTGGAGTCGAGCGGTGGAGGAGGCATGGGTGATCGGTCAATTGAAAGGGTTTCAATGGCTGGTGGAGCATCCAACTGGGGGTCGCATTTGCCGAGATGTGAGGCGAAACGAACACTTCCTCGACTTTCCTACCTTGGCACTCCAGCAAGATCCAGTCGATGTTGAGTTCCTGCAATATCTTTACGAGCATGGGCTCTTCGTGGCGAAGTCGCCCAAGACAGTCTTTCTTAAGGCTATAAATCGTGGCCAACCGGTTCAAGTGCTGGAGTGATTGGTTGGTCATCTAGGCTGCTTGGAACGCCTGCCTGAATACTGCGCGATGGATGAAGCCGCCTTGAGTGGACGTGTGGAAGTTTTGCAGTTTCTACATGACTGCAGCGCGCAGTAATTACGAGAAACACCTCTACTGATTCCCCACTGTGGTGCTCTACCGAGGCGATGAATAGGGCCGCAGCGCGTGGACATCTCGACGTAGTGAAGTCGCTGCATGAGAATCGACCTGAAGGCTGCACGGTTGCTGCAATGGACGGAGCGGCGAGCAATGGCCGTCTGGAGATCGTGAAATGGCTGCACGCCAACCGATCGGAGGGCTGCACAGAGGATGCGATGGACGGAGCAGCTGCCAATGGAAATCTGGAGATCGTGAAGTGGCTCCATGCAAACACGAACGCGGGATGTACCACCGATGCGATGGATAGAGCAGCGTCCGGAGGGTTTCTGGATGTGATCAAGTGGCTCTATGCGAACACGAGCGCTGGTTGTACTGCTCAGGCAATGGATCATGCGGCTAGAGATGGCCATTTTGAGACGTTGAAGTGGTTGCATAACAATACGTCGGGAGGTTGTACTGTGAGGGCGATTAATTACGCGATGCGCTTCCGCCTTTTTCGAGTCGCTGGCTAGCTCCATGCTCATCTTCCCCAGTACGCTCCGACCAAACTCAATGGATGGGTTTCTGGTGACAACTCGTTCGAAGAGCTGCTTTTTCGTGAGCAACACTATGGTCACATCTTCACGTCGGCTTTTCTCCAGCGACTACGCAGTCGTGACTGCTGCGGCAGCGAAGTGGGGGACTGGGTGAAGGATAATTACCTCGGCAGGTGAAGCAACAAAACCTGTCGGCAGCTTAAGTACTCAACGCGTGGTTCTTTGGATATAGTTGTATATTGAATGAATGGGTTGTTAACCTCTTCTATGAAGGACGGGCGTGTCGTGTCGTGTCCACCTCAGAAGAGGTCTACGACGTCCGTTTTAAAGACGACTCGGCTCCCGAGGATGCTGCACCTGCACGAGGAACGTGTACATTCCAGCGCCAATGACGCCGCCCAGCAGAGGTCCGAAGATGGGGACCAAGAAGTAGTAGTCGTACTCCGTGAACACCTTGGAGCCGTAGCCCACCAAGTACATGAGGAAGCGAGGGCCGAAGTCGCGCGCCGGGTTCATCGCGTAGCCCGAGTTCATACCGAAAGACATGCCGAGCGCCATGATCATCAGACAGAAGGCGAAGGGCGTACCAACAGTTCCCGGTGAACGGTTGCGCTGGTCCGTGATGGCGTAGATGCAGAGCAGCAGCATGGCCGTGGACAGCACTTCCGTGTAGAACGCGGTGAGGTTCGAGATGTCCTCCGGGTGAGTGGCGAAGTTGTGGAACGTGGTTTCCATGTTCGGGTCGGCCTTGTCGAGGCGCTCGTAGTGCAGGACGTAAGCCGCGCAGGCTCCCAGGAACGCGCCCACCACTTGAGACGCGCAGTATCCTGGCACTTTCCACCAGGGTAGACGGCCGTACACGGCATGGGCGAACGTGACGGCGCAGTTCATGTGCGCTCCACTAACTCCCTCGGAGATGTAGACGCCCATGAGCACGGCGATACCCCAGGCCATGTTGATGCTGAGCCACGTGCCGTTTTCCCCTTCAGAGAGCACGACTTGGTTGTTGACGCCCATGCCAAAGACGATCATCACGAAAGTGCCGAGGAACTCCGTGAGGCACTCGCGGACGTGCGGGTTGCGGGTGACGTACCATTTAGTTTCGTGGTCGAACTGCGTCTCATACTGACTGCGGTTGGTGTGGTGCAGCGATCGATCGCACACGTCGACGGATCGAGGCGTGTACGGCGTGGCGGCGAAGCCCGTGTAGCCTCCCGACTCCAGGATGGCCTGGCCGCTGTTGGCGTAGCTCGAGTCGATGCTGGAGCGAATGGTTTGATGCTTGGAGGTGGGGATGCTGATGGTCACTCGTTGACCGCTGTTGGTGTAGGCAGTGGATCCGCTTGGTTGGTCCGGGGTGGCTGGGGTGACCGGGGTGGACGCCTTGGACGACTTAAACGTGTAGGGCATGGCCGCTTGAGTGTTGCTGGGTTGGTGCGAACGAGGTAAATTGAGGAATGAGCTCTTGAGTCGAGGATGAAAGCCAAGCGAGAGCTCTTAGTCACGGTCTCCGTTGAGCGATACGCCGGATTACTGGAGACTAGGAGGGCTGTAGACTAGCAGGAGGGCTTTCCACAAGCGCTGCTCGGTGGTGCGTGGGTGTCCTAGGCCCATTCATGACGCGGGCCGCGCGAGTGTCTTTGTGTTTCTGAGAAACGTGGCTTGGGTGAGCCAAGTTGTGCTTCCTTACTACACCGACATGGCCTGTAGCTGAGCTTTGAGGCCGGGATCAAGCGCTATCTACCGGGAGCTCTGTGAGACGGAGCAAAGCCAAATCCACTCATGGGGTCAGCTGACCGCCTTCAAGTTCAGACATGATAACTTTGATAGTCGCGTGTGGTGCTTAAGTGGCGGGCTGAAGCACGTCATGGAGGTATTGTGGCCGTGCCGCTGTCGCCTCCGGCCCCACACCGCCGGGGCTCTGACTGGTAGCCAGAATTGCCCGGATAATACCCATCTAGCGAAGGCCATGTGACGTAGGCAATCTGATCGAATTCAGATTTTGAGTCGATCGTATGTAGCACGAACCTTGGCACCACCACGCGACGCTGCTTGCTCGATGTCCGCGGATATGCACCGCAAGATTCCGCCGTCGATCTATGGAGTTGCGGACGGGATCCGTGTCCAGGTCGGCTGATTTGCTATCAGAGAAGTCCTGTATTTCCCCTGAGTGCAGCAGCTTTTTCTTGTGGGATCGCTCGCTACATGTACCTGCCCAAGCCATTCTAGTACTCGCTTTCATTAGTCAAAATGCGCTATCACATCGAAGAATGCGACTCCGCCAAAGCCTCTGTACATGTATACGATCTCTTCGCAGTATCGCGTCACGGCATCATTAATACCGCAGCAAGCCGCAACTAAAGAAGCGTGCATTTGCGTGGTATCCTCATGTGTGTTTCTCGTTTTCTGCAGGGGGGGTACTCCTCTCTTTCCGTTGCTTCAACCAGGTATCGCGTGCCCGTCGAAGCTGTTTGTAAAGCTAAACGCTACGGGCTGAAGTATGAGCCGCACGTTGCTCGGACTGGGTGACCGGGTGCTGGATCTCGATGAAGAGGATGTAAGTGCCGGCACCGGTGACACCTCCCAGGAAGGGGCCGACGATCGGGATCCAGAAGTAGTAGTTGTGCTCCGTGAAGGCTTCCTTGTAGCCGGCCAAGTAGGTGAAGATGCGAGGCCCAAGGTCGCGGTTCACACTCGCACCCAGCCCCATGTTTTCAGACTGAAAGCGGCCATGACGAGCAACGCTAAGGCAACGCCCCCAGCGTCTGCGCGCCAATGTAGCCCGGTACTTTCCACAACGGCATGCGTACACCGCGGGTGATGACGGAGATGATATGTGCACCGCTAACGGTCTCGGCAGTGTAGATACCCATGCGCACGGCGACAACCCGACACCCCAGGCCAGACCGACCGACCTGACGTCGCCCGCCTTGCCCTCGGAGACTGCCACTTGGCTGTTGACAGCCAAACCGGCCGAGGAACTCGGCCATACACTCTCGAAGATGCGGGTTCTTGGTGACGAACGGAGGCCTCTTGATCTCATTCGCGCGGTTCCAGAGCTGGCTGCGGTTGGTCTCGTGCAGCGATGAATCGCGCTGCAGCGAGTAATGGACGTGGGGCGTGTACGGCGTGGTGGCAAAGTCTCGTACGTCGACTTGTCCGTTGTCGAGTACGATCTGGCCGCTGTTGGCAAAGCTGGACTCGCTGACGTGGACGCTCGCCGCCGCCGGGTGCAAAGGGACTGTGCTCGTTGTGGTTCTTGTGTAGCTTGATGCGTGCCCGGCGGCAACGGGTTGAAGTTTTCGTTGGGCGCGCCAGACTCGCTTGGGCCCCGAAATGATCTGGAGCGAGGGAGATCGACTGAAACGAGCACCACTGAAATTGCATCGAGACTGCGCGCCCACTTTCACTACCCGAGATCAACTCGTCTTCGATAGTTCAGAACGCACGGATGTTTAAGAAAACTCACGCTGGAGTCACAAGTCACAAGAACGTCATCTCGTCCGATGTCTGACCTGCAGTTCTGCCTTCAGCCTTTTCCTATCTCTGCTCGAGCTGGACTTGCAGATCTTGTAACGGAGCTAGAGGGATACCTGCAGCACTTCGACCTTCAGCCAGTTAGTTTCCCCCTAAAACGAGTTCGTTCATCAACTGTACTGTATTGCGAAATTCTTCCTGCAATCCTCACCATTGCAGCTACGATACAAACACGAAGGCGCACCTGACAGCACTCGACAGCACTCAGCAACGTCCAGCCAGCTCCACGGCACTCTCGCCGATACTTAAATATCCGTCCGTCGCTCTTGCGTATTGTAGAGGTAGCGGTGGGTCCGGGAGATCCCGCCGTTTGCATTCCGAAAGCCCTCGTGTCCGCTAGGCACTGTGCCGTTCGCATTCCGCACGCCCTCCTGTCCGATGGACATGAACATGTTCACGCGGCTGGTTGCAACTCCCTGAGAGCGCAAGAAGTCTCCGAACTGCGACAGAAGCTGCGGGGCGTTCTCCGCGGTCACGGAGGCGGTCGGCGGCACGATAATGCTCGAGTCGGCTCCCTGCAAGAACCGATGGCTCAACAACCCGCCTGCGCCAGTAATTGGCGGTCGAAGTCGATGGTCGCGCTGCAGGCACATGCGCATTACGTCTTCCAGGTCCTTGTTCTTCAGGGGCGGGAAGGGGATCGGCACTGCGGGATCAATAATGCAGCGGAACTTCTCGAGGATGCTGGGCACGTCGGCGAATGGGGGCTTCGAGTACACGATCTGGTAGAGGATGCACCCCAGAGACCAGATATCGCTCGCGCGGCCAACCTACGCGTGAAAAAGGCAGCAATATCAGCGACTTTGGACCGTTCCTTTCACTGTTTCCAGGACGCACCTTCATTTTTCCTTCGGGATGGCGCTGGCCGTTCGGCATCGTGTTGCCCTGAATCGCCTCGGGGGACATGAAGTTGACCGTGCCAATCTGACTGTCGCGCTCGATGTTCGTCGTGTCGTTCGAGATTGCTTTGGCGATTCCAAAGTCGATCAGCTTCAGCGCACCATTAACGAACAAAAAGTTGGCAGGCTTCAAGTCACCTAATGAGTTGTACGCGAGCAACGAGTGAGTCCAATGGTTTCGCACACACATCTCATTCAAAAGCAACTCACCGTGGATAATTCGCTTCCTGTGGATGGCGTCGACGGCTTGAAGCATTTGCGTCCAGATCACCCGCAGCAGATTCTCGTCCATTCCTCCTTTCAAACTGCGAAGCCGCTCGCTCAGATCAATCTCCCCATGCTCCATGATCTAAAAAGCAAGAAGAGCGGACGATCATACAGTCAAACAGTTAATTAACACTGCCGTTGCATCGTACAAGAAGAATTAAAGGCGTACCACGTTGATTTGCCGCTGCTGGAGGTCTTGTTCGGCAGCCACAAGCTGGATGATATGTGGGTTTCCTTGCAAGCTTTGAAGCAGCTTGATCTCGTTAGTGTACTGGGCGATGCTTTGCGCGTCCAGCTTCTTCAGCTTGATTTTCTTGAGCGCGTAAATCTTGAGGTCTGGCCCCAGCATTCGGTACACTTTGCTGCTCCCGCCACTTCCAATCTGCTCCAATTTAATGTACTTCTGCCCGTTTACCTTCACGTTTCGGACAAAGCAAGACGTCAGCTTCTACCTGTCAGTTAAAGAGGAACTCAGCTGGCACGTACCACGACTCTGCTGGTCAACGACTCCAGTGCATCTCGTGCTGAGGCACTGCTCATTGCAGCAACTGGCGGGGACGAGGACGAAGACACGGAGCTGGGCGGACTCAGATCCGCATAGTTTTTCGCCGCTGCGACGCTTGGATCAAGTTGCTGTCGCTTGGGGGACCGGTAACGATCGAATGCGCGGGACGTGCTGCTGGTCGGAAGCGCATGCGTTCCTAGCGCTGCACCCGCTTTGCTATCCGATGAGCTGGGCGCTTTTAAAGATCCAATGTGGTCAGGCGCATAAGCCTTGGCACTGATGACAGCCGTGGTCTTCGGTGGTGCCGCTAGTTCAGCGCTCTCTGGTGATTCCATCACTCCAGCGCTCTTTGTCGGCGTCACTAGTTTCGCTCCAGTGCCTTTGTTGGGTTGAACTTCTGCTGCTGTAGTCGTAGATAGCACTGCGGTCGCAGAAGCCTTTGCTGGTGGGTTCTCAGAGTCCTCGACGTTCTTTCTGTCGGTGTGGTTGAGTTTTTTCTTGTCTGGGTTCCACTTCAAAATGTGGGAAATGTCACCCAGCTCGGCCTTTAGTTTTGCCTTCTTCGCCGAACTGATCGCCGGCGACTTCTGTGTCGTCTGCGAAGCCTCCTAAATACAATTCCTAAGTTCAGTCGTGATGCAGGGATGAAACTGTACCACTACGTCACGAACCTTGATGGGGGACATGAGCTTGGTATGTTTCACGGGAGTCGCTTGGCTTCCCATCATTGCATCGTCGTCGTCGTCGTCGTCACTCTGGTAACTACTAGAAGCAATCACACGTAGCGGAGGGCCGCCTACACTCCGACGACAATACAACACATTAGATCAGTAAGAGCGCCAACCGCAAGCATTTGCAATCTCTTACCAAGTCGGAAAGACGGCGGGTGGTGCGTCTTCCTCGACGTGGATTGCGACTTGAGACTTGATCGTGTAGGCAGTAAAGGCGTCGTAAGCACTGGCGACTTGTTCCCTGTACGCGGCGCCTTGGAGACTGTTGAAAATCCTAGTCCAGAGCGCGCATGGCTGACTGGCGTAGCATTCGAGGGCGCCGTGGATGTCCGCAGTACAACTGGCTCTCGACTCTGACTGGTGGGCGTCCTGGCCACGGGAGTGAACGCCGTACGAAGTGGCGTCGTCCCCAGACCGCGCGGCGTCGTGACTCCCTTGCCGTCGTTCAGCGTTCCGTGTCTGCTCACTGTCAGCGCCAGCACCTTCTGCTCCTGCAGAGACCCCGAGAACGCGGCTACCCAGCCCGATCTGCCGGCCGCCACGTTCTTCATCATCTCCTCCTTCTGCTGGGGCGAGAACGCGTCGTTATCCACTGCTCGCTCTAGGATTTCCTCGGCCAGCGCCTTGTTCCCCGCCGCGTACTCGAACGCCGCTTCTTCCTCATACAGCAGCGGCACCTTCTCGCCCACGCGCTGCTTCTTCAACTTCTGGAAAGTCTGCCTCACGCCCTCCTCGGAATCGCTCAGCTTGGCCTGCATGATGGCGATCTCTGTATACCCCGGCGTCTCCCGCGCCTTCTCCGAGTCGATACACGTGAGCGCTCGCCTCAGTAGCCGCAGCTTGCTGTACGTGTTCGGATTGCCCGGAGTTTCAACCAATGGGCAGCGCAGCAGCTCCAGCCACTTGTCCACGGACCTTGGGTCCTCCTTGAGCGCCACTACCAGCCTCAGACGACGCTCCGACGGCTTCTCCAGCATGAAGATCGAGCGCGCATTCTCCCCGAAGTGCAGCATATGCGTGGCCTGGCCGTCAGGGCTTGGGTACCGCACTGTGGCGCGTGGAAGCTGGGCCACGAGCTTCTCTATCACGTCTTCGGAGGGCTGCAAGGCCGGCGGCTGGTTCTCCTTGTCGTCGGGCGGCTCCATCCTGATCTTGCGTCGTGTGGGAAGGTGCGAATGCGGCTCACGGGGACGCTTGCGGCCTCCGCGGGCCAGCGCGCTCGCGTCGTCGCCGCCGAGCGCTATGGTCGGAGTGATGGTCGCTCAAGCTTGAGCGAAATGGGCCAACGAGCGCGGAATGCTGGAAAGGCGGAAAGTGAACGGCGTGTGTGATTGGTCGATAATCGACAAGAGACATGAGTGGATGAAAGTAATGTGTAGCCATTTGGTGATTGGATGAAAATGGTTTGTAGCCATGTGGTGTTCTGTATGGGCTCCGCTTCAACTAGACCTAGATCATGGTTGTCTGGGTGCTGGGAAAGACGGTGTTGCCTGCTACTGCTACTTGCGTCTGCTGCCTATTCTTCGGCTAGCAATGAGCGGAGCGTACATGGGACGGAGAGAGTTGCTGGGCTGGCTCAATGCGTTGTGTGGAACGCGATTGACGCGCGTGGAGCAGTTGAGCTCGGGTGCGGAGGCCTGTGAGGTGCTGCACGCGCTTTTTCCTGGCTGTGTGGCCTTGAGCAGATTGAAGAAGGGCGCTTTACAGCGTCATGAAATGCTGCACAACTACAAGTTGTTGCAGCAGGCGCTCACGGCTCTAGGAGTCGAAAAGCAGGTGCCCGTGGACCGCCTGATGAACGGCGGATTCCAGGACAACCTCGAGTTCCTGCGGTGGCTCAAGGCCTTCTACGACCACCACACGAAGGATGCCGTGGCTCAGCCTGCCGACACGCGAGGCAGTGACCATAGCAGCAAGAGGCTGGTTGGAGGCGTAGCAGCCGCCGGACGAACGCCGATGCGGAAGAAAGCGGCGTCTACAGCTACGCCGTATCGTCGTCGTGCGAGTCGTGCTTGCTTCGGTGAAGACACAGAAGACGTGGAGATGCTGGAGAAGCAGATGGAGAAGATGAAGATCAAGAGCAAAGGACTTGCAGTGGAGAAGGAGGAGCTGGAGGAGGAAAAGAAGGCGCTTGAGACGCAGGTCCTCGAGCTGAAGGAGGCTGTACGTGGACATGATATGGTGATGAAAGGTGTTGTTGTTTCTGACTGTGCTGTGCTGTTGTCCTTGTTAGCACGAAATCGTCAAGAGTGAGAGCGAATTTTACTTGAAGAAGCTGGAGGAGATCGCGGCGCTAGTGCACGAGTCCGAGCTTTCCAAGACGACGACTGCGCAGAGCAGCTTGCTTGCACTGTCGATCCTCGACGTGCTCTTCGCGACCGAGGAGGACGAGCAGGAACAGGAGATGGAGCCATTCTGATGCAGACGCACAGCAGTTTAGCTAAACGTAATTGATTCCCATTCTTACGATCGCAGCTTGAGGAACGTGCGCTTGAGCACGCGTGCCTCGTAGCTGATGGTGTGCTGGATGGCGTCGGGGGCTGCTGCGCTGCGTTGGTCGGCTGCCGTCGTGGTGAAGATGTCCTTGCCGTGCTGGTCGGCCGAGTCGAGGAACTCGAGGATGTCGTCCATGGTGGAGTCGCGGATGGTGGTCATGTGCTTGGCCAGCGTGAGTGCGAGGCCCAGGAAGCACCGCTTGGCGTAGTACCAAGTGTCGGGCCCAAGCTTGCGGTGGTAGGGCTCCATGCTCTTCATGACGCGGCAGATGCCAAAGTCGTAGTTGTTCTTGGAGCAGTAGAGCGTGCCGATGACGAGGTTGACGATGCACAGGTGGAACAGCCGCTTGTCCGGGTCGCGGCTGCTCTCCTCCTCTTCCTCTCGCTCGATGGAGCGCAGCAGCTCCTCGGCCTTCTCATTGTCCGTGTTCATGACGTAGCACACGCACAGGTTGGCCAGGATGATGGCCTGCACCTCGAGCAAGTTGTCTTGTCTCTTCTTCACGAACGGCTCGTAGTACTGGATCGCCTGCTCGTACTTGTTGCCTTGCAGGAAGAAGACGTGCGCCACGTTGAGCTTCCAGGCCTCGTGCTCGGAGCAGAACTCGGCCGTCTGGCGGAAGATCTTCTCCACTTGCGTGTAGTTGCCGCGCTCCCAGTAAATGTTGGCCTGCGCCATGAGCACGGGCATAAAGTCCTCGAGCGCGTCGTCGTAGGCCTTGAGCGACGTCTTGATGTCCTCGTTCGACTGCGCGAGCCGCGCGTCCTGGATCTTCTTGGTGAGCTTGCGCAGCCCTTCGACGTGCTTGGTGGCCAGCTCGTCGTACTTGCTGTACGCGTCTTCGGGCGACGTTTGCAGCGTCACGGTCGCGTCCATGAAGTCGTAAAAGTCCTTGGACAGCAGCTGAAACGTCAAGTGCGCGTTCTCGGCCAACACGTCGGCCATGAGGTCGTGGAAGCCGTGCTTGGTGTACAGGATGAGCAGGTTGGAGAAGGTCTCGACGGGAAACGGCGGGTTCTGCAGCAAGAAGTTGAGCTTCTTGAAGCCGCCGTTCGGCTCCACGTCCATGTTCATGAGGCCGAAGTTGTGCAGAGAGACCGGGTCGAGCTCTTCTTCCTGTCGAGGCGGCATATCCAGCAGCGCGTCTCGAGCGCCTTTGTAGTTCTTCATCTCGTACTCGATGGCGGCCTTGAGGTTGAACGCCTCCACGAGCGCCGTCTCCCGGAGGACCGTCGAGTTGCGCACGGACTTGACGTCGGCGTTCTGCTCGCTCTTGCTGCCCACACTGAGCTCCGGATGATCGCGGACCCCTTTCTCGATGATCTCGGCGATCTGCCGCATGGCGTTGCCGTACTGCTTCATCTTGAAGAAGCAGAGAGCGATGTTGTACGACAAGTCAGGCTGGTAGCCAAGGATGTTGAGCGCGTCCGCGAACTTGGCCCGTGCGGCCTCGAAGCGGCCCTCCTTGTACTCGATAGCTCCGTCAAAGACGATGGTTGTGGGATCGTCGGGCATGCACTCGTCCAGCACGGATCTCGTGGCCTTGATGTCGTTCTGCTCGTAGTACGAGGCCGCTCTCAGCAGGTGTACGCGTTGCGCGAACTGCTCGCTTTCGAGCTGACTAGCTCGCCTCGAAGCTGCGTCGTACTGGCCGGACTTGTAGAGCGACTGGGCCAGGTAGAGCTGGTACTCGTCCACGTCCGGGTAGCTCGCACAGAGCTGCTCGTATATGCCGACGGCCTGGTGGAAGAGCTGCATGTGATAGTAGCAGTAGCCCAGCAACGACAAGGCTGCGCGGCTGTGCGGGTGGTTCTCTAACTCGATCTGCAGGATACGCACAGCCTCCTCGTACTTCTGGTCGCGAATGAACCCGTAGATCGTCGACGTGTAGCTGCTCCCAGCGCCATCCTGCGTCTGGAACATGGTGAGCCTTGGGGTGTCGACCGCTTCCAGGAGTGAACGACTGTTGCGAACCGACACTGGCCGAGGATTTCGCGAAGTTGGTACGGCGATAAAGCGTCAAGTAGATGACAAGGTGAACGGGATTCAGGCTGTAGGGGGCGCTCACGCTGTGTATTTGACTATCTACAACGTGCAGATGCTTATCTAGTGTCGTCAGGGCTATAGCTTAGAACTTGACCACCGCGTCGAACATGGGCACGTCACCGGCCTCCGACATGTGCTCCATGAAGGCCCGCACCTTGGCGGGCCATTCGATGCCCTTCACCAGCGTCAGCGAGCGCAGGCGGCCGAACAGATCCAAGTCGTCGTAGCCCAGCTCCTCGTTCACGGACTGGTTCGAGTGGAGCATGGGCTCGAGTTCCTTCAGCAGCTCGTTGACCTTCGACACAAGCTCTGGCGACTTGGCAAGTGCCTCAGTGAACGGCATGGACGCCTCACGCTTCGTCTTGAAGAACTCGCGCGACGCACGAAGCGTGAACTCCGGCAGCGGCGCAGCGTACAGCCGAGGGTTGTACAGCACGTTCAGCGAGGGCATCGCGGACTCGATCCACTTGGCCAGGTCCGCTCGACCGGAGGCAGGCTGGAGGATGGGGCCGTCGCCGTAGTGGTTGTCCACGTAGCTCACGACGTCCCAGCTCTCCGCGAAGGGCTTCTCACCCACGGGAACGAAAATCGGGGCCGCCTTGGTGCCCACCAGACTCGTGGGGGTCGCCACATCATCGAAGGCCATGAACACCACGCCGTGCTTGATCTTCTTGAGTCCCAACGCAACGCGCGCGCGACAGCTGAACGGACAGAAGTCGTAGATGTAGTGCTTGGGGGTCTGAAGGACGGATGCCATGGTTGATGTGGTGGCTGCTCTAAGGCTTTTTGAATTATGAGTGCATGAAAGCTCTGCGTGCTTCCTTCGAGCATGCGGCTTTCCTACATCGAGATTCGCTTTGGTGCTTGGTGCGACACTGACGTGTACGTAAGCTTCAGCGCAGTTGACTCTCGGATCAACGTGTCTACATCACGCTTAAGTCTGACGAACGAGTCCGCTCCATTCAACGAAGGCTACCACAATAGCGGGGGAAGTGCTGATTCATGCTACATGGCGGGCTCATGCGGGTGCTGCACTTGTACAAGGAGAGTGTAAATGCCAGCGCCCACGACGCCTCCAGTGAACGGGCCAACGATGGGGATCCAGAAGTAATAGTCGACCGCCGTCCAAACCTTGGAGCCATAGCCGACGATTCACGTGAGCAACCGCGGGCCCAAGTCGCGCGCCGGGTTCATCGCGTAGCCCGTGTTCATGCCGAAGCTCATACCGAGCGCCATGATCATCAAAGCGAAGGCGAACGGGGTGCCGATCGTGCCTGGCGAGCGGTTGTTCTGATCTGTGATGGCGTAGATACACAACAAGAGCATTCCTGTCGCCAGCGCTTCCGTGTAGAATGCTGTCAGATTGTTGATGTCGTCGCTCCGGTACGTCGCGAAGTTGGACCGTGTCGTCTCCATGTTGGGGTCGACCTTCATGATCTTCTGGTAGTCGAGAAGGAAAATGGCGGCGGCTCCAACGAAAGCTCCATCAATTTGTGAAAGCCAGTAGCCAGGCACCTTCCACCACGGCAGACGTCCGTACACGGCGTGCGCTAGTGTGACGGCGCAGTTCAAATGCGCTCCACTGACACCTTCGGAGCAGTACACACCGACGAGGACGCCAATTCCCCACGCGATGTTGATGCTGAGCCACGTGCCGTCGCTTTCGCCCGACAGGGTCACTTGGTTGTTCACGCCCATACCGAACGCGGTCATGGCGAACGTGCCGAGACACTCGGCGAGGCATTCACGGATGTGCGCGCTGTTCACCACGAACCATTTCTCCTGGTGATCCTCGTTGTGCTGGTACTGGCTGCGGTTTGTGCGGTGAAGCGAGCGCTCGCAGCGGTCGAGGAAGCGACGGTAGGGCGTACTCGGAACGGCAGCGTAGGGCGCGCTGGGGTCCACGTCCACACTGCAGGGCGGCTGCATCCTGGAGCGAGCGGATGTACGAAGTTCCGGAGACTCTTTCTGGATAATGAGGAAGGCGAAGAGTGCGCTCTGATCAAAGAGCGCTCTATCAGACCCAACGTTGACGCTCACGCTGCCGGACCGGCGGAGTGTTGCCCTGCTCTGCGCGACTCGCCGTGTCTCTCTCGGTCTCGGACTCAATTGATAGCCTTCTTCGTCAGGCCCTGGTCTGCTAACTAACGGAATCGGCGGAGAGTATGGAGCGGCGAGTTCGGCCGCTTCGGAAGTGCCAGCCTTCGCCAGCACCATCAGAGCGAAGCACTGCGTGGTTTATTGCTTTGCATGGGCTGCGATGGTCGGTGGTCTACCAGGATGTTCGGAAGTTCGGAGCCCCTTTCAGATTGGCGATCTACGCCACCAGAATGCTGACGAGCCTTGTTGGCCTTCCCCCAGACGTCATTGCTGCCCGGCCTGATGTCTTCGATCTGAGCAGTCCGGTCGCGTCGTAGCCACAGGCAGCAGCTTAATTTGCGGTGGAGCGGCGTGTGAGCATGGAGGTGGCCACCGTGCGGGTTGCTTTAGTACGGAGCGCGTCGGTTAGTACTGCCAACTAACTTAGCATGGCGGATGGCAACTGCTACTCGAGCGTTGTTGCTTCCAGAGCTCTTACCCACGCGAAGATCCATCCGCGGATCCCTTTGGAAACCAAGTGGTCGGTGTCTCGTCGTATCGTCTCAAAACTTCAGGTTTCGTGTCTTTGTTGGCGCTGATGATGCCGCCGGATGGAGATCATCGTCACCCCGCGTCTTGAAGCCAAGAAGCCCCGGATTGCTGCTGCTTCTGGGTCGTTTGAATGGCCAACAAGGCAGCGTTCGGCTCATATCGCTCGGTCGTTCGGCGAACGTACAGCGTGGCGCCAGTAAAGAGATCAAACTCCGTCCCAAGCATCCCCAGCAATCGGGGATCGCGGACATATCGTCTCAAAAGGCCCAGTGACAGAGGGCGCTCCGGAGCCTGTCGAGCGTTCAGCCAGGGTCAGATATTTGCTGCGTGGATCAAACGAGGTGCGTTGCAGTATCAAGCCGCGCGATCTCCTGTTGGACAGCGGCAAGCTCGCCAAGAGAAGTTCCTCGGAAGCCTCGCCTGCTGCCGGGTCTGCAATTGAGCTCAGCACCGAGGATATATTGATACGTTGCAGAGGTGCCGCAAACACTGGAGGCGAGCAAGCAAGCAAGCGTGCGTTCAATCTGCTGGCATTTGAAGCGCGTGAGATCCCTCTTCCGCACGAGCGAGGGCAGATTAACCGACATACACCGCACTAATCTGCGCTACTCAAGTCCACGCACAGTCAGCCAGTACCTAAGCGGCTGTCAAGAGACAAACAGAGCTCCGGCCACACGCTGTGCAGTACGAACTGCCATGACTCAGAAGATCATTCGGTTGGTAAAAGTAAAAGAACACGAGAGCTCTCTCTCTAAGACGGCTATGCGGCGGAGCCCTGCTTCTCTCCGACAATTTGGTGGTCAGATGGAGGTTGTACATGTAGTAGACGAGTCGAGCGCAGCGCGTGGATTGGCCGACCACTTCAACTTGCAGTCGGCGACAAAGCGATGCAGCGATTAACCTGGTTGGCTGGAGATCGCTGCGCTCGCTACTTGCCCTGCAAGGCTGCCATCCTGTGGGTCCGTGACGTCGTGGGAGAGGACCCATCCAGAGACACGGCGAACCGCGCAGCGCAGATACGAGCAGGACAGGGCACCATTCGTGGCCGACTCGGTGCAGCAGAGTGTCCGATAGTTCGTCGGCCAGCATGTTTGGCTCGCTCTCGTCGCGGTGAGCCACCTTCATTATCTCTTTTGACGCGTACGCATCAACGGAGCAACTCATCCGACCGGTAGAGACAGCTACAGGACTCGGACTTCACCAAGATGCGATCGAACTTCGGAATGGAGCCCAACTTCGCCAGCAGCGGTCAAGTCGCGCTGGACGGTGGCGAGAAGTCCGCGTATTCTGCCTACGCCAACACCCCCTACACGCCACGCGGACCCATCGATGAATGCGATCGATCCCTGCACCACACCAACCGCAGCCGATACGACCGAGAAGAAGACCAACACGAACAGTGGTTCGTCACCCGCAACCCCCACGTCCGCGAGTGCCTCACGGAGTTCCTTGGCACCTTTGTGATGGTCGTCTTCGGCATGGGCGTCAACAACCAAGTCGTGCTCTCTGAAGGGGAAAACGGCACGTGGCTCAGCATCAACATGGCCTGGGGTATCGCCGTGCTCATGGGCGTCTACATCTCCGAGGGAGTTAGTGGAGCGCACATGAACTGCGCCGTCACGTTCGCCCATGCCGTGTACGGCCGTCTACCCTGGTGGAAAGTGCCAGGATACTGCGCGTCTCAAGTGGTGGGCGCGTTCCTGGGAGCCTGCGCGGCTTACGTCCTGCACTACGAGCGCCTCAAGAAGGCCGACCCGAGCCAGGAAACCACGTTCCACAACTTCGCCACTCACCCGGAAGACATCTCGAACCTCACTGCATTCTACACGGAAGTGCTGGCCACGGCCATGCTGCTGCTCTGCATCTACGCCATCACGGACCAGCGCAACCGTTCACCGGGAACTGTTGGTACGCCCTTCGCCTTCTGTCTGATGATCATGGCGCTCGGCATGTCTTTCGGTATGAACTCGGGCTACGCGATGAACCCGGCGCGCGACTTTGGCCCTCGCTTCCTCATGTACTTGGTGGGCTACGGCTCCAAGGTGTTCACGGAGTACGACTACTACTTCTTGGTCCCCATCTTCGGACCTGTGCTGGGCGGCGTCGTTGGCGCTGGAATGTACACGTTCCTCGTGCAGGTGCAGCACCCACACGAGCGTGAAGGGTTCTAAGCTCCGAACGAAACCGGAAGATCAGAGGTTCACGTATTTTGGATACTTAGAGGCTAAAGTTTGGCAAAAGCATTTCTTTCGCTTTTTCGCAGTGGCTTCATAGGTCGGTAGCGGGTTGTTTCGAACAGCGGGATGCAACTTACAACTTGGAGGAGATCTTGGTGCAGCCACAAGGTCGGGTCAAGGTAACGCCGGCAACGGCACCGTGTCAACAGCGGGTAGTGCATGAATCTTGGCACGGCCTTAATCAACTCGACCACCACATTAGTCAGCGTGCAAACAGCCTTGCCAGGAGTTACGCTGTCGTCAGACACGCACCACCGTTTTGGGGAACGTTGCGGTCACGAGTGGGCGTCCGTGCGTTGGTTACGGTTGCCCCTTAGCTGACGTTGACAGGCAGGCGCAAGTCCTGGCGGACCATAGACACGAGTTCGCCAGCCCCAAGCAATGGCAGGACGACGCGATGCGTTTCCGGGAATTCAGAGCCGTTGCCCCTGTGGGGGCTTGCTCGATGCTGCGCTACACCGCTTGGAGCTCACTTTCCGTTTTGCAGCCTCCCAAGCAGCAGCAACAACCAAGCAAGTGAGCCATGGAGTCGACCTACAACAACTCCCAGCCCGTCATCGACGTGGCCAACAAGTCCAACGGCACCTACGCTCCGTACGCCGACACGCCCTACTCGCCGCGCCAAGTGGACCGCTGCGAGCGCTCGCTGCACCACACCAACCGCAGCCAGTACGCCGAGGAAGACCGCCACAAGCTGTGGTTCGTGACGCGCAACCCGCACCTCCGCGAGTGCTACTCGGAGTTCCTCGGCACGTTCGTCATGATCGCCTTCGGCATGGGCGTCAACAACCAGGTCGTTTTGTCCGGGGAGATGGAGGGCACGTGGCTCAGTATCAACATGGCGTGGGGTATCGCCGTGCTCATGGGCGTCTACTGCTCGGAAGGCGTGAGTGGCGCCCACATGAACCCGTCCGTGACGCTGGCGCACGCTGTGTACGGCCGTCTGGCGTGGCGCAAGGTGCCGGGCTACGTGGTCTCGCAGTACCTCGGGGCCTTCGTGGGCGCGTTCGCCATTTACGTGCTCGACTACCAGCGCCTCATGAAGGCCGACCCGGACAAGGAGACCATGTTCCACAACTTCGCGACGCATCCGAACCCGGAGATCTCCAACCTCACGGCCTTCTACACGGAAGCGCTGGCCACGGGTATGCTGCTGCTTTGCGTGTACGCCATCACGGACCAGCGCAACCGCTCTCCGGGCACCGTTGGTACGCCCTTCGCCTTCTGTCTGATGATCATGGCACTCGGTATGAGCTTCGGCATGAACACGGGCTACGCCATGAATCCGGCGCGAGACTTTGGCCCTCGCTTCCTCATGTATTTGGTCGGCTACGGCTCCAAGGTGTTCACGGAGAGTAGCTGCTACTTCCTCATCCCCATGTTCGCGCCTCTCATTGGCGGCGTCCTCGGTGCCGGTGCGTACGAACTGCTCGTCCAGGCGCAGCACCCTCAAGACCCCGCCGAGTACTAAGAGAAATCCGTTGAAGGAGCAACGAGAAGCAGCAAAGCCCACCGGTAGCTAGCTGAGACCCTGCAAATAGCTCGTACGCATATACATTCCTGTCATGAACACGAACACATTTTTTTCTGGATGAGAGCTTGGATCATCGGCTTGAGAGGCTGGAGATCCATCAGGATCTGCCATGGTAATCATTGGAGATGCTCAACACGCATTACTCGCATAGATCACCATGGTAAGCATCATCAAGATCAATGCAGAGCAATTGGGCCGGTTCCAAGACCTTTAGTTTGCCGTCGCAACGCTCGCGAGAAGCCAGTTGTACGCGAAAAATGCCGATGGTCCTCGACGATAAAGGTGCCTCGCGATGTCACCTTTATCGTCGAGGACCATCGGCATTTTTACGACTGTACGGTCCGTATTCGGTCCGATACGGACCGTACAGTCTTCCCCTCCAATATAGAGCATACAACATATAATAACCTGGTAGACTATATTATGATGAAGTCTTCTTTAAACGCATTTTCAGTACAGTTTCGACCTCTATATTCGGATCGACCAATACAGTTTATAGAAATAACGCATTCTTTGCTAAGCAAAAGACAGTAGATTTCGTGCAATCTTGGTAAACACGACCACGCTCCCAACCCGTTGATGCGATACACGTTATCCGCTTCAACCATGTCGGTCGGTACAGCACCACCCGGACCACCAAGACCCCACCACGTGACCACCGAGCTCGGATCTCCTCCTGGTCGCCTTGACCCTCCACTCTCATTCTCCATTTTACCGGCGCAACGCAAATCAACAGGATGACAGCTCCGACCCAACCATTCCCAACACGCAAGCCGCGCGTGGGCACCATCGAAGACGCCTCCAACGGCTACGTCACGACAGATCCGACGCCGTACGTGGATCTCTCCGGCTCGGTCTACGCGCCGGACGTCCGCATTCCGATCGAGCGCGAGTCCTCGCAGCGCTATCAAACCGACTACCGACCGTCGGGTGAAGTCACCAAGCGCCGACGCTTACTTGTCACGCAGAACACGCATCTGCGCGAGTGTCTGGCCGAGTTCCTGGCCACCGTGCTGGCCATCGCCTTCGGCCTCGGAGGCATCGCTCAATGCGGCCTGTGGGGGAGCGCTGGCGGCGACACCATGACGATCAGCGTCGGCTGGGGCGTGGCCGTCATGATGGGCACGTTCGTCGCCGACAACGTGAGTGGAGCCCAGATCATCTCCGTCATCACCGTCACCAACGCCGTATACGGCCGCATGCCGTGGTGGAAGGTGCCGGGCTACATGATCGCGCAGTTCTTGGGCGCCTTCGTGGGCGCGGCACTCATCTACGTGCTGAACGCGCAGAAGATCCGACGCGAGGACCCCGACCAGGAGACCATGTACAAGCTCTTCATCACGTACGCGCGCGACGGCGTGTCCAACTACACGGCCTTCTACACGGAGGTATTGGCCTGCGCGTGCATCATGCTGGCGTCCTACGCCATCAAGGACAAGCGCAACCGCTGGCCTGGAAACAGAGGCACGCCGTTCGCGCTGGCGCTGCTGGTCATGGCCATTTCGTGCGCCTTCAGCACCAATTCGGGGCTGGGCATGAGTCCGAACCGGGACTTCGGCCCTCGGCTCTTCACGTACATGATCGGCTACCACCAGGTCTTCACGGAGGACTCGTACTACTTCTGGATCCCGATCGTGGCGCCGCTCGTCGGAGGAGTTATCGGCGGCGGACTGTACATCCTCTTCGTGGAGATGCAGCACCCAGAGCTCCCACAGAAGGCAGCAACGGATCGCGAATGCCTCCTTGAAAGCGCATAAACAACTTAGACCCCAGTAGCTTTCAAACAATACCACAACTCATTCTACTCAACTACTCGAACGCCTTCAACTTGTACTTCTGTGTAGTAACGAAGAATGACTCGCTTTGCGGCTCATGTGGATAGCGCATCATGTTCTAGCAAAGCATTTGGTCCTGCAGCCATCCGAAGACCCCTCGAGTGACCACCCGACCACAAGCAGAGTACCATCTGGAGCTCCAGCTCATCCGGAATCTACTTCTTCATTGTGCAGCTGCAGCAGGACAACGAGAAGAAGGAGAACGAGAGCGACGTGCTGTAGGATTTATTTCTTAATACAGTTTTGTGAAAACTGTCGATCGATTTCGTGCTTGTGCTAGTGTACAGGGTGTGGAGCTCAACAGGAGCAGAGATATCTGGATTGGAGATACCTGGAGGCTGCGCATAACCATTTTCGGAGTCGCGGGGGCAGCACCAATGCTATTTGCACCCGTTGAGCGACGATCATTCCGTCTTCGTCCATGACGTCGGCGATGCCGTAGCGGAGGAGCCCAAGATGGACGTCGAGCATTGTTGAGAGGCGGCCTTGAAAGGGTAGGGTAGTCTTTAGACTATTGGGAGCTATATCACCACAAGACGGATAACGGGTAAGCTACCACCATCGCCATCACGACCGAGGAAGCATGTAGAAGGCCTTGCCTGAGCGCTCGAAGGTCGAAGAATGGCTTCCCAATGGCGACCGGCGGTGATACATGCGCTGCTTTGACACCTGCCAAGAAAAACGCAGCGGCTGCATAGAATACATTTATGTGGGATACACAAAATACATGCAACTTGATGCGAGCAACTTGGTGCAGGGCTCGACATGACCATTACTTTTGGCAAACCGTTTTGCCACCGACTTGCAAAGCGATAATTGACCTGCAGACTGCACCATGGTCAACAAGCTGTTGTCGCGAAGCGCCCGGCAATTTCGAGATGAGTGCCCTCGATGATAGACATGAGAGGGCAGAAAGATATTATTTTCTCTTCGGGACGCTCCTGTCGGAGCTTGGGTGTCAATTGCTCTCGAACATAAGATTACGCTGTTTTGGTGCTCCTGAAAGGGATCCCCACGTGAACGCCCTTGGCTGCTTTCAACCTAGAAACGAAAGTGGCATTAATTAGCGGCATTAACGATGAAGATTAATCAACAAGTTACGTCTCTGCAAGATGCCTTGACCGAAGGAGGACCACAACGGACTCGCTCGATTCACGAGTCGTAAAGTAGTTTTACTCTTCTCAAAATTGCAGCTTTCACGCACCATCTTCGAGAAAAGTCCCTAAGTCAGTATTTGATACTCGCAGAATATCAAGACACACAAACCAATACAACATCTCTTTTAATATCTGTAAATATTGTATTTTTCGGTCCGTTTAGCAGTCTTCAATCACTCATTTTCCGTTGGCTACAACCACCACTCGCTCACGTTACTGCCTGCACGTTCTAGTACGCTTTTGTTCGTGCGTATCGCTTAGAGCAGAGGCGTCTGGGTGTGGTGGATCTCCACCAGGAGACGGTATAGACCCGCACCAGCAACACCACCGAGAAGGTCCGACACGATGGGGATCCAGAAGTAGTAGTGGTGCGACGTGAACACCTTGGAGCCCCAGCCAGCGCAGAACGTGAACAGACGAGGACCGAAGTCACGCGCAGGGTTCACGGCGTAACCCGTGTTCATGCCGAAAGCCATACCCAGACCCATGATCATCAACGCGAAGGCAAACGCGTTGCCGTACTTGCCGGCGGGACGGTTCTTCGTGTCCGTGATGGCGTAGATGCTCATGACCAGCATGGCCGTGCCGATGAACTCCGTGTAGAAAGCAGTGTAGTTGGAGATGCCATCCGCAGGGTACGTTGAGAAGCTGCTCTGCGTCGTCTCGCGGTTCGGGTCGATCTTGTTCAGGTTCTGCCACTGCATGACCCAAATCGTGAACGCGCCGATGAAAGCGCCCAGCACCTGCGAGATCATGTAGCCCGGCGCCTTCCACCACGGCAGGCGGCCGTACACGCAGTGCGCCAGCGTCACGGCCGTGTTCATGTGGGCCCCGCTGATGCCTTCGGAGCAGTAGACGCCGATCATGACGCCGATGCCCCAGCAAATGTTGATGCTGAGCCACGTGCCGTTGGCATCCTGCGAGTTGGTCACCTGGTTGTTCACGCCCATGCCGAACACGATCATGACGTACGTGCCGAGGAACTCGGCGAAGCACTCGCGCAGATGCACGCTCTGCACGGCGAAGCGGTACAGGCCCGTGCGCTTCTCGGCCATGATAGGGATGAGATCGTTCGCCTTGGGGGTGTTGGGCATGTTCGCGTAGCCGTTCTCGATCTTGTCGGCCTCGGCGAAGTTGCCCTGCTTGGGCGTTGGCATCACGTCTTCAGTCGCGTACTGAACCATGTCGAAAGTTGTTTGTTCTTGACGAGTCCAGAGTCCGTCGAGGGGATTCGAGTTCGATGTCGCTTGCGTACTTGGAAGTACAAATGAGAATAAGCGAGAGAACCCAAGCCAAAGCTCACTCGATTCGATCCAAGTCTGCACGTGGGTTGCTGCATAGGCTGCCTGGGCCCAAGCAAGCGAGCGCTTCTACTGTGGGACCTGACCGGGTCGAGAAATGCAGCGGCGATTAACAAAAAAATAAACGATGATTGACGGCACGTACCCGACCGACTCGGTCAGCGAGCACAGACAACGTGCTCTCCGAGAACCTCTCATGCCGCCGCCGCCATCAACGTCGTAGTCTGGCGGACTCCCCTTTGGGACGGGCTTGATTTCTCACGGCCACCGGGGGAACTTGGTGCGCGGAGTCAAAGATGCGTTCATTTGGAGTCGCTGACTGCGCCCCTGTCTCATCGACAGGTCTCAATCTGCGGCGCAGATTAACTGCAGGATTCGCTATGGATTCTCGGCTCCTCGTTACTAAGTTAGTAGGGCGAAGCGAGCGAAGAATGGCAGATTAAGCTTCCTCTACGTTGTCAAGGGAACTAAGGGCACCCAATACTAAAGCCACGGAGCAAATGCACGAGTAAGATCTGGAGAAGATGGCGAGTTCGACCCAGAAGGTGTCTGCTACGTTGGCCACCATCTGCATTGAAGGCAATACGCGCCCCAACTTTCGTATCCATCGGAGGTGACACCTTTTCGCGCCCCAAGCGGAATGATCTCGCAAGTACGATCCCAACGGCGACAGCAGCACGCCGGGCTTCGTCAAGATGTGCCAGCCAGAAGAAGCCCGTTGGCTGCCTCTCTTGGTTGATACTTGGCGCTGGTGTGCTCAGATGCCGACTCAGACTCAGATTGCAAAGATCCGCGCCTCGCGGTCAAATTGAAGTGGCCTCCTCGCGTTGTCCATGCCAACTTTGTCGGTTTGTGCCGCCCCGAAGCGGATTCCGTGGAGGGCGTGTGTTCTCGATCGAGCGGAGCTCAACACGACGTTGCAGGGCGCGTTGAATGCTCACTTGGCATAGCAACGCTTTGTTCTAGTCACGTAGTGCTTGGCGACTTGCTCGGACCAAAGCTCGGATCAAAAGAATCTGACCAGACGCGTCATTTCGGCTTTGACGACGTCGAGCGCGAGGGCAAAGGTGCGCTGAATCCGGCTCACTCCAGCTGTGCCACGCTGCCCTCGGGGGAGTGTACGGTAGTCGGAAGAGAATGATCGGAAAATCAACTGGACTCAGACAACAGAGCGGAGCGAACGCGATGACGCCTTCGGACATGTGTGAACGCTTAGTGTATGTGTAGTTATTATATGAAGCACGACTAAGGAAGACTAAAGTCGCCGACTCGGACTTGCGACTTCGCTGCTCAGTCGTGTGGCGGCCCCTAGTAGCGCGCGCTACGATCGAGTCGTAGCTGGTAGAACGTCAAGCGTTGATTCTCCTTTAAGGAAGCGTCTGCTGCGGGTGGTGGATCTCCACCATGACGCGGTACAGCCCTGCGCCAGCAACACCACCGAGCAGCGGGCCCACAATGGGGATCCAGAAGTAGTGGTTGCGCAGCGTGAACACCTTGGAGCCCCAGCCAGCGCAGAACGTGAACAGACGAGGACCGAAGTCACGCGCGGGGTTCACAGCGTAACCCGTGTTCATGCCGAAAGCCATACCCAGAGCCATGATCATTAACGCGAAGGCAAACGCGTTGCCGTACTTGCCGGCGGGACGGTTCTTCGTGTCCGTGATGGCGTAAATGCTCATGACCAGCATGGCCGTGCCGATGAACTCCGTGTAGAAGGCCGTATAGTTGGAGATGTTGTCGCTAGGGTACGTGGCAAAGCTGCTCTGCGTCGTCTCGCGGTTCGGGTCGATCTTGTTCAGGTTCTGCCACTGCATGACCCAGATGCAGAAGGCGCCGCAGAAAGCGCCCAGCACCTGCGATACCATATAGCCCGGCGCCTTCCACCACGGCAGGCGGCCGTACACGCAGTGCGCCAGCGTCACGGCCGTGTTCATGTGGGCTCCGCTGATGCCTTCGGAGCAGTAGACGCCGATCATGACGCCGATGCCCCAGCAAATGTTGATGCTGAGCCACGTGCCGTTGGCGTCCTGCGAGTTGGTCACCTGGTTGTTCACGCCCATGCCGAACACGATCATGACGAGGGTGCCGAGGAACTCGGCCAGGCACTCGCGCAGATGCACGCTCTGCACGGCGAAGCGGTACAGGCCGGTGCGCTTCATGTTGGCCGGGTTGGCCTTGGGCGTCAGCGGCATATCGATGTAGCTGGCCTCATGCTTGCCCTCGAGGTCGTCGAACGGCTGCAGCACGCGGTTGGCGGACGACGCCACATCCGGGGTCTGGTTGGAGGGGAACGGAGCCATCGTCGGGGTAGTCGGGGGCGTGGGCGGACTGGGTGGTGTGGTGAAGGCGATGGCTCGACCTCGGATGTGCTCGCTTGGAGTCAAAAAGGAGAATGAGCAGCAGTGCAGCGATCGACCTGGCCGACCCGAGACGGTGCCAAAGTCTCTCGGATGGGAGCCAGAGCCCTGGCGCGAGTGCTGCCGAGCAAGTTCAACGCTGCCTGGGTCCACTCTCGCTCGTCCTGCCGGGGCAACTTCAGCTTGCGCATCACGCAGCGACGCCGTAAACTGTCAAAACGGACCGCGAGATCGCCGAAAAAGTTCAACGACAGACCCAGGAGAGCTAGCCACCCCCAGCGCCGCTGTGGCCCCATTGTGACAGCGGCGGAAGCTGCGGCAACTGCAAGCTGACTGATGCCGGGCGGTCAGGTGAGCAAGGCAAGTCGCTGCCTCCGATTAAACCGGACTGTCCATTGCTGAAGCTCTCCAAATCCTGGTCTCGATCTCTATTTGGCGGATGGGAATCACCGCTGCACGAAGCAGCACAGCGCCCCAAGCAGCTTCTCGGTAGCGCCGCGCCACCCGTGCGCGATTAGCGAGTTTCACTGGCTGAAGTAGCGTGGCCACCTTGCGCAGCGCCGGCTTCGAGGCGAATGATCTCGAACGGCTGGACGACATCGCGGGGCGAGTGACCCAGTATTCCAGTGAAATCCATTCTCTTGTCGGTCGAAAGTTCAAGATTTGCGCGGGTGAGCCGGTGCGTGCCCACGAGGACTGCAAAGTGCTCCCTCGAGTCGTCCTGACCGCGTTAGACGCGCGGCGAGGGCACAAAATTAAGGCTGACGTGCACGCTATTAACCTCTATTAACACGCTGATCAACCCATGGGGCTTGCCGTCGAGTCGCTCGCGCCAACCACCGTGTCGAACGCAGTAGCTTGGAGAAACTGCAAGTGTTCTGCTTAGGCGAGCTTTCTGAAGCGCCCCGCTCAGCGGCTTCAACTTGGATCGGATTCGACAGGGATGGGGAGCCCCATACAAACCCCAAGATTAAAAACTCTGTGGTCCGGTGTCTATGTGGTCATTGTTAAAAAAGATTGGAGGATCGGTGCACACTTCATCGTCGTGACGCGCGCGGGCTGGCCAATTGCAGTGGTCAGCCGTAGCCTCCACCCATCGGGTGCTGCCAGCTTCAAAGACTCACCAGAAGCTCCACCAGCACGATGGCTGTGGGGCTTCTGGTGGCTCTTCCTCTATTTTGGCCAACGTTCCGTCAAGAATGACAACGCCTTCGCCTTGCTGGCGGGGTCATACTCTGGGTATGGGCTCTTGACATGAAAAGTGTGCAGGCAGTCGAGGTGGAGGGCGTAAGTGGCTGTTATAGCCGATGGAAGGCTGAGTGGAGGAAAACTGCTACACGGACCAAGAAATACAAAATATACCGAGAGCTAAAGGCAGGGCGCTGCGCTGCGTTGACTTGTGTCTTGTTGCTCTGTGAGTAGGAATCACTCGACGCTGTAACGTGTTCTCACAGGATGCAGGACTTTTGAGCAGTAGCAACTCAACGAGATAGCTATCAAGTTTATTCATTTCGGTGCTGGATTCCGGTCATATTGAGCCAACACTACCTGAAGACCCGTGCTTCGAATGCTGCGACGCGTGCATCACGAGTTCCCAATCGATTGAGCTCCTTGCGGCCATTTATTGAAACTAACAGCTTTGAAGTAATAGATAGTCTTTCTTCAGATAGTTCTTTCATCCTTCAAAAGCTCAACGCGTGAGTACTTTGCAGTGACGCATTCGGGCCAATATGCCTATCGAACAAATACCACTTTCGTCTGTAGAGTGAAAGCAGATATGCTTTCGAGACCAAGGGCACGACAGGCGTTGACCGCATACCCACAACTGCGGAGTTCGATAGAGGGCAATACATTCGAAGAGGACACACTGAATGCATAGCAAGGCTGAGGGTGTAGCGGGTGGCGGCATGAAAAGCCCAACCACGACCACGCAGTGCAGTCGAGTGCGGCAATGGCACCCGGCAAGCAGCAAGTAGTTGAAGTCAGCCGCTATGCTCTTTCTCGTAGAGCTGTGGTTTTGAACCTGTAGGCAGGCTCGTGGCTCAACAGACACGATCGCAGCGCTGGCGTGCCTTCGCCGACTCAAGCTGGTACGGGTAGAGAACATCTGTAGGATGGTCGAGTAGAGCGCCATCACTGGGACGCGATGTAGAGCAGCTAGTCGACGTGCATGTTTTCCTTTCTCACTTTTGCATTTACTACCAAGTCGACAAGCGCAATACACTCGGCAAGAACCTGAAGGAAGTGCCAGCTTCCCCGACTGTGTTCGCGTTTTTCAAGTGTCACCTACTACAAGCGGACGAAGTTCCTACATAACCCTGGATACTACCGAGACGAGTAGGTTGCGCGCCCTTCTATCCGAAATACGACCTCATTATGACGAGATGCGTGGTCGCTGACATCTCTATTGTCTGGGCCGGAACGCCACGTACTTCTACGTGCTCATTTCAGTTGCCTGTGGCTTTGTGGCTGCAAAAGTGCTGATGCTGGGTGCAATTTCGTTTTGGGATATCCAGAGACCAGGAAAACAATGTTTTATCGGTATTTTTCCTCTTCATTTATATCAGCGAGTGCCCCCACTATCAGACGCATTTACGGCGGCCTTGTGGACCGTGCGGTAGCCCACGCCACGGCACCAGCAAGTGTACGGTGAAGAATCATTTGCTGGACGGGGCACGTGCTGGACATGAAAGGGTTTACACGGGGGAGGTGGGAAATGTACAGCCTGCAGAGCGACAGGAGTATTCCATCTCGAGTGCGGCACAACTTGTGGACCTGCTGACTTCCATGCAGGCTGATGCTTCCATGCACGTGGACCCGCTCCTATTACGCAGAACGAATACAACAACTGCAGCGGCTCCGGAGCATTTCCCGGCAGGAACACAAGGGGACGAGACGATCGCTTCAGCGGCGGAGAAGGCGGCGATCGACTTGACCGGAGGGGCGGTGGGCCAGACTACGGACATTGCGGTTGATCCCACTGCTCCTGACGACGCTGGATACACTGTGCATCGTTCCAAAGGGGCGCGGAAAGCGGCTAAACTGCAGAAGGAGAGATCTCCGGAACGGAAGAAACGCTCAGGAGTGGGGGAAGTGGACCGCAAGACCAACACCGCTAGTACTTCAGACGCACCGGCTGGCCAGCAAGCTTCTTCTCCCTCAACATCTACGGATCCCACGGCAGGTACGAAGGGTAAACCCTCGACGCAGACGCCGCTGGTGCAGTACCACCGGAAAAATGGGGCTGCAGACAATGCGGACAAACGTCCGGGGAAAACAGCCACCAAACGCTTTGACGCGTTTCAACGGGAGGAGGCGAAAGGGTATTATGGCAGCTTGCTCACGACATCAGACTCGGAGGACGACGAAGGGGACGCGGCCGATGAGGACATATCAATGCATGTCGACAGCGACGAAGTCCAGACAAGTGGAGGACAAGATTCGCCGGCGTCGGGTCAGGAGAAAATTCACGCACAGAACGACGATCACGGGATTCCACCAGTCGCAACAGCTACTAGAGCATCCTGCGGACCGCGGAAAGGAGCTGAGATGAAACGGACCGGACAGGCAGGGCCGACCATGGGCATCAAGCAACAGAGCATGGGCGTCATGCCGGACAAGACTGAAAAACATAGATACTCGGCTTCGGCCACGAAAGCGACGAGGAGACAGCAGATAGAGGCGAATCGGACTGGATTAGGTGCTCTCCGAATGATGGCGGAGGACAAACAAGGGTTGGTACGAACTAGCATGGCGAGCTTCATGAACTCAGGCGCAACTGCTTCTCCGCCTACTGCGTCGGGGGGTGAACGGGCAGCAACACTTGCAGCAGAAAGAAGTTTCACGTGCTGGTCCATCAGAGGAGTATGTGCCGGCGACACCTGACTCACAAGATGAGTTCACCATGGGAGCCTCGCACAAGGGGCGTCGGACGGGGACGCTGATTGCCCTACGCAGGTTGGTCAGTGGTTAGCAAGTTTCGACGGGCATGAAGTCTCGGTCGAAGCCAATGGCCATTGCGCATTTTTAGCACTATTCGCGTCGACAAAGAATCACGCACAAGGGAAATTGGTGAACTCGGGAGCCACAGTCAAACAGACTACAAGGATGAAGTCGACAATTTACTCGTATACGATGGCGAATCTACGACACGACGTGGCACTAGGCCTGGTGGACCCTATTGCGGAAATGCAACGAATCTTTCCGCTTCAAGCGCGATACACATCGGTTGAAGCGGCTACCGCAGGCCTCTTCGCGCATTATGCGCAAGCGCGAGGGAGGGTGGTCGACAAATGGCAACCAGTCGAATACTGGGCGGGGACTCACGAATTACGTGCGATGGCACAGTTCTTACGGGAGCCGTTGCTGGTTCTGGACGCCAGTGCTTCGTCGGACGCTCACATTCAAAGGTACCGGGTTCCTCCGCTTGTTGGAAACACCCCACGTACCGGTACACTGTACCTATGCTTGAAAACGACATGCCGATTTAGGTAACCGGTATCAATACCGAACTGCACTAGAAAAAAATTGAAGCCATCTATTCATCGTCTCCCTCGTTCACCTCGATGTCGTCATCTGAGTCAACCGCGCCGATATCAGCGTCGATAGCACACTGGCGCGACAGTTTTTCGATCAGATCTGCTGCTGCAATATCAGCGTCGTCCAGCAGATGACCAAACGCCTTCTTGTACCCATTTGCAATAGTCGTACTAGACAGCTCTTCCCATGCCATGCTGACCCACTTAGACACCTTGATCCTGTCCGGAGCTGTGAGCGCAAATTTGTTTCCACTGTTGTGAGCCCGTAGCTGCTCGCGCAAATACTCGACCCAGTAGGCGCGTAGGCGAGCCTTGAAAGGGAAATTCCAGGCAACATCGGCCGGTTGGCAAACGGATGTTGCGCCTTTCGGCACCTTCATCAGCACGACGTTGATTGACGTTGCATATGAGGTGACTTGCTGGGTCCAATGACCCGAGAAGTCATCCCACAGCAACAAAATGGGCACATGCATGTCCTTACGGACACCGAAATGATATCTCAGGAACTGAACTGAAAGATATTCATTCCACCAGCCTGAAGGCAGTCACGACATAATGTTTTAGTCCTCAATTAAAACATTAATTAATTAATTAAATTAAATGCAGATTAATTAAATCATCAGCAGCTTACCTTTTAAGTTGCCGTAGATTTCGAGCTGTTGCTCCCAGTGCACAACACTGACGTCTCGCCAAATTGTCTTGCCGAAACCGTAGCGCAATCTCTTGTTCTCTTCTTCTGTTTCTGGAATCTTAGACGGGTTCGCTTTAAACACGACAAACGGACGGTATTTGGTACCAGCTGAGTCCCCCAACAGCATCACGGACGCTCTCTCCTTTGTCTTGCCTGCGCAGCGTACCCAAACAGTCTTGGCGCCCTTGTTGGTGAGGGTTCGAGTTGGGAGGAACTCAAAAAAACAGCTACAATTACAAACATACAGCAGTTAGCGCCCAGAATTCAAAACAAAAGAATTGTGACTTAGCCCAGCACCTGTTTGGTCCGCGTTGAACACCTTTTTCACCCCAAGGTCGAGCATCGTTGCTTTGACCTTCAGGGCAAAAGCAGCCGCAATCTCGTCCAGATCGGCTGGTGTTTTCTGCCCCGTGCGCGTCCGCGCTCTCATCGACAACTTGTGGCGAGCTTGAAAGGCGCGCCTCCACCTCCACGACGCACTAAATGACTCTATGTCATTCTCAGCTGCGAGCTCTTGAGCTTGCAGCGCCAGCATTCTGGTAGAAATGGGCACACCCTCTTTCCGAAGGTCGTTTACCCACACAACCAACTCTTTCTCGACTTCCAGAGGCAATTTAGTACCTACTCCTGCTGGTCGTGCCTTCTTCTTGCTGCTTCCTTTCTTCACGGAGCACTGCATTACAAGCTTCGGCTTGTTGCGTAGCCATTTGAGCACCAACTTACGGCGCGACTCGTAGGCACTGGCCCTCAGGTCAGGAAACCGCTCCTTGATTACGCGAGCGACGTCATTCGTCGCCTCCAGCGCGTTGGCGGCGTCCAACTTCTCTCGAGCCGTGAAGGAGGCTCGCCGCTTCGGTGGCGCTGCAAGCTGGGCGGCAGGCTGCATCGCCAAAAGAATGGCGCGCGTCTATAGGTTCTGGGTCTTGACCGGTATAATACCAGTTAAAATTTATCGTAAAGATTGTAGCAGGTCTTATATGAGGAGGCTGAAGAGTGGTCGGAATGGCGAGATATGATTGGACGCTCTTACATGACGTTGTCGCCAACAAGCGGAGGAAGCCAGTACTTATACAAAGATTTCAGACTGGACGACGGCACGGATCACGAAAGTGGATACGTAGAGGCGATTACTGATCGAGAGGCAGCGGAATATCTCCGCAATTGTTTTGCACTACACGTGCTTCCCACGTTTTTGGTGCTCCGACGACAGGAAAGTCATTTATATGGCGTCGGCCACGGTGACTTATGGGTAAAATGGCAGGCAGAAGGCGATCCGGCGTTTACGGACAGTCTTCCCGATACTTACGACTGGAAGACCACACTCAACCAACTCGCGGCGGAGGAGGAAGTGGTTGACCTCGACCAGCTCAACATGCTAGAGGACATGCAGACCGTCAATGCACTGATTGTTAAAGGGTTCCACCGAAAGACAGGCTCGACATTGTCCATGCAAGGAGCGAATCCCCAACGCTGGATCAGACATTTCTGGTGGAGGACCTGGACGATCTGCTCCGCGAGGAGGAAAGCCTGATTCACGCGGCTTATGGTGCTGGTAGATACGCTGCTGATTTAACACAGTCCGAATCTGACGACGGAGCCACCACATCGGCGCCGGTTCGATACACACGCTCGGCGACGGGCCCTGCTGTGATCTTGGCGTATCAGTGTATACTGGCTGCGCAGGATGTCTCTCGGTTGGGGGAGGCAGATTCTCCATTTTTCGAACTGATGCAAGCGGAGAATAGGGAAGCGTTCATTCGGTGGACCACCCTTTTTCGAGAGCAGCTTGGTATCCCCACTACTCGCAAACGCCGGGCGCACATTGACGACTTGCACACAGGGAAACTAGAACATTATGTGGCAATGAGGCATCTCTTCGCGTATCTCCCGTACCCGGAACTGGAGGCGAAACGATGGCCGATGGAACAACTTGCGGAGTGGGGCGCGACAGAAGTCTTATGCGAGCAGATGCGTGCTTTGCTCCGAATCGCAGCAGCCACGAACCAAACGACAGCGGGACGGGAATTTTGTGCGCAATGGCACGAGGCTTGCATGGTGACGGACCTACCGATAGCTACGGCTTACACGCTCGCGCAAGCTCCGGATCGATGGGATCGCCTACAACAGTGGATGCCAGCGACCTATGGGCGCTTGTTTACTTCACATCTCGACACAGGAGCGACGCATTCTGCATGTGCTACCTTATGCAGTTGCTGGCTGGTCCTTGACGCCGATAAGTCGGGCACCACACGAAGCCAGAGGGCTCTGGTGCAGTTTATTCTCTCCGGTCCGACACTTGAGCGAGAGCGTCGTACGGTGTGGGGATTGGAGTTATGCGGCTGCGCTCATGTCTAGCGGCTTCGAGAATGTGGTAACGGAAGCACCTGGTGGACTTACATCAGGTGGTTCCACCCGCAATTAAAGGCTCTACGGAGCACGCGGTGCCTGAGGGGACGACAACGTCTACTCGGACAACCTCGCCGCGAAACAAACAGAGGGAAACATGCTATGGGAGCAATAAGGGCCGAGTTGACGGGACGGAAGCCGCTGGTCAAGCAAAGATCAGCGACTACTACGAACCCATCGGTGCTGAAGAGCGGGCTCGCCAAGCGGAGAAGGGCTTCAAGATGGAGAAGCAGCGATGCAAGAACAGCCGACGCAGACAGGACAGAGAACGGGGCAGGGAGCGGCGCAGGCAACATCCGGAGACAGCATTGCACGACGAGGAGCAAACCTTCGGCCTGATAACTCAGAACGTCAATGGGTTTGGCACCACGGACGCCCACCGCGATGCGTGGTTCCAGTCTTTCAAGAAGACGGATTCGCATGGGAGGCAGGACCTCGTCTTACTGCAAGAAACGCATGTGGCCAGGACAGAAGTGAGCAGCATGGAACGGCGGCACGCTCGGATTTGGGGCTTCAGGTCCGGAGCCGGCACGACTCAATTATCCTATTGGTCTCCCACGGAAGAGGGGAGAGGTGGTGTGGGCATTCTCGTTGATCCGTACGGGGGCTTTACCAACGTGATGCCGTATGCTGAGGCTGAACGGACACCACATTTCATGGCACCCACCGGCACAATAGACGGACAGCCACTGATAGTGGTGAATGTGTACGTGCCACATTTGCCAGCGCGCAGAGAACAGTTCTAGAGGCGGCTCATCAGCATGCGGTGCCCAGTAGGGGCACGAGTGACAGTAGGCGGCGATTTCAATTGCACTATGGATGCAGCGGCATATAGGAGCAACCAGCGGCATGCATCGCAGCATTTTTCGACGGCGCTCCAAGAAGTTATTGCACACTGGGGCTTGCTCGATCCCAGCGATAGCGCTGCGAGTAAGTCTGTGATTGAAACGACCGTGCCGGCCATTCCGCGGTCTTCCTTTAAATGCCGTTGTTGCTGCTTGATTAACTTCTCTTGGAGGCCGCCGCGAATCGCTTTCCTTCGTTCCTTCTTGACCCTAAGAGTCGCCTTGACCACCTCGACCTTGAAGCCCTCCCATATCTCCGCCCACTTCTCCGGAATATGTCGCTTTCCGTCCAGCTTGTCCTGGAGATCTCGGATGAGTTGCTGGGTTAGTTGTCGCACCGCCTCCTCCGCGTATTTGGGTACAGGATATACACGTGCTGGTTTGCGTATACGTATCGGATCCGTCGGCGAGACCAGGTGGAGTTTGACGCCCTTGTGATCTGAGCGCACCCCCGCCTCAAAAGTTTCGGTATTCTCCACACCGTCCAACAACGCAGGAGTTACATACCACCGGTCAAATCGCGATGAGGCTTGTTCGCCGCCAGCCATTGTGTAAAAGTAAGTGTGCGTGCTTTGCTGGTGTCTCAGTAGTCCAGCAGGCCGGCCGTTCAAGAGCCACTGAGGATGTCGGGGGGCCTAACCGATCGGCGCGCCTACGACGGGCTATTTCCGATTGCAAACACGAGTTGGCAGAACTCAGGTCTTGGCGGCGTTTCCGCGAAGGTGGACACTGGACTGGCAAAACCACACGCAACATGTTCCGATGGGTATCCGCGAAGTATCAAGACAACACAATTTGGAGATTAGATCCGGTGGAGGAGGCGCTGGTCCGCGGGGCGCACGCAAAAGGCGACACATTCGGGGACGGCTGGACGCCTATCTTGCAGCAGCCGGCAGCTGCGCCCGACAAGGTGGCGGAGGTCACGGCATGGATGGAGAAGCAGCAGGAGCCCTCGCCAACACAACAAGCAGTGGCAGCTAATATCACAGCTGACGAGGTGAGTGCTGCCATTCGAGCGTGCAAGCTAGGGAAAGCCACTGGCCCAGACCGTCTGGGTAACGACTGGTACCGGGCATTTGAGGTCGACCTGGTGCCGGCGATCACGTTGCTGTTGGGCATGTGGTACGAAGCTGGAACTTTCCCTTCCTCGTTCCTGGACGCTGACATTTTTTGTATGAAGAAGGGGGGGGGGACCAACACAATGCGCTCAACTTCAGACCCCTTGCATTGCTGAACACAGACTACAAAGTATTTACGCGGATCCTCGCAACAAGGCCAGCCCAACTTTAGCGGAACGAATTCATCCGAATCAGAACGGGTTCGTTCCGGGCCGCACTATTCACAAAACACTACATCTTTTCGAGGCGGCGCAGCGAATGGTGCTTGCAGACCCGGACCAGGCGGACGCGTTGGCCATGCTTCTCGACTTCCGGAAGGCATATGGCTCCCTTGACCGGAATTTCATGATCAGCATCTTACGTCAGCATGGCTATCCTGAGCAATTTGTACAGGCAGTTTGGAAACTCCATGACGGCACTCATGTGCGCTTCCTCGCCAACGGTAGCAAGTGAAGACGGATTCGGTCGCTAGCGGCATCCGACAGGGCTGCCCGCTAGCTCCTCTTTTGTTCATTTTAGCGCTCGAACCATTATATCGGCGGTTGGATAGTGACGACACGATTCGAGGGGTTGTAATACAATGCGAGTCGGGTCATTTGAAACTGCGAGTGGCAGGGTACGCAGACGACACGGCGGTGTATCTGCGATAATCAGAGGATGCGCAAAAACTGCGCAGCATCACCACCATATTCGGGCAAGCCTCGGGACTGCAACTGAACGAGGATAAGACCATCGTCATTGCGTTGAATCCGGACGGGCATCCTGATGCTGCCATGCTTCCTTCACCGCTCCGGTACCAGGATCACGGTCTTTCGGGCAGGTACCTTGGAATTCAGGTAGGCAGTTGGGTGCCACCTGAACGCACATGGGAGGTGGCAGAAGCTCAACTACGAGTGCGACTTTCGCTGTCCTGCAGCAAGACAACTACTGTGGACCAGAGAAGCAGCGTCGCGGCAGCTATTATTATCCCTAAGCTGACATACATTGCCCAGCACGCTTGGCCCACCGTGGCCACGGTCAATCGGATCTCTCGGAAGATTAGAAACTACGTCTGGCACGCGGTGTCCGCTGAGGACGCCGGCGGTTCTCGAGCATGGATAGATGCGGATATGGCGGCGCTGGACCGGAACAGCGGTGGGCTCGCGGTTCCCGATTTAAGAGCTGAAGTACTGGCGATGGCGGCAACGACGGTGTACCGATGGGCTTCAGAGGGTACGAAGGAGCTCCACATAGCGGGGGACGTGTTGTTCGCGAGTACAAAGATCTGTCGGATTCCCAAGATCTGCATTACTCCAAATGCACTGCCACATACCAAAGGTGGAGCGATGATGCTCTCCTCCATGTGGACTACTGGCAGAAAACTTATCACTCAGGCAGGAGGCACAGTACTCCACCACGAGAGATCCCAGATCGTGGCGACATTGCGCTCGCTTGCCACAGATTTTGACCACCTCCACATTACATGGGAAGGCGATGCATACCGAGTGGAGGGGATAAAGCTGCTAGGATCTGTCTATCAGCAAGCGGTTCGAACATTACAAGCACAAGAGGGAGCACAGTGTTTGGAATTGTTACCCGATGCGGGGCTGGCAGACTTATACTTATTCCATGAGGGTGGCGACCTACTCCCTTCCAAGCACACGGTGCCGGGTGCTCCAGCGCATGGATCGATCGCAGACGTACTGACTTGGACGCGAGAGAAGCGGGGGGGGGTATGGATGCAGCCGGGCAAGACAAAGTGGCGAGGAGATGGAGGGGCGGCACATTGGATCGGTGAATTCATCACGACACTCGTCACCAATTTCCTGGCTTGTTGGACAAATCATTTCCTCACGAGGACGTTCGCTTGGCAAGCTCGGCAGATCACCCAATCACGACGTCGCTGAATCCCGACGGTCTCCTGGCCCTCACCACAAGCTGCACCCACACTGTGCACGTCAGTGGGATCAACAACCACGCAGATCTGACGAACCGGCTCAAGGGCATGGCAGGCACGGAAGTGACTGTTAAGCAGGTACACCCGCATCCCAGCTTATCGCGGCTATTAAGCCTGTGGCTGGCGGGGCGACGGAGCTTTGTCTCGACGGCACTAACAAGCAGCATGTTCAGTACACGGCGCGCAACAGAGGACAACGACAAGAGCGCCAGAGAGCTGCGCGGTGGGCATCCACTACTGCAGCAGCGGCGACCGGACTAGAAAAAAATGGAATGGTCCAGAATACGCAGAGTTCTCGGGTTGAGCGTCTGGGGAGAACAGGTGGTCTATCGTCTCAAAGCTCGGGCGTACTCGATGTACGATGTCCGGAACGAGCGTATGGGATGCCCGCATACCCAGTGTGCTCACGAGGTAGACGTCGACATACACAACGTCTTTTGGACGTGTCCTGCCGCGCGTCAACTACGTGCGCTATTTGTTGACCCTTGGAGGTCCATAGGTTTGACAGACCGGGAAATCGAGGGCGCGTATTTCAGCTTGGAACTACCGGATGTGCCGGTGCAGATATGGCAGGACGTCGCACTGCACAAGCTAACACAAAAGGGTTCCCCCGGGGATTTGGAGGCGCGGGTTACGGCCATGGCTGAAAGCTGCTGGCGACTGGGGGCTGCGCTATACTTTCAAGCAGTGTGGCGATGGAGAGTGGAGCATTTCGACGAGAACAACGACGTGTCCGAGCGAAGGCACAAGTTCGTGTACACCAATCGCCTCCGACAGGGTTATTTGACGATGCCTTACTATATGAATCCTAACGGTCGTCCAGGAGCGGCAGCGGACACGGCGAGAATTGTGCAAAGAGCTATCTTGCGACCTTGGGCGGGAACTCATCAGGCGGTGCTGCCTCCTAACCCCCCAGTTCGAGATATTTGATGTTCTTCGACGGCGGCTCACGCGGCAACCCTGGGCCCGGAGGATCAGGAGCGGTGGTGGTTCGCTTCTCGATGGCGGAAGGGGGCCAACTACCAACTAGGCTGGGTTGGCAGCATGCCTTATGCGACACGGAGAACCACCAACAACTTGGCGGAGAATCTCGGCCTTCTGGCCGGATTGGCTGCCTGTCGGAGGCACGGGATGTCTCCGGTTCACGTGGTAGGCGACAGCGCGATGATCGTGCAACAGCACCGAGTACGGAAGCCGCCGAAGGCACTGCACCTGATCCCTTTGTATTGGCGAGCGCGTCGACAAGTGGCGGGGATCAAAGTGATCTCATGGCAGCACCATCAGAGAAAATACAACAAGATGGCCGATTGGCTGGCGAATCTAGCGATGGACACATTACGGAGCACGCAGGTGCAACTCACTACGGAAATGCTCAGCATGGAGCGTTGGACACCACTGGCACGCCTCGCGGGGGCTGATGTGGGGCACTGGCTGCAAAACAACATGGAGGAGACCTCGGCGGAGGTCAGGAGTGGCACGCTTTAGGGCATGGCACATACATCAGTCGACGATCATTAGGCCGCGACTGCTGCGAAGCTGTCGGGTAATACACAGGCATCTTACGGGACGGACATAGGAAGTCGTTAGCGATTAGAGTTAAGTGACATCAATGTACCTTACTGCAAAACGAAAACGAGGACCATCAAGAACTGAGTCGGGCGTACCAGGATTTGCTTCAATGGCGTTACGGAGGATTCGACTGACAGTGATGGTTGTAGTTACGGCGACGACGTCGACGTCTGCGATGTGATAGTGCGGGCGTCCTCCCTGCAGCTTCGAATTTAAAACGTAATACACAATATTCGGTTGAAAGGGTATTTGTGTACCCATTATCGGAAGTGAGAGCGGAATATGTACATGTACATGTATTAAAAGTGCTCGCGCTCAGTCTCTAATAACTGGAAGCTGTTCATGTGCTTGTGTGGCGCAATCAAATCTTTGTTGGCATCTACTTCCTCCGGGCGGAAATGATTGCCCGTTTTGCCCTTTCTAGAGCTGAAGCTGATTGATTGCCTGCCCGTTGTGCCCTTTCTAGAGCTGAAAAAAGCTATAGAAAGGGCAAAATGGGCAATCATTTCCTCCGGCGGAGACTCCGCAGGTCATTTGGTAGGCAGCGTTAGTGTTTGTTTGGCGCGAAATAGGAACATAAAAGGGTATAATTACTATTGTGGGCATGTCGATTCTTCATTCTTTCGGCCAAAGCTTCACCGATTTCAAACATTTTGAGGTGCTCAAAAGACTGTCAGAAAGCTTAGCTCAAGCCGCGCGTCTCAATCGAGGCCACAGGAAACGTAAAATGCCACCGTATGTTTGGGCGGGCAATCATTCCCAACCGGAGGAAGTAGCAATCCTCCCTTCGTACGCTATTGGCCGCGTATTTCTGGCGAGAAATAATCTATGACCGCGGATTGTTACATTTATTAATTCACGATCGGGCTGCATGCCACCACGAATCTACGTGACTGGATTCCCAACAACGCTCGGCAAGCTCCGACAATGACCGAGAAGAAGCACTTCATTCTGTATTTCACCAGCAACTGGCCAAGCAAGTGTCAAGAACCGTTCAAGTAGGAGGACGAATACGCCAGCATGTCGTTGAGCCCCAAGAACACCACGTATGTCAACTCCGTCGACGTCGAGCCGCACCGCTTCGCAGTACACAGCGTGCATATGCGGGAGTGCATGGCCGAGTTTCTCGGCACCTTCATCATGATCGTGTTCGGCATGGGCGTGAACAACCAAGTGCACAACTCGGAGGACGCCAACGGCACGTGGCTCAGCATCAACATTTGCTGGGGCATCGGCGTCATGCTCGGCGTCTACGCCTCTGAAGGCATCAGCGGTGCGCATCTCAATACCTCCGTGACGGTGGCACACTGCCTCTACGGACGCCTGCCGTGGTGGAAGGCGCCGGGCTACATGATCGCTCAGGTGCTGGGCGCCTTCTGCGGCGCCTTCATCATCTACGTCATGCAGTACCAGAACCTGAACGTGATCGACCCAAACCGCGAGACGACGCAGAGCAGCTTCGCCACGTATCCTCTGGACGACATCTCCAACTACACGGCCTTCTACACGGAGTTCATCGGCTCGGCTGCCAATGTTCTTGCGATCTACGCCATCACGGACAAGAAGAACCGCCCCGCTGGCAAGTACGGCAACGCCTTCGCCTTCGCTCTCATGATTATGGGTCTGGGTATGGCATTTGGCATGAACACGGGCTACGCCGTTAACCCTGCTCGGGACTTTGGTCCTCGTTTGTTCACGTACTGCGCTGGCTGGGGCTCCAAGGTGTTCACGACGCGTAACTACTACTTCTGGATCCCGATCGTTGCTCCGATCTGCGGCAGTGTGTGCGGCGCTGGTTTGTACCGCACGCTGGTCGAAATTCATCACCCGCATCATTAGAAACCGCTGCTGGTGGAACAAGCTCAGTGTGAATTGCACTCGCTCAACATCATAAAAAAATGAAACCTCACCTTTTTTTTCATGCAACTTTGTTTTTTACTTCTACTACGTACATGTAGTTGAAATACTATTTCAAAATGCGCAACGTTGAGAAGTTTGTAAAGTTTTAACTAGTTGCTGTTCTGTTTCATTGTAACGACAGCAACAACAAACCAAGAAAAAAAATAAGGCAGCTCTCTAAATAATCTATTTGTTCGACTCCACGACCGCTAAAACGAGGATCTAGTGGTGATTTATTGGCTGGTGGCCGTCTCTTTCCGTTCGATCCGTTGACCGACCAGAGACGATCAACGGGCAGAGGAGGCTCACTTACAGCAGCAGCGTCGTCGGCTGCGGGTGGTGGATCTCCACCAACACACGGTACAGACCCGCACCGCACACACCGCCCAACGAGTCGGCCACAAGCGGGATCCAGAAGTAGTAGTTACGCAGCGTGGAGACCTTGGAGCCCCACCGGCGATGGCCGTGAAGATGCGAGGGCCGAGGTCACGAGCCGGGTTGACGGCGTAACCCCGTGTTCATGCCGAAGGCCATGCCGAGCGCCATGATCAAAGCGAAGGCGAAAGGTGCACCGACCGGACCGGCCGGGCGGTTGCGCTGGTCCGTGATGGCGTAGATGCTGAGCACCAGCATGGCCGTGCCGATAAACTCCGTGTAGAACGCCGTGTAGTTGTAGATGTTGTCTCGCGGATATGCGGCGAAGCTGCTCTGCGTGGTCTCGCGCTGCGGGTCGATCACGTCCAGGTTCTGGTACTGCATGACCCAGATGCAGAAGGCGCCGCAGATGGCGCCCAGCAGCTGTGAAAGCATGTAGCCCGGCGCCTTCCACCACGGCAGACGGCCATACACACAGTGCGCGAGCGTCACGGAGATATTGAAATGCGCATCGCTGATGCCCTCGGAGCAGTAGACGCCGATCATGAAGCCGATGCCCCAGAAAGTGTTGATGCTGAGCCACGTGCCGTTGGCGTCCTGCGAGTTGGTCGCTTGGTTGTTCACGCCCATGCCGAACACGATCATGACGAAGGTGCCGAGAAACTCGGCCATGCACTCCCGCATATGCACGCTCTGCGCAGGGAAGCGGTGCGATACCCGTGGCCTTGGGCGTCGTGGGCATGATCGCGTAGCCGCTCTCAACCTTATCGGTGAAGGTGAAGTCGAAGGTCTGCGTGGCCAGTGCTGCGGACGGCAAAGGAGCCATGTGGACCTGAGGTAGGTGTTATTGTTTGGTACTTGCTTGACCAGTAACTGGTGAAATGCAAAATGGTCATCGGCATCAGCTTGGTGCCTGGACTCGTGTCTCGGACATGCAGGATTAAGCGTCTGTGACGAGGAGGGGTACTCTGTCGGTCCGGCGACAGCGCTCGCCTGTATATGATTGATCATTAATTTCGGAGCCGGCGGATTTTGAGGCGAGGTTACGCTCGTTTCTATCGGGTTTGACTTGGCGCTAGTATGGTCCAGTGTAGCGTTCAGCTGCCGGGGTACGGCGCGTTTCTGTTGCACCAACCAAGAAATCCACCTAAAAATATTGATCCGTGGCGTGACGGATTCAAAACTGGGGCTATGCTTAGGCTAGGATAGCTAACCGTGTGGCTTTTTTGTCTTTATGAAATTTTCAATTTCTGTACTTTGCCGACCTGTATTCATGACGTCGTTTTCGAGGTCTAAGACGCATCTACTGCGCCCAAAAAGCCTAGCTCGATGTTGGTTGAAAGTATAAATCTAAAGTTCGCGACGTGTATGCTATTAGTTCCTATCCTAGCCTTCGCACGGCACTCGCAGCAAAGTGACGTTTTTGATGTTTGCGTTATATACTGTTGATATTGTGGGTTCTACTCAAAACTTTCTTGCGCCATCGGTTGAATCGCGACTATTCTCCCGTTTTTAAGTACGACTATGGACCTCCTTGCGCGATTGACAAAAATATATTGGGAATTATAAATGGGCGATCGATGCAATTGGCCAAGATCTCTAAATATAGACGGAATTCACAATACATAGCACACTTGCTGTAGCCAACTGTAGCCAACGGCCATTATTCGACACCGGTCTCCTGTTCAGTATACCGCATATACCGGTAGTGCTTTAGAAGTTTCAAAACAGGCTTCAGCTACCAGCTTCAGTTACCGGCTCCAGTTATCGGCTTCAGTTACCGGCTTCAGTTACCGTGGCGCGAATTAACCTGATTTGGGCTGTGCAGCCCATCTGCTATCCCATTATAATACTATTAAAATAGAACATGTTCGCTCGGCTTTGTTCGCTCGGCTTAATACGGTACTTTTAAAATAAAACTATTAATATAGTAGCGCTCCACCGCCGTATTAAGCCGAGCGAACATGTCTTACTGGATCATGCCACCGAAAAATATTGGTCCACGCCACGGACCAATATTTTCGGTGGCATGATTCAGTCGAGCTTGACTCGCTCTTGCATGCTTGACACGGATTTCTCGGTTGGTGCAACAGAAACACGCCGTACCTACGACAGCCATACTAACGCCAAGTCAAACCCGATAGAAACGAGCGTAACCTCGCCTCAAAATCCGCCGGCTCCGAAATTAATGATCAATCATATACAGGCGAGCGCTGTCGCCGGACCGACAGAGTACCCCTCCTCGTCACAGACGCTTAATCCTGCATGTCCGAGACACGAGTCCAGGCACCAAGCTGATGCCGATGACCATTTTGCATTTCACCAGTTACTGGTCAAGCAAGTACCAAACAATAACACCTACCTCAGGTCCACATGGCTCCTTTGCCGTCCGCAGCACTGGCCACGCAGACCTTCGACTTCACCTTCACCGATAAGGTTGAGAGCGGCTACGCGATCATGCCCACGACGCCCAAGGCCACGGGTATCGCACCGCTTCCCTGCGCAGAGCGTGCATATGCGGGAGTGCATGGCCGAGTTTCTCGGCACCTTCGTCATGATCGTGTTCGGCATGGGCGTGAACAACCAAGCGACCAACTCGCAGGACGCCAACGGCACGTGGCTCAGCATCAACACTTTCTGGGGCATCGGCTTCATGATCGGCGTCTACTGCTCCGAGGGCATCAGCGATGCGCATTTCAATATCTCCGTGACGCTCGCGCACTGTGTGTATGGCCGTCTGCCGTGGTGGAAGGCGCCGGGCTACATGCTTTCACAGCTGCTGGGCGCCATCTGCGGCGCCTTCTGCATCTGGGTCATGCAGTACCAGAACCTGGACGTGATCGACCCGCAGCGCGAGACCACGCAGAGCAGCTTCGCCGCATATCCGCGAGACAACATCTACAACTACACGGCGTTCTACACGGAGTTTATCGGCACGGCCATGCTGGTGCTCAGCATCTACGCCATCACGGACCAGCGCAACCGCCCGGCCGGTCCGGTCGGTGCACCTTTCGCCTTCGCGTTGATGATCATGGCGCTCGGCATGGCCTTCGGCATAAACACGGGGTTACGCCGTCAACCCGGCTCGTGACCTCGGCCCTCGCATTTTCACAACCGTCGCCGTCTGGGGCTCTTATGAGTTGGTCTCTCTCTTCTAGCGACTCACGTCTGGTCAGGTCCCTGTTCTGCTGGGAACACACTCACCAAGCTTGTTGGGTTGTGCGGTAGCCAACGTGGCAGCCAAGCTTCTTGGGTTGCGAGTGAAAGGGGTTTTTGTGCGTCATGCTTTCCTCCTCGTGCATGGCACGTGGCTAAGCTAATATCACTTTTCGAGTTTCACTCGCAACTGCGCAAGCGTTCGTCCTCTCCTTCTCTTCGTTCAAGTACTCACTCAAGGCGCTAAAGCGGCTAGGTTCTGAGCACAAAGACTTAAACGCACGCCTGGAGTATACTGATTCAAGATTAGCGCCAGCACTGGCAATACTGGGGGCAACACCGGAGGTAACGCCGGAAGTGGTCAAGCGGCGTGCAACGGAGGTGCTCAGCAGCAGCCTGTGCGAGGCAGCAGCAAGGCACCTTTCTTCGAGGGGGCGTTCGAGCTGTACAGGGCGGAGCTGGAGCTCTTCCTGGACGAGCGCAACACATGGAACATCGTGATTGGCGACGAGCAGCGACCGGGTACGGGGGACGCTGAGCAAGCGAAGTTCGACAGGCGTGACCATCTAGCGCGGGCCACGATACTACGGGAACGGAGCGGTAGCAGGAAGACCGAGAATGCTGCGGAGGTGTGTGGGTTGGCGACGGCGCACGAGATGTGGGAGACATTGGTGTCGGACTACACGCAGAGGGACTTCTCGTGTGCATTGTTGCTGAGGCGTCAGCTGTACCAGTGCTCACACCAACAGGACCAGCTGAAGGCGGACTACTTGCGCACGATGACGCATTTGCGGTAGCAGTTGAGGAATGTCGGGAGTGAACATGCGATCGGTGACGATGAGATGGCTCGCCTGCTGCTGATGGGTGTGGCTAAGACTCACCGTGAGCCCGTGGAACAGTTCGACTTACCGACACGACAGGGCAGTCCACCCACGCTGCAACAAGTGACGAATGCGCTGCGATCCCGTGATGAACGTGAATAAATGGCCAATGGATTCCAAGGTGGGCAAGGTGGCGGCTTGATGATGAACATGAATGGCGGCGGTGGTGGGCGCGGAAACGGTGGCAATGGACGAGGCGGTGGTGCTGGTCAAGGTGGTAGGGGCGGACGCAAGTCACTGCCCAAGTGCTATCACTGCAAGAAGCCCGGGCACCTGAGGTGAGACTGCTACCAGTACAAGAACAAGCAGGCGAAGGTGAAGGCGAACCAGTCCACGGAGGTCAAGAAGAAGGCAGGTCCAAGGACAAGGCCAAGAAGGAACCCCGCGTAATCGAGCACATGGAGTTCGTGAACGACGGCGGCAAGGACAGCAGTGGCAGTGAAGAAGACAAGATGGTCGGCATGGTTCAGCCAGCAACAGGGAGCAAAACCTCTACCGAGTGGATGCTTGATACTGACACTCCAATGCACGTCTGCATCGGTCAGGACAATTTCGTGACAAAGAAGCGATCGAAGACGACACTCACGGTATGGGATGGACAGGTGACGCGTAGCGTTATGAGTGGTGGAGTGGAGATATACACGAAGAACCTGAACAGCGCTGAGTTGGTGAAATTGGGGCTCTTGAACGTGGAGTACTCACCGCACGGCTCGGTGAACTTGATCAGCTTGGGTGTCATGGAGGACAACGGCTAGGTGATGACGAGCGGTCCCAGTGGGGAATCGCCACGATGAATCTTCCTGGAGCAACCGCAAGCACGCGAGCGCCTGGCGTTTGTCAAGCGAGGCAAGCACTATTGGCTGAAGACTGTGGAGATGGATGCCCTGGGCGCAGGACTGGCGATGATGACTGTCAATGCGGACGCGAACGAGCTGATGCGGTGGCATGAGCGCCTGGGTCACCTTCACGTGCCTGCTATAAAGCACATGGTGGACAGCGGTGCGGTGGCGGGCATGAAGATCCCAGCTACGCTGTTCAAGCAGAAGTTTTCGTGCCTGAGCTGCATGTCAGCCAAGCGCAAGAGGATGTCGTTCAAGGCGAGCGCAGCAGAGAAGCGTATCAATGTCAACTACGAGCGCCTCACGTCGGACACGTGCGACATGGGTGAGTTCCGGCTGGGACTCGGAAGTATACGCTACTTCCAGCTCATACATGACGAGGGTTCACGTTACAAGTGGTGTTATCCGCTGAAGAACAAGGCGACGCAAACAAAAACACGACGAGCCTGATGAGTGAGTTGATGGCGGCTGGATACCGGATCAAGACCTTCACGAGCGATGGCGGCGGTGAGTTTGTCAACTCGGAGTTGAAGCTTTTCATGAAGGCGCGTGGGATTCGTTCTGTTCCGACTCATCCGTACACGCCGGAGGAGAACGCTCTTGTAGAGAAGTTGCGTCTTGGTGAACAAAATGCGGGCGGCGATGCACGCCGCAGATTTGCCGAACTGGCTGTGATCTGAGGTGCAGCAGTATATTGTCGACTTCGACAACATGAGTCCAACCAGGACGCTGCAAGGCAAGACTCCTTTGGAGAAACTGATGGGGACAGTGCCGAATGTGGCGAAGATTCGTGTCTGTGGTTCGGTGGCTTCGTCTGCGTCGCGAAGCGGATGGACGAGTTGTGTCCCAAGGCGGAGCCAGCTTTGTTGCTGCGATTCGCTCGCTCGACAACTGGATATAGTCTGCTTCATTTACGAACGGGCTTGTGACGTGAAGTTTCATGAGGACATCACAGTGAGCAGGAAGTATATCTCGGCGCTGATGATGGGAAAAGCGGAGGTGAAAAGATTCCGTTTGTGCCATTGCCTGTGGAATATGTGGCGGAAGAAAGCGTTTGAGCTGGTGCCGAAGACTCAGCGACGAGTTCGCTGTCTGTGGATCAAGTTGCGGTGGCAGGTGCCGATGATGGTGTTGATGCTGATGGCGCGCCGGGTTCGGGGGGAGAATCGTCGTCTAGTGGCAATGATGAATCAGATGCTAACGCTGTGGGAAACCTAGAGACGGCCCCTGCGGCAGCGGCAGGACAAGCATCGGGAGACACTGGATCAGCGGCGAGTAATGTGGGACGAGACTGGTGAAAGTCTGAACCGTCCAGTGTGTAGCGGCAGCCCAGGATTTGTAGCAACACAGCCTGAGTGTGGTAGCCCTGAACGCAGGTCACTTACTTAGACCCGCACGCAGGGGGCGTGGTACCTCGTGAATCCCTTTCGGCGTCGTTTATCTTCGGGGAGCAACCACCAAAAGTTGTTAGCTTATGCAGTTACTCTTGTCGCGGCTGAACGTACGTCCTCTTCTCTAGACGCACTTCTCTTAGCCTGGTCGCAGAACTCAGAATAGACACTCTTCCTCCAAAATAACCAACACAATACAGAGAGATACACTAAATATACAGTTGCTCCTTCTCTTTCGGGCCCTGGAACGTAGGGCATCAATCCAGTCGACTAGGATTCAAGCCAGGGCACTGGTCAACCCCGGAGTCCTTTCCCAAATGCGCACCACCCTCAACGAGGGACACAAGTACCGTCCGATACACACTAGCTCTGGACTCAGATGTCCAAAGCCTGAACGTGGTTACAAATACAGCTCAGGGACAACCGCTAACAGTCACCCAAGCCTAGGCAGATTACACGAAATGGGTACCCCACCCTACCGATACTCGCAGTGGGCCCAACTGGGATATGTAATGCACGGTTCACTTCAGTCGCTTGACGCGATGGTCCCCTGACGCAACTGGACTTGAGTTGTTGGGGAGTTCCGCGTCGACCGTGTCCTGGCGACCGACGGACCAGATTCCTGGCTGGCAGGCCCTCTTCTTCGACTTGAGCAGTAGGGGGTAAAAACTATCTGTTTGTTTATCTGCAGGCGACCGCAACTCGGTCGCTGTAGTTTAAAAAGGAAAGGCTTCTTCTTGGTTCTTCGGTGTTCGATAGTCTCTCAGTGGATATCTTGATCTTAGTATGCCTAGGTTTGTCCTTCGGTTTGGCGGTTCACTTTGACTTGGCTTGAGTATGGCACGGTTCGTCCTACGGCGATCCTTGGACTTCGCTGGGTTTGACTTGATCTGGGTATACCTTGGACTTGAAGTAGACATGACATGTCACACTGAATGTGTGCAACTGCAACTGCGTCCAGGAGTCTGAACGCGTCTGCGACCAGGGTCCTGAACGCACTTGTAGTCAGAGCCTTGGCGCATCAGCGACCAGGGTCTTAACGCACCTGCGGTCAGGGTCTGATCATGTCTGCAACGCATGTGCGACCAGCGCTCTGCGACCAAGGTCTGATGTGACCAAGGTCGTGATCTTGAACCCAGTTTGAGTGTAGATCTCCAAAGTCTCGGCTTCCTGATCAGCGGTCAGGATGTACCTCTTGCTTCAACACAGGGTGCTTGAACTTCACGGTTTCCGAGTCTCGGCGAGGCGGGACGCCGTATGCGATACTTTCACACAGCATTTTCAACTCCCATTAGGTTAACCCGCTTCAGGGTGAGGAGCGGCCTAGACGGAACGTTTGCGTTCAGTGATCGTCATCCTGAACGCAGGCTTCCAGGCCTGAGGACCCATCCTGGGACTCTCACCGCATCGTTCCGCGGAACACCGGCGAAATCCATCGCATCCAAGTGGCGCAAGGGTTATAGCACGGCCAATCAGCCAATTGAACCACATCAATACTCCACGTGACAGGACGGAAGTGGCTTTCAGGAAAAAACGTTTTGCCTCATCACAAATGCAGCTGCAGAGGAACCACGGGTACGGCATCAGCGAGTGTAGATCCAACTGCAGGAAACACAGGAGCTGCTGGGCCAGCACCAGCGAGCAGTGAAGGGAGGCGGCAGACGCGACGACAGCGGATGCAGAACGTGGACCCTCCTCGGCGATCGACCAGGACTCGACGGCAAAATGTCAGACTGAATGGATACCAGTTGATGCTGGAGGGGCAGTTGTTTTGAACACCTGAGACGGCGGAGGAAGCTTTATGGTCTCCTTAGTGAGCTAAATGGCAAGCGGCACTGAAGGCTGAGTATGAATCGCTGCTGAAGAACGGAACGTGGAAACTAGTGGATCAACCGAAGTCGTCGAGCGGAAAGCGGGTAAAAGTGCTCGCTACCAAGTGGGTACTTCGCATTAAGCGAGACGAGAACGGCAACATCTTGCGGTACAAGGCAAGGCTAGTTATCCATGGATGCAAGCAGCGGTTCGGGGTTAAGTACTGGGATACGTATGCGCCGGTGGTACGGCTCGTCACGATGTTGTTGGTGTTGCTACTCGCGCTGCTCTTGGGGTTGGAGCGAGGCACATCGACGCCGAGACGGCCTTCCTGAACAGCCTGCTGAAAGGTGAGATGATCTACATGGAACAACCAAAGCACTTCGACGACGGCACAGGGCGGGTATGTCTACTCCTGAACGGGATCTACGGTCTCAAGCAGGCTGCACGCATCTGGTATCAGACGCTGCACGCTCGCTTGGTGGAGATCGGGTTTCGTCGCTGTGCGTTTGATGTCGGTCTTTACGTGAGATTCATCGATGGGCGTGTTGTTCTGGTGACGGGCTACGTTGACGACACGATGGTTATTGGCAAACCTCATGACATCGATGGAGCGATCGAGGAGTTGAGGCAGAAGTTTGTGATGAAGGACCTAGGGCGTGTGAAACACCTGCTCTCCGTGGAGATTCATTACCAGCCCGGCGCTGTGTCATGCCTTTCATAATCGGTCTACATTGTTCGCCTCCTGGAACAATGTGGAATGAGCAGCGCAACCACAGTGGCGACGCCTCAAATGCACAATGAGAAGATGCTGCCTCTGGAGAAAGACAAGAGCAAGTCAATGACCCGGCGTTGCCGTAAAGGCAATTGGTTGGGACGCTGCAGTACCTGGTGAGCTGTACTCGGCCGGATTTGGCTAATGCGGTTCGCTGTCTCGGACGCCACGCTGGATCGTACACGAAGGAGAACTTCACTAGTGCGAAGCGCGTGCTGCAGTATTTGGCGGGGATACGGACGCACGGACTGGTGTATCGTCGATCGAGTACATTTCAGGGTGGCAAGCTACAGCTCAGTGCATACAGCGTCGCAAATCACGCAAATTGTCCGGATATGAGCAGGACAATCTCGGGGCACGTGCTCCTGTTGAACATTTGGAGTTTCGTCTCGAAGAGCAAGAAGCAGAACGCGGTGACGGACGGCACGTGCAAGTCGGAGCTGGTCGCTGCCAGCACCCGCGTAGAAACTCTGCTGTGGGCGAAGGAGCTGCTTGAAGAAATTGGGATGGAAGTTGACGTCTGGAAGCTGCTCCTGGACAACCAAAGAACCCTGGAGGTGTGCAAGACTGTGGGGAACTAGAGGGCGTCAAGCGTTATGCCAAGCTCGGTCACAAGATTACAGAACTTGTAGAGGGCAAAGGTTTGACGCCGAAGTACGTGCCTACGTCCGAGAACAACGCAAATATATTCACAAAGGCGCTTGGGCCGTAGCGACTCACGTTGCTGTGGGAGTTGCTGGGGGTCACGGACGAGGCTGGAGCTAGGCTTCAGCGGGGCCAGGAAGCGTGAGTCGGGGGGAGTATGAGTTGGTCTCTCTCTTCTAGCGACTCACGTCTGGTCAGGTCCCAGTTCTGCTGGGAACACACTCGCCAAGCTTGTTGGGTTGTGCGGTAGCCAACGTGGCAGCCAAGCTTGTTGGGTTGCCTGGTAGCCAACCTAACAGCCAAGCTCCTTGGGTTGCAAGAGAAAGTTTTTTCGGGGGTCATGCTTTCCTCCTCGCGCACGGCACGTGGCTCAGCTAATACCACTTCGCGTTTCACTCGCAACTGCGCAAGCGTTCGTCCTCTCCTTCTCTTCGCTCAAGAATTCACTCAAGGCGCTAAAGCTGCTAGCTCCAAGGTCTTCACGCTGCGTAACTACTACTTCTGGATCCCGCTTGTGGCCGACTCGTTGGGCGGTGTGTGCGGTGCGGGTCTGTACCGTGTGTTGGTGGAGATCCACCACCCGCAGCCGACGACGCTGCTGCTGTAAGTGAGCCTCCTCTGCCCGTTGATCGTCTCTGGTCGGTCAACGGATCGAACGGAAAGAGACGGCCACCAGCCAATAAATCACCACTAGATCCTCGTTTTAGCGGTCGTGGAGTCGAACAAATAGATTATTTAGAGAGCTGCCTTATTTTTTTTCTTGGTTTGTTGTTGCTGTCGTTACAATGAAACAGAACAGCAACTAGTTAAAACTTTACAAACTTCTCAACGTTGCGCATTTTGAAATAGTATTTCAACTACATGTACGTAGTAGAAGTAAAAAACAAAGTTGCATGAAAAAAAAGGTGAGGTTTCATTTTTTTATGATGTTGAGCGAGTGCAATTCACACTGAGCTTGTTCCACCAGCAGCGGTTTCTAATGATGCGGGTGATGAATTTCGACCAGCGTGCGGTACAAACCAGCGCCGCACACACTGCCGCAGATCGGAGCAACGATCGGGATCCAGAAGTAGTAGTTACGCGTCGTGAACACCTTGGAGCCCCAGCCAGCGCAGTACGTGAACAAACGAGGACCAAAGTCCCGAGCAGGGTTAACGGCGTAGCCCGTGTTCATGCCAAATGCCATACCCAGACCCATAATCATGAGAGCGAAGGCGAAGGCGTTGCCGTACTTGCCAGCGGGGCGGTTCTTCTTGTCCGTGATGGCGTAGATCGCAAGAACATTGGCAGCCGAGCCGATGAACTCCGTGTAGAAGGCCGTGTAGTTGGAGATGTCGTCCAGAGGATACGTGGCGAAGCTGCTCTGCGTCGTCTCGCGGTTTGGGTCGATCACGTTCAGGTTCTGGTACTGCATGACGTAGATGATGAAGGCGCCGCAGAAGGCGCCCAGCACCTGAGCGATCATGTAGCCCGGCGCCTTCCACCACGGCAGGCGTCCGTAGAGGCAGTGTGCCACCGTCACGGAGGTATTGAGATGCGCACCGCTGATGCCTTCAGAGGCGTAGACGCCGAGCATGACGCCGATGCCCCAGCAAATGTTGATGCTGAGCCACGTGCCGTTGGCGTCCTCCGAGTTGTGCACTTGGTTGTTCACGCCCATGCCGAACACGATCATGATGAAGGTGCCGAGAAACTCGGCCATGCACTCCCGCATATGCACGCTGTGTACTGCGAAGCGGTGCGGCTCGACGTCGACGGAGTTGACATACGTGGTGTTCTTGGGGCTCAACGACATGCTGGCGTACTCGTCCTCCTACTTGAACGGTTCTTGACACTTGCTTGGCCAGTTGCTGGTGAAATACAGAATGAAGTGCTTCTTATCGGTCACTGTCGGAGCTTGCCGAGAATGCAGTCACGTAGATTCGTGGCCCGATCGTGACGAAATTAATAGGGTTAATAAATAACAATCCGCGGTCATGATTATTTCTCGTTATAAATAAGCGAACCAACAACGTACGAAGGACGATTACTAAGACGGGGCCTAACTGCCAACAAAGATTGGAGCTCGATTGCCCGCACAAGCACTGAACAGCTTCCAGTTATTAGAGACTGAGCGCGAGCAGCTAAAAGTCTTGAGATTCAATTTTGAAGGAATTTAACGATGGCACTCGGCTTCGCAGGCTAACCACGATAGCTTCATCCTTCCGCGCCATTGTATCCAATATTTGGCAGAAGCTCGTCAATCTCTTGCCTGTATTTCCTAAAAACCCTTCACGGAATGCAACTTCTGCTGTGAACTCATCTTTATCGAGTTAGAACAACATCGTGGAGGCCCCGAAGTGTCATTAATTGATGCTCTTTAGCTTTTCCACAGTCACTGACGACCTTTCGGTGTTTTCAGAGTCTGCTGCCGGGTCTCACGTAGTGAGAGTTTCCCCCTGGCAGCATTTCGGGATCACAAAATTCAACACGACCAAATCTGGTGCGAACGCTTGATCCAGTAAACCAAGCCTCGCACAACATTTAGATCCAGCTGCATATTCTCGTTCCCGGCTGTATGTGCGTCGATGCCTTACGAGGCTGAACGTTAACGTTAAAAAGCCACCCAGTATCAGTCCGCGAGTTATTTTTCGAATGAAAATCGGCCATCCTATGCGTAATATTCAGATTTTCAGTCTCCGTCCCTTCCCGGTTTGTAAGTGGTCTTCCATTCGATTACTACAAACTCCTTCGCCCATCTATTAGGCGACAAGTTTTGACGTTTTCACCGATACTTTCGACCAGCAAGTGGAGGACAAATTTTGATGTGATATGTCTCCATGGAGTATCTTAATCGGGTGGGTTGTGCAGCACAATATCTCAGCTGTACGTCACGATGAGGGCATGGGCGCGCTCATCGAACATATAGATGAGCTCAGCGCTGGTTTTGCGGCAAGCTTTTCGGCTTTATCTGTAGCATTTCTTATGTCTTAGCAGTGGCTTTAACCACATCGCCGCCTTCAAAAACAACAAGTTGCACCATTAGGATCTATTCGTGACGGATGCGGCTAGGATGGCAGCATTGAGGCACTCGCTGATATAAATGAAGAGGAAAAATACCCATAAAACATTGTTTTCGCTGGAACCTCTGGCTCAATCGCCCGTACCGGGACGGCGGCCATGAGAACAGCACCCGAGTGGATCCGCAACGTGGTTTCGACATGTTGGACAGCATGCGCTCGGCCGTTTTCGTGAAAGGACGTATCAATGATCCATGTACGTATTGTAGCCTTCTGCACGTGAAAAGCTGGTGTTGGCGACGTAGCTGACTGGCATGCCACTGTTTTTTTATCACTCGGTAGCTGAGCGTTTGCACTATTGGACTGCTGAGATCGCTCTGCCGCTAGCCCAGCTAGCACTTCACTCGAAAGGTTGGTCTCTGGATATCCCAAAACGAAATTGCACCCAGCATCAGCACTTTTGTAGCCACAAAGCCGCAGGCAACTGAAATGAGCACGTAGAAGTACGTGGCGTTCCGGCCCAGACAATAGAGATGTCAGCGACCACGCATCTCGTCATAATGAGGTCGTATGTCGGATAGAAGGGCGCACAACCTACTCGTCTCGGTAGTATCCAGGGTTATGTAGGAACTTCGTCCGCTTGTAGTAGGTGACACTTGAAAACGCGAACACAGTCGGGGGAAGCTGGCACTTCCTTCAGGTTCTTGCTGAGTGTATTGCGCTTGTCGACTTGGTAGTAAATGCAAAAGTGAGAAAGGAAAACATGCACGTCGACTAGCTGCTCTACATCGCGTCCCAGTGATGGCGCTCTACTCGACCATCCTACAGATGTTCTCTACCTGTACCAGCTTGAGTCGGCGAAGGCACGCCAGCGCTGCGATCGTGTCTGTTGAGCCACGAGCTTGCCTACAGCTTCAAAACCACAGCTCTACAAGAAAGAGCATAGCGGCTGACTTCAACTACTTGCTGCTGCCGGCTACCATCGCCGCACTCGACTGCATTGCGTGGTCGTGGTTGGGCTTTCATGCCGCCACCCGCTACACCGTTCAGCCTTGCTTTGCGTTCGGTGTCCTCTTCGAATGTGTTGCCCTCTATCGAACTCCGCAGTTGTGGGTATGCGGTCAACGCCTGTCGTGCCCTTGGTCTCGAAAGCATATCTGCTTTCACCCAACCAAAAGTGGTGTGCACTTGAGCATTTGATCGATGGCATATAGGCCCGAATGCATCACTGCAAAGTACTCACGCGTAGATCTTTTGAAGTATGAAGATCTATCTGAAGAAAGACTATTCCTTCAAAGTATTAAGTTTCAATAAATGGCCGCAAGGAACTCAATCTATTGGGAACCCGTGATGCACGCGTCGCAGAGTACTTCTCGAACTGCAGCATCCGAACTTCGGATTTCGAAGCGTGGGTCTTCAGGTAGCGTTGGACAATGAGATGGAGTGAGTAGCTACTCCTCGATCATGTGCTCTTCGATACATGGGAGTCTCGCTCAGTTGTTAAAATTTTGCAAGCAAGGCAGGCTCGACGCGCAGATTAATTCACGGTCCGATTATCATAATCATTATGGCTGGCCGCTGCGTGCGTGTGCCTGCGCGAGTCTTGACAGCGGCTCAATCTCTCTGTCTCGGAACTCGGCTCGCCGAATCGAGCCGAGCTGGATGCGCGAGCCGACGATTTGTTTGGTAATTCACGCCTGTCTTCGCCCGCATCTCGGCTCACGGCGCTTGAACGACGTCTTTGTTGCCACCTGTGCGCCAAGCAGCCCAAGCTGGCGTCACGTGAGCGTCCTGTGCAGTGCAGTGTGGCGGCACTATACGTCACGTGGCTGTCGGGTGTCAGCAGTACCAATCGCTTGACGTTTGGTGCCTGCCGACATGACAGCTTTGTCGGCTCCGTTAATCGTCCTGATGCGGGTGCGGAGGCGATCCGGTGTGCGGCGTCCAGCGGGTCCTAGCTCATGCTGCCACTGAGGTTGGTTCGAGCTTCATTGGCGCCAAGTAGCTACTGTCCTGATCTGTGATATTGGACTCGAAGCAACTTGACTATCGTGCAGAACCAGCGTTCAGTTCACGCACAGTATAGCAAGTCGTTCACCGGCGTAGGAAGTCCTTGCCCTGAGATCTCGCCAGTCGACCACCTCCGGCACATCGGTCTCAAAAGCAAAGCCGAACGTCGTGTGTGTCCTCCGACAATAAATCGAGCTGCAGGTTGCCTGCCATACGCCGGGGATTGCTCCCGGACCAAAACGACCACCGGAACGACATCAAATTTGCTCGTGGAAACCTTTGTTAGACCGCTTTGTCAGATCCCGTAGCAACCGAATGGAAGTGAATTCGCCTCGCGCGGTCCGTGTCAATGCAGCCCTCGTCATGGTCGGTTCGTGATCTTCGACAGGCCAATCACCGATATGTTGTTGGGTGGACGTCGCGCCGGCAGATGCTCGCTCCCAGAGCGGCGCCGTGTTTGACACCCTGAGCAAGCAAGCCAGCGGAGCGAGCGAGCGCACACAAGCGATCGATTGGACGGTGATTGTGCCTTGGATACTTTGGACGGCATGGTGCGCTCTGTCCACCCTGTTCTGGAGTCCATCCATCGGAGCACCATTTTAATCTGCGAATACTTTAATCTACGGGCCACTCCTCGCCAACGACACCGACAAGCCCCGCCGTGCATAGACCTTAGACTTGCTGGTACCTGGCGGCTGAGCTGCAGCACACCGGTCTGCAGGAGTTTGGGGGGTGAATACAACGTCGATCAACAGAAACTGCCTCCGCTGGGCAAGTCCGCTAGTGTTGTTGGTATCGATCGGTACAAGTGAGCAATGACTGTATCGGCCCACAAACCTCACCACTAGATCCACTTCCACATGTCGAAATACTGTACAGGAAGTGAAGGGGGCTCGTGACGAACAAACACTCAAACAGACGTACATATAGTAGAACGAGATCCTGTCCCAAGCAGCAGCTTCAACCAGACGCGAAATCGAAGGTCGAGCTGGCATCCATCTCAACAATCAAAGTGTCAAAAGTCACAAGAAAAACATGAACTCTATCGTTGGTGATACAGTCTATCGTGCTATCGTGCTATCCGAAAGCTAACGGCGGCTTACTGCTGCGGCTGCGGGTGGTGCATCTCCACCATCACGCGGTACAGGCCGCCGCCACACACGCCGCCGCACAGCGGAGCCACGATCGGGATCCAGAAGTAGTGGTTGCGCAGCGTGAACACCTTGGTGCCCCATCCGGCCATGCTCGTGAACAGACGAGGGCCGAAGTCGCGCGCGGGGTTGATGGCGTAGCCCGTGTTCATGCCGAAGGCCATGCCGAGGGCCCAGATGAGCAGGCAGAAGGCGAACGGAGAGCCGACGGGGCCGGCAGACTTGTTGCGCTTGTCCGTGATGGCGTACACGCCCAGCACCAGCATGGCCGTGCCGATGAACTCCGTGTAGAAGGCCGTGTAGTTGGAGATGTTGTCGCTAGGGTACGTGGACCAGCTGCCCTGCGTCGTCTCGCGTTCCGGGTCCACCACGTTCAGGTTCTGGTACTGCATCACGTAGATGATGAAGGCGCCGCAGAAGGCGCCCAGCAGCTGCGACACCATGTAGCCCGGCGCCTTCCACCACGGCAGGCGGCCGTACACGCAGTGCGCCAGCGTCACGGCCGTGTTGAGGTGGGCGCCGCTGACGCCCTCGGAGCAGTACACGCCGATGAGCACGGCCACGCCCCAGCACATGTTGATGCTGAGCCACGTGCCGTTCTTGTCCTCCGAGTTCACGACCTGGTTGTTCACGCCCATGCCGAACACGATCATCACGAAGGTGCCGAGGAACTCGGCCAGGCACTCGCGCTTGTGCACGCTCTGCACGGCGTAGCGCGAGACGGCCTTGCCCTGGGACGCGGAGCCAGCCTTGGGTGTCTGCGGTGCGTCGACGTAGCCCGACTCGACCTTGTCAACCAGCTCGTCGTACGAGACAGCGGTGTCTTCCTTGGAGGCCATGGCGACGGAGTTGGAGGTTGATTCGCTGGAGTAGCTTGACTGGTTGACAGTGAAATGCAGAATGAGACTTCGCGTCGATTGTCTCGCTCAGTTGTTGGAGTCTTTGCAAGCAAGGCAGGCTCGCTCGCAGATTAATTCACGGTCCGATTATGGACGGCCGATGCGTGTGCCTGCGCGAGTCTTCACAGCGGCTCAATCTCTCTCTCTCGGAACTCGGCTCGCCGAATCGAACCGAGCTGGATGCGCGAGCCGACGATTTGTTTGGTAATTCACGCCTGTCTTCGCCCGCATCTCGCTCACGGCGCTTGAACGATGTCTTTGTTGCCACCTGTGCGCCAAGCAGCCCAAGCTGGCGTCACGTGAGCGTCCTGTGCAGTGCAGTGTGGCGGCAATATTCGTCACGTGGCTGTCGGATGTCAGCAGTACCAACCGCCTGGCGTTTGGTGCCTGCCGACATGACAGCTTTGTCGGCTCCGTTAATCGTCCTGATGCGGGTGCGGAGGCGATCCGGTGTGCGGCGTCCAGCGGGTCCTAGCTCATGCTGCCACTGAGGTTGGTTCGAGCTTCATTGGCGCCAAGTAGCTACTGTCCTGATCTGTGATATTGGACTCGAAGCAACTTGACTATCGTGCAGAACCAGCGTTCAGTTCACGCACAGTATAGCAAGTCGTTCACCGGCGTAGGAAGTCCTTGCCCTGAGATCTCGCCAGTCGACCACCTCCGGCACATCGGTCTCAAAAGCAAAGCCGAACGTCGTGTGTGTCCTCCGACAATAAATCGAGCTGCAGGTTGCCTGCCATACGCCGGGGATTGCTCCCGGACCAAAACGACCACCGGAACGACATCAAATTTGCTCGTGGAAACCTTTGTTAGACCGCTTTGTCAGATCCCGTAGCAACCGAATGGAAGTGAATTCGCCTCGCGCGGTCCGTGTCAATGCAGCCCTCGTCGTGGTCGGTTCGTGATCATCAACAGGCCAGCCACGTTGTTGGGTGGACGTCGCGCCGGCAGATGCTCGCTCCCAGAGCGGCGCCATGTTTGACATCCTGAGCAAGCAAGCCAGCGGAGCGAGCGAGCGCACACAAGCGATCGATTGGACGGTGATTGTGCCTTGGATACTTTGGACGGCATGGTGCGCTCTGTCCACCCTGTTCTGGGGAGTCCATCCTTCCGAGCACCATTTTAATCTGCGAATACTTTAATCTACGGACCACTCCTCGCCAGCGACACCGACAAGCCCCGCCGTGCATAGACCTTAGACTTGCTGGTACCTGGCGGCTGAGCTGCAGCACACCGGTCTGCAGGAGTTTGGGGGGTGAATACAACGTCGATCAACAGAAACTGCCTCCGCTGGGCAAGTCCGCTAGTGTTGTTGGTATCGATCGGTACAAGTGAGCAATGACTGTATCGGCCCACAAACCTCACCACTAGATCCACTTCCACGTGTCGAAATACTGTACCGGAAGTGAAGGGGGCTCGTGACGAACAAACACTCAAACAGACGTACATATAGTAGAACGAGATCCTGTCCCAAGCAGCAGCTTCAACCAGACGCGAAATCGAAGGTCGAGCTGGCATCCATCTCAACAATCAAAGTGTCAAAAGTCACAAGAAAAACATGAACTCTATCGTTTGGTGTTACAGTCTATCGTGCTATCGTGCTATCCGAAAGCCAACGGCGGCTTACTGCTGCGGCTGCGGGTGGTGCATCTCCACCATCACGCGGTACAGGCCGCCGCCACACACGCCGCCGCACAGCGGAGCCACGATCGGGATCCAGAAGTAGTGGTTGCGCAGCGTGAACACCTTGGTGCCCCATCCGGCCATGCTCGTGAACAGACGAGGACCGAAGTCGCGCGCGGGGTTGATGGCGTAGCCCGTGTTCATGCCGAAGGCCATGCCGAGACCCCAGATGAGCAGGCAGAAGGCGAACGGAGAGCCGACGGGGCCCGCAGACTTGTTGCGCTTGTCCGTGATGGCGTACACGCCCAGCACCAGCATGGCCGTGCCGATGAACTCCGTGTAGAAGGCCGTGTAGTTGGAGATGTTGTCGCTAGGGTACGTGGACCAGCTGCCCTGCGTCGTCTCGCGCTCCGGGTCCACCACGTTCAGGTTCTGGTACTGCATCACGTAGATGATGAAGGCGCCGCAGAAGGCGCCCAGCAGCTGCGACACCATGTAGCCCGGCGCCTTCCACCACGGCAGGCGGCCGTACACGCAGTGCGCCAGCGTCACGGCCGTGTTGAGGTGGGCGCCGCTGACGCCCTCGGAGCAGTACACGCCGATGAGCACGGCCACGCCCCAGCACATGTTGATGCTGAGCCACGTGCCGTTCTTGTCCTCCGAGTTCACGACCTGGTTGTTCACGCCCATGCCGAACACGATCATCACGAAGGTGCCGAGGAACTCGGCCAGGCACTCGCGCTTGTGCACGCTCTGCACGGCGTAGCGCGAGACGGCCTTGCCCTGGGATGCGGAGCCGGTCTTGGGCGTCTGCGGTGCGTCGACGTAGCCCGACTCGACCTTGTCGACTAGCTCGTCGTACGAGACAGCGGTGTCTTCCTTGGAGGCCATGGCGACGGAGTTGGAGGTTGAATCGCTGGAGTAGCTTGACCGGTTGACGGTGAAATGCAGAATGAGACTGGATGCCAGGCGTCTTGGCCACTCCTCGGCCACGGCCTGCAATCGAACACAGCGCCGGTGATTAATTCTGATTAGCCGGCGGCTTTTCTGCTTGGCGACGACGTTCAGTTTCTTGCGCTGCGTGCCTTTGTGCCATCCATAGTGAATCCAAGAGTGCGAGGACTCGGACATTTGACTTGGACAAAGGTCTCGCTCGAGCCGGCTCGATATCCACTTGAGCCGGCTCGCGGCTCGCCGAGCCTCACCAGCGTAACGGTCGCTGATTTCACATGTGACAGGGCTGCCTCACGACGGAACGTGCGTACAATGAAGTGAAGGGCTACGAAGCAGCCGCCGCGGGCAGCACAACATCCCGAGTTGTGAGAAGGAGGCGAGGCAAGCAACGCATTCGGCTGGTGGCCAAGGCCATCCGGCCGCTCCGCAGACCGATTAATACAAAGCGCTGACTCACGAGGGCGTTTCGCTGGAATCGTTGCAGCCAGCAGCACTGCGTGAAGTGAGCGTCAGCGGCAGTAACGGGCAACGGCAGACTGGTTCTTACCTCACACCGTGTCTGCAGTTCGTGCTTAGCTAGAAGGCTCACGTCATGCGAGCAGTTCCATCGCAACGCCGCCTCCGCTGCAAACGACACGGGGGCCGATTAACTCCTTATTAATCAGCATGCAACGGAACTGCCGCCTCGGATCGGGCCGCTACCACCGCCGAAAAGCAGAGCAGGCTTGCTCGCCTCGTGCTAAGCGCGGACGCGGAAGTTCACAGCGAGCCGCAGATTAAAATCGGCGGTGTCCGCCCGCGCGACATGCCCACGAGCGATTGATTGAGTCGAGGTGCTGCCTGGTTGTCTATGTTGGCTTTCACTAGCGCTAGGAGCGGCGCGGCCTGGGCCCTGGATTCTGGGGCGACAAGCCCAAGCCCAAGCTCGCCTCGACCGTCACCTTTTGTCAGCGAGGTGGAAGCGCCGATCGCCATGCCGCCGCTCTGTGCCTTGCTTCAGTTTCCGCTGAGCAAGCGAGCCCGCAGCGCGCCGCGTCTATCGCCAGGTCGTTTAACTCGACTGGAGCCTGGAGTCTCGAGCCGCTGCTCTGCACCGCGTTGAAGTCGCCGCTCGCATCACATGCATGCGCGGACATGATCGCGTCTCCTGGCAGCTCCGTCTCAGTGCTCGGGCGTCGCTGCTCTGGCAGGGCCGGATCTGCCCGGTCGGGCGGTCAAGACCGCGTCACGGTGACTGCCTCTGGCGATGGAACGGCCTCGCACAGCTCAGAAGCAGTCACCAAGGTCATCAAGGCAAGTCGGAAGCGGTCGCTCCTGTACTGGCTCAGTGCCGACATTGGCGGAGGGTAGTAACGATCGCTTTGCCCTGCAGCGCTGCGAGTGAAGCAGCAGACTACGACGCAGTGACTGTGACGGTCGAAACCCAATAATCTATTGCACTGGTTACAATCTAGAAGTATAAAGCTGTGAGGCGTGAAGTGCTGCAGTGCACTCCCTCTCGGTCTTGTTCATCTGCTCGCTCACAGCAGCGGCCCCCGCGGGTGGTGGATCTCCACCAAGATGCGGTACAGACCCGCGCCGGCCACGCCGCCCAGCGAGTCGGCCACCAGCGGGATCCAGAAGTAGTAGTTACGCAGCGTGAAGACCTTGGAGCCCCAGCCGGCGATGGCCGTGAAGATGCGCGGGCCGAGGTCACGTGCCGGGTTGACGGCGTAGCCCGTGTTCATGCCGAAGGCCATGCCGAGCGCCATGATCATCAACGCGAAGGCGAAGGCGTTGCCGTACTTGCCGGCGGGGCGGTTCTTCGTATCCGTGATGGCGTAGATGCTCATGACCAGCATGGCCGTGCCGAGGAACTCCGTGTAGAAGGCCGTATAGTTGGAGATGTTGTCTCGCGGATACGTGGCGAAGCTGCTCTGCGTCGTCTCGCGGTTCGGGTCGATCTCGTTCAGGTTCTGCCACTGCATGACCCAGATACAGAAGGCGCCGCAGAAGGCGCCCAGTAGCTGGGAGATCATGTAGCCCGGCGCCTTCCACCACGGCAGGCGGCCGTAGACGCAGTGCGCGAGTGTGACGGCCGTGTTCAGGTTGGCGCCGCTGATGCCCTCGGAGCAGTAGACGCCGAGCATGACGCCGATGCCCCAGCACATGTTAATGCTGAGCCACGTGCCGTTCTTGTCCTCCGAGTTGGTCACTTGGTTGTTCACGCCCATGCCGAAGAGAATCATGACGAAGGTGCCGAGGAACTCGGCGAAGCACTCGCGCAGGTGCACACTCTCGACGGCGAAGCGCGCCAGACCGTGCGGCTTGTCTTCGGCGGGGTAGAGCGGCGTTGTGGCCTTAGGGGTCACGGCCATGCCGGCGTAGCCGCTCTCGACCTTGTCGGTCAGGTCGTCAAAACCCTGCAGTTGGTAGGCGGGCGACACGCCGGCGCTCTGGTTGGACGGGGTCGGGGCCATTGCTTGAGCGGCGAGGTGTGCGGTAGCTTGGTCGCTTGGAGGTGGCTTGGCCAGGAGCTGGTGAAATGAGGAATGGCGATCGCTGCGCGCGGGCTTCCGAGGCGGCGGGTGGTGGTGCCGTTTCTCCTTAATACGCGAGGTATTAAGGCGAGGCTCGGTGCGTGGTAAAGCTGCGAATTAATTTGTGTTGGATGCACTAAGAATGAGCGGGCACGAACCAGCCAACGCTTGCCACTCAGCTCTAGGCAACAGACAGACACGTCACGGAGTCATGCCGGAGCTCAGACGCCTGGACGAATTTGCTTGACCGGATTCGAGCCGCGCTCAATGCACAGTTTGCGCGTTGGAGCTGCACGCTCACTCGGGAAACTGCACGAATCCGTGGCATGTCTGCCGCCCGAGCAAGCCATGTTCGAGGCATCATATCCGCCCGTTACAACAGGATACGCCTAAGATTCGAATGCGCTCCCGACCAAAGACACGCATGCTTCAACCTACCAGACTAGACAAGCAAAACTTGGGGCCACGATCCACACCGCTACATACTTTGAGAACCACTGCTGATAGCAGCGCGCTACTACCGCCGCCTCGGAAGCCCGCGCGCAGCGATCGCCATTCCTCATTTCACCAGCTCCTGGCCAAGCCACCTCCAAGCGACCAAGCTACCGCACACCTCGCCGCTCAAGCAATGGCCCCGACCCCGTCCAACCAGAGCGCCGGCGTGTCGCCCGCCTACCAACTGCAGGGTTTTGACGACCTGACCGACAAGGTCGAGAGCGGCTACGCCGGCATGGCCGTGACCCCTAAGGCCACAACGCCGCTCTACCCCGCCGAAGACAAGCCGCACGGTCTGGCGCGCTTCGCCGTCGAGAGTGTGCACCTGCGCGAGTGCTTCGCCGAGTTCCTCGGCACCTTCGTCATGATTCTCTTCGGCATGGGCGTGAACAACCAAGTGACCAACTCGGAGGACAAGAACGGCACGTGGCTCAGCATTAACATGTGCTGGGGCATCGGCGTCATGCTCGGCGTCTACTGCTCCGAGGGCATCAGCGGCGCCAACCTGAACACGGCCGTCACACTCGCGCACTGCGTCTACGGCCGCCTGCCGTGGTGGAAGGCGCCGGGCTACATGATCTCCCAGCTACTGGGCGCCTTCTGCGGCGCCTTCTGTATCTGGGTCATGCAGTGGCAGAACCTGAACGAGATCGACCCGAACCGCGAGACGACGCAGAGCAGCTTCGCCACGTATCCGCGAGACAACATCTCCAACTATACGGCCTTCTACACGGAGTTCCTCGGCACGGCCATGCTGGTCATGAGCATCTACGCCATCACGGATACGAAGAACCGCCCCGCCGGCAAGTACGGCAACGCCTTCGCCTTCGCGTTGATGATCATGGCGCTCGGCATGGCCTTCGGCATGAACACGGGCTACGCCGTCAACCCGGCACGTGACCTCGGCCCGCGCATCTTCACGGCCATCGCCGGCTGGGGCTCCAAGGTCTTCACGCTGCGTAACTACTACTTCTGGATCCCGCTGGTGGCCGACTCGCTGGGCGGCGTGGCCGGCGCGGGTCTGTACCGCATCTTGGTGGAGATCCACCACCCGCGGGGGCCGCTGCTGTGAGCGAGCAGATGAACAAGACCGAGAGGGAGTGCACTGCAGCACTTCACGCCTCACAGCTTTATACTTCTAGATTGTAACCAGTGCAATAGATTATTGGGTTTCGACCGTCACAGTCACTGCGTCGTAGTCTGCTGCTTCACTCGCAGCGCTGCAGGGCAAAGCGATCGTTACTACCCTCCGCCAATGTCGGCACTGAGCCAGTACAGGAGCGACCGCTTCCGACTTGCCTTGATGACCTTGGTGACTGCTTCTGAGCTGTGCGAGGCCGTTCCATCGCCAGAGGCAGTCACCGTGACGCGGTCTTGACCGCCCGACCGGGCAGATCCGGCCCTGCCAGAGCAGCGACGCCCGAGCACTGAGACGGAGCTGCCAGGAGACGCGATCATGTCCGCGCATGCATGTGATGCGAGCGGCGACTTCAACGCGGTGCAGAGCAGCGGCTCGAGACTCCAGGCTCCAGTCGAGTTAAACGACCTGGCGATAGACGCGGCGCGCTGCGGGCTCGCTTGCTCAGCGGAAACTGAAGCAAGGCACAGAGCGGCGGCATGGCGATCGGCGCTTCCACCTCGCTGACAAAAGGTGACGGTCGAGGCGAGCTTGGGCTTGGGCTTGTCGCCCCAGAATCCAGGGCCCAGGCCGCGCCGCTCCTAGCGCTAGTGAAAGCCAACATAGACAACCAGGCAGCACCTCGACTCAATCAATCGCTCGTGGGCATGTCGCGCGGGCGGACACCGCCGATTTTAATCTGCGGCTCGCTGTGAACTTCCGCGTCCGCGCTTAGCACGAGGCGAGCAAGCCTGCTCTGCTTTTCGGCGGTGGTAGCGGCCCGATCCGAGGCGGCAGTTCCGTTGCATGCTGATTAATAAGGAGTTAATCGGCCCCCGTGTCGTTTGCAGCGGAGGCGGCGTTGCGATGGAACTGCTCGCATGACGTGAGCCTTCTAGCTAAGCACGAACTGCAGACACGGTGTGAGGTAAGAACCAGTCTGCCGTTGCCCGTTACTGCCGCTGACGCTCACTTCACGCAGTGCTGCTGGCTGCAACGATTCCAGCGAAACGCCCTCGTGAGTCAGCGCTTTGTATTAATCGGTCTGCGGAGCGGCCGGATGGCCTTGGCCACCAGCCGAATGCGTTGCTTGCCTCGCCTCCTTCTCACAACTCGGGATGTTGTGCTGCCCGCGGCGGCTGCTTCGTAGCCCTTCACTTCATTGTACGCACGTTCCGTCGTGAGGCAGCCCTGTCACATGTGAAATCAGCGACCGTTACGCTGGTGAGGCTCGGCGAGCCGCGAGCCGGCTCAAGTGGATATCGAGCCGGCTCGAGCGAGACCTTTGTCCAAGTCAAATGTCCGAGTCCTCGCACTCTTGGATTCACTATGGATGGCACAAAGGCACGCAGCGCAAGAAACTGAACGTCGTCGCCAAGCAGAAAAGCCGCCGGCTAATCAGAATTAATCACCGGCGCTGTGTTCGATTGCAGGCCGTGGCCGAGGAGTGGCCAAGACGCCTGGCATCCAGTCTCATTCTGCATTTCACCGTCAACCGGTCAAGCTACTCCAGCGATTCAACCTCCAACTCCGTCGCCATGGCCTCCAAGGAAGACACCGCTGTCTCGTACGACGAGCTAGTCGACAAGGTCGAGTCGGGCTACGTCGACGCACCGCAGACGCCCAAGACCGGCTCCGCATCCCAGGGCAAGGCCGTCTCGCGCTACGCCGTGCAGAGCGTGCACAAGCGCGAGTGCCTGGCCGAGTTCCTCGGCACCTTCGTGATGATCGTGTTCGGCATGGGCGTGAACAACCAGGTCGTGAACTCGGAGGACAAGAACGGCACGTGGCTCAGCATCAACATGTGCTGGGGCGTGGCCGTGCTCATCGGCGTGTACTGCTCCGAGGGCGTCAGCGGCGCCCACCTCAACACGGCCGTGACGCTGGCGCACTGCGTGTACGGCCGCCTGCCGTGGTGGAAGGCGCCGGGCTACATGGTGTCGCAGCTGCTGGGCGCCTTCTGCGGCGCCTTCATCATCTACGTGATGCAGTACCAGAACCTGAACGTGGTGGACCCGGAGCGCGAGACGACGCAGGGCAGCTGGTCCACGTACCCTAGCGACAACATCTCCAACTACACGGCCTTCTACACGGAGTTCATCGGCACGGCCATGCTGGTGCTGGGTGTGTACGCCATCACGGACAAGCGCAACAAGTCTGCCGGCCCCGTCGGCTCTCCGTTCGCCTTCTGCCTGCTCATCTGGGGTCTCGGCATGGCCTTCGGCATGAACACGGGCTACGCCATCAACCCCGCGCGCGACTTCGGCCCTCGTCTGTTCACGAGCATGGCCGGATGGGGCACCAAGGTGTTCACGCTGCGCAACCACTACTTCTGGATCCCGATCGTGGCTCCGCTGTGCGGCGGCGTGTGTGGCGGCGGCCTGTACCGCGTGATGGTGGAGATGCACCACCCGCAGCCGCAGCAGTAAGCCGCCGTTAGCTTTCGGATAGCACGATAGCACGATAGACTGTAACACCAAACGATAGAGTTCATGTTTTTCTTGTGACTTTTGACACTTTGATTGTTGAGATGGATGCCAGCTCGACCTTCGATTTCGCGTCTGGTTGAAGCTGCTGCTTGGGACAGGATCTCGTTCTACTATATGTACGTCTGTTTGAGTGTTTGTTCGTCACGAGCCCCCTTCACTTCCTGTACAGTATTTCGACATGTGGAAGTGGATCTAGTGGTGAGGTTTGTGGGCCGATACAGTCATTGCTCACTTGTACCGATCGATACCAACAACACTAGCGGACTTGCCCAGCGGAGGCAGTTTCTGTTGATCGACGTTGTATTCACCCCCCAAACTCCTGCAGACTGGTGTGCTGCAGCTTAGCCGCCAGGTACCAGCAAGTCTAAGGTCTATGCACGGCGGGGCTTGTCGGCGGTCGCACGAAGCGTGGTGTCGCTGGCGAGGAGTGGCCCGTAGATTAAAGTATTCGCAGATTAAAATGGTGCTCCGATGGATGGACTCCAGAACAGGGTGGACAGAGCGCACCATGCCGTCCAAAGTATCCAAGGCACAATCACCGTCCAATCGATCGCTTGTGTGCGCTCGCTCGCTCCGCTGGCTTGCTTGCTCAGGGTGTCAAACACGGCGCCGCTCTGGGAGCGAGCATCTGCCGGCGCGACGTCCACCCAACAACATATCGGTGATTGGCCTGTCGAAGATCACGAACCGACCACGACGAGGGCTGCATTGACACGGACCGCGCGAGGCGAATTCACTTCCATTCGGTTGCTACGGGATCTGACAAAGGGGTCTAACAAAGGTTTCCACGAGCAAATTTGATGTTGTTCCGGTGGTCGTTTTGGTCCGGGAGCAATCCCCGGCGTATGGCAGGCAACCTGCAGCTCGATTTATTGTCGGAGGACACACACGACGTTCGGCTTTGCTTTTGAGACCGATGTGCCGGAGGTGGTCGACTGGCGAGATCTCAGGGCAAGGACTTCCTACGCCGGTGAACGACTTGCTATACTGTGCGTGAACTGAACGCTGGTTCTGCACGATAGTCAAGTTGCTTCGAGTCCAATATCACAGATCAGGACAGTAGCTACTTGGCGCCAATGAAGCTCGAACCAACCTCAGTGGCAGCATGAGCTAGGAACCGCTGGACGCCGCACACCGGATCGCCTCCGCACCCGCATCAGGACGATTAACGGAGCCGACAAAGCTGTCATGTCGGCAGGCACCAAACGTCAAGCGATTGGTACTGCTGACACCCGACAGCCACGTGACGTATAGTGCCGCCACACTGCACTGCACAGGACGCTCACGTGACGCCAGCTTGGGCTGCTTGGCGCACAGGTGGCAACAAAGACATCGTTCAAGCGCCGTGAGCGAGATGCGGGCGAAGACAGGCGTGAATTACCAAACAAATCGTCGGCTCGCGCATCCAGCTCGGTTCGATTCGGCGAGCCGAGTTCCGAGAGAGAGATTGAGCCGCTGTGAAGACTCGCGCAGGCACACGCATCGGCCGTCCATAATCGGACCGTGAATTAATCTGCGAGCGAGCCTGCCTTGCTTGCAAAGACTCCAACAACTGAGCGAGACAATCGACGCGAAGTCTCATTCTGCATTTCACTGTCAACCAGTCAAGCTACTCCAGCGAATCAACCTCCAACTCCGTCGCCATGGCCTCCAAGCAAGACACCGCTGTCTCGTACGACGAGCTAGTCGACAAGGTCGAGTCGGGCTACGTCGACGCACCGCAGACGCCCAAGACCGGCTCCGCGTCCCAGGGCAAGGCCGTCTCGCGCTACGCCGTGCAGAGCGTGCACAAGCGCGAGTGCCTGGCCGAGTTCCTCGGCACCTTCGTGATGATCGTGTTCGGCATGGGCGTGAACAACCAGGTCGTGAACTCGGAGGACAAGAACGGCACGTGGCTCAGCATCAACATGTGCTGGGGCGTGGCCGTGCTCATCGGCGTGTACTGCTCCGAGGGCGTCAGCGGCGCCCACCTCAACACGGCCGTGACGCTGGCGCACTGCGTGTACGGCCGCCTGCCGTGGTGGAAGGCGCCGGGCTACATGGTGTCGCAGCTGCTGGGCGCCTTCTGCGGCGCCTTCATCATCTACGTGATGCAGTACCAGAACCTGAACGTGGTGGACCCGGAGCGCGAGACGACGCAGGGCAGCTGGTCCACGTACCCTAGCGACAACATCTCCAACTACACGGCCTTCTACACGGAGTTCATCGGCACGGCCATGCTGGTGCTGGGTGTGTACGCCATCACGGACAAGCGCAACAAGTCTGCGGGCCCCGTCGGCTCTCCGTTCGCCTTCTGCCTGCTCATCTGGGCCCTCGGCATGGCCTTCGGCATGAACACGGGCTACGCCATCAACCCCGCGCGCGACTTCGGCCCTCGTCTGTTCACGAGCATGGCCGGATGGGGCACCAAGGTGTTCACGCTGCGCAACCACTACTTCTGGATCCCGATCGTGGCTCCGCTGTGCGGCGGCGTGTGTGGCGGCGGCCTGTACCGCGTGATGGTGGAGATGCACCACCCGCAGCCGCAGCAGTAAGCCGCCGTTGGCTTTCGGATAGCACGATAGCACGATAGACTGTAACACCAAACGATAGAGTTCATGTTTTTCTTGTGACTTTTGACACTTTGATTGTTGAGATGGATGCCAGCTCGACCTTCGATTTCGCGTCTGGTTGAAGCTGCTGCTTGGGACAGGATCTCGTTCTACTATATGTACGTCTGTTTGAGTGTTTGTTCGTCACGAGCCCCCTTCACTTCCTGTACAGTATTTCGACATGTGGAAGTGGATCTAGTGGTGAGGTTTGTGGGCCGATACAGTCATTGCTCACTTGTACCGATCGATACCAACAACACTAGCGGACTTGCCCAGCTGAGGCAGTTTCTGTTGATCGACGTTGTATTCACCCCCCAAACTCCTGCAGACTGGTGTGCTGCAGCTTAGCCGCCAGGTACCAGCAAGTCTAAGGTCTATGCACGGCGGGGCTTGTCGGCGGTCGCACGGAGCGTGGTGTCGCTGGCGACGAGTGGTCCGTAGATTAAAGTATCCGCAGATTAAAATGGTGCTCGGAAGGATGGACTCCCCAGAACAGGGTGGACTGATCGCACCATGCCGTCCAAAGTATCCAAGGCACAATCACCGTCCAATCGATCGCTTGTGTGCGCTCGCTCGCTCCGCTGGCTTGCTTGCTCAGGGTGTCAAACACGGCGCCGCTCTGGGAGCGAGCATCTGCCGGCGCGACGTCCACCCAACAACGTGGCTGGCCTGTTGATGATCACGAACCGACCACGACGAGGGCTGCATTGACACGGACCGCGCGAGGCGAATTCACTTCCATTCGGTTGCTACGGGATCTGACAAAGGGGTCTAACAAAGGTTTCCACGAGCAAATTTGATGTTGTTCCGGTGGTCGTTTTGGTCCGGGAGCAATCCCGGCGTACGGCAGGCAACCTGCAGCTCGATTTATTGTCGGAGGACACACACGACGTTCGGCTTTGCTTTTGAGACCGATGTGCCGGAGGTGGTCGACTGGCGAGATCTCAGGGCAAGGACTTCCTACGCCGGTGACGACTTGCTATACTGTGCGTGAACTGAACGCTGGTTCTGCACGATAGTCAAGTTGCTTAGAGTCCAATATCACAGATCAGGACAGTAGCTACTTGGCGCCAATGAAGCTCGAACCAACCTCAGTGGCAGCATGAGCTAGGAACCGCTGGACGCCGCACACCGGATCGCCTCCGCACCCGCATCAGGACGATTAACGGAGCCGACAAAGCTGTCATGTCGGCAGGCACCAAACGCCAGGCGGTTGGTACTGCTGACATCCGACAGCCACGTGACAATATTGCCGCCACACTGCACTGCACAGGACGCCCACGTGACGGGCTGCTTGGCGCACAGCTGGCAACAAAGACATCGTTCAAGCGCCGTGAGCGAGATGCGGGCGAAGACAGGCGTGAATTAACAAACAAATCGCCGGCTCGCGCATCCAGCTCGGCTCGATTTGGCGAGCCGAGTTCCGAGACAGAGAGATTGAGCCGCTGTGAAGACTCGCGCAGGCACACGCATCGGCCGTCCATAATCGGACCGTGAATTAATCTGCGAGCGAGCCTGCCTTGCTTGCTAAGACTCCAACAACTGAGCGAGACAATCGACGCGAAGTCTCATTCTGCATTTCACTGTCAACCGGTCAAGCTACTCCAGCGAATCAACCTCCAACTCCGTCGCCATGGCCTCCAAGCAAGACACCGCTGTCTCGTACGACGAGCTAGTCGACAAGGTCGAGTCGGGCTACGTCGACGCACCGCAGACGCCCAAGACCGGCTCCGCGTCCCAGGGCAAGGCCGTCTCGCGCTACGCCGTGCAGAGCGTGCACAAGCGCGAGTGCCTGGCCGAGTTCCTCGGCACCTTCGTGATGATCGTGTTCGGCATGGGCGTGAACAACCAGGTCGTGAACTCGGAGGACAAGAACGGCACGTGGCTCAGCATCAACATGTGCTGGGGCGTGGCCGTGCTCATCGGCGTGTACTGCTCCGAGGGCGTCAGCGGCGCCCACCTCAACACGGCCGTGACGCTGGCGCACTGCGTGTACGGCCGCCTGCCGTGGTGGAAGGCGCCGGGCTACATGGTGTCGCAGCTGCTGGGCGCCTTCTGCGGCGCCTTCATCATCTACGTGATGCAGTACCAGAACCTGAACGTGGTGGACCCGGAGCGCGAGACGACGCAGGGCAGCTGGTCCACGTACCCTAGCGACAACATCTCCAACTACACGGCCTTCTACACGGAGTTCATCGGCACGGCCATGCTGGTGCTGGGTGTGTACGCCATCACGGACAAGCGCAACAAGTCTGCCGGCCCCGTCGGCTCTCCGTTCGCCTTCTGCCTGCTCATCTGGGCCCTCGGCATGGCCTTCGGCATGAACACGGGCTACGCCATCAACCCCGCGCGCGACTTCGGCCCTCGTCTGTTCACGAGCATGGCCGGATGGGGCACCAAGGTGTTCACGCTGCGCAACCACTACTTCTGGATCCCGATCGTGGCTCCGCTGTGCGGCGGCGTGTGTGGCGGCGGCCTGTACCGCGTGATGGTGGAGATGCACCACCCGCAGCCGCAGCAGTAAGCCGCCGTTGGCTTTCGGATAGCACGATAGCACGATAGACTGTAACACCAAACGATAGAGTTCATGTTTTTCTTGTGACTTTTGACACTTTGATTGTTGAGATGGATGCCAGCTCGACCTTCGATTTCGCGTCTGGTTGAAGCTGCTGCTTGGGACAGGATCTCGTTCTACTATATGTACGTCTGTTTGAGTGTTTGTTCGTCACGAGCCCCCTTCACTTCCTGTACAGTATTTCGACATGTGGAAGTGGATCTAGTGGTGAGGTTTGTGGGCCGATACAGTCATTGCTCACTTGTACCGATCGATACCAACAACACTAGCGGACTTGCCCAGCGGAGGCAGTTTCTGTTGATCGACGTTGTATTCACCCCCCAAACTCCTGCAGACTGGTGTGCTGCAGCTTAGCCGCCAGGTACCAGCAAGTCTAAGGTCTATGCACGGCGGGGCTTGTCGGCGGTCGCACGGAGCGTGGTGTCGCTGGCGACGAGTGGTCCGTAGATTAAAGTATCCGCAGATTAAAATGGTGCTCGGAAGGATGGACTCCCCAGAACAGGGTGGACTGATCGCACCATGCCGTCCAAAGTATCCACGGCACGAATCACCCTCCAATCGGTCGCTTGTGTGCGCTCGCTCGCTCCGCTGGCTTGCTTGCTCAGGGTGTCAAACACGGCGCCGCTCTGGGAGCGAGCATCTGCCGGCGCGACGTCCACCCAACAATGTGGCTGGCCTGTTGATGATCACGAACCGACCACGACGAGGGCTGCATTGACACGGACCGCGCGAGGCGAATTCACTTCCATTCGGTTGCTACGGGATCTGACAAAGGGGTCTAACAAAGGTTTCCACGAGCAAATTTGATGTTGTTCCGGTGGTCGTTTTGGTCCGGGAGCAATCCCGGCGTACGGCAGGCAACCTGCAGCTCGATTTATTGTCGGAGGACACACACGACGTTCGGCTTTGCTTTTGAGACCGATGTGCCGGAGGTGGTCGACTGGCGAGATCTCAGGGCAAGGACTTCCTACGCCGGTGACGACTTGCTATACTGTGCGTGAACTGAACGCTGGTTCTGCACGATAGTCAAGTTGCTTAGAGTCCAATATCACAGATCAGGACAGTAGCTACTTGGCGCCAATGAAGCTCGAACCAACCTCAGTGGCAGCATGAGCTAGGAACCGCTGGACGCCGCACACCGGATCGCCTCCGCACCCGCATCAGGACGATTAACGGAGCCGACAAAGCTGTCATGTCGGCAGGCACCAAACGCCAGGCGGTTGGTACTGCTGACATCCGACAGCCACGTGACAATATTGCCGCCACACTGCACTGCACAGGACGCCCACGTGACGGGCTGCTTGGCGCACAGCTGGCAACAAAGACATCGTTCAAGCGCCGTGAGCGAGATGCGGGCGAAGACAGGCGTGAATTAACAAACAAATCGCCGGCTCGCGCATCCAGCTCGGCTCGATTTGGCGAGCCGAGTTCCGAGACAGAGAGATTGAGCCGCTGTGAAGACTCGCGCAGGCACACGCATCGGCCGTCCATAATCGGACCGTGAATTAATCTGCGAGCGAGCCTGCCTTGCTTGCAAAGACTCCAACAACTGAGCGAGACAATAGACGCGAAGTCTCATTCTGCATTTCACTGTCAACCGGTCAAGCTACTCCAGCGAATCAACCTCCAACTCCGTCGCCATGGCCTCCAAGGAAGACACCGCTGTCTCGTACGACGAGCTAGTCGACAAGGTCGAGTCGGGCTACGTCGACGCACCGCAGACGCCCAAGGCCGGCTCCGCGTCCCAGGGCAAGGCCGTCTCGCGCTACGCCGTGCAGAGCGTGCACAAGCGCGAGTGCCTGGCCGAGTTCCTCGGCACCTTCGTGATGATCGTGTTCGGCATGGGCGTGAACAACCAGGTCGTGAACTCGGAGGACAAGAACGGCACGTGGCTCAGCATCAACATGTGCTGGGGCGTGGCCGTGCTCATCGGCGTGTACTGCTCCGAGGGCGTCAGCGGCGCCCACCTCAACACGGCCGTGACGCTGGCGCACTGCGTGTACGGCCGCCTGCCGTGGTGGAAGGCGCCGGGCTACATGGTGTCGCAGCTGCTGGGCGCCTTCTGCGGCGCCTTCATCATCTACGTGATGCAGTACCAGAACCTGAACGTGGTGGACCCGGAGCGCGAGACGACGCAGGGCAGCTGGTCCACGTACCCTAGCGACAACATCTCCAACTACACGGCCTTCTACACGGAGTTCATCGGCACGGCCATGCTGGTGCTGGGTGTGTACGCCATCACGGACAAGCGCAACAAGTCTGCCGGCCCCGTCGGCTCTCCGTTCGCCTTCTGCCTGCTCATCTGGGCCCTCGGCATGGCCTTCGGCATGAACACGGGCTACGCCATCAACCCCGCGCGCGACTTCGGCCCTCGTCTGTTCACGAGCATGGCCGGATGGGGCACCAAGGTGTTCACGCTGCGCAACCACTACTTCTGGATCCCGATCGTGGCTCCGCTGTGCGGCGGCGTGTGTGGCGGCGGCCTGTACCGCGTGATGGTGGAGATGCACCACCCGCAGCCGCAGCAGTAAGCCGCCGTTGGCTTTCGGATAGCACGATAGCACGATAGACTGTAACACCAAACGATAGAGTTCATGTTTTTCTTGTGACTTTTGACACTTTGATTGTTGAGATGGATGCCAGCTCGACCTTCGATTTCGCGTCTGGTTGAAGCTGCTGCTTGGGACAGGATCTCGTTCTACTATATGTACGTCTGTTTGAGTGTTTGTTCGTCACGAGCCCCCTTCACTTCCTGTACAGTATTTCGACATGTGGAAGTGGATCTAGTGGTGAGGTTTGTGGGCCGATACAGTCATTGCTCACTTGTACCGATCGATACCAACAACACTAGCGGACTTGCCCAGCTGAGGCAGTTTCTGTTGATCGACGTTGTATTCACCCCCCAAACTCCTGCAGACTGGTGTGCTGCAGCTTAGCCGCCAGGTACCAGCAAGTCTAAGGTCTATGCACGGCGGGGCTTGTCGGCGGTCGCACGGAGCGTGGTGTCGCTGGCGACGAGTGGTCCGTAGATTAAAGTATCCGCAGATTAAAATGGTGCTCGGAAGGATGGACTCCCCAGAACAGGGTGGACTGATCGCACCATGCCGTCCAAAGTATCCAAGGCACGATCACCCTCCAATCGGTCGCTTGTGTGCGCTCGCTCGCTCCGCTGGCTTGCTTGCTCAGGATGTCAAACATGGCGCCGCTCTGGGAGCGAGCATCTGCCGGCGCGACGTCCACCCAACAACATATCGGTGATTGGCCTGTCGAAGATCACGAACCGACCACGACGAGGGCTGCATTGACACGGACCGCGCGAGGCGAATTCACTTCCATTCGGTTGCTACGGGATCTGACAAAGGGGTCTAACAAAGGTTTCCACGAGCAAATTTGATGTCGTTCCGGTGGTCGTTTTGGTCCGGGAGCAATCCCCGGCGTACGGCAGGCAACCTGCAGCTCGATTTATTGTCGGAGGACACACACGACGTTCGGCTTTGCTTTTGAGACCGATGTGCCGGAGGTGGTCGACTGGCGAGATCTCAGGGCAAGGACTTCCTACGCCGGTGAACGACTTGCTATACTGTGCGTGAACTGAACGCTGGTTCTGCACGATAGTCAAGTTGCTCCGAGTCCAATATCACAGATCAGGACAGTAGCTACTTGGCGCCAATGAAGCTCGAACCAACCTCAGTGGCAGCATGAGCTAGGAACCGCTGGACGCCGCACACCGGATCGCCTCCGCACCCGCATCAGGACGATTAACGGAGCCGACAAAGCTGTCATGTCGGCAGGCACCAAACGTCAAGCGGTTGGTACTGCTGACATCCGACAGCCACGTGACGAATATTGCCGCCACACTGCACTGCACAGGACGCCCATGTGACGGGCTGCTTGGCGCACAGCTGGCAACAAAGACATCGTTCAAGCGCCGTGAGCGAGATGCGGGCGAAGACAGGCGTGAATTAACAAACAAATCGCCGGCTCGCGCATCCAGCTCGGTTCGATTCGGCGAGCCGAGTTCCGAGAGAGAGAGATTGAGCCGCTGTGAAGACTCGCGCAGGCACACGCATCGGCCGTCCATAATCGGACCGTGAATTAATCTGCGAGCGAGCGTGCCTTGCTTGCAAAGACTCCAACAACTGAGCGAGACAATCGACGCGAAGTCTCATTCTGCATTTCACTGTCAACCAGTCAAGCTACTCCAGCGAATCAACCTCCAACTCCGTCGCCATGGCCTCCAAGGAAGACACCGCTGTCTCGTACGACGAGCTAGTCGACAAGGTCGAGTCGGGCTACGTCGACGCACCGCAGACGCCCAAGACCGGCTCCGCATCCCAGGGCAAGGCCGTCTCGCGCTACGCCGTGCAGAGCGTGCACAAGCGCGAGTGCCTGGCCGAGTTCCTCGGCACCTTCGTGATGATCGTGTTCGGCATGGGCGTGAACAACCAGGTCGTGAACTCGGAGGACAAGAACGGCACGTGGCTCAGCATCAACATGTGCTGGGGCGTGGCCGTGCTCATCGGCGTGTACTGCTCCGAGGGCGTCAGCGGCGCCCACCTCAACACGGCCGTGACGCTGGCGCACTGCGTGTACGGCCGCCTGCCGTGGTGGAAGGCGCCGGGCTTCATGGTGTCGCAGCTGCTGGGCGCCTTCTGCGGCGCCTTCATCATCTACGTGATGCAGTACCAGAACCTGAACGTGGTGGACCCGGAGCGCGAGACGACGCAGGGCAGCTGGTCCACGTACCCTAGCGACAACATCTCCAACTACACGGCCTTCTACACGGAGTTCATCGGCACGGCCATGCTGGTGCTGGGTGTGTACGCCATCACGGACAAGCGCAACAAGTCTGCCGGCCCCGTCGGCTCTCCGTTCGCCTTCTGCCTGCTCATCTGGGCCCTCGGCATGGCCTTCGGCATGAACACGGGCTACGCCATCAACCCCGCGCGCGACTTCGGCCCTCGTCTGTTCACGAGCATGGCCGGATGGGGCACCAAGGTGTTCACGCTGCGCAACCACTACTTCTGGATCCCGATCGTGGCTCCGCTGTGCGGCGGCGTGTGTGGCGGCGGCCTGTACCGCGTGATGGTGGAGATGCACCACCCGCAGCCGCAGCAGTAAGCCGCCGTTAGCTTTCGGATAGCACGATAGCACGATAGACTGTAACACCAAACGATAGAGTTCATGTTTTTCTTGTGACTTTTGACACTTTGATTGTTGAGATGGATGCCAGCTCGACCTTCGATTTCGCGTCTGGTTGAAGCTGCTGCTTGGGACAGGATCTCGTTCTACTATATGTACGTCTGTTTGAGTGTTTGTTCGTCACGAGCCCCCTTCACTTCCTGTACAGTATTTCGACATGTGGAAGTGGATCTAGTGGTGAGGTTTGTGGGCCGATACAGTCATTGCTCACTTGTACCGATCGATACCAACAACACTAGCGGACTTGCCCAGCGAAGGCAGTTTCTGTTGATCGACGTTGAATTTACCCCCCCCAAAAAACTCCTGCAGACCGGTGTGCTGCAAGCTCAGCCGCCAGGTACCAGCAAGGCTGAGGTCCATGCACGGCGGGCTTGTCGGCGGTCGCACGGAGCGTGGTGTCGCTGGCGAGGAGTGGTCCGTAGATTAAAGTATCCGCAGATTAAAATGGTGCTCGGAAGACTGGACTGCCCAGAACAGGGTGGACAGAGCGCACCATGCCGTCCAAAGTATCCAAGGCACGATCCCCTTTCAATCGGTCGCTTGTGTGCGTACGCTCGCTCCGCTGGCTTGCTTGCTCAGGGTGTCAAACACGGCGCCGCTCTGGGAGCGAGCATCTGCCGGCGCGACGTCCACCCAACAACGTGGCTGGCCTGTTGATGATCACGAACCGACCACGACGAGGGCTGCATTGACACGGACCGCGCGAGGCGAATTCACTTCCATTCGGTTGCTACGGGATCTGACAAAGGGGTCTAACAAAGGTTTCCACGAGCAAATTTGATGTTGTTCCGGTGGTCGTTTTGGTCCGGGAGCAATCCCGGCGTACGGCAGGCAACCTGCAGCTCGATTTATTGTCGGAGGACACACACGACGTTCGGCTTTGCTTTTGAGACCGATGTGCCGGAGGTGGTCGACTGGCGAGATCTCAGGGCAAGGACTTCCTACGCCGGTGACGACTTGCTATACTGTGCGTGAACTGAACGCTGGTTCTGCACGATAGTCAAGTTGCTCCGAGTCCAATATCACAGATCAGGACAGTAGCTACTTGGCGCCAATGAAGCTCGAACCAACCTCAGTGGCAGCATGAGCTAGGACCCGCTGGACGCCGCACACCGGATCGCCTCCGCACCCGCATCAGGACGATTAACGGAGCCGACAAAGCTGTCATGTCGGCAGGCACCAAACGCCAGGCGGTTGGTACTGCTGACATCCGACAGCCACGTGACGAATATTGCCGCCACACTGCACTGCACAGGACGCCCACGTGACGGGCTGCTTGGCGCACAGCTGGCAACAAAGACATCGTTCAAGCGCCGTGAGCGAGATGCGGGCGAAGACAGGCGTGAATTAACAAACAAATCGTCGGCTCGCGCATCCAGCTCGGCTCGATTTGGCGAGCCGAGTTCCGAGACAGAGAGATTGAGCCGCTGTGAAGACTCGCGCAGGCACACGCATCGGCCGTCCATAATCGGACCGTGAATTAATCTGCGAGCGAGCCTGCCTTGCTTGCAAAGACTCCAACAACTGAGCGAGACAATCGACGCGAAGTCTCATTCTGCATTTTACTGTCAACCAGTCAAGCTACTCCAGCGAATCAACCTCCAACTCCGTCGCCATGGCCTCCAAGCAAGACACCGCTGTCTCGTACGACGAGCTAGTCGACAAGGTCGAGTCGGGCTACGTCGACGCACCGCAGACGCCCAAGACCGGCTCCGCGTCCCAGGGCAAGGCCGTCTCGCGCTACGCCGTGCAGAGCGTGCACAAGCGCGAGTGCCTGGCCGAGTTCCTCGGCACCTTCGTGATGATCGTGTTCGGCATGGGCGTGAACAACCAGGTCGTGAACTCGGAGGACAAGAACGGCACGTGGCTCAGCATCAACATGTGCTGGGGCGTGGCCGTGCTCATCGGCGTGTACTGCTCCGAGGGCGTCAGCGGCGCCCACCTCAACACGGCCGTGACGCTGGCGCACTGCGTGTACGGCCGCCTGCCGTGGTGGAAGGCGCCGGGCTACATGGTGTCGCAGCTGCTGGGCGCCTTCTGCGGCGCCTTCATCATCTACGTGATGCAGTACCAGAACCTGAACGTGGTGGACCCGGAGCGCGAGACGACGCAGGGCAGCTGGTCCACGTACCCTAGCGACAACATCTCCAACTACACGGCCTTCTACACGGAGTTCATCGGCACGGCCATGCTGGTGCTGGGCGTGTACGCCATCACGGACAAGCGCAACAAGTCTGCGGGCCCCGTCGGCTCTCCGTTCGCCTTCTGCCTGCTCATCTGGGCCCTCGGCATGGCCTTCGGCATGAACACGGGCTACGCCATCAACCCCGCGCGCGACTTCGGCCCTCGTCTGTTCACGAGCATGGCCGGATGGGGCACCAAGGTGTTCACGCTGCGCAACCACTACTTCTGGATCCCGATCGTGGCTCCGCTGTGCGGCGGCGTGTGTGGCGGCGGCCTGTACCGCGTGATGGTGGAGATGCACCACCCGCAGCCGCAGCAGTAAGCCGCCGTTAGCTTTCGGATAGCACGATAGCACGATAGACTGTAACACCAAACGATAGAGTTCATGTTTTCTTTTGACTTTTGACTGTACGGTGAGTTTTGAGGAGATTGCAATCGCCGACGTATCGAAGAGCACATGATCGAGGAGCAGCTACTCACTCCATGAGATTCGGTATTGCGCGACGGCGAAGGCCAGCGCTGCCAGCCAATATGAGCACAACTCACTCGAAACCATTTTTCAGCTACAACTTCTTGAATTCTGCTATTCTTTCATAAGAATCTCCAACAGCAAACAACAAACCAAGAAAGCAAGAAATATGGATGAGGCAGCTCTCTGAATAATTTATTTGTTTAGGATACAATTCTACGGCTATAAGAGTAGTGGTGGTCAGTCCAGTGACTGAGATCCGTTGACCGACCCGAGACGATCAACGGGCCGATGCGGTTCACTACAGCAGCGGCGTCGTCGGCTGCGGGTGGTGGATCTCCACCAAGATGCGGTACAGACCCGCACCGCACACACCGCCCAACGAGTCGGCTACAAGCGGGATCCAGAAGTAGTAGTTGCGCGTCGTAAAGACCTTGGATCCCCAGCCGGCGATGGCCGTGAAGATGCGCGGGCCGAGGTCACGAGCCGGGTTGACGGCGTAGCCCGTGTTCATGCCGAAGGCCATACCCAGACCCATGATCATGAGAGCGAAGGCGAACGGGTTGCCGTACTTGCCGGCGGGGCGGTTGCGCTGGTCCGTGATGGCGTAGATGCTGAGCACCAGCATGGCCGTGCCGATGAACTCCGTGTAGAAGGCGGTGGTGTTGGAGATGTTGTCGCTAGGGTACGTGGCGAAGCTGCTCTGCGTGTGCTCACGCTGCGGGTCGATCACGTTCAAGTTCTGGTACTGCATGACGTAGATGATGAAAGCGCCGCAGAAGGCGCCCAGAAGCTGCGACACCATGTAGCCCGGCGCCTTCCACCACGGCAGGCGGCCGTACACGCAGTGCGCGAGCGTCACGGCCGTGTTCAGGTGGGCGCCGCTGATGCCTTCAGAGCAGTAGACGCCGATCATGACGCCTATGCCCCAGCACATGTTGATGCTGAGCCACGTGCCGTTGGCGTCCTCCGAGTTGGTCACTTGGTTGTTCACGCCCATGCCGAACACGATCATCACGAAGGTGCCGAGGAACTCGGCCATGCACTCCCGCATATGCACGCTCTGCACGGCGAATCGGTGCGGCTTGACGTCGACGGGGTTGACACCCGTGGCCTTGGGGGTCGTGGGCATGAACGCGTAGCCGCTCTCGACCTTGTCGGTGAAGGTGAAGTCGTCGAAGGTCTGCGTGGCCGATGAGGCTGGTGCCACGTCGGGCGTGGCCAGTGCTGCGGACGGCAAAGGAGCCATGTGGACTTGGGGCGGGTTGTTGTTTCTGTTTAATACTTGCTTGACCAGTAGCTGGTGAAATGCAGAATGGTCATCGGGATCAGCTTGGTGCGTGGACTCGCGTATCGGATCAAGCGTCTGTGACGAGGAGGGGTACTCTGTCGGTCCGTGTGCATTCAGCACCGGTGCGACAGCGGTCGCCGCAGATTACTGATCGTTTATTTCGGAGCCGGCGGATTTTGAGGCGAGGTTACGCTCGTTTCTATTGGGTTTGACTTGGCGTTAGTATGGTCCAGTGTGGCGTTCGTTGTCGGGGGTACGGCGCGTTTCTGTTGCACCAACCCAGAAATCCGTGTCAAGCAGACTCGGCTGGATCGTGCCACCGAAAAATATTGGTCCGTGGCGTGACGGATTCGCGATCAGGAGTCCGCTTGACACTAGTAGCGCTTAGTAGCCGCGCACAACGGTCTTAATAAGCCGAGCGAGTGCTGATTAAACTATAGTGTTACGAGGGACGCGGAGCATGCGAACAGCGTGTCAGACCGAGTACAGTACGTTGTATATAAGCCCGCTGAATGGCGAATCCGTCACGCCACGGACCATCCAGCCGAGTCTGCTTCGCCTTGACTCGCTTGCTTGGTGCAACAGAAACGCGCCGTACCCCCGACAACGAACGCCACACTGGACCATACTAACGCCAAGTCAAACCCAATAGAAACGAGCGTAACCTCGCCTCAAAATCCGCCGGCTCCGAAATAAACGATCAATAATCTGCGGCGACCGCTGTCGCACCGGTGCTGAATGCACACGGACCGACAGAGTACCCCTCCTCGTCACAGACGCTTGATCCGATACGCGAGTCCACGCACCAAGCTGATCCCGATGACCATTCTGCATTTCACCAGCTACTGGTCAAGCAAGTATTAAACAGAAACAACAACCCGCCCCAAGTCCACATGGCTCCTTTGCCGTCCGCAGCACTGGCCACGCCCGACGTGGCACCAGCCTCATCGGCCACGCAGACCTTCGACGACTTCACCTTCACCGACAAGGTCGAGAGCGGCTACGCGTTCATGCCCACGACCCCCAAGGCCACGGGTGTCAACCCCGTCGACGTCAAGCCGCACCGATTCGCCGTGCAGAGCGTGCATATGCGGGAGTGCATGGCCGAGTTCCTCGGCACCTTCGTGATGATCGTGTTCGGCATGGGCGTGAACAACCAAGTGACCAACTCGGAGGACGCCAACGGCACGTGGCTCAGCATCAACATGTGCTGGGGCATAGGCGTCATGATCGGCGTCTACTGCTCTGAAGGCATCAGCGGCGCCCACCTGAACACGGCCGTGACGCTCGCGCACTGCGTGTACGGCCGCCTGCCGTGGTGGAAGGCGCCGGGCTACATGGTGTCGCAGCTTCTGGGCGCCTTCTGCGGCGCTTTCATCATCTACGTCATGCAGTACCAGAACTTGAACGTGATCGACCCGCAGCGTGAGCACACGCAGAGCAGCTTCGCCACGTACCCTAGCGACAACATCTCCAACACCACCGCCTTCTACACGGAGTTCATCGGCACGGCCATGCTGGTGCTCAGCATCTACGCCATCACGGACCAGCGCAACCGCCCCGCCGGCAAGTACGGCAACCCGTTCGCCTTCGCTCTCATGATCATGGGTCTGGGTATGGCCTTCGGCATGAACACGGGCTACGCCGTCAACCCGGCTCGTGACCTCGGCCCGCGCATCTTCACGGCCATCGCCGGCTGGGGATCCAAGGTCTTTACGACGCGCAACTACTACTTCTGGATCCCGCTTGTAGCCGACTCGTTGGGCGGTGTGTGCGGTGCGGGTCTGTACCGCATCTTGGTGGAGATCCACCACCCGCAGCCGACGACGCCGCTGCTGTAGTGAACCGCATCGGCCCGTTGATCGTCTCTGGTCGGTCAACGGATCTCAGTCACTGGACTGACCACCACTACTCTTGCAGCCGTAGAATTGTAGCCTAGTCATCGAAACGAATAAATTATTGCACGAGTTGCCTACACCCATGTCTTGGTTTGCTGTTGGTGGAGGTCGAAGGTCCTGTAATGAAAAGAGAATCGTAAATACGAGAAGTTCATAGCGGAAAGAAGTGGTGTCGAGTAGTGAGCTGAGCTGTTGTTGGCTGGCTGCCTGTTGATACTGGCAGCAGTGAAAACATTGAATCCTTCGCGCACAATTTGCATGCCCCAATTGTGTTGTTTAAAGAAAGATGAAGCTGCAGTAGCATACATGTACATTTTCTTACAAAATCATATCAACATGTGTGCCAGCCAACACTTCCGGTGGTTCTTTTATACAGATAAGCATGGTGTGTGACCATCCGCTCTCGCCCGATGGTGGCGGATTGCAAGACGTTCGCCCGTTCGTCTACAGTACTTTTGTTCTGCTGTATGTAAGTACCTGGTAGCGTTGATTCCAAAGTCTCACTTCAGGTGAAAGGAATGTGCTATTGAGATGACGGCCAATGTGTTTGATGAACAATTGGCTGTGATTCCGAATCTCCGGCGTGTTGTCTTCTTACGCGGACTCGAGAAACGAGCCACCCCTGTCCAGCCGAAACTCGCTTTTTTCGGGAACCAGGAAAATCTTAAGATGTACGCAACGAATGCCATACGGTTCACTGCAGCACTGGTAAATCCGAAACATATCTTGGATCCAACACCAAACCTAGAAAAACCGCATCTGGCGGTGTGAATTCAGATGGCACGAAACCACAAAGCGCTTCACGTGGCATTTCCGTCTGCAGCCAGCGGTTTGCTACAAGTACACGTTGTCGGACCAGGAAAGCATTCATCTAGATACGATCTTTCATCCACCGCCGTGAGCAGGGACACCACAAGCACCATCCCAGTCGAACTATCTTCCACGAATCGTGAACCATGATTCAGAGTGTGCATTGCAGACATTGCTCATAGTTCACCTTTGGTTCAGTAGGAGTAGCAGTAGTTCACCGCTCGTCAATAGGGGGATCAAACGAGGAGCTCAACCTTGGGATCAAAATTATTCTATTGTTTTCAAGGCACACAAAACGATACTACTTCAACGTGCTCTACAGCTGAGTGGCCTGCTGGAGCGGCGGGTGGTGGATCTCCACCAAGATGCGGTACAGGCCGCCGCCACACACGCCGCCCATCAGGTCCGCCACGATAGGGATCCAGAAGTAGTAGTTGCGCGTCGTGAACACCTTGGAGCCCCAGCCAGCGCAGAACGTGAACAGGCGAGGACCGAAGTCACGCGCAGGGTTCACGGCGTAACCCGTGTTCATGCCGAACGCCATGCCCAGCGCCATGATCATGAAGCAGAAGGCGAAGGCCGAGCCCACGGGACCGGCAGGGCGGTTGCGCTGGTCCGTGATGGCGTAGATGCTGAGCACCAGCATGGCCGTGCCGATGAACTCCGTGTAGAAGGCCGTGTAGTTGGAGATGTTGTCGCTAGGGTACGTCGAGAAGCTGCTCTGCGTGTGCTCACGGTTCGGGTCCACCACGTTCAGGTTCTGGTACTGCATCACGTAGATCACGAACGCGCCGATGAAGGCGCCCAGCAGCTGCGACACCATGTAGCCCGGCGCCTTCCACCACGGCAGGCGGCCGTACACGCAGTGCGCCAGCGTCACGGCCGTGTTGAGGTGGGCGCCGCTGATGCCCTCCGAGCAGTACACGCCGATGAGCACGCCGATGCCCCAGCACATGTTGATGCTGAGCCACGTGCCGTTCTTGTCCTCCGAGTTCGTCACTTGGTTGTTCACGCCCATGCCGAACACGATCATCACGAGGGTGCCGAGGAACTCGGCCATGCACTCGCGCAGGTGCACGCTCTGCACGGCAAAGCGGTAGAGGCCCGTGCGCTTGCCCTCGGTCGTGAAGCCCGCCGACGCCTTGGGGGTCAGCGGCATGCTGGCGTACCCGTTCTCGATCTTGTCGGCCATGTCTTCGAACGGCTGCGGGGCTCGACTGGGAGACGCCACGTCGGGCGTTTGCGTGGATGGAAGCGGGGCCATTGTCGATGAGGTAGGTCGCTTGGCGCGTGGGTGCAGTTGATGGATAGGTAGGTAGGTAGTGCGGAGAGTAGCTTGGCAGACTTTGCGGCTCGCTCACTCACTTGCTCACTTGCTTGACCAGTCGATGGTGGAATGCAGAATGAGACGTTGGCCCATCGGAGTCGATCCGAGCTCGCGGCGTGCGTGGCAACTTCAGAATCAAGGCCGCGCATAGAGGAGGGCGCACTGGTGGTGGGTTACGCGTGATGTGCATTCATCGCGGCGGATTAGCCTTAATTTCGAGCGAGTTTCTATCAGAGTTTCTAAGCGGTGGTTGACTATGTGACCGCTGCTTGGCACGGCGTGCGTTTCTCTGTGATTATATCGATTTTCGAGCGGCAATGAGGTCTGTTGGTGCTGCCGGCGAGGTGCCTTTCATCCCCCAATGCAGCGAGCGCCACGTTGATGCAAGACTGCGTTTGATCTATCATGTGTGCTCTGCTAAACGCTACGCGGCAGCAGACTTGACGCCACCTGCCTTCATTCCGGATGCCGTGTGCAGCGTTTCAGTAGTTTGGTTGCCATCCTGATGGCAGCAGCACTTGCTTGTCTCAGCATCCCGCACACCGTTGCGCATACCGGTACAAGTTACGTGCCCTTCGCACTGGTCCAATGTTGCCAGCCTCGCAAGCCACGGAAAATCGGCTGGTTGGCAGTATTTCGCGCGAAACCATTGCCTATTAATACCTGCCAGCGATTTTTCAGGGGCACCTGCTGATTCAGCAGTGCTGCTGAATGAGTCGGTTGAAAAGACAAGCGGGTCCCGGCCCGGTTATGACAAAACGACGCGAAGATTGACACCTGTGACAGAGCACGGGGAGGAGATTCATGCACGCGCAACCAGGGTCAACAGCATTATTCTCGTAGAGCGGAGACAGCAACCTTCACGTACGTAAATGCATTGCGTATCAGCGGGAGTTCCCGTATTGTGGAACTTGCATTGTGGAACTTGCGTTAATCCGTGCTTGGTACGTAGAATCTTAATCGCGCGATCCACTTACAGTACGCCCGATCTGTGACAGTCGCAATGCTCGACATCACTGCACATCCCAGTGACTACATGTATAGCGAGGAGCGTGTCGCTCGTGCTGGCACTGCAGTGCCCCACCGAAGTGGCTCTGCTGGCTCGGCGACCTCACTCGCTGCCGGTCTTATTAATACATGTTGCGTGCTTCTTCGAAGTACTCTATTAGCCAGGTGAGCATGCGACTCTATGCCAACAAGCCAGCCTTCCGTGGTTCTTTCATTTACACAGATAAGCACGTGTGTCAGTGGTGAGTGGCCATCAGCTCTTGCTGGTTGTCGGTTGTTGGCAGGAGGGTCTGCGTTCGCCGTCCTCCCTAGTGGTTTTTGCTGCATACATATGTATCAGCGTTGATTCCAATGATATACTTCTGGCAATACATGAATACGCTCCGGAGACGGCGGTCGACGCCCAGTATGAGTTTGATGAGCAAGTGGTTGCGGTACCGAATCTACCGGCGTGTTGTCTTCTTACGCGGACTCGAGAAACGAATCATCCCTATCCCGCCAAAAGCCGCATCCCCTTGCCGATCGAAGGACCACGCCACGGCACAGCGAATACTATGTATACACATCACGGTGCACTTCAGCGCTGGCATAACGTGAAACATATCTTCGATCCAACACCAAAACTAGGCCACCGCATCTGGCATGAATTCAGATGGCAGGAAGCCACGTAGCATTAATACCCGCAGCAGTTACAGTAACGTGCACTTGCGCCAGGCAAACATTCTGATGTTCGTCCATCGTCCATTTATCCTGGACGACGATGCAGAATAAACCGTAAATATCCATGTCGTATGTAGTGGAAGATGAAAGGCACCTCGCCCACCACCTCGCTACTACCTCGCTGTCAGACCGCCATTGCCGCTCGAAGTCGCAAATCACCTTTGAACAGAGAAACGCGCGCCGTGCCCCAAGCAGCGGTCGCATTCACTTCGCTAGTCAACGGTCGCTTAAAAACTCTGATAGAAACTCGCTCGAAATTAAGGCTAATCCGCCGCGATGAATGCACATCACGCGTAACCCACCACCAGTGCGCCCTCCTCTATGCGCGGCCTTGATTCTGAAGTTGCCACGCACGCCGCGAGCTCGGATCGACTCCGATGGGCCAACGTCTCATTCTGCATTCCACCATCGACTGGTCAAGCAAGTGAGCAAGTGAGTGAGCGAGCCGCAAAGTCTGCCAAGCTACTCTCCGCACTACCTACCTACCTATCCATCAACTGCACCCACGCGCCAAGCGACCTACCTCATCGACAATGGCCCCGCTTCCATCCACGCAAACGCCCGACGTGGCGTCTCCCAGTCGAGCCCCGCAGCCGTTCGAAGACATGGCCGACAAGATCGAGAACGGGTACGCCAGCATGCCGCTGACCCCCAAGGCGTCGGCGGGCTTCACGACCGAGGGCAAGCGCACGGGCCTCTACCGCTTTGCCGTGCAGAGCGTGCACCTGCGCGAGTGCATGGCCGAGTTCCTCGGCACCCTTGTGATGATCGTGTTCGGCATGGGCGTGAACAACCAAGTGACGAACTCGGAGGACAAGAACGGCACGTGGCTCAGCATCAACATGTGCTGGGGCATCGGCGTACTCATCGGCGTGTACTGCTCGGAGGGCATCAGCGGCGCCCACCTCAACACGGCCGTGACGCTGGCGCACTGCGTGTACGGCCGCCTGCCGTGGTGGAAGGCGCCGGGCTACATGGTGTCGCAGCTGCTGGGCGCCTTCATCGGCGCGTTCGTGATCTACGTGATGCAGTACCAGAACCTGAACGTGGTGGACCCGAACCGTGAGCACACGCAGAGCAGCTTCTCGACGTACCCTAGCGACAACATCTCCAACTACACGGCCTTCTACACGGAGTTCATCGGCACGGCCATGCTGGTGCTCAGCATCTACGCCATCACGGACCAGCGCAACCGCCCTGCCGGTCCCGTGGGCTCGGCCTTCGCCTTCTGCTTCATGATCATGGCGCTGGGCATGGCGTTCGGCATGAACACGGGTTACGCCGTGAACCCTGCGCGTGACTTCGGTCCTCGCCTGTTCACGTTCTGCGCTGGCTGGGGCTCCAAGGTGTTCACGACGCGCAACTACTACTTCTGGATCCCTATCGTGGCGGACCTGATGGGCGGCGTGTGTGGCGGCGGCCTGTACCGCATCTTGGTGGAGATCCACCACCCGCCGCTCCAGCAGGCCACTCAGCTGTAGAGCACGTTGAAGTAGTATCGTTTTGTGTGCCTTGAAAACAATAGAATAATTTTGATCCCAAGGTTGAGCTCCTCGTTTGATCCCCCTATTGACGAGCGGTGAACTACTGCTACTCCTACTGAACCAAAGGTGAACTATGAGCAATGTCTGCAATGCACACTCTGAATCATGGTTCACGATTCGTGGAAGATAGTTCGACTGGGATGGTGCTTGTGGTGTCCCTGCTCACGGCGGTGGATGAAAGATCGTATCTAGATGAATGCTTTCCTGGTCCGACAACGTGTACTTATAGTTATAGCAAATCGCTGACTGCAAACGGAAATGCCACGTAAAGCGCTACGTGGCTTCACGCCATCTGAATTCATGCCAGGTGCGGTGTCCTAGGTTTGGCTTGAAACCATACGAGCGAATAAAGATACTTTTTTGCGGGCTTTACCTACGCCATTAGCTCACTGTATTTCGACGAAGGTTTCGTTGGCCGTTCGAGTCTACACTTTCGGTTGGACAGCAGCGGCTCGGCATCCTCCCCGACGAGTCCGCGTCCGGATCGCATAGAAACAAGGAAACGGTGTCTTGTTGCCACCAGACCGGCGGTGGAATCGTGAGCATTCGGACGTTGCTGGGTCAGACTCCCGCGTTGGGCAACCTCGATCACTGGACGAGGCGCCGTGGGCGCCTCTGAGAGGAAAAGACAAGCACCGCGTGCCGCCCTATTGACAGATCAGCGATTTTAGTCGCGCAGAGGTCCTGGGGACAGAATCGCTTCGCGCGACTGGATCATGCATGGGACAGACGAGCGAACTAACGTGGTCTCCCTCGCTTGCTCAGATTAAGCCGAGCTACATGTATAGAGACGGTAGTCGTAACCCCGAAAACACTCGTGAACCGATGCTTTTGATCATTGACAAAACGTGCAATGTCTTGCTCGACCTTTTACGCTTGCCTTGAAGCGAAGCTCCATCTCACCCTCCAGTTTCCAGCGAGCTGACGAGACGACTGTACCTCTACGTGGTGCTGTACTAGCTCTGTAGATGCGCTGAGCGAAGGGACTGCGAAGGAAATAGCCTGGTGCTGCGTACAATTGTGAAAGCAATTTTCGTCTAGCGCCTGCCGAGGACAGGTACTGTAGGCGCAGCGATGATCACTATAGGCCACGTTGGCTGTGCAGGGTCCTTCTTTTGCAGGCCAGGAGCGAGTCGGGCGTAGTGTTGACACGAGGTACATGTACACACCTTTTTGAATTAGAGGTGCGTCTGTACTTACGCGTGTAGTACAGTACGCGTTAATCAACTTAGTTTTTGGTTAATAGTTCAACTGACAACAAGACTCGTGCAGGTCCCATCGGCGTGGATCTTCCGTCAGCAAGCGCGGCGTCCGTTTTAGAGAGAGAGGCAGAGTACCAGTAGACTCACGGCGCTTGCAGCCGTGAGTCTAGCGCTAGAGGTCTTCATGAGAATTCAAACTAGACGCCCAAATTCGCCGCAGAGTCTACCGGCGGAACTCCAGGGGGCGACCACGCAACAGGCAGCCGAGCATTTCCTATTTCCTGCTACTTGCAGGATTAAAATTCACCGCCGAAAGTGCCAACACATCGCGAGACCCCAGCACGCCGGCATAAAAGTTTAATTGACTATCGTCGTTCGAACTGGAACTACTACGTTCCACCTACGGAGTAGCTTTTCCGCGAACAAGCTAGATCAAGTCGTAAGCTGTTGCGAGGATAGCAGTTTCCAGCAGTGCTGTGTTCGTACTTGGCTCTCCGAGTTCGCTGAACTCCATATGATCGCCTGCTGGAGCTCTTTTTGTCAGTGCAGTGCTCCGTCACAGATCGGGAGCCGAATTTATTCAGTCGCCTGCTTTGAATGTCGAGTCGCTGCCGAGAGGCAGGCGCAGCTAGCATGCGAAGTCAGAAACGACAGAGACCCGTGTGCCACACGGTGTGGCGCAAACAAAGAGTGGTGTGGTCCCAATCTCCGCGAGGCGCTCTGCGATGCATCGGATCGAGTGTTGATGCTCCGATTCGCGAGAGAAACGCGCTGGGCGTGCGCCCCAAGCAGCCGGCAACAGGCGTCAAACCAACGATCTTTTGTCGATGTTAATCCGCCTCCCGTGCGCGCGTCGATGCGTAGGCTCTTGAGGCCACAGGGCGAGTGCTTCGAGACCACTTCACCAGCTCATTCTGCATTTCCCCCTTTGGTGATCAAGTACAAGCTCCAATGGCCCCTTCGATTCAAGACTACGACGCTGCCGACAAGGTCGAGAGCGGCTACGGCGGCATGCCGGACACCCCGAAAGCTACCACGTTCACCCCCGTCGAGCGCACCGGACTGGCCCGTTTCGCTATCAACAGCGTCCACATGCGCGAGTGCATGGCCGAATTCCTCGGCACCCTCGTGATGATCGTGTTCGGCATGGGCGTGAACAACCAAGTGACGAACTCGGAGGACAAGAACGGCACGTGGCTCAGCATCAACATGTGCTGGGGCATCGGCGTGCTTATCGGCGTGTACTGCTCGGAGGGCATCAGCGGCGCCCACCTCAACACGGCCGTGACGCTGGCGCACTGCGTGTACGGCCGCCTGCCGTGGTGGAAGGCGCCGGGCTACATGGTGTCGCAGCTGCTGGGCGCCTTCATCGGCGCGTTCGTGATCTACGTGATGCAGTACCAGAACCTGAACGTGGTGGACCCGAACCGTGAGCACACGCAGAGCAGCTTCTCGACGTACCCTAGCGACAACATCTCCAACTACACGGCCTTCTACACGGAATTCATCGGCACGGCCATGCTGGTACTCAGCATCTACGCCATCACGGACCAGCGCAACCGCCCTGCCGGTCCCGTGGGCTCCGCCTTCGCCTTCTGCTTCATGATCATGGCGCTGGGCATGGCGTTCGGCATGAACACGGGTTACGCCGTGAACCCTGCGCGTGACTTCGGTCCTCGCCTGTTCACGTTCTGTGCTGGCTGGGGCTCCAAGGTGTTCACGACGCGCAACTACTACTTCTGGATCCCTATCGTGGCGGACCTGATGGGCGGTGTGTGTGGCGGCGGCCTGTACCGCATCTTGGTGGAGATCCACCACCCGCCCCTCCCGCACCAGAACTAGGTGTTCTAGGATAGACTGTAAAACTGTAGCTCAATACAGTGTGCATTGATTAGCATGATGTTGTTGTTTGTTCTAGTTTTAGATGGGTTTGACGTCCTGTGGATAGCTTTGGTGGTGGTGATGGTTGTTGGAGACATCTTTTTCTAGCTCGTTAGTTGAATGATCAGAACAAATGTGCGGAGAGGCCCAGGACTTAGGCGGCGTCTGCGTTCGTCGAGAGAGTACATGTACGGTGTAGGTTGTGCAAGCGGAAAAGCGACACAGACGAGGAAGATTGGTGTCAGGATTTTCCCTTGAGTGAAGTCTCATACGCAGGCACAAACGATATCAATTTGACTGCGTTGGTGCTGTTACAGTGACTTTAATTGCTTTAGTTGTTTTGGCGACCCCACTCTTTTGTCAAACAAACCATGTTCGACGGGACACCAGTTTCTCGCGTTTCTTAGTCACGCAAAGAAGACGGCGGCCGCCGCTCGAGCGCTAGGTTGCGAGGTCCAGGCTACGCAGTCTGGCGTGGTTACTTGGGCTGCCTGCACAGCCACTCGAATCTTCGCGAAAAGACAAGCAGGACAGGGATCCTTTGACAGATCGACACCGCGGTCCTGGTCGATGTAGCCGGTGTTACACTCTCTCCGTCACGGAGTCCGTGCGCTTATCAGGACAACGAACTCAGCGATATACGAGATGGTGCGTGAGCAAGCGAGGTGGCTCGGCTCAACTGCGGCTTTGGATTGGTCGCAGGTGGAGTTAGTTGTGCCGACGACTAACGCTGCTTGTGTTGCTTGCTAAGAAATTGGTTTGGAAAAGCATAAATACGGCTGGCTAATGACCAGCGGAAGTGCGCGCCGCAGCGCGGATAGCCTGGTGTGTGCGGCGTGGACAGCGCTGGGTCTTTTGTTTCTCTAGATCCATAGAGAAAGCACAAATCTACGAGGAGGGAAAGGAGCCGTCTCACGGCTTCCAGCACATGGTGAACTTTGATCACAATTTGAAAACAGCAGGACGTGACCGATCTAATATCCGATTCATCTGGCTGCCACGTTGCATGCCATGTTGCAGTGCACGCATGTGAAGCACCGCTAGCCAGCACTTTGGTGAATAGCCGTAGCCACCACTTGCAGAAGCGGAATCGCTAGCCTCGATTGAGGCCTCCTCTTAACTCACACAAGCAAAACCCTGCATGAGTGTCTATCACCGACTGCTTCTCTATCGCACAACCCATCTATTAGCCACACCTACAAAGTGCCAATCTTTCGTATCTGCACTGCAGGTATCCGTTTTCCAAATGCTCTTCAGCACGAAAGCAAACGCGCCGATCGCTGCAGATTCTTTGCTTACGTGCTGAAGAGCATTTGGAAGACTCGTACGCCGTAGTTTAGCGGCGAGCTACAAAATGTAACGGGTTGCGTTCCTGAATCAAAGGCCAAGCTTTCTGATCCCTCCGCATTAACGGCTCGGGCATAAATACGCAGACCCCGCATTTGTCAGTCAACCGAGTTAATAGCGCTCTAACCCCAGGATTAGGAATATTAACGGCGCTTCTCGCCTCGACCGGGCGACGCTGCCCTTGACAGTGCGACTGATGCTGCTGTTTCCTTGGCGCGGCGAGGCCAAGCGTTTGATCGCTTCCTGAGCATTCGATGTCTCCATGAATGCCAGGCCTCCAGTCAGCTCGTCCGTGATCGCCTCCTCTAAATCCCCAACGGCGCCAAGGCCAACCTCATTCTGCATTTCACCATCACCTGGTCGATCGGATCCCCAGCTTCCAGCACCATGGCCCCGCTCCCGTCCGCCCAGAACCCTGACGTTGAGTCTGCCCCCGTCCTGGCGGCCATGAACGACGACTTCGACAAGACCGAGAATGGTTACGCTGGCATGTCCGCCACCCCCAAGGGCGGTGCTTCATACCCCGAGCGCACCGGCCTCGCCCGCTTCGCTGTCAACAGCGTCCACATGCGCGAGTGCATGGCCGAATTCCTCGGCACCCTCGTGATGATCGTGTTCGGCATGGGCGTGAACAACCAAGTGACGAACTCGGAGGACAAGAACGGCACGTGGCTCAGCATCAACATGTGCTGGGGCATCGGCGTGCTTATCGGCGTGTACTGCTCGGAGGGCATCAGCGGCGCCCACCTCAACACGGCCGTGACGCTGGCGCACTGCGTGTACGGCCGCCTGCCGTGGTGGAAAGCGCCGGGCTACATGGTGTCGCAGCTGCTGGGCGCCTTCATCGGCGCGTTCGTGATCTACGTGATGCAGTACCAGAACCTGAACGTGGTGGACCCGAACCGTGACCACACGCAGAGCAGCTTCTCGACGTACCCTAGCGACAACATCTCCAACTACACGGCCTTCTACACGGAGTTCATCGGCACGGCCATGCTGGTGCTCAGCATCTACGCCATCACGGACAAGCGCAACCGCCCTGCCGGTCCCGTGGGCTCGGCCTTCGCCTTCTGCTTCATGATCATGGCGCTGGGCATGGCGTTCGGCATGAACACGGGTTACGCCGTGAACCCTGCGCGTGACTTCGGTCCTCGCCTGTTCACGTTCTGTGCTGGCTGGGGTTCCAAGGTGTTCACGACGCGCAACTACTACTTCTGGATCCCGATCGTGGCGGACCTGATGGGCGGCGTGTGTGGCGGCGGCCTGTACCGCATCTTGGTGGAGATCCACCACCCGCCCCTCCCGCACCAGGACTAAGATGTAGTTTGGTGCAGGCGAAAGGAGCGCGTACACTACATAGAGAACAGGACACGACGGTGACGACGCAGTCACCGAGCGTACTGCGTAGCAGCGGATGGTTGAAAGCGTATCGCGTTTTCGTAGGCTTTGAGATAGAGATGAGCTAGAGAATGAAGTTGCTGCGTTTACATTTCACCACTGTGTTCGTCTCTTACTTGTGCACTTGTATGCTCTGCTATACGTTGTCGTGCGTTATGGCATCGCGTTCTTCTGCAGGAATTGACCCAGAGTCAACGCTTTGTCTGAAGCGCGCATAATCGGTCGGCTTCCAAGCTTCATGGCTACAACACTGCCCAGGATGCGCGCGCACCGCCCGTTGTCGTCGTCAAAGGGGTGGATGAAGAACACTAGAGCAGGAAACACAGTAAGCACACAGCAATGGACGCTGCTGCCATCGATCACAAGTAGCTTTGCAGTGCGGTCGACACTTCGCCCGGGTGAAGGAATACACGATAGATCCCCGGTTCCGCATACCCGACAGCAGTACCAGGTCGAAGGACACCAGGTTCACCACTTGAGGTATGAAGGATACACGTATGCATCTCGATGAGCTGTTCCATCCGAATCAAGCAGCTGCGGTCTTCCAGAATGCTGGTGAGCACTTCGACCAGGTCGTTCATGGAGACGCGAGTGGCTGCAGCGTTGCTCGTCGTTGCCTTTGTGGGAAGTAGTGAACAGACCCGATGACATCAGAGAGGTTGCCCATGGAAAACCTCGACGTATTCCGTACCGATTGCAGTGCCCGATAAGCAGAAGAGTGCGGGTTGCCAGCTTTTCCGAAGAAGTACCTGCCGACAACTGATAGTGGGGCCACTTGAGTTGGCATCCCTGCGTGTATATGACCTGGGATGTCGCACCCAACGGGTGTTAGCGCGTTGAAGTGTTTGTCTCGAATGTAGTCCATGCCGTCCAACTGGAACCTGGAACTTGCACAACACACAGTCAACTTTGGTGCCAACTTCATGATCAGGGACCTCTTGAAGGGCATCGGACTCGCCTCCGATGTGTCCTTCCGGTTCGGTGAACAAGACTATTAACTCGTTGAACATGAGGCCTTCGTTTGGGCTGACTGCGTTAAGTATTGCAAGTAGTACTTCAGATGTCCGACTAGAGACGCTTTCGTCGCAATTCTACGACAGAATCATGTTAGTGAGCGAGGCTCCAACAAGATTATCTTTGGCAGGAAGAAGATCGCCCAGTCCGGCACTCCAGTCTTGAAAGTCTCCTTCGCGCACTACCTCCACGAGAGCTTGGAGGACAGGAAACACTGCCGAGTAGTCTTCGCTGTCCATGGACGTGGCGAGCTGGTGCACCGGATCGAACAAGCATAACTTCAAGCCGAGTTTGACGGTATCGACCAGCTATACTAAATACACAGCGAGTCGTGCGATTCAGTCTTCCGTGAAGAAGACTGGGTGGTGGGCAATTTCGTTGGAGCAATAGCTTCCCGAAGCGAACTGCAGCATCGAAAGCGGTTGATGCTCTCGAGTCCTTCTGCAGCCGCGAGTTGTGCATCTTGCTGGAGTGCCAGCAGCGTGCGTGCAGCCTGAACAGCGTGTTCAATACACTCTAACCGTTGTTGCATTGGACGTGATACTGCGCCACGTAGAGCAGCCGGAAAGAATTGGAGCTTCCTGGTGCGGGAGGCAGCGATGGCGCCTTGCAGACCATGGAAGGTTGAGGCTTGAGGGGTTGGCGGTCAATCTGCAAATGACGGAGGAAACTACGTTTTGAATGTTGTTGAAGCTGCTCTCCAGGTGTTCAGGTGAGCGGTCGCCCCCGCTACACGGATGAGTTGGAGACGAGCAAGAGCGCTGGTTTAACACCGCAGGAGTGACTGTGCATCGTTCTCAGCTTAGCGTCACGACGCCGCACCAAGGCAAGCTTGCTCAACTCAAGCGAACCAACAGGTTCAAGGATCAGATAGATAAATATCCCAAAGGGACTTTGTCTTTTTGTGTGGTCCACACGAGCCAATAGAAGTGCGCACAGTACCGCCACATTATTTTCGAATCAGCCTTCGGTATTTTCGAATCAGCGGTGTTGGCATCATGTCGGACATGGCGAAACTCGGCGCGGCAGTGACGGTGGGGGCGGCGCTGGGGGCAGCAGCCGTCAAGTCCATGTGGGGACTTGCGCGCGTGGAGAGCGTCTCGCCCAAGGGCAGTCAGAAGGAGAAGCCGACCGTGACGTTGTTCGTGTACGACCACTGCCCGTTCTGCGCCCGCGCGCGGGTTATCCTGGGGCTCAAGCAGGTGCCGCACGAGCTGGCCTTCATGGCCAGCCACGATGAGGCCACGCCCGTGGAGCTGGTGGGGGTCAAACAAGCGCCCATTCTCCTTCTATCTAGTGGTCACGCGATGGCCGAGAGCATGGATATCATCAAGTACGTGGACGAGCACTACGGCGGGCCGGCCGTGCTGGCGCCGCCCTCGGGCCGCGCAGACCTGGCTAAGTGGATCGAGCAGTCGGCCCACGTGTTCCATGAGTTATACGACCCGCGGGTGCACAAGGCCCCCTTCGCCGAGTTCGCGCAGCAGGAAAGCCGCGATTACTTCTGCGCCAAGAAGGAGAAGAGCATGGGCTCGTTCGAGGAGGCGCTCAAGCGCTCGCCGCAGCTGGTGCAGGAAGCCAACCGCTTCCTTGAGCAGCTGGCTACCATGTTCTACTTGGATCACTCGGTCAACAAGGCGCTAGGTTACGATGACATTGACCTGTTCGGGCGCCTGCGCTGCCTCACGCTCGTCAAGGGCATCATCTGGCCGTCCAACGTGCGCGCGTTCGTCGATCACTTGGCCGAGGCAGGAGACATCGCTCTGCTGGATAATATGGCCATGTACTAAGATGAGAGGCACTGTTGCCTTTTGTCAGCCACGTGCTGCTGCTAGAACTCTTGGAGATTTCAATAACTTTTAATGATGGGGCGCTCAGAGCTCAACAATTCAACTATAGAAATGGATGCAAACGCCTCGGAACAGTTCGTACGTAAGTATCTGGTACTAAGCCAGCCGGTCAGCGCCACGACTGTACCTTACAGCGCGGCTAAGCACTTTACAGTTTTCCACCGCCCAGGCATCATGCTACTGTAGATGTATACTGTAGTATGATCTTCTCGAGGTGATTGCTGGGACGACCAACTCGTAGGCATCCTTTTATTTTCGAAAAGTGCAAACCCTTTCTAACTCGGTACACAACAAGTTGCTCGGCCTCTTCGTGGCCAAAAATCATTCATAATCATCGCGGAGACCTTCGCTTCATCGCCCTTCCTCGCGTCATGTCGGACTTGTCCAAGTTCGTCGCCACTTTCGCCGTGGGATCGGCCGTGGGGGCCGCAGTCACCGCGTTGGCCCTGCGCCGGCCGCAGAGCCTCAAGGCGCTGCCCAAGCTCTACGTGTACGACCACTGCCCGTACTGCGTGCGCGCTCGCATGATCTTCGGATTGAAGAAGGTGCCACATGAGCTGATTTTCCTGGCGAACCACGACGAGGCCACGCCCGTCGGGCTCGTGGGCTCCAAGCAGGCGCCCATCCTGCAGCTGACCAGCGGCCGCGCCTTCCCGGAGTCTATGGACATCGTCAAGTACGTGGACGAGCACTTTGGTGGCCCGGCCGTGCTGGCCCCGTCGGCCAACCGGCCCGAGATCAAGCAGTGGATCAAGGACACGGCCGACGTGTTCCGCCTGCTGTATCACCCGCGCTTCCACGCGGCTCCTTTTGCCGAGTTCGCCATGCTCGAGAGCCGTGAGTACTACCGCGTCAAGAAGGAGAAGACCATCGGTCCGTTCGACGCGGCGCTGGCCAAGACGCCGGAGCTCGTGGACGAGGCCAACAAGTTCTTGGAGCAGCTGGCCGACATGTTCCACTCCAGCCACTCGGTCAACGAGCGGCTCAGCTACGACGATATCGACCTGTTCGGCCGTCTGCGTGGTCTCACGCTCGTGCGCGACCTCGAGTGGCCGGCCAAGCTGCGCGAATACATTGACTACATGGCCGAGAAGGCGGACGTCCCGCTACTGGACAACATGGCCGTCTACTGAGGTGAGCCCGTTGCGGCCTGGACTGGCCGGTGTTGAAACACTGAAAAGATTGTTAAGGACAACTACAGGCCGCTATTTTGTGCTACAAGCTTGCGCTCTCTCATCTGTCTTCATTTTGTAGCGGTGTCGAGAGCTGACTGCACACGCTCTTCTAGTTGCCGGGGCGAGACTTGAACTTCTTGGCAGCAGGCACGATAGCGCTCTTGAAGATCTCGTCTGTGTCGTAGATGGTGTACTCGCCGCGGTAGGTTTTCAGTGAGTCGAGGCCCAACTCCCAGTACTGCATGCTCGAGCCTGCGGCGTACACAGCGTCGCTCCAGGCTTCGTACACGCTGGCGTTGTGGCTCTTCACCCCGTACTCATCCATGACGACGGGCTTGCCAGCCTTTTTACCAGAAGCGACGTGATCACTGATCCATTTCTCGCCCCACGAAATGAACTCGCTGGCGTCCACACTCCACCCGTTAGGGTAAGCGTGGTAAGCACCATAGTCGATGCTGTCGATGGCCAGGTTGGCGTCGAAGTCGACCCCCGAGAGTCCTGAGTACAGGTACACGCTTGTGTCCGTGTTCATGAAGCCTTCACTCCCAGTCGCTACGAGGTGGTTCCTGTCCAGACGCTTGATATACTTCAGCCATCAGCAGAGAAGAGCACGGGTTAGTCCAAGACCACGAGCAGCAATACTCTCACTGCTAGCATCAACGCACCGCCGACATCTCGGCCATCCAGCTATTGATGGTCTTCGTCGTACAAGTTCCCGATTCAGGCATTCCTCCCGTTGATCCGGCGCAACGGCATTCGTTGCAAAGCTCCCAAGCCATGACGGCGTCGTTATTCTAATGCTCGCAAGACGGAGGACTAGAGTGAGTATCCAAGCACTGAAAGAACGTCGTGAAAGGGAGGAGGAATCGCACCTTGTAGCGGTTGATGAAGGTGGCGATGTACTTCTTGTACGCCGTCTTGATTTTTTCGTTCGTGTAGAACTCGTCGTGGTATTTGCCGCCTAGCTGTTTCACGTACACATCTGGATAGACAACAAGATCGATGAGCTGCGGATACGGCCTCAAGGCGGATGACAGCGCGAGACTCACCCATGCCACCATAGTCCGACCAGTTATTCACCAGCGGCACGACGAGCTTGACGCCTGCTGCCTTAGCTGCCGCCACAACCTTGTCGAAGTAGCCAAGACCATTGTCTTTGGTGTTAATGCTTGGAGTACCGTTTTCCCACAACTGGTAGACAATGTTGTACGGTGCCGTGCCGACGGTTGTCAAGTCGGCGAAGCCCATGGTGCGGCAGACAGTAAGGTCATTGGAGACCATCGTCTTGAAAATGGTCGTCAGATCCGTCTCGCTCTGGTACAAGCAGAAGCGTTCGAACTCGCTGTCAGCCTACGTCATGCTAGACCTGTTAGCTGATGATACTCGCCTACCCAGTTGATCTCGGAAGCCCAGTACGCGTTGGTGCCGAAGATGTAGAAGGGCTGGCCGTCAACCTCGAACGCCGTCGCGGACGTCTTCACAAAGCCAGCCGTCGCCGCCTGAAAGGCGAGCGAGGCCAGAGCCACAGCACTGGCAAAGACCTTCATGCTTCGACGTGGGTTGTGAAGCGCGCGTTTTCCACTTTGAGCCAGGGGCGAAGCACAGTTCATGGACTCACAATCTCGTATGGGTATCTCTGGGATCGTGAGGCAGAGTCTGTCCTATCGAGGTTCAAGCCCCCGTGTTGGAGAAAACTGCTAATGCTTGGAATTCCCGTTACGGATCCCGTCTTCAAAACAAGGAGACTACCATAATATGCTGACTACAGTTTTATTGGGCCAAGGCATCACTCTGTAGGAGAAGGCGGCACATGTGGCCACCTTGGTGGGGCGTTCCCGAGAAGCTTTCGAGTGAACATCTTGCTGAAGCAAACTTCTGCTTCAAGCATAAAATTCACGATGGTGGCATCGAGATGATGCCGCTCCCCTCACAAATTGCCACACGGCTAAGTGTGAATGAAATGTCGTGGTTGATCACAAGGAACAAGTCTGCGGTCACTGGAGCCATCACGTGGACGAATTAAATCCATGAGACCGAGAACGTCGCGATATTCCCGTGGACTCGCGAAGGTCGCAGTTGTCGGCGATATCTGTTTAAGTACACTAGCCGAATTGTTTTGGTACTTTGAGTATCATGCTGCCGCAACATACGCCTTTAGAAGTCATGAACCGAACCATAGCTTTTGTTTCTCACGAATACATCTCGAGATCGATTTACTTAAACCCAGCGAGGTAGGTCTAGTGACCTATTTCAAAAGCAGCCTTCATCCACTGAGCCACTTCGATGCTGGAGATGATCTTGAGAGCTCTGTCACACCCATAATGAGACAACAACAGAGGCTAAAGTCACATCCCCATCGCTAAGAAGAACGCCATAAGAGGGCGGCCAATCTTAGCTTTTCGCCACGCAGCTCCGATTTTCTCGACGTTCTTCACCGTGAGCTGGCGAGGGCTTCGACAGCGAAGTCTTGAGCTTGATCACATCGGGGTTCTTCCTCACCTCGGTGACACCGTCGAAGTCCACAAAACGGCGGAAGAAACCGACGGTTGCTGCAGAGTCCAAGAATGAAGACAACGACTAGATGTTAGATGTTGTCGCGGGACAGACAATTACTAGTTTCGTGGATCCTCGGGTGTCCTCCTCGACAATGATAAATTACCTTCCAACTCATGACGTCCGTGCTCAATAGGCCGGGTCACCATGAGCGGCCCCGCCACCGGTACCGTCCTCGGCGCTACCGACGACGTACCCGAGTACCCTACTCAGTCGCTCTCCTCCAGGAACAGCTTGCTTGTGTCGCCACGCCGTGGATGGGTGTATCTACGGATGCTCATCGGTTGAATACGCTACTGCAGAGTGACCACGTGATTCCTGTCCTTGGGCCACTGCAGCGGCGTGTAGGTCACCACGTATCCTCGGCGGACTCCGGCACAAGCTGGCACATGATGTTGGGGCCGTCGTTGTAGCCGCACTCGCCGTTGTAGCCGCGTCTTGGTCGTCTTCCATGTCGCCACAAAGCTCAGGGACTCAATCACAACAGGATTTTTCTGCAACTTCTGGACGTTCAGCATAACCTTGGGGGTTGTCTTGACCATCTTCGTCAGCGCAGGTTGTTGCTCCAGAGAAGAGTCTAGAACTTGGTTAAAATCAAGCGCTGCTCCACATCTTGTACCATCTTCAGCCACGCTAGCGTTTTCGCGATCCTTCAGATTGCGCTATCGTTCGCCGCCGTTGTTGCTCGCTGTTTGATCGATATGCCACCTGCCGTTGGAATAGTAGTTAGTATGGTACCTTGCGTTGGGACCATTTCGTTAGGCAGTGACAGTAGTAGGATGCTTGTTTGCGGTTGTGGTCTGGCAAGTCACGTCAACGCCATGCTGGCCTCTTGAACTCTGTGCAGCGCTGCTCGCAAAACTCGATACCGACTTGGCGTAAAAAGCCGATGTAGCCGAGAGGAGATCCGTTGCAGTTGTATACGATGACTACCCGTCTGTACGGCTGAGCATCACCAGTACAATTCTAAACACCCACGGAGGCGGTCGCTCTGCAAGACAGCACCAGCACCGATGGCGGGTGATTGAATACAGCCTGGTTGAGTCTTTGCAGGGCCTCGCGACCACGATGAGTTCACGACGAGTAGCACGCTGCAGGTGCGGGTGACTCCGCCCACCACTGTGGGGCCTGACGATGAAAGCAAAGATATCGCGTGGGTGCACCATTGCGGTGGCACCCAATCCTTGCGTAGCCGCCAGTAATCAAATTGCTGGTTTGACAACGGATCCAACGTCGCGTAGGTATGTGACGGGACGCGACCTTTCGCTATTATTTTTGCCAGATCTGTCGAATGGATCAGGTATGCGACACTTTGTGATCATTTTTGCCAGGCTGTCGAGTGGATCAGTATGCGACGCTTCATTATCTTTTCGTTAACATGGATCAGGTGGAAGTGTGCCATGCGATAGCCAATATCCGCAGTCCGCAGCCCCGTAAGTTACCCCGCTTAGTACGTTGCGGTGACGACAACCTCCGGTCTTGAGACGGATCTGCAGCTCGCTTGCTGGCCTGCGCAGCCCACCCTGCGTGACCTCGTCAACTGAAAAAGCACCGCGTCCCAGCGTTTCTATTCGACCTCGCTGAACTTCAAGATACACACGACGTCGCAAATACCACGCTGCCAATCGACCAGGATCAAATCGGCCGACATACGGTGGCACCACCGAGTCTCCCGGGGGAGAGCAGGAGCAGGGAGCAGAGCACGGAGCAGAAATCGGCGACCGCACTGAATTCTGAATCAAGTGACCAAGCGACCGCGACAGCACTCACTTCGCTTGAAGCGCGGCGGCCGGCTGTCTCTCGTCCAAGTGCCATGCCACGCATTCCTGTTGGGTCCTGCTGGCGGGGCGCACCGATCTCCAGCCCACCTCACCGATCCTCACTTCCCATTTGGACAAGCATCAAGCAAGTCTCCGTCTAGCGTCTATCGACTCCTAGCAAGCAAGCAAGCATGGCAGACAACTACGCCGAAGCCGCTTCCCCGAAGCCCGTGACGGCGTTCGACGAGGCCAACAAGGCCGCCGCGCGCCTCATCAAGCCCAAGACCATCCTGTACACGAGCGCGCTGCTGTCGTGGCTGCAACCGTTCCAGAGCGGTTGGTCCACCTCGCAGATGAACCTGTCGCAGTACAACGACACGGACGAGTGCAATGCGCGCCCCGTGGCCGAGGACACGTGCCTCATGTTCCCGGGCCACTCGAAGCTCGAGTGGACGTTCGCCGTGAACGCCTGGATCTTCGGCGCCATGGTGGGCTCGCTGTGCTGCGGCCACTTCAGCGACAAGTACGGGCGCAAGAAGGCCCTCATGGGCAACTGCCTCTTCATGATCGTGGGCGGCATCGTGCAGGCGGCGGTGTCCAACGTTTGGCTCTTCGCTCTGGGCCGTCTCATTGCCGGCGTCTCGTCCGGTACCGCGACGGCCACGATCGGCGGCTACATCAACGAGCTGTCGCCGCCGCACATGCGCAACACGCTGGGCCTGGGCCTGCAGATCTTCACGACCATCGGTATCTTGGTGCCGGCCATCACGTTCTTCTTCGCCAACACGAGCTCCGGCTGGCGTTACCTGGCGGCGTTCCCCGTCGTGCTGGCCGCCATCTACCTGCTTCTGGCGCCGTCCATGTGCGTGGAGAGCCCCGCGTGGCTGCTGAACCAGGGCCGCAAGGAGGAGGCCAAGCAGGTCATCGCTCGTCTGTACGGCGAGGAGCACGTGCAGACGGCTCTGTCGTGGCTCGAGGTGAACAAGTCTAGCGCCGAGGAGGGTCTGATCGACGCGACGCCCAAGAAGGAGTCCATGTTCGCGCCGCGCTACCGCATGCAGCTTCTGGGCGGCATCATGCTGTCGTGCGCGCAGCAGCTCTCGGGTATCAACGCCGTGTTCTACTACTCGGGCAGCATCTTCTCGGACGCCGGCATCTCGGACTCGCGCGTGGGGACGCTCATCATCGACTTCATCAACATCTGGCCGGCCTTCTTCACGGGCGTGATGGCCAACCGCTTCGGCGCTCGCAACATGATCCTGTGGGGTCTGGCCGGTATGGTGGTCATGTCCATCGGCATGACGGTGGCGTTCATCGTGGACGTGTCCGTTCTGTCCATCGTGTTCACGGCGCTGTACGTGATCGTGTTCGGCGTGACGCTGGGCCCGCTCGTGTGGGTGATGACGGCCGACATTTTCCCGGACTCGATCCGCGCCAGCGCGTCGTCGCTGTGCATCGGCATCAACTGGCTGTGCAACCTCATCGTGGGCGTGTCGTACCCGTACGTGTCGGACGCGCTCGACGACTACGCGTACGTGCCGTTCGTGGTGCTGCTGGCGCTCTTCTACCTGCTTGCTCTGAAGCTGGTGCCGGAGACGTCGGGCAAGTCGGCCGAGGAGATCCAGGCCGAGTACGACTCGCGTCGCGAGCAGTAGAGCAGTATGGGAGTAGTTTGTGTGGAGTGTGATGTGAGCTTCCGATCGGTCGCTCGATGACACCATGGGCTGGAGAGAAAGCTTATGGTACGAATAAATTGTTTCTTTATGATCTAGTCGATGAGTTTCTCTGTACTTTGTCTGGTATCTTGGTTGGTGTCGTGCGTTGGGAGCATTTCGTTTGTGAGAAGATGGATTCTTTTGGTCGGAGATAGTGTAGTGTTTGAGGACAGCGTCCTCAAGGTCGAGATCATGCTAGCCTCGTGAACTCTGTATTCGTAGCTGCTTGCTATGCACGCCACTATGTCGGTGCAGGCATCCGACGTAGCAGCACATTCTGGAGGATATTCGCTGCAGTTGTACACCATGCTGCCTGTAGTGACCCCGCCTACCACTGCGAGGCCTGGCAGCGAAGGCGGAGATCTCGCGTGGGTGCACCATTGCGGTGGCACCCGATCCTTGCGTAGCCGCCAGTGATCAAATTGCAGGCTGCTTGGTTCGACAACTTGATACCAACGGATCCAAAGTCAATATTCAATCTCGCGTAGCAGACGTGGTGTGTGACGGGACGCGACCTTTCGTGATCATTTTTGCCAGACCTCAGGTATGCGACGCTTCGTGATCATTTTTGCCAGACTGTCGAGTGGGTGAGGAGAAGCAGCTTGCACCCGATGAGTCCAATTCGCTAGACTACTGAACCAGCTCACATTTGGCGTGAGTGAGTAAGAGAAGGCAGGTCACCGGAGACTTCCACCGCCCCGGTGCCAGTCGCTTTGAAAAGCGGAGTCCTCTCTGCAGTACAAGCGCCCTCAAGTATAAGGGCCACATCGAGTATAGGAACACACCCGTCACGCTTTGCTCGCACTGTGCAAAGGCTCAGGCTCGAAGCTCGATCGCCACCAGGCGGATGTAGGTCGCACAAGCAACCTCCGGACCCAAGACTGATTCGAAGCCACACGAGGCTCGCTTGCTGGCCTCCGCACCAGCCATCCCGCCCTGTGTGACCTCGTCAACTGAAAAAGCACACCGCGTGCCAGCGTTCTTTTTTTTCGACCTCGCAGAACTTCAAGATACACTGACAAGACGTCACATTGCCACGCTGCCAATGGACCAGGATCAAATCGGCCGACATACGGTGGCACCACCGAGTCTCCCGGGGGAGAGCAGGAGCAGGGAGCAGAGCACGAAGCAGAAATCGGCGACCGCACTGAATTCTGAATCAAGTGACCAAGCGACCGCGACAGCGCGGCGACCGACTGTCTCTCGTCCAAGACCCATGCCACGCATTCCTGTTGGGTCCTGCTGGCGGGGCGCACCGATCTCCAGCCCACCTCACCGATCCTCACTTCCCATTTGGACAAGCATCAAGCAAGTCTCCGTCTAGCGTCTATCGACTCCTAGCAAGCAAGCAAGCATGGCAGACAACTACGCCGAAGCCGCTTCCCCGAAGCCCGTGACGGCGTTCGACGAGGCCAACAAGGCCGCCGCGCGCCTCATCAAGCCCAAGACCATCCTGTACACGAGCGCGCTGCTGTCGTGGCTGCAACCGTTCCAGAGCGGTTGGTCCACCTCGCAGATGAACCTGTCGCAGTACAACGACACGGACGAGTGCAATGCGCGCCCCGTGGCCGAGGACACGTGCCTCATGTTCCCGGGCCACTCGAAGCTCGAGTGGACGTTCGCCGTGAACGCCTGGATCTTCGGCGCCATGGTGGGCTCGCTGTGCTGCGGCCACTTCAGCGACAAGTACGGGCGCAAGAAGGCCCTCATGGGCAACTGCCTCTTCATGATCGTGGGCGGCATCGTGCAGGCGGCGGTGTCCAACGTTTGGCTCTTCGCTCTGGGCCGTCTCATTGCCGGCGTCTCGTCCGGTACCGCGACGGCCACGATCGGCGGCTACATCAACGAGCTGTCGCCGCCGCACATGCGCAACACGCTGGGCCTGGGCCTGCAGATCTTCACGACCATCGGTATCTTGGTGCCGGCCATCACGTTCTTCTTCGCCAACACGAGCTCCGGCTGGCGTTACCTGGCGGCGTTCCCCGTCGTGCTGGCCGCCATCTACCTGCTTCTGGCGCCATCCATGTGCGTGGAGAGCCCCGCGTGGCTGCTGAACCAGGGCCGCAAGGAGGAGGCCAAGCAGGTCATCGCTCGTCTGTACGGCGAGGAGCACGTGCAGACGGCTCTGTCGTGGCTCGAGGTGAACAAGTCTAGCGCCGAGGAGGGTCTGATCGACGCGACGCCCAAGAAGGAGTCCATGTTCGCGCCGCGCTACCGCATGCAGCTTCTGGGCGGCATCATGCTGTCGTGCGCGCAGCAGCTCTCGGGTATCAACGCCGTGTTCTACTACTCGGGCAGCATCTTCTCGGACGCCGGCATCTCGGACTCGCGCGTGGGCACGCTCATCATCGACTTCATCAACATCTGGCCGGCCTTCTTCACGGGCGTGATGGCCAACCGCTTCGGCGCTCGCAACATGATCCTGTGGGGTCTGGCCGGTATGGTGGTCATGTCCATCGGCATGACGGTGGCGTTCATCGTGGACGTGTCCGTTCTGTCCATCGTGTTCACGGCGCTGTACGTGATCGTGTTCGGCGTGACGCTGGGCCCGCTCGTGTGGGTGATGACGGCCGACATTTTCCCGGACTCGATCCGCGCCAGCGCGTCGTCGCTGTGCATCGGCATCAACTGGCTGTGCAACCTCATCGTGGGCGTGTCGTACCCGTACGTATCGGACGCGCTCGACGACTACGCGTACGTGCCGTTCGTGGTGCTGCTGGCGCTCTTCTACCTGCTTGCTCTGAAGCTGGTGCCGGAGACGTCGGGCAAGTCGGCCGAGGAGATCCAGGCCGAGTACGACTCGCGTCGCGAGCAGTAGAGCAGTATGGGAGTAGTTTGTGTGGAGTGTGATGTGAGCTTCCGATCGGTCGCTCGATGACACCATGGGCTGGAGAGAAAGCTTATGGTACGAATAAATTGTTTCTTTATGATCTAGTCGATGAGTTTCTCTGTACTTTGTCTGGTATCTTGGTTGGTGTCGTGCGTTGGGAGCATTTCGTTTGTGAGAAGATGGATTCTTTTGGTCGGAGATAGTGTAGTGTTTGAGGACAGCGTCCTCAAGGTCGAGATCATGCTAGCCTCGTGAACTCTGTAATCGTAGCTGCTCGCTATGCACGCCACTATGTCGGTGCAGGCATCCGACGTAGCAGCACATTCTGGAGGATATTCGCTGCAGTTGTACACCATGGCTGCCTGTAGTGACCCCGCCTACCACTGCGAGGCCTGGCAGCGAAGGCGGAGATCTCGCGTGGGTGCACCATTGCGGTGGCACCCGATCCTTGCGTAGCCGCCAGTGATCAAATTGCAGGCTGCTTGGTTCGACAACTTGATACCAACGGATCTAAAGTCAATATTCAATCTCGCGTAGCAGACGTGGTGTGTGACGGGACGCGACCTTTCGTGATCATTTTTGCCAGACCTCAGGTATGCGACGCTTCGTGATCATTTTTGCCAGACTGTCGAGTGGGTGAGGAGAAGCAGCTTGCACCCGATGAGTCCAATTCGCTAGACTACTGAACCAGCTCACATTTGGCGTGAGTGAGTAAGAGAAGGCAGGTCACCGGAGACTTCCACCGCCCCGGTGCCAGTCGCTTAAAGCGGAGTCCTCTTCTGCAGTACAAGCGCCCTCAAGTATAAGGGCCACCTCGAGTATAGGAACACACCCGTCACGCTTTGCTCGCACTGCAAGGCGCAGGAGGGACTCGAAGCTCGATCGCCACCATGCGGTGGACGCAGGGATGGATGTAGGTTGCACAAGCAACCTCCGGGCCCAAGACAGATTCGAAGCCACACGAGGCTCGCTTGCTGGCCTGCGCAGCCCACCCTGCGTGACCTCGTCAACTGAAAAGCACCACCGCGTCTCAGCGTTTCTATTGCACCTCGCCGGACTTCAAGATACCGTCAACTTGACGGCGTCAAGACGTCACAATCGGCCAACATACGGTCGCACCAGCGACTCGCTGGAGACTCGCTGGCAGCGAGTCTCTGGGAGAGAGCAGGAGAGCACGAAGCAGAAATCGGCGACCGCATTGAATTCTGAATCAAGTGACCAAGCGACCGTGACAGCACTCACCTCGCTTGAAGCGCGGCGGCCGGCTGTCTCTCGTCCAAGTGCCATGTCACGCATTCCTGTTGGGTCCTGCTGGCGGGGCGCACCGATCTCCAGCCCACCTCACCGATCCTCACTTCCCATTTGGACAAGCATCAAGCAAGTCTCCGTCTAGCGTCTATCGACTCCTAGCAAGCAAGCAAGCATGGCAGACAACTACGCCGAAGCCGCTTCCCCGAAGCCCGTGACGGCGTTCGACGAGGCCAACAAGGCCGCCGCGCGCCTCATCAAGCCCAAGACCATCCTGTACACGAGCGCGCTGCTGTCGTGGCTGCAACCGTTCCAGAGCGGTTGGTCCACCTCGCAGATGAACCTGTCGCAGTACAACGACACGGACGAGTGCAATGCGCGCCCCGTGGCCGAGGACACGTGCCTCATGTTCCCGGGCCACTCGAAGCTCGAGTGGACGTTCGCCGTGAACGCCTGGATCTTCGGCGCCATGGTGGGCTCGCTGTGCTGCGGCCACTTCAGCGACAAGTACGGGCGCAAGAAGGCCCTCATGGGCAACTGCCTCTTCATGATCGTGGGCGGCATCGTGCAGGCGGCGGTGTCCAACGTTTGGCTCTTCGCTCTGGGCCGTCTCATTGCCGGCGTCTCGTCCGGTACCGCGACGGCCACGATCGGCGGCTACATCAACGAGCTGTCGCCGCCGCACATGCGCAACACGCTGGGCCTGGGCCTGCAGATCTTCACGACCATCGGTATCTTAGTGCCGGCCATCACGTTCTTCTTCGCCAACACGAGCTCCGGCTGGCGTTACCTGGCGGCGTTCCCCGTCGTGCTGGCCGCCATCTACCTGCTTCTGGCGCCATCCATGTGCGTGGAGAGCCCCGCGTGGCTGCTGAACCAGGGCCGCAAGGAGGAGGCCAAGCAGGTCATCGCTCGTCTGTACGGCGAGGAGCACGTGCAGACGGCTCTGTCGTGGCTCGAGGTGAACAAGTCTAGCGCCGAGGAGGGTCTGATCGACGCGACGCCCAAGAAGGAGTCCATGTTCGCGCCGCGCTACCGCATGCAGCTTCTGGGCGGCATCATGCTGTCGTGCGCGCAGCAGCTCTCGGGTATCAACGCCGTGTTCTACTACTCGGGCAGCATCTTCTCGGACGCCGGCATCTCGGACTCGCGCGTGGGCACGCTCATCATCGACTTCATCAACATCTGGCCGGCCTTCTTCACGGGCGTGATGGCCAACCGCTTCGGCGCTCGCAACATGATCCTGTGGGGTCTGGCCGGTATGGTGGTCATGTCCATCGGCATGACGGTGGCGTTCATCGTGGACGTGTCCGTTCTGTCCATCGTGTTCACGGCGCTGTACGTGATCGTGTTCGGCGTGACGCTGGGCCCGCTCGTGTGGGTGATGACGGCCGACATTTTCCCGGACTCGATCCGCGCCAGCGCGTCGTCGCTGTGCATCGGCATCAACTGGCTGTGCAACCTCATCGTGGGCGTGTCGTACCCGTACGTGTCGGACGCGCTCGACGACTACGCGTACGTGCCGTTCGTGGTGCTGCTGGCGCTCTTCTACCTGCTTGCTCTGAAGCTGGTGCCGGAGACGTCGGGCAAGTCGGCCGAGGAGATCCAGGCCGAGTACGACTCGCGTCGCGAGCAGTAGAGCAGTATGGGAGTAGTTTGTGTGGAGTGTGATGTGAGCTTCCGATCGGTCGCTCGACGACACCATGGGCTGGAGAGAAAGCTTATGGTACGAATAAATTGTTTCTTTATGATCTAGTCGATGAGTTTCTCTGTACTTTGTCTGGTATCTTGGTTGGTGTCGTGCGTTGGGAGCATTTCGTTTGTGAGAAGATGGATTTTTTGGTCGGAGATAGTGTAGTGTTTGAGGACAGCGTCCTCAAGGCTGTCATTTCGAGGTCATGCTAGCCTCGTGAACTCTGTAATCGTAGCTGCTCGCTATGCACGCCACTATGTCGGTGCAGGCATCCGACGTAGCAGCACATTCTGGAGGATATTCGCTGCAGTTGTACACCATGGCTGCCTGTAGTGACCCCGCCTACCACTGCGAGGCCTGGCAGCGAAGGCGGAGATCTCGCGTGGGTGCACCATTGCGGTGGCACCCGATCCTTGCGTAGCCGCCAGTGATCAAATTGCAGGCTGCTTGGTTCGACAACTTGATACCAACGGATCTAAAGTCAATATTCAATCTCGCGTAGCAGACGTGGTGTGTGACGGGACGCGACCTTTCGTGATCATTTTTGCCAGACCTCAGGTATGCGACGCTTCGTGATCATTTTTGCCAGACTGTCGAGTGGGTGAGGAGAAGCAGCTTGCACCCGATGAGTCCAATTCGCTAGACTACTGAACCAGCTCACATTTGGCGTGAGTGAGTAAGAGAAGGCAGGTCACCGGAGACTTCCACCGCCCCGGTGCCAGTCGCTTAAAGCGGAGTCCTCTTCTGCAGTACAAGCGCCCTCAAGTATAAGGGCCACCTCGAGTATAGGAACACACCCGTCACGCTTTGCTCGCACTGTGCAAAGGCTCAGGCTCGAAGCTCGATCGCCACCAGGCGGATGTAGGTCGCACAAGCAACCTCCGGACCCAAGACTGATTCGAAGCCACACGAGGCTCGCTTGCTGGCCTCCGCACCAGCCATCCCGCCCTGTGTGACCTCGTCAACTGAAAAAGCACACCGCGTGCCAGCGTTCTTTTTTTTCGACCTCGCAGAACTTCAAGATACACTGACAAGACGTCACATTGCCACGCTGCCAATGGACCAGGATCAAATCGGCCGACATACGGTGGCACCACCGAGTCTCCCCAGGAGCAGGGAGCAGAGCACGAAGCAGAAATCGGCGACCGCACTGAATTCTGAATCAAGTGACCAAGCGACCGTGACAGCACTCACCTCGCTTGAAGCGCGGCGGCCGGCTGTCTCTCGTCCAAGTGCCATGCCACGCATTCCTGTTGGGTCCTGCTGGCGGGGCGCACCGATCTCCAGCCCACCTCACCGATCCTCACTTCCCATTTGGACAAGCATCAAGCAAGTCTCCGTCTAGCGTCTATCGACTCCTAGCAAGCAAGCAAAGCAAGCAATCATGGCGGACAACTACGCCGAAGCCGCTTCCCCGAAGCCCGTGACGGCGTTCGACGAGGCCAACAAGGCCGCCGCGCGCCTCATCAAGCCCAAGACCATCCTGTACACGAGCGCGCTGCTGTCGTGGCTGCAACCGTTCCAGAGCGGTTGGTCCACCTCGCAGATGAACCTGTCGCAGTACAACGACACGGACGAGTGCAATGCGCGCCCCGTGGCCGAGGACACGTGCCTCATGTTCCCGGGCCACTCGAAGCTCGAGTGGACGTTCGCCGTGAACGCCTGGATCTTCGGCGCCATGGTGGGCTCGCTGTGCTGCGGCCACTTCAGCGACAAGTACGGGCGCAAGAAGGCCCTCATGGGCAACTGCCTCTTCATGATCGTGGGCGGCATCGTGCAGGCGGCGGTGTCCAACGTTTGGCTCTTCGCTCTGGGCCGTCTCATTGCCGGCGTCTCGTCCGGTACCGCGACGGCCACGATCGGCGGCTACATCAACGAGCTGTCGCCGCCGCACATGCGCAACACGCTGGGCCTGGGCCTGCAGATCTTCACGACCATCGGTATCTTGGTGCCGGCCATCACGTTCTTCTTCGCCAACACGAGCTCCGGCTGGCGTTACCTGGCGGCGTTCCCCGTCGTGCTGGCCGCCATCTACCTGCTTCTGGCGCCGTCCATGTGCGTGGAGAGCCCCGCGTGGCTGCTGAACCAGGGCCGCAAGGAGGAGGCCAAGCAGGTCATCGCTCGTCTGTACGGCGAGGAGCACGTGCAGACGGCTCTGTCGTGGCTCGAGGTGAACAAGTCTAGCGCCGAGGAGGGTCTGATCGACGCGACGCCCAAGAAGGAGTCCATGTTCGCGCCGCGCTACCGCATGCAGCTTCTGGGCGGCATCATGCTGTCGTGCGCGCAGCAGCTCTCGGGTATCAACGCCGTGTTCTACTACTCGGGCAGCATCTTCTCGGACGCCGGCATCTCGGACTCGCGCGTGGGCACGCTCATCATCGACTTCATCAACATCTGGCCGGCCTTCTTCACGGGCGTGATGGCCAACCGCTTCGGCGCTCGCAACATGATCCTGTGGGGTCTGGCCGGTATGGTGGTCATGTCCATCGGCATGACGGTGGCGTTCATCGTGGACGTGTCCGTTCTGTCCATCGTGTTCACGGCGCTGTACGTGATCGTGTTCGGCGTGACGCTGGGCCCGCTCGTGTGGGTGATGACGGCCGACATTTTCCCGGACTCGATCCGCGCCAGCGCGTCGTCGCTGTGCATCGGCATCAACTGGCTGTGCAACCTCATCGTGGGCGTGTCGTACCCGTACGTATCGGACGCGCTCGACGACTACGCGTACGTGCCGTTCGTGGTGCTGCTGGCGCTCTTCTACCTGCTTGCTCTGAAGCTGGTGCCGGAGACGTCGGGCAAGTCGGCCGAGGAGATCCAGGCCGAGTACGACTCGCGTCGCGAGCAGTAGAGCAGTATGGGAGTAGTTTGTGTGGAGTGTGATGTGAGCTTCCGATCGGTCGCTCGATGACACCATGGGCTGGAGAGAAAGCTTATGGTACGAATAAATTGTTTCTTTATGATCTAGTCGATGAGTTTCTCTGTACTTTGTCTGGTATCTTGGTTGGTGTCGTGCGTTGGGAGCATTTCGTTTGTGAGAAGATGGATTCTTTTGGTCGGAGATAGTGTAGTGTTTGAGGACAGCGTCCTCAAGGTCGAGATCATGCTAGCCTCGTGAACTCTGTAATCGTAGCTGCTCGCTATGCACGCCACTATGTCGGTGCAGGCATCCGACGTAGCAGCACATTCTGGAGGATATTCGCTGCAGTTGTACACCATGGCTGCCTGTAGTGACCCCGCCTACCACTGCGAGGCCTGGCAGCGAAGGCGGAGATCTCGCGTGGGTGCACCATTGCGGTGGCACCCGATCCTTGCGTAGCCGCCAGTGATCAAATTGCAGGCTGCTTGGTTCGACAACTTGATACCAACGGATCTAAAGTCAATATTCAATCTCGCGTAGCAGACGTGGTGTGTGACGGGACGCGACCTTTCGTGATCATTTTTGCCAGACCTCAGGTATGCGACGCTTCGTGATCATTTTTGCCAGACTGTCGAGTGGGTGAGGAGAAGCAGCTTGCACCCGATGAGTCCAATTCGCTAGACTACTGAACCAGCTCACATTTGGCGTGAGTGAGTAAGAGAAGGCAGGTCACCGGAGACTTCCACCGCCCCGGTGCCAGTCGCTTTGAAAAGCGGAGTCCTCTCTGCAGTACAAGCGCCCTCAAGTATAAGGGCCACCTCGAGTATAGGAACACATCCGTCACGCTTTGTTCGCACTGCAAGGCGCAGGAGGGACTCGAAGCTCGATCGCCACCATGCGGTGGACGCAGGGATGGATGTAGGTTGCACAAGCAACCTCCGGGCCCAAGACAGATTCGAAGCCACACGAGGCTCGCTTGCTGGCCTCCGCACCAGCCATCCCGCCCTGCGTGACCTCGTCAACTGAAAAAGCACACCGCGTGCCAGCGTTCTTTTTTTTCGACCTCGCAGAACTTCAAGATACACTGACAAGACGTCACATTGCCACGCTGCCAATGGACCAGGATCAAATCGGCCGACATACGGTGGCACCACCGAGTCTCCCGGGGGAGAGCAGGAGCAGGGAGCAGAGCACGAAGCAGAAATCGGCGACCGCACTGAATTCTGAATCAAGTGACCAAGCGACCGCGACAGCGCGGCGACCGACTGTCTCTCGTCCAAGACCCATGCCACGCATTCCTGTTGGGTCCTGCTGGCGGGGCGCACCGATCTCCAGCCCACCTCACCGATCCTCACTTCCCATTTGGACAAGCATCAAGCAAGTCTCCGTCTAGCGTCTATCGACTCCTAGCAAGCAAGCAAAGCAAGCAATCATGGCGGACAACTACGCCGAAGCCGCTTCCCCGAAGCCCGTGACGGCGTTCGACGAGGCCAACAAGGCCGCCGCGCGCCTCATCAAGCCCAAGACCATCCTGTACACGAGCGCGCTGCTGTCGTGGCTGCAACCGTTCCAGAGCGGTTGGTCCACCTCGCAGATGAACCTGTCGCAGTACAACGACACGGACGAGTGCAATGCGCGCCCCGTGGCCGAGGACACGTGCCTCATGTTCCCGGGCCACTCGAAGCTCGAGTGGACGTTCGCCGTGAACGCCTGGATCTTCGGCGCCATGGTGGGCTCGCTGTGCTGCGGCCACTTCAGCGACAAGTACGGGCGCAAGAAGGCCCTCATGGGCAACTGCCTCTTCATGATCGTGGGCGGCATCGTGCAGGCGGCGGTGTCCAACGTTTGGCTCTTCGCTCTGGGCCGTCTCATTGCCGGCGTCTCGTCCGGTACCGCGACGGCCACGATCGGCGGCTACATCAACGAGCTGTCGCCGCCGCACATGCGCAACACGCTGGGCCTGGGCCTGCAGATCTTCACGACCATCGGTATCTTAGTGCCGGCCATCACGTTCTTCTTCGCCAACACGAGCTCCGGCTGGCGTTACCTGGCGGCGTTCCCCGTCGTGCTGGCCGCCATCTACCTGCTTCTGGCGCCATCCATGTGCGTGGAGAGCCCCGCGTGGCTGCTGAACCAGGGCCGCAAGGAGGAGGCCAAGCAGGTCATCGCTCGTCTGTACGGCGAGGAGCACGTGCAGACGGCTCTGTCGTGGCTCGAGGTGAACAAGTCTAGCGCCGAGGAGGGTCTGATCGACGCGACGCCCAAGAAGGAGTCCATGTTCGCGCCGCGCTACCGCATGCAGCTTCTGGGCGGCATCATGCTGTCGTGCGCGCAGCAGCTCTCGGGTATCAACGCCGTGTTCTACTACTCGGGCAGCATCTTCTCGGACGCCGGCATCTCGGACTCGCGCGTGGGCACGCTCATCATCGACTTCATCAACATCTGGCCGGCCTTCTTCACGGGCGTGATGGCCAACCGCTTCGGCGCTCGCAACATGATCCTGTGGGGTCTGGCCGGTATGGTGGTCATGTCCATCGGCATGACGGTGGCGTTCATCGTGGACGTGTCCGTTCTGTCCATCGTGTTCACGGCGCTGTACGTGATCGTGTTCGGCGTGACGCTGGGCCCGCTCGTGTGGGTGATGACGGCCGACATTTTCCCGGACTCGATCCGCGCCAGCGCGTCGTCGCTGTGCATCGGCATCAACTGGCTGTGCAACCTCATCGTGGGCGTGTCGTACCCGTACGTGTCGGACGCGCTCGACGACTACGCGTACGTGCCGTTCGTGGTGCTGCTGGCGCTCTTCTACCTGCTTGCTCTGAAGCTGGTGCCGGAGACGTCGGGCAAGTCGGCCGAGGAGATCCAGGCCGAGTACGACTCGCGTCGCGAGCAGTAGAGCAGTATGGGAGTAGTTTGTGTGGAGTGTGATGTGAGCTTCCGATCGGTCGCTCGACGACACCATGGGCTGGAGAGAAAGCTTATGGTACGAATAAATTGTTTCTTTATGATCTAGTCGATGAGTTTCTCTGTACTTTGTCTGGTATCTTGGTTGGTGTCGTGCGTGTGGGAGCTTTTTGTTCATGAGAAGATGGATTCTTTTGGTCGGAGATAGTGGTAGCATTTGAGGACAGCGTCCTCAAGGCTGTCATTTCGAGGTCATGCTGGCCTTGTGAACTGTGTATTCAGAGCTGCTCTTATGCACGCCACTATGTCGGTGCAGGCATCCGACGTAGCAGCACATTCTGGAGGATATTCGCTGCAGTTGTACACCATGCTGCCTGTAGTGACCCCGCCTACCACTGCGAGGCCTGGCGATGAAAGCGGAGATCTCGCGTGGGTGCACCATTGCGGTGGCACCCGATCCTTGCGTAGCCGCCAGTGATCAAATTGCTGGTTTGACGACGGATCCAACGTCGCGTAGGTATGTGACGGGACGCGACCTCTCGCTATTATTTTTGCCAGATCTGTCGAATGGATCAGGTATGCGACACTTTGTGATCATTTTTGCCAGGCTGTCGAGTGGATCAGTATGCGACGCTTCATTATCTTTTCGTGAACATGGATCAGGTGGAAGTGTGCCATGCGATAGCCAATATCCGCAGTCCGCAGCCCCGTAAGTTACCCCGCTTAGTACGTTGCGGTGACGACAACCTCCGGTCTTGAGACGGATCTGCAGCTCGCTTGCTGGCCTGCGCAGCCCACCCTGCGTGACCTCGTCAACTGAAAAAGCACACCGCGTCCCAGCGTTTTTATTCGACCCTCGCTGAACTTCAAGATACACACGACGTCGCAAATACCACGCTGCCAATCGACCAGGATCAAATCGGCCGACATACGGTCGCACCACCGAGTCTCCCGGGGGAGAGCAGGAGCAGGGAGCAGAGCACGAAGCAGAAATCGGCGACCGCACTGAATTCTGAATCAAGTGACCAAGCGACCGCGACAGCACTCACCTCGCTTGAAGCGCGGCGGCCGGCTGTCTCTCGTCCAAAACCCATGCCACGCATTCCTGTTGGGTCCTGCTGGCGGGGCGCACCGATCTCCAGCCCACCTCACCGATCCTCACTTCCCATTTGGACAAGCATCAAGCAAGTCTCCGTCTAGCGTCTATCGACTCCTAGCAAGCAAGCAAGCATGGCAGACAACTACGCCGAAGCCGCTTCCCCGAAGCCCGTGACGGCGTTCGACGAGGCCAACAAGGCCGCCGCGCGCCTCATCAAGCCCAAGACCATCCTGTACACGAGCGCGCTGCTGTCGTGGCTGCAACCGTTCCAGAGCGGTTGGTCCACCTCGCAGATGAACCTGTCGCAGTACAACGACACGGACGAGTGCAATGCGCGCCCCGTGGCCGAGGACACGTGCCTCATGTTCCCGGGCCACTCGAAGCTCGAGTGGACGTTCGCCGTGAACGCCTGGATCTTCGGCGCCATGGTGGGCTCGCTGTGCTGCGGCCACTTCAGCGACAAGTACGGGCGCAAGAAGGCCCTCATGGGCAACTGCCTCTTCATGATCGTGGGCGGCATCGTGCAGGCGGCGGTGTCCAACGTTTGGCTCTTCGCTCTGGGCCGTCTCATTGCCGGCGTCTCGTCCGGTACCGCGACGGCCACGATCGGCGGCTACATTAACGAGCTGTCGCCGCCGCACATGCGCAACACGCTGGGCCTGGGCCTGCAGATCTTCACGACCATCGGTATCTTAGTGCCGGCCATCACGTTCTTCTTCGCCAACACGAGCTCCGGCTGGCGTTACCTGGCGGCGTTCCCCGTCGTGCTGGCCGCCATCTACCTGCTTCTGGCGCCATCCATGTGCGTGGAGAGCCCCGCGTGGCTGCTGAACCAGGGCCGCAAGGAGGAGGCCAAGCAGGTCATCGCTCGTCTGTACGGCGAGGAGCACGTGCAGACGGCTCTGTCGTGGCTCGAGGTGAACAAGTCTAGCGCCGAGGAGGGTCTGATCGACGCGACGCCCAAGAAGGAGTCCATGTTCGCGCCGCGCTACCGCATGCAGCTTCTGGGCGGCATCATGCTGTCGTGCGCGCAGCAGCTCTCGGGTATCAACGCCGTGTTCTACTACTCGGGCAGCATCTTCTCGGACGCCGGCATCTCGGACTCGCGCGTGGGCACGCTCATCATCGACTTCATCAACATCTGGCCGGCCTTCTTCACGGGCGTGATGGCCAACCGCTTCGGCGCTCGCAACATGATCCTGTGGGGTCTGGCCGGTATGGTGGTCATGTCCATCGGCATGACGGTGGCGTTCATCGTGGACGTGTCCGTTCTGTCCATCGTGTTCACGGCGCTGTACGTGATCGTGTTCGGCGTGACGCTGGGCCCGCTCGTGTGGGTGATGACGGCCGACATTTTCCCGGACTCGATCCGCGCCAGCGCGTCGTCGCTGTGCATCGGCATCAACTGGCTGTGCAACCTCATCGTGGGCGTGTCGTACCCGTACGTGTCGGACGCGCTCGACGACTACGCGTACGTGCCGTTCGTGGTGCTGCTGGCGCTCTTCTACCTGCTTGCTCTGAAGCTGGTGCCGGAGACGTCGGGCAAGTCGGCCGAGGAGATCCAGGCCGAGTACGACTCGCGTCGCGAGCAGTAGAGCAGTATGGGAGTAGTTTGTGTGGAGTGTGATGTGAGCTTCCGATCGGTCGCTCGATGACACCATGGGCTGGAGAGAAAGCTTATGGTACGAATAAATTGTTTCTTTATATTGGGAACACCTCGTTAGAGGCTGTTGACAGCCCACCCAGATTAATTCCACGGTACTGCGTAAGCGTAATCTGGGTCAACATTTGCGTAACATGCCGGCGTTGTTTCGACAGACCACAATTGTAACAGCAACAAAAAAACGCACCACACCCAGCCTAAGTCGCAGGACAGCGCCTACAGAGTCTGTATATCAGGCTCAGTATGGGTCAGTAGACCTCCACATCAAAAACATACCAGTTCGGCAAAGCAGAGATGTCAGAGGAATGCAGCATTGCAACAAGGGAAAAAGAAAGACCTCTGAGGGCAAGCGGGATAATTGATTGCATGCGAGGGAAATGCTCGATTCCCTCGTATAAATCAAGCAGTCGGATTTCATGTGCGCCCTCGGAGCATACGAGAACACCCTCTATCTTAGTTAGTCCGCATTGCTCATTCTACGATTCGCCACACCGACACTAAGTCATCATGGCACGCTCCAGTCCACTCACTCGCTCTTCCCCGTCATCGTCGACGTCGGCCGCCCCCCGGACTAATCGGACTACTCGCTCGGCCGCAAGCCCCGTCACGGGCCGTGATGCACGTCGTGCTTTCCTCCAGCTGCAAGAGCTCGACGCTGCACGCGTAAGCAAGCGTGCGCGTCACCACAACGATTCGTTGCATCTCAGTGACGGAGACGAGGACTCACCGCACCCCCTGCTCGACACTTTCCAAACCAGCATTGGTTCCGACGGCGTGCTCAAGTTGTGCAACTTCACGCTGGGCAAGATGTCCAGGCTGTGGAGCCGGGTTAGCAGCCACATGTCCACCCGCTGGAATGTCGACAGGGGGAACAAGTGTAAGCACCCGCCCGTCGACGTCCTGTTCATGACGTTGAGTGTGCTCAAGAACTGTGGAAGGTGGGACGTGCTCGCCAACACGTTCCACATTAAGGCGCCTACGTTCGAGAAGATGATCCTCAGGTTCTTGGGATTGCTGTCCCCCTACTTGTACAAGATCTACGTAGAGAACGCAGAGCGCGAGTGGACCATGAAGAAGGTGGTTCTAGCTGGCCATGGGTTCGAACACTATCCTGCTGCACGGTACGCTGTGGACGTTACGTTCCAGCAGGCAAACATGCCGAGCGGAACGCAACAGGAGCGAGCTGCATATTACAGCAAGAAGCATAAACTGCATGGGTTCAAGACTGAGCTATCCATAAATCCTACTGGCCAAGCACTCAACTGCTCTCTTCATTACAAAGGCAGCGTGGCGGACATCACCATCTTCCGGAAGAACAAGGACTTCCACGTGGCTGCCGCCACAAAGATGACTTCTGAAGATGCTATGCACGACGAAGACCCGTTGCGAGACGAGTACTCCGAGTCGTGGGCCATTCTGGCCGACAAGGGGTACCAGGGCCTCGCGTCCGAGATGCGTGTGATTCACCCCGTTCGCCGCCGCCCCTCGACCCCTCTGACGCTCGCCGAAGAGTCTCTCAACCACGACATATCCTCCGACCGTGTCGTCGTCGAGAACTACTTCGGCAGGTTGTGCACGTTGTGGGCGGTATGCGCGGACAAGTATCGTTGGCAAGAGAGGAACTATGAGATGTTCTTCAAGGCCTGCGTCGCCCTGACAAACTTGAATGCTCGTACGCACCCTCTTCGCGCTCAAGATGGCGTGAATTACGGCGACTACCTGCGACGCCTGTACTCCATCGGAGCTGAACGAAAAGCACGTCGTCTAGAATCAGCTCGCCGAGCACGTCGTAGACGTGAGCTACGTCTAGCAACTGCAGCCGCTGCGGTAGACGACGAAAGCGAATTTTCGGATAACAGCACGGAGTACTAGTCAGCTGGCATGGTTCACTTTCGGTTAAAGCTCAGTTAATTAAATGACCACTACATCTGAGTGTATCTAATTTCTGCTCTATCGACCCACCAATATCATTTTCTGGAAGGTATGCGTATTGCACATCGCGCAATTTGTCCGCTGAGGATAGATTTGCTAACAATATTCGATTCTGACGAATTGATCTCCAATGAGCGCAATGACAAGATTCTGAATTCGTGGCCTAGTATGGGTCAGTACGCTCAGTATATGATGAGGTGATTGCCAGACGGCCACGTGTCGGTCCCAAAAGATTGATCTTCGGGCACCTACGGTGGCGAGTAAAAGGTGAGCTTTAAAGTCAGCAGGTGAGCATAAAAGGTTGGCACGCAGGCAGCGGAGAGCATTACCTGGTGAGTGAAGGTCGGTGCATGACTTAAAACGATAGAGTGCTTTCATTTCTTTCAGTTTGAGAATGAGAGGCGATTAGAAACCATTAATTGTTTGAAAGCTTCAATTATCTTGCTCACATCGCAGTTTATCCCAAGCTCAGGTATCTGTAGCGCATGAACTGCATCACCTTCCTCGTGGTTGCCGCATCTCCGCCGCTGAGACGAGTACCAGAAAGCTGCAGCTCGAAAAACAACATCAGGAGGGCCCACAGTTGACCGTGTCGATCTGCGGGTCCATATCCAGTTGCTTGAAAACCCATCTTTTCTTGATCTTGGGCAGAAGCGTGATAAGCTGCTCGTAGAGAAACGTCCACAGAGCTTGGAAACGGTCCTTAGTCTTCATGGGGTCGAAGATCGTGATCGAGTGCTCCTCGTAGTTCACCGCAATACCGCACCAATGCTCCCCAACGCTGGATTCGTAATGTACGACTGCAAAGAACCACATATGCTTACGGGTTTCGATCATCTCGATACCATCCTCTCGCAACCCCTCCATGAATCCAAAATCGGCCGCCGCGAGTTCCAACTGCTTCCATACGCCATGGCCTTTAATAAGCTCTAACTCAGAGTTGGAAAATTTGAACAGCCACGAGGGACAGGTAAACACAGCATGTTTGTCATTCCATTTTTTTATCAATCCCGCAATGGCCAGGTCCAGCGCCGACGACTCAATCCATTTCTCATCTCGAAAGGTCGTGAGGTAGAAGCCGTCGGTCATAACATCGAGATCCCGCAAACGGCGAACCATTTCGCCCCTATCCAGACATATTTCTGTCCAGCAATCTTCCATACTCTTGAACTCGTCCCAGTTCAAATTCGATATCCATTTTCAGATTCTTGTGAACGTCGTGAAACTTGGGGGCGGCTACATATCACATCTTGGTTACCTTATCATCTTGATGTCGAAGAAGTAACCATCCGCCTTTACACTCAAATCAGCTGCCGGGATGGTAGCATCACGTTCACTCCGATATCTGTTGTGGAACGTGGCTACCATCGTCTCGCAAGACTCCATGCGTTCTAGTGGCAACATGGTGTGTATCTTGGCCGGGTGGGTTGTCGGTTGCTTGGACCGTTCTGCCACGACGATTGCACTAGTGCACATGTGTCTTTTTTCAGACATGATTGACATTGCCTCTGCGTTGCGATAGCTCCACCCATTTCGGTACGAGCTGATCACCAAGCAGGCCAAGGCGGACAGTCTCAAGGAGGCGGCTAAGTTTGTGAAGGCGGTTGCACTGGTTCCCTGTGCAACCGCCTTCACAAACTTAGCCGCCTCCTTGAGACTGTCCGCCTTGGCCTGCTTCTTGGCCTTCTTCCTGGACTTCGCTAGGCCCGACCTCTTCTTGGACTCTGCGATCGTCCACTGCGGGGCCGTGGAACTCACCAGAGCGGCAGATTCTTTAGCCTTTTCTCCATTATCTTGAAGATCAGTGTCGAACTGGTGATCAGTCTGAGACTGATCACCAGTTTGGGTCTGAGTTTCAGTTCCAGATTGACCAGCTTCCAGTGTCGGAGGCCACACTACAGAGATCGCACTCCGGACTACCACAGCTGTTGAGGCCGCCGGGGGTTCTAACAAGGATGTATCGCGTGGGTCTTCCGTCAAGGGAGTCGCCGGCAAGGTCTCGTATTGTCCAGGTGTATTCGCATTCACCGATGGCTCCTCTCGATCTTGAAGGCCATCACCGAGTCGAGAGCGGTCGTTAGACTAGGAACCCTGCGATAGATCCATATCCAGTATCGATCTCCTCACGCCTTGGATTGGTTCCACGATGTCCAGAAGCTCATCATCGCCAACTTCTTCACCCGCCGACGCATAGAGCCCATTATCCGAGTGAGCGGACGTATGATCGTTCTGCGATCCAACCCCAGGATCAGATCCACGTGTGTCGCCGTTCCCACGCAGTAACTCTGGGATCCGGCCGTTGCGGACTTCAGCAAGAGCACCACTCAGGAAATCACGTAGTCCAGTCTCAGCTGTAGTCCCCCACGACGAACCAACATCCGCAATCTGTCGCCCAAAACTCAGGAGCTCGTTGAACTTGTCGTTCTGATTTTTTGCTGCTCGAGCCCCCTCGTTTGACACAGTCTTGTCCTCGTACGGAACGTCCACAGGCTCCGAATCATCTGCTCGAAGCAGCTTGTAGTTTTGGATTAGCCATCGCGGATTGACGATTTCCACCGGAACGAGAGTCTCACACCCAATGCTCTTCCGATAGTAAATTATATGTCGACAAGGCAACAGCCGTGTAGTCTGGAAGATACATGAGCAAGTCCAGTCGGAGGGCTTGACCATATATTCATTCTGCTCGTCACTTCCATCCGTAGCGGCGTATTTCATCACTTGAAAAGGACCGACAGGGTACCGCCCGTACGAAGTAGATTCCTTTCGCGCGAAATCGTACTGCTGCTTAATTAAATCAACTGCATGGCGAGACAGCGAATTGAGCAAGGCGTTCATCTCTCCATCGTAGTCCGAATTCATGTAAACTCCGATCTTATTCACAGCACGAGCCCACTTCCTCTCGTTGACCGTCTGCCAGAAGAGGATCGCGACCACGCAATCGTCCAGAGCCGTGGACTTGTTCACAAGTGTCTTGAGCTTCTGACAGCTAGATTCAAGCCTGGCATACACTTGCAAGGTTAGATAAGCTCACAAAATCACATGGGTAAGGGGGAAGAGTACCTGTTGTTCGTCGTGTTTCCATGTGTGGAACGTTGCCTCGATACACGGAGCTCCACCTTTCCTTGCACGAAAGCCAATTCTTCTTGAAATACTCCATCCAAATGGGCCGAGAACCATCTGGTTTAATAGACAACTCCATCGTCGAAATGACTCCATCGAAATTCTTCTGAGTCGGCGCGCTCACTAACAGGAAGAAGAATTGCTTCATCTGTTTCTTGCTCCACGAGGTCAGGTCGTACTTGACCTCCGCTACCTCTTCCTGTAGATACTTGACCACATGAAATTGGCAGAGTAGTACACGCACACCCGGGAACTCTTCTTCAAGCACAGCCATCTCTGAGAAGTCTTTGTCAATCATGATAACCTCCAGTGACGACCACGACGGACAGGCCTCCTTGAACTGTTCACAAGCAAGTCGAAGTGTGTGGGCTTGCGCTCATTTTCGAGCAAACATTGCTACAACAAGAGTGTGTCAGTTTGAAAACAAAGCTTCAGTCTCAAACTGAGACTCAGTCTGAGACGGAGCCAAAAACTATACGATTCTCACCTGGACGTGCTGTCCTTTTCCCATTGCGTCATGGATCATAAAGCTGAACAGCTTGTAGTTGCAGTCGTTGGTGTCATGAGAAGCATCGATTAGCAGGATCTCCGGGAAGTGCTGGAACATCTTGAGCATGTGGGCGCTTTGAATGGAGATACATTCGACAACCCCCTACGCATAAAGCATAAGCAGGCCACAATTAAAACAAAACGGATCCCCATTCATCAGCCTCTGTTAAGACCTACCTCTTCGTTGGAGAAAACGCGTGCCACGTTTCCCGACTTCGACGCAAGTCCTCCAGGATGGCCCGGATACGCTCCTCAATAGGGGAAAATGTAGTTATCTTTGCGCAACCTCATTACCAGGTTGTGAATGTCGTGCATGTCAGGCTCGACAGTCGCGTTCTCCGTGATGAACTCCAGGATGCGTTTGCGGTTGGCACCTGCCCTGTCCAGGGTGCGCACAGTGCTGAGAATCGCTTCGTCATCCACTCTGCGGGCTTCGTGATAGCTTTTGAAGACCTCCGCTGCCACCACATGGTTGTGATGGCGGATCTGTTTGGTCAGAGTAACCTCCCATATTCCAGGATAGGGCTTGAATCTAACGCATGCATTTATCTAGGAATACACGCAGTTGGACAGTGAAACAATCAACCACGTATTAAAGAGAATAGAGATCCACCTTGGCTGGGCATTCGATCTTGCGCGAATGCTGCATGGGACGCGCTCCAGTTCCTCGTGGTCTACTTGGTTTACCAGCGTGCGTGCAAACGTACGACTTGCAATAGTAAGGGAACCTCTCTGGGATCATCTGATCAGACGAGGTCTCCTTCATCCGCTCATTTCTGCGTTTAGTAGCTGTCCACCCTCGAGTGTTGAATACCTGAACACGAACACGAAGGAAGAACAACATTCAAAGCATGATGTTTTTTTCAGTCTCAAACGATGGAACCAGTCTCAAACTGACGACCCAGTCGTATACCGAGTGCAGTAACTTCACCGTACCTGATATGTTCGCCTCCAATACGCAGCCAGCTAAGACTCGAGATCATCCCAGCTCTCGAACTCGGTGCGGTGACGAACGGGACGTCCACGCCGTCATCTCGGGCGACGATGCCATCGCCGGTAACCGTCCCCGTGTTGTTCTCATACGCGAACTTGACTTGGGTGCTAGTGTTGTCGTCATCAGATGAATCGCTCGACGACAACACCTGCAGCTTGTGGGACGACCTCGAGCGATGCGCAGACTTGGAGCGGCGCTTGGACTTGCTCCTGCGGCGGGGAGAGCGGCTCCTACGTCGATGACCACCGCTCTTGCCGCGGGGGGACCTGGCTGAAGCCCGCGTCTTCTGCTTCTTGGCCGGTGTCCTGCGCTTCTTGCGCGTCCGCCGCTTGGTTCTTTCCTTGAGAGCGAGAGCGACGGCCAGACTCGCTATCGCTCTCTGAGCTGCTGTAGCTGTCTTCGCTGCTGCTTGAGGAGTCGCTGGAGGAGATGGCGACGCCTGAGGCCTCGTCGTCCTCATCCTCGCTGTCTTGTGTCTTCTTGGCCCGCAGGTCCAGGACCTGTGTACATGGCGTCGCGCCACGCGTACGCTGCTCGCGGCGAGGCATGGCGATCGCCTCGATTTTCGCGCCTAATTCGATTTTTGACTGGGAGGGGGGATCGCTATCGGTCATTAAATCACCCCCTCCAAGAGTGATGGTCGTTGAGTGAATGCACACCGCCGCCCTATTCTGTACACGTGTCCTGTCCATGAGCCAGGCATATCCCCCACAACTCGACGTTCAATGGCCTTTTTAATACTGACTCCGTAGACACTAGACCTCCACATCAAAAAACATACCAGTTCGGCAAAGCAGAGATGTCAGAGGAATGCAGCATTGCAACAAGGGAAAAAGAAAGACCTCTGAGGGCAAGCGGGATAATTGATTGCATGCGAGGGAAATGCTCGATTCCCTCGTATAAATCAAGCAGTCGGATTTCATGTGCGCCCTCGGAGCATACGAGAACACCCTCTATCTTAGTTAGTCCGCATTGCTCATTCTACGATTCGCCACACCGACACTAAGTCATCATGGCACGCTCCAGTCCACTCACTCGCTCTTCCCCGTCATCGTCGACGTCGGCCGCCCCCCGGACTAATCGGACTACTCGCTCGGCCGCAAGCCCCGTCACGGGCCGTGATGCACGTCGTGCTTTCCTCCAGCTGCAAGAGCTCGACGCTGCACGCGTAAGCAAGCGTGCGCGTCACCACAACGATTCGTTGCATCTCAGTGACGACGAGGACTCACCGCACCCCCTGCTCGACACTTTCCAAACCAGCATTGGTTCCGACGGCGTGCTCAAGTTGTGCAACTTCACGCTGGGCAAGATGTCCAGGCTGTGGAGCCGGGTTAGCAGCCACATGTCCACCCGCTGGAATGTCGGCAGGGGGAACAAGTGTAAGCACCCGCCCGTCGACGTCCTGTTCATGACGTTGAGTGTGCTCAAGAACTGTGGAAGGTGGGACGTGCTCGCCAACACGTTCCACATTAAGGCGCCTACGTTCGAGAAGATGATCCTCAGGTTCTTGGGATTGCTGTCCCCCTACTTGTACAAGATCTACGTAGAGAACGCAGAGCGCGAGTGGACCATGAAGAAGGTGGTTCTAGCTGGCCATGGGTTCGAACACTATCCTGCTGCACGGTACGCTGTGGACGTTACGTTCCAGCAGGCAAACATGCCGAGCGGAACGCAACAGGAGCGAGCTGCATATTACAGCAAGAAGCATAAACTGCATGGGTTCAAGACTGAGCTATCCATAAATCCTACTGGCCAAGCACTCAACTGCTCTCTTCATTACAAAGGCAGCGTGGCGGACATCACCATCTTCCGGAAGAACAAGGACTTCCACGTGGCTGCCGCCACAAAGATGACTTCTGAAGATGCTATGCACGACGAAGACCCGTTGCGAGACGAGTACTCCGAGTCGTGGGCCATTCTGGCCGACAAGGGGTACCAGGGCCTCGCGTCCGAGATGCGTGTGATTCACCCCGTTCGCCGCCGCCCCTCGACCCCTCTGACGCTCGCCGAAGAGTCTCTCAACCACGACATATCCTCCGACCGTGTCGTCGTCGAGAACTACTTCGGCAGGTTGTGCACGTTGTGGGCGGTATGCGCGGACAAGTATCGTTGGCAAGAGAGGAACTATGAGATGTTCTTCAAGGCCTGCGTCGCCCTGACAAACTTGAATGCTCGTACGCACCCTCTTCGCGCTCAAGATGGCGTGAATTACGGCGACTACCTGCGACGCCTGTACTCCATCGGAGCTGAACGAAAAGCACGTCGTCTAGAATCAGCTCGCCGAGCACGTCGTAGACGTGAGCTACGTCTAGCAACTGCAGCCGCTGCGGTAGACGACGAAAGCGAATTTTCGGATAACAGCACGGAGTACTAGTCAGCTGGCATGGTTCACTTTCGGTTAAAGCTCAGTTAATTAAATGACCACTACATCTGAGTGTATCTAATTTCTGCTCTATCGACCCACCAATATCATTTTCTGGAAGGTATGCGTATTGCACATCGCGCAATTTGTCCGCTGAGGATAGATTTGCTAACAATATTCGATTCTGACGAATTGATCTCCAATGAGCGCAATGACAAGATTCTGAATTCGTGGCCTACTATCTAAGTCGCAGACGATCTAGTGATCTAGTCGATGACTTTCTCTGAACTTTGTTTGGTACTACTATCTTGGTTGGTGTCGTTGCACAGTGCTAGCGAGGCGTGACGGCTGTGTTCCTATACTCGAGGTGGTCCTTATACTTGAGGGCGCTTGTACTTGACTGCAGAAGAGGACTCCGCTTCAAGCGACTGGCACCGGGACGGTAAAAGTCTCCGGCGACCTGCCTTCTCTTACTCACTCGCGCCAAATGACTACGGGTGTGAGCTGGTTCAGTAGTCTAGCGAATTGGACTCATCGGGTGCAGGCTGCTTCTCACCCACTTGACAGTCTGGCAAAAATGATCACGAAGCGTCGCATACCTGAGGTCTGGCAAAAATGATCACGAGAGGTCGCGTCCTCACATACCTCATCTGCCACGCACTTTAATCTTGACGTTGGATCCGTTGGTATGAAGTTGTCAAACCAGCAGTTTGATCACTGGCGGCTACGCAAGGATCAGGTGCCACCGCCATGGTGCACCCACGCGAGATCTCCGCCTTCGCTGCCAGGCCTCGCAGTGGTAGGCGGGGTCACTACAGACCACCATGGTGTACAACTGCAGCGAATATCCTCCAGAATGTGCTGCTACGTCGGATGCCTGCACCGACATAGTGGCGTGCATAGCAAGCAGCTACGAATACAGAGTTCACGAGGCTAGCATGATCTCGACCTTGAGGACGCTGTCCTCAAACACTACACTATCTCCGACCAAAAGAATCCATCTTCTCACAAACGAAATGCTCCCAACGCACGACACCAACCAAGATACCAGACAAAGTACAGAGAAACTCATCGACTAGATCATAAAGAAACAATTTATTCGTACCATAAGCTTTCTCTCCAGCCCATGGTGTCATCGAGCGACCGATCGGAAGCTCACATCACACTCCACACAAACTACTCCCATACTGCTCTACTGCTCGCGACGCGAGTCGTACTCGGCCTGGATCTCCTCGGCCGACTTGCCCGACGTCTCCGGCACCAGCTTCAGAGCAAGCAGGTAGAAGAGCGCCAGCAGCACCACGAACGGCACGTACGCGTAGTCGTCGAGCGCGTCCGACACGTACGGGTACGACACGCCCACGATGAGGTTGCACAGCCAGTTGATGCCGATGCACAGCGACGACGCGCTGGCGCGGATCGAGTCCGGGAAAATGTCGGCCGTCATCACCCACACGAGCGGGCCCAGCGTCACGCCGAACACGATCACGTACAGCGCCGTGAACACGATGGACAGAACGGACACGTCCACGATGAACGCCACCGTCATGCCGATGGACATGACCACCATACCGGCCAGACCCCACAGGATCATGTTGCGAGCGCCGAAGCGGTTGGCCATCACGCCCGTGAAGAAGGCCGGCCAGATGTTGATGAAGTCGATGATGAGCGTGCCCACGCGCGAGTCCGAGATGCCGGCGTCCGAGAAGATGCTGCCCGAGTAGTAGAACACGGCGTTGATACCCGAGAGCTGCTGCGCGCACGACAGCATGATGCCGCCCAGAAGCTGCATGCGGTAGCGCGGCGCGAACATGGACTCCTTCTTGGGCGTCGCGTCGATCAGACCCTCCTCGGCGCTAGACTTGTTCACCTCGAGCCACGACAGAGCCGTCTGCACGTGCTCCTCGCCGTACAGACGAGCGATGACCTGCTTGGCCTCCTCCTTGCGGCCCTGGTTCAGCAGCCACGCGGGGCTCTCCACGCACATGGATGGCGCCAGAAGCAGGTAGATGGCGGCCAGCACGACGGGGAACGCCGCCAGGTAACGCCAGCCGGAGCTCGTGTTGGCGAAGAAGAACGTGATGGCCGGCACCAAGATACCGATGGTCGTGAAGATCTGCAGGCCCAGGCCCAGCGTGTTGCGCATGTGCGGCGGCGACAGCTCGTTGATGTAGCCGCCGATCGTGGCCGTCGCGGTACCGGACGAGACGCCGGCAATGAGACGGCCCAGAGCGAAGAGCCAAACGTTGGACACCGCCGCCTGCACGATGCCGCCCACGATCATGAAGAGGCAGTTGCCCATGAGGGCCTTCTTGCGCCCGTACTTGTCGCTGAAGTGGCCGCAGCACAGCGAGCCCACCATGGCGCCGAAGATCCAGGCGTTCACGGCGAACGTCCACTCGAGCTTCGAGTGGCCCGGGAACATGAGGCACGTGTCCTCGGCCACGGGGCGCGCATTGCACTCGTCCGTGTCGTTGTACTGCGACAGGTTCATCTGCGAGGTGGACCAACCGCTCTGGAACGGTTGCAGCCACGACAGCAGCGCGCTCGTGTACAGGATGGTCTTGGGCTTGATGAGGCGCGCGGCGGCCTTGTTGGCCTCGTCGAACGCCGTCACGGGCTTCGGGGAAGCGGCTTCGGCGTAGTTGTCTGCCATGCTTGCTTGCTTGCTAGGAGTCGATAGACGCTAGACGGAGACTTGCTTGATGCTTGTCCAAATGGGAAGTGAGGATCGGTGAGGTGGGCTGGAGATCGGTGCGCCCCGCCAGCAGGACCCAACAGGAATGCGTGGCATGGGTTTTGGACGAGAGACAGCCGGCCGCCGCGCTTCAAGCGAGGTGAGTGCTGTCGCGGTCGCTTGGTCACTTGATTCAGAATTCAGTGCGGTCGCCGATTTCTGCTTCGTGCTCTGCTCCCTGCTCCTGCTCTCCCCCGGGAGACTCGGTGGGTCGGCCGATTTGATCCTGGTCGATTGGCAGCGTGGTATTTGCGACGTCGTGTGTATCTTGAAGTTCAGCGAGGGTCGAATAAAAACGCTGGGACGCGGTGCTTTTTCAGTTGACGAGGTCACGCAGGGTGGGCTGCGCAGGCCAGCAAGCGAGCTGCAGATCCGTCTCAAGACCGGAGGTTGTCGTCACCGCAACGTACTAAGCGGGGTAACTTACGGGGCTGCGGACTGCGGATATTGGCTATCGCATGGCACACTTCCACCTGATCCATGTTCACGAAAAGATAATGAAGCGTCGCATACTGATCCACTCGACAGCCTGGCAAAAATGATCACAAAGTGTCGCATACCTGATCCATTCGACAGATCTGGCAAAAATAATAGCGAGAGGTCGCGTCCCGTCACATACCTACGCGACATTGGATCCGTCGTCAAACCAGCAATTTGATCACTGGCGGCTACGCAAGGATCGGGTGCCACCGCAATGGTGCACCCACGCGAGATCTCCGCTTTCATCGTCAGGCCCCGCAGTGGTGGGCGGAGTCACCCGCACCTGCAGCGTGCTACTCGTCGTGAATTTATCGCGGTCGCAAGGCCCTGCAAAGATTCAACCAGGATGTATTCAATCACCCGCCACCGGTGCTGGTGCTGTCTCGCAGAGCGACCACATATCTGTGGCCGTTCAGAATCGTACTGATGGCTCTCGATCATGCGTACAGGCAGCCATGGTGTACAACTGCAGCGAATATCCTCCAGAATGTGCTGCTACGTCGGATGCCTGCACCGACATAGTGTCGTGCATAAGAGCAGCTCTGAATACACAGTTCACAAGGCCAGCATGACCTCGAAATGACAGCCTTGAGGACGCTGTCCTCAAATGCTACCACTATCTCCGACCAAAAGAATCCATCTTCTCATGAACAAAAAGCTCCCACACGCACGACACCAACCAAGATACCAGACAAAGTACAGAGAAACTCATCGACTAGATCATAAAGAAACAATTTATTCGTACCATAAGCTTTCTCTCCAGCCCATGGTGTCATCGAGCGACCGATCGGAAGCTCACATCACACTCCACACAAACTACTCCCATACTGCTCTACTGCTCGCGACGCGAGTCGTACTCGGCCTGGATCTCCTCGGCCGACTTGCCCGACGTCTCCGGCACCAGCTTCAGAGCAAGCAGGTAGAAGAGCGCCAGCAGCACCACGAACGGCACGTACGCGTAGTCGTCGAGCGCGTCCGACACGTACGGGTACGACACGCCCACGATGAGGTTGCACAGCCAGTTGATGCCGATGCACAGCGACGACGCGCTGGCGCGGATCGAGTCCGGGAAAATGTCGGCCGTCATCACCCACACGAGCGGGCCCAGCGTCACGCCGAACACGATCACGTACAGCGCCGTGAACACGATGGACAGAACGGACACGTCCACGATGAACGCCACCGTCATGCCGATGGACATGACCACCATACCGGCCAGACCCCACAGGATCATGTTGCGAGCGCCGAAGCGGTTGGCCATCACGCCCGTGAAGAAGGCCGGCCAGATGTTGATGAAGTCGATGATGAGCGTGCCCACGCGCGAGTCCGAGATGCCGGCGTCCGAGAAGATGCTGCCCGAGTAGTAGAACACGGCGTTGATACCCGAGAGCTGCTGCGCGCACGACAGCATGATGCCGCCCAGAAGCTGCATGCGGTAGCGCGGCGCGAACATGGACTCCTTCTTGGGCGTCGCGTCGATCAGACCCTCCTCGGCGCTAGACTTGTTCACCTCGAGCCACGACAGAGCCGTCTGCACGTGCTCCTCGCCGTACAGACGAGCGATGACCTGCTTGGCCTCCTCCTTGCGGCCCTGGTTCAGCAGCCACGCGGGGCTCTCCACGCACATGGATGGCGCCAGAAGCAGGTAGATGGCGGCCAGCACGACGGGGAACGCCGCCAGGTAACGCCAGCCGGAGCTCGTGTTGGCGAAGAAGAACGTGATGGCCGGCACCAAGATACCGATGGTCGTGAAGATCTGCAGGCCCAGGCCCAGCGTGTTGCGCATGTGCGGCGGCGACAGCTCGTTGATGTAGCCGCCGATCGTGGCCGTCGCGGTACCGGACGAGACGCCGGCAATGAGACGGCCCAGAGCGAAGAGCCAAACGTTGGACACCGCCGCCTGCACGATGCCGCCCACGATCATGAAGAGGCAGTTGCCCATGAGGGCCTTCTTGCGCCCGTACTTGTCGCTGAAGTGGCCGCAGCACAGCGAGCCCACCATGGCGCCGAAGATCCAGGCGTTCACGGCGAACGTCCACTCGAGCTTCGAGTGGCCCGGGAACATGAGGCACGTGTCCTCGGCCACGGGGCGCGCATTGCACTCGTCCGTGTCGTTGTACTGCGACAGGTTCATCTGCGAGGTGGACCAACCGCTCTGGAACGGTTGCAGCCACGACAGCAGCGCGCTCGTGTACAGGATGGTCTTGGGCTTGATGAGGCGCGCGGCGGCCTTGTTGGCCTCGTCGAACGCCGTCACGGGCTTCGGGGAAGCGGCTTCGGCGTAGTTGTCTGCCATGCTTGCTTGCTTGCTAGGAGTCGATAGACGCTAGACGGAGACTTGCTTGATGCTTGTCCAAATGGGAAGTGAGGATCGGTGAGGTGGGCTGGAGATCGGTGCGCCCCGCCAGCAGGACCCAACAGGAATGCGTGGCATGGGTCTTGGACGAGAGACAGTCGGTCGCCGCGCTGTCGCGGTCGCTTGGTCACTTGATTCAGAATTCAGTGCGGTCGCCGATTTCTGCTTCGTGCTCTGCTCCCTGCTCCTGCTCTCCCCCGGGAGACTCGGTGGTGCCACCGTATGTCGGCCGATTTGATCCTGGTCCATTGGCAGCGTGGCAATGTGACGTCTTGTCAGTGTATCTTGAAGTTCTGCGAGGTCGAAAAAAAAGAACGCTGGCACGCGGTGTGCTTTTTCAGTTGACGAGGTCACACAGGGCGGGATGGCTGGTGCGGAGGCCAGCAAGCGAGCCTCGTGTGGCTTCGAATCAGTCTTGGGTCCGGAGGTTGCTTGTGCGACCTACATCCGCCTGGTGGCGATCGAGCTTCGAGCCTGAGCCTTTGCACAGTGCGAGCAAAGCGTGACGGGTGTGTTCCTATACTCGATGTGGCCCTTATACTTGAGGGCGCTTGTACTGCAGAGAGGACTCCGCTTTTCAAAGCGACTGGCACCGGGGCGGTGGAAGTCTCCGGTGACCTGCCTTCTCTTACTCACTCACGCCAAATGTGAGCTGGTTCAGTAGTCTAGCGAATTGGACTCATCGGGTGCAAGCTGCTTCTCCTCACCCACTCGACAGTCTGGCAAAAATGATCACGAAGCGTCGCATACCTGAGGTCTGGCAAAAATTGATCACGAAAGGTCGCGTCCCGTCACACACCACGTCTGCTACGCGAGATTGAATATTGACTTTAGATCCGTTGGTATCAAGTTGTCGAACCAAGCAGCCTGCAATTTGATCACTGGCGGCTACGCAAGGATCGGGTGCCACCGCAATGGTGCACCCACGCGAGATCTCCGCCTTCGCTGCCAGGCCTCGCAGTGGTAGGCGGGGTCACTACAGGCAGCATGGTGTACAACTGCAGCGAATATCCTCCAGAATGTGCTGCTACGTCGGATGCCTGCACCGACATAGTGGCGTGCATAGCAAGCAGCTACGAATACAGAGTTCACGAGGCTAGCATGATCTCGACCTTGAGGACGCTGTCCTCAAACACTACACTATCTCCGACCAAAAGAATCCATCTTCTCACAAACGAAATGCTCCCAACGCACGACACCAACCAAGATACCAGACAAAGTACAGAGAAACTCATCGACTAGATCATAAAGAAACAATTTATTCGTACCATAAGCTTTCTCTCCAGCCCATGGTGTCATCGAGCGACCGATCGGAAGCTCACATCACACTCCACACAAACTACTCCCATACTGCTCTACTGCTCGCGACGCGAGTCGTACTCGGCCTGGATCTCCTCGGCCGACTTGCCCGACGTCTCCGGCACCAGCTTCAGAGCAAGCAGGTAGAAGAGCGCCAGCAGCACCACGAACGGCACGTACGCGTAGTCGTCGAGCGCGTCCGACACGTACGGGTACGACACGCCCACGATGAGGTTGCACAGCCAGTTGATGCCGATGCACAGCGACGACGCGCTGGCGCGGATCGAGTCCGGGAAAATGTCGGCCGTCATCACCCACACGAGCGGGCCCAGCGTCACGCCGAACACGATCACGTACAGCGCCGTGAACACGATGGACAGAACGGACACGTCCACGATGAACGCCACCGTCATGCCGATGGACATGACCACCATACCGGCCAGACCCCACAGGATCATGTTGCGAGCGCCGAAGCGGTTGGCCATCACGCCCGTGAAGAAGGCCGGCCAGATGTTGATGAAGTCGATGATGAGCGTGCCCACGCGCGAGTCCGAGATGCCGGCGTCCGAGAAGATGCTGCCCGAGTAGTAGAACACGGCGTTGATACCCGAGAGCTGCTGCGCGCACGACAGCATGATGCCGCCCAGAAGCTGCATGCGGTAGCGCGGCGCGAACATGGACTCCTTCTTGGGCGTCGCGTCGATCAGACCCTCCTCGGCGCTAGACTTGTTCACCTCGAGCCACGACAGAGCCGTCTGCACGTGCTCCTCGCCGTACAGACGAGCGATGACCTGCTTGGCCTCCTCCTTGCGGCCCTGGTTCAGCAGCCACGCGGGGCTCTCCACGCACATGGATGGCGCCAGAAGCAGGTAGATGGCGGCCAGCACGACGGGGAACGCCGCCAGGTAACGCCAGCCGGAGCTCGTGTTGGCGAAGAAGAACGTGATGGCCGGCACCAAGATACCGATGGTCGTGAAGATCTGCAGGCCCAGGCCCAGCGTGTTGCGCATGTGCGGCGGCGACAGCTCGTTGATGTAGCCGCCGATCGTGGCCGTCGCGGTACCGGACGAGACGCCGGCAATGAGACGGCCCAGAGCGAAGAGCCAAACGTTGGACACCGCCGCCTGCACGATGCCGCCCACGATCATGAAGAGGCAGTTGCCCATGAGGGCCTTCTTGCGCCCGTACTTGTCGCTGAAGTGGCCGCAGCACAGCGAGCCCACCATGGCGCCGAAGATCCAGGCGTTCACGGCGAACGTCCACTCGAGCTTCGAGTGGCCCGGGAACATGAGGCACGTGTCCTCGGCCACGGGGCGCGCATTGCACTCGTCCGTGTCGTTGTACTGCGACAGGTTCATCTGCGAGGTGGACCAACCGCTCTGGAACGGTTGCAGCCACGACAGCAGCGCGCTCGTGTACAGGATGGTCTTGGGCTTGATGAGGCGCGCGGCGGCCTTGTTGGCCTCGTCGAACGCCGTCACGGGCTTCGGGGAAGCGGCTTCGGCGTAGTTGTCCGCCATGATTGCTTGCTTACTTGCTTGCTAGGAGTCGATAGACGCTAGACGGAGACTTGCTTGATGCTTGTCCAAATGGGAAGTGAGGATCGGTGAGGTGGGCTGGAGATCGGTGCGCCCCGCCAGCAGGACCCAACAGGAATGCGTGGCATGGGTCTTGGACGAGAGACAGTCGGTCGCCGCGCTGTCGCGGTCGCTTGGTCACTTGATTCAGAATTCAGTGCGGTCGCCGATTTCTGCTTCGTGCTCTGCTCCCTGCTCCTGCTCTCCCCCGGGAGACTCGGTGGTGCCACCGTATGTCGGCCGATTTGATCCTGGTCCATTGGCAGCGTGGCAATGTGACGTCTTGTCAGTGTATCTTGAAGTTCTGCGAGGTCGAAAAAAAAGAACGCTGGCACGCGGTGTGCTTTTTCAGTTGACGAGGTCACACAGGGCGGGATGGCTGGTGCGGAGGCCAGCAAGCGAGCCTCGTGTGGCTTCGAATCAGTCTTGGGTCCGGAGGTTGCTTGTGCGACCTACATCCGCCTGGTGGCGATCGAGCTTCGAGCCTGAGCCTTTGCACAGTGCGAGCAAAGCGTGACGGGTGTGTTCCTATACTCGATGTGGCCCTTATACTTGAGGGCGCTTGTACTGCAGAGAGGACTCCGCTTTTCAAAGCGACTGGCACCGGGGCGGTGGAAGTCTCCGGTGACCTGCCTTCTCTTACTCACTCACGCCAAATGTGAGCTGGTTCAGTAGTCTAGCGAATTGGACTCATCGGGTGCAAGCTGCTTCTCCTCACCCACTCGACAGTCTGGCAAAAATGATCACGAAGCGTCGCATACCTGAGGTCTGGCAAAAATTGATCACGAAAGGTCGCGTCCCGTCACACACCACGTCTGCTACGCGAGATTGAATATTGACTTTAGATCCGTTGGTATCAAGTTGTCGAACCAAGCAGCCTGCAATTTGATCACTGGCGGCTACGCAAGGATCGGGTGCCACCGCAATGGTGCACCCACGCGAGATCTCCGCCTTCGCTGCCAGGCCTCGCAGTGGTAGGCGGGGTCACTACAGGCAGCATGGTGTACAACTGCAGCGAATATCCTCCAGAATGTGCTGCTACGTCGGATGCCTGCACCGACATAGTGGCGTGCATAGCAAGCAGCTACGAATACAGAGTTCACGAGGCTAGCATGATCTCGACCTTGAGGACGCTGTCCTCAAACACTACACTATCTCCGACCAAAAGAATCCATCTTCTCACAAACGAAATGCTCCCAACGCACGACACCAACCAAGATACCAGACAAAGTACAGAGAAACTCATCGACTAGATCATAAAGAAACAATTTATTCGTACCATAAGCTTTCTCTCCAGCCCATGGTGTCATCGAGCGACCGATCGGAAGCTCACATCACACTCCACACAAACTACTCCCATACTGCTCTACTGCTCGCGACGCGAGTCGTACTCGGCCTGGATCTCCTCGGCCGACTTGCCCGACGTCTCCGGCACCAGCTTCAGAGCAAGCAGGTAGAAGAGCGCCAGCAGCACCACGAACGGCACGTACGCGTAGTCGTCGAGCGCGTCCGACACGTACGGGTACGACACGCCCACGATGAGGTTGCACAGCCAGTTGATGCCGATGCACAGCGACGACGCGCTGGCGCGGATCGAGTCCGGGAAAATGTCGGCCGTCATCACCCACACGAGCGGGCCCAGCGTCACGCCGAACACGATCACGTACAGCGCCGTGAACACGATGGACAGAACGGACACGTCCACGATGAACGCCACCGTCATGCCGATGGACATGACCACCATACCGGCCAGACCCCACAGGATCATGTTGCGAGCGCCGAAGCGGTTGGCCATCACGCCCGTGAAGAAGGCCGGCCAGATGTTGATGAAGTCGATGATGAGCGTGCCCACGCGCGAGTCCGAGATGCCGGCGTCCGAGAAGATGCTGCCCGAGTAGTAGAACACGGCGTTGATACCCGAGAGCTGCTGCGCGCACGACAGCATGATGCCGCCCAGAAGCTGCATGCGGTAGCGCGGCGCGAACATGGACTCCTTCTTGGGCGTCGCGTCGATCAGACCCTCCTCGGCGCTAGACTTGTTCACCTCGAGCCACGACAGAGCCGTCTGCACGTGCTCCTCGCCGTACAGACGAGCGATGACCTGCTTGGCCTCCTCCTTGCGGCCCTGGTTCAGCAGCCACGCGGGGCTCTCCACGCACATGGATGGCGCCAGAAGCAGGTAGATGGCGGCCAGCACGACGGGGAACGCCGCCAGGTAACGCCAGCCGGAGCTCGTGTTGGCGAAGAAGAACGTGATGGCCGGCACCAAGATACCGATGGTCGTGAAGATCTGCAGGCCCAGGCCCAGCGTGTTGCGCATGTGCGGCGGCGACAGCTCGTTGATGTAGCCGCCGATCGTGGCCGTCGCGGTACCGGACGAGACGCCGGCAATGAGACGGCCCAGAGCGAAGAGCCAAACGTTGGACACCGCCGCCTGCACGATGCCGCCCACGATCATGAAGAGGCAGTTGCCCATGAGGGCCTTCTTGCGCCCGTACTTGTCGCTGAAGTGGCCGCAGCACAGCGAGCCCACCATGGCGCCGAAGATCCAGGCGTTCACGGCGAACGTCCACTCGAGCTTCGAGTGGCCCGGGAACATGAGGCACGTGTCCTCGGCCACGGGGCGCGCATTGCACTCGTCCGTGTCGTTGTACTGCGACAGGTTCATCTGCGAGGTGGACCAACCGCTCTGGAACGGTTGCAGCCACGACAGCAGCGCGCTCGTGTACAGGATGGTCTTGGGCTTGATGAGGCGCGCGGCGGCCTTGTTGGCCTCGTCGAACGCCGTCACGGGCTTCGGGGAAGCGGCTTCGGCGTAGTTGTCTGCCATGCTTGCTTGCTTGCTAGGAGTCGATAGACGCTAGACGGAGACTTGCTTGATGCTTGTCCAAATGGGAAGTGAGGATCGGTGAGGTGGGCTGGAGATCGGTGCGCCCCGCCAGCAGGACCCAACAGGAATGCGTGGCATGGGTTTTGGACGAGAGACAGTCGGTCGCCGCGCTGTCGCGGTCGCTTGGTCACTTGATTCAGAATTCAGTGCGGTCGCCGATTTCTGCTTCGTGCTCTGCTCCCTGCTCCTGCTCTCCCCCGGGAGACTCGGTGGTGCGACTGTATGTCGGCCGATTTGATCCTGGTCGATTGGCAGCGTGGCAATGTGACGTCTTGTCAGTGTATCTTGAAGTTCTGCGAGGTCGAATAAAAACGCTGGAACGCGGTGCTTTTCAGTTGACGAGGTCACGCAGGGCGGGATGGCTGGTGCGGAGGCCAGCAAGCGAGCCTCGTGTGGCTTCGAATCAGTCTTGGGTCCGGAGGTTGCTTGTGCGACCTACATCCGCCTGGTGGCGATCGAGCTTCGAGCCTGAGCCTTTGCACAGTGCGAGTAAAGCGTGACGGGTGTGTTCCTATACTCGAGGTGGCCCTTATACTTGAGGGCGCTTGTACTGCAGAAGAGGACTCCGCTTTAAGCGACTGGCACCGGGGCGGTGGAAGTCTCCGGTGACCTGCCTTCTCTTACTCACTCACGCCAAATGTGAGCTGGTTCAGTAGTCTAGCGAATTGGACTCATCGGGTGCAAGCTGCTTCTCCTCACCCACTCGACAGTCTGGCAAAAATGATCACGAAGCGTCGCATACCTGAGGTCTGGCAAAAATTGATCACGAAAGGTCGCGTCCCGTCACACACCACGTCTGCTACGCGAGATTGAATATTGACTTTAGATCCGTTGGTATCAAGTTGTCGAACCAAGCAGCCTGCAATTTGATCACTGGCGGCTACGCAAGGATCGGGTGCCACCGCAATGGTGCACCCACGCGAGATCTCCGCCTTCGCTGCCAGGCCTCGCAGTGGTAGGCGGGGTCACTACAGGCAGCATGGTGTACAACTGCAGCGAATATCCTCCAGAATGTGCTGCTACGTCGGATGCCTGCACCGACATAGTGGCGTGCATAAGAGCAGCTCTGAATACACAGTTCACAAGGCCAGCATGACCTCGAAATGACAGCCTTGAGGACGCTGTCCTCAAATGCTACCACTACCTCCGACCAAAAGAATCCATCTTCTCATGAACAAAAAGCTCCCACACGCACGACACCAACCAAGATACCAGACAAAGTACAGAGAAACTCATCGACTAGATCATAAAGAAACAATTTATTCGTACCATAAGCTTTCTCTCCAGCCCATGGTGTCATCGAGCGACCGATCGGAAGCTCACATCACACTCCACACAAACTACTCCCATACTGCTCTACTGCTCGCGACGCGAGTCGTACTCGGCCTGGATCTCCTCGGCCGACTTGCCCGACGTCTCCGGCACCAGCTTCAGAGCAAGCAGGTAGAAGAGCGCCAGCAGCACCACGAACGGCACGTACGCGTAGTCGTCGAGCGCGTCCGACACGTACGGGTACGACACGCCCACGATGAGGTTGCACAGCCAGTTGATGCCGATGCACAGCGACGACGCGCTGGCGCGGATCGAGTCCGGGAAAATGTCGGCCGTCATCACCCACACGAGCGGGCCCAGCGTCACGCCGAACACGATCACGTACAGCGCCGTGAACACGATGGACAGAACGGACACGTCCACGATGAACGCCACCGTCATGCCGATGGACATGACCACCATACCGGCCAGACCCCACAGGATCATGTTGCGAGCGCCGAAGCGGTTGGCCATCACGCCCGTGAAGAAGGCCGGCCAGATGTTGATGAAGTCGATGATGAGCGTGCCCACGCGCGAGTCCGAGATGCCGGCGTCCGAGAAGATGCTGCCCGAGTAGTAGAACACGGCGTTGATACCCGAGAGCTGCTGCGCGCACGACAGCATGATGCCGCCCAGAAGCTGCATGCGGTAGCGCGGCGCGAACATGGACTCCTTCTTGGGCGTCGCGTCGATCAGACCCTCCTCGGCGCTAGACTTGTTCACCTCGAGCCACGAAAGAGCCGTCTGCACGTGCTCCTCGCCGTACAGACGAGCGATGACCTGCTTGGCCTCCTCCTTGCGGCCCTGGTTCAGCAGCCACGCGGGGCTCTCCACGCACATGGACGGCGCCAGAAGCAGGTAGATGGCGGCCAGCACGACGGGGAACGCCGCCAGGTAACGCCAGCCGGAGCTCGTGTTGGCGAAGAAGAACGTGATGGCCGGCACCAAGATACCGATGGTCGTGAAGATCTGCAGGCCCAGGCCCAGCGTGTTGCGCATGTGCGGCGGCGACAGCTCGTTGATGTAGCCGCCGATCGTGGCCGTCGCGGTACCGGACGAGACGCCGGCAATGAGACGGCCCAGAGCGAAGAGCCAAACGTTGGACACCGCCGCCTGCACGATGCCGCCCACGATCATGAAGAGGCAGTTGCCCATGAGGGCCTTCTTGCGCCCGTACTTGTCGCTGAAGTGGCCGCAGCACAGCGAGCCCACCATGGCGCCGAAGATCCAGGCGTTCACGGCGAACGTCCACTCGAGCTTCGAGTGGCCCGGGAACATGAGGCACGTGTCCTCGGCCACGGGGCGCGCATTGCACTCGTCCGTGTCGTTGTACTGCGACAGGTTCATCTGCGAGGTGGACCAACCGCTCTGGAACGGTTGCAGCCACGACAGCAGCGCGCTCGTGTACAGGATGGTCTTGGGCTTGATGAGGCGCGCGGCGGCCTTGTTGGCCTCGTCGAACGCCGTCACGGGCTTCGGGGAAGCGGCTTCGGCGTAGTTGTCTGCCATGCTTGCTTGCTTGCTAGGAGTCGATAGACGCTAGACGGAGACTTGCTTGATGCTTGTCCAAATGGGAAGTGAGGATCGGTGAGGTGGGCTGGAGATCGGTGCGCCCCGCCAGCAGGACCCAACAGGAATGCGTGGCATGGGTTTTGGACGAGAGACAGCCGGCCGCCGCGCTTCAAGCGAGGTGAGTGCTGTCACGGTCGCTTGGTCACTTGATTCAGAATTCAATGCGGTCGCCGATTTCTGCTTCGTGCTCTCCTGCTCTCTCCCAGAGACTCGCTGCCAGCGAGTCTCCAGCGAGTCGCTGGTGCGACCGTATGTTGGCCGATTGTGACGTCTTGACGCCGTCAAGTTGACGGTATCTTGAAGTCCGGCGAGGTGCAATAGAAACGCTGAGACGCGGTGGTGCTTTTCAGTTGACGAGGTCACGCAGGGTGGGCTGCGCAGGCCAGCAAGCGAGCCTCGTGTGGCTTCGAATCTGTCTTGGGCCCGGAGGTTGCTTGTGCAACCTACATCCATCCCTGCGTCCACCGCATGGTGGCGATCGAGCTTCGAGTCCCTCCTGCGCCTTGCAGTGCGAGCAAAGCGTGACGGGTGTGTTCCTATACTCGAGGTGGCCCTTATACTTGAGGGCGCTTGTACTGCAGAAGAGGACTCCGCTTTAAGCGACTGGCACCGGGGCGGTGGAAGTCTCCGGTGACCTGCCTTCTCTTACTCACTCACGCCAAATGTGAGCTGGTTCAGTAGTCTAGCGAATTGGACTCATCGGGTGCAAGCTGCTTCTCCTCACCCACTCGACAGTCTGGCAAAAATGATCACGAAGCGTCGCATACCTGAGGTCTGGCAAAAATGATCACGAAAGGTCGCGTCCCGTCACACACCACGTCTGCTACGCGAGATTGAATATTGACTTTAGATCCGTTGGTATCAAGTTGTCGAACCAAGCAGCCTGCAATTTGATCACTGGCGGCTACGCAAGGATCGGGTGCCACCGCAATGGTGCACCCACCGAGATCTCCGCTTTCATCGTCAGGCCCCGCAGTGGTGGGCGGAGTCACCCGCACCTGCAGCGTGCTACTCGTCATGAATTTATCGCGGTCGCAAGGCCCTGCAAAGATTCAACCAGGCTGTATTCAATCACCCGCCACCGGTGATGGTGCTGTCATACAGACTGGGCTGTTAAGAACCATACAATAGCTGAGCTAAACCCGTGTCGTGGATGCGAATTTGATGAAGGAAAATCGTAGACGTACGGCACGGTTGTCACAAGCACAACTCCATCAATTCGATTTTGAATGCCATATCTCGTAATCAATTCAACACATACTAAACGTTTCCCCCCCTTCAATCGTCTTCAAACGGCAGCGACGTACATAGTATTTGTCGGATGTACTGTCCGTTGTCGTCGCGCTGGTGGCGACTGGAGCATCCGTAATTGTGCTCGTGGTAGAAGCCGTTGTGGTGCTTGAGTCGTCGGTCGTGGTGCTTGCCTCCGCCATAGCAGCGGCTGCCGACTCAGCACTCGAAGTGTCAGTGCCAGTGCTTGCTTCCGGAGACGTTAGCAGTCGCAGCCGAGGTGGTTGAGCTCGCTTCAGTTGCTGTGGCCGTCGTACCCGACGAGAAACCGGTGCTGGCCGTGGTAGCAGCTGAAGCAGAACTGGTCGACTCGGAGGCTGTGCTGGACGTTGCAGCTGTGGAAGTATCCGTAGATGTCGTCGTGTATACAGACTCACTTGCATCCCCAGCAATGCTTTCGGACGTACGTGACGTGGTGGCTGTAGTGGTTGCCGAGGTCGCGACCGAACTCGTCGACGTTCCGCTGAGCTCAGCAACTTCCTCTGCAGCAGGTGCGATCACAGTAGTGAACAGCTCGTCGGTGTCGTAGATGGTGTAGCCATCGTCCACAGTGCGCTCACACCGAACTGCCAGTACTGCATACCCGACTTGGCAGCGTATACTGCGTCACTCCACGCCTGGTAGATGGACGCGTAGAGCGTTTTACGCCGTATTCCTGCATCACAACAGGTTTGTCGGCCGTCACACCCGACGCAGTGTGGTCTTGGATCCACTGCACACCCCACGACTGGTACGTACACCCCACGAATCCGGATACGCGTGCTAGGTGCCATAGTCGATGCTGCCGATGGCCAGGTTGGCGTCAAAGTCGACGCCCGAGGGCCCGGAGCACAGTGCTGTCCGTGTCCAGGAAGCCCTCGCTTCCCGTTGCCACGAGGTGGGTTGAGTCGAGCGACTTGACGTACGCCGACATCTCCGTCATCCAGTCCGTGATCGTTTCGTCAGCGGCATAGCGGGATACGAACGTCTTGACGTAGTTCTTGTACGCTACGATGATCGTCGCGTCCGTGTAAAGTCGTCGTTGTAGGTGCCTCCGAGCTGCTACACGTACACATCTGCAGCCACAGAAAGCAATAGTTATTATCCAAGTTCTCTTGCGGTTCTTGAAAGCTTACCCATGCCGCCGTAGTCGGACCAGTTGTTCACCAGCGGCACCACGAGCTTGACCCCAGCGTCCTTGGCTGCGGCGACGATCAAGTGCCAATTCGACTTCGATGGGAACAGGAAAACGACGAATGGTCCTTCTGCAGTAGGGATCTCACCAAGGTGAAGTGAAGTCAACTAGAGGAGCTCGTCGCGAAAGATCGGAGCGTCTACGCCCCTGAGCCAGGCTTGTTGATCGGGCGTGAACTTTCCTCGGAACTTCTCGTATCCGTAACGGAGGCAGTCATCTAGTCCGACAACACTTCCGCCTCAACAGCTGCGCAGCTAACGTAACTTGTCTGCATTCTTGACGACTGCCACGCTGTCGTTTGTCAATAAAAAGCATCGCAAACATCGCGAACAACTCATTTCCAAGGTGTGGAATTGACATCTACGCAGACACACTATCCTGCTTTTGAAACACTCGAAACTCGTGGAACGAAGTCCATGCTCTAAGCACGACGACGCATGGAGCACTTGTCACTCGATGGAGCTGCCGTCGTCGCTTCTGGGGCGTCGGTGGTAGTCGCGGTAGTCGAGGCGGAACCGTCCGTCGATTCCTCGGTGGTGCTGCCAGCCGAAGCCTCGGTGCTTGAGACCGAAGACGTAGTAGTAGTCGACGCATCCGATGGGGCAGCAGTGCTTGAAGCCGCCGACGTGGCTGCGATGTCCGAGGATGCAGCAGTGCTCGTCGCAGTCGGCGTAGAAGTAGCGGCATCGTACGAGCCGTCGGTGCTCGTGACGGCCGAGTTGGCAGCCGATTCTTCGGCGGTGTCTGAGGACGCATCGACGGCCGAGGGAGTGGTGGCTGACGGGGCGTCGGTCGTCTCCGTCGATTGGCTGAAGCTGGCGTCTGCAGCAACGCTGGCGTCCGCGGTGACACTGGAAGCCGTTGAAGTAGTCGTGGTGCTCGTGCTGGTCGAAGACGTCGAGTTGGACGTCGACAAGCCACTGAGTGACGCGAACTTGGCGGCGACCGTGGCGATGGCTGTGGAGAACAGGTCGTCCTGGTCGTAGATGGTGTAACCGTCGTCCGTCGAGCTCAGGGACTTGACGCCGAACTGCCAGTACTGCATGTTGGACTTGGACGTGTACACTTCGTCGCTCCAGGCCAAGTACGAGGCCGAGTCGAGCGTCTTGATGCCGTACTCCTCCATCACGACGGGCTTGCCGGCCGTCTTGCCGGAGGCCACGTGGTCTTGGATCCACTGCACACCCCACGACTCCGCCTTGGCAGTGTCCACACCCCACGTGTCCGGGTAGGCGTGGTAAGCACCGTAGTCGATGCCGTCGATGGCCAGGTTGGCGTCAAAGTCGACGCCCGAAGGCCCTGAGTACAGATACACACTGCTGTCCGTGTTCATGAAGCCCTCGCTTCCCGACGCCACGAGGTGGTTCGAGTCCAGCGTCTTAATGTACGCCGACATCTCCGTCATCCAGTCCGTGAGCGTCGTGGTGTTGCAGTTGCCCGACTCCTTGAGGGTGCCTGACCCTGCGCAACGGCATTCATTGCACAGCTCCCAAGCCATGATCGTCTCGTCATCTGCATAGCGGGCGACGAAAGTCTTGACGTAGTTCTTGTACGCCGCCTTGATGGTTTCGTCCGTGTAGAAGTCGTCGTGGTAGGTGCCTCCGAGTTGCTGCACGTACACATCTGCAGGCACAAACATCGTCAGTACACGGCAGTATCAACAGGCCAAGCGTTCTTCGCGTGACGCACCGATGCCGCCGTAGTCGGACCAGTTGTTCACGAACGGCACCACGAGCTTGACGCCGGCGGCCTTGGCCGCAGCCACGACCAGGTCGAAGTAGCCGAGGCCGTTGTCGCCCGTGTTGACGGTGGCCTTGCCGTTCTCCCAGAGCTGGTACGCGATGTTGTTCGGCGCCGTGCCGGCCTCGGTCAGGTCGGCGAAGCCCCACGTGCGGCACACGGTCAGGTCGCTCTTGACCATGGAGTTGAAAATCGTGGCCAGGTCCGTCGTGCTCTGCAGGACAAGCGGTTGTTAGTCCATGTGCACTATGAGTACCTCTCAAGGACTGGAGCTGCTTGACTTACCCAAGTGGTCGTGGAAGCCCAGTAGGCGTTGGTGCCGAACATGTAGAACGGGTTGCCGTCCAGCTGGAACGTGGTGCCCGACGTCGTCACGAAGCCCGCGGTGGCGGTTTGCGCGGCCAGCGACGCCAACAAGGCAGCAGCAGTGGAGAAGATCTTCATAGCAATGATCCGGTGCGTGGAAATTTGCAAGTGGACCTCGAGATGACCGGCAATGGCGTTGCGGAGACCGTGGGCGAGTCATGTACTTCTAACATGACTCATGTTGACGGCCAAGAGCCTGCTTTAGGAGAAGCAGCTGGTACGAACAGTTCTTGAAGCTTTGCACGTGTAGAGAGGCCAACGCATGAACATGAACGACCGGAGGCTCCGCGAGTATGGCACACGCTGCGTCGAGCTACCGAAGCAGACGAGGTTACCGCCGAACAGGTATCCGGATAACAACGCGTGCGGTGAGCAGCCCAAGCTGAAGCAGACCGAGTGAATGCTGGCCCAGCTGCGGTTCGCGCTCGCGGCTGGTAGGTGCTCGAGCTCAGCTCACGTGTGACCTGGCGTGACCCACGTAAGCATTACTGAGACAGGAGCTCCGGCTTCTGCGGGCTTGGTGGATGAAGAGGGCAATGCCAACGACTGACGCCGAGAGTAGCAAGCCCACGGCTGTCGGCGCTGAAGCTGCGGTCGTCTCGGCTGGTCATGCACGCAAGTTTGCAGGCGCCGACGACTTGGCGAGCGTCAGCCGCCCCACAGTTAGGATACGTGTACCTGTCGACCCTCACCTGGCGCGGCACCACAATCAACCGTCTACGAGCGGCGGCGACGTACATAGTATTTGTCGGATGTAGTAGCGTCCATTGTCGTCGCGCTGGTGGCGACTGGAGCATCCGTAGTTGTGCTCGTGGTAGAAGCTGTTGTCGTGCTTGAGCCGTCGGTCGTGGTTCTTCGAGACGACAAGTTTTGCTTCAGCTGCTACCACGGTCAGCACCGATTCCTCGTCGGGTACGACGGCCACAGCAACTGAAGCGAGCAGCTCAACCACTCGGCTGCGACTGCTACGTCTACAGAAGCAAGCACTGGCACTGACACTTCGAGTGCTGGGTCGACAGCCGCTGCTACGGCGGAGGCGAGGCTGTGCTGGAGGTTGCAGTTATGGAAGTACCCGTCGACGCCGTCGTGTCTACAGACTCACTTGCATCCCCAGCAATGCTTTCGGACGTACTCGACGTGGTTGTAGTGGTTGCCGAGGTCGCGACCGAACTCGTCGACGTTCCGCTGAGCTCAGCAACTTCCTCTGCAGCAGGTGCGATCACAGTAGTTAACACCTCGTCGGTGTCGTAGATGGTGTAGCCATCGTCCGCAGTGCTGAGAGAGCTCACACCGAACTGCCAGTACTGCATACTCGACTTGGCCGAGTATACTGCGTCACTCCACGCCTGGTAGATGGACGCGTAGAGCGTTTTACGCCGTATTCCTGCATCACAACAGGCTTGCCGGCCGTCACACCCGACGCAGTGTGGTCTTGGATCCACTGCACACCCCACGACTGGTGCTTACACCCCACATATCCGGATACGCGTGCTAGGTGCCATAGTCGATGCTGCCGATGGCCAGGTTGGCGTCAAAGTCGACGCCCGAGGGCCCGGAGCACAGTGCTGTCCGTGTCCAGGAAGCCCTCGCTTCCCGTTGCCACGAGGTGGGTTGAGTCGAGCGACTTGACGTACGCCGACATCTCCGTCATCCAGTCCGTGATCGTTTCGTCAGCGGCATAGCGGGATACGAATGTCTTGACGTAGTTCTTGTAGACTGCGATGATCGTCGCGTCCGTGTAAAAGTCGTCGTGGTAGGTGTGCTCCGAGCTGGTGCACGTACACATCTACGGCAGAAAACGTTAATTGTTATCAAATTTCTTCCTGGGGTTCTTGTTTTGGAAGTGAGGTTCATTAGTGTCATTTAACCTGAGGCTAACGCCACCTAATGTCCGGTGAGTGCTCATGCCATTTCTGCATGCAGCATTCGTCCGGGCTCATTTGTGCAAGGCACCGGCGCGGCCCGCGCTCCGCATAGTTACACTGTGTCGCTTGTGACAGCTCCTGTCACAGTGTCCCCATGTTCCGTCATCCAGAAGCCCGTATCCATTTCCGCGAATGCGAGTATCGCCGCCTAGCGTGACCTGCCGGGGGAATCCCTAGCAGCTATCCACTCCACGTCCTGCTGAGAAGACATTACTGCCCGCTTGATCTCATGTGCTGTCCTGTTGTATTATCTCGGTTGCACTTTCCAGCTTGACACCCCCACCGTGTCCGCAAGCCTCCTCGATTTCCAGTACGCTCCTTGTTGTTCCTGTCGCCGTGGTGGTGCTCTCAGGACTTGTTGCCGTACCGCTATCATGTTGTCGCAGGCCACATGCACTGGGCCCCATTGGTGCAACCGACAGGCACGCAGCGCTTTGAGTAGGCACAAGTGGCTTGCACTTGTGTCCCCTTTGATGTTGCCGAGGTATGTGGTGCGTCCAGATACATCACCTGAGCGGAGCCAGCAACCGCAGCGACCCTGGCGATCATGATGACCCCGCATGCGTCTCACCCGTGGCATCCACACCCGCCGCGACGAAGACCACGGTTGCCGAGGTTGCCTTAATGACGGAGTGCGGGCTGCCTGCCCATTTGCCCCCGAGCATAGAGCAGATAGTGCTCCACAGTTTTCCCATCACCCCGTCGGTAGGATAGCGACGCGCATCCGCCGTGATGCTGGAATGGCCTCGCGTCAGTCTCGTTGCAAACACTGCCTCATGGTGCACAGCGGATACATCGTTGTTTGGGTCGAAGAAAGCGACCCGCCATCTCCACGTGCAGTGGAAATGTAGGGCCGCCCCAATGCTCCAGCATTGATCCACGATCTTGTCAATGCCGTCTTAAAGCTGTTGGGTTGCCTCGCAGCCATTGTCCGCGACGAGTCGTGCCGTGACCGCTAGCTGCTTACCTGGGCCTGCGGGTCCCGGGCTAAAGCGTAGTTCGTAGAAAGTTGGTTTGTGAAATGGTTTGTGAAAGTTGGTTTTGTTTTGGTTTGCTGACTTGATATAATTTGCTAAATTGGCGAATGTGATTGGCTAAAAACTAAAGTGCTTTAATGATTGTTGCAAATGTCATATGTGGTACACCCAATTCAAGGAAGGGAAGAGAGTTACGAGGAAACTCCAACGCCAACGAGAAGTCTAGAAGAGAGCTTCGTCAGTAGTCACTACCGATCTAATCCTTAAGTTGCACTGCAATACATCTAGCGCTTGCTCTCTAGCATTCGTCTCAACCAGTGCCATTTTCTTGCCATGAAGGCATCCAGTTTAAAAGAGGAGCATCGGTGTGAAGGCGATGGAAGTGAGTCTGAGGACAATGGCGACGTAAGCAGTGGGCAAGCCTCAGGAAGCGTGATTAGCGAAGACACTGTTGGTAGTGGCCGTGCTGTCGGAGACTCTGAGGACTCGGAGGTCGGCGATGCGGAAGAGGAGGTAATCCCGGTGGCAAAGCAGACCCGACCGAGGTCTGATAGCGGCAGTGCCCCACCACTGCCGGTGAAGCGGCTCAACCTTGGCAGACCAGGATGTGGTGGGGCCATTGCCCATCAAACTACTGGTGTTCAAGGTGCCGGCATCACCACCATCAATTCACTGGACCCGAGAGTTATGCACACCCGTGCAGTAGCTGCGGGAGCCGAGGGAAATGTACACAATGTACGCCCGTGCAGCGCCCATGCCAAGCGAGTCGGAAGAGGAGCGTGGTCGCGAAAGCAGTGGTGGGGGTTCTGAGGATAGTAGCGAGGAAGGCAGTGAACAAGGCTCCGACGAAGCGGATGGCGAAGAAGGTGGTGATGCTGCTGAAAGCCGTGCCGACGAGTCGCCCGAAGAAACCGAAGACGAAGGGGCCCGAGGTGAATCCGAGGCTCATGAACATGGTAGTGACGCTGATGCGTCGGCAAGTGCGGAGGAATCAAGTGAAGATGAAGGCTCGCTGTACACTCCTAGTGGATCGGAAAACGCCCAGTCGGCGAGCAACAGCGAGGAGTAAGGACGGTAGACGGAGAGGATAATGCACCCATCAACTCGAGCAACCAAGCAGTGATTAGTAAGGCAGGGCTAAGTCGAATGAAAAGCGTTTTTTGCAAGACGATTCTCAGTTACTTGTTTTACTGCTCAATGGCCAAAGCCGTAGAGGGTGCGGCCTTGGCGCTTCAGAGCGTACACAACATCCATGGTTGTCACTGTCTTTCGATGCGTGTGCTCAGAGTAGACAACAGCATCCTGCACAAGATTTCTGACAAAACCTTTAAGGACAGCGCGGGTTTCATGATACACTAAGCCAGACATACGCATCACACCAGCTCGTCTAGCAAGCCGGCGGATGGACGCCTTGCTGATTCCTTGGATATTATAGCGCAGTACGAAGCGATGACGCTTAGTGCCCCGCTTGCCGAGCCCTTTAGCTCCTTTCCCGCGTCCTGTCATTCCTGTTAAACACGCCGCAATCGAGGGTTAGTTTGTTTGAGATCTCGTTGGGGCAGGGATCAGCTTCATTCGACCCTACCCAGCTTGTACTTGCTCTCGACAGTGAAAAAATGAATCTGATGGTGCTGGTATTTGCCTGGTGGAAGTTTGTTTCACAGAGGATACCGTCGGATTTCTTTTGCTAGCTGGTGGGGAGTTGTTGCACGTCCGATAAATTCAAATACCCACCATTTTACCTACATTCAACACGGTGTGACGAGAAATGCACTTCAACAGCAATGTCGTCGATATTGTATCTATTGTAGTTGCCGTAGCACACGATTGTGCAGCTAAGATGAAAACCGAGTATATTTTCATTATTATCTGCGTGATGCGGTGGTAAGTCGACTAAGAAGCTCCTGGAATCGCCGGGTTGCCTCCTGACGCTCTACTACGCATTGACGCTGCCAACGTTCCCTTTTCTGGCGTTCCCTTTCATTCGTTTCATGCTAAGCCGCGTGCTGGTCCTGATCTCGCCTTTGGATCCACATAAAAAGCTGGAGTAGATCGCAGTACGAGTAGTTGCGGTCATCCGGCGAGTGGTTTCGGTCGTCTCTAGCCTCGGCAGCGCGTCGGGAGGTGGTGAATGGCACCACAGAGACGTTGCCTATAACGGAAGCACCACTTACACCCTCGACGGCCTCGCATGACGTCCTGCCTCGTTTGTACGTCCATTTGGATCGGAGACATCGCTCTGGCAGGCCTGCTGGACGCCACACCTATCGTGGTTCGCTCCTTGGCTCGGAATCGACTGAGATTGGGCAGCATCGTCCTCGCCACATTCTGATAGACAGCTGGGTAGTGACTGAGGCTTTCGTCTGGCGCGCACGTCGATTTCACGCTTGATATCCGCTGCCTTCTTTTCTATGGAGCTCAACTCGCAGTGTTGCGTGCTCCCTGACGCCTGGCATAGACGCAGGAACTTGCGCTTCAAACTTCCACAACTGCGAGGCTTCCCACGTGCTTCTTGGCTGAAGTTGTAAGCCCTCATGACTGCATCCCAGTCTGCTGGCTGCCATGGTAATTCAGTCTCAATGATTGCGAGTAGTCGGCACTGCTCGCCCACGCTATAGTTGCGCGTACCAGTGGGCTTGGGCATCTGAACTGCAAGCGTCAGTTTTCACCTCTTTAGTTAGCACTTGTGATCAACGTACAGAACCCGTGGATAGTAGCTTTGGTACTTACGCTCTTCTCGGCCGCCTGCAAGATCTGAAATGATGGAAGATGTGCGCCATATTATACGTGTGTGGTTCACATCTGGTTCAAGCTAGCTCCGTACATTCATCAAGTGTCTGCAAGCTCTCCCAAAATAGGCTCATATTTGCAGTGGGCCTTAAAACGAATGTTTTTTTCACGTGCTGGAACAAGCACAAGAAGATTTGAAAGTAAATAATTGGCACACGAGCCTAGCTATACTGCTTTCGGGAACGGATGGTCACAGCTCCACGGGCCATCTGCAACCGTAGCACACACAATACAAGCCCCTCTCGCGACTGTCCGATGCATGCCATTGATTACCCACTTGGTGGGTATTTTTTATTATGGTACACTTAAAGGAGGAAAAGTAAGATACGCTATGAGGCAGCTGGCTGAAACTCCTTCACGGGGATGCTGCCTTATCGAAGATAGTGACTCAACCCAGAATGATGGTAAGCGTTACCGTTAAATGCGCTCATCAAGCCTTGTGTGTTCCTGCGGAAGATTAGTGACCCTACTGGGTTTTTTCCAACACATCGTCGCCGCGCTTGCCAAATCGCGAGTCAAATCGAGCGGCAGTTGATAATTATTAACTTCGAGCCTTCAGTTTTCAGGGTCGTCAATACGGCTCGCATAAGTAATGATAAGTATTCTCAATACTGTCAGTTATATTGGTTTCAGTCGAAGTCACTCTCGATTCGGGGGCGTGCCGACAACGGCACAAGAGGTCGAAGCTGCATTGTATCTCCTCCACTGCCGGGGTATCCGGGCGTGGCGGGTTAAGCGGCAGACGGAGAATCTAAAACTAACGCTACAACTGCTACGAGCGGCGACTGTTCCTAGCACTGCGTTGCGTTGGTTTCATCTTCCGTTGTTTCTTCTCCTCAAAAGCTATTTTCATCTTGCATGTGAAAATATCCAGTTTCTTGCCGCGAACAACATGTCATTCATCTTCACCGTGACTATAAACCGAAAACACTAAACCGAAATACAACTGCCACCAAAGCGTCCAACGTCGCTGTGTCCTTCTCCAGATCACCACGACAGGTCTTTCAGCTTTGCTGTAAGCTGATACTGCTCGCCGCGGAATAGCTTGATGCTGGAGTAGTTACTGATCTTGACAACAGTACCAGGGGGTGGGAGATCATTGGAATTCGATACCATATCCCACATTGTTACGGTTAACAGTACAGCATCGACAGCATCGCGGTTGGCCTCGTACTTGTCTCGGAAAGCCTGCAAAAACTCACAAAATACGTCAATCCTCAATGCTGTTGTTATACAGAAACGTATGAGCGCGTGACGTACCGCCTGAAGTGTTTCGAGGGGCTCGGGTGACGTCGCATCAATAAAATGGAGTCTGACGAGGCTCCAGTTCTTGTAGGTGTGGTCCGACGCCCACAACAGCAGCATTTCGAGCGTGACCTACTCGGTCACTGGCCCAGCGCGCAAAAGTTCTTGTATCTGTAGTCACCAACAAGATACACGCGTTAGCTCTCAGACACAACTTTACACGACAACACTGCCAAATTAATAGTCCTTGCCTTCAACGCTTCCGATTGTGCGGTAACTGCACACCGCCGATGCTGGCTTATCAGCAAGTGGCTGCTGGAGACGCTGATATGGTGTCTGGCTCGGATGCGATGGCTTGGTGGCAGCTTGTGGCTCGATAGTAGCCCGACGGGTTGATGCAGGTGCAATCTTCGCTGCCATTACTGGCTTCACTTTAGCGCCTCGGGTTGCTCCACCTTGCTTCGTCATGAGCAAGTTGAATAGTGTGGGCTCAACTGGAATGACTAAGGCTGCTTAATCTATGCTGCTGCTGATGTTTAGCTTGCTAACATTGTCGAGAAGCGCATTGAGATTTAAAACACTTAGATTACGCTCAACGTAAGCCCATCCCATGGTGCCGGCTTAATAAAATTTAGGCAACAACGTTGATGGTGACGTGCTCGGTGCGCCCTTGCATTTGAAGTTGCCCTTTTACAGTGGGGTTTGGCGGTTACCTGGCGAAGATGGGTCGCCTAGTGATCATTATACTTCGAGCAATAGAAGCTGTTCCTGTTCCTGTTCAGCACGTTGAAGATGAAAGTAGTCGAGCATCGATCGACGAACACAATAGATATAAACCCCACTTTGGCTCGAGCTCATATCCGTGAAGTATGCCGACAAACGTTGCCCAGTTCTGCAATGCACCCGTTGGGTAGCACGAATTCTATCCGTTTGAGCTAAGACTATTTTCGAGGGCCATCTAAAGCTCTTGAAATTGGAGCCAACCATGGTGTCCTGGATCCCATCATTCTCGATAGTTAAATTACCCACCATGTTAAACTTCAAGTGTTCGAAGTTGGCCTGGATCGGTCGCCACTGACGCACCTATCCATATCTATGGATAGATGCTGTGCTGGCACTCATACATTAACCTTGTGAACTATGCTTGTGTCTTGAAAATAAAAATGCCGGACACTAGCACTACGTAGCCGCTTAACCTTGTGGGTACGTCATTGTAGTCAACGATCATTTAACGGATTGCAATCACTCACTTCGACAGCTCTGTCTTCCACGTTGGTTCATCTTTGTAGGAATGGAGAGCGCTAGGTCACGAGCATAAACTATGTTGTCCGAAAGCTCATTTACCAATTTGCCGAAACTAAGAACAACCTCACTACCAACCCGACGCATGCTCGCTCTTCAAAATCTGACAAACAGAGGCTACGTCGTCCTCTACAGCGCTGTTCCCGACGTCGTCATGGACCACTTACGTTCTCTGTCGCGCGGCCAGGAAATCCTCTGGATTCACGACACGATCGACGGCGTTCTCCAATATGAAGACCGATTCCGAGCTTTTGTCCTGACTCGACATCTCGCGCGCTCTCGGTTGACCTCGAACGTCACTACAGGACGTTCTTTCCTGAAGCAACCGCGACGGAGTGGCGCTTCCTCAAAACAGTTGCGGGAGCGGCTGACCAACAAATCCGGCGTGACTTTATGCTATGCCCGTGCTTGGCGAAGACGCAACCGACGTGCACTCTGTTCCTGGGTCCATTTTCGTGGCTACTCAGGACCACACGTGCTGCTACGGGTTCGGGTGGAACAACCACGTTGCTTTGAGGTCGAATCGCGTCGTCATCGAGCTCAACAAAAGTGACTTGTTGATGACCCGAGGCGACTTCATCTTTGGTGGAGTTGGGTATGAAACCAACAACGTCGTCATCCACGGATATCTGGACATGCCGATGTTCGAGCGTCCACTGTACAACATTCCTACCCTGATTCCACTCATGGACGACACTCGTGTCCACTTGGACCCCTTCTGCTTGTGTGGGGATGTCCGTTTGTCGGGAGCGACGACAACTCCCTCCGCAAACACCTTAATCGCTACCACAACTTCTTCTTTCGACGCATCCAAGCCGCGGTTCCAACTGAATGAGCAAAGCGAGAAGCGCAGTGCCTCTGCTGTCGACTCCTACAAGGGGTCCTCTTGACGTGAATGTCAAGAATGCATATCAGCGCTAGGTCTAGTATTGTTTACATCATGAGAGCGCTTAGTAGTGAACCACCCCGAAAAATAAAACTGTTTGTGTTTGGAATGTTAGTCTTGCGTAAAATCCCGGGAAGGAACTTCTCACCAGACCACAAATCCACCTCACATTTTCTCTGGGGCGACAAACCATCATCTTGTCGCCGCTGGCGACTCGTTCCAGTACAGTAAAGACCCCTTGCTGCAATATTGGTTTGGCGGCGCTCCCTTATGGAAGCTCAAGTGCGGGCTTAAGACTGATATCCAGCATGAAACAGCTCAATTCATTGCAGATTCATGGGAAGAACGTGTTTGTCTTCACGACCTTCGTGAACATGGTCTCTCATGCAAGACAGCGTGTTCAATAGCAACGCGTGTAAGCTACAGACCACACTAAACGGTAACGTCATATCCGAGTAGAGGTTTCCAATTTCAAGCTCAATAGCTAAATGGCATGCTCCTAAGCTTTGTTAGCCAAGTGTGCGGCGCGAAAGGAGGGCGTCACAGCCATATACGGTACGTGACTTTGTGCGGAGAATCGCTGGTCACATCGCTACCAAGTTTTCGTTGGCATCCTTCTTCATATACCAGGTCAGAGCTGAATGACACGAGGGAAGGTTTTACTACCACAGCGAAGTACAGCATTGAGCTATGATTGCCTCACAACATTATATTTTACGCTCAATCACTGTCTTAACGCACCTAGCGTTCTATCACTTAGCTTTACTAGCCTAGCTTCTTCATCCAGCGCGGCTCGAGGGGGGTGCCCACTGAATTATATCTCGAGTGAGTAAGCACAAAGTCGAAAATGCCCACCTTGAGGTTACGCGTGACACCAGCAAATAAGGCTGCTCACGCCTGTTGCCTGGGTTGTTTGCGATCGCCACTCTGTGACCACCATCGAATCGAGCGTTTCGCCCTGCACTTTATAAACTGTCGATGCAACCGCGCAAACAAGCGGAAATTGTTGAATTTTGACTGCTAGAGTCCTCGGGTTTCCACGAAATGTACCCATGAGCGGGATATCACATTGCGAGTAAGCTTGAGACTAAAACAACAACGGAAACAAAGATGTTTCAGTGCAGCCTTGCATGGGGACAGCACAGTCGCCTTGTTGAATTCGGACAATCACTGCAGCAGGCGGTACGCTAGGGATTCGTACTAGCATACCCGCATTAGTGTCCCGAACTACCCGAAATGAAGTTCCAGGTTGATAAATGATTTCTTCAAGCGTACCAAGTGTCCCGTTAGCTACCAGTTTTGCTGCCCTGACATCCTGGGTTACCTGAATGGGCATACCTTTAATAAATCAAGGTAAGCCACCATTCGACCAAACTTGGAGTCGGGAAGCGACAAAACCATTCGTCTTTCCGCACGAGTAGTGCCGCCAATTTGCCCTTGAAATTGGCTACAACACGCAGCGGGTATTCACCAGGAGACAAGAGTTGCGCTGTTGTTGCAATGAAGAGGTTGTTGATCGACAATCGTGTAGAGTTATCCGGCGTCACGAATGTGGACGGCGGCTTACCATTTAACCCGCAACTCCATCGTGCGCCATGCATAGCACGGGAGTTGATTATGCTAGCAAAATCTGAAGTCCAATTGCCCAGTCGGGCTTGTCGGCATCCAGCACCCCACTCTGGGTCCGCCTGAAACGTACAGACTCTTCCAGCACTACCACCGATTGAAATGATCGCCACAGCTGGTATCCCACAATATCGTTAACTTTACGCTTTGGTTTTGAAAAGGGATCACGGTATAATGGATCTGCACCTACCGGGGGAAGTTGTAGGAAATCGCCCACGAGAACAATATGAACCCCTCCAAAGAGAACATGAGGTACGTGTTTTGCGGTTCTCAGCAATTTGTCCAGCTCTGCCAGCTGAGACCGTTTCATCATCGATATTTCGTCAATCACGATCATGCTCAACGTTGTCAACATCTCTATCGAGCTGCGACGGCGAAGCTGCAACAAAAAGCTGGCTAATGTTCTCCCACCAATCAGAGTGGCTGCTTTCCCGGTCAAGGCTGTCTTCACAAGACATTCGGCACGACCCCAACTCGTACAGAGGGCTTGTATAGCATCAATTACCCGAATTTTGCCTGTACCCCCCTCCCCGCCGAGGAAAAAATGCAGCTGATCACTTTCTAGGGCCTTACTCAAAATTTTCTCAAATACACGAGCGCCTCCGCGTTTTTCCATCTTCTTAACAACGATGTCCCTATTGCCTTGAAGGCCAGATGCTGTCTTTCGTTTAACGTAAACGGTTTGGATATGTCAGCAATTGTTGCAAAGTTCTTCACACCTCGTGGAGTCTGGATTCGATCAGCGTTACCAGGATCCCACGCCATGCTTCGTTTTTCTTGTGCACCGTCCAGCAGCTCAATCACTTTCGTATTCCGATCAGCGCTAGATGAGAGCGTGGAGCGGGCAATGATCGAATTATCCGTACTTGAGTCAGCAATCCATTTTCGCATGTATTCAACCGATGGAAAATGCGCTGTGGCACGATCAGAGTTTGCTGCTGCAGAAACGCGGATTGCCATCGCGTTAAGCAAATTTAAGCCATCAAACGCGCGCATTATATGCCCTATTCGAGGTTGCGGGTGCGCTGCTGTTGGGCAAACTGATGGATTCAGGGAGCTGCTCTCTGGGATATCCGCGCAATCGTCGTCATTATCTGACTCTTGAGGTGCAGATTCCCAGATTTCAACATCGGCGTCACTGTGACATGCATCATCGCCAAATATATCATCATTGTCATCCCTTTGAACTACCTCCTTTGCTTCAAAATCACTATCCTTAGATTCCACCACTTCACTCTGTTCTTTGGCGTGACTTGCACCACAATAGTCGTCGTCCATGTTATCCAGGATTGTCTTGAAAAAATCGCTACGATCTCCTTCCCATTCGGTAAACGCCTTTAGCCACGCTTCATCGCTGCAGAGGTCAGTTCCAATTAAATTAAAGAGTTCGCGAAATGGTTTGAACAGTATTAGAGATAATAACGCGCTTGCATCTAAGCTCGAACGCGGACCGATCTTCAACGTACGGCAAGCGATATCCATAGACAACCGGAACGACATCTACGTATCTCTGGCACAGGCGGTGACTGTGAAAGAGAGGATGCTTGTGCAAGAAACTTAGATCAGATGTTAGTGCTTTCAAATCTCGTTTGCGATAAAATCGCATCGTAAACTCGTACAAATTGACATCTTTGAGCACTTCGGGCCGGAATATGTAGTCATCAAAAGCTGAAACAGCATGGGACTTCGATTGGTGCCCCGAATTGTTTCCGCTGATAAGATAACACGAATATCCTTCTGTTGAACACAATTGTCGAACAATATCTCCAGCGGCAACGACGCACTACCAGTGCTAGCATAACAGCATGACCCCCGATACAGATATAATGCTGCCATCGGCCCTGCGACATCCTGTCGATTCGACATAGCGTAGGCCATGGAAGCTACACACTTGCGAGCTACAGCGATTCGTGGTTGGGCTTCAAGGGAGGTCGAAGCCACCTCTTCCTCTTTTTCTTTCCCCTGTCGTCGTTTAAATGCTGCCAAGGCCACAGCTACCGACGAGTCCAATCGCAGTTGGTTTCTGGTAGCGTACTTACAGCAATAATGAATACGGTCCGTGGCATCATTACCACCGAGCAGGAACTGGATGTCATGGTTGCACTTAAACGTGGCCATCAGAACGTAGTTATAGCCATTTATGAACTCATGAGCCACCTCTCGACACAGACCATCCCAGACGAGGTAAATGACGTTGATGCCACTCGCTCACGAGGAAACGAATAACGGCAAGCTGCAGCGCTCGTTGTTGCTCTTGACTGCTTGAAACAGCTCGACGTATGACTCCATAAGTGCTGATGTAGCAATAGTACAAGAGCGGAGACCATATAATCAAAACGTTTTGAAGGCATTCGATTATCTGATTTCGATGGAGGTAACATCTCGATCAATCGTACCAAATAGGCATTCTTGAACGGGTCGTCATCACTTTTGCACATTTCCACTTGAGAAGCATTTGCGTGATCGAGCCACTCTTTTATCTCACTTGATGACAGCCCTGATTCATTGCGCAAATACGAAGCGGTGCTTAAACTCAGTTGCATTTTTTCCCGTTCGTCGACAATATCGACTGCGTGATCCATGCCATTACGGCATCCAACTTCAGCTTTAGCCTGCTCTATAATTTCATCTGGCGACAGCGGGCTATTCCAGGGCGGCCAATATGATGGGCGGTTCAGGAGAAGGACACTTCGCAAAATGTGCTGTGAACTGAATGCCAGATTACAAGCACGGCACTGCAGGAGTGGAGGCTCTACAGTGTTTGAAGATGCTGGCTTTCTTCGACAAGCTGCGGTTGGTTTTGGCCGACTGCGTGCCGAGCTCGGTATCGGGAGCTCCATGACCTGGGAAAACGGCGCTCCACATTGAGAACACCGAAATTGGTCAAACCTTATCGGAAGTGCATTGCTCACAATACTGCTAACATACGACTGGACCCCGTCTCGAAACGATTCAGCGTGCGCGCTCTTTAGGATAGTCTCTACGGCAGTCGAGTTAGGTGGGTAGTGTTTGAGCCAAATCAAGAAGCGAATATGAAGTGTGCCACGCCCCTGCGTCTCAACCATTCCGAAGTACGCCTCCACTTCCCCAAACAGGCCTTGGTGGGGCAGCTTTCTTCTTGTTGCAGGGTCAATTCGTAAAGCGCATTTTATAAAGGCGTCAACGTGACGAATGAATAATCGCGTAGACGCACAATTATTGCCCAAAATTGCGCGACGCAGCTCTGCTTTGGTCGGCACTGCCGAGTCTAGTATATCAAATAATGACTCGACAGACGAAATCCAGTGTAATGAGCCATCGCGAAGGAACTGTCGGTGTTCGGAGTTATCGTGACAAAAAGCGCCGGTTGGCCATAGCGTGCGTGGTATGCAAATGCCTTTCCTCTACATTGCGAGCGCTCGGCATTGCTCGCCCATACGGCCCCTGATGCCAGTTCTACCGTTTTCAAAAACCTTGTCGTGACTCTGTCACTCTGTTTGCTTTGAGGTAAGCAACCTTATCGCCTCCTCTCGTTATCCAACAAGGCACTCCCAATTTCCTCGCTTCCAATGCTTTCGAATCCGTCGTACAAATGTGGAAAGCGCTGGCAGCGAATAGAATTCTGAATGTACATGTTCATCATTGAAATCCGATCGAATGCAACCAAAGCAAAGAGTTCATCTTCAGCAAATTGCCGCTCACTCAATGTAATATAGTGCTTGATGCATTCTTTCAGAGAAACTGGTTCTTGTCGATGCTCTCCAGGGTGACCACGACCAAAAGGGAAATATGAGGAAAAATTCGCGCGAACAAGTCACCAGAGGTATCACGAGAAAAGCGGTTCGATTGTCGAACCATGAAGTCTCGCTCAGGGGGCTCCTGTTCTCGGGCCTGGGCAGCTAGCGGGTGTTTGCTAGCCATAAGTGGTGATGAGTCGTCTGTGAGGCCGACGCGCCGTTCCAGAACAGTTGATTCGTCAGTTGCGCCACAAACACTCCAGGAATCCGATCCACCACGAACATTTTCTGACTCAGCACTAATGCCATCTTGATACTGTTCATCACTACCTTCCAAGTACTTGAAAAACATGTCGTCAACAGCATCATCCGGGTATTCTGTGTTCAGCACGTCAGCGTTTGGAAATACATTCTCATACAATACGTTGAAGTTTTTATAGAAGTTGAACACTTCTCGAATGACTTGGGCTCGAACGCGATGCATCTTTCTTACTTTCATCAATTGTCCTTCTGTGAAATCGCCAACCATAACAACTCGATACGACGTCACATCGCGAATAGAACGAGGCAGGAGTGTGATGGGAGGTCCTGGCGTACAGTCAAAAGCGACGCAATGTGAGCGAATACATCGGTGACGTCCGCCTCGCATCACACGTGTCGTAGCTCCAATATTTGCCAGTTGAGTAATAAGCCTCTCCGGAATAGTAAGTGATCTGAGTCGTTCTGGTAATCGTCCACAGAAAAATCCATTTGCTATAGCGAACACAGGAAGCTTTTGGGATCGAACACAGTCATCGCACTTTGTGCAGATCGAGATCCAAGCATCATGGTTGCCATCATCATCAATGTAGCATGAACACCTCGCGGAGAAACCAAGACGCCTTCTAGTCCCTGGATATGTGGTGGGCAGCGATATTGATCTCGTAGAGGCTCTGGCAAATCATCCCCGGCACCACCCAAGCACTTGCACAACAAATCCACATACTGCCAGTCTGCGCCCTCCTTTCTTACTGTGTCGCGTCGAAGCACTAATCGATCACACACCAAACAGCAGCATTCGTCCAATCCATCAGCTCCAAGTTCTTCTTGAAGTAGCTCCATACAATGATGTTTAACGTGTTCACTCAAAGGAGGTAAGAATCGGCTACGAAACTCGACAGAATCTGCAGGCGTGTGATTAGATGATCGTTTCTCCAATTTCTTGCGTGCTCTGGACTTCAGTGCTCTTGCTTTCCATTGCTCTCGTTGGTAGGCAACATCTAAGTGCTGCAGTAAATCATCTTCATCGTGCTCCGTACACATGCGTTGTCTTTTTCGGGAGCCCAACGCCTATAAGCACCGCAACACAGTGCCATACACAGCACAGGTCAGTAAACAAACTCACGCGCCCAGCTTACCCGCGCATCGCTCACCGGCAACTGCACCACCATGCTGGGATCGCCGCCAGTATCCGCCGCGACCTGCACATCACAGCACAACACAGAACCAATAGCAATAGTCAGTACCAGGCCCGTATGGATCCTCACGCCGCCACCCAGCTTACCCGCGCTGTGCTCACCGGCGACTGCACCACCATGCTGGATCGCCACCAGTATCCGCAGCGACCTGTACAGACAGCACAGCACGCACAGCCATAGTTAGTATACCATACTCACTTGATCCTTCCCCCGTGTGCGTGTCCGCGCTTGCCTGTTCCCGAGCAGAGCAAATCGATGAATGAAGCCGTGGGTGCAGCGAGCGGGTGCTCTTGTTGAAGTAAGTGTGTCATATTAAAAAATACCTACCACGTGGGTTCTCCACGAAACGTTTTATACTAGGCGCAAGTACGAAGCAACGTACAGTTCGGAAGGGAGGGGGGCTTGACTTCTGAGCGCTGCAGTTCTGTCTATCTGCCCCTGCACGCGGCGTTCCGGCGGGATTTTACCGCTCGAAAACCGGCCGATAACAACCTCTCCACTTCTCATGTTTACCGGTAAACGTACCGATATCGCATGCGGAAAGACGTTTTGCTCAATCTCCGCTCTACCGATCGTACCGGTAAGAAAACCGAGCTGTGACGAAAATGCCCTATCAATCGATAGTTCTACGAACTACGAATAGGGGCCTGCTCTAGCGTGAGCGCGAAAATAGCCTGCTTAATCCCGTCGAGACTCAATCCGGCCACCTTCCATCGCTTCAGTAGTATTCGCCGAAGGCGGCGTCCCGCCGGGCACGTCCAAAACACATGGCACAACTCAATCTTGCCCTGTCTGAGGCATTCCTCGTGTGGGCAGTGCATCCCAGCCGACACAGGGTTGAATGTCGAGAGAGCATGGTGCTTCAGCTGAAGCAGCACTTGTTCTCCCCATGGAGTAAGCCCCACCACGCGACGGATGGAACTCCACTGTAGTTTAGCCAGCCCCGTCGCCGCCTGCCCGCTGTGATTCCTCCATTTTGAAGTTGCTCGTGCAGCAATCCGACGCCCGTTCTCAAATGATTTCTTTGTCAGGTGAGCTTTGAAGTGCCTTGTAGTGGGCGACCACCGTCTCCGTCCAACCCACAAGCATACCATCCGGGAAAGCCGCGGATGAGGCTGTACAAACAGTACCGGTCCCATTTCGTGATTCTCTCATTGCATGTACTGTACTGTAGATCTGCATGGGTCTGCACCTTATCTCCTGCCTCGCCGTGGCAGGCCGGCGTGTCCGGCCGCACTATCCGCGAATCCGCGGACAGACACCTTCGCACTGCTCCCTTCGCGCCAGGTTTCATTGTTAACCGGATTATTCCGGCGTGCTCGCCCCGGTGCAGGAACTGGGGGAATTCAGCACCAGAAACAGCATAAGTTTTTCCAATTGGGAGCGTAAGGCCCCTGTCACGTCCCGCGCAACAATAGTGATTCTTAGATCCACCTTGACGGTCCATGTCCAGTGCACTACATCCTTAAGTTGATGTCCAGCTTGGCAAAGCGCCCGATAATCCTTAGCCGGGTTCACAACACGCCCACCCGGTGTGTACAACCTCATGACAGACAGTACCAAGTGGGGCAGCCATTCGCTGCAGAAGTCTCCATGGAGGAGCTGCTCTGCCTGCATGTATCTCTCTGTGACCGCACCGCGATATCCATCAAGCGGCAATATCCCGATCCTGCCGGCCCATGTAATGCTGGTACAGCTCCCAAAGTAGGTGAGGCAATGCATTGCCACTACCATGTCCGCTTTGGCTGCCGTTACCGTCATTCCTCCATACAGCCCACAGATCTGCATCCCTGTTGTCCAGAGCGATGTACCCAGCTTGAGCCCCTGGCAGACTGTCGGGATGAGACGCGGCGCGACCACCAACTTCCTGGTAGTATTGCATTCGAGTTACCCTGAGGCCGTAATAATCATTGCAATATCACAGATGCCAATGATATATAATTTCCAAATTTCCATTATTTTTGCAATATGAAGAATGAGTTAAGCGCAGTAATTTAGACCTGGCCGTTCTTCTTGAAGGCTTAAATCGCGCTTAGTGTAAGCCCGATGGCATGAGTCAATTCTTGTGTAAAGTAGTGTCTGCATTCATGTTTTGCTCTATCTTTGACGACTAACGAAATATATCAGCTTAGGGAAAGGTTCAAGTCTTTTTCCTCCATCTCTGTTGAAAATCTTTGTGATCTGATTGGCCAGACGGTCATCGTCAGCTCTGTTCACTCAGCTCACCTCAGCGCCCTCTGCTCAGTCGCAAGATCCTCGGTTATTAGTTTGTACAGGTAGTGAGTGGCGATGACATCTTGGGCCACCAGCCAAACGCAGAAACATGTTTTGGTTTTGCAGTGAGGAACATTGATGTCACTTAACTCTAATCGCTAACGTTTCCTATGTCCGTCCCGTAAGATGCCTGTGTATCACCCTACAGCTTCGCAAGAGTCGCGGCCTAATGATCGTCGACTGGTGCCTGTGCCATGCCCTAAGGCGTGCCACCCCTGACCTCCGCCGAGGTCTCCTCCATGTTGTTTTGCAGCCAGTGCCCGACATCAGGGCCCGCAAGGCGTACCAGTGGTGCTCAATGCTCCATGCTGAGCATTTCCGTAGTGAGTTGCACCTGCGTGCTCCGTAATGTGTCCATCGCGAGGTTCGCCAGCCAGTCGGCCATCTTGTTGTATTCCCTCAGATAATGCTGCCATGAGATCACTTTGATCCCCGCCACTTGGTGACGCGCTCGCCAATACAATGGAATCAGGTGCGGTGCCTTCGGCAAACGCAGAAACATGGCGGACGAGACGGTCGTCCAATGCGTGGTCGTCGCTGCCGCTCTAGCTGCAGCCACACCAACCCCTTGCGGGTAGGCGGGGTCGAGTTGGCGGGGGGTACTTCAGCCTGATCTGGGGCTGACGGAGCGCTGGTGCGCAATAGCGTCGACCGCGCTACCCAGTGATCTCCATGGCAACTCTCAATATGGCCTCAAAGCCAGTCAAACATTGTGTAGTGTACACCATCCTGTACGTTTTTGACCAATACTGAATGCTAGAGGTCCTGTGTTGGTAACCGTCTCGGTTGGTCTCCCTGTTGGCTGTTTCAACAGAGATGATTTCAGCAGACTTGAACCTTTCCCTAAGTATCAAATCTCTTTGAACTTAGCTAACTAATTGACAAAACCACACGACGCCTTAGTAATTTAGTAATCCTCCTGAATTTACAATCTGGAGTCGACCTAGGTGTCAAGGCAGGTGACTGCAGCTAGTCATGCTCAGTTAGCTGGTGCCCCGAAAGGCTCAGGCTAACCTGTTGCTCAAGCTGCTTTCTGAAAAGATATCTATTGCAATAATTGAGTATATTTTAAATTGTACTGCTTCAGTGAATGCCAGTAATATATAATTTGCACTGGAAAATACCATAACTATTGTACGGATAACTTAAATAACCAGTTTAGTGCACGGTTTTGGATGAAGTCGGAAAATGAATAAATCAGCACAAGAAACAGGTTTCGGTGCTTGTGACGCTCGAATATGAGCAAGCACTAACAAATGATGTTTCGCCTTGCATTCGGACGACTTAGGTCGACCCAGTTGTAAAGTTATAGCCAACCTTTTGGGCCAAAATGCACAAGAAATTCCGACCAATCTATTTAGTGCACGACTCCATTTTGACTTAGCTTCAGTATGGGTTTTTGATCAAAGCCAGATATGATGCTATCATGAGCTTATTAAAGGGTATTCGAAGCCTGTGATGTGAAGCCTGTGATGTTCTTTGTTCGATCTATGAGCCTACTAAAAAAACGTCAGTTCCATAGTAAACGTATCGTGCACTAATTAAATACCGTGCACTCAATTGTTTTTAAAGTTATTATTTTTTTCCGACCTCTGCTTGAAAGCTTACCCATTCTTGAAAGCTCACCCATGCCACCGTAGTCGGACCAGTTGCTCACCAGCGGCGAGCAACTGGTCGCATTACGCAGCGTCCTTGGCTGCGGCCACGACCAAGTGCCAATTCGACTTCGGTGGGAACAGGAAAATCGGCGAATGATCCTGCTGCAGTAGAGAGAGAGATGCAGCTGAGTCTATTTGACCTTGTTAACGGTGACTAGATTACTGGTTGATCCTCAGCGTAGTTAGCAGCGTCGGTTCCTTGGTGTCCGGTGGCTGCTCTGGGCGCTTCTGTGATATTGGGGGTTTCCCACGTGGCTGCCTTGCCAGTTTGTACTGGCTTAAGAGGAGTCGAGTCCCCTGGCAGATCTTGTCTGGTTGTCGTCGCTCTCGTTTTGCAATTGCTTGAAGCTGCCGCATTCCTGCCGTTCAGAAAGCCGTCCTGCTGCTTTCGATCATGACTGCTTCTCCTTGGAACACGACTTGGTTTCGCTGAATCCAGAGTCTCTCCATACAAATACTGCACAGTATCCTCCACATCCGTGTCCATTCAGCGGTGTATTCCTTGATTTCATCCGGGTATTCCATAGTGAGTCGCCGCTCTCTGTACTTGGAGAGCTTTGGGGCTGCGCGACTGGCGCAATGCCGTTGGAACGGCGCTATCTTGTCCATCCCCCAGTATTCACCTGTCCAGTGACAGATGAGCTGTTGCCAGCATGCCTGGGCACACGGACACTGTCAGAAAATGTGCTCGAGTGTCTCCTTCTGTCCGTGGCGACCCTGCAGTTTTGGGCAGTTATTGTCCCGAAGTCGTCCCTCATTGAAGAGGTTTAACTGCCGTACTGCAATCCGGTACCCCACCCATGTTTGGTATGGGGTCAGAGCATTTTCATGTGCCCATATCTTCGTCGGTGTTTGGGTCATTGCGGCCTTCTGCCATGTGCTGCCGGTGACTGCCCGCTGGAGTTTCTTCACCAGTGCTGTTAACGGGGGTCCGTCTCGTTGATATCATCTGCTCACCTGCTTTTTCAGCGCTGCTCCGATGTGCTTGTTGGCGATCGTGTCAGGTACCGTCCATGGGAATCCGTGGAGCCCCGGGTGCGCATAGAACACTATGTTACCGTCTTGTTCCCGGCGCCGAAGTTTTCTCTCATCCGGTGTTTCCGCTATTTTCCTCCGGTGGAGACTCTCCAATGGATGCCATCAGTTTGTTGCTCCAGGACTATAATTCCCTGGGCGTCTCCGTCTCCACTGCTCCATTTTCTTTGCACGCGGCCGGCTCCAGTCTGCCTCCAGGTGTATTCGTGCTCTAGCTCTGTTGGGTGGCGCATAGCAAGTACCATGGGTATTTGGAGTGTGCGCCGTCCTTCAATTCGGAATGCTGTGAAGTATCGCTATTGCCCAGCGTTTGATCGGTCGCAGGTGTGATCCTGCTCCTGCCGCTGGTATCTTCATTTGAAACTTCACTTCTGAAATTCTCCTGATGTGCAGCTCCGAGAGCGCGCATGCCTTGATCCTTGCGTATTTCCGGGTGGTTAGCATTTCTCCTGTTTCATCGATTATCCACGGCTTGTCGTTCCAGACAAAGGTCGGCCAGAACCCATCTAACGCTGAATCTTGCTCATTTGCTTTGAGTTGCAGCAGGTTGTGGAGCTCGAGAGTCCACCCGTCCGGCGTTGCCTGCATGGTGGCTGTCTGGGCTGCCTGCTGCAGCTGCTTCATGTAGTGGGTCAGCTCGATGGACGTCCTCTTCTGCGTCGGTGACAGCCATTCCCCAATGAGCCCTTGCAGATATCGACCTGGTGCTCGTTCGCTCCCTCTTTGATTTCGGCCCGCTTGACAAGGTGATACTCCATCCTGCCATGAGCTTGCTGACCCTTGAAATGCGTACGCTCTCCACGCATGGTAGTACGCGTCTCGTCGTTGCAGTAGCCACTGCATTACAGTCTTGACCCGCTGAGTCTTGCAGGCCACTGGTATGGATGCGAGTCTGCCCCCCCCCGCCTGTCGTGGCGTGAACAGAAGTCCCGGGTTGATTTTGTGCCGCGCTGCTTCTGTTCGTGTTGATTGGTTCCACAGGAACTGCTTCTGCATATTGCAGAGCTGCTTCGCGGCCCACGGAGGCATGTCGAACACTGCCGCTGTGTAGAGGATGGATGGCAATGCTATGACGTTGAGGATGGTTATCCTGGTATACCACAGAACTCCGTGATGTTGATCGCTGTGTTTAGGAAGATGATCTTGCTCTTTGTTGGCTGGACCTGGAGCCCCGACATCCGTCCGAATTGCTTCACTACATCCATGACGTGACCTAGCTGCTGTGCTTCCTTCACGAGTCGTCAACGAATGCCGAAAATTTGTGTTGTTTTTCCTGTCTCCCCGGCACTTCCAATCCCTCTGTTTGCGAGTCCTGCTGGAGCGCGAGTGCTAATATTTCCGCGGCCACTAGAAAAAGCAAGGGGGCTAACGGACAGCCCTGGCGTATGCCTGAAACTACCTCCAGCGGATCCGACAGCTCTCCATTCACGAGGAATCGCGCCGTAGTGCCTTCGTGTAGATTCTGGATCATCCGCACAAAGTCTTCTAAAAATCCGAACCTGCGAAGTGCCAGGAAGAGGAACTCCCTGGACATCGTGTCGTAAGCTCTGCGAAAGTCGAGGAGGAGTATGGCCCTGCTCAACTCCGCCGTCAGGTTTGGTTCTGCTTTAGCCGTTGCCAGCATCCCCATCATCATCATCACCGTCTTCTGGATCTGTCGTCCGTGAATGAAGCCTTGCTGTGAGTCGCCGATCACTGCTCCCATCACTGCCTGTGCCCTCGTTGCTATGACTTTTGTGTAGACTTTGTATGCTGTTTGCAACAGCGATATCGGCCTGTAGTCCATTGCGTCTATGGAGTTCCCCTTCTTTCGCAACAGGCCTTCCAGGAAGGACGTCGGTGGCTCGGCCCCTCGCAGCAGTTCATTACCAATCGCCACCATTGCGGGAACGAGTATCGGCTGCATGTCCTTGAAGAAATCATTATTGAGTCCGTCAGGTCCTGCAGCCTTATGCCGGTTCAGCGCCGCCATGGGCTTGCATAACATCCTCCTTAGTGATACTCCTCATGAGTTGGCTGTTGGCCTCTGGTGTTACGTGCCTGTCCGTCGGAATTGTGACGAAGGTATTAAATGCTCGCTCCAACTCTGCTCCTCGTAACTCATTGTGACAGTGACCCAGTATTGTTGCCCATTCACTTCCGAACTTCCCCGCGATGTTCAGCCCCGGTGCGAACTTATCCCCGTGCATCCTATCGATTGCCGAGACTGTTTGATCGCGTTCCCAGTTAGAGATACGCTGGAATTGCCACCGGAGCTGGTCCGCTATTCGTTCGAGTCGCTGCCCCTGCCTGATGAGAATTTCTTGGTGTGTCTTTTCCTCTGTGACTCGGAATAAATCTTTTCTCGTCAGTAGATGAGCCCGGTGTTGCAGGTTGACCTTGTGCCTGTACTGTTCCCGCCGTCTGCGCTCACGCTTGTGAATTCTCCTAATGCACTCTTCGCAGAGTTTCGTGGTTGAATCCCAGGTTCTCACTGCTTCCGTTCGACCTACGCCCGCTGTAATTAGCTCATCCAGCAGTTCATGTTGGACTCTGTCGGGTTGGGACGACATGATCGGGTAGACGACACCGCGTGTGCGTCGCCTGTTGGTCTCCGCGCGTTGGTCGTTCCGAAGATGTAGTCGAACTCGCTGGTGGTCTGAGGGCACGTGAGGTTGCTCCACTGATATCCACTGCACTTTTGCCATCCATTCACTCGGTACCAGGAAGCGGTCTATCCGGCTTGCTGTCTCAGGCCCCCAGTAGGCATAATACTCTGTTGGCTCTACTTCTTCGTCCTCGTGGTCCGCTTGTCCCATCAACGTCCATGCGTCCTCCAATTCCAGGCGTTGCTGAAGCTCGTGCAGTTTGGCACTCTCCGGGCGGCCAGATCGGATTCCTCCAAGCCTGTCTAAAGCTGGGCTCTGCACACTGTTGAAGTCCCCAGCGATCACAGTCTCCTTCTGCTGCCACTGCCAGGTCTGAAGGGCATCGAAGAAGACTTCCCGCTCTGCATGGTCGTTCGGGGCGTATACATTAACCAGATGCATCCCGCGCAGTGTGATGGCTATCACTCGCTTCGTCCACCGCTCCGGTTCGTATGGCTTGCCCTGTTCCGCGACGTTGGGGTTGAGCAAATCGCTACTCCCCCGGTTCCAGTGGCATCCACACTCCAGTAAGACAGTATTGGGCATCTGAGGCTGTGACGCTTTCCCCATAGGCGCCTCCATTTGATTTCAAGCTCCTCAGCTTCCTCCTGCGTCTTGACGTGCGTTTCTTGGATCATCCACGCGTCTGGCCTGTCTTGCACAGGCGTCCGTCGCCACGCTCCCATCCACTTCTGTCTGCTTTCCTCTGCAAAGCCTTGGGCATCTTGCGTTTCCAGTCTCCATTGACTGTCGGCGCGTTTGTGTCGTATCTTCGCCCACGTTTCACCTCGTTCCTGCTCCATGTACTTGTGTCGCCCATAGACGTCACCTGCCGCTTCATCCTTCCACCTGCGTGAAGCGGCAACAGTGGACCCAGTGTCCACCTTAATATTGGCCTTCCTGCTCCTCCCCACCTCTTTCGAGCATGGAGTAGAAGTAGCGAGCCACCGCCAACCAGTTGATCACCCGCTGGCCTGCCGAACAGGCCGCGGAGTACCCTGGAACAGTTTCGAGAGCCGTCAGGTGGCGAATTAGCCGCGGCAATGGGCCTTTGCCGGTTGCCTCATCTTGTCCGACGAGGGCCTGGAGCTCTTGTTCATAGAGTAGCGCACACATCAGGTATTGGGCAAATTGACTTTTGCGTTCGCTGTCGCACAACTTGAGGATGGCGTCCTCCCCGTAGCGTTGGCCTCGCAGTTTCGCCCAGTCGTCCCTGTTGTCAATAAGAGGGGAAAGATTGAGCGGGGCCGGTCGCCGTAGCTTGGCCATCCACTCGTCGAGCCAGCTTTGAGTCTGTCTGTCCACTGTCCTGCTGCGAAGTACCTCGAGTCGTTTGAGTAGGCATTCCTTCCGCCACCCGGCTGTCCATGTTTCCAACACTTGATGCTGATGAAGTCCAGTAGTTCCGCCGGGTATGCAAAGCACATGAGCAGTTGAAGTAGCTCATGCGGTTGGTGCTGGGCTGCCGCCGTCCACTCTTCTGGTTTGCTGTCTGTTCTAGGAAAGGGCACCTTGGCCGTGGCCGGCCACCCTTCCGCTAGTTGTTGCCAGAGGTTTCTCCAGTCTGCTGTGGCTGCGCTGGGATGCTGGTTTTCTCTGCCCTGTGGGCTTCCTGCATCTCCTCATCCTGCTGGTGCTCTGGTATGCTGCCCTGTTTGGTTCACATGATATGACGGATTTGTTCGCCTTCGATCAGCGTGAGAGTATGTTGGCGCTTGGACGTGCCCTGTTGACTACGGAGTTGCCTTGTCGAGGGCTGCTGATCCCCCGGAGAGAGTTGCGAGTTGCTCGCCGACGAGGGGTTGTATTCGGATCCCGACGCTGCTGTTTGACTGGAGTCCTGGGTTCCTTGCAGTTGCTCCTCCTTCCGGGCTTCTCGCTCTGACTCTAGTTGCCACTGGCGTAAAGTTGTGCTAGAGCTTTGGTACTTTTGCAGCATTGCCCGGACGCCTAGCTCGTCCGACTTTGAGACGTCCATACGCAGCAGTTGATCTCGCTCCTGTCGGGTCATTTGAGATGCTGTGTTAACCAAGAACGTTAGCAATTCCTCATAACGATCTGGTTCCGCTTGTTCCAGGATGAGATGAATCTCGCACTGCAATTCGTGAGGGATGCTCAGTCCAGTGAGCCGGTGTCGCAGCTCCGCAATATTTCCGTCCCATTGGCTTGGCCTCCAAGCCTCTTGGCTCTCCCCTCGTTCCTGCTCATTCTCAGCACTGAAATCGTCCCTCCTGCTGTCGTCATCGGGTTCCGCTCGTCCTCCGTCTTCCTCTGGTTTCTTGTCTACGAGTGGCTGTCTGGCATGGGTGAAAGCCGAGTAGTGATTTCCCCAGTACCGAAGGACTAGTGGGGGCGCCTCCCCTTGGAGTTTCTCCTTGCGAATCGCTGCTACACAGTGACCGACCGTCAGCGGCACCTGCTCTCCTGCATCGAATTTCTGCTTTCCTTTCGTGGCGATGCTTGGCTGAAACAGGGAGCAGTGCCAGTCTTGACTTTCATTCACGTTGAACGCCATGACGAATATCTTGCGTTGTAAGAAGTTTGCAGCCATGGCCATTAGGTCGCTGCAGCCCCAGTTGTATCGCGGGATGAACGTTTCGATGTCCGATGGCGATGTGGCATATTCATGAAGATACCAGCGAAATTGCTTACTTGATTCGTGGGCATCCATACCATGCCATCCTCGATCCACATTGACCAAGATGCTCGTGCGAAGGAAGTCGTCAAATTGCTCTTTGAGGCCCAGTTGACCAGTCCACCGGATACCTCGCTTGACACTCCTGGTCATCTCTTCCAGCCGCGTGACCGACTCCGTAAGATCATCGTCTGCGAGCCTGCGCCAATGCCATGGCCATGCAGGTCCCTGAGGCGGGCGTGGTGACAGGTACAAGTTGGAGCGATTCTTGAATGCTGAAGAAATCCAACGACCCTGAACTCGTCGAGTCCGGCAATGGAGCTAGTTCCCCTTTTTGCGATAGTCCTTGCTGAATGGCCGATTGAAGGACTTGTCGTTCGCGCTGCTTCAGCGCTACTAATTGTGGAGCTGCGAGTTCTTTTGGAGGCTTTGCTTGCAGCAGGTGTAGCTTTGCCTTGGCTGCCTCTGTTATGGGGGGTGGAGCTTTCTCCTCCGCCTCGTCTGCAGACGTGATGTCAATGACCTTCTCCGGTGGAGGGCGTTCCTCCGATTTGCCTTCCTGGCTCTGAGTTTCAGCGTCCAGTTCCTCTTCGTCCTCCTTGTCTTGCAGCAAATCTCGACGGTTCCCCATACTGCTTCCGCTGCAAGGCTTCCTTGTGGGCGAAGCGTGTGCGCCCATGCCCCTTGGAGACGGCTATCCATTGCTTCTTTGGCGCCGGTTCGACCACACGATGGTTGTCCCGCCGGTCCGTTTTGGCTCCAGCGCTTTGTCGTTGTGTCACCCCGATTACCGCGTTGGCTACGTGGTCGTTCCTTACTTGTGGTTGAGGCTGTACCACCGCTTGCGCTTTGCGCTCGTTTGCGCTTTGAAGAGCTAATCTTTTCGCTGTCATTTGCTTGATCTCTCCCATACTTTCAAATGGTTTTGCCAAGTCCTCGAGCCTTGCCACTTCTTTTTCCGTCGCGACTTGGCTGCCCGGCCCGGTCAGTTGAGCGTCAGTGTAGCGGCAGTACGCTACCGTGTGACCCATATTACCGCATCGGAAGCATTGTAGGCGTCTGCGCGCGTCGGGGTGCTGCACTACGAGGGGTCGTCCATACCAAACGATCCTTACGATGCCTCGTAAGAAGTCTGGACACTCAGCTGTCTTGACCGTTAGCTTCCAGATCGTCGACGTGCGCGAGTTTGGATTGCACGAGTCCATATCCTCGAGTTCAATTTCTGCTGCAATATGTTGTTGCAGGTAGGCCGTCAACCGACCAATGTCCGTAAATCGCGTAACGTTGCGTAAGTGAACTTCGTACTCTCGCTGCGGCATCGGTCTGGTCCCGTCCCTTCCCAATTGCCTTGCCCATACCGATCCCTGGGCATTGGCCAGACGATAGATGGTGCGGTTGTACGGTACTAGCATCGTTTGATACTGTCGTGCCGTCGCCCGATCAAAAAAGAAGAAATGGATGCTCCTCTGAACATGGTTGTAGCTGATAATCTTGGTTAAGCTCAGCATTCGCCTTATCGCCGCTGTGTTCATGTGAAGCGCCTCCCCTGCCGCCGAGATGTCTTCTTGAAGAGCTTGCGTGTCGTCCCGAGCGGGTTTATCTCGCGTTTGGCCTCTCAACTGCAATTGCAGCTCCCCCTCTACCTGCCGCTGGATCGTCCGGTAGAGTCGTACGCATTCTTTGGAGTCTAAGATGCTCCGAAGAAAGTCGGGTTGGCGCCTGCACACTATGGTGCCTTCCGCCATGCCCCCAATAATTCTCCATTTTTCGTCCGTGCCTTCCCGGAGCCGTCGTCCACTGCAGCGGCTGGTTGTTCACAAAGAGCTCGCAGTTCTGCTATCTCCTTGGGGTTGAAGTATGCTGGGTTAAACATGAAGTCTTTGAATCGCGGTTGTGCCGCCTGCTGACGTCCTTGCCCTGTTTCCTGCTGCTGTTTCCTTTCTGCCCTCGTTGTCCATTGGTTGAGCGGTTGCAGGTGCTCCCATTTTACCTGGCTGATCATTCGCTGCACAATGTTCTTGAAGGACCAACTGGTGTTGTAGAGCTTCTGAGTCATGCTGCTCGCTCATTGCTCCCATTCCTCGTACGTTCCGGAGTTGACGACGCTGAGCTCCCGGAAAAGCTTGTACAATTCTGCTTTCTCGTCTCCTTTTAGCTTGGGGTAACGCTGCTTGCCACGTGGCACTCGCTCGTAGTCAATCGTGACGGAGTCGTGGGCCATTGAGTAGAGCTCTGCGATTGTCATTATCCAGGCTTGCTTCGGTGTAACGTGCTGCGAAGCACGCATTTCCGCTACTACCGCTTCGTACATTTCCTTGGGGAGCACCTCCGGAGTCTCCTCCTCCGCTGCTGTTGATACGTTGGTCTTCTCCGCCTGCTCCTTTGGGTTGGGCACCACGCGTTCATCCTCCTCTCGGGTTCCTTGTTCCGCTGGAGTGACCTCTTCCGCTTCCTTCGTCTCCTCACTGCCCTGCACTGAGGGCGATGGACTCGTCACTTTCCCCGCCTGCTCCATGGTCTCGTCCTGCGAGTTTTGAGTTTCAGGCACGATAGAGTCCTGGCTCAGTGTTGGCTTCACCGGACCGTCCCCGGTTGCTCGAGCTTGATCTCCTCTCCTGGGTCTGAGGGCCGTGCCGCCGCTCGTGGCGGCTTCGCCTTCCCCGGGTCTTCCGAGCCCCTCATGGTCCTCTTCTTCCGCGATTAGGGCTTGAATACTTAGATCTAGTGTAATAGATCCGGTTCCCTGTACACTTGATTTCGTCCAATCCGATCCGCTGGTACTGCGTCGCTAAATTGGATCTGATGCTGCAGTAGGGATCTCACCAAAGGTGAAGCAAAGTCGACCAGAGGAGCTCGTCGCGAAAGAGCGGCGCGCGTCTACGCCCCTGAGCCAGGCTTGTCTGTTGATCGGGCGTGAACCTTCCTCGGAGCTTCTGGTCGTATTTCTTGTCCAGAAACTCAGGAGCTCGACTTAATTCACGACTTTCTTACGGAAGAACCTTGGCACAGCAGCTATATTGGAGGCTATTGTCAGGAGTGACCCCAAGAACATGGAAAAGTTGCAGAATAAACCTGTAATGATGGAGTTCCGGCAGTAGATTGGCGGTGAGAAGCAAATCCAAGATTACACTGTTGAAGAACTCGCGCTAGTTCTCGGAATGAACTAGCGAGAGTTCTTCAACATACATATATTTCTTTTTCGCCGCGCCTGTTGTATCCGTCTTGTTGCGGCCGAAGTAGAGAGATACGGACCACTTTACTTGGGCGGACCACGCCCGCCCAAGTAAAGTTAATAGATTGGAAGCTAGTGTTTGCAGAATTTGGAGCGCAACTGCTGTATATTCAGCGGTATTTTTGCTAAACAGAGTGTAGGTGGGCGAATGCGTTGCTTTAACGGCAAATGTGAAACCTAAACGAAACTCTGGTAGTTTGCTGAAAGACGACAAATAATGTTTACTGTGATCTAGTCTTACTAATAACGTAGTTGCAAGAACGTAGTTCTGTGAGGATTGCAAAAAAAGAAAGAGTTTTGGGGAGAAGATAAAGATGTGGGGATCCCAACTCGCCCATTCAAGGTGGTGCAGGCAGTGCTGTATTTTCTTGGTGAATGTTGTACTTCGAAGTACATCCTAAAACCAGGCCCAGGGAAGCACGCTATTACAGCTGGAGTTGCTTTCCGCTCGCTATCGCGCTTCATTACTTTGAAAGTGGTTAACTGCCTGCTAGTTTCGCAACGTATGTTGGCTTAGCTTGCGCGAGCTTTAGACGCAAAGTCTCGCTCGACTCAGAAAGCAGTCCTCGCCGAGAAACACGAAGCAACAGCCAAGGCCCATTACAGCTAGACGAGAATGCCACTGTAACCACCATAAAGTTCAGTCTTACCAAGCGATGTTGGTACCGCAGCATTGCCTACCTTTGTTCGAGAGCTGTATGATGCTTGCAGCAGTAAGCTACTTGCGAAAAGCAGAAGCTCTGAGTGAGTGCCATGCACTCGTGGCATTTAGATTTACACGCAGGATCGTCTCGCTTTCGAGCGGCTCAGCTACTTGTGGTTGGTAAGTCCGATCCATTCCAGGACCCCCTCTCTGTGGCCACCGCGTGCGCGAAGCAGGAGCACGCCATGTCGCAATGCTCGTGCAGCCAGCGCACCAGTTGAAGATGTCCATTGGCCGCGGCCGCATCGATCGCCATGGTCGAGCATCCTTCGCGTCGATTCACGTGCAACCACTGGACCACCTCCAAATGCCCCGCTCGAGCGGCCCAATCCATCGCTTGTGTCGTGCATCCCTCCGATCGATGATCGTGTAGCCAAACCACAATGTCCAGCCGTCCGTTGCGGGCGGCGCAGTCCATGGCGCGCGTGGTGCATCCTTCCGATCGAGTGTGGTGCAGCCACTTAACTACCTCCAAGTGCCCGTTTTCAGCAGCCTCGTCGAACGCAGACATCGTCAAGCGATCTTTCCCGCCGCCATGTTCGTGCAGCCACTTGAGCACGAGGAGCTGGCCGTGCGAAGCCGCGAGCTCGAGGCACGAGGTCTTGCCTCGGTCGGGGTAGTTGGTCTGCAAGAACTGCACAACTTCAAGGTGTCCGCTCCGCGCCGCCAACTCCATTGCTTGCTCGACATCACGTAGCGAGAACCCGTCCTTGGAGTCACCTCCTGCAGCGTGGAGGCGGCGCAGCAGCGCGATGTGTCCGCCCGCAGCAGCTCTCGCCATGGTCCAGCATCTTGAGTAGTCGATGAAGTCGCTGATGCTCTTCTCCACGTGCTTCAGAGCCCCAATCGCATCGCAGTGGCGAGCCACTACAGCCACACTGATCATAACCGGCATCGTCGTCTCCCGAAGGCTGCAAACTGGAAGTGTCCGCTGCCGACGCCTCTTCCGGTTTGGCGCCGTCGGATCTGTCGAAATGCGCCGCCGGAGAAGTGCCGATCTCGCTCCGTCGCCGGCGAGAGACAAATGAGAACCTACTCGCACGTAGTCAATGAACCTATTGCTCCCTTCGCCAAGGGCAGCGCAGGAATCAGAGGCTACACGTTCAACGATGGCGAATGCTAGGCGAGTCCGACGTGGTGGATGGAAGCAGAAGCGATTGGGGTCTTGCAATGCAGCCCTCAACAGTTATCGTTAAGTTAGCGCGGATGGGTGGTGTTCGCATGTCTGTCTATCTATTGTCGCTCGAGCGGCGCTACCATCGGAGGCTCTCGTGGATCACGGGGAGGCCATGCTTCTGGCCGTACGTGCGCTTCTGGGTCTGCCACATGGCCTTGGTGAACGGCACGCGCTTGCCGGACACGAGGTTGCGGAGCTTCTTGGGGATGGTTACGGGCGGGATGACCACGCGCTTCATGACGCTCAGGCTGAAGCGCGTGGGGCGCTCGCGGTGCTCGATGAGGATGCGCGTCTTGAGCTTCATGGCCTTCTGCAGGCACTCGTCGTAGACCGACGTGGCCGACGTCGGCTTGTGGCCGTGCTGCTTGTGGTGGTGTTCGCTCTGCTGTTTGTGGTGGTTCGAGTGCTGGCTGTGCTTGTGGAGCTTTTGCTTGGTTTGCCGCGAGGAAGTCGGAGCTTGGGTGAGGTCGACGCCGCCGTGGTGCGCCAGGAACATGAGGCTCCGCCCCCGCTTGTGCTGCGGGGGCTCCGGCTTGGCCAGCGGGGCGTGCATTGGCGGCTTCGCGACAGCCATCTCGAAAGCGTTTTCGTGGCGCTCGAGCCGATTCGATTCGAGTTGTACAATGCAGACGAGCGAGCGGGGACCGACCGACGACGACTTGAGCCTGCGGGGCTGCCGCCACCCGTTCCTCGACTCGTCTATCGTGGCTGAGAAGCTACGGCTGTCGCGCGCGAAGCCCAAGCAGCCCAGTCGTTGTCTCCAGCCCAGGCCCAACGACACCGGATCAATCCAGTGACCAGAAATGAGCCCGCATGGCCGCTGGCAGGTGGCGCTTGCTGCGGAGACTATGGCGTGGAGCTCGCCAGGCTTTGGCGATTTGCTCGGGATATGCAGCGACGCAGGGCACAGCCCCGCGTTTTCGCGCCGAACAAGAATGGCGCCAGCCCGGAGCAACCTGAACCGCTCCACCAAAGCCCCAGACTTGGCCGGCTGGTTCCCGCGATGGAATTTGCTTGGGATCCTTGCGATCGGATCCCGATATCGACAGCGCGGAGGACGACATCAACCACTGCAAACTCGTCCAGACGGAGTTGCCGCGTGTCCGTCGTTGCATTGCCAGCCGGTCGGCGTGCCGGCGTGCCGTGTGGGTTGCAGGCTCTCGCTTCAACCATCGGTTGCCGCAAAGTGCAAGTCGGCGTGTCCTTGCCCGCCGAGCTTGAACGTGCGATGGATGCTGCACCCCACCAAGCAAAGGATATGCGCGCGAACCGACACGACCAGTGTCGGCACCGGAAAGCTCGTGTGCTGTACCAGATCGACGTGCGGGTGCAACGTGCCGGGCCGGCGTTATTAATATCGATGTGTACTAATAGCAGGCGAAAGACTTTGGATGTGTTGTTGGATTGCTTTTGTATTTGTTTGGGTTGGTATTTACAGGCTAGTTTGTCAATAGTGGGGTGGGGGCGGTACCCTTCATGCCTCGAGGCTAGAGTCCTCACGCAGGATCGGGAGCATGTAGAGCCGACGTAGCACGAGCTGCTGGCGCATCTTCTCGGTCTCCCACATGCCGCGGGTGAACGGCACGCGGTGGCCGCCCACGATATCCTTGCTGCCGCGGTGCTCGGCGATGGACTTGGGGATCGAGACGGGTGGCACGATGACGCGCTTCATGACCGCGAGGCGGAAGCGCGTGGCCGGCTTCGAGTTGTCGCGGTACAGGCGAGCCTTGAGCGTCATAGCGTCGCTGAGGCAGCGGTCGTAGACCGACGAGTGGTCGTCGCAGCCGCACTCGAGCGGCGCCTGCTGGCGGCTCACATAGTTGCGCTTGTGCTTGCGTGTCACGCGCCGCGACGACGGAGTGCTCTCCACCGTCACGTCGACGGACTTGCTGCGGTGGTGGCGCCCGAAGCCGAGCAGCGCGAGGACCTTGTGCTTTGGCACCTCGGCGTCAGCCACGGGCTTACGGAAAAGGGACTTGGCGATGGCCATGATTGAAGTGGAACGAACTCAGTTTGCTCTGGGGTTCTTTGAATGGAGACTTGCGCTCTTCGAGGCAAATTGGAGAATGAGAACTTTTGAGGGCAAGTCGGCTCGCGGTGCAGAGGTGCGCTTCGCTTTGGCCTTCTTTGTCGCACCATTCCCGGCTCATGGTTGCTGATTGCTGGGCGAGTGTGTACCGTTTTGGTCTCGGCTTTCACGGTAGGTGACCCGCATTATATCTTACAAAAGTCAGCATTCATAAGGGCATTCGTGAGCCACTTTCACTACCAGACTTTACAATAATTATTTCAGCATAGTATAGAGGTAATCAGGTTTCGAAACGAACAGTTTCGAGCAGCTACTGTACTCACTTTGGTCCGCCTTATCTCTATCCCGACTATCACGGCGGACACAGCACGGCTTGCTCACTCAGAGCTCCGAGCCGCTCCTGCGTCGCGCGGACGACGGTCGACAGCGCTAAATCCGCTACAGTCAGGTAGGAATGCGTCCCCGGTGCACTCGATCGCCGTACCAAGCGCCTAAGGACGGCCGAAAGCAGGTTGAAGGTGCCCACTGGGACTTCAAGCGCTCAGCGTTTCTGTGGTGCTGCGACCGCCGGTAGTTTTGACTTGGATTTGTATTGAGGACAAGCGCAGACCTTCGTCAGCGAATTCGGAAATGCACTTGGAATTAAGTATGGGGAGATGGGCGGGACCTCAGAGAGCCAGTTGCGCGTATCCACCATCACTCTCGGTCGAAAAAGAACTTATATTGGAGTTTGTATGTAGTATACAAAACATCCATACAAGTTCTTTATCGGCACTTCAACGGGCACCGCGAATGGCGTCACGTCCTCACTAGCCACGGGTGGCTGGCCGTGCCGGCGAATCCGGAACTGAAGTGTCAGCAGCTTCCTCAGCAGCGATACCGATGACGTCAGCTCGGCCGCAGCGAGGGTTGGACGACGGGTGCTTCTGTACTGCGGAAGTGTCTGAGAATTGATATGCAACTATGATTGCATGAACACTGCTACGAGGCGTTCTAAGAGTTCGAGAAGGGTTTAAAGTTCAAAGCCAAACTTTGCTTCGCTATCACGGAGGTGGTGGAAGAAAAAACCACAGTAGTGGATCCAGTTCTCGATCACCACCCCACTCGTCGGCAGCTTCTGGAAGGTCAGTCGAATGCTCTTCTTGGATGGGGACGACTGCTTCGCTTCTGCTACATGCTGAAGTTGCTTGGTACACTCCTTGCTCTTGAGAAGCAAATACTTGGCTTTCATCTCGAGAGCTTTCACTTCACGCGGTATCATCCAGCGAATTGAACTCGATTTTTGGGACGAATTTGAAGTCAGAGAAAGCTGCTTGGAGTTCCCCTTACGCAGCATCGAGCGAAGTGTCGGAGCTTTTGTTTTTGCTAGCCCTGCAAGTCGCATCATAATGAAGGCGGCACGCTGCGCACCAGACGCAAGTGCAGCTCGTAACTTCCGGCCGGGATGGGTAGTACTGCGATTTTGGGGTAGTACGCATACGTCATATTACTACTGAGGGTTGGTTTGGAACTATACCTACCGTGAGAGCTACATGTCGTCAAATCATATTTATGTGTACTAAGCGTACTACTATTTTCCATTGCGTACTACTACTTACTCGTGAACGATTCTGCCGTCGCAGCAACTGCTTTTTCGTCACGTTTGTTGTCAGCTCGGGTGCGCAACGGGCCCATGACTGTCAATCTTGTCGAGAACACGCGCTCCAAGTATGCAGAGGATGTCAGTTTTTCGAGCCAAACGCTGGCCAGCATGCCGATGTTCCCCCCAACCACTGCAAGATGGCGCCACAATTGAACAATTCATAAAGGTCCCGCTAACGGGATCACCACGGCGGTAACACATGTATGTATTCAACGCCTCATACTCTCCAGCGGACTGCATCTCCTTAACCTTTGCCCAATCCACCCCCAACTCGAGCCGCTTTCATAGAAATTGGTTCACTTTTTACAGTGTGGTGTCAGGGGTCGGCGACAAGAGGGGGGTCAAGGTCAACATCCGCGCTCATCAATTAGAGCACTAGAGACTTGGTGAACAGGACACTTACAAACGAGCTTGGGCTGAGTCAGCACAACCAAAGGCAGAGTGCACCTTCAGCAGAACATGGCATCATTTGGGGTGCGTGCTCGTATGGAAAGAAAGTAGAGCGAATATAGTGAGCTGCATTTTGGGTGGCTCAAATAACTCGTGTTTGGTGTGAGTAATTAAGCGCTTTGCTTCACATCCACTGAGCTTTGAATAGATGATTGTCACGTGGACATGGAGGGAAACTAGTATGAATAGAGTACTAATACAAGGTACGTGAGAACGGGGCTCTACTAATAGTTATAGTATGGTACTTCCACTTAAAAGTAGCTCGACTATGCCAAACGTAGTAGGAGTAACTGAAATAACTACTACGTTTTTTGAGCAGATGCTACTCATCCCTGCTCGTAAGGCATATCGTTTGTGTCTGCAGTCAGGACCACAGCCTCCATATTTTGCCCCCCGGTCATTGAACTCTTCAGATCCGAAAGAGTACGGATCTCCTTCTCCTTGTCGAGAAAGCGTGATAGGTGTGGCGCTCAGTGAGCGAATGAACTGGGTGGCCAAGTGAGCGAGCCCACCAATGCCAACACTGTCGTCCGCCACGAGGTTCCTGCTGCGATCGTCACCACTAACAACCTCGTGACCGACAACGCACGGGTACGGTGCCAGTACCCACCAGTACCCAGTCACCGTGGATGTCTGAGGTGCAGAATGCCTCGAACCGGCAGGGTTTGTACCGCCCGACATGGAGATAGAACTCGATACTTGGTGCTTGTGCCTGGCTTGCCGAAATATCGAGAATGATAGCTACAACTCGTGTTTGCCGTCGAGCAGAGAGGACAAAGCTGCCTGGACGAGAGGAAGGCTTGTGTCTCACTTCGAGAAATGGATAGCGTTCTCGATGTGAACCGTGCCGATGCTCGGCTCTGTTTATTGCAGCAATTCGTCGACAGGGAACCCTGTAGACGACTGCGGGGCAACTTACGTTGGTGCCCGATGCCAGCTACACTTGGTTGTCGGAAACTGCGCCTCGCTCATATTAACTTTCTTACTCAAATCCCCTAGTAAGATATGCCTTCCCTGATGCGGCTCGGCAGGCGCTTCAGCTTGAAGAGATCGCGCTGCTGCTGCCACATGAACCTGGTCACGGGGACGGGCTTTCCCGACACCATGTGACGCATCAGCGTCGGGTCTGAAAGCGGTGGCGGGATCTCTACGGGCGGCGTCACCACTCGCTTCATTTTGTCCAACCGGAACTTGTACACCGATCCGGGGTGTGCGTCCCAGATGCGGCGCTTTAGTGCGGCGGCCTCGGACGGCAAGTCGTCCGTTGGCAGCTTTCGCGAGTGCTTCCGACGGGGTTGTGCGTTTGAGGAGGAGGCATCGCTCAGCAGGGCGTAGGCGTTGCTACTGCCTCTAGCCATGGACATACCGTGCACGGGGAGCAGAGGGGCTCGCATGGCCTGCCGTTGGCGGAGGTACTGTCCTCTGGTGCGTCGTTCGCCATCGTCCTGTTTGGGGGTCTTTGGGGCCTCCGTCGCCCGAGAGAGCTGCTGGCCGAAGCCCATGCTCCGCTGCAACAGCTTCAGTTAGTGAGCTCCGCGGTCGAGAATGAGTGAGGTGCTGCCGCCAGTCGTGCGCACTCGGGCTGTTTATGCTGGTACCGCCATGTCCGTGTCGCAAAGTGTGCCAAGTCGGCGTGCTGCGTTGCGCTCGTCGAGCAGCACGGGGCAAGCAAACCTTTGGTTCGTGGTGTCCGCCATCGCATTTGCCAAGCCCGACGAGGTCGGCGGTGAGGTCGGCAGGCGGCTGATGGACGCTCTCCAAGTTGCCGGCACCTGCAAATTTGCGTGCAGGACCAGCCGAGACGACAGCAACTTCAGCGCTGACAGGCGTAGCCTTGCTGATCTCGGCGTTCGTGGCGTCAGGCATTGAAACTACATGTACATGTACATCCACGAACGCCCCGGTGAACGGTGAACCGGAGCTCCCTGCCTCAGCAATGCTTACGCAGGTCATGCAGGTCACATGCGAACGGATCTCGAGCCGCGAGCGAGAACCGCAGCTTCAACTCGATCTGCTTGAGCTCGGACTACTCACCGAGCGCAACTTCTTCGCCCGTTTCGTAGCTCATCGCAGCATGTGCCTCACTCGCGGCCTCTTGTCGTTCATGTGTTGGTCTCTAGTAGAGACCAACACATGAGACTCTCTACAGTGCACACATGCAAAGCTTGATGAGCTGCTTGTACCAGCTGCTTCTCCTGAAGCACGACCAGCCTCTACGCCACGCACTCTCAATGAGAGTCTCATGCATGACTCGCCCACGGTCTCCGCAACGCCATTGCCGGTCATCTCGAGGTCCACTCGCAAATTTCCAAGCACCGGATCATTGCTATGAAGGTTTTCTCCACTGCTGATGCCTTGTTGGCGTCGCTGGCCGCGCACACCGCCGCCGCGGGCTTCGTGACGACGTCGGGCACCACGTTCCAGCTGGACGACAGCCCGTTCTACATGTTCGGCACCAACGCCTACTGGGCTTCCGAGATCACTTGGGTAAGTCCAGCAGCTCCAGTCTTTGAGAGGTACTCATATTGCACATGGACTAACAACCGCTTGTCCTGCAGAGCACGACGGACCTGGCCACGATTTTCAACTCCATGGCCAAGAGCGACCTGACGGTGTGCCGCACGTGGGGCTTCGCCGACCTGACCGAGGCCGGCACGGCGCCTTACAACATCGCGTACCAGCTCTGGGAGAACGGCAAGGCCACCGTCAACACGGGCGACAACGGCCTCGGCTACTTCGACCTGGTCGTGGCTGCGGCCAAGGCCGCCGGCGTCAAGCTCGTGGTGCCGTTCGTGAACAACTGGTCCGACTACGGCGGCATCGGTGCGTCACGCGAAGAACGCTTGGCCTGTTGATACTGCCGTGTACTGACGATGTTTGTGCCTGCAGATGTGTACGTGCAGCAGCTCGGAGGCACCTACCACGACGACTTCTACACGGACGAGACCATCAAGGCGGCGTACAAGAACTACGTCAAGACTTTCGTCGCCCGCTATGCAGATGACGAGACGATCATGGCTTGGGAGCTGTGCAATGAATGCCGTTGCGCAGGGTCAGGCACCCTCAAGGAGTCGGGCAACTGCAACACCACGACGCTCACGGACTGGATGACGGAGATGTCGGCGTACATTAAGACGCTGGACTCGAACCATCTCGTGGCGTCGGGAAGCGAGGGCTTCATGAACACGGACAGCAGTGTGTATCTGTACTCCGGGCCTTCGGGCGTCGACTTTGACGCCAACCTGGCCATCGACGGCATCGACTACGGTGCTTACCACGCCTACCCGGACACGTGGGGCGTGGACACTGCCAAGGCGGAGTCGTGGGGTGTGCAGTGGATCCAAGACCACGTGGCCTCCGGCAAGACGGCCGGCAAGCCCGTCGTGATGGAGGAGTACGGCATCAAGACGCTCGACTCGGCCTCGTACTTGGCCTGGAGCGACGAAGTGTACACGTCCAAGTCCAACATGCAGTACTGGCAGTTCGGCGTCAAGTCCCTGAGCTCGACGGACGACGGTTACACCATCTACGACCAGGACGACCTGTTCTCCACAGCCATCGCCACGGCCGCCGCCAAGTTCGCGTCACTCAGTGGCTTGTCGACGTCCAACTCGACGTCTTCGACCAGCACGAGCACCACGACTACTTCAACGGCTTCCAGTGTCACCGCGGACGCCAGCGTTGCTGCAGACGCCAGCTTCAGCCAGTCGACGGAGACGACCGACGCCCCGTCAGCCACCACTCCCTCGGCTGTCGATGCGTCCTCGGACACCGCCGAAGAATCGGCTGCCAACTCGGCCGTCACGAGCACCGACGGCTCGTCCGATGCCGCTAGTTCTACGTCGACTGCGACGAGCACTGCTGCTTCTTCGGACACTGCAGCCACATCGACGGCTTCAAGCACTGCTGCCTCGTCGGATACGTCGACTACTACTACGTCTTCGGTCTCAAGCACCGAGGCTTCGGGTGACAGCACCACCGAGGAATCGACGGACGGTTCCGCCTCGACTACCGCGACTACCACCGACGCCCCAGAAGCGACGACGGCAGCTCCATCGAGTGACAAGTGCTCCATGCGTCGTCGTGCTTAGAGTATGGACTTCGTTCCACAAGTTTTGAGTGTGTCAACAGCAGGATAGTGTGTCTGCGTAGATGTCAATTCCACACCTTGGAAATGAGTTGTTCGCGATGTTTGCGATGCTTTTTATTGACAAACGACAGCGTGGCAGTCGTCAAGGATGCAGACAAGTTACCTTAGCCTCTCAGCTGTTGAGGCGGAAGTGTCGGACTAGATGACTGTCTCCTTTACGGATACGGCATGCGTTGTATTAACTTAATCGTCTGCGACTTAGGCTGGGAACACGCTGTCGTACACCTCTCCCTGCCTTGGATCGGGTACTCTGCGGCTGTTAGTAGATCGGGTTTTCGGAGCTTAGGAAGACGTACACCAACGTAAACTAATAAAAGTTGTTGTTGATGTAGTTACTCGACAGGTCAAATGTAAGACTGACTAGCTAACTAGGTCGTCGGCAGCGCCGATATCTACTCATAGGGACGACACCTCGTCGTATTCTCCTCCTGGGGCAGGACCCCCGTCCCGGGTCGTGACAACCCGTCTTCTCGTGCACCACGCTGCACCACCTTGAGCCGTCGACACCCGTCCTGGGTCAGCCCGCAGCTTCCGTCTTGGCCGGCCCTTGGACGTCTAGAGTCATCTTGGAGGTCCAGCTCATCGCCACGGAGTACCACGGCGGTAGCTAAGGACGGTACGGGCTTGCCGGACTCAGCGAGCCCAGCGCCCGACCTCCTGGCACGCATCCCGTGAGACTGGTCACGGGACATTCTCCCCGACCGATTGTTTGTCCTCGATGAACGTCCGGGTGCTGGGCGAGCTTCAGCCGCAGCGATCGAGAGCGTTCTTCGATGGCGCGCAGCTCGGCCGAAATAGCGGTGGGCGCCTGCACGCTGATCCACCTCGTCTTCAGGAACGCTAGGTCCCGGGAGGGCATCCTCAAAGTCATCGTCCGACAGCGTCTCGTCGGCCTGTAGCTGACTCAGGTCCTCGGCCTCCACTATCTCGCGCTCCGCCAGCCGCGTCCGCATCTCGTGCAGGCCCTCCACGACGATAGCAGCGGGTGCCATCTCGCCCAACTCTGCTCGGCCGCTGCGTCCACGCCACAGGTGGGTCATGAACCCGACCGTAACCGCGATCACCGTTCCTGGAAGACCGTAGCGAGTCCACTCAAAGTAGAGATTAGCCATGTTGAAGGCCACCAGGGCCGCCACCACACCGGCTTCTCCCAGCAGCAGGAACTCCAGCACGTCGTAGATAGCCAGCGGGAGGAAGAACACCAGCGATATCACGAACTTGGCCACTAGCAATACGACGCGCACCATGTCGCCCGCACGACGATAGCAGGAACCCGCCGCGTTCTTGGACACTCGGGCGTACTTGGCAGCAGCCCGCGTCGTGCTCAGCCACAGTCCGGGCAGATACTCGAAGAACGTAACGTAGCCCGCCTCCCACCACTTGAGCAGGGCGTGACCGTAGGCGCCGTAGTACTCCGCGTCCACCTTCAGCACTTGGACGGGCACTGCAACGATGGCACCCCACAATGAGTACAGGTAGGCAATTCCACTCATCTCGCGGATCTTGTCGTCTTGCAGGACGGCCTGGTACTGCGACAGACACGAGTTCCACAGAGAACCGTTCAAGCAGAGTACTCGCCAGATCTCATTGCACAGCACGCCG